>OW028606.1:10025000-12425000 GCA_932294275.1 Chloroclysta siterata
ATAGAATAATATTAATAATATAATGATAATAATATTATTATCAGATATATAGATCTCTAGTTTCATCGTTAATCCACATCAATATCAAATTTGTAATGTGATTTTCATTCTAATATCTTAAACCAAAGTCACAGAACTTGTTTGATATAGACAAAATATTTAAATTATTTATCGATAATATTAATAACTAAAATTGATTTATATTCGATTTATTTATAATCTAAAGATGTTATGTAAAATTTGTATGGAAGCCGTGAGGAATGATGATGAAATGTCTTCCAATATTTATTTATATATTATGCTATGAAATCCCATAACTGCTATAATAAACGGTTCTAACTTAAAGATACAAATATGTATTATTTGTAGACATTTGCTCATAACGTTGAGTCCTTTACTTAACAAAGCTTAGGTATACCATGGTAACTGATAGAATAGGTATTTCTTTCAAGCAGCGTTGCTGTGTTTCGGTTTGAAGACTGTGGTTACACTTACCGGTGTAATTACAGGCACATGAGGCTCAACATCTGTATGCCTCGAGTTGATGGACGCAGGGCAGTGCATCGTAGGGCACGTTACTATGGTGCGTGACTTACGAGGCAAAGCTTTGTTATAGGTGATGGTTACCACTTAATATCAGGTGGGTCATCTGCTTGTTCCATCAGCTACAAGTATAAAAAAAACACGCATATTTACTATAACATGAATAATAATATGACCATAAAAATAGAAAGAAAGAAATAAAAGATTTTTACTGACCAAAAAAACAGACACAGATGATTGTAAGTATCTACATAATTTGTGTAAAATTACAAATTACATCTACGTAAGTTAAGTCAAATGAAACAAATAAATATCTTATAATTTCCTCTGTTGTATCCAAAAAAGCCTAAGGTATTTATTGAATTTGTACAGTCTCAAACAAAGGTATCTGTTTATAACACTTACTTTGTTGTATGTAAGTGTAATAACCAAGTCTGGAACTTAGCGTGGGTATATTTGAAAAGCTGTCACAGAAATATGACGCTACGCCCGAGCACACCCCTTGTACAGGCGAGGAGAAAAGTGGCTGACCGCTTACTAATGAGGCATTTCTGCAGTAGAAGCCGCCTATCTTTGCTACGAAATTATACGTTTCAGAAAATGTATTTTAAGTGAGAAAGGGGTTGTTGTGGTTAAAATTAACGTTGCAAGAGCAAAATTATTGAAATATTTATTTATATTTGCAGTTATTTATTAATTATACATATAAAACCTTCCTCATGAATCACTCTGTCCATTGGTTTCAACAAAACTCTATGAAAATCCAATCGATAGTTTTTGAGGGTAGTTGTCAAGACAGGCTAGACGTGACCGGTGATTTAAAGTTTTTTTGTTTCCTTTTAAGGTTACACTGTTGATTTACTTAGGGTTTTCTCTAAATAAATCAACAGTGTAACTAGTTTTTCACATAAAAACTTAAATTAATTCAACATCGCATTCGCGAACGATTTTCGCCACGACATTACCATTTCAAACTAAGTATAAACTTAAATTGGGTTTCACTTGTGTAGGCAAACTACTAAGAGCAGTTTGAACCTAACTCATACTCGAATTATTATTATGAACGAATCAAGGGTTAAAACATAAACATTTCACAATGATGTTTATGGGATAGCCATGGATAGTAGAACATTATGGTACAGTATTTTGAATTTATTATTTTGCAATTTTTATACCAACCTTATTACTAATGAATGCTGACTTATTCTAACTTACAAAAAGCCTAATCCTACAAGCATTGTGTGCAATGTGTAAACAATATACACGTATCTCATTTAGGAGTATGTGCAATACTTAAGTTCTCAAAAGGACTTGAAGTTTTTTAAATGAATATTTTGAGCCATTTGGACATAATGTAATGATATTTTTTTATGAAAAAATAATATAACTACTATCCTTTCCTACTAATATTATAAACGCGAAAGTTTGTAAGTATGGATGGATGGATGGATGTTTGTTACTCTTTCACGTAAAAACTACTGAATGGATTTTAAATGAAACTTTACAATAATATAGCTTATATATCAGAATAACACATAGGCTACAATTTATACAGATATTGTGTGACTAATCCTGCGCAGACGAAGTCGCGGGCACCAGCTTGTTACTAATCAAAACTAAATTGGATGTATGTAAAATATCGTAGAAAGTAGTCTCTCTCTCTTTCTATATATATGGTAGAAAGTAGTTATTTGCACCGATGTTGAAAAACTCCCTTTTTAAATACCATACATAATATTATTGTGAAACATCATAATTGTATAATATTCGTAGCTATATGAATAAGAATTCGCCTCATTCATACATTGACCTACCAACAGTAAGAACATAAAAGACACAGGTAGCTTCTTTTAATTAAAACGGTTTTCCTTTTATGTACACGCGTTTTTTTCGGATAACAGACTATTTTATGAGACTCACGCAAGTAATTAAGTGATAAATTTCATGAAAAATGGCTTAATTCTTTTAGTGCGTCCTGGTGTGACTTCGCTGGACAGTTTTCATGCGTTTTTATTAAAATGACCTTGTGGATTGATAGGACTTAAAGAATTGTAATATTCGAGTTATTGTATAAAGATAATTATTAAATTATTGTCATGTGCTTTACCATTTTTTATGGAACAGTGGTTCAAAAACATATTATTTATTTAAATGTTACATTCGTAAAGCCAAACGGCATATATAATACAATATTACATATGTAGGTTTGAATTTTTAAAATAATTTTATTGTGACCATTGTTTTTTTATTTTTATTTTTATTCTACATTCTTGTGATATAGGTCTAGTTTATGCTAATCGAGCCTGAAATTAATGACTTTTATTTATTTATTTATTATTACAATTTTATTGTAAAAAGACGTCATCACGTCTATTGTAAAAGGACCAAAAAAAATTATTCACTTGTTTTCGTATCTACTTTGACTAAAAGTACTCACAAGACTTTATGATTTGGTTTTAAAGGTGTCAATGGTGTTTTATTAAATATTAATATTTATGAACTATCGAAATTAATTAATAAGTAGGTATTATGATAAAATCTATTCAAAATAAATTATTATGGTAAAACGAATTAAAATATCAAGTTTACGGAGATTAAAATGAAGGTTAAATATATATTATACTCGCTATTTCTTCAGTGTTCTCAATCGGTGAAGGAAAACATTTCGAGGAAACCTATTAGTATTTTAGCAGAGACTTATAGCTTCACACCTAGAGTCACCTAGCTTTAAGACGTTTCAAAGTGATCCTTGTGATTTTATTGAATAAATACCTTTTGACTTTGACTTTGACTTCTTATGTATGGAATACCAACTCACCCAAAGTTTGGGTATGTGCCTAATGTAATATTTGGACGTACCTCTGACTACCCTTTATTTTATACAATTTACTGATGGAACAAGCAGATGGCCCACTTGATGTTAAGTAGTAACCATCACCTTTAACAAAGCATTACCTCGCAAGTCACGCACGATAGGAACGTGCCCTACAATGCACTGCCCTGCGTCCATCAACTTGAGGCATACAGATGTTAAACCTCATGTGCCTGTAATTACACCGGCAACCACACTCTTCCAACCGAAACACAACAACGCTGCCTCCGTTAGACATCCCAATAAACATATTTATTGAGTACATACATGGTACAAAAAGATCTGAGTGGATAACTACCGTGCCCGGGAACAAAGTCGTGCGTTTGATTTTTTAATAGATATTGAAGTATGTATAGGTAAGTATTCAAAATGAAACAAAGTAAGTATGTTCTGTAAATTAAATAATAGATATTGAAGTATTTATAAGTATTCAAAATGAAACAAAGTATGTACTGTAAATTAAACATGCTAGCATTGGTAGAAGAGTATGACTTTCATTAACTTTTCTATAAATTCTGTTAATTGAAATTCCTATGTAAATTGGTGTCTTTGCTTCGAAAATTTTCGCGAAATTCAGCCATTTGAATCCCCTTCTCGGGATCTTAATTTTTAGATCTCCCAAATGGGAAAACTTTAGCAGATATAGTGCTGAATTTTGATTATATTTCTGTCACTTAATTGGTTTTTTGAATGAGCAAGTTCGTAAGGTTTTCTTCCATAATGAGTGAAAATCACCTTTATTTATACGATAAAAAGATAAACTAAGCTTGCAATGAGTAATATTTTTTTCCAAGCTGCAAACTTAAACTCAATTTGTTAAATAATATGAATGAAATGTGGGATATAAAGATACAAAATTATATTTGTTTATGTTTTGATCTTGTTTTGTGTAATTTACATAATGACTGCTTCATATAATGGGAGAAGCCATTTGCTCCTGAAAAACAGTTTGGTAACTAGTTCGGGAGCATATGAATTCATTTATTAATACTGTAACTAATTATGTCAATAAAACACATGTTTACTTTTTTTTATAATAATACAAAATACAATAATTACAAAAATGTTTATTTTCTTCTCAAAAATGTTACATTAATTTTATCAGTCGTTTGATACCTCGTTTTAAGTAAAAAAATACCTTTATTTGGAGGCATCGCTCTTCCGATAGCATACATAGCATGTAGATAAAAAGAATAATAGCATGTAGATAAAATAAGTCTGTTTTATTGAGGTATTTTTTTATTTGTCTACCGATTCCTCATTTGTCACGCGTATGTGTCACTTGATAGCGGAAACAGATATGGAGTAGAGCATTTGTTTTTAAATTTCTTCTTAGTGTCACTGTTTGACATCTTGTTTTATAAAAAAAAAACACTTATTTTTTAATTATGTTTTAATAACAAAACTCTTTAAAACCAGTTTCAAATGTTGACTGTCTTAAGGTATATATAAGGTAGGTCTTATGACTGCACTTATATACCTAACTCTACACCTACTATTCTATTCCATAAATATTTAAACATGAGACCCTGTTTCCTGCAAAATGTCGTCTAGAAAGTTGGCAAGCTATTAATTTGGACCAAATCGTTTGGATCGTTGTTTCGTAGCACGATCCACGTTTAAAGTTAACTGATTAACATTAGCCCGCAGGTACGTATCTACGGGTCGTTTAACCTGTAGTTTAAACTTTTCTAATTACACAAAAGTGACGGTTTACGGATGTAGTTTTGGTGATTAGAAACGTGAAGACTTTTGATGTAGAGCAGGCATTGTCTTGTCTTGCTTACAAATCACACTAATATTATTCATGCTAAGGTTTGTGAGTCAATGGGTGGGTCAATTTGTTCCCATTCTCACTCGTTTCAGTAACTACTAAATGGATTTGGATGAAACTAGAAACATACAAAGTTCGTGTCCTGAAATAATAGACATTTTATTCGGGTTGGCACCACGCAAGCGGAGACGTAAGCGAATGCTAGTAATTATAATTACAGCTGGATGTTTAGTTTTTTTTTTGTGATATACAATTTTTTTTATTTTTAATAATTTATATTATAATAACAGACTTCGAGACCATTGAACATTATACAATTGAATTCGGAGTAAGTACGTCCTTTTTGTTATGAGAATGTTATAATCATGCAAGTACAGAGCAGTTAATATAAAAATTAAATAGGTTATATTATATATGTATTTATTTGTGTAAAATCGTATTTACGCAATGCTGTAAATAAATAAATAATAGAACAATAAATCAGTATTAAATTACAATCAATTCAACTAACACAATTTATTCCCAAAAATGGGTAATTTATTTCCCTAAAATCCCTGGCGTATAGCATGTTCGTGCAATATCATTTTTTTAACCCGTCTGGTCGTTTCTTCCACGTGCGTCCACTCCCATGCCTGCTTATGAATAAATAAATGGCTGAACCGGGCCCACATTGTTCAGATCTCATTCCCTGTGTTACTCTCAAACTTATGTAAATGTAAAGCAAGCTTTATTACACTGTTTTAAGGTTTAACATGGCTTGTTTATTACAAAATCAAACTGTAAAAAATTGGGGATAGGCGATTTTTTTTGGAAAACGACCATCTAGTATTAAATGAAATGGCAGCTTGCGTACATGCCCTATATTTAAACATATTAATTTTGCTTCAAATTTGCCCAAAATGGTAAATGGGCAAAACAGTAGCATGTTTTGCCCATTTACCATTTCACCCATTGGTAATAAATGTCGAAAGTTTATACATTTTTTGGATTTTAGTAGTTTTTTTTTCGGTTTAATAAATATTTTTTTTATGATATTTTGGCAGATTTTTTATAAGTATTTATCTACCGGAATCGAGTGGTACTTTTTTGTAAAGGTTATATTATTTCACTCTACGCCCAAACGCGATTTCTTGTATTATGGAAATGAGTACAATCATTCATGCAGTTAATCGGCCGTGAAGTTGTGTATTTACCTGATCTGCTATCGGACCATCTCCCCTTTATTACTTGTAAATGCCCAGCTGTTTAGGTACACGTTACGACCGGTTAGATATTAAAACTCGCATTTGCTACTTTTTATGGTTCAATGAACTTCATGTAACCCTTAGTAAATAGGCCAGTAGTAATAGCTGTTTTAAAAAGTGACCAATGCTTTAAATCGTGAAGAATGGTGTGAGTGAATCTATCTCCTGGCAGGAAACTAGTAAGAAGTTTTTCAAAGGCCTGAATATATTTCTAAATTTTTACAAAGTATTATTATAATATTATTAAATATCAGTGATAGTTGTAATAAAGACAAAATGTCTTAAACTTTCTTTGATTTTAACCCGCATGCCAACAATTTAAAAAAATCATAAATAGGCATGAGTTAACATCGCAATATGGATGTGATCTACCTATTAATGTATAGGTTATACATTTTAAGCATAAAGTTTATTTAAATCAAAATAAATTTAAAACTTGTCCATTGGGAAATGTAAATGAAACAAGCAAGCAAACAAGCTTGAAGTCCAACAAAAATTAAGTTGATAATTTTGAGCAATGTTTTATTGCTGAAAATTGCGAATAGCTAGACATTGGAGTTGCGATTGCTATAAAATACGTTGTTTACTGCTAAATCCTTCTCATTGTGTTCGAAACCAATGAACTTCGGTTCATTAACTCAATCGAAATTTAAATTGAAAGATTTACTGCTCCGTTTTTCAGCTTATTGATTCTAATTGCGATGTTCTTTTTTTTTCTTTGTTTGCAAACTCAGTTTTAGTTACGTTTTTTTTAAAACCCTTCTTTTCTTTATAGATTATTTAATCTAAAACAAAAATATACCATCATCATCATCATTTCAGCCTGGTATCACCCACTGCTGGGTATAGGCCTCCCTCATGTTTTGCCAGCCTCCTCTGTCCTGTGCGTCTCTGGTCAAAATATACCATAAATATAAAATATTCAAACATATTAGATCATGTAAAACAGAAGAGAGAAAATGATCTTCGACAATTTATTATAATAAATAATATCATGGAAGAAAAGGGAAACAAGAAGAAGAGTACCAGTCATAATTTATATGGAGTCAGATGAAAGAAAATGTCAGTGTCACTTTGCATAAAGAAGATAAAGAGAACGCATTGGATTCGTTTTCTGTCATTTTAGGAAGCAACATAGCTTTTTCATTTTAATTGTTTTTCTAGTGTTATTTTGAGTTGTGTTGTGTAATTTCGGTGGCATTTTAACCAACATTACTTGAGGTCTTAGCACAAGGTGTAAGCATTTGGAATGAAAGTGTATTATGTGATATCCTGATTTGACCGAAAATGTTTCGAATGTTGTGAAGAAAACCGCCACCATTTCTTCAAAACAAATGACGGCCGACTTGACTATAGACTGACTTGACAAAAAAGTATTTATTCAATACAAATCACTTGACACTGGCAAGATTGTCTGTCGAATGACGGTAAGGAGCCATAAATTGAGAGAAGAAGAAGAAGAAGAGAACGGCATTGCACATTTGAAGACAGAAGATTAGTACCCCTTTAAGAATTTAACTAACAGACCATTAAGATAAGGATAAAAATGAAATAAATCTTAGAAACATGCAAAAAGATTTTTCAATCTCGTTCTCTGACCTTTTTTTATTGTAATCAGTTACCTTGTGATGCTATAACACGTTGGTAAAATACCAACATTAGACAGTTACAGAAAATACAAAAAAGCAACTACTCAGAGACGGTTAAATAATAATCAGAGTCAATTGTAGTCATTGAAAAACAATAGACACTAAAATTCCACTAGAAAATAAAATATCTATGATCTGAAATAACCTCGTTACCTCATCTTGAGCTATCGCTAAACGTAGGCTATAAAATATAGGGAATTCGCAAGTTAGCTCAAAAACTCTTTCTCATAAAATATGATTGCCGACAGTACCCGGCCTTTCGCATCATGGCGGACGGTCGTAAAGGGCTGTCGTAAAATAAGTAAAAAAAGCCACTGGCTACGGTTGAACTTCAAAAGCTTTAGCAGTCCGGCGAAAACTTTAAATTGGTTTTCACCATCGACGCCAGAATGCGAGAACTAGTAACGAGATTTGCTACCTACGGCTAAGTTTTCACTTAATAGCTTGACTTGAACAAAGCCCATTCGGCCCCGCCTCCGAATGTTCGCAAATTAACATTTTGCTGTTCTATCGGTGTCATATTTTGTCAGATTTTTTTAATTTTAATAGAGTTTTGGACGTTTTCCTCTGAAAACTCAGTGAACTTACGCCAAACAAGCGGAATATATCCAAATAGGCTTTGGCCTATCCGCTTATTGTCCTATAATTTTTTTTTATCACAGGCACGGTAGACATCTTTCATCATAAAATCCTTAAAAATGTGGTTTCTACGTGGTATCTATGAGGATGTTTTTTTTATACAACTAGTTGATGGAATAAGCAGATGGCCCACCTGATGTTAAGTGGTAACCATCACCTATAACAAAGCATTGCCTCGTAAGTCACGCACGATAGGAACGTGCCCTACGATGCACTGCCCTGCGTCCATCAAATTGAGGCTTACAGATGTCTATTGCACGTTCAAAAATGCTTTTTAGAAACGTGCCAAACGTATTTGAACGTGTCGCGTCATTTTTCACGACAACCATTTTTTTGTATATGTTGGTACAAAACTGTATCGGTTTCAATCGCCACGATAAGATCTGCGTTGTCAAGTCTCGTTCGTTTGAATGATTGACCTGCCTCAAGAGCATTGTCATGGCTTCGTAACTAGGCGTATTTCGGGTGGGGCTAAATAATAAGACACTCCCTATATACAGCACCGGTGGTCTAGTGGTGACCTGGCGTTCAGTCTTAGGGGGGTTTGAATCTGGTGGAGCAACAATGGATTTTTTTACTACTTTACTTACTTTTACTACAAATATTTTTTGTATTGTTTTTAATGTTAGTCATTTTAATCAGTCTAGGAAAACATTGTAAGGAAAACAGTTACTATTTTAGTAGCGGCAATGTGGGCTTGGATCCTTTCACGTAGAATACTTTTCTTAAACATTCGTATGTGCCTGATATAATGTGTGAAGCCTATAACCCTCCATAATTATTTTTAATCATAGTTTGTACCAAAAGATCTAAAGATATTATGTCTGCCGTGCCTATCAGAATCGTAGACGGAAATCCTTTGAAATAACCAAAGGAAAAAATTGGTAACAGATAACCCGTTATCTAATCTTGGCTATAAAAACCGGAAAAAAACTCCAAAGATTCATGATCAAATTTAGTTTTTCATTGACGAAAAAAGTAATTTATTATTTGATAAATTTGATTGCAGCAACACTGAAAATAGTTCGGCAGGCGCTAGACTGCAAAATTGTCCTCTGCAGTATTTGCAAATCCACATTGAAATAACAACCTTGTGACAAAGATTTCAAGGTTTAAAATAAGGTGTGCATAATCCACACATGTTTTACTTGACCTGTGATTCCTGTGAATGACCGTAGAATTTATTTTTAGACAGTTTAATGGTCGGTTATCGCGTCATAATGTAGCCTCAGTCTTCTTGGACTTTTACATCTATAAGTTAATTGAAAGGCGCCTAGTATGACACAAATCATTGACTAATAGACGATTTATTGCGTTTCGTTGATAACAACAATGTTTTCTACAGTTTATAGTATTTATAACGGAAGTTTAAATCATAATGTGGACGGAGATGGGCCTCATTCGAGAGTTATTACTCCGAAATGAGATCAACATAAATTGTGTGAGATATTATAGTAAGATCTAGTTTGGTTATTTGTTGTTTACAATGGTTTCAGAACTAGTAGTTCACACGGATACAGGTCAAGCTACAAAATGCCAAATAAAAATGATGCTTATTACAAGGACATAGGAGCGAGCAGTGAATATCCGTGATATCCGTGATATCAGGCTATCCTAATATCCGTATCCGACTTGTCATTTACCATGTCAGACTAACATAACATGGTAAAACCTGCCATTAATATATATGTAATTATACTCTATAGGCATATAATGACTTTAGTATTCATGCCCATAGAGTGATTACTGTGACTATTATTCAACCTTAAATAGGTCCACATCATGTCAACGTATTTTGGTAAACCTGTTTCACTACCCACAACATTCATACTCACTTTATGAAGTCTAAAATAGGTATTGTATTAAACTTTTACGAAGTAAATAATTAAAGGAGTAATGTGACAAAAACCCTTTTCTTTATAACTGCAATTTTACAAAGGTAGCAACATCTTGTCATGATAGCAACATTGAGAGTAATATTTTTAGAAAACAGAGGTTTATATAAGGCTATAAATAAGGCGGTATTAGTACGTAAACACTAGCAAGTTATAACAAGCGCCTGATTCACAGCGCCAATAAAATTCGCACGAGACAATTCGAAGGTCGTAAACTGTCATAAAATTATTTACTCAGGACTAACCCTTGCCGTGTTTTGTTTATAATATGTATTAATTTTGATTTATCGCTGTACATAATATGTTAAAATGTGTATGTACGAGTCATAAAAAGTTTTACGAGACAGTTAACTGCGGAGCAACCTCGGAGAGTATTTTCATTTTGATCAGTGTACATAATTGGTAAGAGCAGTGTTACAAATCGTTTGTATATGCTAGTATGTTTGGTTCATGGCGCTTTAATGTTCATGATGGAGCAGAAAAACAAGAAGAGGAAACTTGCGGTTTTATCGTTAACACGTTGTTTTTTTATGCAGACAAACAAACTTATACCCTGATGGAAACAAGCGCGGATCCACCATCGTGGGCACGATGGGCATGCCCACAACCTAATAAACTTGTGACGTCACACGCATTGTTCGCCCCAAGGCTTTGCCCACATGGACCTATACACTGTACAAGATCGTGGTCAGGGCGTCATATATTTCGTAAACATATCCTTTGTAGGAATACACTATATCGATTATGAGCGAGTTCATGCATTAGCCGACTCGCATTTGGTTATTTTCGGGTGGCTGTGACCACAACAAATTTTGAGGGATGGATCCGCGCCTGGATAGAAAGCGGGTTACCATAGCCCATAAAAGCCTGAACGCCAATTTTATAAAAACCCTTTACTGTACTGTACATAGTCTTTAGGGAAAATCTCAGCATTCCACAGCCTGAGTATTCGCGAGAAGAAGTTCCTCTAAAACTGTACGGGGCGCGACCACCCTGGCTCCTAAAGGATGCACAGTGTAGTGTGCGATGGTAAAATGAAGACATAAGGCATCATGTCCAACAACTCTCCCGCATATACCCATTATAAATGCGTTTGAAAACACAGGTTCTACAAAACCTTTTTTATGAAAAGTCAAGTAGGATGTATCTTTTTCATCTCACATCATGTTCTAAGCACTAAGGTCTCACGTAAATCGACTGTCAGCACTTCGAATTGCTGATGGTTGGGCCGTCTTAGCACTGCTTATATTATTGACTTCGGCTATGAAGTGTATTTAAACAAATAGGAGCTTACACCAAGGTTGACTGCCGCCTGTACTAGGCATGCGAATTCCTCATATTGATCTGGTCCTGAGCTCATGACTGCAAGGCGTCTGCTTTCACGTGTGGAAGATCTAACCAATAAAATAACTAGCCTCGTTACAATCCATACTGTGACTGATGGTCGAAATTGATTTATTCACGATTTGGCGCCGCGTGTTAATTGTTATTGTTAGATTGTTATTTGCAGAATTGTAAAATTTTAATTGAATTGTTGTCGCCTTTGATAATTTGAAGATGATATGTAGAAATTTAATGTTTTAAAACGTTTTTGTAGAGATTCAGGTGCAAAAATTTATAATTAACTAGCAGTTCAAAAAAATACAAGTTCAGAAATACAAAATTACAAAAATAATAGAAGGTTACACTGAGAGAATGCTAAATTGTTTACTTACGATGTTTTCCTTCACTATTTACGTGCACTGGTATAATGGACATAAATGATGGATGATGAAAGATCGATGAAATGAGTAAAAAAAGAGTAAGCACCGAGATGACGAATGATGAATGAAGAAAAAAACCTGTTATGCCGACCACAACTTAGCGTGGGATAAGAGCAGGAAGATTATGATGGTATTGAGGACATTATCATCATAAACAGCTTGAGCTAGCCCACTGCTGGGCATAAGCCTCCTTCCTCTCTTAGTTGCCACATTGAAGACATACGTTTTAGAAATAGTTAAATCCATCTGCACATCACCAGATTCATTCACAAATAATAAAAATAAATGCTGCTCTAATAAGGTCAGTTCTGAGAAGAGACCTATCAGGTGACCCAAAATTCCTTCACCAGAGTTAGCAACTATCACTTTATAACCATTAAACAACCGGATGAAGAACCGATTGATAGCATAAAATTATCACTTCACTTTTAAATTAGCTTATAATTTAAAAACAACACAGAATTCGCTACGAACACTTTTGCAATCAAACTTGAACTGAGGTGATGATTTTTAACCTTAATACCTGTAATGATTGCTCTTTGTTGTGTAATTACCTTTACAGTTATCTGTGAACGCTTTCATTCAAACCGTTGAAAGTAGACTCTAACCTCATAGCAATAAGATACGCGTTCGAAAAACAATAAAATATTTATTACCTACCACCTCAAAGGGTTGGGCGATAGTGTGATAGTTTTATAGTTCTCGTTGTGCAATTTTCTTGCATTGTCCACAACTTTAGTGTAGCACAACCGAGCAATATTGGTACTTGAGACTTTGAGAGGCGAGTTTACAAGTCTAGTCGTTAGCAACTTTGTAGTAAAACTTGTAGTTATTGATACTTCGTTTCTAGGTGTGTTAGTACCATTTGAATTTTATGGCATATTTCGGTATCTTACTCAACACTTATCATACTATAACTGGTTTTAATTATGCTTCGATCAATGGTGTCGTTTCTAATCGAAATAACAAATTAGTTTATTCGTATGCTAGTAGCTTTATATATTTTAAATTAACTACTTTTAAATTGCGTTAAATTAAATATTACTTCTTGTTATGCATAACACTCAATCAAATTGTCTATAAAATACTGCATTTACGACACGATAAGCTTTTATAGATGCTAACATTAATTTACATTGCAATTAAACCTAAATATATCGCGAATTTCATACAATTAACTACCTGATCGTATTATCTCGACTATTAACATAAAAATAATTAATAAATTAATATATTTATATCCATAAAAAAATTGATATAATTGTATTGAGATGTTATTTCTGTATGAAATAGATAAGACCATTATGAAATGATAACATCAACATTCAGCATCTTTCATTAATTACAGCGTAGGTGCATTTTTAGAGCATATTTTTTTTCCTGTTTCGTAGATTTGAAATCTTCGAATCTTGTACTGAGACTTTTTTAAAGCTATTGTTATTGCTGAAGCTTAAATAAATATTTCGATTTATTAATTACTAACAACTGCCCGCTGCTCCGCTCAAAAAAAAATTGAGCTCACGAACTATGCTGATAGGTACATGGTACCGACCTCACATAAAGTTGGATAAGAGCAGAAAGAACATGAAGTATGTACAATACATATACATCCAAGTTTAATTCAAATCTTAACCGTAACGCAAATGAATGCAAACAAACATACACACCTACAAACTTTCCACACTCACAAACTTTAGCATATCTAACGTCCGTACAGTAAACAGTCGTATTATTATGAAATTTTGAAATTACATGTTTTTATTCAAAATAAGTTGGTTTTCATTATCAAAGGCTTGTAGTAAAACATTATTAAAAGTGTAAAAAATGTTTTAGCCAAAAATCAACCGTACCTGTGGCTAACTCGTCAAAAGACAAAAAGGCCGACCTAACCCTTCTACGTAAGAAACAGTTACTATTGAAACAAATTGTACAACTCTTATTGTTATTGTTTACCTTTTACGCAATTACGGTACCTGAGCGTAGCATTGTTAAGGTAATTATAGCGGTGTTTATGGCAGGTGATTAAGAAAAACAAATTATGAGTCAGCATCAGCCTGAAGACGTCTTCCAGTGCTTGGTCGCCATATGAGAAGCTGTAATGGTGCATTGCTTGTGCACAGCATAATTGAGCAGTGAGGTGAGTGAGATTATATCAGTATTATCTAAAAATACCCTGTTTAGATATACAAGTTGTCGTTCAACCAGAGCTCACATTTTAGCTTACATAATACATAACATTAAGTCCACCGGATCGGGGCTTCAATTTTATTGAAAGCTGTGTTAGTTCTCCCGGGTGCATCAAGTCTACCGTGCGTAGCACTTAATACACCCAGGTGATTTAATCCAGGTGAATTAAGTCTACCGGGCCAACGATATTACTCTTCATCATCAACAGACATAAGCTTCCCCCATTCCATCATTAATATTGAATTGTTTTGAGCATTCTTCATCTGCCAATACCGCCATATTTACAAAGTCATCAGCCCATCGGATGGAGTACAATATGGAGTACAATGCCAGTGCTCTCAAACGGTGAAGGAAAACATCGTGAGGAAACCGGCATGTCGTAGAACCTAAGAAGTTCTATAACATGTGTCAAGTGCTCGAAGGGAGCCTCTTGAGGCGCACTTAAAATCCTTTCACCACACTGTTTCGAAAGCAACTAATGACACGACTAGAGAAAGAGAGAGAGATAGTAAAGCAAAACTGCAAATCGACTTAACTATCTGAAAAAGTCTCACATAAAGCTCCAAGCTTTTCAAAAAGTAACAATATTATGCAAATTTTTTGCACATAGTAGTTGGTTTTAACTCCATCTAGCTGCCAAAAGGTGAACTAGCTACTGTGTAGCGAAATACAGTAGCCCCATCTTTGGGGACAGACGGTATTTGCAATACAATGCGCCACCCCTGTCTGCAACCCCTGTCTGCAAGGGGTGACAAATATGCGGGCCTATTACGTGTAGTGTAATCTGTTGCTATAAGATATCAAACTTCTACTCGTATTATCTAGTCAGCAGTTCAAAGTAAAACATTTCATTTTTTCTTGGCTTAAATAAATATAAATATAAAATATTGGTGGACTTTCCACACAGCACTATTTAGCCCCAAACTAAGCCAAAGCTCGTAATATGGGAACCAGATTGCTGATATAATACATTATATACTTTTTTTTTTGTAAATACATAGATATGCTATTACATAACACCCAGACAGAACAAATATCAATGTTCACCACACAAATGTTTGTTCTCGGTGGGGATCGAACCCACGACCTACGGCGCAGAAGGCAGGCTACCAACTGAGCTGTGAAGGCTGTATGGGTTGTGCATTTTCCATACTAGTTTTTTTTTAAACGGGAAACAAAAGGATATAACTACGTGGAGTGTAACGATAGAATCAGTAAGGTCAAAACAAAAATAAACAAGTTAAGAAAAACTTTTCTTTGATGATTCTGCTTTGTTTATTTCAGAAACGAAAAGAAAAAACATAAAGTAACATTCAAAGCCATAACAAAAAGAAAACTTAAAAAAAAAACTTCAAAAGTAAACCTTGCACACTTTTCTCGTTCGATGTGTAATAATGTTAAGCGCAATTATTATGATTAAAAGAATTAAAAAAAAAAACGATTCGTACATTATTTTATTTCAGCTTCTTTTCCTTTAGTTAACTAAGTGCAAAAAGAACATTACTTTTATGAGGTTATTTTTTACGAAAGAAAAAGCAAAGGAATTGGCCGACCAGTAGAAAAACCTTGATGCCAACGAAACTCTTAGAGATAAGAGCTCTTGGATTGCTGGTTATCTTAATTTAAATTTTTTGTTGTATCTCAAAAACCGAGCGTCCTAGAAAAAAAGAAAAAATTGTGTTGGAATGTCTAAACAAAGCCCTTTCATATGACATTTAACTTGATTTTTTTATGTCACTTTTTTTATTTTTGACCCCTTAAAAAACCCCATATCTTAATAACCCTTCATCTGATTTTACTCATATACTTACCAGTAAATTTCTCAAGTCCAAGCTATCGACTTATCAAATTTCATGCAGATCGGATCAACGGTTCGAAAGTTATGGCCAGACAAACATACATACATACATACATACATACACACATACATATACATGTGCGTATGTTCACATACTTGTACACCGCCATCTGCGACACACATCCACACACACACACACACATACATACATACATAAAATGCCAAATCGCCCAAGTTGAAACTAAAGATCTTTGTTCGCTTCGCTCACTCGATCAAAAATGATTCAGTCAACGACAATAACTGTGAGAAGTTATCATTGAGAACGTGATATAAATTACCCATTGAAAATAAACGTAGGTAGGTACTTGAATAAATTTAAAAAAAAACTGGTGCAACGTAAAGTAAAACCAGCCAGTAGTAGATCTTTGTGATAGAATTTGTCCGTGAAAGTCGAAATACCATCTAGTCTTACCGATGCTGTTTTTCTATTTTAAGGTTACAATTACAGGCGCTTGAGGCTGATAGACACAAGGTACGTTTATATCGAGCATGACTTGCGAGGCAATGCTTTATTAGGTGATGGTTACCAACTAACATCAAGTGGGTCAGTTGGTTGTTCTATCAGCAAGTAGATTTAAAAAATACCATAGGTACTGTAGTGTATAACAATAAACTATGCGCGCTGACTGGATAGGCGGGTAGCAACCGTACGCACCACGGTCGGGGGCACTCGATTCCAGGTGGACGTTATATAAATATGTGTTTTATTTGGTACCCAAGCAAACTGTACAGTACAGGTACCTATTTATTTTCTGCCACCAAGCAGTGATTTTCGCATTGCCTTTCCGTTATTAGGGGTATGGACTGGTGTAACTGCAGACCCACGTGACATTCACACCATTTACATCTCATAGTGATGGACGCAATGGAATGCTCCATAAGTTGTGTACTCAGTAGACGTGTTCTGTGTTTTTTTAGGCAGAAGTAGTTTTCTTCTTCCCATTAAAAATTCCATTGTTCATTAGAGTTGCATTTTTTTTTTAAATATAGTTTAAAATGCTATGGGAAACAGCTATGAACAATATTGAGCCAGACTTCTAGTATTTATTAACATACCGCTTCTAGTATTTATTGATAGCCTTCACAGCTCAGTTGGTAGTAGCTCTGCCTTCTGCGCCGTAGGCCGTGGGTTCGATCCCCACCGAGAACAAACATTTGTGTGATGAACATAGATGTTTGTTCTCTGTATGGGTGTTATATAATATTATAAGTATGTATTTACAAAAAAAAAGTATTTAAGTATTATATCAGCTATCTGGTTTCCATATTACAAGCTCTGGCTTAGTTTGGGGCTAGATAGTGCTGTGTGGAAAGTCCAGTAATATTTATTATTTATTTATACCATCAGTTTCTATGATTTCCTAAAGTCATTGCTATCATTCGGGTCATACACGTAATAAGGCAGGCGCAACGATTACGTCTAGTCCCTTTCGCAACACAGCATATACCTGTGGGTAGAAGAGTTAAATGCTATTAAGTCTTAGTAAACAAATGTATTCCGTTGTACGTTTTTTTTAATAATACAGATGATTAAAAACCTGCGTAATGCAATGTTTTCAATCCTGTATAATTTTATGGCTCTGTCTTACTTTTGCACTTTGTCAATGGTAATTCAAATAAGGTTCTTAGATATTTAGAGATAGTCATGTCTTTAAGGGGCTGACAACTATCAAATAACTTCTCGCTCGCATGTTTTCCTACTCAAAAGTTTGCTTTACTAGTTTTCGTACATAAGCAAACTTTTAAGTAGGAAAACTTGTATCGATCAAAATGAAATTTTTACTAAACTGAGTGCAATGTGATTTCACACAAAATGGTTGATTGCGATTTTTCGAAAATGAGTTTAATGATTTTATATCTTTCAACATGTCGAAACGTGCGAGCGAGAGTCACATTAGCTCTTGTCTTCGCCTTAAATGCTAAACGGTAATCTCTGTTAGCACAGATAATGTTTCGATTTAATTACGGAATGCTGAGTATAATATTATGCAGTTTACACACGTAGACTCGCAGTGACCATATTTACAATATCCGGTAAAATTTAAAACTAGTGGTAGTACTGAAATATTTATAACGCCGATTATAATTTTAAATTATATTTTTTGAATAAATTACACACCAGTTGAAATTAGATTTTTGTTCAAATTCACTTAGCTGTGGATTTCTGTAGGTTTAATAGATGTAAGGTAAGTGAGATCTTAAATTAAATTTCAATGTGTACAACATCTAGACTGAAAATAAATATTTGACATCAAGCAAAAATTTCACTCACTGTGGGAATAAAATCCACATTTATATATGGAATAGTATTTTGCTTAACTATATCAAACGTCGTAAAAAAAATGGCTTTGAACTTTTTTGCTAACATACAAATATATGTAGATACAATTGAAGAGGGTCTGGCTTCAGCAAAGGCCCTCCCAAAAAACCTACGCTTCGCAACCGAACAGCATTAAAAATAAATCAGTAACGTAAAAGACACAACTTCTAACGTGCCATTGTCAAATAAATTCGTGCAATTGAGTCACTATTGGTATCCTGCCCTCCCAACCAAAAACCGAACTATGAAAATTCGGAATTCAAAGTCGAAATTGCGTGACAGAAATAAATACTCGCATATACATATAAATAGATACAAACACGTGTTCGTGAGGAAACGGATCGTGCGTACAGAATGACAATAGGGATTTCCCTTTCAAGCGGAAAATTTACGTGTTAAAAATTCGAAATTGTTGCGTGTGAAAAAAACTGTATAAGCTCTAAATACAAAGTAGCTGCGGTAGGTTCCATTATGTAGTCTTATAGCGGGGCTCTGTAAGACTCTAAATCAAAGGAAGACGTGAGAATCGGTCCATTATTTATAAGTTTACCTGTTTTAGTGAAAATACTGTAAGTTTACGAGGTTTAGTCGAAGTGCTAAGTTGTTTTGCTATTGTAAGGTGCGGGTAATCTCTTTGTTTTGTACATTCTTTGTTACCTGTTTACCTAAATGTTTTCATGGATTAGTTAATTGAGCAAAATTCAGCTGTACCGGTTTATGGAGTAGGTAATAGAACTTTTCAAATTTACTAATTTTCTTTAGTCAAATTTTTTTTTCTTATTGACATTTATTCACAAGTGAAAAAATATATTTATACTAGCGAAAAAATATTTTTATCCCGCGACTTCGTCTGCGCAGGATTAGTATTTCGAGTAGCTTATATTAGCGTGGCGTAGTACATATGTGTAACTCTAGCGGTTTTGGCAGCGCACGCCAGAATAGCTCGCAGATGGTAGACTTTTTCCTACTTGACACTTATCGTCATATTTTAGACAATTCACACATTAACTTTATAAGTTGTAGCTTATGTGTTATTCTGATGTATAAGCTATATTATTGTAAAGTTTCATTAAATCCATTCATTAGTTTTTACGTGAAAGAGTAACAAACATCCATCCATCCATACTTACAAACTTTCGCGTTTGTAATATTAGTATAGTATAGTAGTATTAGTATAGTACGATTAGCAGGATTTGATAGACATTTTACACACCACTTACTGACCACAAGCTAAGCAGAGCTTGTTCATTGAGAATAAGGTTGACATAATACTCATATACTCAATGCGTATTATATTATTATAACATTCAAAAACAAAGATCTATGTTCATTACACAAATGTTTGTTCTTGGTGGGGATCGAACCCACAGCCTTCAGCGCAGAAGGCAGTTATTACCAACTGAGCTGTGAGGCCAGTCAATGTATATCCTACTACTATTATAAACGCGAAAGTTTGTAAGTATGGATGGATGGATGGATGGATGTTTGTTACTCTTTCACGTAAAAACTACTAAATGTATTTTAATGAAACTTTACAATAATATAGCTTTTACATCGGAATAACACATAACCTAACATTTATAAATATATTGTGTGACTAATCCTGCGCAGACGAAGTCGCGGGCACCAGCTTGTGTACTTATAATATAACTGAGGTTAATAATATATATTAAGGTTGCCTGGAAGAAATCGCTTTCAGCGATAAGGCCGCCCATTGTACTTTTTTTAAATTAATGCCTAGATTTATGATGTATCCTTGTGTATAATAAAGTATTATCTATCTTATAACAAGTAGATCTACCTCGTCTAAGTAGGACTGTCAAAATTAAAATTAAATCATCTAAAGATCGGATACTTGTAGAACTGTGACAACAATCCTCTGTTAATATAATAATTTGTTAGTAGTAGAGCTCTTTGTGAAGGGCTCGTCCGGGGAAGTACTACCACCACGCCTGTTTCTGCCGCCAAGCAGCAACGCTGTGTTTCGGTTCGAAGAGTGTGGTTGCCGGTGTAATTACAGGCACCAAAATCAAAATCAAAAATCAAAACGGTCTTTATTCAGTACAATCACAAGGATCACTTTGAAACGTCTTATATACTAGGTGAATCTATCGCCAGTTCCTCGCGACCAAAGCCTAGAAGAACGGGCAAGAAACTAACGGCTTGGTTCCTAGCGTTTTTTTGTATGATCCTTTTTACAATTTTATTATGGTACCTACTTAATTGTTTAGTGTTTTTAATGAGTTGGAGCATAGATCAGTCCCAAGCTTTTTTGTCATCTATATAATCAGAAATTGTATAGTAAGCTTTTGTACAAAGTTTTCTTTTTATTATGTTTTTGAATTTGTTAATCGACAACTGGTGAATCTCACTTGGGACTTTGTTAAAGAAGCGTACACATTGTCCTGCAAACGATTTGCTTACTTTAGTGAGCCTAGTAGTGGGAACAGCGAGCTTATCTTTATTTCTAGTGTTAACATTATGATGGTCACTCTTTTTGGCATATAAATTAATATTTTTTCTAACATACATTAAATTTTCGTATATGTACTGACAGGGTAAAGTCATTACATTTATTTCTTTAAACTTATTTCTTAACGATTCTCTGGGACCCATGTTATAAATTGCATGAACAGCCCTCTTCTGCAGCACAAATATGGTGTTAATATCTGCAGCACTCCCCCACAACAAAATGCCGTATGACATAATGCTATGAAAGTAGCTGAAATAGACAAGTCTTGCGGTGTCCACGTCTGTAAGAAGGCGGATCTTTTTGACTGCGTATGCTGCAGAGCTAAGTCTCCTCGACAATTTGCCTATGTGTGGGCCCCATTGAAGCTTATTATCTAAGGTTATGCCTAAAAATACGGTGGTATCCACGAGGTCTATTTTTTCATTTTTGATTTTTACATCAGCATTTATTTGTTGGACATTTGGTAGTACAAAGCGAATGCATTTTGTTTTATTTTCATTAAGTAACAAGTTGTTTACATTAAACCAGTTTACGACTCTAGAGATTGCATTGTTTACATCGTCATAGTTAGTTTGTCGTCTTTTCAATTTGAATAAAAGTGAAGTGTCATCTGCAAACAGTACAATCTCGTGATCATCTACTACTTGAGGTAGATCATTAATGTAAATTAAAAACAAAAATGGCCCTAATATAGAACCTTGTGGTACACCCATTTTTACCACTGACCCCGGAGAGCGCTTTCCATTCACGTCAACACTTTGTATTCTGCCATTTAAGTAAGAAATGAGTAGGTCTAGAGCAACACCTCTAACACCATAGTGGTTCAGTTTTCTGACCAACGTTTCATGGTGCACACAATCGAATGCCTTGGAAAGGTCACAGAAAATGCCTAAGGCGTCTTGCGACTGTTCCCAGGTCTGAAAAATATATGTTATTAACTCAACACCAGCGTCGGTGGTTGAGCGACCCCTTGTAAATCCAAATTGTTTCCTGTCAAGTAAGTTATTTATAGTAAAGTGCCTTTGTAACTGATTGAGTATAAGTTTTTCGAAAATTTTACTAAATGTAGGTAGTACTGATATCGGGCGAAAGTTACTGGGGTCAGAATGACTACCTGATTTAAATAAGGGTGTTATTTTACTATGTTTCATAAGGTCAGGAAAAACGCCACAATCAATACATTGGTTGAATATAAAAGCTAGATCTGGTGCAATAATATCAATCACAGGTTTTACGGCAAAAACAGAAATGCCCCAGAGGTCCGTGGTTTTTTTTACATTTATCATTTTAAAAGCTTTGATGATGTCATTAGTATTCACATAATCGAATTTAAACTGTTGTTTGAATTCTGATAAGTTATCTTTTAACAATGACTCTGCGATTATGTGGGAAGAGCTTAAGGACTTTGTAGTGGAGACTGGAATGTCAGTGAAGAAGGTTTCAAATGCTTTGGCAACATCATCATCTTTGTTAATGATGGTGCCGCCAACATTCAAGTTGTATACGGTGTTCTGTGTCTTGACTCTTCCTGTCTCACTATTAATTATTTTCCAAGTAGCTTTGATTTTATCTTGACTAGTTTTGATTTTTGAACTTAAATATTGTGATTTAGCAATGCGACACACGCTTTTGAAAATTTTAGAATAGTTTTTAATTTTTTCTTTTAATTCTTCACTGAAATTGTATTGTTTTTCACTATAAAGGTTGTACAATGTTTCTCTGCTTTTATAAATACCCGCTGTTGCCCACTCACAAAATTTAGAACCGCCAGAGACCATTTTCGATTTGGGTGTGAAAATTGAACTGAATAAGTTATCAAATTCATAGAAAAATTGATAATATGAATTGCCATCATTACTGTAAGTTATTCTTGGTAGTCTAGAAATAAGGTTCAGTTTCAACTCTTCCAAACGACTACGGACTATGGTCAATGGGACGAAAGTAATTTTTTTTAATACATCGTTTTTAGTTTTTGCTTCTATTTTAATTATTTGACCAAGGTGGTCTGAAGGAATATTACTTATTAGATTTTTACTTATTATTTTTACATTGGTAAAGATATTATCTATACATGTGGCCGAAGAGGCACATGTATAGATAATATCTTAGAGGTTTATTATGAATTTTATTTTTATTTAAAAAATTAATGCTAGAGACTTCCTCTATTGTCTGGTAATCTAATTTAAATGACTTGGAATAATTTCCAGAGTCTTGTTTTGTATGTCAAGACAATGCTCAAAAGAAGCATTTTGTTTAGCCAAGTTTTTGGCTGTAATACTAAAATAATATGATAGCGAGACAGCTACTTGTCGTTTGTGGTAATTAGAAAGGTAATAACTACCTTTAGATAAAACATAATTTTGACTAACAATAGTGTTAGAGTCAACTAAATGTATCAAATTATTATTGCATGTTAATGTATGCAAAGTCATATTTAGCTTATATCTTAAGTTATTTTCTGCTTGTGGCAAGCTGTTGCTGTAGGGGAATGTAAACATAACAATTTTGTTCACTTGTAGAGAGCATAAAGTTTCAATATATTTTATCAATTCAACTTTGTTTACATTGCCCCTATTTCCAACCCAAATTATGAGATTTGAATCACATTTGAGAGTACATTTTGATATTAATTTCATGATATCATGCAGGCTAGAATCAGGTAAACAATTATTCATGATGGAATGTCCTATTCTTGAACTTAATATCTGGCCCATGTTTTTTCCAATTTCATCGCTGAACATTATAGTGTTAGATGTTTGGTTTTGTGGACTGTCACACAGCTGGGAAGTTGACAGGGCAGCACACACTGGCCCTGGGCTCGCAGGATGTTGACAGTCACATGATACTTGACTGGCTATAATAGAGTCATAGCGGTCTTTATTGCTCTGAGATTGTTTGAGCAGCTCATCCATTGCCAGTGAGTACTCCCGTATCGCCTCCTGAGACTTTTCATAGCGAGTAGTGATGGATCTCAAGGAGCCCTCAACACTGGCCAGTTCACACTGAAGCTGCTGTCAGATTCATAATGAATTTTTGAATTTTCTAATTGCAAGGTGCATACTTGCAGTTTTTCTAACAAATCATTTGTTTCTGTCTTATTTTTAGGCTTGAATACAATACTTTTTTTATTTTTTAACTTTTTAATAGTTCTATTTACACATTTTTTAGTTTTAACATATTTTTTTAGTTTTTTCCTACTCAATGTATTTCTGGTGCATGTTGAATAAGATCCCACTGAGTCATCATTTGTCAAATCTGTTATAACAGTAGGGGTATTACAACTTGCATCAGAAATGTGGCCGTACTCCCTATCAGTTGGAATTAATTCATCAAATAACCTAAAGGTTTTCAGTGTCGCAGAGTACTGAGCGGCCTCTTCCAGAAGTGTGATTTGTTGATGGGCATCACATAACTCTCTCTCGAGAAGAGATGTTCTCTTCAGAGCCTGTTCGTACTCAATACAACACTGGTCGAACCCCTCAATCATATTCTGTAGCCTATTCCGTTCTTCAATAGCACAAGTATATTGTGAGTGTAATGTAGCTAACTGACTTTTGAGCATTTTATTGCTGTCTAATGTATCTACTACTAACTTTTCATTATCTTCTCTTTCAAATGTCAACTGGTCGCACAAAACCTTAGTCGCCTTTAATTCCTGTAAAGCCCGTTGGAGCTTGGACTCCTCCAGGCGGAACAGGGCTTTACGAGTCATCATTGCGAGATATTATACAATGCAATGTTTCTTCAGCTAGTAAACGAAGAATTCGCGCGAATGACTAAGGAAATGTCAACACAAAGTTGAGGTTATAAGTTTGGAATTTTTTGTACTTACGCGCAATAAATATACTTAATTAGGTAGGAAATTGTATTCCAGTGTCTCCCAAACACATAAGTGAACTACAAACACTTCCAAACCGAGAAAACAATGATCACATTCAAATATTTCAACCGACTAAGCACCGGTTTTTTATCAGGCCAATACACTATTAACAACACGAAATTCACTAATAATAATAAATTGTACACGTTTGATAAGTAGTTTAAAAACGATGAAATCGAAAAGGGCTACGTAAAGATGCCTAAAAACAATAAAAACAATAATTTAAATCGGGACAATTTACAACAGCTGTTTATCCTAGGGTTGCCACAAGCAAAAAAAAAAAAAAAAAAACATGAGGCTTAACATCTGTATGCCTCAAGTGGATGGACGCAGGACAGTGCATCGTAGGGCACGTTCCTATTCTGCGTGACTTACTAGGCTATGCATATATGGTTACCACTTAACATCGGGTGGGCCATCTGCTTGTTCCATCAACTAGTTGTATAAAAAAAATCCACTAAAGTCATAAAACAAGAAATTAAGTCAAATGTTTCTACATAAATAATGGCAAGAGACGTTGTACTTCTTGAATGTTTAAAGAGCTGGCAACCGTCAAACAACTTCTCGTTCGTCATCATCATCATCTTCCTGCCCTTGTCCCACTTTATGTGGGGTCGGCACAACAGGTTTTTTCTCTCCACTTTGCTCTATCATCCGTCATCTCATTAGTCACTCCTTTCTTTCCCATGTCATCTTTCACACAATCCATCCATCTTTTCTTTGGCCTACCTCTACTCCTTAATTCATCCACATTCATACCTAACACTCTTTTCGTAACATGACATTCATCCCTTCTCATAACATGCCCATACCACGCTAACCTATTGCTCCTCATTTTTTCAGTCACTGGCGCCACTTTCAAACTGCCTCTAATAAAGTCATTCCTTATCTTATCCATTCTAATCCTTCTTCTTAACTTCTCGCTCGTGTACAATGTTATTACGAGCGAGAAATTGTTTGTTGGTAGCCCCTTAAGGAAATATTTAAGTTTGTTGCCTGTTCTTCTAGGCTTGGTCGCGTGGAACTGGCATCTAGATTCAGCTTTAAGACATTTCAAAGTGATCTGTGTAATTCAATTGAATAATAATTGTGGTTTTTTTGTAGAACTTAGATAATATAATATAATTTAGTTTAACTAGGTACTATTATATTATCATAGCTCCATTCTTCATGATATATAGGAAGTGTAGTAATTTTACTAGGTAGATGGAGCTATTCATATAATAATGATTGAATTTCACTTGTGAAGTTCGTTTAATCATATATTTGATCGAGTGAGCGAAGCGAACGAAGATCTTAGTTTCAACTTGGGCGATTTGGCATTTTATGTATGTATGTATGTATGTATGTATGTATGTATGTATGTATGTATGTATGTATGTTTGTCTGGCGATAACTTTAGAACCGTTGATCCGATCTGCATGAAATTTGATATATCGATAGCTTGTACTTGAGAAATTTACTGGTAAGTATATGAGTAAAATCGGATGAAGGGTTTTTTGAGATATGGGGTTTTTTAAGGGGGCAAAAATAAAAAAAGTTACATAAAAAAATCAAATTACATGTTATATGAAAGGGCTTTGTTTGCACATTCCAAAACAATTTTTACTTTTTTTTTGTGACGCTCGGTTTTTGAGATAAAATAATAAAAGTTAAATTAAGATAACCAGCAATCCAAGAGCTCCCATCTCTAAGAGTTTCGTTGACATCAAGGTTTTTCTACTGGTCGGCCAGTTACTTTGCTTTTTCTTATTTTTTTTTCTTGAAATAAATTAAGGAGGTACTCAGTTCTCATAAAATGGTGACGACGACCAGGTCTGATGATGGAGCCAAGGTCTGTTCAACGGAACTCTTCAATAAATAGGCAAATAGAGTTGAAACTTGGTAACCATACCAAGTTAGTAGGCGGTAGTCAGAAAAAAGTCCGAAGATAATGTTTGGACTTGCCTCTGACTACTACGTACTCAAAGTTTTGATGCGTTCGTCGCGTCGGGTCGCATCACGAGATCTCAGTTCGGGGCGAACTACTAGTTTACAATAAATACATTCAATTAAAACGGTAACGTAGCGTAGTAGCTAAGAAAGGCATACCACTATTAGCCTAATTACTATTTAATGGTCTATAAAATGTTAATTACTTTACTTGTATTTACTGTAACACATTTTATTATTTAAATAAAAAACAAATAAGAAGGAACATCTACATGCTTACTTTCTTTAAATTTCAATTTAAATTATTTGTAACAAAAGTTTTTTGAATAATTAAGTTAAATAGGTACGTTTTTTGACTTTTATAATATGAATAAGTTTATATGAATGGAAAACTAATTTGACTGAATAAAAAAAATATAGATAACCATTTTGCAAACATTATCACATCAACTACATAACAAGGCTCCATTTTATGGATTGCAACATTTCAAAAACCTTCGCACGAGGGCGCATAAATGCAGTCAACTAGGTGCATTACCAACCCTTTACATTGATAGTACACGCACCCCTTCCGAGATGGCGCTAAGGATGCCGTTTGCAAATTATTTTTATTATACTTATAAACATTTTGATTCGAATACAACGTAGACATATCAAAATACGAAAAATGTACTATGTTTATGACGAAAAATTTGACTTTTTGTTCATCTAGAATAATATTTAGATATCTATTAGGTACCTACCTCATAGCATGTAAAGCTCCTTGACTACTCTGCAATGTTTCCAAATAGTTCAATCTGATTGACATAGATGGCGCTACCATGAAGAATGTTTGACTAAGCTTGATGCTTGAAGAAAGAGCTTTGAATGATTACCGAAGTGTTTGTATATTTAAAAAAAACGCCGTAAAAAATTGTGATAAATATTCATACACCTAGGTTATTTTTTTATTTCTATTTGAATAGCTTTATGAAAATATTAAAGCAAGAAGATGCATTTTTTTTAAATTATATTATTTTACTATCTTGTAATTTTTTGACACTTACTAAGCCATAGTAATTTAAGTTTTAGTGACAGTTAACTTTAAAATCCGTGGTGTCCGCCTACCCCTAATTAAAGTCCATATCAGTAAGTATGTAGTAAATACTAACCTAACCATAAAAACGAAATCCATGAATATTTTAAAAAATAAATTTCCTACTTGCCGTTTGCATAATAAGGAACGTTATCCGCAAACCCGAGACGAAAGCCCGTCGATCGTCGATCAACAACTCAATTTCAAGACAAGACACAAAAGAAAAATGGCTCATACTCTGGTAATCGCTTAAACATCGCGCGAGTGTGTTGAGAGCGAAAACTCGCTTTTGAGGCGTTCTAGAAGGCTTTTGAGGAAAGCTCGATGGTGTTATAGGCAATGAGGGCAGGGAGGGTAGGCTCTATAGGCACTTTACACGCTCTATCTACGGCTGCTAACCTCCGCCCAGATGTAATAACATGCCGCGTGCTCTCTGTTTCAATTTGGGAACAAATTGAAATTGTTTTTATTTGAATAATATTGCGGTACGCGGTCGTAGTCGGTGGACAGTTAGGCGATATTGTTTTGTTGTAATGCGCAATGAGGGTCGGATCTTGCTTATAATACTATTCTTGTTGTTTCGTTTAACTAATTTTGTACAATGCTATCATAGAACGAAAGAAGTTCTGTGGGACTTTGGTTATTCCTCATTGATAACTAGGTCTAGCCAGAACTTAGTTTTACTTAAGCTCTCACTCTCGTCGTGTCACTAGTCTCTTTCGAAACAGTGTGGTGAAAGGATTTTAAGTGCGCTTCAAGAGGCTCCTTACTTACGCTTACTTTCCGACACTTCTAAGTTTTAACTAAAATCAGTATAAAGTAATTCTGCTTTTTGTATTAAAATAGCAGTGGATTTTTTTCTACTGTCTTTTTTTTTAAATATCTTAAAAAATGACTATATTTTTAAATTTTTCACGTAACTGTAAATATTATATTAAATTTCAGCTTCATCCAAAAAGAAGTGCTTAAAAAAACTAAAATGAAAACTTAAAAAAACTCAATAAAATTGCGTAAGCATTAACATTCTAAAAGTATTTACATTTGTCGCTTGTTTTGTTCCCGAAAAATTTCCATCCAGAAATAAATACCAAAAAGATAACTTACCTACTACTAAAGGTTCTTAAGTAGCAATATTTATTAAGCCATTCCAGTCGTATCGTATACAAGCTAGGGGTGAGTAGGAAATTTTAATTTCGCGTCTAGAGGCAGGCGGGAGCGGAAATTTGTGTGGCATAATAAGTGAGATTGTTGCGAAATTTGCTACAAGAAAAAGAAGGAGGGCTCGCATCTCGCTGCTGATAGAATAGTGTGGACCTGCCCAATTTTCCTATCAAGTTTCACTCGAGATCTTTTTTAGCTATAACACAACCTTACAGAGTTGAACTTAAATTATAAATCAAATCAAATAACAGAGGCGAAACACAGAGAACAATATTGGTTACGACAGCAAAATATTGTTGTATGTCTTTGTACTCCGGTTTTTAGTTCGCTTCATGCCACATTTTTAGTGTAGGTATTATTTTTTAGATTTTTTAATAGGTACATGTGATTTGGATAAATGATTTCTATCTAACCAATTGTAGGTTTTTTTCATTATAATTATCTCTAATTGTATTTATTGGTTCAATAATTTTCATCATTTTTCATCAAGTTCAATTTCACATGTTGCTGTTATTACCTCATTTTGTTTCAGCCTCCTCTGCATTATGTGTTTCTAGTTTAGTTTAAAAAAGTTTAGACTGTTCATGATCTTACAGTTTTCAGTAGTAATCAATCTGAAATTAGCTTAATTGACAGGGTGACAGGGTGACTTGATAAATAGTATTAAATACACAGGGTGAATTAAATTGCGTTGCCATTCAGCGTGACAAAGCACCTAGCGTCTTGGGAACGCTCCGATTGGCACTGATTTGGATTGGTTGAGCTATAATCTAGATTGATTCTAACGGTCTACAGATAGCTCAAGATGTGCATTTTATAAATTCTTGGATTTATCGTTCTTAGTTACTAAATAAATTATCTAATTCAAAATTATTCTCCAAAATAGTTTAGAAACATATTCCAAAAAAGTACGAGTTCTAAGCTCAGAATTAGTTTTAGTATGCTTATTTTATTTGTCTACCTTTGTGTATTTAGAAGTCAATATAAACAAAAATCTCGATGTTCAGATTTAATCGTATTGAAAATATCGTATCCACGTTAACCTAACGTCTGGCGGTGGGCGCACGTGTAAGTGGCAGCTTCAATATTTATGTGCAATTTTTCCAGCTTCGCCTCATCTCCCCCCACCCCCTTGCTAAAGGATGCAGTCCCCTGAAGCACGCTGGAATTGCGTAACAATGAGGCCCGTTTATAATAATTTTATTAATAAGAACAATGCTTTAGAATTAGAAAGAGCCTTTGGGTTGGATGACTAAGGAATAACTTTTAAAGTAAAATAATGTTTTTCTTTTCAATTATTGTTAGCTTAGCTTAGCTTTATTGCTCAATACTGTCACAAATTGGCATGATGAATTAATTAATAGTTTGTTTAAATCGCTCGCCAAAACAGCCTTAGGATATATATTTTTGAGTGTTTATGATTAATATGCAGTCATATTGAGAGAAAGGGTGAGACCTTGATGTCGTGACTTTCATATAGCCACAGTTATTTGCATGGCTATCTGTCATTGTCATAATAAAACTAAAACCATCCAAAAAATCGGCATGCTTCCAAAAAGTAGAGCTCTTTGTGAAGGGCTCGTCCGGAGAAGTACTACCACCACGCTTTTTTCTGCCGCCAAGCAGCAACGCTGTGTTTCGGTTTGGAGAGTGTGGTTGCCGGTGTAATTACAGGCACATAAGGTTTAGCACCTGTATGCCTCAAGTTGATGGACGCAGGGCAGTGCATCGTAGGGCAAGTTCCTATCGTGTGTGACTTACGAGGCAATGCTTTGTTATAGGTGATGGCTACCACTTAACATCAGGTGGGCCATCTGCTTGTTCCATCAGCTAGTTGTATAAAAAAACCGTCTCTTGCCATCACGCAAAAGATGGTTTTATTTTTAAAGATTTAAGGAAATACTAACCAATCCATTAAACATAATATAAGGTACCTGCCTAATATACATCTTACTCGGGAATGCAAACCATCTCTGAGGTTTTGATTTTGTTTTGAATTTAGATTTTGATCGGTTCAGTAACCGTAAGAAACAGACAGAAAATAACAGCCAAGTGCGAGTCGGACTCGCGCACATTATCTATAAAAACGGCAAAAAAATCACGTTTGTTGTATGGGAGCCCCCTTAAATATGTTTTGTTCTGTTTTTTTTTCAACAATTACAAAATAATATTTATATATTATTTTATATATTTATTTATTTTTATTCAGAAATACATCATATGTGCAAAAATTTCAACCGTCTAACTATCACGGTTCATGAGATACAGCCTGGTGACAGACAGACAGATAGACAGACGGACGGACAGCGGAGTTTTAGTAATATGGTCCCGTTTTACCCTTTGGGTACGGAACCCTAATAAACACAAACCTGATGATGGAAAACTTATTTTTACGGTCGTCTAAATAGTATATTAATATTCTACACCTATCTTTTTCCTTTTATAATTATATTTATACATATAACAAAAGTGTGTCATTCATTTAAACGCATCTAATTATTCCATTTATTTTTGGTAGGTAATCAAAGAACCTGTAATCTAACAATTTATTTTTCTTTTTCAGGTGAAAACACAATCTGGGTAAGTCATCGCATCACGTGCCAGCATGACCGCTCTAACTGGGCCTGGGGTTGTTTAGGCCGCTTTGAGCTTCGAAGGTCTGATAAGATGGTCTTATTTGAGACGAGGTGACGGAATAAAGCATGACTTGCTATTAACAAACGAGAACAGGCAAAAACTTTTACTACTTTTTAGAAAGAATAGCACAATACTACGAAAAATATTATGACAGAAAAACAGCGAAAAATATTAAGCAGCAAACAGCGTGGAGGCACTTCTGCAAAGAAAAATAATGATCCATGGAAAAGAGAAAATTATAAAATTCAGTTTAAATACTTCAGTACTAGTCCACGTTTTTTTAAGATTGATATAGAAATTGCAGTAATGCCTACAATTACAGGTTTTAATTACGAGTATAATATGTCTAACAAAATGACAGCATCAGTAATAATTTTAATCGAAACTCCTAGATTATTCTTCGCATTTCCAGAGTTCGTTTGATTCTAACTAATTATAATTAAATAAGACATCGATTACTACTAAAAGTAAAGATAGAACTAACAAGAAGCTAAACTATAGCGTTAATTAGAATCTGATTGGAAACTACAAGAATGTAAATTTACTGACGTCAATATTAGGATAGCCAACCATTGGAGCTTCAATATCTAGTCCATAATGAACTAGTACGGCAGAAAATCTTGTAAGAAACTACAAGGTGCGAAAGACTGAGAAACATTTTATAGATCGTGTAAAAAGGCAGCTTATAAAAACTGAAGATGGAAGGAACGTGCAGTGTAAAGTGTTTTGTTTAAGGATGATCAGTTTATAATTATTTTAATAAAAAGTTGTGCTGGCCAAAACACACTATTATAAAAAAATGCATAGACTAAATTAAAAAATAAAAAACAAATGTATCTTTCCATTAGTATTCTCTTGGGCTGTCATGTTTTGGCGTAATTTTATTTTACATAAAAGTATTCTAGGAAGTAAATTATTGGAATCAGTATTTTTACGCTAATAAAATCATCAAGAAGTCAATCAAAGCTCCAATAAATCAAAGCAAACTACAAAAACAGCAACAGATGATGATAACATTAAAAGAAATGACCACAACGATCCAATAACTCTATATAAAAACCACATTTATCATTTTGATGGTTGTTTCATTGAGACAAAGCAAGTTTATATCGAATTTAAAAGCTTTGTATCTATAAACTGGTCGTTAACTCTTGCAAGCGATAGTTGTAAATTTTCAGAAGAGTCGGGGAACTTTTACGATGGCCTCTTCCTCCGCCCACCTGAGACTTTGTGGCTTGCATAATGTTACATTCGCCATACTAAGGGGGAGATGAGTGATGCATCTTTCGTGGGTGATACTCACTTTTTGCTGCAGATTTTTTAGGTTGGGTAGGGAAAGAAAATTGCCATAATAAGGTGGAAATGACCGTTAGTGATACTCACTTTTTGCTGTAGATTTTTTGGGTTGCAATTAGTTATCTACCGTGGAGAAAATCCATTATTGGCAATCAGTTCTACTGTTTTTTTTTTTTCGCCAATATGAAGTGGAGATGAGTACAGAAAATGATCTTTCATTGGTGATACTCACTTTTTGCTGCGAATTTTTCAGGTTCGGTAGGTAAAGAAAATCCGTTGTATAATGTTGCATTTGCCATAATAAAGGGGAAATAAGAACGAAAGAGGCATCATCGTTCGTTGGTGCTACTTACTTTTTGCTGCAGATATATTGGGTTTGGTAGGTAAAAAAAGTCCTATAAGTATTTTTTTTTATAATTTATTATTCTCCATGCAACTTCTCGTAACAAAAACAATGTCTTCTATCTATTGGGTGGGATTTTCTTTTTTTATTTATTTCTGTGTATATTGGTGGTCGTTTTCTTTCTATGGTATATGCTTGGTTGCATTTTTTTTTCATACTAATTTGTGATTAAATTAGCCAATATTATTTACCTGATATTATACATTAAATAACATTGTTACTCAATACTCAATACATTTATTGCTTACACATGGTTTAGTTACATACATTGTTGTTAGGTGTTAGTAAGTATCCCTGGACCCATGGACCCTGCATAGGTTATGGCAACATGGAGGCAGGCCGAGGTTTTAAATATTCGTATAGTTGGTAGACAGGTATAGTTACAATAAAAACCTCTATGTAGCTATTATCTAAAATACAATGCACGAAAAAAAAATGTTATATGAAGGTATTGGGAATGTATGTTGTTTCTCAAGGCACGCACGATATGAACGTGCCCTACGATGCACTGCCCTGCGTCCATCTTCTTGAGTCGTACGTGTCATCTGCCTGTAATTTCTTTGTGAAATTTAATTAACGTATAAGATCTTTTTGGAATTAAATAAAAATTTTATACACAGTATTGTGAATAAGTTAGATTGCCAAAGGCATTAAACTTAATGGTGTTGTATATTACTGATAAGCTGTGCCAATTTTCAGGAAAAAAATACTTTGCTTGCCGTAACGAGTGATAATAAAACACATCTAATAGCTATAATTCTACCCATAAAATACTTTCTATTGTTAAAAGACAGTAAATAGGTCCTATGTGAGCTAATAGGCAATTGTAATGAAACATTTTTTGTACCCTTACATTTTATTTAAATCATTTGCAATATCATTAAATCAAAGGGTAGTAGGTATAGTTTATTTAAAACTTAGAACTAGATGAAAAATTGTCACAGAATTTTCGTTTGCTATCCAAACTACTGTGTTTTTTTAATAGCTTCAAGGGATGTCATCATTTGATTGATTGTAGATATTTTTTTTTATGGTGTAATAAGGTTGACAGGAAAAGAGTTATGTGCTAATAATAAGGTCTATATAACCAACAGTGGATGAACGCCGGCTGATTGATCAGGTACGTGTTTAAGAATAAAAATCTGTTTAATAAAATTAATAAAACTGTATATTAAGTCTATACGGCTTTTGTAGTCGAGTCGTTTTGAAAGGCATTTCATATTCTGCACGCTTATTCGATAAATAATGGTAGTAGTACAATAGTGCCATATGTTATTAATTTGATAACTCTAAGGCCTCGTAATCAATCTATTAATCAATAAATTATTCCGTCGTTAACCTTATTAAAAATTAATAACTAGAATTGCGTTTATCGCAGCAAAAACGACCTCAACTGCCCATATCATGCATTCCATACGTTTACGCCGACAACATCACAATAACAACATAAAACCAATACTTATGCAATGCTCTACTGCCACACCGTCGTACCACCGACCTGATAAAGCTGAAAAGACAACTTAAGCCTATAAAAACCATGCACTAAACACGCGTTACAATCAAAAGTGTAATAAATAAATAAACTTCTCAGGCAATAAAAGGTTTTATTTTAATAGTCGTAAAGATTCTTATTGCACATGTGCTCGCTGTGGTTACGACGGCTGAGGATGAATGAAAAGTGCGACGGAGATGGAACGAGCCGTTGGAATGAGAGCGACAATACTCGCCGGTTCACGTGGCCGGCTTTATGCAACAGTGTGCTATTTTTGAGATTGGTTAGTTCCTGCTATATTTCGGTTCTTTTATGATTCCAATAAAGATTCTAACAAGAATGTTAACTATTTCTATTAACCTTATTGTCTAAATAGTACCATTTTATAACGTTTTGTCACCTAAAATATTATGAAAATCCAATTAATTTAGTTATTTAAAACATGAAAACTATATAAAAATTAATGTCGCCTATTGCAGATATTTGTAAAAATAACAAAAAACTATACAAAATAATAATATTATAACTTTTAATTTCTAAAAATATAATTAAGTGTAAAATAAAAATTTGAAATCCTCATAATATAAAAAAAACACAGAAACGTTACAGTAACAACACAGGTACATTACTGTTATAACATTTTTACTTTCTTTTTTTTATGTCCTTTGAAAATAAGGAATCATCAAGCTGTGGCTATACGTGGTCAATGAAAGTGGCCAGGTAGCTAATTATTAATATCAAAACTTCTGAAATTAAATTTATCAAAAACGATTAGTTTTTATAGCCAATATGTAAGTATTTATTTATTTAATCTAGATATAGTTTTTGTTTTAAAAATAATATTATAACAATATTTTTAGTTATTAAGTTTATTAGTAATAAATATAGGTATACAAGTCTCTTTATTAGAAAAGTAGTACAAGACAACATTTTGTTTTCGCAAATCTTGTACAAGATGGTACCTAAACTAATAATAAAAATAATAATATGTAATTATTGCAAGGTAAAACGTCATACTTTGTGAAGGTTTTGCTTAAGATCTAATTTGTAATGCATTATGATTCATGTGACGAAGAAGTTTGTAATACCATTGAATTTAAATGTTGAAGTGGCGTTGTGCGTGGTTACAAAAACCGAAAGTCGATATTTATGTCGCGATGTGGTTTGAAACCGTTCATTTTGACAGCAAGAAGTGCCGGAATGGTTTGTGATTGGCGGTGAATGTTCTGCACCGGATCACTATTGGCGTAGACTACGTCGGTGCGGGGAAGCGCGGAACCAGGCGCCATTACGAACAATGGCCGTCAGAATAGTCGTTAGCGAATAGCTTTTATCTCTTTCTAATATAAGCCACGCAGGTAGGAATTAATGAGACGGAGAGGGTTCCGGCGGGTCGCCCCACTTTGTATCTGCGTCTCGCTTGCACGCACGTGGCATGTTTTGCCGTCTCGAGCGCGGCGCGCGGCAGCGGTAACGCTCGCCACGACGGGGAATTCGGAGTCGTAGAGCCTCATACGCGGGTCATAAACGATCCGCGGCCATAGTAGAGGTGCACGCGCGAGAATCGATCCGAATCGCCGGCGATAAACGCATCTCCCGCGAGGCGATCGTCGCGCGCCGCGTCGCCGCCGAGCGATGAGTTCCAAGTTCATCATCGATAGCATGCTCCCGAAATATCACCAGCAGTTCCATCACCAGAATTTGTTCGCGGGTGCTGGGGCGTCGCCTATAGAGGCGTCGCTTTCTTCCTCGTTGTCATCGTCGCTGTCAACGTCGCTGTCGAGTTCGCTGTCAGGCGGACTAGGGGCAGCGGCTTTGGGAGCCGGCTCACCAGGCGCTGGGAGTCCTCAGCGGTCTTCATCTTCATCTTCGGCATCGCCGGGGGCACCGGCGAGAATGTATCCATACGTGTCGCATCACCAGCAGTTCGGAGGAACGGTGCCGTTCTCGGCTGGTGGAGCTTTGTCTGCGGACGACAAGAGCTGCCGGTACCCGACAGCGGTGGGTGGTGATCCGATGGTGAATTACGCACTTGGTCAGCACAATGGAGGCGCGGCTGTATCGGCTGCTTCAGCGAGCATGGCGGCGGCTGCTCAGTTCTACCATCAGGCAGCAGCATCAGCGGCCTCTGCAGCATCGGCAGCGTCGGTGGACGCCATGGGAGCGGCTTGCTCACAACCCTCAGCTCAACCCCTACCTGACATACCCCGGTATCCCTGGATGTCTATCACTGGTAAATGTTTTCCGTTGTCTGCATGCTGGTTTGTTTTTAAATGTTGTAGTTGCTCTGAAAAGAAAAATTTGCTTATAAAAACCTAAATCGATTAATTTAATTTATAATATAAAACTAATTATTTTTATTAGGGACTACTTCATTTGACATTGAATTATTTACGCTTGTAGATTGAACAGAATGTACCAACCTAATTAGTTTACCTACCTTAGCTACAGTAGTTTTTTTTGAGAACGGTAGTAATAAAAATGTGTTTATTTAAAACATTTATTATTACTATTTAATTGATTAAGTAAAGCTTCCTTAACTAATTACAGTAGCATCAAAATGAGCCAGAATATTCTAATTAGAATTATGTATTCATTTATTTACATTTGCAAGTTAAAACCTAATTATAATACCTACTAGCCAATTATCTATCTAACAATAAAATAATTCAATAATAGCAATATAAATACAATAAAAACACTGTTATTGTTTTTATCGACAATGAATCATTCTAATAGCCTATTTATGTACATAATAAAGTTTCAGATTGGTATTTTATTGGATAATTATCGTTATTTGGTTAATTTTGCAGAATATAAGCAATAAACTAGGTAATTGGTGAATAATCAACAGAATAATTTTAATCTTGACTCATTACAGCATATAATTGTTTTTTTGTACATGAGATCCGACCAACAGTTCCGCCGCTCTCCGGTGCCGACGGAAAATACAAGACTTACTTTTATTCACACATATTTCTCATTTACATCAATTAATTTACCTTTTCTTGACATTATAGGTACTAGGGTTTACCACAAATATCTACATTGTTTAGTAAATTTTATTTCAGGGTCATAGGTATTATTCATTTATCGATCAAAAACATTTTCTATAGCAAATTACCAGTAAGTAGTTATTAAGAACAAATGGAATAATTAAATTAAAATAATAATTGAATTAAAGTCATTAACATACTCTCCGGAACATAATAAAACATTAAAATTGAATATTCCGTTTAAGAAATTAGTGGTTCAGAGCAGGATAAAAAAAAAATTGGTAAACACAATTAAAACAGTTATGTAGTAATTATTATAAGACAATGCCAAACTACTATATAATATGTTTGAATGGCATGATATGATGATAACAATTAATAGGGTTCACGAGTAGAACTGAATCGCTCATCAGTTATTTAATATTCGGTAGGCCCAAAAAATACACAGATTTCTACTGTGAGGTCTATTTAGTACACAAAAAAGGCACGCCATTACTAAACTTAAGTACCTGTACGCTTAGCATACAATGGAATAATATTTTTTTATTCGCGGTTTTATGATCCTGCAATCAGCTAGCCGTAAGCATTATGAGATTAGCTACTATATTGTTGTATCGGTATCACAGAATATATGGTACAGTTTTGCGCAATCGTTTGAATTTATTGATAGTGTTCATATATTTATTACTTTTTAAGAGGCTAGAACATCAAATAACAGAAGTAGTCAATAAATAATGAATATATTTGCCTATTATTCAATTTATCTTGTATAGAAAAATGATAATGGAATAAGATTCTATTTTTTATATACATTAATCAAAATTATCATTGAAACACAAAGTAAGTTCTAAAAAATATTTTAATTATCTTATATACCAAAATTAAACGATATTAATTGAAAGACTTTTTATCTAAGTAGATACCTTCGTGATTTTATAATGAATAAATTAATTTGAAATTGTTGATTACTATTTATAGATTTTGAGTTTAACTGACTAAACTTTCGCGATAAATCCGTTCTTACTCTTGAATCACAAAGATTACCAATGTCAAAAAGCGAACCGACCTTGCTGGCACATGCTTGCAATGAATAAAGATGACATAGCGACAAAAAAATCTGGTTATCAAAGCCACCTCAGACGTAAATCAAGAAAATTATTTGAAATGGGTCATAATCATCTTGTTTTGTTTAGGAATGGACTATTTTAGTGATTTGTTGGCAATGTTGGCGTATAAAAATGTCCGATGTAATAGAAGCGAGAATCCGTCTCGGGCGTACGAAAATAGCGCGTTAGGTGCTTCTGCGCGTGCGCAAACCGAAATAAAATGGCGGAGTTGTCAGTGAGCCGACATTTATTCGTCGTAACGCACTACATTCTACAGCAGTTTGACAGCAGAAATGGCGTATTACGTTCAAACACTACTCGGATGTTAGTTTGAATGAAGTTTTCAAGTGCGATTCAGTGTTTGTTATTCTTTTAGCAGTATGTTGCCAAATTAAAATGTGTTTGAAACACTTCATCTCGGATGGTTAACGACTTAGCTGCTATTTTATGCTTTATTTAACAATCGGATAAGACGTTTAACTAAAAATGTTATTCGCTTGAATACCTACGCTTCTTTCTTGTATTTATATATAGGTAATAATAATAATAATGTCAAAAGACAGCACCAAACAAACATTTAAGGCGAATTTTATCATAAAAAAGAATAATGGTGAATTATTTGACATATCATTCTCGATATTCAGCGTCATAAATCGCACCTAATGTATTGTGGTCGACAAAAGGAAGAACACCAGTCACATGTGTGTGGTTCGACCGGGCGCATGCGCGGATCAAACATGGCCGTCGCTTCTAACCAATCACAACGCGCCGTCACCAATCGGAACCCACATGCCATCAAATGCCCTTTAAGCTATTGATTGCTATTTGTAGCATGTTATTAATAATTAAACACTCGGTATTTTGTTTTGTTTGAGAGTATCAGGAAGGTAAAAAAATTGCATTTAGATGAATTATTTATTTCACTTTGCTCTCTTTTGAATTAAAACATCCATTGAATCAGACCATCGAATACGCTTTTATTTTATGTCTATAGTTCTTTTCTTTACTGAATTAATTTAATATGTTTCTCGATTAAAAACTGTTGTGCCGATACCCTTAAAATAAAGTTAAAACGAATAACAACATTATCTTTCGTCAGTGAAATATGGTTCCGATACGGCACTCTTAACCTTTCCATTTCGGGTAGAGGATGGTAAAGACGACTTTTGTAATTTTCCTGATACTTTTTTGCTCCAAGCAAATGCTTTTTTGTTATCTGGACGATTGAGTAGTTGAATCGCGAGTAAACAACGCACGAAAACGAATAATCGATTTTTTATACGAGTAATTAACGATTGCACTCATTCGATACAATTTGAATGTTTCCGATCGGTGAAACCCGTTGTATTTTAAATATTGTCAAAAAAGTGGAGAATCCAAACATGTTTTTCTAATTAGTTGCTTTAATCGTGAGTTATTGATGACTGAACTGATACGAGTAAAAATGGTCGCTTACATATATTTTTGATACAGTTATAAAAGTATTGACAATTTAAATGTTTTAATTATAGCAATCAGCAGAACGTTCAATATGTAATACTTTATAATTTTATTATTAATACTTGAATATAGCAAAAAAAAACTAATTTAAAATTACTCAAATGTGTGAGTTATAGGGATCAGTATAATACCAATAATATTATAATAATAAATATAAAGCGACGTAGGAATAATAATATAATCGAAAACAGAAGGTAAATCACACGAAACTATAAACTAGCAATTCAATTAAGCCTATCGACTAAGTTGCCTTGTGGCAGTAAAACCAAAGAAATGGTCGGTTAAATTGATTAAATGCAATTAGAAGTACCTACCTAGGTATGCTTTACTCGTAAAATTTACTTCGGAATCAATAGAAAAACTAATTACCCAGCAATTGTTAGAGTAATTGTGTAACCGTTGCTTCTGTGAACCTATGAACGAACAGTTTACTACAATACTGGCAAGCTAGGAAACCGTACTTGACAGCTGTTATCTACCACTTATCTATAAATCAATAATGAACCGAAAAATTCCAAATTAGATAAATAAATACTGCTAGACACAGCGCATAATTTAAACAAAAATTTAAGATCATAACTAAATAATCGTCTTAAAATATCGTTTGTAAAAATAATTTATTTAAGCTATGTTTTTTTAAGACCGTGTTTTGCTTAGGTATTATACTAATCCATCATCATCATCATTTTCCTGCCCTTATCCCACGCTAAGTGGGGTCGGCACAACAGGTTTTCTTCTTCCACTCTCCTCTATCATTCTTCATCTCGGTGCTCACTCCTTTCTTACTCATGTCATCTTTCACACAGTCCATCCATCTTTTCTTTGGCCTACCTCTCTTTCTAAAACCATCCACATCCATATCTAACACTCTTCTCGTAATATGACTTTCTTCCCTCCTCATGACATGCCCATACCACGCTAACCTATTGCTCCTCAACTTATCTGTCACAGGCGCCACTTTCAAACTTCCTCTAATATACTCATTCCTTATTTTATCCATCAAAGCGTACAGTGACACAGTCAAAAGCGACTTACTTGCCTACAGATAGATCTTATAAAAAGTAGCATTGTTTGTAGTATGGAAACTGTATTTGATCGTTAATATTCACTTTAAGTTCTTTTAAAACTTCTACCATCTTCTTTTGACGATGATAATCTTAATCAGATGTTTATAATCAAAAAAATAAAAATATTATCACATAACTTATATTTATAACGATACCATAAAAAAAATATTAAAAAAAAACTTTTAACTCTTATTTTATTTTATCTTCTGAAAGCTGTATTTTTTTTCTAGATGCATACGAGTATTTTTTTTTAGATTTTAGAGCATGTATTTTTTTCTAGAGCTGCGTGTATGTTGCATGCGACTGGCCAAAACAAAGAACTTCAATACGATTGATAATAGATTTTCCATTTCCAGATTGGATGAGCCCCTTCGACCGCGTGGTCTGCGGTGAGTTCAATGGTATTTATCGTTTCAAATTTATTTTCTTTTAGTTTTAAGCAGGTATATTTGGTTTTGTTAGGCGAGTCTATAGACATGCGACTTTAAATCGCGACTTTGAAAAAATACATAGTGACTTATAACTACAGAACCTTATAATAGTTTTACAATCAATAGATTAGAAGAAAAATAAAAATAAATGTAAATTGGTATTCTTTTTAAATAGCACTATCTAGCGCCAAACTAAGCAAAGCTACAGATAGATTTATTATTTGAAATGACTTACTTGTTGTTTACTTGACTTTATGCGAAATTGTATAAATTATTTGAGCTTTTATAAAACTATGGTTGTAATGGTATTTGTAAGTAAGGCAGCAGTGAACACACGTTTTAATTAAAGAAACCATTTTCTAAAAACTTAAAGTCGCGCTCACAACACGCTCCCAATTGCAATAAGTCGCAAGTCTGTAGACAACCGAAGCAAAACCTTTTAACCTTTCTGTTGCAATTCTTCATTTGACATGGCTTTGTGAATTATTGCAATGTAATATCGTTTTATTTGGTAAACAATTTTTATTAATTTTTAAAAATAACCTGCTGATTTTATTTTGAAATCTAGTCATTCCAATCATTTTATTTATAAATATAGTTCCATGGTATGAAAACTGTTTACCTTTCAGTGTTTTTTTTTCAGGTGTTTATAAATATTTTTTTTAAAATATTCACTACAAAGGTAATTGTTAACTTTCTATCAAAATGCTACCTGAGATTTCTTGCATCATATATCACTTTAAGGTTTTTAACCCTTACATCGGAAACAATGACAAAGTTTGTTATTCTTTACAATTATTTTGCAAACACTGCGCAAAAAGTCTTCTATTGTGTTTTGTGCAAAAACTGACGAAAGGGGGTTAAAAAACAATCAATAGAGACTTTCACCAGAACAAAAGGCGAATTGTAGGTCATTGGTAACGCAAAGGAAACCGAAAATTAAGGTACAACATTTGCAACAATGGCAAAAAAGGATTGAATAAAAATGTCTTCGTAGAAATCAGAATAAAAATTCCAAGGTTAAAAAACATGACTTAAATAATTTTTACCATTTGTTTAAATAAATCCTAATGAAACTAGGTATACCGTATCTATAATAATAAAATAAGTGCCATCTATTTTTTATTGACTTTGACATTCCGAGCCTTCTGTTATCTTTCTACAAACTTGTTTTTTTTAATCATGAAACGCTGTAAATATTAGAATGAAATATTCAATAGCTACCTTTACAAACGCGTTTTATGTCATAAGTTCATAACATAGCTTCATTCATATTGTACATCGAATACTCTCTATAAAGTTATAAGTGTTACAACATCGGCAATAATCTTCATAGACAACCAACTTTCTACACAATGTCCGAATATAATAAGCTCTAAACAAAAGAGGTCCACGGCAATAGTTGCACAAACTCTTCTTTTTGTGCAAACACAGCAATCCTTTGTACTGCTAAAATGTTTACAAATAAAGCTAAAATCAAAGGGTTTTAAATCACGGTGTCGAAAGCTTTAAAACAAGCTTAGAACAGCGTCCATTGTTATGCTGGCCCTCGCAAATTGCTTTATTACAAGCTCTTTGCGGCGAACGAAAGTCGATATCGCCAAAAACGCAGTCAAAACATAATTTGTTATCATACAGTGTTCGAAGGGTCGAGTACCTATCCAATATAATAAACTACATGACGTTTGTGCTTGCACGATACACCGAGCACGCTCAGTCTCGCATAAAATATTAGATACGTTCCTACGCATAAATCTACGCAATCGGATTCATTTAAACGCGTCTCGAAACTAGTTACGAGTACAACAGCACAATTTTCAAAGTTTCGCGCGCTTCTCATAACACGTTTTTTGTATAGTTTTATAGCGTCGTAACAATTAACATTTAATCACTGTCAATCGTAACTGTATAAGTGATTGGCGCTTGTAAAAAAGTTTGTCCGCGAACAATAAGTGCTGAGAATTGACCATAAAGTGGCGACCTTGCGGCAATAAAAATTTAACGAGCCAAGCCCGTGGCGTAGTACAAACTACTAGCACATTGTGTGACGTGACTGTCATAGAAACAGCTGGGACGACATCTGGCCGACTATGCAGTCTTCGGTGACAGACAAACATTCTGAAGTCATTAAAAAAGTAAAGAGTTGTGGAAACGAACCGTTAATTTACGATCGGCACCTCATTTTCGAAAAGCAATTTCGGGTGATGATTTATTTTGGACAAATCTTTGTGACCCCTTGTATTTAATGGTTCTTCTCGATAACAGTCATGTTTGGAGTGACAGCTATGGCGTTAGAAACAGTTACGCAGTGTTTATAGGTGTGAATGTGTTTGATGTGGACAGAACACTAGGCAATATTTAGTTTTTATAAACACATACGTAACTAAACTTTTATAAGTACCAGAAATATACAGAATGTATAGAGCAGCTAGTCATTACATGAAAAATGACATATTCCATAAATATAGAACATAATTATATAGGTATTCCATATTACAAATTGTACCTATATCTGAAAATTCGTGTTTTCCTTTTTATATCGTGATAGTTAAATTAATTCAAATAAAGTCAAAGTCAAAAGGTATTTATTCAATAAAATCACAAGGATCACTTTGAAACATATTAAAGCTAGGTGACTCTAGGTGCCAGTTTCACGCGACCAAAGTCTAGAAGAACAGGCAACAAACTTACGGCTTGGTACTTGGTTGGTTAATAAAAGCAAGAAACAACTTTACGATATTGATCCCCAGGCACGGTAGATATCCCCTGAGATATCTGGCACTCTGGCACACACTTACATTTTTCACTAGTTAGTATTACATACGTAACAAAGAATCTAGGACAAAATCCAACTATTTTATCACAATCAAGTCTAACTTATTCATATTTCAAGTTCATTTGATGAATAATGTTTGTGTCATCGTTATTCACAACATAAGGCTCCCCTTCATACACACACATACATACTTTAGCGACACACAAGCGCACTTTGGCTGTGTGTATTGTGTGTGCGCGCACGCAACTTGTGCGTTCATTAGGAAGGGCGATCAAGACAATTGAATGTAATCTTAGTACTTGTCCACTGTTTCAAGGTTTTATTTGTTGATCCTTTTCTTTATTACATCATTGGTTTATTCTTAGATTATGTTGCAAAAAATTATACTGATGCAGTAATTGCTAACAGAATGACGTGTTGAAGTCAGTTTCTGTCTCTTTTGTTTGTAGCAAACAAAACCAGAGCAAGAGAGACAAATTCTGAAGTTTCCAACCGGAATCGATTCCAAATAATTAAAAATTTCCCTGATGAATGCTATTTGAAAGTTGCTTCTTTTTTTTATTAAGGCTTTCACTGACAATTTTTTTTATAAATTTTACTTTTAAAATATCGTAAAATCTAAAGTAAGTCTGACCCATGAACTCTATCAGTTATGTGAAGAGATACATGGATTCTAAGTTTCTCAGAATAATTTAAGAAATTAGAGTGGTTGTGATATATTTTAAATACGAAACAGAATTTCCATGTCGGTGTTTATGCTTGAATAATTTTAACTTATGTATTCATTTTTTAATCCTTCAAAATTGTACCAACACTTTTTGACTGTTATAAGCAAAAAAGTGTATATCGCGATTTATAGTCGCAGTTTTCACAAAAGTATAAAGTTTTCATAGAAGGTTTTTTTTGGTGTGAGTAAGATCAAATACTTTGTGAATTAAAATTGTTTTGGATTTCTTCCGATCGGAAAAAAATGTATGTGCGCAATGCTGCTCTCAAGTGGATTAGGAAAATATCGTGTGGAAACCAGTTGGCACACTAACATTGTTGATGGGCTAGTAACCTGTCACGTATGTACTATCAACTTCGACGAAATGAGCATGTGCCAAATGGAATATTTGGACGTACTCAGACTACTCTGAAAACTGAGGGGATATCTACCGTTCCTGGGGATGAAAGTCAAGAAGCGTTTTCTGTTTTTTTGAAGTAGAAGTACGACGGCCAAAAGTCGCGTCTGTTAATACTTTTCTCAGTTTTACATAACAATTAATTGTAATGAGAATACCTACTATTGTAGCAGTTAACCTTTTCAGTGCGTGAATACGATACAACTCAATTACAAAATCTACTTAACATTCCGTTGTTAGTAATTATTGTTGTAATAAGTATTTTCAATTGATATAAAAGTCACGAAATGTATAATGTATTTATTATCACCAAAATAGCAGGTTTATAAACAGCCGCCACATCCGTCTGTTCGTTTGCTGGGCGTAGCTGCAGCTTTGTTTGTGATAGTTATACTAAATAGTTTTTACTATGTCCACACTCACATAGTAGTTATATTTACAAAAGATTTTTCTTAACAAAAAGAAGCAAGATGACATACTGAAAACATCAGTGTATCAGTATATAGGTAATGTGACTCTATCATATCAAATTAATTTTACTCATTCAAATCACTTTAAGTTTTGGAAAAAAATTGTGGTTTATAAGACGTTTCAAAGTGATTCTTGTGATTGTACTAGACCGTTTATTTTGAGTAACAAAATGAAGTTAAAAAGAATTTACTTATACGACTCTATAATGAACAATAGAAATACATAAAAGTCGCTTTTATGGTCATAATATACCATAAGCCACATTTGATTAAATATTTAATAAAAAAGTTAGTATTGAGTGAGTATAAGAAAGTGAGCGTAAAATCGATCGAAAAACAAGCTACAACTTTATAAAAATGTATCTTTCCTATTTACATTTTAACTTCTTTCCATAGAATAAATTCAATTATTTGCTCTCTTTTAAAGGAAAAGAAAGTACGAAAATACATTTATTTGACGGACAGGTACAGACAAACAGAATACATACCAACTAAAAACATATAACAATAAAAAAGAAAAATACATTAGCGGTAGAAACTTGGACATAGCCAGTCCCGTCCCGTTGCAGTGGTATGCCAAAAAGGCCCAGACTCAGCTTTTGCTGCCTGACAAAGTATATAATCTACCTTGCCAAGCAGCGCTGGTTTTCAGTCAGAGCCCTGAATAGGGTAAAGTCACAAGTATATAATAAAGCTATGTTTCAAAAGAATATTGTTAGATATCAGTATTCCAAGTCCGAGTTTTGTTTTTCGCTGTCCGTATCATCATGATTTGATGATAAGTAATCTAATCGTTTGCAGGACAATGTGTACGCTTCCATAATAAAGTCCCAAGCGAGATTCATCAGTTGTCGATTAGCAAATTCAAAAACATAATAAAAAGAAAACTTTTTACAAAAGCTTACGATAAAATATCTGATTATATAGATGACAAAAAAGCCTGGGACTGAACTATGCTCCAACTCATAGTAAAATTGTAAAAAGGATCATACTAAAAAACGCTAGGAGCCGTAAGTTTCTTGTCTAGGCTTTGGTCACTAAGAACTGGCGATAGATTCACCAAGTATATAAGACGTTTCAAAGTGATCGATTTTGATGAGCGCATGTATTTAGTGCTGAGAAATTAAAGAGTACAAAAACGGCCGGACGATACGGAAAGGAAATATAACTCAGAATTGGGGTACAGATAGTTTTCTCTGTTACATGTCTAGTAAATTCAATCGTCTATTCCTCTCTAGCAAAATTCCACTAGTTATTATATAGAATGTTATTAGTGCCTACATTTCTCAGTGCGACGTGACTCAATAGCTCCAAGAATGCGCACGCAGCCATTGTTCGATAGTCCGACGAACTTTGAGAAAGCTTCGGTAAGGGGGCAACTGCACTGCGTCTCATAGGCACATTCGGAATTTCGTTCTATTTTGGTTATTTGTACCACTGTTCTATTATTTTCATTGTTATTTTTTGTTTTACCGGTCAGTCTCGTCTACTTCTCAACATTAATAAAATACCTGCTTTATTTCATTTATTTTGAGTAATATTTAGCTTCGGATGAATAAATTACACCAACCCTTTGCCCCGGCATTTACATGAAGTTTTAATGTTTTTTTTTATTAAAAAAGCGTAATTCAAATATCACATGATATAAAAGTTCCATAGCGCGTCGTGTAAATCTCGCCTAACCCACTCGGCATGACTTCTGCCAACCACGTTATGCTAATATTGATACCATGTCTGCCAGTCGAACTACACTATTATTTTATTCGTCTGCACCAAAATTTCAGCTACCAACTAATGTTAAGTACGCTCAGCACAGTTTATTTTGCATATTTGACGCTATAACCAATTTTGTTAACTACACAATTTACGAGTTGGTTTAGGGCTTTCATCTGGGGTTTTGGGTAAACCTTGCAAAATACTACGCCAACTGATCCTGTTTTGTTCGATAAGCTTACGTAACGTATAGGTGTTGATTTCAAAGGGATTAAATGGAATGCTCACAATTTATATCTCTATTAACGTAGTGTATTGTTTACACACGTCTGACCGCGGCCTCTGAAACTCTGGCGCTTGTGAAAACATTCGCTTCGAGATTAAAGGTAGCCACGGTCGCTGAGGCCAGTTTATGAAGAGCTGCGAACCGCCAATATGAGCTTTAGGTTGAGTGCCGATATGAGCTGGTCGCTTTAGGTTTGTTTACAGCGGGCTCAGCGTTTCCGAACGGTTTGCATAACTTGGGGGTAGTCTCAATAAAAACAAATTGGCTCGCTGACCAGAGCTGCGCATTACACACGTTCGAGGAAGCCGGCGAGTGTGGCGACACGCTTACTGGTGATTTACTGCCATTCGCAAATAGCTCCAGCAGCTGGATAGAGCTTCAACCTAAGCTCTGTACTTACCTACTTGCTTTGTTTTATTCAAACATAGCAAAGTTTGCACCAAAGTTTGAGCATAAAATGGCTTATAAGCCATTTGTTTTGGAAATAGATACTGTTCCTGACTCACTTGTAAACAATAAACTGAATAATTTAGTAGAAATAGATACATCATGGTATGTATTGCTGAATAATTTTACGTTAAAACTAGTTCAAACTAGTATGGCCTGGTACGGTTTTCAACTGGGCTTTTGTTAAAGCTTTCAACTAGGACAGTTAAGATAAAATAACTACTAACCTAGTATTATATCTGCGAAACCGTATTCTATATTAAATAAATCTAGATTTTTATAGAATTAGTTGTATAAAAACCCAAAAAAAGATATATATTTAACTATTTAAACCCTACGGAAATTTAGTACCTACTAACTTAACACATTTCGAGGCGCTGAGTCGATACATAAAAATCACATTCAACGTCGTATAGAATGGTTATTGGTAGTTAATACATAATCAATATTCAAGGAAAAAATGTCTGAAACACGTATTAATTTTAGAACTGTTTATTTTACGCCATTACAGCGAGATGCTTGAGGCGTTGGCGTAGCTACATTGATCGTTCTTAACTGGCTGATTAAGCCAGGCAACTGCGCGGTCATCTTAAGATGGGTGACCGGTAGATGCTTAAAATTAAGCGCTTCCATGCTTCAGAGGGCATGATGTAAAAAAAAAATTACAATACTTAAAGCATACATAATTATAATGTCATATTAAATACTGAAATCTTTCATCTTTGTAATAGCTGTCAACGTTTTGCATTGTTTTTATTGTCTGTGTTCAAATAAATAAATATTTGATTTGATTTGATTTGAATTATTATAAAATTAATTTATGCCTATAAAGTTCAGACATTTACAATTTTATATTGAATTCAATAAAAACATTAATATTTTTTTGTAATGTACTGAAATCTAGACGTGCTGAAAAGTCTTTTAGTTATTGCATTATGCCTAAAAAGAAAAATCTTTTTTTCTTATCGATATTTTTCATAGATTTTTTACATCATTTGGTTTTACTAGTTTTTTTTATACAACTAGTTGATGGAACAAGCAGATGGCCCACCTGATGTTAAGTAGTAACCTATAACAGAGCATTGCCTCGTAAGTCACGCACGATAGGAAGGTGCCCTACGATGCATTGCCCTGCGTCCATCAACTTGAGGCATACCGATGTTAAGCCTCATGTGCCTATAATTACACCAGCAACCATACTCGTAATAGTAACATGCCTTTATGGCTCTTTATTTATTTTAAATTTACCTACAAAATTAAAAAACTGACTTTTTTATTGTAGTATAGCAAATTATTCCAAATAATGTTTCTACATTTGCGGGGCCATTAGGTACCTACATGAATAAGTTTAACGTACAAACGGGAAATTGTATGTTATTATGATAGCATAATTATATTGTAATACAAACAGTTAACTAATTTCCTATTTATTCAAATATTAACTTATTTAAATAATTTTCCATTTTACGTTACGATAGCAATTTTTATCATTCGTTTAAAAAAACTTTACTTATATTATTTTATTAATAACTTGTTTATTAAAATATTTATTATTTTATTAAAAGATGGGATGCCTTTGCCCTACAGTGGGACGATACAGGCTAAAATAAAATAAATATCTCGTTTATCCTAATAATTAATAAGGCGCCATATTAACTTTTAAAACATAAAGTCACAAAAACAAAATGATAAAAGGATAGAATGTCTAGTAGGTATATTGTCTGTAATATTACCTACTATCTGTTTACCTCAGTGAGACTCGTCGCATTAATCTGAGAGATACAATCGCGGTCAAAAGCGTCGTGTAAATCTTTGATAGTGATCTTGATGTACAGTCGTGGATTTGTCTATTCGATTCTCGATTGTATTTACTGAGCGGTAAGGTTCAACATTTTTCATTGACGAGGGTGGAGGACGTTTCACGTAAAGTCATGCTTTGGGACTTGGTATTGGAACGGCATTGTTCAGATCAGGTTGTGATATATGTAGGTAGGTAGCATTATTTTTATTTTATATAAATAGAGTTCAAACACGTTGTGGAATTTTTCACGTTATATTTAGAAATACTCAATTAAAAGTAGGTATTAAAGAAACATTACTCCTATAACCAGTAAATCTTGTTTTTGGTATAAAGAACGATAATATCTTTTATTTTAGTGTAATATTATGCTACCTAAAATGGTTATTATAAACTCAGAAAACGCTATCCGTCATATTCAAACACCTGAGTTTTCTGCCTGAGTTTTTGTAAAGTCTGAAGCAGAGGCATCAAATTCAAATACTTCAGTTTCTGTTTTTGACAAGTTTAAAGTAGTGACGTTAATCTTTTAACTGAAAGATTACTCTTTTTTGCTAAAACCCTCCACTTAGCTCTGCTATAATCAGTATTTATTGCTTATGACAAAATAATATACTTTATTGTATCTATTACACCTATTTCTGGATCAAGAAACATTAAATACCTACCTGAAAGAACAACATATCCCATGGGCGGTTTTATCGCTAATAATATAGCTTAAAATAATCGCTTTTCCACAAATTACCTAAATTGACTAACTTGCATTCGTATAAACATCTATGAACTGTTGACTCCTAGATAAAATTTGTAATACAAACATTGATAAAAACTGTAACATTTTTATGGTATTTTCACGCCATGAAGTCCACCGCTCGTTACGTCACAAAGAACTGTCCCATAAGGAATAGTTTTCTGTGCGAGTAAGATATTTATGAAATCTACACACGAACCACAAAGCTATGATTTACCAAACTTCCTTTACAGAAAACTTCCTATACACATAAAAGACGCCAAAAAAGCAAAAGGTCCTAAAATGGATGTACTCGTATTGTTATTTCTTTGCTTCAAGAAAGAGCTAGCTTCCCATTTAAGTACATTTTAATTCAATTAATGTAATTTGATTACCACAAAACAGCGATAAAAAGGTTTATTTATTACATAGAAGTTAAACTGCGAAACGGGAAATTCTTGACGCGATTACCCTTTGATACAAGCCGAAAGTTGTCATGTTCTTGGCATTGAAAGCTGCATCTGATTTTGTATGGAAAATATCTCATCTCACTTTATGGGTTTTTTTTTCATTCATCAGATCTATAATAGAACAAGTTACAAGTTCATGGCACCACTTATCTGTGACCAAAGTCATCAAATAAAATTAATTGCTCTATCTAGGCATTTGGCTACTCCGTAACAGATCCGTATAAAATCTCAACGAATAACAGCGTAGAAACGAATCTCATTTTCGCATCTCTCTTTTTTATACAAAATAATATACTTGACAACCTGTGACAAGTTAAAGCGTACCTATACCTTAGTTGCTATTGAGTCGATATACAAGAATTATCATTATCCTTATTGATACTTATTGATAGTCCTTTCTATAACCATCTTTCCTTGTCAGTCGATAAATCAACATATATTTCATATATGTGTTAACGAACTGCCACGCTTTTTTGCCTTACAGGGAATAAAAAAACTTGATTTAACTTTATTTAATAAAATTTAGTAACAAACCTAATGTTGACCAGTTACATCTGTCTGCAGCTACTGCATTATTTCATTACACAGTTCACTGAAAGCATTCACTTCTTGGCAATGCACTACGTCCATCACTCTATTATTCTACATACATTTTTGCGACCTTTCAAACTAGAACATTGCAAAGCGAAAAAAATTGCACAAAAAAAAAACTTCTCCGGAAAAGTTGTCGTAAGATATTTTTCCACTACTAGTGTTTTTTGGGAGCAAATGAAATGATGGTTATAGAAAATTACAACTTTGTCGTTATTTCTAAGTATAAGGTCGAAATAGGTAGGAATTGCGTGGGTACGGTACTGCGAGGCAAATAGGCTGAGCTTCCGCTAGTGCTGTCTGACGTTCACGGTGTGAGTGAATGACTACGTAGTGTTGTCCGTAGGCGCGAACAGTTTTTATTGTCAGTACAATCCATGCGAGCACTGTCTAAGAATGTAATGAGAATGTAATGGTAAACTGTAAGAATTATACAATAATCGTTAACTTTTCAAAAGAGTTGCTGGTGCTTAATTAAATCTACATAAACCGTAAAAGTAGGCATAATTTTTTTTATATGAAGATGATTTTCGGAGTTTCACTTCTACGTTTTACCTATAACTGGTAATGTTATAGAAACTAGGCCTTGCTCGTTTTGCGAACGGTTTATGTTTATGTAAATGAAGTTTTGAAAACTGTAATTAAGAATTGGTAATTACGACTGTTACCACCCACGCTTTAGACAGGTAATATTGATGCAAAGGATCTTTCGTGCATTATTATAACTATAGTAGTTTACTGTTTGGGATTTCCCTTTTTTTGGGATAAAACTTAGCTTTCCGATTCTAAGGTTTTAATCCGGTTGTACGCATTTATTTGTCTATTGGAGAAAGGAGCCTCTTTGAGGCGCACTTAGAATCCTTTCACCACACTGTTTCATAAGAACTAGTGACGCGACACGAAGAAGAAGATTGGAGAAACGTATCCATGAGAACTTTCAAATAACTAAAATAAGTTTCATAGTAAAACTAAAATGTATTGCAGGATAATGCATGTCAACTAGTAAACCATTTTTGAGGAAATATGCCAAACTAAACTAACAACTAATGCTAGACTACAACTAAACCCGATAAGCTATAGCATGCTCTTCAAAAAGGACGTTTTAAATTTTTTAAAGGGTCAGCAACAAGCTAGTGATTCCTCTGGTATTGCAGGCGTTCATAGGCTACGGTAACCGCTTCCCATCAGGCAGACCGTAAGCTTGTTTGTCTACTGTTGTATAAAAAAAAACTAAAGATACTGTGTTGTCAAACAAAAGAATGTGCAAAGGAAGGAATGACAAAACCAACTATTAAGATGAAGTATTGTTCTACTGTGGTTCTACCATTTAAAGTCCTATTGTTTTGCTGTAATCAGGATATAAAATTACAGACTGAGCAAAAATAAATGAAAAAGTTTAGAGAAAAATGTAATACATTATGTAAATGCCCACTGAAGATATTATTATATAATTCGCGTAAACACACCTAGCACAATATTCCACTTTAGTTCATATGTGAAAGAAATAAGGTTTAAAAACGCATGCCTGCATCATCTCATTGCGTATTTTCAGGAACAGCGCCGATGCGCATGTTACAACTCAATCACTAAGCATAAATAGTGAAGCTTACAACTGAAATCTCAAAAATCTCAGTTTGATGAATCGATAAAGTAAGCATTTCTACATCAATCGATCTCGCCGAGCCGTGGATAATTAAAACGATATTATTTTTAAATGATGCCGGTACTTTACATGCTTCTTAGTACCGGAGCCGACCGGATACTGAATCGCGATAAATTCCTTGTTTACATTACGATGAGTATCTACGTTACGGACGACAAGCTTTCAATAAGACCGTGTTCACGCTTGCAACGTTTCGAGAACTTTAACCCTACAACGCCACAGTTTTCACGCCACATCTTCTTCACTATCTTTTTGCATGCCCAGGATGACTGGTAGACAAATCCTCCTAGCACTACATTGTTTTGTGTGAAAGTTTTAAATAAATAGATAAATAAATAAACACCAGCAAAAAATTGGCGAGTGTAAAGTTGTAATTTGTTGAAATTGGTATAATTCGGGCATCGGTGTTAGCATTCGGGTGGTGTTGTGTAATGTATGTCGGAGGGATCCGGAGGGGCATCAGAGGTTTAGGGGATCAGGGGACAAGCACAGGGTGCGACTGACATTGAAGAAGTGCCAATAACAGTGGTATAAATAGCGGGGGCCGGCAGCGTAGGGCGTTACTTCTGTACGAGATCGGAATATTTTGTTAGTTCGTGCCCTAAACAACGGATTACAATGCGGGAGAGCGGGTGCTAAACGATATCGATCCGTGTCTGCTTGATAAATACTCCAGTTCATACTAAATTATTAGCTATACGTTCTATAGAAGCTTATTGCAGGATTAGTTTTGGACGATGTGGAACTTAATTCACTTACTTAAGTAACTTTTTGGCAACAAACCTGTAGGTACGTTTGTCACGCACTCAACTTGGACTATTTTATTTAAATGTATGAACTGTGCAAGTAAATTTATGTTCGTAAGTTCAGAATCGTAGTCATGTTCATACACTCGAATTGCTATGAACATTACTACGTCACCGTAGAAATATCGTAATACCAACTAGGTTGGTAAGTATATAATTCATAAATAAATTAACAATGCCGGTAACAAGCCCGGTCACACCGATCAAGGTGTTATTAGCACCAAAAAAGACATAAAGCTCATAAATTCACCCCTAAAAATTGGTCACCCTCGTAGACAAAAATGACCAGAATAAATTGGAATGGCAGTGGCAGCCGATAAAACATTCAGTTTATGGGGTGTCATATTTACATTTGGGAGATATCGACGTGGGAATACAGATACCTTATTGTCGTCAGTATAAATCCTTAGGAATATTTCTCTGAATTTAAATGCTCAAAATTCTTAAAATTTGTTTTTTTTTATCCAAATGAAGTAATGGGTATAAAGTACCCGGCAGCGTCTGTTTGAGGGTTAAGTCTCTTTAGCGGAAATTACCTACCTCTATCTTCTACGTTCGTTTCATTACTTACGGAAGCATTAGGGGCTTGCCTACATCGTCTGTTAATCCAATCAGCGGCACTTCAATTAAACAAAGCTCTCAGTGTTGCTAATCGATTGGCTATAAATTGGGATTCGACGTTCGAAAGCATGATTTCATGCACTCTGTGCGTACGCTGCCTAATGATTATGTATGTACTTGCTGTAGTTTAGAAAGCTTTAGAACATGGCCGGTCAATAACTAGCTTTATATGAATACTAGTATATACGTACATGTAATGTAGTAACGACTTAAAATGTTTATCTGATTCATTTCTTTATTGTAGTCTTTTGCTTTTTAATATTACCAACTCTACCAACCAGTTTTACCAACTCGGAGTAACTTAACATCACAAAATATTTCCAATTTTACTTCTATCTTAATCTATATTAATTTTTGAACCTGTCGTATAATAAAAATGACCAAATAAACGAATTAAAAGTAACAATATAACACATACAAATGATTAAATTAATGAAATAATTTGTGTAGGTAAGTGATAACATGTTAGACACCTTCAAAATCAGGTGTCAGAGTTCAAATCCTGTAAAGGTAATTTTTTTGTAAGTAATAATTTACTCTTGTATTTTTGTCACGCTAATCCTAACCCTCTCGTGAAACATTTTCAAATTAGCTAAAACTACCCCACATGCAACTAAATCCTAGCTGAATCTTCTATCCGCCCGTACGTGTGTAATCTCCAGCTACATTTATACGAAAAACTTGCGAAAACACCCCTTAAATGGGGGCTCAAGATTAGTCGACGCCATTCTACCACGTTACGCGATGCTACGAAATAAAATGTTTAGGGTCATTTTGACCGACAACGAGCTCGGCTAGCTCACCCAAATGCCAATAGGTCTATTCCCCCACGCCCCCTCAGGCTTAACCATCATAAATTGTCCGGTGGAAATTTGCAATCCTATCTTTTTCGGCCGGCGGGGAAGGTTGGACATTAACATAACTGTATGCTGGGCAGTTTTACGTGTACCTTTATGAATATAGCGGCCCTTAATGCCACTGATGGTAGATACACCAAATTTCACTTTTAAGCTTACTTTAGAACAATTTTGTTGGCCTATGAATTGAGTAATTCCTAATTCCGTCTCACCAATTCGAGGCCCACTTGTAGAACAAAAAATAGCCTTAACCTCTTGCAATAACTAATCAGTCCGTCAGAATCCTATCCAATAATTCTTATAATATCCTTGGTACGAGGATGCTTTAACCAATTGCGCTATTGGCTCCTACTCCATCCCGGCGACCACAGACAATTTACCTCGGTGGTTATCAATTTCATATCGTTATCTCAATTTTAGTCTGCTGCGTGTCCTTTTCTCTGGGTCAAGGCGCCAATTGGTGGTTATTTTTGCTCACAGCTCACCTGGCATCTTGCAGACATGACCAGTCCAATCTCACTTCAACTTAGCGGCTTTGAAGCTACGTGGTTTTATCAGTGAGCGTCGATGTTGACACAGAGTAAATGCATCTGTGCCTTTACTGTACTTTTAACTTAATTTTATCCATAATAGCACAAGAGTTTTTAAGTAAAACTTGAAATTACTCGAAAACATAAATCCTCAAATTTCCTTGAAATTGGATTATATTTTAATTATTATAGCGTTGCAAATGGAGATCATTGAAGCAGTTAGAATGCGTGAGGCTCGATTTAATCATGGCTCATAACGAGGGGAGGTTGGGGAGGGAGGTGATATTTATGCATTCTAAGCATTCTTGAGTTATAAAGACCCCTTAATTGCTCTTAGATATTTTCTGCCTTATTAAATGTACCCTCAGAATTTATATAGAAATATTTGGATGAATTGGAATATCTTTCGCTTTTGATTATTGTCTATTGACTCATTCATCTGATCACATCAGATTAGATACTAAAGCGCTGGTCACACTGCGGCGTTCAACTCGCCTCCACGGTTGCAATAAATACAGCAATACAATTTCTATAACACCATTCACTCAAGTGACTGCGGAATCCGCAGTAAATTTTCGATTAGGCATTCTGTAATACCACCATCCAACCTCCTACCCCATCTTTAGAGCCACCTCCGTGAGTGTTTTGAGTGTTATAGAGAATCAAAACCCTGTACGAAGATTTTGAAGGTTGTTGTACACACTAGTGCGTCTTGTCAATATCTACAAAACACTGATCTATCGTACCCCTTTGCTTCAATGTAAACTTTCATAAAAAACCCTTGTATTAAGTAGGACATTATGTTAAGTAAGCCTACCTCAATATGAAGGTATTTTCTATACGCTACTTATGTTTTTCGTAGTATTTGCTTTGTTGGACCACATACTACTAGGATTTTGCAGTACGCGTCCGCGTTTTACGTTCTATATTCAAAGATGGGAAAAAAATCACGTATTTCGATTGATCGGACAATGCTGTCAGACCACGTGGACAATTTTCAAAAAACTATCCGGATCGATTTGAATCTTTCCAGAATGAATCTACCAGATTATCTGGATCAAAACGTCACGGATCACCAAGCCTTGCTAAGCGTTACCATCATAGCTAAGTGGATAACCGGCGTAGGCATTTAGCACGGTAATATGAACAATATGAAACTGTCCCTTTAAAGGTACAAGTTGAGCGTTACGCGGCCCTATCATAGTTTACAAGCACACGAGCGAGCGAGTAAGGGCACATTATACCCTTGGAATAGGGCCTCTCTAATTAAAACACCCTTAACTGACTATTACGAAGTGCTTGAACGCTAGCGTGGAGTCAACTTTAAGTGTTTGAAATTTTAAAATGAGCTTGAATTTTGTTGGCTTGTTTATTATAGTTACTGTATTAGGTATTTAATTTTTGGCCATCCTCATCATCATTAGCCTGAAGATGTCCACTGCAGGACAGGCTTCTCCAATACTTTTGCAGGAAGAAAGGTTTTTAGCCTTTTTCATACGACTTTCCACAGTCTTAACAAGTTCGTCGGTCAATCGGGTGCGGGGACGTCCTATGCATCGTTTTCCATTACAACTTTAAAAAGTAAAACTTTATTTGCGATATCTTTTCATAAGAATCGTGTAAGACTCAACTAATTTGCATTTTAAAACAGAGTACCTAAATATTGTAACAATACACAGTCATTAAATTTGTCTTCTTCATTTTATTGTCTGTTATACAATTCATTTACAATCGAACAAAAAGATAATCACTCGCTTTTATATTCCCATCGCATTAAATACCGTGAGAAATTACAAATAAATGTTTCTCAATCAAATATAAAGTCAAATCGAAATAAGTCCAAATTACTTTAGCAAGTTCGTGTCCCTTTTTCTACGAAAAACAAAAGCTACGTAAATAAATCTGAATTTATCTATGTATATAGGATTGCTTGTCCTATCTACACATCGCCCGCATTAACTTCAAATTAAAACAATTTATGCACCCAGCAGTAGCCGTTTATTGTAAACCCATAAATTATATGGTTGAATTAATAAGTGTACATTGCCACTATGGTGGCTAACAAGCACAGGAGGCGGCGACCGCCTGCGTTGCATCGGGCGAATTAAATTTGCATGTCTGCAACCCTGTATTTTCACCCTTTCAACCCTCCATGCTTCTCCCTGTCCGGCCGCCATTTTTGTCCAAGGGTGGTGTGGTTTAGGCATCTGTTTTCGGGATCACTTTTGTAATTTGAATTTTATCCTTGAATAATTCAGGCCCTACAACAAATCACTTGTTTGAAATAAACCGTGTAAGTCGTTAAATAAATCTGTCACATGACAATTTGTAGTCGTTCTATGCACGTATATTTAATCTTATCACTATCTGACTTATCTAAATTGTAAACTGAATGATTGCATCTATAAGTATCGGGAACTCTTGTGACAAGTGTTTTTTTTTTGTGAAATCAATCTTTTGTAAATTCAGCCGTCATTTGGTTTAGTTTGAATTATAGTTGCTAACATACATCCTTTTTTTAGTACAAGTGAGTAAAATCTTACATAAGTATCTGAATGTACGAAAGAGTCACATAGGAATCTAAGGATACATTCGTGTATCGAATATTTGATTGGAAACTCACAGATAAGAGAGCAAAGCCTTTTTTGGGTTTGAATAAAAGTGATACAGAAAGTTGGTTTCATCCAAACCTTTCGGTTAGCTAGTATCTATCAGCAAAGAGGATCCTGCGCCATTACGCTAATACCCATTCCTTAACACTATCAGACAAAAAGCCAATTTTTCCTGAGATAAAAGCTGCCATTTTTTGCAAGAGCTCTCCACCTAGGCCATTACCGTACATTAGGGTGCCTATTCTAAAAAAATATTATCTCTACGCTGGGGAAATACGAAATTATAAAATATTGCGCGATGTTCTTCCCTCTGTTTCGGCGTAGGCTTTAAAAAGGGGCATTCAGTATTCAAATTTGGATCTCGACAGGGGTGAACTAATTCGTTTTAAATTGCGTTACGATATTGCGTCTGCGAGTTGAATATTGCTGATATAAACATTGAGAGAGGGTTGATGTGAGGTATGGCATCATAATACGCTCAGGTTCGCTTTGTAATTAGATTAGGTGCCTATTTGATACGCTCTCGCCAATTTTAACAACTGTTTTGTAAATATAAAAGTACATATATTTACAATGTATATTGCAATAAATATATGTATTTAAAAAATACCCATGAAGTTTAGCTATCTGCATACCCTTGCAAATCATTTAGAGGTAGCTCAACTGATTCAAATCAGTGCCAACCAGAAGCGTAAGCGTGTCTAAAGCGTTCCGAAAACTTCCGTCAGTTTTGTTACCTGTTCTTCTAGCCTTGGTCGCGTGAAACTAGCACCTAGATTAACCTAGCTTTAAGACGTTTTAAAGTGATTCTTTTGATTCAACTGGATAAATGCCTTTTGATTTTGACGCTAGTATATTTAGAGAAATTCTTCATATTTTCAATTCACACCTATAAATTCGCTCTCAACATTTCATAGCAGATTTCCTAAAATTTTTGGTGAGTACGTATTCATCATGATGTCTAAACTTCTTTCCACTATTGCCAAATACAAGGCTCACTAAAATCATTCAATTTGAATAAAAACCAACCAAGTTTTCCACCAACAAACATGATATACGACGAGAGAGCAAAGCACTGTTATCACAACACGTTTGCAATGAAATTTATTAGACAGGTGCATATTTTATTAGCTTTCAAATATAAAACAAGACGTAAAACTATCGCTTAGAACAAGTCTCGCACAAAATCTTGCAGTGAAACAAAACGTTAATAAAGTTATATAATAATAAATACGGAGGAAAACCTTTCGGGAATCGAATTAAACTAAGGGTAAGAAAATTGCGAGAGTCCCTAAGGAGCGACAGCTGCCGGGCCTAATGCCTTTTATATTTATCTGTGATCAGGAAAACGATGTACAGAAATACTACTTCATAATAACATTTCTAATAATAAAACAGATTGATATAGATATGGACTGGTTTTACGATCACAAAACCAGTAACTGTCACGAATTAAAACTATTTGAAACTATACAATTAAACTATTTGAAACTAACAATCGGCACCCTTGTATATATTTGAGGTAGGAGCGTGCCAATTTCAATGAAATACAGCGAATAATCATAAAAACATTTACAACATATCCGGTGTTAATGATTTATTGGCAGTAAAAGCTATTCAGCAAACAAAAATTAATACCTATAGGTACGCAATTGCGTAAGGCGATGACAATCTCTGTTTTATGGTGAAGGCATCGTAAACGTCTATTAATATGAATGGACTCCAATTACTTTTATTATTCGAGTTTTGTTGGGAGAGATCTAAAAAAGTTTACTACCTCTGGATGTTTGATTTTATGTCTAGGGTGCTCATGGAGGGATCGAAGCGTGGACAATTGGTCCAGACGACAGATGGGGCACGCAACCTTTCACCTGTCTGTATTCAATTTCAGGAAATCCAGATAAATATTCTTCTTTATTCAAATAGAATTATTGCATCTTGTTTTAGACACAAATACGGAGTTTTATGTTTCATTTATATTATATACCAAGACATCATAAAGAATAGACATAATCAAAAAAAACCTGAAGTGCTAAGTTTTTGTGGCAGAACCTTCCAGAGAAATATTAACAATGCCAAAGCTATTTATATATTATTAAAATAAATAAATAAATATTCAACTTCAAGAGTAGAAGAGCTCTTTGTGAAGGGCTCGTCCGGGAAGTACTACCACCATGTCTTTTTCTGCCGCCAAGCAGCGTTGCTGTATTTCGGTTTGAAGAGTGTGGTCGCTGGTGTAATTACAGGCTCATGAGGCTAACATCTGTATGCCTCAAGTTGATGGACGCAGGGCAGTGCATCGTAGGGCACGTGTTCCTATCGTGAGTGACTTACGAGGCAATGCTTTGTTATAGGTGATGATTTCCACTTAATCTCAGGGCCATGTGCTTGTTTCATTAACTAATTGTATTAAAAAAATAAAAAAATATTTCGTCAATTAACTAATGACCAAAAATGGCAGTGCTATTTCAAACAATGATGAGTTTTAAAAGAAATAGGTGTTAAAAGAAAGTTGTATGACTATCTACTGTATGTGTTACAAATTCAAGACGATGAAGCAATAACGATGCAACATGCACCCAGGGAGTGCTGTCGAGCGATTTTATAGCAGTTTGAATTTCATGTAAATTTACACAATAACCAAATCACCTTGTACTTGTGACATAATTTGCTTTACGTACCTACCGTCTAATTTTACAATGTTGGTACGTATGAGTCATATTTATCCAGTTTTACTGAATAAAAACACCTTGCCAACATAAAACAAACAGCATCATAACATTCAAAACGCACAATATTGTTCATTCAGTGAATGGAAATGTATCGATTTGAATGAGTATAGTCCCATAACGTGGTAACTTCCTATAGTGTGTGCCAACGGGCCGATGGACGTCTATCACACCGTATGACCCTCTGAATGCGTCTTATTACACTTTTATCGGCCGTATCAGTCATAAAATGCTAATGAACGAGCGTTTCGGACCAAACATCCGAGCGCGAGATTCAAATGACGGTATAAAACGTAACCCGAAGTCGACACTTCGTTGGAACTGTAATCGTAATAGGTCTATGCGCTTTCAAAACATAGCGTAACACGACCGTCTGTATGGCCGATGAGATACCTCGATGTTTTTAAAAGCTCCTTTATTGTGCGACCGATATACCTAACCTACCTCGTATGTGCCGTTGTATTTTGTACTCACTGCGAGAACAATAAGAGTGTTGTTTGTTTGATGTATAGCTGACACATTCTGAAATAACTGCCGTGCTCCGCGTTTTATTCCTGACTCATATTTTTTTTGGGACTTTTCAGCTTCATTTGTATTTAACTGGTAATCTTGTTATTTAAGTGGCGAGTTTCAATGATTTAAATGCATATTTACTGCTAGTCTGTTTAAATTTATCGAATCACAGGTACAAATCAACTTTTTGCTAAATCATTAGTATAGGTTAATAATACACAAATCTAATGGGTAGGTATTCATTATGAAAAACAATTTAAATGAAGTGACAAAAAAGATTAGCTCTTAATTCAAACATAATCGCTTTTATATCTCTGTTAATATTATGTTATGAATAATAATGACAAATCTATGCAAATCCTCATTTTTCTAAGAAAAAAGAACTTGTCTCATTTATACTATGAAAAATAACATTCATTAATGCTTTAAAAATGATTTTATAAATGATTAATAGAAAATTATTGTTCATAATCAATGACAGGTATTCAGATAAAATAAAATTGTCTAATAGTTGAAAAATAATATGAAGCTTATTTTAAATTGGACATGACACTTAACACCCTTCATTACAGCTTACACTGACGCCTTAAGGCATTACCTGTGACTGATGGAGATATTTTCAAAAATAAAACGGCTCTCTCCAAGAATATACGGGCGATTCACACTAATATACTATCAAAGTACCGCTCTGTTCTCAACCGGGCTTATCTAACTTAAATACTTACAAATAATAACTTATAGGAAATGAAGTGCGTACTTAGCGGGGCAATTTGGTGTTTCAAACATCCTGTTGTACTATTAACACGTGGGCTCTTATATAAATATTGACGACGAAAAAAGTGTCGGTGTAAGTCGATTTTATCCGGAACTTTGTTCTCTCGAAGCGTAAGTATTGATATGACTTTGAAACTTGAACTCGGAGCCGCAGGAATGCAAAAAGTTTTTAATTAAAACATCAGAGGCAAACTGAATTAATGTCTATGTGGTGGGCGGCGCACCGCACTCACTTTATTTGTGTCGCCAGCGTATATTTCAGACAAAGCCGAGAGGGAAATCCTGACTGAAAGTTTGCTATTCAAGCCTGCGAAATGGACCTTGAATTTTGTGGAATAGAGCATAGAATAGAATGTAGGAATGGAACATATAGGTTTATTTTCCTGTGTGGTGGGACGTTTTGGGTTTTCGAGTAGTTGCATATCCTGTGCAGACTTTGTATAATTGCACTCTCGGATTCGGGCGCTTCCAAGCGATGTAATTATAACTTGCACTACACTCGTGGCTTTATTATTTTATTTTTATATTGTTTAAAATAACAGAGACGAAATAAATTGTAGCAGTAATTGCTTTAAGTGCACTTCAAAGTAATTATACAGATTAATTATTAAGAATTAACAAGTACTGAAATCAAGCAAGATAATTAACATTTTGTTTGTGTTTTCTTTAAACATTTGGGTCTCGTTAAACACCTTATTATGCTGCATTTAAATTGTTTTGAAATAATGCATACCTATATTGTACGATATTACATTGCATATGTGAATATAGAATGCGTAAAATAAAATTACAAATTCAAATTAAATTATTTTCACTTTTACATCTTTATATGCAACCTTCTTTTCACCAAAACAATTAACTAGTCACCGATTCTGTACAATTCCCTATTATAAACCAATGAGTAGCTGTTTAACCATAAAACAATAAAAGAAGTTTCATTTAGACGTTTTGAGTTACACTGCATGGCTTGTTAGGCAGCCATATCTCAATTCTAGAACGTTTACTGAATTATCCCGCAGTGTAACTCAAACCCGACAATACTTAACATTATTTAGCGGTTTTTCTTCGTAGACCAACTTACTTACTGCGTTGTTCCTTACTGCGTGCCTAAAATTATCGTCAAAGCTAATAAAAAGTTCACATAAAATCCCTTAAAAACTGCTTAGAAAAAGTTTTTCACATATCTTGCGTAGGCACAAAATTCTCAATTCCAACAAAATTAGAATTATCTTTTGTGCTTATTCTGATTTCCAATCAATAAAACCAACTATTTCTCTAACCAATTCTTAGAAATATTTGGAGTTTAATAAAGATTTCTTTGAAGCCCCTAAATCAGTCCATAGCTCTTAAATACGTTAAGCTTACTGCATTCCTACAATCAGAAATACATCTCTTTGTACTTACTCAAGAACCAGTCGTGCATTTCTCTGTTATAGTTTCAAGTGACACATTTGGTTTTCAAATATACCTTAACTAAGGTTCCTTTTTGTTTCAACAAGCAAATTGCAAACTTACTTGGAGAGAAAGAGTCGTAAAATCCAAGCAATTCTTCTTTAGATGTGGATTTCATTTCAAGAATTTAGGAATTGTATATAGAAATTCATAATTGCATTTTCAACAAATTTTACTGGGGATTTGTGTCTTCTTATTTATTATCAAATTGTTACAGCTTTAAACTGGTTGATGGTAATCACTGGTAAACTGGTGATGAATGCGAACAGCTTTAACTTTAAAGCTGATCGCATTCATCACGTGACAGACGCTCAAGAGTGTTCTCATTAAGCGCTTGAACTTGAATCAAATTAGGTTACGTCCAAAGTCGACCAGCCACTTTAAATAAGCTGCAATATATTCTACAACATATTCAGTACGCCCTGCATTATCATAAATGCAAGAAAACTCGGGTCTGCTACCGAGAACGCTTTTATTGCCTAAGACAATGATCTAACGGCTTTTAAGATTGCTCAGCGGAAAGTAATGCTCAAGATATTCCTACATCTTTGTTCGCTCTAATATGGAGTGTCTGATCTTTGTGCTAATACATCTATACATAGATTATATTATAGATTCTATAGCCTTTGAAGTCGAAGGGGATTCTATATAGAGAAATCGCGTTGGGGAAAGCTCTATAGGTGAAATCGCAAAACGAATTTGAAGCTTATTACCAGCAAGGTAAGAACTATTATTATTAATTTGCTAGCAATTCTAATACAAAATATCCCTTTTCTATGATACGTGAAAGCTGGTGCCGATGTACTGACGGCGACATAAGTAGTTTTACTATTTCAGCTGTTCATTGATATGAGTAGGTACACAACAATACTGTTTTGAATTTGCTTTAATGTAGGTACTATAACGAGCAAGAAATATACAGCTTTAAAAAAATATTCAGACACAAACTAATACAGAAATTTCAAGCTATGTTATATGCTAGCCTACGGCTTCGCTCGCGTGTTAGAAGTGATTTCTAATATATTTTTTACACCTCTAGCTTATGGAACAAGCAGATGGCCCACCTGATGTTAAGTGGTAACCATCACCTTTAACAAAGCATTGCCTCGTAAGCCACATTAATATTAAAGACGTTTTCCCTTTATCGTTCATGTTTTTATGTGTCGTTCCTGTTATTTTCTCGGGATAAAAAGTATCCTTTGCTAATCCAGGTTACGAACTATAATATGATTATCGTAACTTTCGCTAGTTTCGTAACAGTAGGAACCTATTTCTTATTCGACTTGTTTGACGTAATCTCTAGCAAGTTGATAGCCGTCGACAGTGATGCTATGGGTACTGTTAGCAGTGAGTGGGCACGCGTGTGGCCTGTCTATTTATAAAGAAAAATGTTAAAAATTGTTCATGAATGAACATCTCGAGTTAGCAAGATCGATAAAATAATTTAAAAACTTTTTTCGCGATATTTTGCGGTGATTATATTTTTTTCTAATTGTATTATATTTTTGACTATGCTTATGTCGGTCTCAAATAAATTGTTGAACAAAATTGGGAGCGTAGGTTTTAGGTATTTTTTTTTAATTTTTATATTTACAGGTTTCCTAGTTTTTATTGATAATTTTTTTTTAATTTTTATATTTATATTACAATACTAAAATATTGATTTATTCCACAAATAAACAAAATGAAAGATTGAATGTGAAAATTAAGTGACATAAGATGCTACTTAGCGTGGAATTGTTTTTTTTTTAATCTTATTTTAAAACACCTAAGCTTCTTAGATTTTTTACAAAATACTTACATAAGAAGTTAATATAACTTATAATTTTATAAATAAAAATGATAAAAACGATAAAATCACACATTACATAGTAATAAATAGGTAAATAGCAGATAATAGAATCATTCAAGTTAATTAAATCGAACATTAAAGTCTGCGATATCATTTGACCCATTTTATCTCGTATAAAGTCATACATTTCAATAATAAATTGGACATAATGTCCACTGTAGCTATTTATTAATCTACGTCACACTATAATACATACTTGTACAGGCTCAAGTAATGGTTCCATATATTAAGTAAACAGAGCTTTGCATCTATTGCAGACTGGCGACCGCCCGTGGCTTTGCTCGCAATATTACTATCATCGAAACTCAAGCCCTAGAAGTGTGTGACAGCCTTCACAGCTCAGTTGGTAGTAGCTCTGCCTTCTGTGCCGTAGGCCGTGGGTTCAATCCCGAGAACAAACATTTGTGTGATGAACATTAGATGTTTGTTCTCTGTCTGGGTGTTATATTAGATTAAAAGTATGTATTTACAAAAAAGTATTTAAGTAATATATCAGCTATCTGGTTCCCATATCACAAGCTTTGGCTTAGTTTGGTGCGAGATAGTGCTGTGTGGAATGCCCACAAATATTTATTTATTTAGAACTGTAATTATTTCTAGTCGTTCCTGTAAGCTTTGAGTAAAAAGTAACTTACATATTAGTCCAGGTTACGAACTATATGTTTTCTAAAATTCATCTCAGTCCTCAATCTTTAATACAGAATGTTATTGAACTAGTTAAGGCTGTGTTTCAGGTGTTAGAGGCTTCTCCCATAATTTTATAAACAGTTATAATGTTTTCAATAAATACATATTTCGGATTAAAAATCCATGATATAGACTAGATGAGACTAGACAAACCCGCGACCCAAATATCAGAGGGTGGGGTTGCTACCACTTTACCACCAGTGCTCTAATAAAAAATAGTAAGTAGTAGTAGTACCTATGTATAACTAACCAAAATATATGAACTCAATCCTAATGTATGTTTAGAAAAGTAATACAGTATTTCGTGATAGTGTATGGAAAACGGAAATGTGACCATTCTGTTTATCGATTTTAAGTTTATTCGAGAAGAAACTGGAAATTTAAGTTTCTTCCACTATCGAATCTTTACAAGAGAGGTCATTGAACTTCGACTGTGCGTTAAATCAGCCTGTCTATGGAAGTTACTAGTTAGCGCATTTGTTAGGGACGCACTACATCCCGCAATGCAGCTGTGTCGGCCTAGACGCATAATGTCGTGTGGAAGTAAATGTATTTTTCCCATTTTTATGCAGTTTACCTTTTGTTATTTTATTCAGTAAAATAGAACTGACTATTATTTATTTTAGTGGATAAAATGCTACTTCCTATTGCTATAACTACTTTTTTTTAATAAAAAACTTTATTGAGTGTAATATTCAAAAAGAGGTCACATATCTACATTTTCTGTACATAATTCTGTCACCTTTATAAGGTTTGCAAATAAAGTGACCTAAGGACATAATCAACTATTCAATTTACTGCTCTATCAGCGATCGACTAAAAAGCTGTTATGGCCTTTAATAGGTAAACTTTCAATTACATATCAATTAATTGCCAACTCGTTGTGTATCCGTACATAATGAATACGTAAAACTGAATGCATAATCGATAAATACTCGTAACTATAGATTACTGTTTATGTTTCAACGTTGGCGTACCTTTGAACATTTATTAATAAACCAGCACCTCCTTTCGTATCTATTTGTGTGGTACCTGGATTAAAAAATATATAAAGACTGAAAATTCAAGACTTCAGATGATATACATTGAAAAAAAAAACTGTGAAGTTATTTCATAAATTGTAAATTTTCAAAACTCATAAATTGCTTAAAATAAGATCATCACTGTGTTTTAAGTTTATGCATTCTACAAGTATATTATTTACCGATATTCTGTTAGTAGTTACAATAGCAAGTACTGTATTTCATTATCATTAAAACTTCAACAGGCCTTTTTAAAGCTGTCCTCTAAAATATTGTTGATTAATATCATATATTCTTATTAATCATTGTAACTTCTCCTGTCTTCTATGCCCTTGACATTCGGTGACAGCTGCAAATACCACTCGTTTAGGTTAACTCAATATACGATATAGCTGAAAAGACCACCTGCTGACCACGTGCTCTTTAGCTAGTTTTTATAAAATGGTATAAAGCTTGCCCAAGAGAAAAAACCATAACTTAGAAAACATGCTCTCTAAAGCGTGGAAGAGGTCAGTAAAAATGCTACACTTCACTTTTGGCACCGGTAAATGTAAACAAGTAGGTATAAAGAATTTGTAAGAACGACTTCGCTACGATAGCTACAACTGTGGGTTGAATGAATTATTGTGACGTCATTGTGGCGCGCCAAGACCAGATCAGATCATTCCTCTTACATGCCACTGAATGTACTCGCACGTCCCCGTCTTAACGAAAAGATAGGGATGTGCCCATAAACTTGATAATAAAAATCGTAAAAGTGCACTTACGTACCTCTCACTCTTGAAGTCTAGAATGTTTTGTTGCACGTCGCAACTGAGATTTTCTATTGAGTTTGCAGCTTTATTTATTACAAAATGCAAGTTTACAAGCTATTCAATATCTTTTAACGGTTTGCTGTGATGAGTTATAGACTATACAAATAGGTATAACATAACCATAAACCTATTTGCAATAAATTGACTAGCTAATTAATAAATACTTATTACAAATACTAACTTATATAGAAAATTAAATACAACCTACATATTTAGCAAGGTAAACTGCATGTAGCGTACCTAAGTTTGAGAAAATAATAATTAAGCCTCGTGATATCGAAAGTTTGCGTTCGTCTTTTTTCTCCATGAATCATACATAACATAACTATATACAGACACTTATGTTTGCACACGTGAATATTGTCACATACTCAGATGATTTACTTTTTTCTACTACACTTTTACAAGCTTAGGCTAATTAAAAGTAAAGTTTTTATTTAAAATTTAGATTTATCAAAAACTGTCTCAAGAATGCCAAGCTTGGACTTTTACTGATTTAAAAAAATGTGGGTTATATTAATAGCCTTTAGAAAGAAGTCAAATTTGATTGAGATGAAAATTCATTGCAGGCGTTCTTCATAATTTTTCCAGAAAAAAACGATTTCAAGTAATTATTCGATTTATTTTAACATCATCTTTACGATATCAATGACATACCTCCGGCCTAATTCAAAATCTAAAGATGTCTCAAACTGTTTTAAATTACTATGTACCTAAAGTTTTTACTTACGTTTTTATGTTATTTTAAATTGATCTTATATAATTGGCAATTCGAGATGCAAAGTTGGCAGCCCTAAATCGAAGGCAACGTCCTCACAACCTCGGCTCAGAATAACGTAGTGATGATTTAACAGAGTTAAACAGTCATCCTCAGTGACCTAAACTAGTCCTTACCTACCGAAGCCAGTCAACTAAGTATAGCTACTTGCTTAACTAACCTTGTCGATTTCTTGAGTAATTTTTTTGCAGTATCGTATAAATAATGAATACTTTACATAGCAGAGCAGTAACAATTTCCCTCCCAAATCCTTAAAAAGAAAAATAATAATAACTTGGTTTTTATAATGTTCTTCTTCTTGTCATGTCACTAGTTTTATCAAACAGTTTTTTTTAAACAAAGTGATTAAAAACTTCTTGAAAGTACGATGAATTGAAATTGTACTCAGCATCAATATTTTCTAAACCCAGTGTAAGAAACCCTTAGAATAAAACATAATTTATCAAAAAACCCATAAAAACTTCACACATTCTGCTTAAGAAAGTCTGTCTCACAGTAAAATACATACCTGCGTCAATAAATCTCTTAACGCACAATAATTCCGCCAATAAATACGAAAACTGATAGGTAATAATTTCAAAGCATGTGCAGTCATACAAATCAATACTCGCTGGACATTGGTGTCTGATCAATATGCACGTTGCTGGCGCCTGCTCGCGTAGAGCTGCGTTCACATGGTCATAGTAAACTCATGCTTACTGGACCACGTTCAACCACGAAAATTTACCATCACTAACTTTATATCCATTCGTCACAGCAATAAGTTGTCGCTCTGACCAGTCGTTGCGCAAACCCTGGAAAGTGTTTAATTCATTTGTACATACGGATAAAGATGAAGCTACATAAAGCCGAAGGAAATGACTGAATGAATGAAGAATGTAATTTTTCTTTAGCGAGCAGTGTATATCCTGATGTGTATTCGTTACTAACCTCAAATTATTATGATAGTGAGCAACTTGACTAACTTAGAAAGCTTTATAGGTCAACATCTAGATATCTATCTGATAACTAGTGTTAGGAATAAATTGAAAAACAAAATACAATTACTTTAAAAAAAATATGTGAGTGAGAGATATTAACGAATATTATAGGCTCAAATTCAATAATAGTTGTACTGTAAATCTAAAACGGTTTCAGTTTCATATTTTAGCCCGTGTTTTTATGAGAAAAAGATATGGAACTATCAGGGTCACCAATGTTGAGCGGATTTTATATAAACGATAGTGTAAATAGAATGGAATCTAGAATTGTTTACTAAATAAACGTTTACTAATAAACGAACCCAATAATTGATCATAAATTGATTTTCCACCTTATTCATAACAAAATAAACTACAAACGTCTCATAATTAACACAACGCTATCAAGCTATTTTATATAATACCAGATTTACAAAAAACACAATTCAACAGCATAACATGTGAATGCCACTTTTACAAACGTAAAAATGTCAATGAGTTATTAAACTAATCCTAGCATAACTGTATCATCCTTCAAATAGTTCAAAAGATCTATTAAATCATCTTAAAACAGCGTTTTTTGTTTCACTCCGTTTACGAACACTTAAAAATTAAAATAAATTGTTGTAACCCAACTGGTCTGAGACATTAAAAAATAACACAAGCAAGCCAACCAACACAGAGCGATTTTAAAATGTTACTGTTCTAGTATGAACATGAGGGCCAAAAAGTCTTAAATTATGCTTTCACGGTATAATTTTTGTCTCTATTTTTTAAGGAAATATGTGATATTTTATACAAAAATTGACAGATATTTTGGAATGAAACCACGTGATAAAGAACGCTACTTGAGTGTGTGTATAATCGTTTCTCTGAGAATACATTTTTCAATCAGCGGGTGTTCACAGTATCTATGATATTATTTACTGCATAGTTTCTAAATAATGTGTTGTGTTGGTACTTTGTATAGCTTAAATGTTACTACCCACACTATGGACTACAATCTAAACAAAATAAGTTTATATGAGAGATTAGGAGGACAAAATAGAAACTATTTATTATATACAAGGTGTTCCTTAAGTTGTGTATATAAACTTCAGGGGGCTAAAGTACCCATCAATATGAACAACTTTTTCTAAGGAACCAACACTGTGAACGCGAAAAAAAAACAGCTGTTTCATACAAAAGTTCAATACCTACCAGGCTAAAATGTATGAAACAGCTGTTTTTTTTTTCGCGTTCACAGTGTTGGTTCCTTAGAAAAAGTTGTTCATATTGATCGGTACTTTAGCCCCCTGAAGTTTATATACACAACTTAAGGAACACCTTGTATATATAGTATTTGCCACGGTTGTTTTAATATAAAAATACAATTTTAGCTTACTTACTGATTAGCTTAATTACTTTTACTATACCAGAGTGCTCAAAAGTTGTACTAATCTTACATAATACATTTGCATTACATTTTCAATAAAAATAAATAAATAAAAAATACAAACATTGTGACCATTAAATTATGTATAAATAAGAGTATTATTAATACTCAAATATATTGCATGACTAGATATTGGACGTACCTAATTTGAAAGTTAAGTTAATTATTGGTATTTTATGAGTAGCATGCGCCTGCTCGTGACGCAACATGACAAAATGTCGTAAACGAATTATACTCAATAAATATCTCGTTTTAAATTTTAAATATAATTCTGTTCTTAACTTAGTTAAAAGTTACTTATATTTTATGTTATGGCTTAGAACGTTTATCGCGAATCATATGGGAGAGTCTTAAAAAGGTGAAATCAAATTAAATTTATAAAAAAAAATCTCAAAACGTATGAAAACATCGGACATCGTCCATTGAATTGATCACACGTGCCGCAGCGAAAACATAGGGAGCCGTCTCCATAATATTTAGAAAACAAACTCTGGAAAACAATGATTATCAGTTTCATACAAAAGCTATTTTAAGATGGCGGCGGCGGCGTCCCGAACTCCTGAGTATTTACGGCATTTTGCAAATTACGATCCTATAAAACGCTGTCGCTGACGCGCGGCTTTCCGCCCTTAAGAAGTTAATGCCTGCTTAATTGATAATTATATGCAATACCCTAGCTTTGATACCATTGATTACATTCGATCGACTTAAGATTATTCTTATTCAAATTATATTTTTCAATTCATATACTTCAGCATATACTTATCTCACGAGCTTAGACATTAACACAGAAATACAGCGTCTCCAAATCCCACCCCATATTTTCCCAGCGTAAGATCCTAACAAATCTTGCCCGTCCAGCGACCAGCTTATTCGTTACATAAATAACCTTCTTACTGGACAAAATTCTGTTATAATTCACAATCAGACCTTTATTACGGCGGGGTATTAATCAAAAGCAAGGAACGGGTTAGGTACAAAGGCGGGCGAGTTAAATAAAATAATAAATAAGCGACGGAATTCTGTGAGATTTATTTCGGAGAAAAAAGCGAGAGGGTAAGAGGCAGGTCTTGTCGCAGCAAGTTTATGGCTGGCCGGCGGCGCAGAATAACTAATAGTCTACATCCCGGTGTCGGCACAATGTACGACACTAATTAATGCTGTGCCCTTGCTCTCAGATATATTGTTTGTGCCAGTTTCTTTCCAACTCATCTTCCTTTTCTACCGATTGCTCTTAAAATGGTGGAGACACGATTCGTGTTTTTCTGTTGGATGCTTTTACGCATGACAGCGGCGCGGGCCGCGTTTGTATCGATATTGATTTAATTTTCTTTTGTAGATAGCTCGTTGACTTATCATATCTGCTCATGCTCAGTCAGTAGTACATTGTTTGATGTAAAATCATGTCGTCCATCATGAGCGCAATTGAATAAAATTTCAAATTATAAAAAAAATTAAGCAATAGCCTTGTCCTAATATAAAATAAGAAAAAATAATAGTAACCAATCATTGGAAATCAAGTCTTAATTTAACAGGTCCTATAATTTACCCAAAAGACACTGCCCGAAATAAACAAACCACTATCAGATCAGTCAATTACAATAAAACAATGCGAGCGCTCTTGATGTAGGTACCTACTATATCCTGAGCGACAAATCTGATCTTTATCTCATGGGAAAGGTAAGGCAGTTATCATTAAAAAAGATGAGCTCTACAGGTACATACAAAGGTGATGGTAAAGCCTCTTCGTGACAATGCTGTTGGGATAATGGTCGCCAGCTGACGGGAGGTGCCTTAACGTGCGTTGTCATGGCAACCTTACGAGGGGTGGCTAACCTGCCCCGATGTATCTGGCAAAAAGGGCGCATGCAACCCCTATATCGCACGGATTTAGACTCTACCCCATAAACCGGAAGGTAGAATTTGACGCGCCATCAAACATCGCTTATAGACTCTCTCTCCTCAATGGCATTATTGGGATGCGTGTATTGTGTTTCGGGTTCCATCTTTGCTTTTTAAAATTAGAATGGTTATCGCTATCTCTTTCTTATGCATCTGGGCTATCTCCGTCTAACCGCACTTGTATAATTATTCCATTCTCTTTTTATTGGATTTTAAACAGTTTTTAAGTTTTTGTTGAAATAAGAACGAACCATAAATGTTGTTGCGGCAGTAAAAAGGCCGTTTTGGTAATTTACGGCTCATGTAAATGTAGCATCTGACTTTCAGACGCGTTATTTGATTTATGGTTGGCTTACTTATAACTTTGTAATGGTGAGAAATTGGCAAATGGTATTGTTTCGCTCTGTTAATATAATAAGCACCAACTCAAATTGTTTCGGAATACTAATATTTTTAAATTTGTTCAGCTTATTTTCTTAACCCAGTTATTAATTATGTTTAATAAATTATTTGTACTTAACATTTTTTTTCTACTGAAGATAAATAAATCGATACTTCGAATCTCATCTAAATAAGGATATCCACATTTTATTCTACTCTATTATGTCAAGCATGATCATTTGGACTTTATATTTTCTTACATCAAACATTTTGAAACATATTAGAATAAAAAAAATCCAATAAGTACTTTCTACAAGTGATTGCGTATATCAACAAATTTATCAAAGAAACGTGTTTTGGTTTATATCTTACTCAGTATACAATTTGAATGTGTCACCAGTATCAATTAAAACGATCCATTAGCCGTATCTATAGCTTTTTACTCGAACAGGTAACTAAGGTCCAGCCTACACACCCGAGCATTCCAACACCGTTGGCCCGCTATCAATTTTATACGCAATGGGAAGGCCATTTATCTTACCTTATTTATTGGCTGACTCGAAAACCGGTCTGAGACCCGATCGCTTTTGTGGGACTCGGCATTTACCCGTCTATGTATACTTCTACATGCATATGACTTGTGAGAACGCACTCTGATAAATTCGCTCTCAGCAATCGAGGTTAAATGAACCGTTAATTCTTTTTAAGCAATATCCTCGCATGATTATTGAAAGGGTTAAAGAACTTTCACAAATTCTTAGAATGCGCCTTCACGGCGACAAAAATAAAAGGACACCTTACAAAGAATTAGAAAGTTGCGCAACCCTTCTTTTACGCATCCCTGACTTTTTTGTAGTGATTTTTTTAGAAGGACACTATTGTCTGCGCTCCGTTTGCCACTAACCCTTTCCGTTACTCTTTTGCATTGATTATATTTCTAACTCATTTTTGTCGACGAAAATTACGTATTTTAATCTCTGCGTAGGAGAAGTTTTCGTTCTACTTGTAGTAATCCTAATGAGGCCGCAGTAGCTGGTATTCATGAATTAACTTAAGCGTCGCATTAAAATATTAATGGACTATAAAATCTAAACTGGTATAAAAGTGAAATTTAATGGTTTTTACTTGAAGTCTCTCGCGAATCCACGCCGCCCTGGATTGTGATATATGATGCAATAAATCGATCGTGAAACGTTAACGTTAATGTAACTGTAAAATATAATTTATAGTGAATTATCTGGTACAAGTAGAAGTTTACGTGTTGCTTAGCGCGAATATTCATTTTATTTGTCTTTGCTTCCAGGTCCCAACGGATGCCCGCGAAGGCGAGGGAGGCAAACATACACGAGGTTCCAAACCCTGGAACTCGAGAAGGAGTTCCATTTCAACCACTACCTGACACGTCGACGTAGGATAGAGATCGCCCACGCGCTCTGCCTCACCGAAAGACAGATCAAAATCTGGTTCCAGAACCGACGCATGAAACTAAAGAAAGAGCTCCGAGCCGTGAAAGAGATAAATGAACAGGCTCGCAGAGAGCGAGAGGAGCAAGACAGAATGAAGCAGCAGCAGCAGGAAAAGCAGGCTAAGCTCGAGGGGCAGCACCACGGGCACCACGTGACCCACCACCACGATCCGATGAAGATGCCCATCGACAAAGGATCCAACGACCTTCTCAAAGTGAACAAAGTCCCCGCGTAAGGTATCTTTACCTTGCAGGCGATAATGACTGATTCTGTAACATATAGTGTGAATGGAAGTGTTGCGTCCACAAGGACCTGCGGGCGATAGTCGATTCGTATCCACTAGTTTTATGTTTGCGGCTGACTGGTGTCTCGTTGTTGAGATGCTGAGTGACATTTGTTTTGTAATGTTCCTTTAGTGCGAAGGACTTGCCTCCGTGTCGATCGATGGGCGGACAAGCTGGTGATGTGCTTTAAGCATTTATTTTGTTGCCATAACCACACCTTGTATTGCAATAATATTTTTACTAAAATTTACAAAAATTAGTAATCGCTCTAATATTAAGGAGCTCGAGTGAACTTCGGTATTGTTAGTTAAGATTATAAATCTGTGAATCTCATAGTATTTATTGCTACCACTTACTCTTAATCCATTATGTTATATTATTTTTTTAATTAATAGATATTATATTATGTACATTTTGATGTATATTTTATTTGTTCGCTCTTAGCGGACTGGTTATGTTTTGTGGTCATATTTTTATGATTGAAAATTTGTTGTATTTTATCAGTTGACTTCGAAATGGTTTCTTTTATTATTTTGGTCTTAATGTGATTCATTTCAGTAGCATTAGGTCCTTGGGTTGTTGTTTTTAGTTAAACCTTTTATTTTGGTAAAAACTAAAGTGTTAAATTGTCGAGCATCATTATAACTTGAATAGCTAATGTCGTAAGAATCTTAAGAATAATATAAAAAACAAAATACGTATTGAAGTACAATTGAGATAGCTGTATGTCATAAATAAAATTTGAAGGTACATTCTCTCTTCAGGAATAATTCATTTTGAAAATGTAGAAAGGTATTTTTTGATAGTTCTAGTAAAAATACCGTGTCCATATTTATTGAAATAGATTAAAACAAAGTGAACCATTAATATTGATGTAGAATGAAAATACATTGAGGCGGGAAAGTCCATGATACTCGAGTCATCTGATGTTCAAAATTATATACGTAACTATGATACATATAATAAAATTAACAATAATGTGACTAATTATAAATTTTACACGTAATAATTAAAATTGAGTAGTGTAAGTGTATTATACATAGATAAATAGGTTCGACTTTGTATGAAGTATTGCTAAGAATTAGGTATTGCGTAAAACAGTTATAACATTGTAAGCTATTTGGATAAAAAGTTGCCACGCGCTTTTTTACTAGGTAAAATTGAGTTCCTTTTTCGAATGTAACAATGGGAGATTTTTTTGCGGAATAAATTCGAAACAACGACAAAGTGATGCATCCTGTATTGTTTACGAAATCATTTGCACAATCAAGATAAAAAGTTTTGAGCATTTCTGTAAAAACGTTACTTGGGCGTGTTACGCTCGAAAAAATAGGCATCATATTTTACAAAACATGCTTGTAACACAACAATAAAAGATTATCTTTATACACCTTTTTCGCTTCGATTCCATATTGTGCCAAAATATATAAATTTTAATGCTTCTTCTCGCGACCAACAATGTTTCTTTAAAACCAATTTCTATACGTAATCAAATCAAAACTTATGTAAAACTAGTATTAATAGTCACCATTATACGTAAATTATTGTCAGGGTAGAAATAAAAGTATGATAGATGAATATCTATAACGTAAAAATTGGATTATTCCACCTAATTTTTTGTATCACCTCTTGGTATCTGTCCACTGTATTCTTCGGAAAATAATTTACCTATATCTGTAGCTGTTTACATCATCTTATCGTGATATCATTAGGGAAGTTTAAGTCAATAGGTTTAACTCACGAATTCATACAAATTGTACGCCGATCAGCAAATACTCGATCGACTGTAGTGTTTTTTTACTCTATATCTTGTCTTATATCACGACAAGTTTTAAAAAGTCACAGGTCGTTTTTTGCATCAGCAAACAATTGAATATTTTATTCGAAAAGATAGAATAGTTTTTCCTAATATATTGGAATTGAACATTTCCAGATGCGTGCTGTAATAATATCCATACAAGCCATATTCCTCATATAAGGTACGTAAAATATAAGGTTGTCGTTAGTAATAAATCTTTATCCCATCTTAATTTTAAATCAAATCGAGAGTAAAATCGAACAAAATGTACTTAAGTAACTTCGTTATAAGTAGGCTTTATAAATTATAAAATGCGTAGTTATAATCGTAGAAACTCGTAATAAACTAAGAATCTGATGTTAGTATTTCAATTTACTGCTTGAATATTTTAATAATGTTGTAGAGGTTGACTGTCCGAATGTCCTATGCTATTTTTCTCTCGTAGTATCATCGAGCAAACTATACAGGGCGTCTTTGAAGGTTTGAACAACTCACTTTGCACATCGGCTGAAGCACCATGTGTAGCGCCAATCACACTTTACTGTCTGCTTGTTTTTACTCTGAGACTTTCCAAGAGGGTGTACACACTGAAAAACAATGGTGTTGGATTTTGAACACGTTAGTGTGTATACGAACTTATATTGTTATTTGAGCTGTCATTTGTTTTTTATTGTTCAGTTGTTTCGGTGTTCTTGGGAAAGTGCAAAATCGAATTTATGTTGTGAAGTAATTTTGTAATGTAGCTACAACTACTCATTAAGTTTCTTCTTTAACAATAGGTAAATCTTGTAACATAGTAACGATATTTGTGTGTAGGTATGTACGTCCATTGATTTATGTCAGGCTTACTTTATTGTTTCTGTGTCGTAAAGAACAATTCATGTGAAACAATGAGCAATTTGTAAAATAGATTATATAGTACGTCCTCCATTCGTAATGCTGTCTTGCCATATAACTAGTGTTTTGTAGTCTGTAGGTATTGCATACCTGACCCATCATATAATATCAATAATTATAATTGACGTATCGTAACTCATGGAATATTGTAATTTGATTTATTTCTTTGAAAAACTGTTTAGTTCATTGTTGTTTTTGTTTTCTTTATCAATGTTTTCTTTTTCATTACCTTTGTCAAGATTTCCGTTCTATTAGAATTTTGTTATTGTATCAAAATAATCGATCAATTTTTATCTCTAACATAAATGTAGCTATGTATGTATCTATGTATCTATATCTATATTTTTGAATATAGCAATTAAAGGTCGTTTTATTAATAGGTAACTGTAAATAGTTGTGAAAGTTTATGTGGCGCATTATTTTTGTTTATATTTTCTGTTTTATTTTTATGGCGTATTGAAAAGGTCGTGTGTTTGGGATTCGCGTCCACTATAATAAGACACATGTAGTTCATTGCGTTTGGATGGAAATTAATGTTTGTGAGATACTAAGATATTTTGGTTGGTAATATCCGAAGGTTGTGAATCTGCAATGCCATTGCAGTGTTTTCTCGCAACACTGATCCAACCATTATAACTTGAACTGTCTCTTTATATTATTTAGAGCGCTGAAAGTCTTCTTAAAGTGGTCAACATCCAAGGATGCGATCAGACGTGACTGTGTCGTGGTATATAAGCAAATAGTTGGGTGATTGTATATGAAACCCGCATTCAATATTGTAATATTAATTTCAAAAGTTCAAGAGAATAAAGAGTTAATAAAATGTAATGGTATTTTGTATTCTTCTTTCGGAATCCTTTATTATTTTATGACTAAAATCAACTTTACCTTACCTTGACATTATCAATCTATCATTCAAAACCTAAATAGGTACACCTATTCAATATTTTTAAGGGCGTGAGATCCGCTCTTTGCCAATTTAAAATTATCGTATTTACTGATACAGCGTCACAAAATTTTCGTTTAGAAACGAATAAATAAATATTTTTTTTGACGCTTTGTCTTAATATATATTGAAATCTTCTTTGTTACAATCACTATTTTATATATATTAATAGTAAATAATTCGCAATACCAAAAAGTGAATCAAATAATCCAAGTCAGTGTGATCAATAGCTCAATTAGTAGTAGTTCAGCCTTCTGCACTGCAGGTTTGTTCCACACCGAGAACAAACATAGAGGCTTGCTCTGTGTCTAGGAGTTCTATTGTTCTTACTATGTATTCAAAAATAAATAACTAATAATGTATTCTGGTTCCCATAGTACAATCTCGTATAAGTTTGGCTAGAAAGCGATGTGTGAAAATATCCTCCAATATTTGTTTATCTGAGAAAAACGATTTTCCTAAAAGCAAGTAGGTATCTCGCAAATTATATCTTGCGGAATAAAACAAAGAATAAGGGTGTTGTTGTAACAGACTTCCTTATCCCACTCCTTCCCTTTGGGGCCATACTTCATGTCTCCCAAGGGCGTTATAGTGAAACAAAACATTGTGAAAGAATCTAGAGTTGCGTCGCAATTCATTTTTATGCGATTTTCCTGATGAGACTTATGGCCTTGCCGTTTTCTTATTTGTTTTGTTGTAACCGAGCAAAATAGCCTGACTATGGCTAGATTGAGCAATGGTGGTCTAGATCTGATCCTACGAACATGGGTTCAAAACCAGTCGTGTACCAATATTTTTTTCAGTTCAAAAAGGTATGTGCACAGTGTCTGTACTCTAAACGGTGAATGAAAACATCGTGGGGAAACCGGAATGACGTAGAACCTATAAAGTTCTAAGCATTTATTGTCAAGTGTTCAAAAGCATTTCTCGAAGGATGAAGCGCCCATTGTGGCGCAGTTAAAATCCTTTCACCACACTGTTTATAAAGAACGTTTATAAAGAACTAGTAACATGACAAGAACACGAATGGCTAAATTTCAGCTCAAATACTTCTTAGTGACGTTAAATAGATTGTTTTAAAAAATATAAACGATTTGAAACAAAGGTAAGTTATCAAATTCGTATGAGCTACTGGCCCACTCTGAAGTCGTTCAGACCTCAAAAATACGTCGTAAAAAGGTTCATACCTTTGTCATTTCCAAAAGTACAGTTTTTATGAGAGAAAGCAACGGAAAGCAGGCCCACCTATGTTGAGGGGTTACCGTTGCCTATAACAATTGCATTATCTCACTGAGCAGGTTCACCGATTAGAAGAATACAATAAACTTCTTCAAGGGTTATTTTTACAGATGTTGTGGTTTGAAATTCAATGATCAAAACAAATTTAAGTACTTTCGGCAGAAATATATCAAATTCCAAGTCAAAAAGTATTTACCTATTCAATAAAATCACAAGGATCACTTTGAAACGTCTTAAAGCTAAGATTCTAGGTGCCAGTTCCACGATTCAGATAAAAACCATTAAGAAAAGCAGAAAGAAGTATTTTTTAGTGGATTTCATCCCAATACACGGAATATATCCCCACAGATATCTAAGTACGACGTACCAACTCAGATTCTTTGAGGATTTCTAAAAGGGATAGTTAGAGGTACCGCCAAATATCACATAATATGGAACATTGGGTACCTATGTGCCTTCTTCTTGTCGTATCACTAGTTTTTTCGAAAAAATACTATTTTCATACCCACTTATTGCAGTTCCTAGTTGGTATTCCATACGTGATAGGTACATCAGCGGTCTCAAAATACTTACTGGTTTAAAATGACGCTTTTAAGATATGTATTAAACTTCATTTCAGAGATACTGTGTTATAAATTTTTCAATTTAATATTTTTTTTTGCGCTACCAGATAAAACACGTTGCTGACATGCTTCTGTATAAACCAGAATTAGATAGTTTTAAAATTCATCGCCGATAATAATTTGAATTCGCTATCTACCTAAAAATCTTCAAACAATCTACGAAGATAGATCATTATCTAAATATGAACAATAATGAACATGCTGTTAACATAATTCATAAGTTAATAAGGCGCCTATCTGAGTTCATTTCATGTTTGTTATTTTAGTCGCCTTTAAGTTTCAGGCACTTCATTTCGAGTGGCACACTTGGGATTTACATTCATCTTGTATCAGGCGTCGGAACTTTGAGGCCACTTTCTACCACACTATTATATATACGAGCACTGGTGGTCTAGTGGTCCCCGCCTTCCGATCCTAAGGTCGTGGGTTCGAAGCCGGCCGTGCACCAATGAGTTTTTTCTGTTCAAAAATGTATGTGCACAATGCCAGTACTCTCAAACGGCGAAGGAAAACATCGAGGGGAAACCGGCAGGTCGTAGAACCGTAGAACCTAAAAAAGTTCTATAACATGAGTCAAGTGCTCGAAAGGAGCCTCTAAAGGCGCACTTAAAATCCTTTCACCACACTGTTTCGAAAGAAACTAGTGACACGACAAGAGAGAGGACCACACTATTTCTCACCGTAGCGAGTGGTATATTAATCAAAAGCCTTGGTCATCCCACATAAAATGGGACCTCATTTGCTGATGTCTTATGAAGCAAAATCAAACCCAAAGGATATAATATTCAATTGAATTAAAGGATCACTTTGAAACGTCATAAAGGGCTAGGTGTATCCAAGTTCCAGTTCCACGCCTCCAATCCTAGAAGAAAAGGCCTCAAAAATACGTCTTGACTCGTACCGTCTTTTGGCATAATCCTTGTTACAATATAATATAATAACAAAGCTCCAGTGTGGTGCAACTTAGGTTACACACCAGGTGATAGGTAGCAAACAGCACCTTTGGGTACTTACGTAACACCAATATACCGCAGTCACAAATCCGCCTGCTTATAGTGATGACAACGGCAAACTAGTTCCTATCCTAGGGTCTATCTAGTAGTGGACTCATTCAGGCTGATGATGATTATAGGTATACCTCACCCTTTAATAAAAAAGACCGCGAGAATTTGGCGGATAGAGGAGGCTCAAGATCGCTCGTCACGGAATCTATTGAGAAGGACAATGAAATTTTATTTATTTCAGAATAATTGGTATCCTGGTGAGGAAATATGAAAAAAGATTTCGCGCAACTACGTGTCTGTGAGCCAAGTAGCTGTAAGTAATATGCCAATGGGATTCGAAGGTTTTGATTCACACACAGGTAAAATAATAATATAAATAATCAATATTCTTTAAGATTTCACACGACGCTATCTTTTACCAAACTAAGCAAAGCTACATACTCATAGAACATAAATAATAATATAAAATATAATCTCACCTCTATCTCACCATTTCTAATTATAATAATTATAATAACACCTAGGTGTAAGAATATAGAATCAGAATCAAAATCATTTATTGACAAAGATTTAACACAATAACAATATATTGGCCTTGGCTCGTCAAGCGTCATTTAACATTATTCAAAAAATATAACATTTAAATACCTTTAAATATATAAGAACTGGAAGAACTACCAAAACTGGGATCTGTAAAGTGTCTAAATATACCTAACTATTCTATGTCCAAAGCACAGTTATTTATTCAATTGCAACACGAGGATCACTTTTAAATGTCTTAGCGTCAAACGCTGGCCTTAGAAAACGATTAATTCCCACCGTAACTAACATGCACGCTGTCGGCAAGTTGATATGACATTCTTTTGTCTCATATATCAAAACAAAAAATCTTCGTCCCTAATAGTTATATGCTTTTAAATGCCAATAACGCTTGTCGGATCCCCGCCAAAAACAAACCATGGGTTATATCCATAATGCATTCTGCCATTGCCATTTTCCATTCTCCACAGACACTAGAGCTGTCAAATAAATTTCAGACCTAAGGAATTCACAATAGGTGGAGCCCGTCCGACTTTGAACCGAAAATCGCTTAGCAATTCACTCGCGCTCCTGAACAAAAAGCATGAAAGAGCGATCGAAGGGTTTAGGCGATTCTGGCTCGATACAACTTTTTTGTCCCGACCTTTCGTGTAATAGTTTTTGTTGATAGTTTTTTGGAGAGGTATCTTTTGACATTACCTTTATGGCGCCTTATATCTCTGGGGAACGATCATGGCAAATTCTAATGGCACTTAAAAGTCGCTAAAACGGCTGTCACAACCAAAACATTCGGTTGCTGTTATGTCGTGTTACTGTTATGGGAAACAATCGATTGACCTTATCTAGATTGAAGGATTGAATAATTTAACTTCAAAAAAGTATTTTCTACGGATTTAAAAAGCTTTGTGTACCATTAGAACATTATGCATGTATTATGCACAGGATTTAATTATTTTTCAATACGGACAGAGCTTTTTTCTTTGATAAAAAAACACTGAGGATTCTTACACGGTAGACTCTTAGAACTTCAGATCATTGAGAATCTTTGGGGTTATCAAACACACGTCCAAATATATCTAGCTAATAGTTAGATGTATACGTAGCAAGCCGATCGGTTATCTATTGTAATCCATATTTTAGGAACACTTTTACAACTAGTGGTTCGCCCCGAACTGAGATAGTATCATGATGCGACCCGAACGCTCCAAAAATTTTTTGTACTTGCTTCTGACTACCGCCTTCTAACTTAGTATGATACCCAGATTTCAGCTCTATTGGCCTTTTTATTGAAGAGTTCCATTTAACAGACCTTGGCTCCATCATCACACCAGCTCGCTGTCACTATATTATGAAAACTAAGTACCTTCTTAATTTATTACAAGAAAAAAAAATAAGAAAAAGCTAAGAATCTGACCGACCAGCAACGCTCTTGGATCGTTAGTAATTTTTCCCCCTTATAAAACCCCATAACTTAACAACCCGTTATCCGATTTAACTAAAAATACAAGCTATAGACTTACCAAATATCATGCAGATCTGGTCAATGATTCAAAAGTTATGGCCCGACAAACATACATACATACCTACATAAAATACCAAATCGCCCAAGTTGACTGGTAAGATTTTCGTTCGCTTCGCTCACTCAATCAATAAATAACTGTACTGTAAGTAATTATTGAATTCTGGACAATTATATACCTACTGTGAAACAAATTAATAGTCACTGTCATATTCATATCATAATTTATTCGAAATCGAATGGTATTGTCTTTGTAGGTACTTGTACTTATTGTGTTTTATTGTGCATGAAATTACTGATTCAAATACGTTCTAAACGCTTATTTTAGGGATAGTTCACGTCGTTTTATTTATGAAAATTGCTAAAATCTCATCTACTTGTCGGCCATTAAGCGCCGATGCGTTCTGATGGTAGACTGGGCCAATTTCATGGACTAACGCTCCCACTCTGCATAGGATTCATCTATTACGTATCGGCTTTCAGTAGCTTTATCTATTGCCATTAAAAGTATGAACCGATCGCAATTTTGCATATCATTGTTGAATGTCATTCAAATCATTCACGATCACGAATTCTTTCGTAATTCATATGCAATGTGTACTACACTAAAGAATTTTAGCTACTAGATCAAAATTAAATTATTACATATACAGTACGCAGTCTGAGGGCCTAGTCCGAGTTTTTTGTTTTTTGGCACATTACACACATGCAAAGTGCACTTGCAAAGTGGGTACTGACATACCTATGTATAGGTATCTCGTGCCTACCTACCTACCAATCGCAATTTTGCATATCATTGTTGAATGTCATTCAAATCATTCATGATCACGAATTCTTTCGTAATTCATATGCAATGTGTACTACACTAAAGAATTTTAGCTACTAGATCAAAATTAAATTACAGTCCTACTGTAACACCGCACTTTGTAAAGGAAAATAAAAACATTTTAGATTTTTGATTTGATGCATCGTGTTGGTGTAACATGTATTTTTGTATGAAGATTCGAAAAACGCCCCTAGTCGATCCTAGATACCTTCCTGTGACAGAACGACGAAGTTAGAGAGTATGTGCGTCAGTAACTTGCGATATCGGTGTAATATTTGATTACCAGTGTCTATTATGACAGATCATAGAAACTCTGCTCACGTTGTGTGATTTATTGAAGCACTGATATCAAGGTCTCTGTCTATAATTTTGTACTATGTCCTTGTTTTACTTGTCATATCTGTTACTGCGACGAAGTAATTTTTATTTTGAATTAGCATACCATTTTGATATAAGAGACATGGTAATCTAAACCTTTCAATATAATACCAAACCATTTATTTATGATACAATAAAATAAATACTCGTATAAAAATATTTTTTATACATAAATCTAGACGAAAAATAAAATACTCAGAATTTCAAACATTTTACTTTTAAAACGTATAATATTTTCATAGTTTTCCTTATATTTTTCACTTGCTTTGATACGTAATAAAGCTTCGTCTGAATCGAACATGGCGACTGCGATCCGCTTGCAAACTATTCCGGATGCGATAGAAAACTCCATTCTTTTATTTTATTCTCTTTGCTTTTATTCTATTGGGAAAATTGTTTCGTTTCATTGTGAAGGTACCAAAAAGAAAAAAAAAACATATAGTTTACTTTTCTTACATATTCCAGAATACATTTATATAAATTTTCAGTTATAACGTAACTTAAAACTATAACTTTTAACGTTACTTTCTGGGCGTAACTCTGACTACCCCTTAGACGTCCTCAAATAATCTAGAGTTATTTGAGGACATCATACTTGGTACTAACAGATCCAAAGGGATATCTACCGTGTCGAAGTCGTGAAGCTATTTCTTCCTTTTTTTTAAACTGTCAGTTTTTGAAGATGCATTATTTAATACCGGTTTAATGGTTTTTACTTAGTGAGATAATAGGAAATAGTGGAAGAGCTTGTAAGAGGCCTTTTCCAAAAAAGAGCGAAGATAGGAAATAAAAGGGTAAAAATTAAAATGAATATTTTACCGTGACAAAATAATCTAATAAGGATTATTATAGGTACTTATCGGTTTATAACATCATTATATGCCTTTAAAATGGGCGTAAGTAAGGAGGCTTTTTGAGTAAACTAGTTGGTTTGTAGTTAATCGATTCAGATACATTAAGACGATATAAGTATATACTTTACTAATCTAAATAATTCAGAATAGTAAATAAGTTACTGTTTCGAAAGAAACTAGTGACAAGACAAAATATGTACCTACTAGAATTAACTTCTGAGATGAATTATAATAATTTTCAAATTATGAAACATGAAATATCCATTATTTTATTAATTTACATGACGTTTTTTGTTTTGTTTGTTTATCCTTCATAATGATAAACATATAATCTAAACTTTGTAACTATTGTATTGAATTTTTTGCTATATAAATATTATTTATTATTATATACCGATGAACTTCCGCGTGCATAAAGTAGTAGAGCTCTTTGTGAAGGGCTCGTCCGGGGAAGTACTACCACCACGCCTTTTTCTGCCGCCAAGCAGCAACGCTGTGTTTCGGTTTGAAGAGTGTGGTTGCCGGTGTAATTACAGGCACATGAGGCTTAACATCTGTATGCCTCAAGTTGATGGACGCAGAGCAGTGCATCGTAGGGCACTTTCCTATCGTGCGTGACTTACGAGGCAATGCTTTGTTATAGGTGATGGTTACCACTTAACATCAGGTGGGCCATCTGCTTGTTCCATTAGCTAATGGTATAAAAAAAAAATATACCGATAAACTTCCGCGTACATAAAGTAAAACGTAATTTTTGTTCGAGTAGATATTACCTAGGGGTAGTCAGAGTCCACATGTGTATAGCTACCAAAAATAAACTAGTTATTTTTACTAGCTACAGCAAAGTTTTGGTTTAGTTTAGTAGTCTACTATGTATCTGAATCCATTCTACTAACGACAGAATCTTCGAGCGCAAAACATGACGTGAAACTACCGGTTGGCTCCTATGCGCCAAGAAACGAGAACGAGTACCAACATTCGGCTGTCTACAAAGCCATAGCTACAGCTATAAGTAAACAGGTACCAAACTTCGCTAGAAGCGCCCCTGCAGTATCGATTTAAGAGCGTTTATCGGCCCTCATCCCTCCTACAGCCTTCAACCAACCCAGTTTAAGCGGAGATAGGTTGATTTTGCAATTTGAAATAAGTTTCTCTCGAGTGGCTTTTTAGAAGAAGGCTTTCGATTTATTCTAGAAAGTTCTTAGGTTTTTAATTTTTAGTAACAGTTAAATTTTTTAGGTTAAATACTATGTTGTTTTTTTTCTATGTATTCTTTCTTTTTGTAGCTACAGTAGACTTTATTAGAATTTATTTAAATGTTATTCAAGAGAAAATTGACTTTATCTACATAATTAATTATACAGTACGGTTAAATTAATATGATAATACAAAACATGATCTGATTCTGATTAACTTTTGGTGTCTGTTGTTTGGCAAAGGTTATGGCTGCCCCTTTTGGGAAAACTATATAACTGTAAAAAATCATAGCGGTATCATAGCGGTACTTTATCATAATTTTAAATGATTATTTAATTTAAAAAAAAAAGACCTCTCTCAGAAAACTTAAAAAATGCTATAATTTTTTTAACACATTGCCCTTTCATCATTTTACTAGAAATAAATAATAATAATAATTCGATTTTGATTTTGACTGTACCAAGCTTACAAAAAACACAAACAAAAGTTTCCGTTGATCCTAAAATTTATCCTCCTTTTGCAAAACATTTTAGAAACGTAAGTCAATTGGTTGAAACATAAGTTTTCGTACAAACACGCCCTAAATATGACATGAAGAAACTTTCGCAATTGCGTAGCAAGTTTGTAACAACACTCACAATTTGGGACAAAGGAGGAAAGTGCTAACGTAGAGCAAATATTAGCATTTTTATCGAGCCAAGCAACTTGACATGGCAGATAAAAGATAACATCGATATTGCCCGAACGCTTAAGAAATAGAAACAGATACTTGAAATACGACTTTTCTAAATTTAAATTGGGTGTTCGAAATTTAAATGATTTACCGTTATAAATTAAGCATACAGACTTTGTCGTAGTTTCTACATACTTTTTAATTTATAGCAGTATCTGCAAAGCACAACGCGAACCAGTAAGTTTGACCGGTAGCGTTTCATGAACGTTATGCGACTGCGCGAAAACTTGCTAATAGCCACATTGATTTTGCAGATAGAAGCCAGGTCGGAGCGCACAAACCTACCTTACCCAAGAATTCAACTACCATCCACTACACTGCTACATTCCCCAAACATTGAACCCACAGCTCTGTGCTCAATTAGGGAGATAAGTTCCCAGCGCGCAATGTACATCGTTAAACGCGAAACATTTCCGCTCACCCTCAAAATTCAATATCGCGGTACGAAGGTTAGGTTAAGAGTAGGTATAACAATAACTATATTATTATTACCTATGTTCGTTTCAACTGAAGCCACCGTTCCTTCTTACTTTACGTCCAATAACGACGAATTGGCATTGGGAAGGAAAATCGTTATTATATAACAAAATGTAATATTACTGTCTTCGGTCGATTACATTTTCCGAGGGAAAATGCAGGAGTATTGAAAGAAACGGTCAAATTGTCCTTTTCCTATTGAGATGGTCGTAATAATTTCAGGAATGTAGCACTTTTATACACTTTGGAGTAGATTTGACTGTATGGACGTAAAAAGTTGGGACGAAACAGTTTTGTAAAACGACCAACCAAGCGAAAGTGTCGGCTAAAATTAATATTGGTAAAGTTTTTAGCGTTATCTTTGTTTAGTTTTCATTACCCTCCCAACACCTATGAGACTGGAACTGAGAACACAGTTTGGAATTTTAGCATTTTAGTGGTTGCATAAGTAGGTATCTAAGAACTTTCATTTATGGACTCACTATATTTTAAATAGAAATAATATAAGGTTACAGTCATAATTATAACTAACTAATATTCATAGCTTTTTGAGTGCAGTAGGTATAGGTACGTATATCTCTTTAGACTAAGGCTCGTCTGGGGAAGTACCTACTACAACTATGCCTATTTCTACCGTCAAGCAGCGTTGCTTTTTTTGGTTTGCAGGGTGTGGTAGCTGTTGAAATTATAGGCATATAAGACGGGACGCCGGGCAGTGTATCGTAGGGCACGTTCCTATCGTGCGTGACTTGCGCAGATGATGACATCAGGTGGTCCATCTTCTTTTTCCACCAGAAAGTGGTATAAAAAAGTTCACATACCGTAACCCGGGTCTATTTTGCGACTTGCCATAAACTTTGCGCCAAATCGGAAGATGCAATGTAAAAATCAGTCAAGGCATGGAATTGGTCGTTTGGACAATATGGAATAAAGTTTACCGCACAATTATGCATTATTAATCTTTGCACCATAGCTTGATGCATAAGATGAGCGTTTTTAGAATCAGGCGCAAGAAACCCCGCCGAAGAGGATACATTGCGTCAGTTTTGGGATTTAAAAAAAAACCTGAACATGGGATTTTTTTTTTTAATTTTTCAATAAACAGTACCTTTCACATATTTTCTATCGTTTTTATTCCTATCCCACTAAATTACAATACATTTTAGGAGGCAAAACAAAAAACTCTATTTATTTTTGTCGTACGTGCAATGGAGCGCAGTAGTCTAGGTGTCAAGCGACTGGATAGAATCCGTAACACAGAACTGCGCTCACAGACACAAATCGCAGACGTAGCTTCGAAAGCCGCCAAGCTGAAGAGGAATTGGGCTGGTCATGTCTGCCGTATGCCAGGTGAGCTGTGGGCAAAGATAGCCACTGATTGGAGTCCTGACCCAGTGAGAAGGCGACGCGGCCGACCAAAGCGGAGATGGCGGGACGAGCTAGATGTTTTCCTGACAGACTGGGCAAACATAGCCCAGGATCGCGACGTGTGGAAGGAATGGGGGGAGGCCTTTGCCCAGCAGTGGGACCCGGAGGGCTCATAATAATAATAATAATAATTTTTGTCGACTGAACAATCTATAAAAAAAAATGTCAAAAACTAAACAGTGCTTAAACTATTCCTATTGCCACCTCATAAGCATAATCATCATCATAGACAAGAATAATTTTAGCAATGCTTAAATGCAAAGAATAAAAGCATAGCAGAGCATTGTTCATTTAAAAATTAGCTCAGAAAATTAGGAATTTGGCAAATTTCATTATATAAAAATGTTGGCATCATATTATATATTATTACAAGCTGGTGCCCGCGACTTCGTCTGCGCAGGATTAGTCACACAATACAATTTTAATTGAAATATTCAATATAGTTTTTTTGAATAGGGAAAATAATTTAAAAATAAACCCTTGGTTTTATTCGCGCGGTACCTGAACGAAAAATGGTATAATATTTAAATATAATTTTATGTCCTCACCTACTAAAATTGATTTGCACGAATAATGTCCAAAAAGTTACCTTTAACAACCTCAAAATACTTAGTCCTTAGACCTGATAATGTTAAATCTACAGCATAATATGGCAATATATATACTGAATACTGAAAAAATAGCATGGGTTGAGTTCCAAACATCTAAAATTACGCTTTTATAGTAAGAAATGATTTTTTTCATATAATAGGGCGTTTGCAGGTACTTATTTGCTTGAATCCAACAAAATGTTCACGCTATCACCAACAAACCCGAGTAAATACAAAGTACACTTTAGGGCATATGTACACACATAAATTCCTGGCATTAATTAGATAATATTACGCGGTGGATAGTCGGTACAGCCGCGAGCACATACAGCGTTATTCGTACAGTTACTGCTCCCCGCAAGTTATGGGTCTCTGTTGTCTCTTGTAGTGATGCCCGTTCCAGTGGTACTTAGTTTGTTAGTTTGCTGGGAGAACTTGGTATTTATGCAGGGTGTAATAAGAGCCATTGTGAAAACTGTTACACAACTACGCTAGATCTAGGCTTGTAGGCAAGCCCAAAGTACTTTTTGTAAGAGAGTTCGTCCGGGGAAGTTCATGTACCGCCTTACTTTTTTATGTCCTAAACACAAGTTAAACTAAAATCATCATAAAATTATTTAAAACCCGATATTTTTTTTATATTATTTTGTATTTCTATATCGAGACTAGCTTGAAGGTCATTTTTAAGTTTTATAGATTATCTTTTACACCCTGTATAGCTGAAATTGTCATAGTCATTACTATTTCACTGAGTTTCAGCTAGTGACCAACTTTGGTGAAGGTGTTTGTGGACACAGAGCACAGAGCCTGAAAAAGGGCCTAATAAGTCGTAAAGCTATGACGACAGCCGTCATAGCTTAACGACTGATAAGGTAAGCTAGCCATGGTCTTATTCTTATACGCCCTTTATAGCAAAAAAAATACATTTTACTGTACTGACATGGCTTACAATGCCATGTCTGCCATGTGCCATGTGTTTAAAGAAACTACAGTTAGACAAACATATAATTTGTTCATCAAGCTTACTGGAACACACTAAACGCACTTTCGGCTTCTCAGCATCACCCAATTACCATAGACTCCCGTTAAAATGAGGAGATTCCCCTATTCATTCCTAATTCTGATGGAAGAGAGAAGTGGGGTGGGTCTGCATTTATTGGTTGGTAGTTATTTGTGTGCGTAGGGTATACAGGTGTGAATATCTGTTGTGCTGTACATTTACAACTGGGTAAGAATATCGTGCGGAATTAAAAAAAACAATAGAGTACTGTAGTTTAAGCGATTAATATATTTTATGCGTCAGAAAACTATCATAACATAATTTAGTTACATATTATGTACTGTATACTGAGCCTTTTAGTATTAAAGTCAAAGTCAAAAGGTATTTATTCAATAAAATCACAAGGATCACTTTGAAACGTCTTAAAGCTAGGTGACTCTAGGTGCCAGTTCCACGCAACCAAAGCCTAGAAGAACAGGCAACAAACTTACGGCTTGGTTCCTACCGTTCTTTTGTATGATCCTTTATTATTATTATTATTATCTTTGGAGATTTCCTTAAGTGTCAGACAAACACTATAAAATAAATGTAGCATAAAAGTCTGTAGGTCTTAAAGCAAATCCCGATTAATACTTTTATTCTCAAGTCTAAGTAACTGATACGAACACAATACGAGTACGTGATACTTCTCAATGCAATTGTACAACGCCAGGGACCGTTCATCGAACGAGCTCTGTACCCCATTCCGAAAGGTCGTACAACAATCCCACATCATGCGAATAAATGCCTCTGTCACTTCCCAAAACAGACCCAATCCCTCTCTAAATACAAATGCCTCAACTCGTTTTTAGCACTTTTCGAGTTATGCTCCTTTTCGTCTGAGCACGCGGAAAATTTCCCGCATTGAGATCAAAAAGGCGTATATACACGGTATTGTGCTAAGCTTTGAGTCGTTTTGTCACAAGCGTACACAGCCTTATCTTGCCTGTAGCAAGGTGATTTACTATAATTAGAAAGATAGCGTTGGATGCCTTTTGTTATAATTTTCCAGGCAGCCTCACGAGCGTTTTCCCGCGCAAAACTCATGAAAACGGCGGCCATTTTGTAATGTGCCTTGTTTTTTGATAAGGGTATTAAAATAATGGCGTATTCGGACGGTTCTTTGCTTAACTATAGAAGGTACTTGTTTATATACTTGTGTAGGTGGCTAGGTACGTGAGCGCACATTTTGAATGCAAATTGGAAGAGTTGCTAATGAAATTTAAGGAAATTAACTATCCTTTTAGGTACTTAGCTGCCATAGGCCCTGATACTCTGCTATAATGATAGTGGGATTTCCTCATTTGAATATTATTCCTTTATCTAAATAAGGTGCTGTGGAGTTCATATTTAAGGTTTTTGCGAGGCTATTTAGAATGAAACAGACTCATATAAAATACATTCCAAATATATATTTACGAGAATTATACTCATTCAAAAAACCTCTGAATTTGCAAAGTTTAATGAATCAATAATATTTTTATTATCCTATTTAAATGAGGTAACTTTACACTACTTACTTGATTATTGAATTGGATCATTTGTCTTCCATAAAAGATAAACAAACTCTATGGTGACTAAAAGGGCCACGCAAAAACTGCGGATTTTGTCCCGTTTGGATAATTCAAATTTTTTTTTTTGGGTCCGTGCTACAACACCTAAAATCAGTGTCAAGACTACGTAGATATGCAACTTATCGTTTTTTTTATTATATCTAACCACCAAAAAATTTAAAAACAATTTTCTGAAGCCGAACAAAAGCAGTTTCCATTTTCAAAATGCTTAGGATCACTGAATCTTTGATTCCAAATTCAAAACACGTGATCGTTACAGATCGAAATGGGCGGACCGGTATTAGAATCTTTTGTTTCCACGGTACCCTTAAACGGTGTCACGTATTTGTGCCATCACGATATAAATACTATGGCATTCATACTGTGACTTTCAGGGGGTTCTTCCTGACGTCATTAAACTCTGGTTTTCTATGAAACGGTGGCTGTCGTATGACGTTTGCAATGACAGATATCTTTTTACTTTTTTAATAAATTAAGAGTGGATTCAACCAATCTAGAAATACAAATGAACTTAAGAATATTTTAATTCTTGTCAAAAATAATAAAATATAATGTAAGAATATAATTACAGTGTTTTTAAGATGGTCCTCCGTCCTCAGTAAGCTTAATTAGCGCTTAACCCAGTACACAAAAACTGATAATGCATTGGAAATGAAAATATCTGCTAAATGCGGTCGTAATATTGATAGAAACAAATTTTCAGCAAAGCTTCACAGAGACCACGTTTCGACTCTCGCGGGTTTCACATGTATTTTCATGTTATCAAGTACTTTCCGTTTTTAATTTTAATAAAATTTTATACGCTATTTCGTTAAGGTGTGAAAGGTCCCGTTTGGTTTGCCCGCGTAAAGATTATGATCAGTAAAGGGTGTTATATAGGGTGAAGTGGTTCGAGTTAAAATGTTTGCGTAGTGGTGTTTACTTGTGCTTAAAACTTAAGCCTACGTACGGTCACCTTTACGAGAATAACTTTACTGTGCGCAGTGGTAATGTTTTAGCATAACCATAAGTTTGTGAGTTTTTGAGAGTATAGTAGAGCTCTTTGTGAAGGGCTAGTCCGGTAGTCAACGGGCTATGGAGAGAGCTATGCTGGGAGTTTCACTACGGGATTGAATCAGAAATGAGGAAATCCGTAGGAGAACCAAAGTAGCAGACATAGCTCGCAGAATCAGCAAGTTGAAGTGGCAATGGGCAGGTCATATAGCTCGAAGGACTGATAACCGTTGGGGAATAAAGGTTCTCGAATGGCGACCACGAACAGGAAAACGAAGCGTGGGACGCCCTCCTACCCGATGGACAGACGACATTGTCAGGATCGCGGGAAGTCGGTGGATGGAGAGGGCTCGGAATCGTTCTTCCTGGAAATGTATAGGGGAGGCCTATGTCCAGCAGTGGACTTCTTTAGGCTGATGATGATGATGAGTCCGGAAGTACACACGGATATGCATCAGGCTACACACTGTTTGCTTTAGAGCTGATATCACCATGCTCTATTAGTTCGTCATCATCATCATCAACCTATGTTCGTCCACTGCTGGACGTAGCTTTCTCTCAAGACGTGCCACTGAGCCCGGTCTTCGGCTCTTCTCATCCAATGTTTGCCAGCTACATTTCGCAGATCGTCGCCCCACCTCGTCGGAGGGCGTCCTACACTACGCTTACCTAAACGCGATCTCCACTCAAGTATTCGTTTGCTCCAACGATTGTCGGTTCTACGGTAAACATGTTCTCTGCTCTGTTAGTAACTAATCAAGGATTAACAGGCCGATAAATTTAACCTTAGATGTCAAACGCGTACCTTTTGACATATTGAACGGCCCTTTAGTTCTTTATTAATCTAACATAGCATTGTGAAATCAGCTCTTAATATCATTGTAGTAAGCGTCATTTCTCTTTGGCTCTGTGTAGCTTGATTGATCCGTGTGTGTGTACCACTAGGCCTAATTTTTTTCATACAACTAGCTATTGGAACGATGTTATCCTGATCCCGATCCTGATGTTAAGTGGTAACCAGCACCGATAACAAAGCATTGCCTCACAAGTCACGATATGAACGTGCCCTACGATGCACTGCCCTGCGTCCATAAACTTGAGCATATACAGGTACACCGGTCTACAACATTAGCTTGTGTTGAGTAGTAGAGCTCTTTGTGAAAGGCTCGTCCGGGGAAGTATTACCACCACGCCTTTTTCTGCCGCCAAGCAGCGTTGCTGTGATTCGGTTTGAAGAGTGTGGTTGCCGGTTTAAACAAGCACATGAGGCTTAACATCTGTAAGCTTCAAGTAACATGCGCTTATACATCAAGTGGGACATCTACTTGTTCAATCAGCAAGTATATATACTACATGAAACGCTCTACGTATTAGATCGATGATGGAATTAATTGGTCTATAAGAGCATCAGTTACCACTTACAAATTACCTATTCGTTTGTGGAACGCGTTTGCTACTTCAAATCCCAGTGTGAAAATTTAGTACATCTTTGAGGCTTTGTTTCGTAGTAAATTGACCGACGACATAGTAAAGAACGCGGGAAGTCGTTGGATGGAGAGCGCGTTTTTTCTGGAAATAAATAGTTGAGAGCTGTCCAGCAGTGGACTTCTCTCAGGTAAATATGACGATGATGATAATATACCACAGTAAACAAAAATACAGAAAATATTTTTACAAGCCTTTTTCTTCTTACTGTGTCACTAGTTTCTTTCGAAACAGTGTGGTGAAAGGATTTTAAGCCTCAAAGAGGTTCCTTTCGAGCACTTGATGACACTGTTTTAAAACTTTTTAGGTTCTACGACATGCCGGTTTCCTCACGATATTTTCCATCACCATTTTAGAGTACTGACACTGTGCTCATACATTTTTAAACAGATAAACTGATTGGTGCACGACCGGTTTTGAACCCACGACGTTAGGATCAGAAGGCGGGGCCGCTACCACTAGACCACCAGTGCTGTCGTGCTTTCACTAGAGTTGTTTCACTAACGTGTGAACTGCTTTTATCTTCTGGCTACTTCTAACTAACTTATCCTGATTGAGACACTCTTGTGAAACGACTGCCGTTGAAAGGATAAAATCTTTGACATCGTCACACCATAACGCATTCAATTCAATTGCATGGAAAATCGTTGGGATTTCTGCGTACCCTCTGTCTGCTGTCTCTTTTCTTCTTCAGTTCTAACATCAAGTCAAAAAGAGATAGCTATACCGTAATTGAGGGTAATTTAGGAATAGTTTCAGTCTAGACAGGGTTTCAAATTGCAAATTACAAGCGTTTCTTGCTGGTTAGAATATATTGTAATGTTCATTGCACATACGCCTGTTTAAATTTATATCTTTTAGGGACTTTCGGAAAATGTTTGAAACTATTTTTATAACTTTAGCACATTTTTTTATACAACTTGCTGATGGAACCAGCAGATGGCCCACCTGATGTTAAGTGGTAACCATCACCTATAACAAAGCATTGCTGCGTAAGTCATGCACGATAGGAACGTGCCCAACGATGCACTGCCCTGCGTCCATCAACTGAGGCATACAGATGTTAAGCCTCATGTGCCTGTAATTACACCGGCAAACACACTCTTTAAACCGAAACACAGCAACGCTGCTTGGCGGCAGAAAAAGGCATGGTGGTAGTACTTCCCCGGACAAGCCCTTCACAAAGAGCTCTACTACTCTTACCTAAGTGTTACAATTAGCGCATTTTAAAATTTTCGAGGAAATATAATTACTGAATATAGTTATGAACAATTGCAAACAACGATTGCTGTTTTCACACAAACTATGTTTTTTTTTGTATATAAGTCACCACTGCAAAACCTGAGCGAATACCGTTGTAGCAATAATGCACGCTCAGATTTTCTACCAAACCAATTCAAAGCCACAAAATATACAAGATAATCGCAGATTGATAGATATAATAAACAAGAACCTACGAATGTATTTGATTTTAATGTGTGCATCCTTTATTAAGTACTTCTTAAGTTAAATATTGAAAAAAAAAACATTAAAACCAAACACGAGGCACGTCGGGAGATGTTCATGAAAGGCATGCCGAAGGTTAATACTCACTGCGCCGTTTTTGAAACAGGTGTACCTACCTACCTATTGGTTTTTCAGGTTTAGCATCAGCAAAACCGAAGGATTCGCCGTAGCATTTTGCAAACCGCTCTTTGATGAGCGCCTAATATTATTATGCCTTCTTGAAACTTCCCTATTAGGTTGTAAAAGTAGGCCATAATTTATGCACGTCGTCTCTTATTTTTATGCCTCACGTTATAAATGCTGTCAAACAATAGCGCACCTGCGGTCAACTTAAAACAAATATAGTTGACAATCCACCTGCCAGATCTTTATGCCCCCATAAACCTCCCAAGCACCCATAAAAGCATTACTACCTATTAATTTCACACCACATTAGCGGAACTCACAATAAAACTTTAACATTCGGTTCGATGACGGTGATTTCTGTTTCCAGTTTTGCGCCATCTATCGGCCGCAAGCAGAGGCTCACAGGAAAAGATTATAGGCATTATACGACTGGGTTTACGAGGTCGTAAAGTTTGTCGTAAAACCGTAGGGCACGCACGCCCTCTGTTAATCGTTCAGAAACCGATATTGTGGTGAGGTCTCGAGATAGATTACTTTTTAGGAATAACCTCTTGGCGTTTGTCTATTTATGGGCCTGAGCCAAATTGTGTAAGCTTACCTCAGGATAATAAATCACTCATGGTAATAAAATAAGTCGGTACCAGCCTAATGTATTGTTTGTTTACCCACCTACCTGAGTTATTTTAGGCCTCAAGCATTTTTACTCTCCCACTAAAATATTTTCATTCCACAACTTCTTTTTTGAAATAGACGCCTAGTTCCGACGAATTTGTACAAAAAAAATCTAAGCAAGTGTATGCGGAAGTGAACCAATCAATTGAACGATATGAACAATAACAATAACCAACAAGTGCCGTAAAAGTAACTTTATTGCACCCTCAATCGTTAAACTTTTATAGACTCCAAACACCGTCACTTTAAAAATAAACTTTACGGTCACTCAAACTGGAAACGATTATTCAACACGTCGTAACTATTTTTATTGCATCAATGTAAACAAAACATCAATTTGGACATAGGTATAGCGATTCTTGAAACGTTTACCTGGCTGGTTATAAAAGTACCTACGACTTCAAATCAGAGGTAAGGGCAACACGTATATTTTTTTCGTGCCAAATTTTTAGCACTCACACCTTTCATTTAAAGCAATGTTAGATATATAATGGTGACCTCCAAGTTTTAACTGGCTAATGGATGGCTGGTAGTACCAGCAACAATTCCTACCCAGGTAAAGCGGATCTTGATTTTCTGTCGCATAATTTTGTCAATTAATTTTAATTTTTTTTTGGTTTATTATAAGTAGGGATACTAAGTAAAAAACATTAAAAGTTACATAAAAACATGTAAGTAACATAAATAAATATCAAAATTTAATTATGTTTATTTTTTTTCGCCCAAAGATGCAATAAAGTAAATTTTAATCATCAAGAATTTCTAAATTAGTAAAAGCAGCATCTATTGAAAAAAGTCATAACTAATTTCTAAATGAGTGCGTTGCTAACTCGCCAACTGTGTAGTGCATACGCACGCTAACAGATGGCGATGCAGTACGCAAATAAGAAACAGCGTTTTTATTCACCAGCTAGTGATCGAAGTAATTCGAAAGTTTTCTAATAGATGGTGTTTTTTTCAATCGGTAAATATATCTAAAAATAGTAGTTACGGAAAATCCGATGTGAAAATGTAAATGTAAATTTAACTAAAGATCGTAATGTTTTAGCAAAACCGTACTAATTTTGTCAAATAGAATTTTCATAGTATTTTTAGAAAAGCAGAATAATAAAATAATATCTTTTGTCGCTTAAATTAGAGGTAAGTACCTACCTTCGGACTTAAATTTTATTTAATAACATACCTACCCACTCATACTGACATTTAATTATTACTGACGATTAACCTATTGAAACGCAGGAGATGCAGGTTGATCCCGTGTCAGGACAAAAGCTTGCATGGTCTGCAAATATTTATTCTGGGTCTTAGTGCTGTGGTATTATGGTACATATTCGTGTACCCACGCCACTTAACAAAACAAAAATACTAGTAGTTCGCCCCGAACTGAGATCTCGTGATGCGACCCGACGAACGCATCAAAGCTTTGAGTATGGTAGTAGTCAGAGGCAAATCCAAGCATTATTTTTGTACTTTTTTCTAACTACCGCCTACTAACTTGGTATGGTAACCAAGTTTCAACTCTATTGGCCTATTTATTGAAGAGTTCTGTTGAACAGACCTTGGCTTCATCATCAGACCAGGTCGCTATCACCATTTTATGAGAACTGAGTACCTTCTTATTTTATTTCAAGAAAAAAAAATAAGAAAAAGCAAAGGAACTGAGCTCTTGGATCGTTGGTTATCTTAATTTAACTTTTTTGTTGAATCTCAAAAACCGAGCGTCCCAGAAAAAAAGTAAAAATTGTTTTGGAATGTCCAAACAAAGCCCTATCATATGACATGTAATTTGTTTTTTTTTTGTAACTTTTTTATTTTTGCCCCTTTAAAAAAACATCATCGACTTATCAAATTTCATGCAGATCGGGTCAATGGTTCGAATGTTTTGGCCAGACAAACATACATACATACATAGGTACATAAAATGCCAAATTGCCCAAGTTGAAACTAAGAACTTCGTTCGCTTCGCTCACTCGCTCAATAAACCAATAACTGGTTACTTATTGGTATAAAGTTTTCTGATACTTACGTAGCTTGCGAAGGACATCTACTCCGTAGTTGAAAGTGGTCCTTGTGATTTAATTGATACATTCGATTAATTGATACATTCGAAACTTTGACTTTTTAAAGATGTTTTCACTTTAAACACTTCACGATATAAGTATGACAACAAGTTATTGTGACACAAAATAAAGTTTTAAATCATTTTTATATTAGTGTTAGAAGTATTTTCACTCACTAATCCATCATCACGGAAACATTAGATTTTTTTGTTAAATAACTCAAGTGATGAGCTTGACAGTGAAAATAAAACTAAAACAAGTTCTTTACGGAATGCTCACAGAAAATACACAACGGTAAAATTTTGTACACTACCTAGTACCTACTAGTGCAGTAAAAATGGTATTACGGTGTAATAAAACCATTTAAAGGGTTTGTTTTTTTATTATTGAAGCTTTGAAGGTGCCGAACCATTTTAGTTAGGAAAGATTTATTTTCCGCACCGGTGTGTACCTACCGCTTAAGTGTACCGCTGGTCTAGTGGGAGTGAACCCGATTTCCGATCGTAAGGCCGCAGGTTCGAATACGGTCGTGCACCGACGGATTTTTCCTATCGAAAAATTAATTTATGTGCGCGATGCCAGTGCTCTTAAACGGTGAAAGAAAACATTGTGAGGAAACCAGTTAGTATTCTAATAGCGGCGATGGGCTTGCAACCTGTCACGTATGGAATACCAACTCCTGCAAAGTATGGCTATGTGCCAAATATAATGTTTGGACGTACCTCAACCCGACTACCCCCCATAGACGTCCTCAAAGAATCTGGAGTTAGCACTTGGTAGGTACTGAGAGATTTGAAGGGATATCTACCGTGCCTGGGGATGTCGTGAAGCTGTTATTTTTTTTTTCAGAGATATTTAAGGCGCGGTATTAAAAGGCATTTAAAATAGCTGAGGATCTCAAGAAGCGCAAATATGCAGGTCTAGACAGAGCCTACGTATTTGCTCTTCTTGGGGTTGAGACTCTAAGTCCATGGGGTACCGAGGCCTACCGGGTCTTCCAAACTTTATCTAGGCGACTTATCGAAGCAACGCGTGACCCGAGGGCTGGTGAGTATCTGCCTCAGCGCATACGCATGGAGACGCTTCCGATAAGCACTGATTTGGATAAGTTGAGCTATTGAGTATAGCTTAACTCAAATACTTAATATGTATTTTGTGCATTTTCTAAATGCTTGTATTCATTGCAATTTACTTTGTATATAAATGTGTATTTATTTAAAATAGTATATATTCGTACTTTGTCAAACTATGATACTATTTGAAAAACGTAAAACCATGTTTTTCGTAGGAAAATAACCAAAATTTTATTTTTGCGGAACTTTTGTAATGTTATTATATCTGAGACTTGATTATGCATAACTACATTTTTTTTTCAACTAACTGATGGAACAAGCAGGTGGCCTACATGATGTTAAGTGGTAACCATCACCTATAACAAAGCATTACCTCTTAAGTCTCGCACGATGGGACCGGGCCCTACGATGCACTGCCCTGCGTCCATCAACTTGAGGCATACAGATGTTATGCCTCATGTGCTTGTAATTACACCGGCAACCACACTCTTCAAACCGAAACACAGCAAAGCTGCTTGGAAGCAGAAAAAGGCGTAGTGGTAGTAGAGCTCTTCTACTCTCATGCAGTCAGTAATATTATTACTCAAAAAAACTATATGTGCAAGCGAGAAGTTGACGGTTGTCAGCGTGTTAATTAATTTCCTTTTTGTTTGTTTCAGATAGTGATAAATTTTGACAATTAGTGATGGATCTTGAACTGTGAATAGAACTATGGAGCATTTTCGAAGGTAAGCCTAAAAGCATTTTCCGAAGCATTCACTTTTTCAGACTATATTATTAAAACCTTATTTTCTCAATCTTGAAATGATTCTATAAACGAATTACAACAAAATGAGTAGGTCATTTTGTTTTAATTCATCATCATCCTAATCAGCCTGCGATGTACACTGCTGCCTTTCCCATACATTTTAAATGTGGCTGGAAAAAGTCACTTTATACAATACAATATCATTTATTTATGCCACACGTATACAGTTTTTTTTAAATACAAGAAAAGACATTAAAAATATGTAAGTGACATAAATTGGCCGTCACTCAGCATAAATGATAGAGCAGCATACGCTACTTTAACGCTGATCTTCAGTGACACCAGTACTCCAAGTATGAGTTTTGCTTACCATATTTGGTTTTTCGTTTTACGTTTTTGTTCCGTGTTCATTGCGGGTTTTGTATGAAGACGCGATAGGGATACTGAAACGGAACTTTACAAAACCCGTAATGAGCACGGAGCAAAAACGATTCGTTTTTGTTCCATGTTCATTGCGGGTTTTGTATGAAGACGCGATAGGGATACCGATATGGAACTTTACGAAACCCGCAATGAACACGGAACAAAAACTTAAAACGAAAAACGAAATATGGTAAGCAAAACTCATACTTGGGGTACAGTACGCGACAACGAAGCAAATATTATGCGACACCCATGTCATCGTTACAGTAACGGTAAATAATAATAATATTCTAATTTAATTCTAATTAAAAACTATAGTTACAATAGACAGCCTTCACAGCTCAGTTGGTAGTAGCTCTGCCTTCTGTGCCGTGGGCCATGGGTTCGATCCCCACCGAGAACAAACATTAATTGTGTGATGAACAAGATGTTTGTTCTCTGTCTGGGTGTTATATAATATTGTAAGTATGTATTTACAAAAAAAAGTATATAAGTAGTTTATCAGCTATCTGGTTCCCATATCACAAGCTTTGGCTTAGTTTGGGGCGAGATAGTGCTGTGTAGAATGTCCACCAATATTTATTTATTTTATTTTAATAAAACATAATATCAAAAAGAAAATACTAACGACTTGAAAAATAAAATATAATAACAATAAGCACAATATTTATAGTCTGCCCATTGTACTTAATTTACGCCTAGATTTATGACGTATCTTTGTGGACAATAAAGTGTTATTATCTAACTATTCTTGGCAAGAACGATTTTGAGCCTTATCCATTCACTGGATAAGGCTTAAAATCGCCGGTTCATCAAGTGGGGGGCATCCTACGCTTCATCTGAATTTATGCTAGCATGCTGTAACTATATCAAATCAAATGAGCTTACCTCTAATGATTCAGCTATGTGAACTGTACCGCAAGTTTCATCATACTTGCAACATATAGTTCCGTATCGGTATCTATATCGCGTCTTCATACAAAACCCGCAATGAACACGGAACAAGAACGAAAAACGAAAAACCAAATATGGTAAACACAACTCATACATGGGATACAGTAATAAAATAATTATCGTGTCGTGTCGTCAGCCATCAGTTGGCGGACTATTGTTTTACCGTAAAAAATTATGCAGCTTTGAGGCAAAAAACTTTTATTTTTAAGTTAGTGTATTCAACTCTAAGTTCATGTCAAGCAAGGGGGAGGAAATTATTTTTCTGGATCTGATGAGAACCAGATAAAAAGCTTGCAAAACTTTGCTAAGTTTGGCACTAGATGGCGTTGAGTGAAAAATACGTCAATTCTAAAAAAACTTTTTTATTTGATTGTTTGTGTGTAGGTGTACGATTAATATGATATTATGTGTATTAAGAGTAGTAGAGCTCTTTGTGAAGGGCTCCTCCCGGGAAGTACTACCACCACGTTATTACAGGCACATGAGGCTTAACATCTAATAATAAATAATAAATAATAAAGGCTTAACATCTGTATGCCTCAAGTTGATGGACGCAAAACAGTGCATCGTAGGGCACGTTCCTGTGTGACTTACGAGGCAATGCTTTGTTATAGTTGATGGTATTTTTGTGTTTTTTTTTTGTCGTACTCTTTTGTAAAATGTGACTTTTCCGAGTGTAAAAATGTATCAGAATGGATCAAAAAATAAATTGAATTGAATTGCTACTTTAATTGAATTAATAACATTCGATCGAAAAAAAACAGCCATATTTCTGGTGGTATATGTTATATTAAAAAAACATATAGTTTTTCACAAATTTATTTTATAATTTCCATGCTTGTCACACTCAAAACAGAAAATAAATACCATTAAATATTCTCATTACTTACTCATGCGCTTATCTCGTGCCGCCATCTAGCGGGGCTTCCCGACAATTTTTATCGGTTGATTAAATCGTCTCTAGCTACCCCTTTATGGGATGGACGTGTATGGCTGTTTTCTCTGATAAAATCTAGAGGTGTTTCATTGTTTTATCTGGTAGTTTAATCTGATATTTGTTTTGTTTTGAGATGAAGTTGTTTGAATACAACCTCGGCGGATGAGAGGAAATTCAAATTGGGATTATTTTTCTTGTGGTGTCACTAGTTTTTTTTTAAACAGTGTGAAAGTATTTTAAGAAGCTCCTTTCGAAAGGGGGATTAAGGCGCTAGAAGAGTAGGTTCGACTATCGTTGCAGATTAAAATATGTTTTTTTTTGCTCTGCTAATATATCTTATGGCTTTATAGATCTCACAGTGAGTTTGATCCAATTACAGTTACCATAGTGTGGAAAAAACATGTGTATTTTTGTATGATTTGTGTATGTGTATGATTTATTGCTTTATGTATTTTAGTAATTTTCTATAGATATGATTATTATTATTCAATACCTATGATAAAGTAAATCAAATATAATAGTAAAAAAGTTAAACATCTGAAAAAAACTATTAGCAAGTCAAATAATATGAAAAAATCTTTTATTTGACGATATAACTAATAAAATTCGTTTAACTTATAAATATAAATAAAAAAATCAGTACCTACAGTTTGTTGAATAAATAACAAATATGCATTTATTTCCATTCATTCATTTCTAATCCAGAAAAAAAACAAGAGATAACCACAGTAAATCCATCTTCACGGAAACAGTATAACATCACCTTGATTTTTCTCACGATGATTTCATAAAAATATCAACAACATGCGTTTTCATTAATGAGTGAATCAACATTAAGCAGCAGCCGTTGATGACGTAAGAAAAATATACGAGAATCCGAACGTTGAGGTAAATAATGACTGAAGATCCGCGTTGAAAGAAATTATATGAGTTTTGGTTGCTTAGCACTGGTTTTTATTATTCAACCGCTTAATTAAACTTTTTCTGTTCTATTCAGTTCAACGTGAGTGAAGAGCACTGGTGGTCTAGTGGTAGCTGCTTATCTCTCGATCCTCTCGGTCGTGGGTTCAAAACCAGTTGTGCACTAAAAAGTTTTTCTGTTTGAAAATGTATGTGCACAGTGCCAGTACTGTCAAACGGTGAAAGAAAACATCGTGAGGAAACTGGCATGTTGTAGAACCTAAAAAGTTTAAAAACATGTGTCAAGTACTCAAAAGGAGCCTCGTTGGGCACACTAAAAATCCTTTCAGCAGCAGGAAGAAATCCACTACTAGCCCTATCTATGGTAGATAGTTCCAGATTAACCAACCTGAGCCTTTTCATCCATAGAACTCATGGCTCCTTTACATTTATCCATTGGGTAAGAAGCTGTTCATGCTTTGTCTTCGGTGTCGTAATCATTCGAGAACCGCAGCTTCAAGAATCTGCTTTAGAGTTCACTGACACTTTAGCTTGATAATTCTGAAAGTTACAGATTTCTTCTCGCCAATTTAGAGTAGTAGAGCTCTTTGTGAAGGGCTCGTCCGGGTAAGTACTACCACCACGCCTTTTTTTGCCGCCAAGCAGCGTTGCTGTGTTTCGGTTTGAAGAGTATGGTTGCCGGTGTAATTACAGGCACAAGAAGCCTAACATCTGTATGCTTCAAGTTGATGGACGCAGGGCAGTGCATCGTAGGGCACGTTCCTATTGTACGTGTCTTACGAGGTAATGCTTTGTTATAGGTGATGGTTACCACTTAACATCAGGTGGGCTATCTGCTTGTTCTATCAGCTAGATGTATATTTAAAAAAAAACAGTTATTTTTGCTGAACTTGTATCTTAAAAAAACTAAGAAATGTTCGAGCGAGAAGTATCCTTGTAGTCAGCATCTTTACCTTTTCTTGCACGGATGGACCCGAACAAACATTAAAACCCGTGCTAACCACTCATGGTTATTTTTATAATAAGCACGTCATAATTAAGTATAACTATAGCTACTATCACCCCGGACCGGATCCAGCCTCGAAAAAGGTTGTGGTCACAGCACCTGAAAATGCGACTGTGAGTCTGATATAAACTCGCTCATGATCGATATAGTGCATTCTGCATCATTAGAGATGTTTACAATATATAATATGACGGTCTGACCAAAATGTTGTACAATGTTGTAGTTCCACGTGGAAAAAGTCGTGTGGCGAACACTGTGTGTGAGACGTCACATGGCTATTAGGGCTATGGGCATGCCCGTCGTGCCCACAACGGTGGATCCGCGCTTGCTATTAGCTCCATTACCAAGCCGTTAGTTTCTTGCCTGTTCTTTTAGGCTTTCGTTGCGAGGAACTAGCGGTAGGTTCACCCAGTATACAAGACATTTCAAAGTGATCCTTGTGATAGTATTGAATAAAGACTATTTTGATTTAAATAAATAAACAATAGAATTTCCACACAGCACTATCTAGCCCCAAAATAAGCACAGCTTGTAATATGGAAACCAGATACCTGATATAATACATAATTATTTTTTTGTAAATACGTACTTACATTATTAAAGAACACCCAGACAGAGAACAAACATCTATGTTCATATCACTACCACTACACACACACTACTACACTACAGCACTATCTAGCCCCAAACTAAGCACAGCTTGTAATATTATGGAAACCGGATAGCTGATACATACCTACTTCAGCTACTACTTATATACTTTTTTTTGTAAATACATACTTATAATATTATATAACACCCAGACAGAGAACAAACATCTATGTTAAGAAATGTTTGTTCTCTGGGGATCGAACCCACGGCCTACAGCGCAGAAGGCAGAGTTACTACCAACTGAGCTGTGAAGGCTGTCAATTTTGACTTTGGGTAGTTCAAACGGATCTCTGTGTTAAGTTAGGCTTTGCAAATCTTACTACAATAGAGGTTAACCTCGTCTGAAGCAACAAGCCGTTACCTCAGCCTTGCAAGCTTTGTGAACACCCACAACCGACTGCTTTTAGCCAAAGGCGGACATTTAAAGTTGTCTTTCAAAAAATACGATGTTCTATCCAAATAAGAAAATGAAGTCAACTAGCTAGCCAACTGCGGCTTCGTAAACTTAATTCACCTGAGCTTATTCACCTGGGTATATTGAATACACTTTTAGTAAACTTTAGACATCTGTACCGCGTTTGATAAAACAAAGGACAATAGCCTAAATTGCTTGCAAGCGATATAGCTTCCAAAGTAGTAAGGTAGATGATTTGACGATAGTACTACTTTTATCACCGTCTCTTGACATTTGTCTATTCTGCAGAAGATGTCAGCCCGAAAAAAAATCACAATTTTCTCTTTCTGCTATTGAAATAGTTTTTTTTCAAGCGAATGCGGTTACGAATCTTGGCTCTCAATATACAATATCTTACTAGAAACTAATACTAACATACAGCTGTTTTAATATCTCGGTAATATTGAAATACGAACATAAACCTTTCCTCAGACCTTGGCAACAAGAGCTAATTTTATAGAATCATCAATTATTTCAACCATTAAGGCATTGAGCCGATATTTCCATTAAGGCTATCGAAGACTAACTTCTCCGATAAGCCCTGTACTGCAATATCTTGCGCTGGAAAAATCTTAATTTAATTCAAGATTTATTCGTTTACTTCCATATAGAGGCCATTAAGGCGAGCGTCGATTTACGACCAATTAAAATCTATATCGCCGAGCCAATTAGAGGCCAGTTGGTTCATTAGTACTGTTCTCTGTGTTTATAGAAGCTACTTTGTTTGTAGTGGTTAGAGTGCTGTGTAGATTTAGAACTCATTACTATGTCTTATCGAGGTGACGCGTGACTCGAGAGCTGGTGAGTATCTGGTTCAGCGCATCAGCGTTGCCTTTGCGTCTTGGGGATGCTTCCAATTAGAATTGTTGCCTGTTCTAATGTCGCGTGGAACTGGTACCTAGATTCACCTAGCTTTAATGCGTTTCAAAGTGATCCTTGTTAAATTGAATTATTATTTTTTGACTTTGACTGATTTGGATCAGAGCTATGACTAAGATTATTTACAACGGTCTGCAGATAGGTCATCTGTTTCATGTATATTTTGTACATTTATAAAATATATGAATTTAAAAAATACATACTATAATACTACTATTACTAGTATTAATGATAATTGACGTTTTAAATAAATGCAAAGCTCTTTGCGAAAAAGTGCATCTGGGGAAGTACTACTACCGTTTACCTTATTTTATCCGCGAAGCAGCTCGCATTGCTGCGTTTTTATTTGAAGGGTATGGGGCCAGTGTGTTAACAGGCACATGAGGCTTAGCACCTTTACGTCTCAGAGTGATTGCCGCCAGTGCAATGCCAGGAGGCACGGCACATCTGCGTATTTTTTCTGATTCTTGTTGTAATCAAAAATAAGTATTTTTTTGATGATTCATTTATCAGATCCTTTATGAAATATAAATTCAAAAAACATAAAGACAGTGACCATTATGTAACGTGAAAAAATGAAAATAAATCTCATTAATGGTTCACAATTACAAACTACATCTTCTTAGATCTCTTGAAACTTAAAAGTCGTTTGTGAAAACCTCATCCTATAATGGCTGCGGGATTCTATCTGAGCTAGGCAACGCTTGTTTGATTAGTAATAATTAGCTTACATAATTAAATACTCTATTAGTTTAATTTTACTTATTAACATTACTATTTCAGTCTTTCGAAACAGTGAGGTGAAAGGATTTTCAGTGCGCCTCGAGAGGCTCCTTTCAAGCACTGGACAGGACACATGTTATGTTGCCTACTAATGCGTTACATTATCCGGTTAAAAAAATATTCTTATTTCAGAAAGTTTATACTACATCTTATTGGAATAACATTGACACAATTCAAATAAGACCAAGTGGATATTTCTAGAACGTTATAACAAAGCATAAAAATATAGATTTTTCAGAGAATTACATAATTTTCGGTAACGATTCAGGAGCTTTCACGACCAGTGAGGTAAAGCGAGAAACTAATCACTTATAGCTAGTATCCATTCGTAACGCTCGCGGGGGTCAATACAACAAATTTTCAATTACCCTCAATGGTAACAAATTCAGCTCAAATGTAAATTATTTCAGTGTGTGCATTATAAATATAATTGTAGGTGTGTGTGGGCGGAGTGTGAACCGCCAATAGGAGAGAGGCTTGGAGGCTGGGCGGCGCTTCGTGGAAGAGTAATGTTTTACCCGAGGAGCCTTCGCCGAGGACGCTACAGTAGACGCAGCCTGGAAAAAAAAGAATGATCATTAGTTTGATATTCTTGAATTCAAAGCAATTTGTATCTTCTTCTCATAACTTCATAATATATCAAATAAACAGGTTATCCAAAGAAGATTAACGTTTTGACCGTATGATGAGCATCCTAAAAAAATTGGCAGCTGCAATTCTTAATGGAATTGCTTAAAGATAGATAGCTATAGAGTTTATCAACTAATGAATGAATGGTACAGCAAATAATTAAGGTAAGCTTGCTGTTTGTTCAAACAATTTTTGCATGAAACATTCTTAGACATTCTAAGGACATTCTTACATACATACATACATAAAATCACGCCTGTTTCCCATAGGGGTAGGCAGAGACCACGGATTTCCACTTGCTACGATCCTGACATACCTCTTTCGCTTCATTCACTCTTATAACATTTTTCATACATGCTCGTCGGTTTAGGGTACTCTTGACCTGGCCTTTCTCTAAAATGTCCGTTAACTGATGTCTGATTTAGAATGTACCTATAGTACCTATATTGTATGCAATTCTGCATATATATTTTCTTGTATTTTGCCTGAACTTTTTTTTTAATTATCATACCTCCAACGTCAATGATACCTTGCAATTATTTTTAAATTGCAGGTAAATCTTAAAAGGTTTGCAGGACATCATCAGTTTCATAATTTTAGTCAGTTTGTAGCCACTGCTGACTATAGGCCTTCTCTATAATACACCTCTCTTTGTCTCTAGCGAGCCTTATACACTGGTTCCAGTCCAGTTCAGTTCCAGTCAGCAGTAAATTCAAATTCATATTAGTGTTTTTGTAATAAACAGAAAATACCAAATACGTACACCAGGTGGACACCTGACTTAAACATAAATAAACTCAAATTTGTTAATATTCTAAAACCTCACACTTATCTCAACAGAACGCTTAGATCCATTACAATCGGAAGGTGTAACTCAACACCTTTACAACAACGACATTTACTACCACCAAATGAGTCATAAAATTGCCCAAATGCCTCAAAACAGATAAATTTATCGATCAAAAGCGTCGTTTAGCTCGTAAACTGAACCGGCTCTGTGACAAACTCAAAATGCTCTCTTGAGCTCTCATGTCAATCATTTGTGTCAAACAAAATATAAAAATCAATTTACAACAGACATTATGCGGCAGAGAAAAACCACTTCATTACCGCTCACTGTGCCGGTAAAAATAAAACTCCATTTCATACATTGTACAATGACCCCAATTTAATTCGAGATCTCAATATAATAATATTAATTCGTACTAGAACGAGCCTCGCAACAATAAATTTGCGATTAGATATAAAGGTGAAATGTCTACAGAGATTTATAACTCGGGGGAAGCCATTTTGCTTTCCTATTTACCTGAAGTGGTATTGTAGTTTTTGGGTAATTTAAAATCGACCACAATGAAGCCGAACAAAAAATGCTATCTTTTTGTGTGTGTGAAATGAATTTTGCTCGTTCATTATTAGTGTGGAACTTTCTTTTGTGATCCCGACAAAGTGCAATGGAATGTTGGATTCTTTTGATGATACAAAATAAGCTTTGAGGAGATTTTTTCCTTTCAGTTAATTTTGCCCCAAATCTTTATAACAATATAAATTTTGTGTATGAAACAACTTGTAAGGTGAAGAATAAAAAAGTATTTCATAACTTCAGTCAGCTATTTCATAAAATTACTAATACAATAGCAATATTTATCAATACAATCGGTCAGTTACTTTGTCGTGGTTAGTCTTTCAAGCAAATTTAGAGAGGATCGTATCTCTACTAGTAAATTCAGTGGAGAATTAGACCAATCCATTTCAGAGACATACGACGACACAGGTATAGTTTCAAGTATCAGCTCATTCGAAACCAATTTTCGGCCACGACAAAGGCATTTCATACAATTCATCCGATTTATAACAACTAAAACGATCTTAGAACCCTTACTTGGATTTCAACATAATCTTTATGTGAACATTAATATTTTCCCCGACTTATTTATGGTCCCAAAGGCCCGAGCCCAAGCAGGTGGTCCCTACTTAATCAAGACGTTACCGAAAATAAAAAACCATGCAGCTATATTTCGTTTTAGCTGAATTATCGCTTTGTTCTCTTTAAGTTATGCTTGAAAAGAAATAGGCTGTGTTTTGTTCACTTATTTATTTAACATTTTAATACGATGGGAAAGACGTATGTTATAATGAATATATTAGCAATAAAGTAAGTCATGCCTGAGACCAGTTGCTTGCAATAAAATAGCTTTATGACACGTTAATATCATGAACAAATGTATATTTAATAGAATCCACCAGTAGTGAAATATACATTTGAATATTTAAGGACGAGGTAACACTTATCTATTCATGTATATGCGATTTGACCTAAATAAGGTTGAAATTAAATATAGTATTAGTATTAGTAATATATAAATATAGAAATATATAATCATAACAGGAGATTAAACAGTATCTCGAATTCGAAGTATTCGATTAAAATTAAGTTTGCTACCAGTGGGAAAAATATTTTAATGTAACGTGGTTAATATTCAATGTTTATATGGAAGTACCTACTAGGTAATAGGAAATAATGGTATAAGATAATATTCTAAATCTAAATCTAATCTAAAAATCTAAATTTCGATTTTACATACATTCTAAATCAACTTAAATCCTATCCAGGCTATGATTCCTAGCTAGTTCCTAGCTAGCATCGTTATGAACTTATTAAATATCGTCATCGTAATGATCTACTTTGATTAAGCAGTATCGATAAACCTAACTTCAATAAACATACCAACGCGAACAAAAACAAAGAAAACCTCTATCAAAACATTTGTTTTCGTATAACGAGACAGTAAAACATCTGCCTACACAGCAGATCGCAATTCAGATAGAGACTTGATTTAGTCATCTTGCCTCCCAGATTTATAAAGACAGGCAGATAGGTTTATGAAGGTATTTGTTCGTAGGACATAATTATGGGCTGGACATTTTAGTGTTAGGGTTCGACATTTTATCGGTCGGCCTTTGTTGTAAAGCTAGCAAAAGCAAGATTATTTACAATGTTATGTTATTGACCATGCATTGAGGTATTATTATAAAAATGTGGGTATGTGCGAAATATATAGACGTACCTCTGACTACTCTCCATAGACATCCTTAAAGTATTTTAAAGATTTTTATAATGTCCCAAAAACTATTATCCGAGTGGGATTGTTTTGGGACAATATAAAAATTTTTGTGACCTCCACAAACACTATAAAACGAATAAAAGTAATTTTAATTCTTATTAAAATTACTTTTATTCGTTTTATAGTGTTTACTACACATTGTCTGTGGAGGTCACAAAAATTCATGCACTACACTGCACTACGAGCCCTTCACAAAGAGCTCTACTACAAGAGTAGTAGAGCTCTTTGTGAAGGGCTCGTCCGGGAAAGTACTACCACCACGCCTTTTCTGCCGCCAAGCAGCAACGCTATGTTTCGGTTTGAGGAGTGTGATTGCCGATGTAATTACAGGCACATGAGGCTTAACATATGTATGCCTCAAGTTGATGGATGCAGGGCAGTGCATCGTAGGGCACGTTCCTATCGTGCGTGACTTACGTGTTAATGCTTTGTTATAGGTGATGATCACTACTTAACCTCAGGTGGGCCATCTGCTTATTCCATCAACTATTAATATAAAAAAATTGAATCTTAAGTTGGTAGTAAGAGATTTGAGGGGCTATCTACAGTGCCTAGGGATCAAAGCCGATCTGTTGTCTGTGAAGCCGGTTCGGTTTTTTTGTTTGCAAGCCATTCCTATTTTTTTGGATACAATAATGTTGAGGATTATTATTTAAATATTTTAGGTTCAAGAAAATATGTTAAAAAAGGCAATGTTACAAGCATCTAAGTACTCCTTTTGGTTACATCCCATGGATTTCCCCATCGTACACACCTTTTTTGCAGGTAAAAGACTTTCCACGTCCAATTTCATAAAACAAACAAAACACTTTCAAAAATCCCCTACGAGCGCACTCCACCCGGAAGCCAAAGGGCGGAGGCCAAAAGATAAAAGAGATATATAAGTGGCCCTCGGCAGAGCCATCAAGTCGTTACAACAGCACTAAAATATTTCAAATTGTGCCCAATGCTGCGGAAAACGGAAGTTACGTATCGACCCGACCCGATTCGAATCGAGACGTGTTTTTAATTTGAGTATCGATTATGGCAATTATGCGGTGAACTTTGCTGTTTGCGGTGTACTCTTTAAGCATATACACATAAATGGTATTATTAATAGTCAAAACTTCAAATTCGTTTTACATGGTGACCCTACGTCACGACTGTAATATCCAGCCTCCATAGATATTCAAAAATTGTTTAGAATAAGATGATACCCATTAACGAATTAACTTTCCAGAAAAATAAGCGTTTTATATGCTCATTTTAAACAAAGATACTTTGAAGTAAGCGGAAAGTCAGAAATAAATATTAAAAACTCAAGACGTTATTTCTTGATCTGGAAGCAGTTTTTGATAATTTTTTCGTAAATATATTGGAATGCAAAAACATGATAGTGCTGTTAGTGGTTTTATAACTTACGGAGATATCTACCATGCCTCGGGATCGAAGTTGTGAGGGTGTTTTTTTTCTTCTATCAGTCCTGTCTTTTTTCAGACAAATCCTGTTGGAGTGTCAATAGTAACTCAGCTATCCAACTCTGGTCAGCTACGTATCTATGTACAAGTGTATCCACCCTATGTAAACAATGGTACATCCATTTATCTCCTCCGTCCATTCCCATGACAACAATGGATGAAAGTAACATGCAAATATCATTTGAATGGGGAGATATTAACAGTTTTATAGAGGGTCAGCACTCATGCAAATACAAACGCTGTTGAATTTCCCAAGTGACCCTCGTATTGAGCTATAACTTTCAGTTCCATTTTGATATGCTTTTAGATGACCACTCGGAGGGTGGTATGAATGTAATGGTAGATTTTTAATTTCTTTATTGTGAACTATGATGGTAATTTGATAGGCGACAGTAGTATAAGATAACATAATTTACACATTCAATAATGTTCATTTTTGTTTCCTTTCTCGTGCACCGAAACATTTTTTTCAACAAAACACAAAGATTATCTGGATGTGCAAACAATTTTTATTTTATTTATTTATTTGGTGAACATAAAACATAGCAGACAAAATGATAAGAGAACACTGAAAACTGCATAAGTAAAACTTGTGTCGCAGTTTCCAGCACCCAACCTTCGGCAAAGAGGTGATAGCAAAATTTAACAAAATGAAATTTATAGGAGCATGACATTTTTGTGTGTTGGTGAGTGTGAAGTGTAGGTGTTGTATGGGTGGTGGCACAGGAGAATATGATGTGTGGGAGTGTGATTGTGTATGATAATGTCCGTGTATCGGAGAGTTCTCCTGATTACACAAGTCTCTTAAGAGCCCAGGTTTCACAGGAGAACTCTCATGTGTGTGTGTGTGAGGGTGTGTATGTGTGTGTGTGTGTGGAATGATATATGAGTAAGAGTGTGTGATAGATACACTTTAGGTATTTAATTTTTATAATTTAATTCGCGTTTGTACTGTTTTTGATGTACAATAAAGTATTTTCTATCAATCTAATCATCATCATCATAATTAGCTTGAAGAAGTCCAATACTAAACACGAGCCTCCACTACACATTTCCAGGAAGAACGATTCTGAGCCCTCTCCATCTACCAGCTCTCCGCGATCCTCACAAAGTCGTCAGTCCATGGGGTAGGAGGAATTTTCACGCTTCGCCTTACAATTCATTGTCGCCATTCGAGAACCTTAATTTTTATTTCCCAGCGGTCATCAGTTCTTCGAGCTCTTATGACCTACCCATTACCATTTCAACTTGCTAATTCTGCGAGCTATATCGGTTACTCTAGTTCTTTTTCGGATTTCCTCATTTATTATCTATCTAATATTGTTGGTCTAAACTATTATTTCATTAACAAAATTCATCATCATAAAGCTGATACAAACTAACGATAAAGGAGGCGAGATAATGCATTCTACATTTTAAAACGTTGTTCTTTTTTTTATACCACTTGCTGATGGAACATGAAGGCATATACCTGTAACAAAGCATTGCCACATACTGTAGTACAAAACATATACTGTAGAAGTAAAAACAAGAAAAAATAGGGAAAGAAAGAAATTTTGTGGTTGGTCGAAAAATAACCCTCACTTTTTATTTACTGACTTTGCGCAACATCCACCGTGTCTTCAGTCTATCACTTGATTATCGTGTATCGTTCTTATTCCAATTTTCATCCCAGGATGGCTAGTATGTAGGTACTTTTACAAACAAAACAGAGCAACCGATAGGCAATAACAGTGCATCAAAGGTATAGAGATGTCTGTGTGTAACGGAGCGCGACCAGTTTCACGCACCGCCGCCGCTGCGATGATCATGTCTCGCGTCCTTATGGGCTCGTGCTGTACATAGAATGCTTGGACTATTTTATGTTTGTGATGCAACAATCTTACAAGGGAAACAATGTATGACATGTATTATTTTAGATGATTTTTTAAATATATAAATAAAATAATAAAATTAAATATTGGTGGACTATCCACTAAGCACTATCTAGCCCCAAACTAAACAAAACTTGGAAACCAGTTAGCTGATATAATATTTATATACTTTTTATTTGTAAATATATACTTTTGATATATATTATAACACCCGGACAGAGAACAGACATCTAAGTTCATCACACAAATGCTCGTTCTGGGTATGGGTATTGAACCCACGCCTTACAGCGTACAAAACAGAACTACTACCAACTGAGCTGAGTTGATAGCAGCTCTGATTACTCAGGCAGTTATAGATAGCTTCTGCCGTATACTCTTTCATCATCTCCCATAGATATCGTGATGCAACTAAGATAATGCACCATATGATAGGCAGTCCACCCGTCAAGCGTCATTACGGCAAATCAGTTATGAGGCCAGAAGCAGAAGGCCAGAAGCCAGCCCGAAGATGTTCGTAGTATCAGCCGATGATGAGGATGACCTACACAATTTTTTGATTCCATATAAATAAAAAATAACAATAATCCCGAACGATGCTGCAAATAATTTTATTCTGACTGATCTTTTCATCGAGTGCTTGGACCATATTATTTTTATATTGTAATTATCTAAGGAACTTCAAAAATAGAAAACAGATGACACACTTGAGGTTAGTTCACTAAACTGGGCTTAAGATTCACTCTCTCTCTCTTGTCGTGTCACTAGGTTCTTTCAAAATAGTGTGGTGAAAGGATTTTACACATCTTATAGAACTTTTTAGGTACTACGACATGCCGGTTTCCTCACGATGTTTTCCTTCACCGTTTGAGAGTTCTGCCAAGATTCACTTAAAAGCGTCTAAGTCATCCCGAAATAAATGTTATAAAGATAAAAACGATTTTATTTTACAAAATTAGTATAATATCCAATTTTATAATCACTCAAGCTAATAAAAACATTTTTTTTTCATGAATTAGTACTTTTATCTGTAGTTGTAATCAGCAAACCTAAAAACTGTTCAGTCGCCCCTCAAGAGATGGCGTCACTAATAACTAAATCAATATTTTATTCAAAATCATGTAACATCGTTTTCAATGGTCTACAGATAGGTCAAATGTTTTGTAATTATATATAGTATTTTAAACATGTTTATATTCATTGTAATTTTTTTGGATAATAAATGAAGAGATATCACCTGAAAAAATATTAAAACATACAAAATTTAAACTTTTTTTTAAGCATTTTCAACTATGCTTTGAGTATTTTTATTTGTCATTTAGTTTTGGTGAGTTTAATGCACAATAATGATATTTGAATGATTGGTGAGTTTAATGCACAATAATGATATTTTTTTTTCAATTTTAAAATATCTTTATTTGTACATAAATATGTAATTTTTTTACAATTTTCAGTGTAGATTTAATTTAATAAAAAGAAAGTAACAATTGAAAGTATGAACGTAAATCAAGCTTGTGCGCTTCTCAAAACTTATAACTAATAAAAATTATACCTCTAGGTACTTATTACAGAACTTAAAAAGAGATTGGGTTTGTGGATTACGATTATTCTTTAACTATGTAAGCTATAGTCAAGCGTTACATTTGATACCATACCTACTACAATTAGCAAATTGAATTGAATGATTATATTAATTCACAGTAGTCGACCACCCAACACACACCGACATACACAAGTTGAAAAAAAAACAAAATCCTATTTTCACCTCACAGCTAATCGAACCAACTCCATGATCTTCCATAAATTCGATATTCTCTACATTATGCATGTAAATGCTTTTTAGGTGTTGGGGCAAAAATTATTCCAAGTAGGCATTCTATGTGACGTTTTATATGCTTGTTGAATAATGCTTTACTTTTATGGGTTTCGTAACATCGCTCGTACGAGCGGTGTTGGGATCACATGCACGTCGTAGGACTAGATAAGACATGCCTAGGTAAAAAGGTGCTGTGAATAAAATAGTGTACTGAAAAAAATCAAAATCAAAAAAGTATTTATTTGGAACAAGAAACAGAAGTACAAGAACAGATTGAAAAAAATGGTCCGGTTCAAGATGAAATCGCACATGGTAGATAATATTCGGGTGAATTATCTAAAAACAAGCCGTTACGAGCAGAGTAGAAGTAAAATGAATTGTTTCTTCGTCTTGTTGTGTCACTAGTTTAGTAGGAGTTTAATTTAAAAACACGACAATTGATTAGCATAACAGATAGCGATTGAGGTGAAATATATTTATGCAACAAGATTTTCTTTCAACGACTCGTAATGCTGCTCTACTGTTTTCGCTAGACTTGTTTTTATATTATTGACCTACAGAAACCACTACATGCAAAGTTCCCAGCATCCCTAACAATTTGAATTAAATAGTTCTATAGATATACTTTTAAATATATCCTAACAAAAAAACCTTACAGAAAAATAAAAATAATGAGTACAGCATGCGACTTTATTTATATTCAGATTAGAGACTAGATTTCTTTGAATATTCCAGCAGCCAGAGATCCATGTAAACTCTTCAGGTAAAACAACTATAGGGTTTCCTTTGTGATGAGTCCTTGTTATTGAAATAAGGTGCGGCACAGTATCCGATCATCGTTATCGATACAGCTTTATCCATAAGGCCTACGCGTTTATGTAGCAACTTCCTTTTTCTTATGGCGCATGGGTTCGGCAACAACTTTTATTACGATAGGTATCGGAGGTAAGATTTCAGACTATATAATATACATACATATTGATACTATAGTGCTGTGTAAGTAGGTGCCGTGTGATATAGCAAGCGAGAATCAAAATTATAAATACATCTAGTACATCGTTTTGAACATTATTTTTTTTTATCTCGTCCGTGGTGCGTGAGCAAAAACATAAACCTTTTTAATTTTTTCCTAATCTCGAGTATTCTATCAAATAAGCGCGCTTGATTCAAAATATCGTGCTTGGGCTTAGCTATAAAAAAAAGTATTTATAATAATATTTTTTATGGTTTTGTTGTTTTTTTTATTTTATACCGCGTTTGGTTGAAATGACAAAATATTTTGTATAAACATATAATACACAGAAAAGTATTTCGAAATAACATTCGTTATTTATGAAAATAGGAAGTCTAATTTACATATAGTTGATCCAGTTTTTAAACTCATTAATTTACCTAACTTAAAATGGTTCCTGAATCAGGTAATAAAACACCTTATTTACGGCCATGATTATGACAGGAGAAATAAATAAAGCCATATATTTGGAGGTATTTTAATGAATATTTCAGAACTGGCACGCATGCAACTGATTAATGGGAAATTGTCACGAAACGGAATAATCTGCTAATGACCTAGAAGCTTTGAGGTTATTTAATGAGATCATCTTTTTATTTGGATGTATTTTACGTGTTAAAAACATATACTAAATAATTTTTTGATTTATAATGTTTTGCGCACAACTAAAAAAGACTTACGTCTTCTGTCACAGTAGATTAGCCAAAAGACTATGACTTAGTACTTAGGTACTAAAGCAGGCAGAAATTTGACAGCTCAGTTGATAGTAGCTCTTACTTCTGCGATGTAAACTGAGGGCCCGATCCTCACCATTACCAAACATTTATGTTTCCTCTTGTTTGGTTTTGAAAATGAAATATAAGAAAATAACGAACTTAATAACACTGACATGTTTTTGATCATTTTCTATCTTGAACGGATATAATTTTCTCAGATTAAGGCGAAGACGAGAGCTAATGTACCTCTCGCTCGCACGTTTTGACATGTTGAAAGATATAAAATCACTAAACCTATTATCGAAAAATAGCAATTAATCATTTTGCTTTACTAGTTTTTGTACTTTTGCAAAGCTTTGACTAGGAAAACTTGTATCGATTAAAATGATTTTTTACTAAACTGTGCGCAATGTGATTGCACAAAAATGGTAGATCGCGATTTTTTGAAAATGTATCAAAACGTGCGAGCGAGAAGTCCATTAGCTCTTGTCTTCGCCTAAAACCATAATTTTTTGTGACGATGCCTTGCAAGTGATAGAGAAGACCTGAAACTTGCTATAGTAGGTTCATCCACATCGAAAAAATATGGAAGAGGCTTATTATACTCACCCAATATAAGATGTTAAGTAAAACATGAAAAACGTTAAAAAGTTTAATTTATATCTAATTATTTATTTAATCTTGCATAATAAAGAGCTTTAGGCCCGTTTTCACCATGCTCTGTTAGTTACTAATCAAGGATTAAAAGACCGTTAAATCGAACCTTAGCTGTCAAACGCGTGCATTTTGACATATAAGAGTAGTAGAGCTCTTTGTGAAGGGCTCGTCCGGGGAAGTACTACCACCACGCCTTTTTCTGCCGCCAAGCAGCAACGCTGTGTTTTGGTTTGAAGAGTGTGGTTGCCGGTGTAATTACAGGCACATGAGGCTTAACATCTGTATGCCTCAAGCTGATGGACGCAGGGCAGTGCATCGTAGGGCACGTTCTTATCGTGCGTGACTTACGAGGCAATGCTTTGTTATAGGTGATGGTTATTTAACGGCCATTAAATCCTTTGTTAATCTAACAGAGCATGGTGAAACCGGCCCTAAGTGTTCTAGCGGTAGTGACACCACTTACCAATCCTATGGTCGTGGGTTGGAATCATGTTGTGTGCTTGTAGATTTTTCCAATCGAAAAACTGTTGTGCGCAATGCTGGTTACATAAAGCGATGAAGGAAAACATTTTGAGCAAAGACGCGGCTTAGTCAGCTCCGCATTTATCGACCATATCTTTCGTATGGATTAAGACTAAGCTGTGAGGATGGTACAGGTGCTGAGCAAGCTTACTCTCTGCTGAGGGTCGTGACCCTCTCCATGGATCACTTTATCCCCTACAATTCTTCGCCATCTGGATCTGTTGCCGGCCACCTGGTAGGCTTCATGGACCTTCACATCGAGAGTAGTGCGGATTTGGTCTAGTTAACTACATCCTACTAAAATTATAAACGCGAAAGTTTGTAAGTATAGATGGATGGATGTTTGTTACTCTTTCACGTAAAAACTACTGAATGGATTTTAATGAAAATTTACAATAATAGGTATAGCTTATACATCAGAATAACACATAGGCTACAATTTATAAAGATATTGTGTGAATTGTCCAAAATATGACAATAAGTATCAAGTAAGTAGGAAAAAATCTACCATCTGCGAGCTATTCTGGCGTGCGCTGCCAAACCGCTAGAGTTACACATATGTACTACGCCACGTATAAGCTACTCGAAATACTAATCTTGCACAGCCGAAGTCGCGGGCACCAGCTAGTACTTAATAAAACTAAAACCTTGTCCCAGGCACTATGGCGTCTTGTAAAAAGGAGCATGAGTGAAAGAAGTCGACCCTGCCGCCGTATAAATAGCCTACAATAAATGCAAAAACCTGTTTACTTATTTAGGTTAATAATTTCAATAAACTCCAATTGAAATAAAACAGCCCTTACCAATAAACACAAAAGCAAGTTTCAATAAACATATTATTGATTATTACATAATACGGCCAAAACTACAGTACCAATACAACTCACGTCCACAAGTTACACAGCGATACGCGAGCCGAAATACGTTTTCGGCAATAACCGGGCAACATTCTAACAATTCAATGCGGTATAAACAATAGCAACATTTGTGTTTGTACGCGACATTGGTGCTAGTGAGTTCGGGTCTGAGTTTTGAATAGGTTTATCATGTTTTTTTCTCAGACTTTTTGTGCATTTTGATAGATTTGATAGAAGATTGACGAATAAACTAGAAACCGCAAGTTACAACAATTTGCGGTTTGTCACCGATTTTCGTACCAGCGCTTGCGCAATTTTCAAAGTAGCTGTTGGTAGTGCCGCAAAATCATCTTTTATAGATGCAAAAAGCCAATGATGATGTACTCTACAATGAGTACATCATCATTAGCTTTCTTTGTAAACAAAAATTTTAAAGAACGAACGTATTGAAATAAAAAAATCGAAACGCTTTTTTTTAAATACACGCTGTAGTTGCATATACAAAAAAGCCTATGATGATGATGTAATTTTAATTTAATATTCTTTGTTAACCATTTAATAGACATTTAATATAGCTATTGTATTTTAATTTAACTGGGGATTTTTTTTATTAAATTGTTTATTTTTATGTTTTTGCATGTTACTTTAAGATTCAGACCCGATTTTTGTTAGAGAATTTTAATTGAATACACGAATTGAATTAAAGAAAATTTGAAATGCTACTTTTCAAACACACGCTGTAGTTGTACCACCCGCGCATACATAGTCGCTGTACGTATTTATTGTGCACGGTATTGTGGTGCGCCATTACCGTATTTCTGAGGGGCGGCTCGGAGCTATCATGAATCCTTATACACGCGGACCGGTTTATTGGTAGCGTGGTTTTTAACTGCGGATAGAAAATGAGGTTGTGTTAGGTGGCTGTATATTGCGAAAGTAGGAGTTATTGTGTTTCCGGAATGGGATTACGGTACAATGTATGAGCGTGCGTATGCGTAATACGAAGGGAGAGTATTTGCATAGTTGCTAGACCGTAATGACACTTAACCTTAATGGAAGCTTAGTGGTTTTAGATGCTATTTTTTACGAATACATTTTGTGTATCCAGTTTTTTATAAATAAAAAAACCTATAAATAAACAATCGTTACTTTGAGTTGAAATAAAACGGGCATGTTCCTATCGTGTGTGACTTACGAGGAAATGCTTTGTTATAGGTGATGGTTACCACTTAACATCAGGTGGGCCATCTGCTTGTTCTATCAGCTAATTGTTTAACAAAAAAAGAAAACCTGATTGTATTCGCGTTGATGTTTTTAGTTTGTTTAAAAATTATCTTATGATATATGACACTTATTCAACCATGTCCTAGACTGAATTATTCAACTGTATTAAGAACTGAGCTTCGATCACGAATACATTTCGACATTTGTGGCGCAAACGTATCGTACCGATATCCGACCTTATAGTCTTGTAGTAAGTCATACGATATGTTTACGCCACTAGTCAAATTAATTCGTGTTGTTGTCCCAGATGATAAATTTTCTAGGCCAGAACTGTCAATCGTCATCAATTTATTGGTATGGCAACACTCTACGTCATTTTGAAACCCGACGCGTACGTTTATTTTGCTTACCAGTGAATTTTCTCTATACTATTTACTTGCTTTGTTCAATTTATTATATTTTATATATAACCGCTGAGCTACTCTCCGGCTTGTTCAAAGGCGTATATTATTTACTAGATAATTCATGCAATTTCCTCTCTCAACTAAACCTTACCCAGCTCCTCAAAACAATACATTACGCAGTACATAACCATCTATCGCAGCTTCCATGGCCATATTTATATGTCCAGCGACATCGGCACTGAAAGGGTTTGTTGATTGAACAGGGACGTTCGGGTTCGGTCCCTCTGACCTAGCTTATATTTACACCGTTACTTCACTTTAATCAACCATTAATTTATTGTTATCATTCAATCAGTCTCGCAATGCAGCCAGCGTCTTGGGAGAGGTTCCGACTGGTGCTGATTTGCATTAGTTTTGCTGTCTCTGGTTAGTTAGTATTTTTACTCCGTTCCCGGAATGTTATTGGAATAAAAAGTGGCTTATATGCTAATCTAGGTTATGAATTATTTTTTTTTAAGTTTTATCCTGATCTAGTTAGTGGTCAGGGCGTGATCGAGCAGCAAACATCCATATATCTAAGGATCCAAGGATCCAAAGATCCAAGGAGCTATAATGGTTTCCATAAAATTCAAGGAGCTATATGGTTTCCTCCCATTCGTGAGGACCACTAATTGGCTTCTCTGATAACCTATATTGCTTAGAATTTAAGTTTTAATAAGCTGTTGGTCTTCCTAAAATAAATAAATGAAAATTTTACTTTTTAAATTTACAGCAATTTTATCTTCTAAAAGTTGGCAATAACTACATTCATTGATATCTTAAAAATATACCTTAAATAAAATTGAAATGTGCGAACGAGAAGTTGTTTGACGGTTATCAGCCTCTCTTCAAACCAGTTTGTTACCTGTTTTTCTAATCCTGGTCGCGTAGAACTTGCTCCTAGATTCACCTTGTATTAAGACGTTTAAAAGTGACCCTTGTGATCCAATTGAATTCTTGTGATACTTTTGAGTATTTTTATAATGAATGCGTGACTAATGCTGATTATTTCCTGATGAGTCCGAACAATGGCGAGCGCATAAACCTCTCCGCCGCCAAATGCAGTGAACCAGCTGTTCTTACGTCATTGTAGCCCCTACTCCGGTCTCTCTGACCCGGGCATGTTAATAGGCTTAATCGACCGTACAGTCCGTCTCGACAATTTATGTATCATTTTCGATCCTGTTATGCACGCCGGATTATGCGTGCGTGCTTTGAAATGGTGATGGTCAGATACGTGAATTTATAATGGAACTGATCATTTTTGGGGTGGCGAGTGCGAGGGTTTTGAGAGATAATGATCTTTAGATCTTCAATTATATACCTAGCTATTTTGAATCAATACATAGTAGATAGTAGTATTTAGCGTAGCATAATTTAGCTCCCAACTTATCAAACCAGATTAATAATACACTGATACTTTTATATTCAGAAAATAAATATAAAAAGTAAACAATTACACACAGACAGTACAAACATTATGTGTTAATGACACAAATGTGTGGCCTTGTTTTGAAAATCAAACCCACAATCTATAATGCGGAAGACTTAACAACTACCAACTAAGCTCCACTAGTCAAAAGTTAAATTTTTGATAAGAGGCTTAAAATATAGGCACATACAACGTTCAAATATCCAAAGGCTGAAAACAAACTGAAGTGAATACCGTTCATTACAGGTACGGCTTTTATCAGAATTTAAAATAGGGATTAGCACCGTACGGCTAGGCTGCATATCGCGCTACTCCGGCAACCAGATCCGGGAATTTACCCGGATTTAAACCGGATTAAAACGGATCAGGGTCCCGTACGGCGCCGCTCGGTTACGATATCGTATTGTTTATTCAGCATTTAAAATTTCAAAATTGGATTGTTATTTTCATTAGTAATTAAAAGCGCTTGTTGGTATACAAAATTGGAACATATTTTATACATGGCGTATTCATATAAGCTTCAAAATATTGATAGGATTTTAAACATATTTCTCAAAGATAAATTATTAATGACTAATTATGGAGGATTGTTTCAAAGACAAAAGGTAGCGGCCTCTCGATTTTGCAGTTAAATAGATAGTGTACATTGTATGAAGTTATTACAGTTGAATACATTTGAATGTAAAAGAAAGTAGTACCTACATAATACTTCAAAAACAAAAGAATTTATCCCAACTCGACGCAACGCGCGTAGACCCGCTACGGCGTAGCACTAACATATAATCCTTTTCGCTACAATAGCAATTTCAAACTTCCTTAGGGGCTTCGGATAATCTTTCTTTATATCGAGCTACGAGCCGCAACTGCAAATATTCTCCGTCCCTTTCAGACATACTAACTTTACCGCGTTAAAAAAGGATGGAGCTCACAAAAGCCTGAAGAAACGCTCGAGTCCTCAATAAAGAGGGGAGAACAGTAATGTGTATTTAAATTTTGGTTCAAGTGTAATAATTTCGTTTTTTAATTTAATTTCTAATGGCGCTTTACATCTTAGGGGTGAAGTGGAGAGCCGTGTAAATCTTATCGAAAGCAATTTTAAAGTAACTTTTTTTAATAACGCTGTGGAAGGAACTTTTGATTTGAATATTTTAAAGGTTTAAAAATTTTGCCCTATGGGTTTTTTAACAATTATTTATTTATAATTTATCACTTTAAAAATATATATTTTTCTAAAAGATTTATACCTACAATATTCAAATTCACAATTCAAGCTCCCATAAAAGTCTATAAATGTTAATGAATATAGAGATATAGAGATAGTGACCACAATTAAGCATTCATGATCATCATCATCAAACTGGTCCCTCCTTACAGTCATTTTTAAAGTACTTTTGGTAGGGTTCAGCCTTGTGACACCTTAGAAGAGCTCTGTATAACCTAAATGGCCTAAGTGTGTCACGAAGTTTATAGGACTATAGAGGGAGTTCCAATTACCAACGCACGTAACTAGAAAGCCTCCTTAGGGACCTAAAAATCTATATCAATTTCCTTATTAATTTCGCGAGTGGCAAAACCGTTACATTCATAGCCACTTTAATGGGCAATTTTCATAAACAAAGTTGAGAATCCCCGAAGATGGGTGCAGAGGAGGTTGGGGTAAGGTGGGAGTCCTTTCCGAGATAGAAAACAGCTCCGGAGCTGGTATAATGGGTTTTCGGAATGGCGTCGTCCGTCTTACCCCACCCTCCTCGCCGCCCGCCCGAGGCGAGAAAGGATGAATTCTTATTTCCTCATCTCGGGGCGTCCGGTACAAACCCTCCATGTAGATTGCCTTTTTCTCGTACTACCTCCGTATAACATAACAATGGTATGTTTTCAATTTTGCTGGTGTTATTTCTTCTTTCAGTATCGCTAGGAACAACATTAACTATAATGTCAATTTCCCACTTTTGTCAACTAAGAAAATATAATTCTCTTTCAATATTTTTTTTTCAATGGAAACCTAGGCTTTATTTACAAACAGAATTACAATGAATACAAGTATTTACAAAATTTACAAATACACATGAAACAGTCGAGCTATCTGCAGACAAATGCGAACGATCTAGCAAGACACATCTAATTAATACCACCCAATCGAGTGTTTAACCAAAAAACTGGTTATGACCACAAAATAACAGTTGGATAACAGTTCTGTGACCATCAGAAATAATTGAGCCTAGACTAGTTGACTAGTAATATTTATCTTAAAGCAAATTAAAATGCTTGTTTGATTTGCTAAAAACACAGAAAATAAAAATGGAGAAATGTTCATTACTATATTTTTTCTCATGTGTTTTCACATTATACCTTAAAACGCTCGGTACTTCATTTTTTTTTATTTCAAAAAGGCGCGTAGTGAGAAAATAAAACCGGAGTGTGTCAAAAAAATATTTAAATACCGATTTTTATTTTATTTTATTATAGTCCATATTATTTCAGTTTAAAGCTCAGGTCACTACGATAACGACGCTGGACGGCAAGTCGTAAAACATGCGGTCACTGTCCCAAACCGATCAGGGTGATTACGTAACTTTGTTGTAATCAGTTTCTAAGAAACCATTATGTATTTACAATAGAAACACCTATCTAACCTTATCTAACTTTGTTAGCAACTGCAGCTAAAATGTAACCGCTTATCCGTCATATTTACTTATTACAAACAGAAACTGATTGAAACTGATTGCAATAAAGATACGTGATCAGCCAGCTGACCGTTTGGCACGAAATTTACATCAATATTTATGATAAAAATATAAATAATAAAATGACACATTTGTTTCTTTGGTATATTATAGTTTTATGGATATTGCGTGGGCGCAGATTAAACTGATCAAAAGCCTTGGTGTATGAAAAAATAGTTCACGAATAGTGACTGTTTTTCTTCTGGGTCCATTCATTCTTTAATAAAGTAAACTTTTATATGCGGTACAAGGTAATATATATTTGAGATAGCTGCATTCATGAAGTAGTGGGCGAGCCAAAAATACTTTGACACGGTGCCAAAACATGCAAAACATACACATAAAATAACGTAACTATGTCGTGTTATGATATACTTTTTTAATTTACTTTAGCTAGCCTTTATCATGATTTGATTTTCAACAAGTACTCTTTAATATGACACAGATTACCGTCAAAGTACTTCTCGTTCGCTCATCAAATAGTAAAATTTCATAACTTCATTATACTAACCCTAATGTTACTTTAATTTTAACACTTTTAAACGATGATAAAAAAGATGTACATACAGGACAGAACTAGCCTCCACAACACAGGTTTTTCCTAGGGTGGAGGTTAGTGCGCTACTAAATCGTTCCACATATGACACGAACGAAAGTTAAAACAAATTGTACCTATTACATCTTACTCCCATGTATTGTCATGTGTACTTTATAAGTTCCTGAATAAATTAAATAAAATAAAAAATAAAAAAAATATTGGTGGACTTTCCACACACCACACTATCTAGCCCCAAACTAAGCACGGCTTGTAATATGGAAACCAGATAGCTGATACGAGTATAATACATATAATACATTTTTTTTGTAAATACATACTTATAATATTATATAACACCCAGACAGAGAACAAACATCTATATTCATCACACAAGTGTTTGTTCTCGGTGGGGATCGAACCCACGGCCTACGACGCAGAAAGCAGAGTTACTACCAACTGAGCTGTGAAGGCTGTCAATTATTATTACTATTATTATTTCAACAGTTTTGTAGATGCACTGCCCTGCGACTAGCAACCTGAGGCATGCAGTGTAGTAGAGCTCTTTGTGAAGGGCTCGTCCGGGGAAGTACTACCACCACGCCATTTTCTGCCGCCAAGCAGCGTTGCTGTGTTTTGGTTTGAAGAGCGTGGTTGCCGGTGTAAATACAGGCACATGAGGCTATTCCGGACAAGCCTTTCACAAAGAGTTCTACAAATCGAATATACTTTATATATTTACAAAATTACAATTACAATTACAATGAATTTAAAATATGTACAAAAAATATATGAAACAGACATATGAAAGCTATCTGCAGACCGTTGCAAACGATCTAGAGATACTCAACTACATTATATTCTGTATTATATCTTTTTATTCTACAGCAGATGGATTACATAGTCATGAAGTCACGCAGCGTAAATACTTCGCCGTTGAAAATGCAGTCACAGCTTGTAGTTGTTTTATTTCTCACATAGATGGCGCGGACTTCATCACGATTATAATAAAATCACATAGGTCTTCTTTGCAGTTTGCTCCTGGAAGTTAAAAAAATTAGCATGAGAGAAAAATTAGAAAAAATATTATAATATATACAGCTAGTCAACACATAGTATGTATCACAGTCGTTGGTTCAATTTCTGTGGTGGTTCAATACATCCCGCTATTTGGATGATTGACAAATATATTTTTTTTATTTTAGTGTACATTAACGTTACTCAAATAAACTTAACGTGGGTTAGGTATTTGTATAGTTAAAAAACAGGAGAATTTTCTTATTTTTAATTAGAAAAACAACGGAAAAATAAGTATATCTCCCGGAAATCTGAGAGCAGCCTTATCAGTGGTCTTCAGACAGTTGAAGATGATGATACAAATTAGAATTTGGTGTAACACCACCCTATTAACACAAACATAACAAAACTAGTAACACACCGCGTCACAAACTCATAATCAGTTACCAAAAATCTGCTTTCATTCGTAAGCAACATTACAAAAATGCTTAACTGTGCAACCATTATACCAAGAACTGCAAGTTTGTTACATTTCCCGTTTCGTGTCACAGTTTGGACAAAGAAAGAGGGGGAAGGAAGGTCTAGTAAGAATGGCTATTATACAGCAATCATAGCAGTTGCGTGAAATGAGAGTTCTCCCTTAAAAGGATAAACAAGTAACGTGTGCGGGGAACTGCCGAGACGCTGAATTCATATTTCACTTGAGCCTCCCTTGTCTTCTCATACCAAGAAAGAAAAATAAACGGTTTGGATGTTGCTCTACACTTACAGTAAGCTTTGCCAGAATTATCTTCCAAAGTTAATAAAAAATTAAAACTACCCTCTAAAAATAAAATTACATAATTTATTAGGGATTTAAAATAGTTTTGGCTTCCTTTTTACTCAACCTAACAACCGCCATAATAATACATTTTAATACTTAGTTTCAGTATACTACTACTTTGGTCAAATCAAATCAAAATCAAAATATGTTTATTTGGGAAACAAAAATACCAGTAACTTAACTTAGTAGAACGATGATATCTGCAGAAGTATTAAACTGTGTCGCAGATACCAACGCCCTCCTCCAGTACAGTGGAAATACTAATAATAAAATATAAACGAGAAAGTAAGTAGGTACATTATTAATAGTAACAAGAAGTAAGTAATAACTAAAATTAACATTAACAGTAGATGCTAAATGAAGGTCAAATCTAATGTTACTGTAGTTCTTGTTCTTGTCGTGTCACAAGCAGTGTGGTGAAAGGATTTTAAGTGCAATAGTACCTACTGGCACAGTGCAAATAAGTTTTCGAATGGAAAAACTCATTGAATCGGAAGGCGAAGACGTTGACACCAGACCACTAGAAATCTCTTCCAGTATCTTTTTTTTACAACTAGCTGATGGAACAAACAGATGGCCCACCCGCCACAAAGCATTGCCACGCAAGTCCCGCACGATAGGAACGTGCCCTGCACCGCCCTGCGTCCATCAACTTGAGGCATACAGATGTTAAGCCTCATGTGCCCGTAATTACACCGGCAACCACACTCTTCAAACCGAAACACAGCAACGCTGTTTGGCGGCAGAATAAGGATTGGTGGTAGTACTTCCCCGGACGAGCCTTTCACAAAGCGCTCTACTACTCTCTATAAGTGTGGTAAAGCCACTTTTAGTGTGTATCAGAAGTAATGTACCAAAACGTTTCTGTTGTACCGTTCCACCATCAAAATTGCTTTCCTTATATCTTCAATAAATGTTTAAAACATTCTGGCAAGCATGTGTTTTATAGATTTTAGCGCTTGTTTTATTAATTTTACTGGTTTTGAATTTATAACCAAAATGTGGGGTCTGTGTTGTGAGAGAAAAATCCTACTTGTACAAACTTCATAGGTGTATATGGTGGGATGTGTAAAGCATACTTATAGTTTAAATATAACATATAACATATTTGATATAAAGGGGTGAATAGAAAAATCAATTGATGACCCACGCTCTTTTTGGTACTTAACCCGTCACCCTCCGGAAATCCCTCATTCTAATACAAAAATAAATAAATAATATTGGGAAACATTTGATACAACGCCATTTAGCCCCAAACTAAGCAAAGCTATGGGAAACAGATTCTTCAAATCTTGGAAACGGCCGGGAGATCAGAGTTGGTCCTACAATAAAAAAAAAGTAACTTAGTATTAGTATTAGCAATATAAAGATTAAAATATGAACAGTATGTTATTGTGCGACATATAAATAGATTCCTTTGTTTTTTTCAAAAGCATATTTAAACTCCTACGCACGTCTGCTAAAATCGAAAACAATGTGTCATAGAACAATGAAATTCCTCAGACAAAGTTCATAAAATATTGACTTGACGGTGTTACAATAAAGTGGGATGTAGATACATCGCGGTCCGCCTACAGCTAGATTTATGCTTATCTCACAACCATAAAACGGTATTAATGCATATAAATATATCAAGAGTGAGAGATTATAGGGTGGCTATCATTTTAGGGAAAGTAAGGATACGATGAAGTTGGCTGTATTGGAATGTATACAATTCGGAACTTTCATTATGTCGGTGCGTTACAATGTATAATTACTGCACAAAAACTCAAAGACCATAAAATCAGCAGTTTTTAAGTCTCCTTAGTTTTTGAGTTTATTTACTTAGTCAATTTACGAATTGTATACATTTTAGTGCATCTGACGGTTTCATGTATCAACTTTGACAGTTTTTTTTTCTTAAAAAGCTTTCAGCATTAATACTTTTTTACACGCATTCAGAGTAAAATAAGTAATTCAGGTTAATACAAAGTGAGGCAAGAGTACTGAAAGATGCTCTCTGGCAGACACTGGATGAGAAAAGCCAAAAACCAGACTCAATGGTGCATCTTGGGATGAACCGTCATACAGCGGTGTCTATTTGAATGATAAATATCTTATAAAAGTGTTTATGTGAAGAAAAAAAATGTCCCGTAAATTTTATAGTCACCCTAACTCTCTGTAGGATCCGATCTCCCTTTTGCCGGCTCGACAGGAAAGTTCAGATCCGTTTCCTGTGTTTGCTCTACCCCAACCTCCCCTGGCGCCTTGGGCTCCCCTGACACACCGAACTCTACAAATAAATGCGACATGCATCGGAAATAAATCGGCCATTTAAAAAATAACATATATTTTTTGGCTTTGAAAGAATATGGTTTGTTTATATGAACTACAGTACTGTATTGTGTCTTAAAATAAGTCATTACAATTGTATTTTATTTTATCACTACAGTTGTATATTTTAATAAAGATAATTTGAAAAGTAATAAGATTTTATACAGTCCTACAATTACCTTAATTTGATGCATCACACATCATTCTAATTAAGATCACAGGAACTTATTTTAATTTAAATGAAAATATGCAATAAAAGTGAATATAACAGCGTCAAAAACGATAACAACCGTGCTTAAGCGCTCCTTTACAAAAATTATTCATAATAATATTTAAATTACTTAAAAGGTTATCAAAATTATGATCTGATATCCCAAGATTACTTTTAAAAATTTGCATTTTAACTACTTTCTCATTAGACTCACATTGGGTAATTAAATCGCCTAGTTTCATGTTTTTGAAAATTTAGTTATCTTGTAACAAGATCAAAGATGTGGTAGGATATAAAAATTAATGGTTACAAACACTCCATTCCAAAGTCTCATAACTTGAAGGCAAATCTCGACTAGCGAGCTGGATTTTAGATCTAGAAATAGCTAGAACTGTCTTAAAAATGTAATATTCGATTGTAAAAAACTTATTAATAGAATGTAATCGAAATGACGCTAAACTTTTTTTTTTTCATTTATAATCACATGTTTTTGTATTTTATTCAACAATTTTTTTATAGCGTAATATCTAAAAACTTTTTTGTAGAGTTTGAAGTTGTAGCGGTCTTACTTGTGTGACAATTTTTTTTTTTTTTTTTTTATATTTCCGCCCTTGACCGATCATTTTCTAAAGAGTTTTAAAACCAATTCTTTAAAAGGCAGGTAATGTAACGGTTGTAAACTATGGTATATTTCTTCTAAACATTCAAAGAGTGAATGTAAAAACAGTATATGCACTTGTTTGGGTAACCTAAAAAGTACTACACTTTTTATACTCCAAAGTCGTTCAAAAATGCCTTTTCCATTAGTCCAACATCCAAGGTTGTAGAGCAACGTTGCAGTCAACAATGGCGCCTGATAGTGGCACAATAAACCGCCTCAAATGGCCCGGAACTTTTTCTCTAATGGTTTATTTAAAAAATCTCACAATTTTCATTCCAAGTTTCCTTTGGGAGTCCAAATAAATCTGTTTTATTCCCCGTCTGAGACATTAAGCTTTTGATCGGAATGGCTTTTATGCGATGTTTGTGCTCTCTCAGTATCTTTGTGATTTAATGTTATGTTCTGGAAGACGTGTCGCTCTTTTATCTCGGATGGCCTTTTAGAATTAGGAGGCAATGCGTCATGTACAAGGTTCTTATTATATTTGTATTTGATAGAGTACGACAAAATGTCGCAGCATCATTGATGAATTGACTCAAGTGCTTTGTGTAACATTGACATTTTTTGCTCGTTTCATGTTTGTTTTATTTTTCTTAATTGGTATGCGGAACATCAAGAAGTCGTATCTCTCTTTTAATTAGTAAGCTAACCTACAGAGTTGATAAAAATATCTCTAGTTGTTCTATCTAATCTCAGCACATTCGTCGTTTCACATTCCGAAGATACCAGTCACGTTCGTTGTATTGAAGGCGCACAGGCTGCAGTGTCGATGCCGTCAGGGCCGGCAGACAATCGCGTTTACGACGCATAAAAGTTAGTCTTTATAGGCTCTCTGTGTATAAAAGTGGCGTTTATGCCTTTTTAATTAATTGTCGTGCCGTTAAAGGCCATATCAGCTTTGTCGCTGATGCTTATGGCTGGAAAATTGTTAACCAAGTAGTGATTTAATAATAAAATGTATTTGATGGCCGAACACTTCATAAAAACATCGTAAAGTGTCGCTTGTAAATCGTCGAGAGAGTAAATTTCGCTCAGGATAATTTACGAGACCAAAGACGGGGTGACGGGAATAGGTGGACGAATAAACTTACTATCTTTAGGAACTTCACTTTGATATTTAAAACAAAACGCTTCGTATCTTCAAATTATTTCCTCCTTCAAATGAACAGTGAATTAATTTATAAACATTCAAAAGACTGTTTCGATAGCAATAAATCGGAAATGGTAATTCTGAATCGACATTTTTATAAATTAAACACCTAATTAGTTTTAATGGGCGGGGTCAGAAATGTCTTCATTCCAATATAAATTACAACTAATGTTAAGTTATACAAGATTGTATGAAAGCAGGCTCCATTAATCACAGCTTGAAGCCACATCTATTCATATTTACTGGCCATTATATCCGTGTAATAAATAAAAATATTCTCAAAATAATTTCCTCAAAACAAACTTCTGTTTACTTATCGATAACACCCTATTTCCTGAAGCATACGTTCTAAATTGGTTTGAATTTTAGAGTTATTTCAAGAGTGAAATATGTTTTAGAAACTGCTTCTTACTGAGAGTTATTAATAATAATTTAGAGGTGGATAGTATGTACGCGTGTCGTCTTATGAAAATAAATTAATTCAGGGGTTTCTATATTTATTAACGTTTCATCTTCGTCGTGTTTTGAGGATAATTTCTCTATTTAATTCCTTGACCAATTCAAAAGATTAACGTTTATTGATTGAAAATATCATAGTGCACCAACGAAGACTAATGGAATTGGAATCACATGAGGTTTTGATTTGCTATCGTTAGTGATTATGTAGCGTGCTGAAAGTCTTTTTTAATGGTTATGTACAATTTGTTATGCCTATTAAGGGTTAAATTATTTAAAAAGGCAAAAAAAGCTCATCAAAAACAATAACAACAATAACTCTATGAAATCTAATAACATTCATAAAACAACCCTACACACGTCGCAATGGGTATTAACGACCGCGCAAATTAATTTCTCTTTTTTTTCTGTCAACACTGAAGTACGAAATTGCCATAGATACAGATACAAGTGGCTATAAAATGAATAGCTGAGTCAGCATTCCACTGCGCATGTGCGGTACATTCCGGTACTTTTATTGATTTCAGTAGCACTAACGGGTCATAAAGCCGACGTGCCGTGCTGGAACCTCCACTCTATACCCCTTATTAGGTACTCACAATTTCGCCGAGTTCTATTTTGTTAGCTTTTTAAGTGGACGGTCTGAGTTTCCTTCGAGTTTATTTTTAATTTACTAGGTCGATTTTTATTAAATGGAACTTGCTTTATATGGCACAGTTTTTTTTACAAACACGCTCTTTGAATGCAGATTTCGATACCAAATAAAGAGAAACATACTATTTTGAGTACCTACTACAGCAATGATCATGAAACAATAATGAATAAAGTATCTATACTTTACAGACTTCTTCGTCTTCTTGTCGAAATAGTGTGGTAAAAGATAATGCGCATCAAAGAGGCTCCTTTCCAGCACTAATGGATACATGTTTTAGAACTTTTTGGTTCTACGACATGCCATGCCGGTTTTGTTTCATTCACCGTTTGAGAGTACTGGTACATTTGATTTGCGCACATACATTTTTGAACAGAAAAACTCTTTGGCACACGACCTGTTTCGAACCCACGACCTCAGCATCGGAAGGCGAGGCCGCTACCACTAGACCATGCTCTCTTTACTTTACAAACAGTTAATGGAGTATATTGTACTGAGATCATTTATCGTCCATTTACTTCATAAAGATTACATTTAATCTAGATAGTTACCCAACTTCCGAAACCCCCATTCCTATCCAAAACAAACTAACCCGGCCTACGGCAGTCAATAAACACCCAGCGCACGTATTTTCGGATTAACTGCTTAGGGAGTAGCCAATCTTAATTGCTTACGTTCTCTTTGTCCCATACGCTGCTGGTCGTTTTGACCCGCGGGCTTGCAGTATATTATTTTGTTTTTACGCCTCATTTGAGGGTTGGCTGTGGTTGTTAGTATAGCTATTTAACGGTGGTGTAGGTGATGTAGGTGATGTAGATGAGATGTTTCTAATACTAATTGGTGTTTGTGTACACTGCCACCCATAAACATGCAATCTCTTTTTTTTATTGATACGCTACGCAGTTTTTTTTTAGTTCTAGTTCAAAACCAAACCTTCTTATGATTTCAATATTAATACCTCTCTTGAGTGCGTTAGTAGTAAAGAGATTTGATTAAAAAAAAACCGTATTCCTATCTCCTTATCATCGAAATTTTGCATGTGTTACAATGAATTATGGAAACTAAATACATTACTACTATTTTTAGCGTCTAGTACTCAAAAAAAGGCTCTTTGAGGCTCACTTAAAATGTGATACGTTAAAAAGAAGAACAAAGGTCTTGAAAAAAATTGTAAAATGTTAATTCGTGTATTGTACAAACTAAGAAATCGTGTAAAAAAATCTTGAAATGAACATCAACATCCCAGTTTAATCTTAAACACAGTATAACCCAGAGATTGTCAACCCTAAGCACATAATAATGCTTCGGTGTAATATCAAAGAGCGTTAGTGGGTGTTCCCGTAATATTGTAGACGACGGCTGCGAAGGTCCTTTATTAAAACAAAATTTCTCCCCGCAAAATGTCCACAAGCATTGTTCGACGTGGCTGCGGAATACTCAATGCTCGATTTTAATAAGTTAAATGTATTTCAGTTCCTTTATTTCTTGGAGGTGAATTTTCAAACAATTTCTTGTTGAAAAATATTGTATAGGGTTTAAGGTATTGCGATGATAGTGAAATATTGAATCCCGAGCAAAAATATTGATTCTTAAATAGAATCTCGAGCAATCTCGTGCTAAACCATGTGACCTCATAGTACCTATTTCTTGTAGTTTTAATTAGTTGTGTTTAAGTATGTGTGGCATAAATAAATTATTTTGTATTGTATTGTGATAGAGTTATTTTATTAGCAAAGGATTTAAACACCAATGGAAAACATTACTACTATTCCAAGTTATTCATAATTTGATCTTCTAGTAGACACTTCAACGAAAAAGTAAAAATAAATACAAAAAACAAACGTTATATCATCTGCTTTTGGTACTATAAAAAACTGCGTTATGAGTGGCGTTTATTTCGGATTATAACAATTTTATAAATTTTTGTTTAATAATATGCATTCTGATTCCAAAGCAACCAACAATGATGGCATATCAATTCCTCCGAACAAGATGCACCCCAATACATATCCGACTTGCTATCGCCATCCACACAAACCCCAATTCTTTCTAAAACTCCAAATTGAATGAAACGTCTTATTACAATATCAGCTAGGTAGCTACAATATGTCGGTGGTACCGAGCGGCGGAGTGCGGCAGTGAAGCGATGATTTCGCTACATTTGCCGAGACCGTAACGATGCTCCGAATAGTCTTGATGGACGCTATGAATGAGCTCTCACAACATAAAGAAATCCCCTTAAAAAGGGTAGCGAGGGTGGGTTGCCAGTGGCACTCAAACTCTGGAGAAAATTAGGAAATGCCACAAGGAATTACGCGCCTTAATTTCGTTCCAAGAGGTTGTTTTTATTTTTAAAACTGGATTTTTAATCTAGAAACTGAATCATTTACATCTTTTTTTTTTAACCTGTTGCTGATGGAACAAACAGTTGGCCCACCTGATGTTAAGTGGTAACCAACCAAAACACTGCCTCGTATACACTCGATAGGAACGTGCCCGATGCACTGCCCTGCGTCCATCAACTTGAGGCATACAGATGTTAATCCTCATGTGCTTGTAATTTCACCGGCACACTCTTCAAACCGAAACATTTCATTTGTATGTAAGAACAAATTTGAATTCATTTTCATTTGATTGAAAATAAACAATAATATTATTTCTGAAAGTAAATGGGATTGAAACGTGTTGTAGTAACAAAATCGCGAATACAACAATGTATTATCAAGCTAGATACAGTGGTGTTGTCCTGAGTCGTAAAATAACTCGTCGCAAGGCTAGAGTGCCTCTCAATCTTTACTTCAATGTTTCAATCTGGCAACACAAATAACTTTATTTACCTTTGTTGGTAAAGTTATTATTTTATAAATAAGACAATCTTTTCCGTAGCCACCTATAAAGTTGGAGTTTTAACTTTTTTATATGCTATGAAATCGATATAAATAAAATAGAAGTTTGGTTAATTGATAAGCTCTGTGATACGAGCAACTAATAATTAATTTCCATGTTTATAACTTATAGGAGTAGTGCACTCATTAATAACTTAAACTGATGTGGATAGTGTTACATATAATTATTATTATTGTTTGATATTATTACGGATATTGTTAACAGATATTTTGAAAAGTGAACTTTATGGTACGGTATGGTAGGTTTTAGAAGTTCGTGATTATATGTAATTCATTTAAAATGTATAGCATCTGTTTTTGGTTTTTTAAATCTATTTATCCTAAAATAATAGCATTATGTTGATTTTAAAATAAAAATTTAATAAAAATTCAAAATTTTGATTCAATCGTATTATTTCTATTATCAATTCCCGTTGTAAATCAGGCTATTCATAGTCAAGGCCTTGTAAAAAAACCAGCACTCACTGACGCATTTCACAAATAAGAAAAACTTTCTCAAGGCAATGGGCATTACTTTTCTGAAACGTTCTTACAAAAATAAGCAAAACTATCTCGCTAGGTATCGCATTTCTGACCCTGGAGGGGAGTAAACAAAACAACATTTTTCCAACTCGGATGAATAAATAAGACAAGAAGGGTCGCTCCCTCCCGCTTGTTTGATTTGCATGTTTTAATCCTTTAGCAATCTTGGACTCAGATGGAAACTCGCTGCGTAATTGGTATAATGTTTATTTATCAGTGCATTTGGAAACTGAGCTCTTAGAATGTATAATCCTTGCGCGTATAACTGATTTGCTTATAAAACTATTTGCAATGCTGATTGGTTGATATAACGCCTTATTATATTATAGAGCAAATAGTGCTAGTTTCAAACAGTTTTGCCATCTGAACTGTTTGAAAGCGTAGCCTAGCAACCAAAAGCGTTCTTGTTGCTACCGTTTAATTACGTATGAAGTGTATCTGACGCAGATATCCGTATACTATATTTACATTGTATTACGCATTGGTCTAGCGAATTTTTGATTGTTTTGGTATTATCGTTCCAAATTCACGTAAATGACCCCTAGTATAACGTGTGTTAATATAGATAATATTAGTGTAGATATACGTAAATATGCTAGTCTAATGCTAGTCTATTTATGGCACGACTTTTCAAAGCAGCTATAAAGATTATCTTTGACTAAGTACATGAAAAATGTTTATTTTCAACGTATTTTCGTTTACCTACCACAAGAATTATGTAAAAGACATTGACCAACTACCGAAAAAGCATTACAAATTCAACATCTTAGCATAACTCCCTTCACGGTTGCTTGGGACGGTCTTCCCAGCCCGTCGGCGATGAAACTAACGGCCCGGGGTATCAACAAAAGGGCAATAAGATATGCTTGAAGAAACTAGTGTATTTGTCCCGCGGGTATCATGGGCCTCGGTGTCCCCACCGCCGCTGGGGGGTTACACGCTTCGGAAATGACGATCGAAATTGCCTCAACATTTGTGGGTGATGTCGGATTGATTTTCATTTGTTTTTCTGTTAAAATAAGATTTTACGTCACAGTAGCATGCGGTACATTAAATAGTTGGAATGGAATACGGATGAAAAAGATGAGGGGGAAATCTGTGCTGAACATTGTAGTGTCAATATTGATGTTGTTGATTGCCCACATATCGCAATAGTCATATCCAAGGGGTTCCCCATTCTATGGATTCGAATGTAAGTGATGCTGTCAAATAAAATGTCGACAAGGACAATATTAAAATCTTATTCAGATCAGAGTACCCTGCCAAAAAGCAAGAGTACTTATTGCTACTAAATAATTTAGTATAATGCCATAGTTATTACAGTTCATTTGGCCAACTCTTATTAAAAAAAACTCAATCCACCTGCGATTCGCTTCGCAAAATCCAGCGCTAGTTTTCGCCGTTTCAGATATTTACTACAATCGGGTAGGCTGCAATATGTATAATTGCTACGGATCCTGGGACTCGCGTTCCCGGGACTAGGTAGCACGTCACCGGGATTGCCGCATATATCCCGGTAATTGGACCAAACCCGGGATTCCACTTTCTTTATTGCGAATAAACTACTCTAGCTGTGGTGCTGTTCCTAACGTTTGGTGCAAGTGATATGTGGCAGGCGGAAAAAAGATGGCAGGCAACATTGAACACCAAACTCTATATTCAAAGTCAAAGTCAAAAGGTACTTATTCAATAAAATCACAAGGATCACTTTGAAACGTCTTAAACGACTCTAGGTGCCAGTTCCACGCGACCAAAGCCTAGAAAAACAGGCAACAAACCTACGGCTTGGTTCCCATCGTTCTTTTGTATGATCCTTGTCACAATGTAATACAATACAATATTGAAACTCCAGTGTGGTGCCAATCGAATTTAGTGAGGCGTAGGCATAACAAAAAAAGGTAAAGATAATCAATAGTGGATACACAATAGGTTTGTTAATAGGTTTACGTGGTATATTCATGTTATTATTAGACGCAAGTAGATACGCCCTGGCGCACGGGTGAAACTGTACACTCAAATCATTTCAGAAAATTAGGCTTTAATCTTATTGTAACTATTGAAAAATCAGTATAGTTGGTACTTTCTGGTACTATCATGCACAGCAGACAGACATACAAATAAATGTGTCGGTAACCTTGATGTTTGCATTTTTTTTGAAACGCTTTCCATAATATTCAAAAAGGTTATCACAAAATACTTATTTCAAGCTGCTTTTTACTTCTAAGGTAATAAAATAATCTGACTTTGTCTTTGTCTGGCTGCGTTTAATAAAGGGCGAATATTTTAGACACAACTTGTAGTCAAAAGTCTGATATGTACTACACACTGTCAAAATTTACCACTTTAGCTACAGACTTACAGCAATAAGTAAGAATAAACAAAAAACTTGAGCGTAAACATGTTTTCTGAGAGTTTTTTTACACTGTAACCGTTCGCTACTTGTACCACACAATCGCTAGATAGCATTTACGTAATTTACCGGTTGAACTTACGATCGGCCTCATTACTGTAAGTGTTTTTGAAACGATTCTTAATGTTCCATTTTATTTCGGAAGGCCTGTGAATGCTGCATCGTGTAGTTGTCCTAAATGCACATCAAACTTAGTTTCTATTTTTGCCTTATAAATAGCTTTCATAACTATTGGATCTAGGCGCCTTATAAGCTACCTGACGAATTAAATTTATAATACAAAACAAAATAATCTTCTTCTTAAAGTTTTGTTCTTATTAGAGTTCTAAAGCAGTTTATAAAAAAATATACTAGTTAAAATGATATTAAAAAATGCACTTTCCAACACGCTACGAACTTTGAATAATATCCATTCAATTACATAACAAAATTGCAATACGTAATAATTAAAAAAAGGTTTGAGTTTTTTCATTGTTTACATAAAACAATTATTCCTAAACAGTTGGAGGTATTACATGTAGGCATATTTGCATTAATATAACATTCCAGCTTCTTAATATATTCTTCTTATTATATAATCTTCCAGCTAGACTAAATGAATATCTCAAAAATAAGAAAAACAAAAAAGGAATTGAGGCGAAATTGTTTCCTGTATTCCTTGTTTTTTGTCACTACATAGCCAGTAAAATTCCATTTATTGTTCTTTTTATTTTTCTTACAAACTCACGTTTTGTGTCCACAGTCACTTGCCGTCGGCATCCGCCCAGACTGAATAATTGCAATCTTCCCTTTCCTTATTTTATGATGTTTTCGTTCTTTTTACGCAGTTTCTTTGTTTTGGCATTTTTATTAAACATTTTGTATAATACGACGTATTTGATTAACAACGCAGCTTAGTGTATAGTAATATAAATTATAGGTGTTTAATAAGTTGCCGTTTTTTTTTTTTTTATACAATTAGCTGACGGAACAAGCAGATGGCCCACCTGATGTTAAGTGGTAACCATCACCTATAACAAAGCACTGCCTCGTAAGTCACGCACGATAGGGACGTGCCCTACGATGCACTGCCCTGCGTCCATCAACTTGAGGCATACAGATGTTAAGCCTCATGTGCCTGTAATTACACCGGCAACCACACTCTTCAAACCGAAACACAGCGTTGCTGCTTGGCGGCAGAAAAAGGCGTGGTGGCGTTTACTTGTACTTTATCATAAAAAAGACAACTTCATAATTCCTTAGAAAATCATTAAAAACTATAAGTAATTAAAAGAAAATTGTGTAAATATTAGTACGACCTTCAATTATAAAAAATGGATTTAAAAAAATACATTGACCATAATGAACATGGGTTCATAAAATACTTTATTTGGCAAACATAGACTATTGTTTTTTAGTATTTATACAATTACTTTTTTATCAAAGAAGGCCCGCAGTAAAGTACCAAAAATGTGAGTATTTTACTTCTTCAAACTTGCAGACTATTCTTATTTTGTCTTCCTCCTTTTGTCATATAACTTTGTCATCCAAGTTTTTTTGCTTTGTCATTAATGCTTGCGTATTTCACTGGCACTTCATTTGCGACGAAATATAGCTCTTTATAAGTGCGGATAAATTCATGATGAGCTCTGAAAACAAAAATAATGCCAGTTAAATGAAAATTTCTTGTATTTGTTACACACGGATACAGATCAAGCTAAACAAAGCAAAGAATAATATATTATAAGTATGTATTTACAAAAACAAAAGTATATTATTATATCAGCTATCTGGTTTATGGGAACCATTACAAGCTTTGGCTTAGTTTGGGGCTGGATAGTGTGGAAAGTCCACCAATATTTATTTATTTATTTTATTTATATTTTTATATTAAGATTCTGACAAAATGAATAACTTTTAAATAAAGGTTAAAATGACAAAAATAAATAATCAGCTTAAACTTCGCCTTCATTTATAACTTATAAAATTAAATTAACTAGAAATTCTCCTGCAGTCTAAAGAAGATTCTAAAATTTATCCTTCAAAAACCCGCAAAAAATACATCTACAGCAACAAATACCGTCAATGTGATTTTTGAGGCGTTTTATTTTAAATTGTCCCAAAATACAACCAAAACCCGAAGGCTGTTTCATAACTTATTCAGAAAGCAGTGCTTGTTCATGTTTAGTTAAACAGTTGGAGCTAGAACATAGTTAATGGCCTCAATGAATACTAATTTATACGCGTTTAATGGGCCACGCTATTACAGAACGTTATGCTCGAACCATTATGCTACATGTTAGATTTACGAGTGGGAATAACGATTAAAATTATAATTTTAGTATTTCGATAGCAATTTGCACGCATCGGGGTGGTTTTGTTCAACATTTCAAATAATTTAATATATACATCATGTAATATACACATCATGTCTAACGCTCATGTCGCACCCGTGCCGGTATATGTTGGGAGCGATATCATCGAAGTTGTAGACCACTATGTGTATCTGGGTCAGACGATCCAACTAGGTAGGTCCAACTTCGATAAAGAGGTAAGCCGACGAATCCAACTCGGATGGGCAGCGTTCGGGAAGTTACGCCGCATCTTCTCGTCACAGATACCGCAGAGCCTCAAGACGAAAGTCTTCAACCAGTGTGTGTTGCCAGTGATGACATATGGAACTGAGACGTGGTCGCTCACTATTGGCCTCATCAATAAGCTCAAAGTCGCTCAACGGGCTATGGAGAGAGCTATGCTGGGAGTTTCACTACGAGATAGAATCAGAAATGAGGAAATCCGTAGGAGAACCAAGGTAGCCGACATAGCTCGCAGAATCAGCAGGTTGAAGTGGCAATGGGCAGGTCATATAGCGCGAAGGACTGATAACCGATGGGGAATAAAGGTTCTCGAATGGCGACCACGAACAGGAAAACGAAGCGTGGGACGCCCTCCCACCCGATGGACTGACGACATTGTTAGGATCGCGGGTAGTCGGTGGATGGAGAGGGCACGGAATCGTTCTTCCTGGAAATGTATAGGGGAGGCCTATGTCCAGCAGTGGACTTCTTTGGGCTGATGATGATGATGAATATATACATTTTAGTCGGTTCGCATTCAGACGATAAACCAACATTTTAATCCGTCTGAAAAAACTTGATTCCGTAAATTTTTCAGTAATTTTTACAAATTAAAAATCACCCTATAATATTAAAGCATACATGGCATGCACGAGGCATTTTTTCTCGAAAACATTGTTATTATCGAAAAGGTAGTTAAAAGTAACAAAAAAAGGACCGACTTAGTTGGTAAAATGTTGTTAATTAAAATTTAAAGTCATAGATACCTACAAACAAAAGCAGTAAAGTACACCACTCGTGGAAACGAAACAACATTGAATCTGCTTTAAAAAATAAAGGTAAGGTAAAATTTATTTGTAATGGCCGCCATACAACTGCGTCGGCATCACAAGAAAATACACTCTCTGTCCAGAAACTCCTCGCACGCTTTTAGAAGAAACCCCAATGAAATTTGCCCACGAACTTTGTGGACACCAGTGGTTAAAATGTCTCTGGTCGGTTTGTATAGAATTTTGTAAGAACGGTCGGTAAGGGACTTTTGGGACAAAGCGGCTTCATATAGAGTTGTCAAGGGCGGGGTTTCGTGATGAATTGGAAACATTCTAAACGGGGGAAAGAGGGGTTTTTTAAGGGGAAGCGAGGGGCGAAGGGAGGGTGGAAGGGGGTGATTAATGGCCCCGCTAGAGGGAGCCATGTTCATTATACGGACGGAACGATGTGTTACTTGCCTACTAATATATTTCGCTTAGGCCTAAGCGCCAACGATGTTATTAGTTCATTATTTTAGGCATTTTTATCTCTTCCGGCGATAAAAGATGACGTTTTTGATTATAGGTGTCGTCCGAGAATAGTTTTGTTGACAATGGACGGCTTTGTCTCCTGTTTTTTACCTTATAATGCAAGCGTTTTAATATTTGTTTTGAAATAAATTAATAAAATTAAATTGATAAGCCTTACAGTGCATAGGTAACGGTAGGCGGCACGGTAGATAATTTTAAAGTCTATAATGTGTTTTTTATCTAATTTATAATATAATTCTGACATAATAATAATGCCCCAAGGTGATCCAAGGTTGGTTTTCAAGCCATAACATTTAATACTTCAATTAAATAAATATTTAAAAAATATTTAAAACCTAATATTGGTTAAGATTCCACATAACACAATCTAACCCTTGAATCAAATGTTGTACTATGGCAACCAGATAACTAATAATATAATACATTTTTGTGTTAGTGTGTGTATTGCATATTCTTTAAATAAATTAATTGTATTCATTATAATTTTATTTGTTTATAAATGTTTTATGTTCATTATACAAATGTTTGTGCTGGGTGGGGATCGAAAACACGGCCTACGGCGCAGAAGGCCAAATATATATTGTCAAAAAATCCTCTATAGTAAAAGGCTGGTTTGCTGACCTTTCGGTTCTGTCCTTGTTTTCATACATTGTCTATTTCAATCATCATCTGGCCATCATAATCCAAACTAGATAAAACTATCAACACCTAAATATTAATAACAACAGAAGCTATAAAGGTCCTAACACACCGCTCATAAAACCGCTCACGCTCGCCCTTCTTCAAAACGCGAATTATAAGTGAAATACGACGGTAATACCACGCTCGTAATACGCAGTAAATACGTAGTAAAAACGCAGCGCGCGTGGAGTCGTGAGATAGGCGGCTATGTTCATGTTTAGCCTGCTTTATGTTAATGAGGGCTTGGTGTGGGTTAAAAGGTAGTTATTGTCGCCTTTTTGGTGTAATTATTTAATTTTATATGAGGTTTGAATAGGCCGAGTTTTTGGATTAACGTATTTTTAAATAAGTATTTGTGGAACTTGTGGCAAAAATTAAACTTAGGCTCATTTCATTTTTGCTTAAGGTTGATTAGACCAAACTATTGTACATTTGGTATTCAATAATTCTGTATTTACTAGTCTTCTCAAGGTACATGCAGCTGTGCAAATATTTATTGTACAGCTGCATGTAAGTACTTACTTAGCAAGTGCAAATACAATAATAAATATTATTATCAGCTGCATGTACTTAGCAAGTGCAAATACAATAATAAATATTATTATTATTATATGTATAACGTTAGTCTAAGATAATTAAATCCGCTTTTAGGTCGGTTTTTCTAATAAGTATTTAGATAACAGTCACAGATAGTACTAACTTCACACTAGGATTCTCTATGTCAATACTCAATACTCAATACGTTTATTGCTTACACATGGTTTAGTTTTGGTACATACATTGTTGTTAGTTGTTAGTTAGTATCACATGGACCCTGCATAGGGTATGGCAACATGGAGGCAGGCCGAGGTTTTAAATTATAATACGTATAGTCGGTATACAGGTATAGTTACAGTCAAAAAGTAGGTGTTATCTGTTATACAAGGCACGAAAAAGAAGAACTAGGTATTCTAAATAAACAAGGTATTAGGAATGTATGTCAAAGTTAATGAAATATTTAATTAAAAATAGTCAATATTTAGGTCAAAGTGTGTATATAGCCGAATATGTTGTGGGTATCAAAAACTCTTGACTCTATTACCGCCCCAGGCTCAAAACAAGTGTTCGGAAATTGAACCTGTACATCTTGCGTATCGGCCGGCAAATTTACAGACGAGATTTTCTCTAAACCAAATATCCGTGTGAAACCCTATTCATCTAATCTTTGTTTTTTTTTGTTGAATACGAGAACTATGAATTAATGCTAAAATTAAATTAATTTTATTTTTCATATTAAGTAGGTATGTATAGAAAATACCACAATGCCAACCTTCACTACCTAAGCCCTGCAATCACAAACAAAACACACGTCTCAAACTTAGCATTCCATTCGCACGCCACGCTTAAAACAGAAACAACGGCCCCATTAAAAATCCGCTCTTGGATATTTCCCGAGATCCCGTAGCTCGCATAAATCGCTAGCTTTCCACGAAAGCTATTTCCAAAGGAGCGTTTTCTATTCCGAGCCGTGCACCCGTTTTTCTTAGACGCCCATTATAAGACGGAGGGTGTGCGCTCCCCCTTAGGGGGAAAAGGCATGGAGCCCCCGAAAGTAAAAGTCTAAGAACCAGCACTATTTTTATTTCATCATGCTACGGCACAACCTGGAAGACGATGCGTGAGTTGCCCTCTACCCGGTGGACCGAATTGTTCTATACAGAAGAGTTCTATTTCTAGCAGTGGACATTTTCATGTTGATAATGATTATGATAATGACTAGATGGCATTCAAAACTAGGTTTTTGACACACCGAAACATAAAGGCATATTTCTTCAAAACTATATTGCGAAACGAAAGAGTTTTCAAGTAGCATTACACTGTTCATTTACCTTCTGGTTAATATTACAGCCATCATATGAATTAAGCCTTTTATGAATTTCTTGTTTTAAAAGATATCTGCCAACATTTAGCAAAACGATCTAAGAGTACGCTTATTGCGTCTGGGGATTACAGTTGGCAGCAATGGTCTCTATTTTTGATTTTAGCGGTATGATGTAAAAAAACTCATCCCATCTCCTGGGATACAAAGTTCGTAGGCTCCAGCTAAGTCGACGTATAGATCGTTATGAAAGTTTATAAGTAGAATGGATGATAATTATCAGGTTTATAGCTAAGGCGTGCTTTTTAAGCGATATCACCTTAAGAGTTTGGTGGATCGCGAATTCTGATAGCGATTGTGTGTTACAGAATGCAGATGACTGTGTTAGAAACATAAGCATTTCACCACAAAGGTGTAAAAAATCGCGAAAAAAAAGATAATTAACTTTGTGTCAAATATAATATTTAGAAGTACCTCTGACCCCTTAGACATCAAATAAGTTTGATTGGTCTTAAAGATCTGAGAGAATATCTACCGTGCCTGTGGATCAAAGTTATAAAGCTGTTAACTGTATTTTTTTGTTTAAAAGTAAGGTTGATAAAGATTTATATTATATTATAATACTCCAAAAACGTCTCAAATTGACTATGATCAAAACATCTTGATAATTTTATTATCGACCTACATGTTATTTTTAATTTTTTTTCACCTATTACCGTCAAAGTTACTGTCTTTTTTCTACCTACTGTTTATTGTTTTTATTTTTTTTATACTTGGGTCAAATAAAAAAGTTTCTTTCTTCTTTATTTCTTTCTATCGATCTAGCTTTTAGTATCCTATCAATATTTTTTTAAGTTGTTACTTTCTCTTCTCAAATAACTCAGACACTACCCAACGTGTAAGTCTAGCCACAAACTTCTAACTCCTAACGCCTTCTATTTGCATGTAAATACTTTGAAAAAGTAATTTGCGCTCGCCTCCTCTCCTCGCCCCCGAGATTGCGAAAAGTCACATTAAGCTTCCACCTGGTGATGCATGGTTACTGTTATAGTCGAATATAATTTTCTGAGGCAAACCTCCCCCTTAATCCCGCGAAGAACCTCCAGAATTATTCCTGAAGATATTTACGGTTTCGTGAATAAATAAAATTATGAACGGTAAGGCTCAGTCTTGTTTATTATTATGCCTATATTAAGTTGTTTTTAATGGTCCCAGAGAGTTATATGGGTCGATGCGATTTATTTTGTGTGGGATAAGAGACGCAGGATAAAGGAATGCTGGGATTCAATCCGATTCCAAGGCAAGATTGGATTTTTAAATTTAGATGTGATGTTGGACTGTTTCTTTTTGGAAGTGACTCTGATTAATCTTTTCCAGTCTTACAATTCTTATTTCAACAATAAATACTGGAAAAAATCCAAATAAAAGTTTTTCTTTTATTATTCTTATTTTTATTATTTTGTTTTTGTATGTGTTTTGTAATTACGGGTGTTTAATGCCTGAAATAATCCTACTAATATTATAAACGTGATAGTTTGTAAGTATGGATGGATGGATGGATGTTTGTTACTCTTTCACGTAAAAACTACTGAAATAATTTTAATAAAACTTTACAATAATTTAGCTTATACATCAGAATAACATATAAGCTACAATTTATAAAGATATTGTGTGACTAATCCTGCGTAGACGAAGTCGCGGGCACCAGCTTGTATTTATTATTACTATCTGTCTTACCTGTAACTATGATCACGTACAACAGTTAAATAAGTGTTGTCAAAGAATGAAACTATCGCCTAAAAAAGGCAACTTTATACCTCGAGACATTATGAACTCACAACTTATATTCCGAAATTGTTTGATCAATTATAAACTTTGATTAGACAACTACTTTTGAAATAAGCCGGATCTATGTTAGCACGACCAGACACAAGTAATGAAACTAAAACGGACTTTGACTAAAGGTCCGACCGAAAACATTGTTTTCCTTCGGACAATGCACAGAAACAATCCGCCAAGGCAATCTAAAAATATTTCATGTAGCGGAACTTGTGCAATAAATTGCCCAAAAAGGACAATGGACAAAAGGGTAACAGTTCTGGCCCTCGAACCCTTTATTGGCTTTCGAAAGAAAAACAACCCTTCCATTGTCGTTGAAAAGAACTTTTGTTCCCTGAAGTCCGTTATTTTGACGCAAAGAGCTTTACAATTTCTCGGAAAGCATTAACAGCAAACCTTGCACAATCTATTGTTTTTGAATACTTCATTGTTGACCAAAGATTCGCAATTTTTTACTTTGCGCAGGTATTTTTTTCTTGTCCAAAAAAGGGTTTGCGATTTTGCACAGAGTATCACAATAGCCAGGTATTTTGACTTTGAGGTTTGAAAGCGTTTATGAGCCAATTATGCCTTGAAAAGGTGCTTTCTTTGGGATAGTCTTAAAAAACCGCTTTTAGATATTTTAAACATTAGTGAAGCTTTTGTCATACGCTTTCTAAACGCTTGCCATTTATAATCTGTGCAAATTGTTTCACCATTTAACTAATAAATATATTGGATTTCACGCAGCACTATCTAGTCCCAAACTAAGCCAGATAGCTGATATATTACTTATAAACATTTTTTTTGTAAATACATGCATAACAATTCTATAAAACCCAGACAGAGAACAAACATTTATGTTTATCACACAAATGTTTGTTCTAAGTGGTGATCAAACCCACGGCCTGCAGCGCAGAATTTAACCTACCATACCTTGTAATTTAAATGTATAATTCCTATAAATTTAGTATACTTTGAAAGTCCTGAGAGTGAGTGAGAAATTGTATCGGCATTTCAAAATAGTTCCTATAACACATGCACTCTACAACAAAAACCAATCTTACTGCTATATTTCAACAAGATAAACCCAACGCGTGTATCCTCTCATCATAACTCCGAAACAGCGATAAACTCGAGTGCAACGACCTCATTGCAGACCCTATTCAAGGTCGTGCTAGTAAAATGTTTATGGTCTATAAAAGAACCGTCTGCAGTGTGTCTGTGTGTCAAGGACTCCAGACGAATTTTATTGACCATTCTGTGACATGACGAGACGTTTTACAACTGTCAAACGTCAACCCTTTTGTTTTATCGGCAGATGTTGTGTCTTGGCAAGTTTAAGATTGTACCTACCTACAATGGGATTGTGGAGCGCATGTGTTGCTTTGTCTTATCTGTTTCTTGTATTTTATAAACGAATTCTAAATTGCATAAAATACATTCAGTTTTGTATTGATTATGTGTTTTTTTGTTCAGTGCCACAAAACAACGTTCAGAAGCGTTACATTAATAAAGTTTTTTCTCTGTAAAATATACAAATGATTTTTTTTACTGGTAACTTCATGCATAGTAACGATCATAAAAAATGTATCAAAAGAGGGAGGGGTTCAAATTAAATATTCCATAAAATCTCAGCAGTTCCAAAAGTAAAGCAATATCGGATACGCAAGTGGCTAATGACAATTTGATGCCGCCGGAATGGCACACTCGTAAAAAATCACTAGAAATGATTCCATTTTGATTAAAAAATCAAAAGGACCCACCCTTACTGCGAACGTTGAACAGCCTGAACACAAAAAGAAACTTCCGAATGATTTAAAAGTTTTAATAACGAAATTCTAGTGAAATGACATTATACTTTCAAATTAGGAGTGAAAATTTAATTTAAAGGAGACAACTCGGGGCGAATGAGATTCGGCCGTAAAAATGTACAAGCACTTCTTTCTCGGAGTTTCTTTTCAGCCTAAAGAATTTATGCCGCTTAAATCTCTCCCAGGAAAATTAGAAGGGGCTAGAGTGGCTTGACATCTGGTTTCAACTGAATCCGGCTATTCACATTATTTTAAGTATAAAAGAGTTTGTTAGGATTTTTTTTTTATTATAATCCTTTCTTGAAAAGGATTTGTGTAATATGGAGTGTGAAAGGAGTGAGCGTCGAGATGATGAATAATGGAAGAGAGTGGAAGAAGAAAATCTATTTTGCTGAACCCACTTAGCGTGGAATAAGGGCAGAAAGACAATGATGAGCATTACATAATAAATATCTTTCACAAAGTAAACAGTACCTATTAACTATTGACATCTCTTACGAATGGGCAAACAGTGACAGGCCCATTTTTTTTAAGCAACGTTTATAAGTATGAGGTTACTATTTACGTTTATTACTAAACTAGTGCTAGTAATTGTATTTTATATGATAACTTTAAGGAGTAAGCACAGGAAATGTATCATCATTGTTGTTTTTTTTTGTAAGAATTGTGTATTACTCACTGAATAAAAAATAAATAACTGAAATGTCTATCCCAAAACGAGGTAAGATCCAATAAAAATTGCATCAGGCCTATGGCCAACCTGACTGCCCAAACCAAACTAATCTGATAATACGGTCTGATAAACCGTCTAAAAAAATATATTTTTGTAGGCCTACCAAATTTTCATTTCAGTTTGTTCTCTGTCTGGGTGTGATAAAATTTAAATAAAATATTTAATTACAAAAGTATATAAATAATACACTATTATCTATCTGGTTCGATTACAAGATTTGTTAAGTTATTAAACTAGATGGCGTGGTGTGAAATTCACGCAATATTTTATTTATTTAGTTAGTACTACAGAAAATAAAAGTATTGGAAATGGATGTGGATGGTTTTAGATGGAGAGGCAGGCCAAAGAAAATATGGATGGATTGTGTGAAAGATGATATGAGTAAGAAAGGAGTGAGCACCGAGATGACGAATGATAGAGGAGAGTGGAAGATGAAAACCTGTTGTGCCGACCCCACTTAGCGTGGGATAAGGGCAGGAATATGATGACTACCAAAATAAAATTGTCCTCGGAAAGTTTTCACCATATTTTTATCCGGCTATCGTAATTTTAATCCCAGTAGGAGAGGTTCTGTATTTATTTAACTGGATGGTTGGCACTCGTTATAGGAATTTTAATCATCAAACTTTTCCTTATGAATGCGGCTTTGGTATGACTTTCGAGTTATCTTTTATTAGTTTTTGGTCCTCTAATTAGGGTTGTCGAGTTTCAAATTAAACAATTCAACTACACTTTGTAATTCCAATCCTGCTGTACTAATCGCTTAGACATTCATACCTACTTTCACTATAGAAAAAAAGTTGACAAAAGTTAAAGCTATAGCAATCTTTGCTTAGTTTGGGGCAAATAGTGCTGGGATATCCACCAATATTTATTTTATAAGATTGTACTAACTAAACAATAAAACAAAATGTGTGTTATTTTATTGCTTTACTTATATTGCTTACTTTTAGTGAAATAAACTGTGTTTCGATTTGAAGAGTGTAGTTGCCGGTGTAATCACAGGCACATGAGGCTAAACATGTGTATGTCTCAAGCTGATGGACGCAGGGCAGTGCAGCGTAGGGCACGTTCCTATCGTGTGTGACTTATGAGGCACTGCTTTGTTATAGGTTATGGTTACCACTTATCATCAGGTGGGCCATCTGCTAGTTCCATCAGCTAGTAGTATAAAAAAATACTTCTAAACCCAAACCAAAAATATAATAGGTACTGTTTATTGTTTGTATTAAATAAAAAAACAAAGGTAGAATGCAAAAGTTTCTCGTAACACGAACAAGCTTTTTAACTTTTAATTTCTAATTATAGCGCGTGGCGCATACACTCTCATCTAAGGCTCTGTACACACGAGTGTGTAACTGCGATTATAATTCTGCAAAGCGGGCCCACACAAAACCATGGCACAGTAAATCTTGTATTATTAAGCAGTAGGAACAGTTTCGTCAAAGAGCGACTGACGACTTTTATAACCATTTTGTTGAGAACAGCTTTTTGTTTAGGGCATGCAGTTTTAAAGGCATATTATATTATAATGCCATTGATTTCAAGGTAGACAACAGTAGTTTGATGAGCTTACAATCTATAATAATATTGAGATACTAGTTAAATATATTTTTATCGGATTCACCTCGGATGTAAATTTTGTCGCTATACATATTTTATACATAAATATTTTAGATACCAAATCCCTATTGTTTTATTTTTAAACTCTTTCAAATTTCATATTTTGGTTATTTTTTGGTTTTGCTTTTATTTCCGTACTGTAAGGTATAATTTTTTTCCGCTCAGTGCGAGTTTCAGAGCTTTCCCGTGTATCGCTAATTAAAATACGCTGTCACGACCATAAACGGCGCGGGGCGGTCTCTTTACACTGCCAAATAATTATTTTGTATATGAAACATTAATTTTTATGGTGCTATTTTTAATGAAGATGCTTATTTATATTCAGATATACGAATATTGTAAAAACAGTAGCGAAGTTTGTTCGGGTAAAACCGGAACCACGTTGGTCTCGTTGCGTCGTTTTTTATTTCATAGCATAAGCAAAAACATAATTCATTCAGAAGCATACAATATATCTGATAAAAATATTTTAATAACGCAAAGAAATATGCAGGCATAAAGAAATAAGCAAAAATGTATTCAAATAAAAAATTATAGTTAAGAGTACTAATTCCGTTGTGTTTTACTTTGGCTACAAATTCAACTCTACATATTTTAATGAAAGTAATTTAATCAGATGCATGTCCGACTAGGTTATTTAAATAATCCATTTAATATTATTTAAATGAATTCATTTTATTTTTCTAGCTAAACGCACTATCTTACAATTAACTATCTAGCTATATAGGGTACGTAGTAGTGTAAACCAACTTGGTACCGGCAGCGCAAGAGAAAATGATGATAAGACAAATTTACAAAGACTATTTATAATGAATTAGCTGTTAAAGTTATCAAGCTTTCATTCAGAGGTAGTGATTCTGAATTTGAATGTAGGTTTTGAAGGAAACTGCCATTTTCTTCAAACAAATTACGGTTGACTTTACTATAGACAAACTTGACTGAAAAGTATTTTATATATTTCATCGGACACTGGCAACATTGTCCATCGAAATGTGCCTGTAATTTCGATGGACAATGTTGCCGGTGCTATAATGGATTGAAGAAAAAGTAGGTTGTTAATCCAGTTAATTAGCTAAAGGTGCCAAAGATTCGCTGGTTTTGTGACCTTTATTTGAAAAAGGGTAAGAATAATCAAATATCAAGTACCATTACTATTAAAATTTCATGTAAATACAAAACAAACTTCAGCTTTATAGTTTATCGGTCGTTTTAAAAACGTAAATGCGAGGTTGCCGTCCGGTGTTCGCCATTAGCAACCGTTTAGCCGTAAAACTTGACACAAGTTGGCTCATAAAGATTAGCCGCTGAGTGTACCGCTCCCCCAGATTACTGTATTTCTTGTAAAAATACTGGCTTGAGTGCATTGTACCGTTACAGCTATTTTAATTTAAAAATATTATTTATATCTAATTTATTTATTTGAGAATATTTTGTATTCAAATTTTGCTATTGATATTAATATGATATTAAATACTTGTCTGAATATTTTTGATTTCACAGCGACTTGAGAAAGTTTTGATGCTTATTTATTTCTTAGATTTTCTATTTTGCACTATATTTGTATTTTAATGTGGGTGACAATATAAATTATGTCTAAACATTATAGCAGAAACGTCTGTAACCCAAAATAGATATCCACTCGGATATCGATACTTTTTTTTGGAGAAAATGTTCTCAAAATCCGTACGTGTCAATCAACAAAATATGGGAAAATTCCTGTATCAGTTACTCTTACGGTGCCGTACGGCATTTAACTATTTTATATAATATATAACATACTTTCGTCAGAAATATCGTCCGGCTCGTCCCATACATAAAACACAGAAAGTGATCTCCTAAGTTAATCCTGTAAACTCCAACGGTACAGTTGCGCCGTAACGAATGGGAATGACCCCATTAGAGGGCACCTTTTAACGTATTAAATCGGAACTTATCTTCAGAACTGTTCGCGACCTGACCCGAGGGCTGCCCTTATCAATGCTACCACTCACTTCGGGATAGTGGGGTGGACGGTAATCATTTTGTGGTCTATCCGAGTGATACCCTGAGGGTATTCTGTATTTGTACTGAAACGTGACTATTGTATAACACTATTTTTTATACAACTAATTGATGGAACAAACAGATGGCCCACCTGATGTTAAGTAATAACCATCACCTATAACAAAGCATTACCTCGTAGGTCACGCACGATAGAAACGTGCCCTACGATGCACTGCCCTGCGTCCATCAACTTGAGTCATACAGAAGTGTGCCTCATGTGCCTGTAATTACACCGGCAACCACACTCTTCAAACCGAAACACAGCAACGCTGCTTGGCGGCGGAAAAGGTGGTGGTAGTACTTCCCCGGACGAGCCCTTCACAAAGAGCTCTACTACTCTTAAATCTTACTTAATATAATCTTGCTTAATCTTAATAACGCTTGTGTCAGTGTCACTGACTTGATGGCATACCTACTCAACAGTTTCTATGAAAAACAGTGACCCAAATGAAATTTAGTCGCACAAAACAAGTATGATATTAATATAAAAAACTGAACGTTTGAAACAACACGCTGAAATAAACGTACAAAGGTACATTTTGCAGCAGTGACCTTTTGCGCACAAACCAAAAATGGTTTCGTAAATAAATTACATTAATTACTAGATATATTAATTTATAACAATAGAAATATTGTTTGTGTTTGCTAGTTCACAGAAAATAAAAAAAGCATATTTAATAGTTATAAAATGTAAAAATTCTTATCATAACAAAAATCAACATAAAAATAACCCTTCACTTCACAGGTCTCTAAACGGGTTACAGCGCCACGCTAGGTTCGTGTTCCATCAATTTGATCGCACGTAAGCCTTCCAAGCTACGTAGTTCTCAGGCTGATACATAGATGGAAGCACACGTATGTGAAATTAACGGAAAACTTTTTTGTATGTTTCGCTAGGCTGATATTATATAAAAAAATGTATAACACCTAAAGCGTAGTTTTTTTTGAGTTGGTTTAGTACATTTCTGACAGTTTTATTTTTATTTTTATAACAAGCTCCGATGAATTATATTTATTTTATACCAGCTAATAATAGTATAAATGAATGTTGATTGCTATTCACAAGTACTTTTTTAGATATATATCGCTGATGCGTTTAAAATCGTTTGTTAATCACACACTCGCTCTTGGTTATGGGAGAGATGAATGATCATGCAAAGTTTTTATGACTCGTATTAATCAAATGGTTTCATACAGTTTTCCCTAAAAACTGCATCATAATCTGTAAGCAACCATCAAAACAAGCGATAAAACATGTAACTTCCACTTAAATGAATCAGCCCCTATATAGTCGCCATTTCACATCGTCGCTAAATTGGTACAAAACATAAATCCTTCTGTTTAATTTAATCAACACCCGCGTTCTTCATTTATTTATTTACAACTTGACCACTTGTGTCTGGCCCCTACTTCTACATTGTAAAAAAATATCTCATAGAAATCATGAAGAGGAGGAAAAGGATAGTCGACACGAAATAGGTCGAGCTATGGTGGTTGGTAGGATGTCCATAATTTTAAATAATGTGGGAGCCCACGCTTTTGTTGAATGCACTCCAGCAAGAGTTAAAATTAAATTAGATCAAGATAAGGGCCAAAAAAGGATGTTGATAGTTGGGTTGGCAGTACCTTGTAAAATTATCTATTATATTTTTGTGTTTCAATATTTCGTTTTGGTGTAACTTATTATTATTTTAGATTAAAATAATCTAAAAAAAGAAACAAATCATGTTGTTATGGCGATACATGTTGTTAATTCATAATGTACCATGACTACTTAAAATTAGAGTACCTGCATGCAATTATTCTATGGAAATAATAAGCAGTAGAAAGTTGTACTTCATCCAAATTATAAAAATAATCGAAATCAATTGCTTTCACTGAACCATGTCTAAATTAAATCATCAAACACTTTTTAAGTTTACCATTACCATAATATCATCCAAATAATGTAATTCAAATTCAAAAATCGAATTCAAGATGGCGGTGCTAGGACTAGGGTGTCTCCCCTACCGGATGTTTGCGCATCTCCTCCGCACGGAAGCGCGGGGAATGAATTATGATCACGTCATCATTTATTTATTTTATTCCCCAATTCTGATGACACTTTAATGTTTTGTGGAATTGTAGTTTATCCGACGAATCAACGGCTCGTGCTGAGTGCTCTGACAAATTTTAATATTATGGCTTAACCAAAAAAAGACCTAATAATGATGTATTGTTAACTTTAGTGTTATGCATTGTCAAATTAATTACTCAATACTCCATAATTATATCATCATAATATTCACTTTTATGTTAATGTATCAATGCAATACGCAAAAGTAATAGTAGGTGCAAGTAATAAAAATGTCATATTCCGTAATTAAAGAGTTTTGTTACAATAATACCCACTTGAAGCAATCATTATGTAAACACTTGATTTCAAAAGTCAGCCACTTCACGAGCACATCGCAGAGTAAATAAAGCAACTTAAAGCCAACAAAGGAACATTCCGAACGTCAGATAATGAGCGTGGCTAGCGAGGAGGAACGAAATGTCTGCCCGGGAGAGGTTGCGATATTTCCGCGTCATTGCACACTTTGTTGATACCCTACACCGTGTCACGGGCACGCGGGTGGAGTGAAAAATAGCCTCTAGATTTTTTGGAAAACATAGCTATTTATTTTTTCTATAAAAAAATATATAAATTTATGCTGATTTAAAAATATCAGGTTGAATTAATTTTGATATATACCGTTGGAGTATTATATCTACTTTACTTTATTTACTCATTCATTTGGAGCAAGAATTTTTTTGGGAAGCATGAATTTTATTTAAATGGGCGGTAATAAAATAATATGTGAGTGCCACCGCCGTAATTTATTTTTAAAATGGGGTTCGTGAAAATGCATGAAATTTTCTTGATGACTTTTGCATATCATATACCTACAGTTAATGTAGCTTTAGTACTATGACCTGTCCATTTTAAAGTCTTTTTTAAAATACCTTGGTTTCTTATCATAATCATATAAATTATTTATTAATTTTACTTCTTATAATATAGCTGTATAGTATGTTTATTATGCTTTTTATAGCAAAATTTACTAGGTAGGACTTATTATGATATAGTAAAAGTTTATAGTTCCTATCAGCGTGGCCTATGTCGTATTGCACTGCATCTATCACCTCACAAGGCATAAAGAGAATAAGAGTCTCCTTCCTTCAATTGACCGACTTCATTGTAAGGATCGCGGGTGATGGTGGATTAAAAAACCGTTCTTCCTGGATATATATAGAATAATCTTATGTCCAGTAGTATATTTTCAGTCTGATGATGATGATGTAGAAAAGATCATCACGTGATATCATTAACCTGGCACAAAGATTCGTCCAATCAAAATGCATCACCAGCCATTGACCAGCCATTGACCAGCCATTTGACAGCCTTCACAGCTCAGTTGGTAGTAGCTCTGCCTTCTGCGCCGTAGGCCGTGGGTTCGATCCCCACCGAGAACAAACATTTGTGTGATGAACATAGATGTTTGTTCTCTGTCTGGGTGTTATATAATATTATAGTATGTATTTACAAAAAAAAAAGTATATAAGTAATATATCAGCTATCTGGTTCCCATATTACAAGCTTTGGCTTAGTTTGGGACGAGATAGTGCTGTGTGGAATGTCCACCAATATTTATTTTATTTATTTATTTATCACCTGGTCACACTACGCGCCAGCGAATTCCGAGTAATTTATCGCATACGATATCTTTGGCAGTAAAAACGTCAGCGTCCACCCGCTGCCTATCGCCTATCGCCGAGAACCTATCGCTGAGTTATAGCTTTGAGATGATTGGGATAGCTTAGCCGGCCTTGTTTGATAAGTCACGGTTTCCCATACCTTTGCATTAACCAGGTAAATACAAGTCGCCATCGTCTTTGAGCAGAAAGTGCTTATTTGTTTCCATTGTTTATAATTAAACGTCTCTTGGATATTTTTGAATCAAAACAATTCAATGTATTCTGTTTAGGCGTTGAAAAAATCAACGAACTAAACCGATAGCACACAAAAAAAAACACAATATTTAATCTGCCTACAATATTAATTATTTACTAAAAGATATATAATTTAATTGCTAAGAGTTGTCAAAAGATAAAAAATACAAGACAGCACTGGTCAATTGCATAAAACTTATCGGTGCCTGATCAAATAATTAAAAATACGCCGTACGGTAGATGGAGCGCATCGTAAATTTTAGTTCACGCATTCAATTTGCAAAACGGAACGAGCCTACCTCTGTGCGCGCTATTTATTATTGGGATGGAAAAAATCTTCGCGAGACATACCATAAAAATATCCCCATTAAAAACCAAATTATTTAATTCTGGATTATCGATAAAAATATACATACATACATACATAAAATCACGCCTGTTTCCCATAGGGGTAGGCAGAGACCACGGATTTCCACTTGCTACGATCCTTACATACCTCTTTCGCTTCATTCACTCTCATAACATTCTTCATACATTCTCGTCGGTTTAGGGTACTCTTGACCTGGCTCTTCTCTAGAACGTCTGCTATCTGATCGAAATACGTTCGCCTAGGTCTTCCCCTCGCCTGATGCACCTGTTTTGTTAACCTCCTTTCATCCATCTTCTCCACATGCCCAAACCATCTTAACATACCTTTCTCTACCCTCATCACTACGTCTTCTTTCACTCCACATTTCTCTCTAATTACACTGTTCCTCACTCTATCACTCAAATTCACATATTGGATCGATAAAAATATTGGACTACTAAATAAAGAAATTATTGAAGCAATAAAGAAATCATTAACTTCTTGGAAGGATAACTAAATTATAAAATAGAGCTTTTGTAAAAAAAAAGCAGATCATTGACTGACTACATAAAACAATTATACTCATAAGTCAGAACTTGCCCTGCCCCATTCAATAGGTCAATTTATCGAGACCAGTAAAGTTGTACAATGCAATCAATCATGCAAATAAATCTTTCATTTCAATGACGCCTTTTGTTTATGAGCAGAACAAAGGGATGGTCTTACTGAGGTCGAATGTCAGCGCTGTGGAACATTGTGGACAAAAAAAAACGTTCATTATAGATATAAAATGTTTGAAATTAAACAGCCGCAAATGTCATCATGATGCCATTTTGGCTTATTCCAGTAAAATATAATGCAGGCGCGCATTATATTTTATACTTCAGTATTTAAAAAAATCGCTAATATTGCATTCTTGTTAGTATATTCTGTGATTACTTTTGTATTCAAGTCTAGTACACCTCTGTCACATGTTTCTCACATACACAACACAATATACTGATATAATCTATCTACTTAAATACAAAATGATTTTATAAGAATGAAAGTGTAACCATCTCAGTGCGTGCGACTGTACTATTTCTTATATCTCTTTTTATTATAATAAATTTAAAAAAACTAAGTAAAGCTTGTAAGAAGGGAATCAGATGACTAATGTAATCCATTTTTTTTTAAATACATACTACCAACTAAGCTGTGAGGGTTGTTAAATGCAACGGCACATTACTTAAATAAAGTATTTGTTTTTTTTTTCTGTGTTTAAAAATACAGTAGGAAACTACTGGAGTCGGTCGAAAACTTATGTTAATTTCAGTTGGAAATGTTACTTCGATCACCTGTTCTTGATGTTCATGGCCAATTATCAAGAAAAATTGCTTCAAAAGTAAATAAATAGACACTGGCAGTAATTTAAGTCACATTATCACAACGTTGATGAATAGTGAGTAATAAAATACAACTTGCACGCTAATGGCGCAGTATATTACAAAAGTAAAAAAAACAACAAATGTATAAATTTTATTCTGGAGAAAATATATAAAACTGACCACGTAAAAAACATAAAATATATGACAGCCACCATTAATTTGATACCTAGTATATAATAATTAATTTGATCGCTAAAATATTGAAGAGTAACCTACATTTCATACCTAGTATATTTCCATTGCGTCCATAGTAGAATGAGACGATTTGAAGCCTGGCACGTTTTATCAAAGTGTCCGCTCCTCATTCTTATAAACAAAAGCAACATTATAAATGTGTCAAGAAAAAACAACGGAGCGTCAAAGACCTCCCGGATATTTTTACAATCGCTTTGTTTTTCTATCTCATTAAAAAAGCACTGGGTACAAAAATAACTTATGCCCGCCCTGATTCATTTACTCGCGGCAATAAATCGTCAGCTGGTAGCGCGAATTAAAGGAAGCATAAGAGCAGCATCTCAAGTGTTATGGATTGTGCAGTTGCTCAGTTAAAGTACTGCTTTCTGATCACTCAGCCTTGAGGGCTTTGACCCTTTATAATCATGCGCTTGGCTCTGGCTTTGTGAAATATTTTCATGTGTCTTAAGAAAAAATGAGGAAAGATAAACGTATGATACTTTTAATAAATGAAAATAATGTTGCACGGTTGACTCAAATATTTCATTCAAATCAGCTGGCGGCATGGGGTTAAAAATGTTTATTGGTCAAATAAATAAAATAATAATAATAGATATCTAATAATTATAATATTATGTGTGTATATTTTTACATAAGCATATTGGTCAAATAAATAATTTGATAGATATGCATGCGTAATTATTAATGGTATTGGTCGATTCTTCTGAAATAAGTTCTGTCAATATTTTAGGTGATTTAATAAAAATAACTATGACCAAAGATAATCATTCAATGAATTCCTAATAAACTAGGGTTAGGGAAGCTTTTAATTACTATTAGCCAGTTGAGCTATCCGAAGATCGCTTGCAATGATCGACATTCATCATTTGGCGAATAATTTATAAACTTCTAAAACTGCTTTTGTTTATACATTAACTAAACTATGATACTCAGAAGAAGGTTGTTGTTTTTAGAAGTAACTGGTTTTATATTTTCTTTTAAATGTATAACATGACATAATACCATGCAAAGAAATGTAGGTATATTACTATTAGTTTTTTGCTTGATTTTACTCTCCTCAGTTTTTTATGAAAGGAACTAGAAAAAAGCGAAGCAGACGTGGCTAGGCCAAGTGTACCTCATTATAAGCCATCTATGTCGCACTGCTGGGCAAAAGCCTCTCCCATTCCCTCCACTGTGTGCGATCCTGTGCTGTGGTATTCCACTCCAGCTGGTAATGTCGAGGTCATCACGCCATCTCGTTCTTGGTCTGCCACGACGCCTTAAGTATATACTTTGCTAAAATTTAAGTAGTCACCAACTTAGCTCGTTCATTACCCAGGAAACATGTAAGTCTTCTAACTTCCCCAAACTTTTAACTTCCGCCAAACTTTCCGAAGTTATGTTGGTGGTGGAACTTATGGGACGCCATAAACTTGGAAGTTTGCGGACAAACTATTCATTTAGGAGTTTCGTGACGACCACAGATTTTATATAACAGAAGGGGTAGCACTAGTTTACGTCGTAAATTAGGTTTATTCCAGAAATCCCCTGCGAAGGGGCTTTCTGGACAGTTTGTCCAACAAACTTAGCCTTACTATAAGCCGTACTTTTAAGTCAATAGTCAGTCTATGAGGAAGTGTCTAAGTCTAGTAAAGTTATTGTGTTACTGCGGTTTTTGAAACAGGAAGTTTTTAAGTTTTATTTGAAACAAAATAATTGTTGTCATTTGACATCGCTTAGCACCATAACTGAACTAGTCTTGTTTGATCAGAGTCAGATACTTTCCTGTTGTCCCTGCTGTTCCCTTCCCTTTAGTAATGGTTTTTGATCTGCAATGTAGATCAATTGGTACTAGAAAATCTTAGGCACGATGATATCCTACGGTGCTTGGTGAACAAACTCGTGGAGCTGTTTCTGTTTCACCATCATCACCTATGATGGTCCACTGCTGGACGTAGGTCTCTCCAAAGACGTGCCACTGAGCCCGGTCTTCGGCTCTTCTCATCCAATGTTTGCCAGCTACATTTCGCAAATCGCCGCATCACCTCGCCGGAGGGCGTCCTACATTACGCTTACCTGAACGCGGATTTCTTTTATATTATTGATCGAGTGAGCGAAGCGAACGAAGATCTTAGTTTCAACTTGGGCGATTTGGCATTTTATGTATGTATGTATGTATGTATGTATGTATGTATGTGTGTATGTATGTATGTTTGTCTGGCGATAACTTTAGAACCGTTGATCCGATCTGCATGAAATTTGATATGTCGATAGCTTGTACTTGAGAAATTTACTGGTAAGTATATGAGTAAAATCGGATGAAGGGTTTTTGAGATATGGGGTTTTTTAAGAGGGCAAAAATAAAAAAAGTTACATAAAAAAATCAAGTTACATGTCATATGAAAGGGCTTTGTTTGGACATTCCAAAACAATTTTTACTTTTTTTTGGGACGCTCGGTTTTTGAGATACAACAAAAAAAGTTAAATTAAGATAACCAGCGATCCAAGAGCTCCCATGTCTAAGAGTTTCGTTGATATCAAGGTTTTTCTACTGGTTGTCCAATTCCTTTGCTTTTTCTTATTTTTTTTTCTTGAAATAAATTAAGGAGGTACTCAGTTCTCATAAAATCGTGACGACGACCAGGTCTGATGATGGAGCCAAGGTCTGTTCAACGGAACTCTTCAATAAATAGGCCAATAGAGTTGAAACTTGGTTACCATACCAAGTTAGTAGGCGGTAGTCAGAAAAAAGTCCAAAGATAGTGTTAGGACTTGCCTCTGACTACTACCTACTCAAAGTTTTGATGCGTTCGTCGGGTCGCATCACGAGATCTCAGTTCGGGACGAACTACTTGTTATAATATAGTTTACTTTTAGAGTCGCCTTTTTACTACTTGGCTTTTTAGGTACCTACGTACTACACGTCCGTTAATGACTGTGACTATAATAAAGTGGTGGCCAAAGTCAGGCCAAAGAAGTTTAGGGCGTCCAAAAGTGCGATGGGTCGACGATATCGTGAAGGTCGCAGGAAACACCTGGACCAGAAACGCACAGGACAGAGGAGGCTGGCAAAACATGAGGGAAAATACCCAGCAGTGGGTGATACCAGGCTGACATGATGATAATGATGATGATATAATAAAGAAAAACAGAGTTTCGGATACGTACAGCTGATGCAAACTAACTTTGCTTATCAGTCGGTAGTAGCCGGTCACAGTAGCGCCCATAAACAACAGGGTGTTCTAAACTTATTTGCATTTACACGGGCCAAGTAATTGCGCTGCGCTTCGGGGAGACGTTTAATTAAAGTAAGTGCTCAACTTTCAGATATAGACTTAAGTATCTAATAAGAAAAGTTTTGAGAAATCTAAGCGGTTGGTCTCCTAGGCAAAGTTCAGTGAATTGTGTACAAAATTATAGATATTACGGCATCCTCAATACATTTTTATACAAAATACCTCATGAATAATAATTCAGAAAAAACTACCTTCGTTTTCTATAAAAAAATGTTCTCTTCGTTTTAGAATTTTGAGATTCTACAAGGTTGTATGCTTTTATGTGCTAATGGAATGCAAATTAAACACATATTTTATAAAATTAATTTATATTTATAAGCATCGTTTAAAAACCAATAAACAATTGGTTTGCCTTTTGATTAAATGGAAGTGACATTAAACTTAAGATCGTGCAGTTTCACAGTTAAGTAATGAGTTTATGGCCCTTACTGCCACACTCAAAGACGTTTAACGGTTAGTTAAAGGTGACATAGCTTATAATAATATATAGTATTCTTGTAATCTTTGTATATATTTTGTCAATGATACCATAACAAAAAAAAAAATACAAATTATATTTTGGTGATCATTAAAGTTTTAACAGTAGCTACCGAAATATTTTTAAACTATTATGAAGACGATTTGTCCGTTTGCTCTTCTTATGGACTGTTGATGCTAAATATTTAATATATCATTGTTTTGGTTCAAGGTATTTTGAGTTTTATTGTAAGGAAATAATGTTGGGTGTGCATACAGGGTGTTCGGCAGATAGGGTGTCATAGGGATTTGCGGTGCAGGAATGATCATTTGCAACATTATGGTGGTCTAGTCAAGCCCTTCCTGAGATTCTTTAACTTATAAAATTAAAAACGTTAGAGATTGTGCAAAAACTATAAATGAACTACCTATTTTTATATTGCCTTTGATTCTGTGTCTAATAGCTAGCTGTCTAATTGTATCTTCATCAGCTTGAAGAAGTTCACTGCTAGACATAGGCTACATTTCATATAATCACGATTAAGAGACGATTCTCTTTTCAAGATCCCGCCAAGCTAGACATAGGCCTCCATACGTTTCCAGAAAGAACGACTTTGAGCCTTCTCGACATCCCGAAATTTTTACAATGTCGTCAGTCCATCGCGTGGGTTCTCTAGTATTGCAACCAGCAGTCCGCGTCAGTGATAAATGCTAAAAACGTGTTGCATACTCGTTCTTCACTCCAAGTACGTATTTAAATAGACTTGCATGTTAATTACTTAATTTAGTACCCAGGAGCGTGATGATTATGCATGTACGCACATGATGGTATTACTGATCAGTAAAAGAGATGGCTAAGGTGTACTTTGCATAGGCACAAGCAACTGAAATGAACTAATAAATTAATGGTTGAAACTCCCAGGCATAGAGTAGATATTCCCTTACACCTCTTACCATAGGTCGGAATGTCAGAGACACGTAAAAATATGCATTTGGTCAGAATATTAACTAGTACTGGTTTCCCCATAGTGTGAGGTTCAAAGTAAATTGTATTTAACAAACGGTAAGCACAGAGGTATGCTTAAACTCAGAGAGTAACATGGTCACAGTCCGCTTTGTAGCAGTTTGATAATAAAAATAGTTTTTACAGTGGTATTATAGAACCCGTTTTTTTAGAAATGCCTCCACTAGAGACATACTGGTATATAGGGTATTGGGTACCAAAATCTGGACAGCCCAATATTATAGGCTTTTATATCGATCGATATCATTGCTACTAGAATAATAACTGGTACTGTATTCTTTACAAAGTAAGCATTTCTACATGATATATTGCAGGGTATCTAATCTACCAAACAGTAAGCATATACTCTAAGTTCAACAAATCATAAAAAAAACTAAAACAACTAAACCGATCGCTCAAGGTTCAATGAAAAATAGTCGCTACATTTTGGTATTACCAGTTTGGTAAGAGTCGTCTGGCTTAACCCTAAGCCTTCACAGACAAATAAATTAGGGTATTAGCTACCAAAACCTGAACTAAGCCTAATTTCATAGGCCCTTATACTAACTAGCAATTGCATTCATATCTTCTTGATTCGAGCCAACAGTGATGTATGCCGGGACTATTTACGAGGGTCGTGGACACAAATTGAAAATTATGAGTTGACGCGAGAGCTGGTAACGAGAACATTAAATTACACCGCATGTTTATGTTGCCGTGCAAGCTAGTACATTCGTTACGAAAGAGCCACTGGGATGGTGCGATGTTTTTTTACAAACAAATATATTTACTATTATAGTTTAATAAATATAACACTAATAATAAATTATAATACTTTATAAAGATTCATACAAAGATTAATAATAACAGTTCTATTTTTTTTTTGTTTAATCGTTTATTTCAGCAAATTTAAATACATGTCTAGACATGATATTTTCACATATATTTTATATAGCCTTCAATAGCTATTCTTCAAATATTCTTTAAAAATAGATATTAGATAATACAAATGTAATGACGTCATTGTGAGAACCGCGGGAAGCTCAGAATCGTTCCTGGAAAAGTTAAAGGGAATTAATGTCCAGCTGTGGCATTCTTCAAGCTGATGATGATGATGATGAAGACCAATGAAAATAAATAAAATAACACCCAGAAACAGAACTAACATTGTGTTCATCACACAACAAGTTTAAGAGCAGTAGTAGTTTTTTTTTAAGAGTAGTAGAGCTCTTGGTGAAGGGCTCGTCCAGGGAAGTACTACCACCACGCCTTTTTCTGCCGCCAAGCAGCATTGCTGTGTTTCGGTTTGAAGAGTGTGGTTGCCGGTGTTATTACAGGCACATGAGGCACACTTATGTACGTCTCAAGTTGATGGACGCAGGGCAGTGCATCGTAGGGCAAGTTCGTGAGTGACTTACGAGGCAATGCTTTGTTATAGGTGATGGTTACCACATAACATCAGTTGGGCCATCTGCTTGTTCCATCAGCTAGTTGTAAAAAAAATGTTTGTCTTCCGTCAGGATCGAACCCACAACTTATAACCCACAGCGCAGAAGGCAAAATTACCAACTGAGATGTGTGGCATGTTCTTTTATGCGGCTGCTTAAATGGAAAAAAACATAATCGTAAAATAATAACAAACTATAAACATTGATAACCTTTGCCTACTCAAATAGTAATGGCGATTCAAACAATAACTCTTTGTAATAAAGTATTATAATGAGGCTATTCTGTGATTAGTATACCTTGAAATAGTTATAATGATGCATTCTAAGAATTATTATCAAAATTCATTGTCACAAAATGTTTACTACCTATTTTGATTGTTTTTTTTTTAGTAAAACATACTTTTTGAGATTATACTTTGGTAGTATATTGCTATATTGTTATCATAGTGCACCGTGTACCATACCAAATACGTCATTAAGGGGCTGACAACTATCAAAGAACTTCTCGCTCGCACGTTTCGACAAGTTGAAAGATATAAAATCATTAAACTCATTTTCGAAAAATCGCAATCAACCATTTTGTGTGCAATCACATTGCACACAGTTTAGTAAAAATTTCATTTTGATCGATACATGTTTTCCTACTTAAAAGTTGGCTTATGTACGAAAACTAGTAAAGCAAACTTTTGAGTAAGAAAATATGTATCGATCAAAATGATTTTTTTACTAAACTGTGTGCAATGTGATTGCACACAAAATGGTTAATTGTGATTTTTCGAAAATGAGTATAGTGATTTTATATCTTTCAAGATGTCGAAACACATTAGCTCTTGTCTTCGCCTTAAGTCAAATGACAGCCTTCACAACTCAGTTGGTAGTAACTCTGCCATCTGCGCCGTAGGCCGTGGGTTCGATCCCCACCGAGAACAAACATTTGTGTGATGAACATAGATGTTTGTTCTCTGTCTGGGTGTTATATAGTATTATAAGTATGTATTTACAAAAAAAAGTATGTATGTATTATATCAGCTATCTGCTTTCCATATTACAAGCTGTGCTTAGTTTGGGGCTAGATAGTGCTGTGTGGAAAGTCCACCAATATATATTTATTATTTATTTATTTTATGGTATATTTAGTACTAGCTGCTGCCCGGGACTTCCCTCCTGTATAAGTAATTATTGTTAACATTCATATTTCAGCGTTTATTAATCCTTTATTGATTTTTTTCTAAACCGTTTCCGATCATTTTTCGGAATAAAAAGCAACTTCTATACTTATCCAGATTAGAGAACTATACTGGTTTTTTAATACTACTTACTGATGGAACAAATAGATGGTCCACCTGATGTTCAGTGGTGGATTAAACTAACAAACATCCAATCGTAACCTTTTCATTTGTATTAAAAGGCTATTTTTTATGTGTGACAATATTTTTTTGTAACTTTCTTAGTGACAAATACTTGCAAGCGCTTATTTGAATATAAATTTTATTAAACCACATATAAATGTAAAGATACGGCAACTAAATGCCTCGTTGCATACACACATGCATATTGTGCAATATTAGAAGAACATTTCATAGGTTGTACTTTTTATCAGGATTTAAGAATCAAAGTCAATCTAAGGTATAGTGTTTTCAAGTTAATAATTTTGCAGGAATAAGTCATTTAAGTTTTCACGATAGTACAAACGAATTATTTTTCTAAAATTAAACTTTTAAAAACTATTTATGATAATGTACATAAAAACTAAGCACTCAAAATTTGTAAAAAAAATTATGAAGCTGTCTGTACTTTATTATTGATAAGGTAGATGACCTGTGAAAATACTTTAAAAGTAGCCATTACTTTTTAATACCTAATAACCTATTACCAATTATAATTAAATTACCTATGAGTTTTTCTGTTCCGAATTTAGGTTTATGAGCATAGTGCCAGTACTTTCAAACGGTGAAGGAGCCTAAAAAGTTCTAAAACATGTGTCAACTGCCCGAAAGGAGCTTGGGGTGCACCTAAAATCCTTTCACCACATTGTTTCGAAAGAAACTGACACGACAAGAAGAGGAAGTTTCTAAAAATAAAGATTATGAAATAAAATTATGTAATATATGAAATGGTTAGCTACACACCCATTGTAAGGCCAAAACATTTCGAAAGCAAACAATATAAGCTAGAAGTTTCTCACGTGTCGCTACCGCATTTTCAAGGTCAGATCTATGATAACTCCAGAACACACAGGCCGTCTCCAAATGGTCATTCTGCCGTCCACTCGGGTCATGACACTCACGACGTAGCTACGTGATGTGCAGATTAAGTAGCCAGAGTAATTCTGTTGCCTGTCTAAATTTAGATGACACAACAATCCCATTTCGGCCCATGTTGCAGTAGTGACCTACAGTTTACGTGCTATTTTTATGTAAATTCCTTCATATTTCCTCATACCTTTCGTGTTTATATTGTAACCAAGAACAAATTATTTTCATACAATTTTTTTTTTATACTACCAAGAAAGCAAACAAGCATACGGCCCATCTGATGGGAAGCGGTTACCGTAGCCTATGGACGTTTGCAACACCAGAGGTGTCACACGCGCGTTGCTGACCCTTTAAATGTTTTAGAACGCCTTTTTTGATGAACCCCATGCTGTACTCTCCAGGGAAAAGATTATTCAATAAATAGGAAAAAAATGTAGCCAACGATTGTTAATAATAAAAAAGTACAAATGTCATTAGCGTCATCCGTGGCAATACCGCCAGCGATTGGCCCTGTTTTGAATCAGTTGAGCTAAATCTTGATCGTTCGCAACGATCTGCAGATAGTACTCATTGTAACATTCATTGTTTTTTACAAAAAAAAAATTGTACATATTGAAACAGAATGGAATGATACGGTCGTAAAGGTTAATTGGAGCTGAAGAAGACAGGAGCTTCCTTGCATTGAAATATACATTCATACACTGCAAAGAAGCTTGGAAATATACGCGAAACACGTGCTTGAATCGAGCTCGTATAAATTCCGTAAGTTTCATTTGTTCTGTGCGTCTCGTTTGGTGCAAGTGATAAGTGAGTATAGGTTTTGTTGTATTGCAACTTTATGTTTAATCAATAAAAAAAAGAAAAAAAAACATTTATTTTTATTTTTAACTTTTTTACTCTCATTATTAATCAAAATATAGACTTGGTCGCGTGGAGTTAGCACAAGATCCACCTAGCCATAAGAAGCTAGTGATTTTTGTGATTTGAATAATTCCCCCTTTGATTTTTATCAAAACAATTCTTAGCGCAATTGGTAGTAGCTTTATCTTTTGCGCTGTCGTGGGTTCGGTCCCCACCGAAAACAAATATTTGTGTGATGAACATAGACGTTTGTTCTATATCCGGGTGTTATTATTATTATTAGAAGTATGTATTTACAAAAAAATATAAGAATTATATCAGCTATCTGGTGCCCATATTACAAGCTTTGCTTAGTTTGGGGCTAGATAGTGTTATGTGGAAAGTCCACCAAATGTTATTTATACAAGGTTTTTCAATACTTGTATGTAAAACTTCAGGGGGCTAAAGTACCCCTCGATATGAATAACTTTTTCTAAGGAACCAACACTGTGAACGCGAAAAAAAACAGCTGTTTCATACAAAAGTTCAATACCTGCCTGGCTAAAATGTATGAAACAGCTGTTTTTTTTTCGCGTTTTAAATACAATTATTGGAGAACACCTTGTACATTTGTAATCTATTTATTTAACCATGATTAAACGTTTCAACTTTCATTTTAAATCCGCTTTTGTCTTAAGCCCGTGAACATGTTGAACGCATGGCCACCATACATTGCACGTTTAGATATGCAGATCAAAGGGATTCACTGACTTAAATAACACGCACCCCTCTTAATATTACACTTTACCGGACTTAGCGTACGTTGAAATGTGCTAGAACTTTTTAATATTAATACAAAATTGGATTTTTCAATGTTGAAGAACCGCTTTTTTATATCAAATTCATCATAAATTAAGTAAAACATGAGTGTGAATAACTGTGAAGTAGAAACGGAATACTTAATTATTTTAAGTTTTTAAGTGGGCGATACGCTACGCTTGACATCGTATGTGTACGCATTGCTTTGGTGGGCGGATACCTTTATATAATCGAATGGTTATAAAGTTATGTATGTTTCTTTATCGTTTCATTATATTTTTATGCGTTTATAACTTTAAACTTACACTCAAAGAGCAAGTCCTCAGTTAAAATATTTACTGAAACAGCTTTGATCCCCAAGCACGGCAGATTTCCTTTTTTTTTATACAACTAGCTGATGGAACAAGCAGATGGCCCACCTGATGTTAAGTGGTAACCATCACCTATAACAAAGCATTGCCTCGCAAGTCACGCACTATAGGAACGTGCCCTACAATGCACTGCCCTGCGTCCATCAACTTGAGGCATACAGATGTTATGCCTCATGTGCCTGAAATTACACCGGCAACCACACTCTGCAAACCGTAACACAGCAACGCAGATCTCTTAGTACCGAGTACTAACTCAATATTATTTGACGATTTCTTAGAGGGGGTAGTCAGAGGGGGGAGTCGTTTATGTATATGAATATTTTTGTTTTATATTTATCGTATCTGGTTCGTTCATTCTTGTACCTACCTATCTACTTACATTACTCTAATTATATGTTGTGTGTTCTTCTGGCCAGTAAATTATTGCTTATGTCTATGGCTAGGTACGTCAAAGTATTACATTTGGCATGTACCCACAATATGAAGTAGTTAGTATTCTATACGTGACAGGTGTTTAGTTATTTACAAGTTTACTTTAGTTATTTACAAGCCTATCAACGCTCCTAGAATACTGACTGGTTTCCTCACCATGTTAAAATACTTACAGATAAATTAGGTTTAAATGTATCAAACCAAAATCTGCTAAACTGTATGTTCAAAAACATCTTTCATCCGATACTAAATAGTTATTCAACTATGTAAGGTAAAACACTTTAACGCGGCTATTTATTGAGGATTCTATGCCAAAGTAGTAAATCATTTTCAAAATGGCGTCACTATGGTACGGTTGCCAAAATTATGTAGAATCAAACGATAAAGTACGAAAGATCTTTATTATAGGTAAGTTAGTTTGTATTTTATGAGCTAAGGACTCATTTTATTAGGTTGAACGAGTATAGAGCAATAAATATTTTTTTCATAATTTTACGTAATATTTAATTATTTTTTTTGTCTTAAAATTAACACAATTTGTTGTTAAATGAAAGCAATTTTAATATTTCAAATCGTTTAATATATTATTGACAATTTGTTAAAAAAATATGGAGGTATAAAAAGTTCTGAAGAAGTATATAGTAGCTAAATATTAAAATGAGTTGATAGCTCCTCCAATCCAATCTTCAGAAGCAAAAATTAGATACAGGCGAAAGATAAATTATAATCTTTAAAATGTAACCCTTTTCCACAATTAATCCATCCATCTCTTATTTACTACGGATATAAATAGCTTTAGTTATTTACTACTGATAGCTTTATACCTAATGCCGTGCGCGTGGGTTACTAAAGGCAGTACTTCATAGTCTCACAAATGATGTGGAAGGCTGGCCGAAGAAATTCGGCCTTAGCTTCGACGCAAGCAAAGCTAAGACCGGTCATTGACCAATTTTGAAAATATTTTATATTTATAAATGATATTTTTACTCGTACACTGATTTCAGAATGAAATTTCTGAAACAACATGACCTAGAGAATTAAAATTACAGATAAAACAATATAGTTATGAACCAAGATGGTAGATAACAAAACAGCAACAGCCTCACGTCTTGGATCCTCGGCGTGGTAAATATCCCCTCTTATTTCTTTGTATCCTGTAGTAACTCAGATGTATGTAGTAGGTCGGTAGCCAGACGTACGTCCAAGTATAACATTTGACACATTACCTAAATTTTGCAGTTGCGAGAAAAGAACGATTGAGAAAACTTTGGAGATATATGGGAGAGGCCTTTCCAGCAGTGGACTCCTTCAGGCTCATAACTATGATAATATTAATAAATAAATGCACACGTTGATTATAAAGGAGTCATTTAAGTGTGTGAAAGAACAGTCACACTAATAATATCAGTAATAGGAGTTTAATGCAAAAAATATATGCTTTAGCAATGAAGAAGAATTTTTATCTAATTATGTGACCAGCAGCAAAAGTTTTTAGAAGCCGAAATTCGGCTTCTCAAATCATAAAGACAACATTATTTCATAGATTCCGGACTACCACAGCGTAGAATATAACTACCGCCTCTACTAACAAACCCTTTTGTCCAGTGGATAAATGGCCAAGTCCACACTAAACCATGTCCAACACTATTTATATCTGAAACGAGTTATTTCCGTGAGTAATGGGACTTATGGTATTGTGTTAATGATTACGAAAACTAAATTTTCGTCTCAGTCTTGCAAGATCAGGCTTAAATCTCTTAATACTCTTGATAGAAGCGTGTGCGTTTCTAGAAAGTCTGTTGTGTCAACAGAAAACGTTTAGAAAAGTTTCCGGTCGAAAAAGTCTGATCAGATTCTAAAAATCTCCAGTTCAAATCCGATACCAAAATTTATTAAAATAATTCATGACCATGTTATTTTCATTTTAAATACGTACCTACTGTCTCCATTGGTCTTGTTTTGCTTATAAACAAAAAAGATACAGAAACTGACGTTTTCGAACGGAAACGTTTCCGATTCGATTAGCCCCGAAGATCTGAGTTTAAACAAATGAGTAAAGACAGTGCTTGCTGTGAACTTTTTTGGTGATACATAATTTTTAGGCATTTGTCAAAAGACACAAGCACAGGACAGGGAAAACTGGAAGAGGGGTAGGGAGGCCTTTGCCCTGCAGTGAGAGGATGCAGGCTGAAAATAATAAATAATAATAATTTATTAAAAAGTTTTTTTACATCTGCGTGACTGACCGAGTAGGGGTCAGTCAGTACTCGGCTACTGATAATATTACATGTTGTAGGTGTTTTTCCGTGGTCTTAGGATTTTTTTAAATATTGTCAAATGTGTGATAGGTACACATTATCGTCATGCAAGAAAGTAACAAAACGTGTTTTTTTGTTTCAGGTATTTGTCTACTCATCTGTAAGTAAAACCACAAGTGGTGAAATACAATTTTCCAACTAATCATCAGCCCAGCTCACTGTTGGACTGTCTTCTAGACATTTCCAGTAAGAGAGAGACATTTTTTGGCCCTTTCAGTCCACCGAAATCCCGCCATTGATTTTGTCAGTCCATCGAATGGAGAGGGCGTCCTACGATGTTTCCTCTAGTTTATGGTTCATAACTAGTACTTACCAAAAGTTGACAAATGGTTTAGAATGTTGACCACGAACTGGAAGAAGATAAAAGAGTCATCAAGATGCTAAACAGACTGTTCTTCTAGGCTTGGTCACGTGGAACTGGTTCCTAGATTCACCTATTTTCAAAGTGATCCTTGTGATATAACTAAAGAAATATCTTTTGACTTTGAAACGCACGACGGAAAAATACAAGATGATAAAAGTACAAGATCAAGACTGCAAGACCGTCCCATCCCTCCGCATTATGCCGTTGTAAATCTACCGTAGTGTCGCGTTCTCTATTTAAATGTATTCATCCGAGTTTATCCGGGCGTCATGCGGAGAGGCTTTCGCGGCTATAGCCAGTCGTTTCATGAATAATTTTCGTATAAGCCCATAGCTCTACAAATACTCACAGTAGGTATGTGTATTGAAACGATATCTACGAAAAAATATCACTACACATAATATCACGCACGTTTTGTAGATTTTCTACGGATTGTTATAAGTGTAAATCTTTGTGATTTCTTTTAGTATAGGTAAATACTATATAACTAATTAATTTTGAAATAAAATCTGCTGATATCACTCGTCGATTCAGCAGGACTTTTGATATTATTATATACAAAGAGCCACAGTCGCTTAAGGTACCGTATTAACAATGTCCTATGAGTTATTCGCTGGGTGAGATTAGGATCCGATGGCGCAAGTGGTTAGCGCATCCTCATATTATGGGGAGGTGGGTTCAAATCCCATTTGGACATAATGAAATATTTTCCCTGCCTATATCTAGTAATTTAGTCGTTTTTGTGAGGTTGCCGTTTCATTTAAAGATTGTGAGTCTAAAGTGATCAAAGTGCTTTGTACAGTAACGCGGTTGTTATAGGATATGCCTACTCAACATCAAAGTCAAAGTAGGTAAAGGTATCACAAGTATTAGGTACTTTGAAACGTCTTAAAACAATGTGAATCTAGGAGCCAGTTCTACGCGATCTAGTAAAGAAGATCAACATCAAATGAGCTATTTGCCTGTTCTACCATCTGATTTTACTTAAAAAGAAAAAAACTAAATAACAGTTTCAAGATGAAATTGTGATCAAAATGGTAAACAAGTATTTTAAACCATTCCTATTCGGTGTCGAGCCAAATCCATATCTAATTCTGTAAATGTGTTGCCTTTCCGAAGGTTATAACAACCCACATTTTAGGGGACCGCTTACGGAACCATTTTTATACACACGTTATTCAAATTAGGCAGCAACTGACCAAAACGAGGCCGTGTTTATGTATCCAAGAAACAGTTTTTATTCATTGGATGGAGATACATTGTCTTTTTTGAGTTTCTAGATTATTTGCCCATAAGCTCTGCCTTCTGCGCTGTTCGTCGTGGAATTAAACCCACACAGCGCAGAAAAAAAACAGCTGTTTCATGCAAAAGTTCAATACCTACCTGGCTAAAATGTATGACACAGCTGGGTCTAAAAAAGCGTAGTTAGTAAAGACAATTTTTTTTTTAAGATCTCTTAGATAACCTCCCTTTCAATTGAATGACTCCATTTTATTAATAACAAAACATATTTTATATTATTTTAACAAAAAATACAATTTTAACATAGAAATTAGTTTTATAAAACTTGGCTTGAATAGGCTCTTAATAAAAACCACTAAATTACACCTGCCCGTAATAGCCCACACAAATTATAAATTACCATATCGTTATTATAATCATGTGGTCGTATTTTAAGCAGAGTTTAGAAGTGAAAATTGCGTTATCGCGTTTTTAAAGCCAAATGCGACCGCTACATGCAACAAAGTTTGACAACTTTAAAAGCTCTCCACGTGAAAATAAAATGTACGTTATCCCCATCATCATAAAAGTCGTAGCTGAAGCACCAACAGTGTTTTGGTTCAATTTAAGTTTCAGATATACTAAGCTGCGTTGGGTGTGAGCACACCGATAACGAAGCGGGATACTCTTCAGCATTAAACTCTTAGAAATTCACTGATGGACATTGACCAGACCCATATTATGTTTGCAAGATGATCAATTTTATCAATTGCCTCGCTCAGCCATTACAATTTCGTTTTTTTTTTTTAAATACTACTAGCTGATGGAACAAGCAGATGGCCAACCTGATGTTAAGTGGTAACCATCACCTATGACAAAGCATTGCCTCGTAAGTCATGAACGATAGGAACGTGCCCTACGATGCACTGCCCTGCGTCCATCAATTTGAGGCATACAGATGTTAAGTCTCATGTGCCTGTAATTACACCGGCAACCACACTCTTCAAACCGAAACACAGCGTTGCTGCTTGGCGGCTGAAAAAGGCAGATTCCTCTGTGGAGGGATTTCTTTTTATTACCCGGCAGTTTTTGATTCTACGTGTTATATGGCTTGCCCATTGCCGTTTTAACTTGCTAATTTTGAGGTCTACGATCTTAATTCTCACAAAAATCTCGTTTTGGATTTGATGTAGTCGTAGTATTACCAAGCAGTCCTGCACATAACATCGTTTTATATTTCGAGAAAAAGCGAGGATTCATAAAATTTGTAACAAATGAAAAGACTTCATCAAGTTCCTTAGACTCGATACAATAAAAATTCGAAGCATAAAGAAACAAGATCAGTACTCCCGAGAATTATCTCGGGATCTTATTAAAGCTACAAGCTTCCAATAGGTTTTATGGCCAATTATGAGCTCTAAACCATGCGTGCGAGTTATCACTCAATATTCCATAAAACTTGAATGGGTTATGGTCAATCAAAACATCGTAACTACCCATTAATTAGTGTGAGCGAGTGGTGCATGTTTTTAAACACAATTATGGCCCAACCGCAGTCAAGAAGGCGCAGTCAATTGTAACCTTATCGGAGTTGGAACTGTCGTTGGAACTTTCGAAACAAATACGTCTTTGTCTATGGCTATAAAACATTATGCTAATGAAATAAAAAAGGAATAAGTTTTAAATTTAGAATAGATTTTTAGTCCGTAGTAGGTACTCGGCTTTAATAATTTATCTAGTATAAAAACTGATTAAAAAAAAACACTGAAGTAATTTTGCATCTTATTGTAGTTTGAGTGCACTGGTGGTCTAGTGGTAGCGGCCCCGCCTTCCGATCCTAAGGTCGTGGGCTCAAAACCGGTCGTTTGTGTAGGTTTGTGGTCGAAAATGAGTTTTTCTGTTCAAAAAATGATGTGCACAATGCCAGTACTCTCAAACGGTGAAGCAAAACATCTTGAAGAAACCGGAATGTCGTAAGAACCTAAAAAAAAAATAACATGAGTCAAATGCTCGAAAGGAGGCTCTTATGGTGCTTATGGAGAGAGAGAAACTGTAGTTTTATTCATTAAAATATTTTTTGTTTTAAGTAGTTTTCAAATAATGACTAACTCTAACGTTGACTATTATCTAGTTTATATCAAATTTTACCTGAACCACGAATTCATTGAAACTCTTACAAATTGGAGCTCACAAGAATCATGTCCCTTTCCATATAGTATATTTTACAACTGTGCAAGAAAAGGTTGAACAGTTGCAGGCCATGGGCAGTCGTTGACAAAGGCGGTTCCCTTTGAGATTTTAGTCAAAACTAAATTCCATGCATCGGATTGACGATGTGTTATCCTTGTACAAACATGCAGCACCAACGCATATTCATATTCTCGCTTTGCTCGTTTGATCAATAATAATGTCATCAATAATATGACCGCTTGTTTCATAGCTGCAAAAAGTTCATAAGAAGCAAGACCAGTTTCCCGTTAACTCAGATAAAGTTGAAACTCGAAGCGGTCGTTTCAAAAGAAATGAAAACATTCGAGAAATGCCGATGGTGTGGCTCTGTTCATTGATTCACAGCTAAAGCTTAGGGTTACCCATGTATCTTCTTTAACAAACTATAAAAAAATACTTGAACCTTACGCCTGTCTAAGACTGTTCCAGATTACTCTTTTTAAACTGATGACCCTAATTTGCATCAATCTTATATTTTATTAACTGATAGAACTCGTCTGGGGAAGGATAAATGATATGCCTGCTTGCTGCTGCCTGCTTTCCATGCCTATGTCATGCCCTTCTGCCGTCAAGCAGCGTTACTGCGTGCCAGTTTGAAGATTGTAGGTGCTGACAAAGATACAGGCAAATAAGGCTTAATACCTTGTTTTAAGTTGATGGACGCAGGGAGTGCATCTTACGTTCGTATTCTGCATGTCTTGCAAAGCAGTGTTGGTCAGGGGTCATGGTTACCACTTAACATTAGATGAGCCATCTGCTTGTTCCATCAGTTAAGTGTTATGAACATATTTAAAATAAAGAAACTGGAGCTCAGATCAACGACTGATTATATTATTTATTTAAATGTTACAAAACAGGTAAACAACATTCCTTACTTTTTATCAATGCAGTGACCAAGCTGCGTCTAAGATGGCAACCCTTGCTGGAAATACTCTTATCCGGCCTCCAACATCGTCACCTTTGACAAAAAGAAAACTTCTTATAAATTGCTTAACCAACCATACATGGACCCATCTGTTGTTGTTGGCATCTCAATGATTTGTCAATAAATACAGCCATCTGCAACATATTTCGTCACAAAACCAATACTTTATTACTTACCAATGCCATTTTTTAGACCATTGTATTCGTTAATAATTAAAACTGTCTTGCGAAGTAAACGTTTAAATTCTTCACGTACTTTCAGTTCTTTATAACATCGATACAATTTACATTTATAATGAAGCAGCTGTCTTTTTCTCGCCAATATGAATAATGAGGAGAAAAAGTGAGACATCCGTTTGCCTTTTGCGACAAGTTTTGAATTATTAATAGCATTACTTCTATCTTGAAGAGGTAATTGTTACGATGTGTCTAATGGTACCTAGTTATTGCATTTTCTGTCATAAAAATATGTCTGCAACACCTAACAATTTTAATCCTTGTTTCTTGACAATTATGATTAAATTTTCATAGGCAAAGAAGTTTTTAACTCTTATTTTACCCGTAAAAAATAAGTACATAATTTAAGGGGCTGACAACCATCAAACAACTTCTCGCTCGCACGTTTCGACATGTTGAAAGATATAAAATCACTAAACTCATTTTCGAAAAATCGCAATCAACCATTTTGTGTGCAATCACATTGCACACAGTTTAGTAAAAATTTCATTTTGATCGATACATGTTTTCCTACTCAAAAGTTTGCTTTACTAGTTTTCTTAAATAAGCAAACTTTAAAGTAGGAAAACATGTATCGATCAAAATGAGATGTTTACTAAACTGTGTGCAATATGATTGCACACAAAATGGCTGATTGCGATTTTTCGAATATGAGTTTAGTGATTTTATATCTTTCAACATGTCGAAACGTGCGAGCGAGAGTCACGTTAGCTCTTGTCTTCGCCTTAACTAATTAGCACAAAACATGAAAGCAGCATTCATAATCTTCAGATAGGTTCCATCGGACCTGACATTTTAACGGTGGTGAACAATGCATGTTCTGTTCACCTATTTTATTTTAAGGTCAGGAGTAAATTATTATTATTCATACGTCCGCATAAATCAACCAAGTATGGCATTTATGCCCTCAAAATTCACGGAACAATATAAGAGGCAGCCATCGACGCCTACCGCATCGCAAAAAAAAAACAACATTTGGCTTGATGATAAACAGGTTTCCGAACGGTCAATTTATCTATCTCACTCATACAGATCACATGGTTTGGAGAAAGACAAGGACGGTCGCATCCCAAACCAGTTATTTATTTCTTAACTTGTTACTGACACATAAAACACGGTTCGATTTATCACAAGGTATTGGTAATTGCCTACCGTCTGACTAATTTGCATGGCATCAGTTTTAAATATGGCTGTGGGTTCCGATGTTTTTGGCATTGCAGTGTGTCATTTCACTAGCTTGAATTTCTTTAAAATAAACTTGTAATTCTCTTAACTATAATAATATTAAAATTTTAGTTTTAAACCATTACCATTCCTTTATTATCATCATCCTGAAAATGTCAACTGCTGGACAGCCTCCCCTATTTATTTATTAATATAATTGGCCGTATTTATTATTTATTTACTATTTATTAATAGAACGGCGAATACGGCCAATTATATTAATTATATTAGCTACAAAGATTAAAAGAAAAATAACAACAAAAAACACAAAAGAAAATGTTAAGTCTACCTAAATGAATTACATTAAAATTAATGATAATATCATAATAAAATATGTCAATAGTAATAAATTAATATTAATTAAAAATTGAGTCAGTACAAATATTAGTAGATAATCAAATAAAAAGAACTTCAAGCATTCTAGCACTATCTTTTGCCATTCGTCTGCGAATAGGTCACAATCGGTGGTTTTCAGAAGCTTGTTGAGGGCGCTGAGGGTTCGAAGTATCGGAGAGTTAGCGCGCGCGACAGTGCGACTCAACGGTGGGGCATAGAGTTTGTGCCTCCTAATCCGTAGATACTTATCAGGAACAAAGAGCAGAAGTGGCTTAAGCAGGCCTATTATCCTATCATTCATGACTATCCAATACCACTGGGTAAACAGAAACAGGGCTAACTTTGGGCAGTGTTTTAACTTGAGTTTGCTACGTTTGCCACACATAGCACATACAGCAACGCCTATGAACCTAAACCTCTTCACTAGTTCATTATTTAATATTTTGTAGGCATCAGAAGAACCAATAAAGAACTGTCTATATTTACCATATTTGTATAACATTAAATTTTGATCTTCAATTTTGGTAGCTGTATTTTACCCAAGCTAAATGCCAACTTACTATGATAATCACGAATTGAATCCATGATAAATTGCATCATTTCGTACCGAAGCTATAAATCACACAAATCTTTGATTTAACGTTCAGAATGGGTTGCATAATATATCTGATCGGAAAATATGGCACTGGTCGCCAGCTCGAGGCTTTCTTTTTGAATTCTTTCTTATTTTATTTATTACGCGCGTTCCTTATCTTACTAAGAGAAAAGGCTTGTAACGGTATACCTACATGCTGAAGTAAGCTTAGCTATTCAGCTTTTAAAAAGGATTTATATCTATTTTCTCAAAGTCACGACATAAGTTTAAGCTTAAAATGATGTTTTGATAGATTTTACAGCTTATTTTGTTACCTACTTTGAGTTGTCTTTTTGTTGAATTGAATTGAAATGAGCCTGTATTTTTTGTCGACCCTTTTGTAGGTCAGCGAACCCTAGTTTCGTCGCTCATTTTAGTAGCTATTTTGCTGTGTTTCTACTTCTCGTTGGGATGATTTGATGTCTTCAATAATATAATAAAATTGCTAACTTAATATTTTCGCCTTTAGATGCTCTTTATTTAGAACACATCTTGAAAGCTTTTAAAGGGCACATCATGCAAATTTAAAATGACAAAATATCACTTAAAAATGTATTTTAGGTAACTCAACTAAATTGGTTCAGATCGCGAATCTTGACTCAAAGAGTCGTGAAGTAATTTCCACTTGAAAAAATTGGCCAAAAGTAAATTAAAAAAAGGTTCCGCTTCAATTCTTACAAACAAGTGCATTGAAGTCATTTTGAAACCTTATTCCCCAACATATTGATAAAACCAGCTGGCCAAAAGCAAACTTATGACTACAGATTTTAAATTCAAATTTGAACATGACCATGTTTGGCAAGCATGAACAGCGTGGCTGATTTATACTGGAGCAATGCAGTGTATGCAGTTAGTATTGATTTCCATTCGTCCCATCCCCCATCTCACCTCACGCACTGATGGCAAAAAGCCAAGTATCCAGTTTGCGATATAAAAAACCTGCTAAATTGTAACGAAGAAAAAAAAAAGTAAAGTCGAAACAAGTTCTAAAGCTAATAATTAAGCGCTACGGTAGTTAGTTGGTTTTTTTTCGTAGCAAAAATTAAATTGTTTTTATTGAGTGTCTGAAACTGGATTTCTATCGCCTTCAGCTTATTTTTTAAGAACCAACGGTAGCGGTAGCATAGTAAAACGACTCGTTGCAGCAGATTTAATTGAAGACTGGTCTTCTGTGGAATGAATCAATTTACTAAATTCAAATCAACTATTATTTATTTATTTATTACAAAAATGATAGTAAGCTTACAGCATGCAGACCAAATGCTTACTATCTTAATTTGAAACTCAAAAATATAGTTAAAGAATCACAGATAACCTAAATTTTGTCATTATATACATCGACATGTTGGACCTCGTGTACAAATGCGTTTATAAGAGTAAGTGCTCTTAGAGTTGGCGCGTTATTTGCGTGGTGAGTTCGTGACAACTATAGCATGACACGAACAGACATGAACTATAGCACAGGCGGTGAGATTTCGGAGTCATTCGCGCTGAAGCTTTCTGTTCGAGACGCGTGTCATATGGGATTTTGTGTCGCAAGATGCCGCTAGGTACTCATTACCGAGTCTGCTCCGCTGAGTTCGTTCGCAAGGGAATTTAATTATGTTTATTTCTTTAGTAAATCCAACAAGCATCCAAAAAGCCTACAGCGTAGACCTGTTTGATTTTGCTTAGGGCACATTATTTTAAATTGTTTATTAATTAAGTCCTCGTTTATTCTAAGAATTAATTTATAAAATCGTTTGAATTTTTATTTATTTACTTGGCTTATAGTTTATAATGGCCTGTACATCGTCTAATTACTTCTTCTATATATAGTAATTGTAGCCACCTCTATGTTTGTGCTTAATTCTATTAAATCTCATCTCCTCTAATAAAACCATAACAACACGAAGTAAAACAATAATACTTTTTTATAAGTATAATGTATGTAGTTCTCATTATATAAAATGTAATTTAGTTTGTAAAAAATAAATATTCTTTAACCTCAACAGTGATGGCGAATATTTTTTTTTAATTGTATTCCTATCATCATTAACCTATACCTACTATTCACTGCTGAACGCTGCATTTTCAAACCAGTAACAAAAATGATACACATGGTATTTCGACATTATTCAAGCACAGTAGTGGGCGGATGCTAGTACAAAATGTAATCGCGATGATAAACGTTTGTTACGGCCTCGACACACTCCTTTAGGGGTCAATGACCGCCAATTCGGCTATGAACTAATATGATGGATAGTATTACTTTTAAATATTCTTACATAATAAATGAATGTTATCGATTTCATAATGTTTATGTAACAATGTTATATGCAGATTTGATCTTAAATAAATGTAGTCTATACGACCAATAAATTTCATTTGAAGATCAATTTAGAATTCAATTTAATGTATCTGTTTCAGTTACAAAAAAACCGTGATAAATAGATCAAACTGGTTCTTTTGCGATTAATGTATCAACATAATGAATATATTTTTTTGTATCTTATTTACCAGTCATGCTTAACTCATTACACTTTAAGTAAAAAACTGGCAGATTTATGTGGCAACTTTTTTGTAATTATAAAAATTACTAACAGTAGTACCTAACTGGATTAAATAAATCGCTCTCGTAACAACACATCTTATTAATTATAGAGTACAAAATATATTTACGCTCGAGAAAGTTGGAGCCGTGTGCCGTTGGTATTTATCGTTTTACTTCTAAAGCGAGTGATTTTAAATGAAAATAACAAAATTACCAGGCACCTAAATTAAAAAGGAAGTAGGTACATCCATTATTGGTATTGGTAGTACAATAAATGACGCATTTTGTCTCGTCGAATTTATGAATATTTTATGTAAAAATATACTAATACAAACCACTTTAACCAGCCATATTGAAATGTGTTTTGTCTTATCAAAAACCGTTTTAGGTTGAACTGACTTTGTATGTATCTGTGGCGAAGGTTTCAATCGTTTAATTATACTGTGAATATATTTAATTCAAATTTGAATCTGATATTGGGACCGACGCGTAGCCAAGGTCGGTCACGCTAAAACTAAACAGTAGTGCTATTCCGTCAACAACAGCTGCTTAAGTGACCGCAGAATCCGCACTGAATTTTTAATTTGGCATTCAGTAATACATTCTCCGATGGGTGTATTTCAGATACGCAATAGGTACATAAACTCGACTAGATTTTACTAAAACTCTGCCAGAAAAATGACAATACGAATCATCTCAAGCTGGTCATTTCGAAAATCCAGCGAATGTAGATATTTAACCTTATCTTGCCTCAAGTAAGAAGGCTTGGTGTGTATCCTCTGAGTAAGTAGCACCACCCGCGTGAGTGTTCTGGCAGTGAAAATGCCAACGCGAATGAAGCGAAGCTCGTGAACGAAGTGAGCGCGGATCCACTTAGTGATACTCCCCGTGATTTCGTTGTTTACGGAATAGCACTACAGCTATAATTTAGATATCTTATGAACGAAACATTGTAATTTGCGACTAGTTTGGCTATTTTCATCTGAGAATTATTCATTAGCACAGTTACAGGTTTGTTTTAGTTGTTTTCTTCAGTACTGAAGGTCATGCCTGTTCAAAACACGTAATTTTGCGAGTTTCATTTCTGTTCTGTCTTCGGCGAGATGAAAAAACAACATCAGTTCATCACAACACAGCTATTGCTGTTCAACAATCCAACAACGACCCAGAAAATAATTTTGTAACTCTGAACATCAAAATATACCACATGAAAAACTTGGACAACGATGACGTACGAGCGACATTTCAACTTTCTATCAACACAAGCACGATATGAAACAAATGACGGCCGACTTAACTATGTACTGACTTGACTCAAAAGTAATAATAGTCCAGTCATTTAAGCTTAAATTAGGTAAGAATCTCGGAATTCAAGATACCCAGCTATAAGTCTGTAAATACTTGTATATTGACACCCTAAAAGTTGTCTCAAAACCTACATATGGTAGGGTGTACGCAACTATTAAATTTCAAGGTCACAAAAATCCGTTTTTTTGCGCTTTTTTTGTAAATATCTCATTTCCTATGGGTTTTTTGCTAATTGTATTTATATCAATATTGTAGAATACAAAATTCTCTACAAATTTTGTTCAAAAAAATTTTTCATACGGTGAACCGTTTTCGAGATAGAGGGCGGAGAGCGCGCGGTCACAGCATTACTTCAGGTCAACCGGTGCCTCCGGTCGAAAACGCGCCATATATAGTTGATGAACTATCGATAAATTAATCGATTATAAATATTTGTAGGGACAGATGTTCAGTTGTATTGTACAGTTACGAGCGTCTTCTCTTTATTTCAGTTTTAATCGGTTCTTGGTAACTACGGACGTACAATTTTAAGAACTATGACTGATTTGTGTTTTCTATGTAATAAGTTAATAAAAACTTAATAAACCTGTGCAGCTTTCAAATATTCCACCAACAAGTGCAGCTGCTCATCAACATTTCAAACGTGTATATTATCAAGTTCAAACTTGGTTAGGCTATGATTTGGAACCCCAAGTATGGGGTCGGGCAAGGCGAAACGATTTTCTGGAGCCTATCATGACAATTTTACCACCTGCTCCAGAAGATTTGCTAAATACAATTTTCTGCAACTTCAAGAGTGGTTGTGGTTCGCGATGCGGATGCAGGAAAGCGGGCTTGCAATGCTCTTTAGCTTGTGGCCAATGTAATGGGCAAGCTTGTCTCAATGCTCTACCATATCAGAGCGACATTAACGAAGATGGAACCTTTGACCCCGAAATCATGGAAGAACTTGAGACAAATGTCGTTGAAGACGATAATGAAGACCAGTTTGAAATTTACCAGCAGCCGGAAGACGACGTTGAAGAGGAAGAAGATGATTCAAATTATAAATTGTAGTTTTTGTACCCTTTATTCCATGTTTTTACTTTAAATAAAAATAAATAAAAAGATTAATTCATTTTTTTTTCATCATGTAAGAAGTTATTAATATTTATTAGGTTAAAATTCAAATATAATTCCTATGTTTTCTTTAACAATTCTGCAATTACATAGATCCGTAGATTTATTATACATTTATACAGATTTCTGTTTAATATTTCAATTATATCAAGATCTTGCTTCTAAAAAGTTTGAACTTGATAATATACACGTTTGAAATGTTGATGAGCAGCTGCACTTGTTGGTGGAATATTTGAAAGCTGCACAGGTTTATTAAGTTTTTATTAACTTATTACATAGAAAACACAAATCAGTCATAGTTCTTAAAATTGTACGTCCGTAGTTACCAAGAACCGATTAAAACTGAAATAAAGAGAAGACGCTCGTAACTGTACAATACAACTGAACATCTGTCCCTACAAATATTTATAATCGATTGATTTATCGATAGTTCATCAACTATATATGGCGCGTTTTCGACCGGAGGCACCGGTTGACCTGAAGTAATGCTGTGACCGCGCGCACTCCGCCCTCTATCTCGAAAACGGTTCACCGTATGAAAATTTTTTTTGAACAAAATTTGTAGAGAATTTTGTATTCTACAATATTGTTAAAAATACAAATAGCAAAAAACCCATAGGAAATGAGATATTTACAAAAAAAGCGCAAAAAACAGATTTTTGTGACCTTTGACCTTGAAATTTAATAGTTGCGTACACCCTACCATATGTAGGTTTTGAGACAACTTTTAGGGTGTCAATATACAAGTATTTACAGACTTACAGCTGGGTATCTCGAATTCCGAGGTGAACTTACTATAATAACTGGACTATAATTAAACTAATATCATTTGACACTGGCAAGTCTGTTAATTGACGGGCAGGTGCAATAAAATGGATCGAAAAAGAAGTAATTTTCATAATTTTATTTGTATCCGCACGTGTGTAAACATTACAGACGTAAGTACAAGCAGTTACAATTTGAATGAACTCATTGGGTCAAACCAATTGTGTTGTACACGCCACAAAATTACCACTTATTATGCCAATCGAACCATCTTCTGTATAATACATAATTACTGCACCTTTTTGTTGTATTTCAATGTATTCATATATTGCATTATGTAATGTCCATCCAAAGGTTGCCTAGATTGCTTTTGGGGACTATATTATCATATTTGTTCTTTTTTTTTATATATTATAGTATATAAGTATATAGGTATATAAATAAATCATGCTATTATATTTTATAAAGTTAAGTAAATGTATTAAGTCCTTCTCAAGCCATTAGCATTTCTGGGCACTCTATTTTTTTTAAAACAAACTTGTCTAGTTAAAATAAAAAAAATCAGAGCCAAATTTGTAGACGTATCCGTAGATTTATTATACATTTATACAGATTTCTGTTTAATATTTAAATTATATCAAGATCTTGCTTCTATAAATCACAGTCAATGTTTTCTGAGCATAAATTCTCAAATTCGTTTAAGATTCGAATTCATAATGGGAAAATTCAGTCGTCAATTTATTTTCGAAACGATGAGTATCTCTTGGTTTATTAAAAAATATCCACGACTGTCTGTATATATATAAAATAATTTACCTAGCTATAGGCTTACTGCATGAATTTTATTTCAACTTGGAATTGAATAATCGCTGTATTTTGAGTACATATTTATCTACTAACACTGAAATAATAAGCTACTCAGCTCACTAGAGACCTAAATATTTCATGCCAATTTATAAATTCTTGTGTATTATAAGTTCAATAAAAGAGTATCTGTATGTTTGTTACTGGCGTTTTGGAGACAAATAGTATTTTTATCTATATCAGTTTATCCCATTATCCATAAACCTTACTAAAAACTACATCGTCTCTTACACTCATAGTTTGTCAAAACCCTTGTTGGGTAATATTACTAAGGTTAAGCTCAATCAAAATCAAATTGTCCTTTATTTATTTTGATCACAAAGATTACTTTGAAGAAAAGTCTTACATACATCCTAAGTACCTAAATACGCCCCGAGATAACGTGCGCCCGAGTGTTTAGTCATCTATTTAAAGAAAGAACACCATCAATTTCGATTCGGCATTATTTACTGGGCCTTATTCCTTACTAAGCAGGCACGAAACGGGTTCCGTAGCAATAAATCGAAACGAATGCCCGGAATAAATCTTTCGAATACCCGATAAGAATCAAAGACTCACGCGACGTATTTTGTTTTGTACCTAACTATATACAGAACCAGGAAGAGTGGGTGTCGACGAACTTGGTTTTAAACTAGCTTTAGCACCCGGCCGAAGTCGCTTTACAAGATACTTGCGAGCTTGAAGAACTTTCATATTAAAACATGAATTTGTCGACACAAAGTTTGATAATTTTATTTATAGGTGCACTAATTTTCAGGAAACAATATAAGTACTTACACTAAATACTAGCTTACTTAGTACATAATAAAAATTTTGAATTCAAATCTTTGATTTGATTTTCGAGAATCAAATATTTAGAAAAAAAATTGAAAAAAGATAACACACAAAAACAGAATTCTATAGATATATACCTAATTTCAGTTACAATTTGAGCTATTTAAAAGGTATAACAAAATAAGGTCGCGAGCAGGTGATTATGAATAAGGAGTTGTCTCAGAGAGTGTCTGGCTAACCTAACCCCCCAAATATGGAAAGGCTTATGTCTAGCAGAAAACTAATAAGTCTCCTAAATATAGGCTGATGACGAATGACAAAAACCTGAGGCTCGACTTAGTTTGAGGCTATTGAGTGGTTTTTACTAATATTTATTCATATATTCACAGCCTTCACAGCTCAGTTGGTAGTAGCTCTGCCTTCTGCGCCGTAGGCCGTGGGTTCGATCACCACCGAGAACAAACATTTGTGTGATGAACGTAGATATTTGTTCTCTGTCTGGGTGTAATTATACCTCTATATTATAAGTATGTATTTACAAAAGTATATTATGTATTATATCAGCTATCTGGTTCCCATATTACAAGCTTTGGCTTAGTTTGAGGCTAGATACGAGTAGTTCTGTGTGGAAAGTCCACCAATATTTATTTATTTATTTGCACATTTCATTTGTAATTACAGGCACATAAGGCTTAACATATGTATGCCTAAAGCTGATGGACGCAGGGCAGTGCATCGTAGGGCACGTTCCTATCGTGCGTGACTTACGAGGAAATGCTTTGTTATAGGTGATGGTTACCACTTAACATCAAGTGGGCCATCTGCTTGTTCCATCAGCTAGTTGTATAAAAATATATATATATATATATTTGTGCGCTGGCAATGATACGAAATCGTCGTTCTGCTTTCTATACAAATGTGGCCTCCACTACACTGAACCTTGTTTATATTGGTTTACGTAATCTTAGCTTTTAAGGCGTGACCCCAACCACGGACTAATCTTGAGTTATGTGGCTACGTAATGTGCTTTCGAATTTAATGATTAATCGTCAAACGTTGCTCCCATGCTGGGAGACTGATTATCTTTGGAGTTACCAATTTACTTATAAATAAGCCACTTCCGTGTTGACCATGTATTTCCCGCCTGATGAGGTGCCTACTGGACTCTGGATAAGCCTGCTTTTCAGTAGCACTGTTGTGCTATTGTCGTCAAAATTCGTTGAATAAATATATTATACAACGTGTAAAATAATACCCCTATAACCCCGGAAGCAAGGTATTCTACAGGTCATGGCGAACATCTTTTGATTTACGACTTTTGAACTTTCGTAGTTTTTCATTAATGAAATGCCTCATAAACGTTCCTCCAATATGAAACTAAACACACCATGAGGCAGCCCTATTCACAGCTGTTTGTACGTTCCACGTGTACGCGACCTTGGTACTTACGTAAACAGTGTCAGGGGTGTTGCAAATTTCTGAGACAATATTAATTTTCTTTTGTATAGGAATTTCAAATACGATATATTCAACCTTTGCACACGTCAAAGTATTCTAGTGCTTGGTCTGATCACTTGGTCTTTGGCTTTATAGGGGTATTATGTTACACGTTGCATAATGACAAGCTTAGCCCCCCAAAAACCCCCAGAGGTGAAAGGAAGTATATACCTAAGCGTAGCGAGTGAAGGACACCTGACTTAGACATCCTCAAAAATCTTGAGTGGGTAATTGGTACGATGAGACCGGATGGGATATCTACGGTGTCTAGAGATCAAAGTCATGCAGCTGTTTTTTTTACATAGCGCTCATTACAAGGGCAAGTTATGCCAAAAGACTAGAAGCCCTTTCAGAGTAATAGAGCTCTTTGTGAAGGGCTCGTCCTGGGAAGTACTACCAACACGCCTTTATCTGCCGCGGTTCTGTTTTGGTTTGAAGAGTGTGGCTGCCGGTGTAATTACAGGCACATGAGGTTTAACTGTATGCCTCAAGTTGATGGACGCAGTGCATCGTAGGGCACGTTCCTATCATGCGTGACTTACGAGGTAATGCTTTGTTATAGGTGATGGTTACCACTTAACATCAGGGCCATCTGCTTGTTCCTTAAGCTAGTTGCATAATATAAAACCCCCCAACAGAATGTTTTAAAGAATAAGTTTGTATCTCATGATCATGAACCTCTTAGCAGTAGCATTAATCACTTGATAATTGACATTGTGTAATAAATGTAAGATAAAGAAGAAGAATAAAGCAGCATTTACGTCTTCCTGTGAAGATTCACTGTCAAAATATTGTATACGGAACTCGCAAGAATTAATGATTGTCGAATTTAAACAGCCTTGAGCGGCACTTTGGCTCTGAGGTATGTGAGTTTATCGCACTGTAAAGAAGAACGAATATTGCAAATGTATGTCTGTATTTATCGCAATGATATAGTTATGTATATGATACATCGGTATGCCAAGTTGATGAACGCAGGACAGTACATCGTAGGGCACGTTCCTATCGCGTGTTATAGTTTATGTTCACCACTTAACATCAGGTGGGCCATCTGGTTGTTCTAACAGCATGTAGAATAAAAAAACCAGCCAAGTGCTAGTCGGACTCGCGCACGAAGGGTTCCGTACCATTATCTATAAAACGGCAAAAAAAATCACGTTTGTTGGATGGGAGCCCCCATTAATATTTATTTTATTCTGTTTCTTGGTTTTTGTTGTTATAGCGGCAACAGAAATACATCATCTGGGAAAATTTCAACTGTCTTACTATCACAGATAGGACAGACAGACATACAGACAGACAGAAGGACGGACAGCGGAGTCTTAGTAATAGGGTCCCGTTTTACCCTTTGGGTACGGAACCCTAAAAAGGGACTAATGGGCAACTATTCTTTTAACAAATCAATTGATCCAGCTGATGTTTCGGCGACATTGTGAAGATCGCGGGAAGTCGGCGGACGAAGAAGGCTCAAAATCGTTCTTCCTAGAAGTTAATATTTGACAGCACTCACAGCTCAGTTTATAGTAGCTGCCTAGACTACTAGGCAGCTACTATAAACTGAGCTGTGAGCACAGGCACATGTGGCTTAACATCTCTATGCCTCAAGTTGATGGACGCAGGGCAGTGCACCGTAGGGCACGTTCCTATCGTGCGTGACTTACGAGGCAATGCTTTGTTATAGGCGATGGTTGCCACTTAACATCAGGTGGGCCATCTGCTTGTTCCATTAGCTAGTTGTATAAAAAAAAAGGTTTGGCTGGTTTCTGGTGGTTCTTTTACGCAGTAAGGGTTTACCCAGGGTAAGTCAGCGCATTGTCGGCGTTATCGGTTTTATTTACGACGTCGAATTTAATGTATGAAGCAGAAAATCATATTTCACCAATGTTTATGGAGTGGGGAAACGTTTTTGGGAAAACTTTTAAACATACGTCAAAAAATTAGGTTATTAAGTTTAGGATAATTATAATACCCACCAACTCGCACTGGACCAGCGCGGTGGGTTATGGTCCAAACCCCCCCCTGCCCTCACCGTGATGATACGACCCCCTAACCATGATGATACGAGAGCGCTGGGCAAAATTAACATCGAAATGGTGCCCGCAAGAGCCAAGACTTCGCGGCAGACTAAGAACCACAGCACAGGATCGCTAAGAGTGGAGGGAATGGGGGGAGGCCTTTGCCCAGCAGTGGGACATAGAAGGCTCATCACTATCACTACATAGTATTAAACAAAGTCGCTTTCTCTGTCCCTATATCCCTATGTATGCTTAAATCTTTAAAACTACGCTACGGATTTTGATGCGGTTTTTTTTTATAGAAAGAGTGATTCAAGAGGAAGGTTTATATGCATAACACAAGCATAATCTCTTAGGGATAACCCACAATAACCGTGCGAAGCCGGGGCGGGTCGCTAGTAATAATTATTATAATAAGTTAAGGATATATATTTATTGACAAAGAACTGTACTGTGTTACTGTATTTACAAAAACAAAACACACATAGAACGCAACACATTCTTCACCATCTTTTTGCACGCCCAGGATGACTGGTAGACAATGCTATTAGCATTAAATCCTCCTAGCACTACATTGTTTTGTGTGAAAGTTTTAAATAAATGAAACGGTTCAACTATCTGAAGACCGTTGCGAATGATCGAGAGATATCACAACTAATCCAAATCAGTGCCAATCGGCAGCGTTCCCAAGACATTAGCTGCATTCATTAAAATGTACTTATAACCTAAAAATATTATTAAGCTCTGGACCACCCACTGTTCCAACATACTCTTAGCTTTTAACTTGTCAAATTGTAGGGAATTAAGTTAAGAAACCTTTTGTACATACCATAAAGCCATAGATACCATAGAGATGTGTGGCAGGAACTAATGTGTTGGTTTTATTCCAGTAAGCTTTACAGTTTCGAATAACTTATGCCACTCCATTAACAAAATATTGGAAATATATTAGGTAAAATCGGTCGGGTCACAATTGCGTATTTTTCTAGACCATAGCCTATATGAAGGTCTAGGAATGTCGACAATAGGTCCCTACGACCCTAGTACGTGGACCCTAGTACGATGTACGTTGATTTTTACTTTTAAATTTGAACTCAAAAGTAGTCCGTTACACATGGGGCAATTAGTCTCACTACTCTCTAAAGCACAGAAGTTTCTTAGGGACTTTCAAGTTTCAAGACAAAGTTCTATCTATGTTTGTGGAGTGACCTCAGGCCTATTACTTCCTAGGGTTGTCACTACGATCTAAATATAAACAAGAAAGCCTAAATAAATAGTTCACAATGATTTACCCCGGTACATTGCCCTACAGATTTATTAGTAACGTGACCGTCGATTTTCTTTCCCCGTGAATAAGTACCGCACGCACTTTATGTACAGACGTGCACAGATTTATAGCGAAGCGATACCAAACAACAGTATAGATAATGTTGGTACACTGAAGCACAGATTCGGTATACACAGAAATCCACTTACCCCTTGCAGTGGGCCCGTAGACTTGAGAGAAAAACTGTCTTGTCTTTTGAACCTTAAATAAACGGCATAAGGGTTATATGGTTTTTCGTATGAGGCGCAATTTATTTATTTGTTCATTATACCTCCAAGCGGGGGATCGCAGCGAGAGACGAATTTTGGGATAATGGCCCGTGGTGATTACGAGTTAGGAGCTTATAATCTAGGATAGGCTTAAAAGACTTAACATCCAGTAAAAAGTAAGAACCTTATTTTGTTTAATGTTATTCTTCGAGTACCTACCTACTACTAAAAACTTGATATATATAAATATAACCACCATGCCTTTTTCTGCCGCCAAGCAGCGTTCCTGTATTTAGAGTGTGGTTGGCGGTGAAATTACAGGCACATGAGGCTTAACATCTGTATGCCTCAAGTTGATGGACGCAGGGTAGTGCATCGTAGGGCACGTTCCTACCGAGCTTCCTAGCAAGCTTTTTTATAGGTGATGGTCACCATTTAACATAAGGTGGGCCATCTGATTGTTCCATCAGCGAGTTGTATAAAAAAATATAATTAATATAAAATAATAATGTTGTGTGAATGCAATTTCGGTAGCGACTCGCTTCTATGATTTCAAGGTCGTGGATTTTAATTCGACTGTTCCAATGCAAAAACTTATTTGCGCACTATCTTCAAAACAAACTTTGAAAAAACGAGGCAACCAGTTACAGCTATGTAGGTAGCTATTTTTTTTAATAATAGTTTAAAATCTCTGTGCTACATTTATACCATTATACCAACGCATTCACACAAAAACCTATCAACTATGATGAATCAATTTCACGTATTAAAAAACAAAAACGTGAGAAACAACACAGTTCTAATCGATCGATTGTTAATCGAATCGGAAATAAACCGAATTAAACAAATCGTTAGAAACTCCTATCAACTACACTTTAATCGGATGTAAAGCCGGGGCACACGTCATCCGACAAAACACAATTTTAGACTGTTCGAAAGGTTTTGATTAGAGTAAAAGAACCCTGGTGTAGTCAGTTGCTTTTTTCCAATTTTCATTTCCTTCGAATTTAAGGTAGCGACAGTGACCTTTCATTTGACAGGCTTCACAGCTCCAGTTGGTATTAGCTCTGCCAATGACAAACATTTGTGTGATGAATAAGATGTTCGTTTTTGGGTGTTATAAGTGTGTATTTATAACAAAAAAATACGAATTCTATTCGGTTCCTATAGTAAAAGCTTTGCTTAGTTTGAGAATAGAGAGCGTAGTGCTAAATATATTATTTTACTAGAAAAAATGGATGAGCAATCGAGGCGCAAAATATTTTCTTTTAAGTATAAATAACTTTAGATACGTATATAAATTTAGTATAAGTATGTTGATCATCAAGACAAGATGCATACAAATTGTAATAAAAAAACAATAAAAAATCCTCTGCCAACAACTCGTCATTGCAACCACATAAATTGCATGTCAGCCATAATATCAGCCACAAAAATAGCAGTTACTCGTAAGGTAACTGTAAGGCAAGTAAAATACTCGTGTGTAAAAGCCTTAGTGAGTGAATGTTCAGATGCTAAAGTGTTGATTGAAGTAACTGGTTTGTACGTAACGAATTGACGATTGTAAACCCATTTCTGGCTCTTAATGGTGTTAGATCAGATTTGGCGTGAAATTTAATAATTTTTTCGGAACACCAGCGGCAGGGTCTAGATTACTGCAATCACCAATTGGACACAGAGTGATTGACCTTTGCAGAGTGCATCCGAATTGCTGTTAGCGAAAAAATATTATCGTGAGATAAACTTTCAAAAATGAATTTAGATTTTTTATTCAAATTACATGCGATTTTGTTTTTTGTTCCTTTTGAAACTCTGCTATTTTAACGGTAAACGTGAGAGGTCGAAGTTTCTATTTTAAAAGATAAAAACAAAGTGCTCAAAACTTAATGCGTAAGCTCCATCGCCGTATTAATTCTCTGTGCACTTAGCAGTTCCTACTTTACAAGATACACTTCCAAAGAATTTGTTAGCAAAGACATCTCCTTTACGATAATGTTCGATTTTCTATTAAACTTGAAAACGTTCTACGTCCCACATTCTTATCTCGAATGTTCTACGACATATTTTTCCAAAGTTTCCCGAAGCGAGCTTTCAGGCGGCCGCGTTTAAAGCTCTATTCACACATGGCAGGAGATAAGGTAGCTTTCACACCATTAAGCCGTGCGCTGGAGCCCGGGGCTTTTCCAGATTAGATTATACACTCGATTTATGACGTCATTAAAGCTTTGATAATTACTCGGGACAGGCTGCGTAGGCGAGACGCGGAGGTGAGGGGGGAATGAAAACTCGGGGGACAGGGGGTATGCTTGTACTGTTTGATTGGATTCCTGGTACGGCGAGGGTTAAAGGATTAAACTTATGGAGATTAGTTTGCCGCCCCGCGGCCCGTTTCGTTTATGTTAAAAGGTCTATAGAGATATGTGGAGATAAGAGATTGGTTATTGCGAATTGTTGCGAGTTTGCGAGGCAAGTTTTAATTTCGCTGTGCACTGGGTTGATTGGTTTTGCAGCCCTCGTTCGTTTGCAGCTCGCCCGGCACGGAATATATGGCTGAATATGGTTGGTCGATTTATGTACAAAATACCAGTAGCTAATTGGACTCTGTTCATTTATATGCTGTAGACTTATCTGTGAGACTGCTTAAGCCACACTGAGACCTAAGATGGAGAGGCTATTAAGAAGGGATTTGACTGGGTTGTCTAGCGTCTAGCGCAGTCAATGTGCTTTGCTTCAGTGCACTAGGTAAGACACACACTTTAGTTTCAGCCATCTGTACCCCAAGCATGAGTTGTGTTTACCATATTTGGTTTTTCGTTTTTCGTTCTTGTTCCGTGTTCATTGCGGGTTTTGTATGAAGACGCTATAGAGATACCGATATGATATGTTGCAAGTATGATGAAAATTAGTAGTAGAACATAGAGTTCCGTATCGGTATTTCTATCGCGTCTTCATACAAAATCCGCAATGAACACGGAAAAACGAAAAACCAAATATGGTAAGTACAACTCATACTTTGGGTACAGAGTACAAAGTAAATGACGTAAACATTTTGCATAAAGGACAATCACTAAACTTATTTTAGCTTTTGATGGTCTATAAACTATTATATAAATGTATATAAATTAGTGTCAAAAGTACTGGATTGTACTAAGATGGTTATTTTTTATGTGTTTTTGTTAGTCCGTATGTAACATTAATGATTACCTTTATTATCATCGCTGATAGTCATATTTTTATTAGTTAGTCATAGCAAACATTTTATCTGGAGAGCATAATTTGGAATCACCCTACCCACAGTTTTAATGGTAAAGCCCATGAAATGTAGCCATACCGTATCATAATTTAAACCTCATTTCAAGCGTGTTCTACACTCGCCTTTTACACCTAAGTACGGGCCACAGTTCCCATCTGAGAGGCTCAAATGTCTTATAAATCGTTGTAAATTGCACTGAAAAGGATCAATTTACCTCCTGTACAGCCCCTATAATACACGCAATTATGAGCATTGCTCCATATGTGTTACAGGTACCTTTCCAACGCACCCTCTTGAATGAAAAATGAGTTTTCTTGGAAACAAAAGCTTCTAGTAGCTCGCACACATTAATATTTCCCTTGTCGCTTGAACGCAAAGTGAGCGAGAAGCTGTTTCCTTACAAAGGCGAGCTGAAATATTTATACACTATTGTTTGAAAGTGCTCGCAATTTTGGGCTATCTATATCAACAAAGGCTATTGAACTTTTAACCAACACGGATCAAATTCTCAGTTCATTTGTTATCATTTGTTCATATTGCATTGATTTCAACTTATAGATTGATGTTAATATAGATGCTTTGCAATGCGCAAGCTTCTTGTATTATCAGTAATTTAGATACAACAGATAAAGGTTTCTGTGTCACAGATAGATAAATCAACGACGACCGATTTTGTTGTAATGTGACTAATATTGTTTTTTGTATTTGGCTGAGTATCATTTTTAGGTTTTTATGACATAATTTTAAAGTTATTTATATTTTTATAATAGCTTTTCTATAACAAAAACAGGATTTTTAGTAAATTGACAGAGAGAATTATCTGCTTCAATTAAAATCTTATAAAGATTAAGCAAACCATTTTAAAGTTTGCTAACCAATTTAGTATAATTTTTACATCCAATCCTAAGTTTTTGTCCTACCATTAAAGCGGACATTTTGGGCCAAAACCACCCATCAGAGTCCTAAAGCCGTCCGCGAATGACCCTCCAATTAAGTGTTATGAGCCGACCCATGAGAAACCTACCTATAGAAGCAAATTTACATAGGTAATAGCGATTCAGCTATGTAGACCTTTAGCTACTTATATTACGTTATCTCAAACAAGTGGATACCGGATGGGTCATTTGATGACCCATTTTTTTAAAAAGAGTGCTTTGTAGACTGCTTTTCAAAGCTTTGTAGACTGGTCACAAATCATTCTAGCTTATATCGGATGAGCAATCAGATTGTACCGTCACTTTCTCTCATAAAAAAGTGTCTCAAACTGATATCTAATCTAGGTTTGGTTGCGTGGAACTGGTACCTAGATTCACTAGTTTTAAAACGTTATATGTGATTACGAAATGTAAGAATGTGACGTGAGTAAGAAATAAGTGACTGCTGAGGGGAGACAGAAAATATGTTGTAGCGACCACACATGAAGTGTGTTATGGGCAAGAAAATTAAGAAAGTGATATTTGTGAAGAAGAAGATATTAACTAAATTTACCTTTTTCGAATTTGTTCTTCTATGGTATTTATTTGTTCAAAAAAATATTCTGGATGAAAAGATTTTCTTCAAGAACAAAACTATACCATTTTTTAAGTGCATTATCCTATGACAATGTTCAGTCAATACTCTAGGAAGCCAGCTCAGATGCTGGTGGCCAGGTCTGTCTGAAACGTATGCCAAGTTTCAAGCACGGTGCTTGTGTCAGCAAACACCATCAGAGAACATTGTCCAAACAAATACGGAAGCGAGCCAGCTCGTACATCAGCGCCATCTATTATCCTCTATTAGAGCTCAGTAATGGTGCATTAAAAGTGACTCCCATCATAATTCCGATCGCATTTGGCAGCCGTATTGTGATCCTGATACGTCGAACAAACGCGTGATAATGATGTTTTGGAGTATTCGCGTACGGATCGGTGCGTTAGACTCTTAAGAGCTGATTTCACCATGCTCTGTTAGTTACTAATCAAGGATTAACAGGCCGTTAAATCTAACCTTAGATGTCAAACGCGTACGTTTTGACATATTTAACGGCCCTTTAATCCTTTGTTAATCTAACAGAGCATGGTGAAACTGGCCTTTAGACTCCCAAAGTTATACTGCTACTTATAAACACGATTTGAAACGGCTTCAAGTGGATTTTACTACATATAAAAACGAATGTTTTACGCCTTCTTCTGCCGCCAAGTAGCGTTGCTGTGTTTCGGTTTGAAGAGTGTGGTTGCCGGTGTAATTACAGGCACATGAGGCTAAACATCTATATGCCTCAAGTTGATGGACGCAGGGTCGTACATCGTAGGGCACGTTCCTATCGTGCGTGACTTACGAGGTTACGAGGACTTACATCAGCGAGTTGTATAAAAAATAATAATAAGATAAAGGAACAGGGACACGTTTTATGTGTTAATTAAGTAATTCACAAAGCTAAGACTGTTGGACGGTGCTTTTGAATTGCATATTATACATAGTTCATTAGAATCATTAATACCTATAAATAGTCATATTATTTTATAAGACAGATACCGACATTCTTGAAAGTTTTTCCAAAGACGCAGAGACTCGATAATAATATTAAAGTTGACAAAACTATTTTGTAAAACGAAGAGAGGTCAACACAACAGGATTATGATTCGTGTGAAATCGTATTATTCTTGTTTGGTGGCACAACTACAAATACCACTCAGAAATAAATATACAAAACCAGATACATTATTGCGTTAAACCTATTCGACCGACTACAAATCACAGATTTATAATCTAGTATATACGTAGGTATTATTAATGGATCCCATGGATCGAGAGCCATTTACTAACAGGTTAAAATTGTCACCTCATATTAATATTAATTCGATAAATTACTTACAAACGTGTTTTAATATTTTGGTATGCTAATGTATTGGCAATTTATATTCCGAACTATTTTTATCGAGAATTTGGAATTTTTATTGTGCAATTTTATATTTTCTTAGTGTCTAATCCACAGTCCGTATTTAGAGCGATGTTGGAACTAAGCTTCCGATATAGTCCGGTGAAATAGGCGATAATTATGAAATGTAGCGTCAATTGTCCGTCCATTAGAAGGCTTTGTGGGTGCGACTATACGTGGTGGATTGTAGATATGCAAATATACAAAATGTATATTCATAATATGTACAGGCTATACTTTTATCAAGGTCCGTGAACTTATATAACGCTGCGAGATAACTATTTTGGTGACAGGGGAATGTTTTAAGTGTTACTGGATGATATAGATAGGTACTTACATTACTTCAAGTATTTTTCATGGATCGACCGGTACAACTAGTTGTGTTCTGAGGAAAAAATGTTCAATTTATTTCCTCTAAGCACAACAAAATTAAGAATTTGGTCTTTGACGCTCCATCCGTCCAACAGCAGATTTTTTATAATAACACTTTTCATTTGACTGTAATATCTATTTGTTTAACACATTGAAAATATCCATCAAAGATACATGATTTTTATTTCACTCAAAAACAATTTTACAACACAAACTTAATTCACAGCGGAAGAATCAAAACTGAGCCGCAAATGTTGCCACATCAAACTTTCTTTGTCACAATAATCTATTGTAGTTATTTCATGAATCATAACAATAATCGGCTGTCAACATTTCACCTGCAAATATCCATGACGAAAGAATATGACATAAACAATATTTTTTCGTGTTTGTACAATTTGGACAACAGATAACGAGAGAAAGACTTTCTTTTTGAATGCTTTATTTCACCTTTCGGTGTAATTATGTTACCTTTGTTTCGTAACAAACTGTAATGGCCGGAACACTATCCTCCTTTGTTAGTGTTACAGTAACAACGTACTTTTTAGTGGTTTACGGTGTAATAAAATGTAAAGGAACAAGGGGAAACATTGCGGGATTCTGAGCAAAACCTTTTTAGAACTTTTTTAAAACTTTATAGTTTTTTTTTTCAAGGCCAGAAAAGACTGGCCGGTTCTTCGGTTCTTTGTCAGCGTAAGGGTTATGTTTTTTAAATTTGGAAGTTTTTGTGAGGTCTTCTGCGAATGCGGCTTTAACAAAAGCTCGATCGTTTTGTATCCCGAGTTTTTGTTTTGTTTTATCGAAGCTAAGTATACGTTACAGACTATTGTTTTTGAGAAGGTCTGTTGTAGGGATATTTATTTAGTCGGGAAAAAACCGTTCTAGTGTACGCTTGTTTTGATCTCTATTTGATAAAGTGAAAAATTTTATTTAAAAAAAGTGCCTACAGTGCGGGTGTTCCCAATAACCTTCATGTGTTGAATTCTGGACACCACGTAAGTTTTTTTTTTAATGTAAGAGACAGACTAACGGGCTTACGGCCCACCTGATGTTGAGTGGTCACCGTCGCTCAATTATTAAGTAATTCGTGTTGTATAAAATAATGCTATGTTGCTAAAAGCATGGTAGCTTGTTATAAATAGGTATTTTGTTTGTATTTCTTTAGAATAAAATGTATTACAGTCCTCAAGTTTATTCTGGCGCTACTAAAATAGCTCGTCGTATTGAGTAGGTACATAATGTACCCAAATTACTCAAATGTGTTCAACACTGTTATTCCCAAGCACGGTACCATAACCTGTCAGGTTTATATACTTACTTCTTTAAATACATATGTAGGTACTTACTATATAAATGAATGTGTTATAAATACTTACGCACTTACTAAAATGATTCGTATTTTAAAATTATCATTTAAAATTATACGTAAGGTAAAAAAATATTATTATAAAAATAGAATAGAATATAAATTTAGACAAGAATATAGATTTAGAATATTAATATAAATTTATTTGACAACAAACACACAGAAGTAGCATAAAAACATGTAAGAATATAGGCAGTAGAAAATAATACAAGTAAAGACATAGAAAATGTACATCAAACGGTAGGTACACAAAAAAGAAAAAGCACTAGTTAGGTAAGATAAAAAAATAAGTAAACGAAACAGAAAACATTCAACATTCACATAAAACTGAAACACTAAAAAATAAAAAATAGAGAAATACAAATAGAGGTTAAAACAAAGAAAAATACGCATTAAAAAAGATATTCCACCAAACCTGAGGGAAGTAGACCTTCAATATCAACCGAACATTACTCGAATACAGAATAACCTAAAGTTATTTCTTCTGTGTTTGAACCACGTACTGCATTCCAAGATACGCCCAACTTCCAGCGATATCAACTCTCCAGCAATAACTCAGCCGTGGAACAAAGCATAGTTAGTACGACTCTTGCCCAGAGTGCCACAGTAGTATCTATACCCTCGCGTCCAGAACGCTGTAGAATAACGCATAGGTGCTAGAGCCTCGCGTCCATGCCACAGAATAATGCATAGTTGTTATGTACTTGCGCACAGATAGTGCCACAGAATTGAGTATAGTTACTGGAGTCCTCGAGTCCGATAGCGCCCCCACTCCTCCCATAAAGCAGAATAACTCACAGGAATAAAATATTGCCAACTTATTTTTGCTTCTCATTGTGTCTAGCCTTGACGTTGTTTATGGTTTTCTTCGCTATAAGAATTTCTTTTGTTATATTTTCATAGAGATCCGCCTATACAGGGTGTCTTTGGTATTATTGCACACGCTTTTTGAGATTTAGCTTACCTATATGATTTCATGATAAAAAACTGTTTCTTTTTCTGCTAGTATGCAATCCTAATGAAAATATCTGGAATATGGATTGGTGGACATACCACAAAGCACAATCGAGCCCCAAACTAAGCAAAGCTCTTACTATGGGAACAAGATAGCTGATACAATGAATATATACCTTTTTTGCAAATATATACACAAATCCCACTCGGGTAATAACTTTTGGGACTATATTAAATCTTTGTGAATATATACACACTTTAAAATATATTAAAACACTCGACAGAGAATAAACACCTGTGTTCGGCACACAAATATTTTGTTCTCGGTGGTGGTCAAACCTACGGCCTACAGCCCAAAAAGCAGAGCTACTACCAACTGAGCTGTAGGTAAAACCCTCAAAATATAAATAAAAAATATTGACTTGAAGCTTTTGCTTTGTGTGATATTATTTAATTGTTTTTTTTTTCGTATGATATTTATTTGTAAATAATTTACTTATTATATTTGATTGATTTTTTTGTTTTTGCTCTCTGACATTTTCTATTTCTACTGTTTGACTTAAATAATTATTGTTAATTACTACTCTATTGTATTAGATCTAACCTGTAATGATAGATGTAATGTTTGAAACAAATACATATAAAGTTTACTGTGGTAGGTATATACTATCATATCTTTTTCCTAAAAATGAAAGTAAGTTTCAGTAGCCCAAATTACTAATACTTGGTAGTTTGCATCATGTTCCTGACCGTGCACTTTGGGTTAGGAAAATATTTATTCTTAATGTATTTACACACTGCTATGCGGCTTTAAACAACGTGCACCATAATACCCCTATAACTCTGGAAGCAGGATATTCTACAGATAAATGGCGAACAACTGTAGTTGTAAGACTTTTGAAATTGCGAAGTTTTTCATTCATGAAATGCCTCTTAAACACAACATGATGTAGCCCTATTTACAGCAGTTTTTTGACCTTTAATCGTGAACTGTAGATAAAATAGGTATAACAGAACTGCCACCAATTAGGAAACGCAAATAACGTACGTATTATGGTCACGTACAAATTATCAGGGTTGTTGCAAATTTCTGAGACAATATAAATTTTCTTTTGTATGTAAATTTCGAAAACTATGTATTCAAATTTTGCACACGTCAAAGTATTCCAGTGCTTGGTCTGATCTCTTGGTCTTTGGCCTTATAGGGGCCAAAGACCAAGAGATCAGACCAAGCACTATTACGTTTTATACATTGTTTATGTAAGATAATACACAAAACCTAAATCCATCTATTCTGTGAGTTAAAACCAAAAAGTGAGAAAAAACCATTTTGAAAGTTAAAAAAATATGCAATTATAGCATATTATTATGTACTTAAGGGCCGCTTGTATTTAGTTAAACACGATTACCAAACTAAACAGAATTAGCGTAAAGATAGTTCTGACAGTTTGCTAATCATGTTTAGCGGCTTATTTCTACCTAAATGCGTAGTGGTTCGCTAAACACGATTAGTGATTAAGCAAGCGGTCCTAAGTCTACTTACCTTCCCAAACAAAGAAAGTAAACGTTTTATCGGATCGCTTGATATAAAATGCCCTTGACAGGGAGTTTTATCTCAACGTGACACGCACTGTGTCACGACTCGACGGACGTGACCGAAATGCAAGCCGATTTGTGTTCCAACTTTGAATTCTTTGTTTTGATTCGTCACTGGGAATTCAACTTTTTATTTTTAATAGCTTTTTCAGTGTTGTGGCATTCGCTTTAAATAAAATACCAAAGTTTTATAAATACGAGCATATCCGTTTTTGTACACGGCATTTCAAAGTTTTTTTGGCTCACGAATAAATTATGCTCTTCACTTTTGTTTTTAAGTCACCTACAAGCAACTTAAGTTATTTAACATAACAAAGCTAAAACTTAAAGGTTGGGTGTGCTTATCAGGATTAAAAACATGTTTATTTTCAATCCACCTAAATAATTTAAAGCGAAAACCCTTCTCAAATAAAACATGTCTCAGTATCTCGTGGGACAATTTATTGGCGCCATTACATGACCCAAAAGATACAGTAATTCACCAAAGTAACACCGTAAAGCTAGTTCGTGTGAGCTTAGAAATACTTCAGGGTACTTAATTTGGTTTACTGTATTGTTGACTGTGGCAGTACTTGTTACCAAAACTACTATATTCTAAGCTTTAGAATATAGTAGTTTTGGTAACAAGTAGATTTTTGTATAATCTAAGGGATACATAGTTATAAAGATATAAAGATACAATATTAGGGCTCTTCAGACGATCAAACTACCTGAACCAGGCAAACTTGAAAAATACGCATTTTTTACAAGCTTTAACAAAATGCATGCAAGTTTTTGATAAAAGTATTTATAGCTCTAGAATGCGTGTGCCGTTTGCTAAAAAAGCAGTGGTAAAAAAGTGTCTTAAATACGCTCTCTCTCTCTTGTCGTGTCACTAGTTTCTTTCGAAACAGTGTGGTGAAAGGATTTTAAGTGCGCCTCATGAGGCTCCTTTCGAGCACTTGACACATGTTATAGAACTTTTTAGGTTCCATGACATGCCGGTTTCCTCACGATGTTTTCCTTCACCGTTTGAGAGTACTGGCATTGTGCACATACATTTTTGCACTGGTATACGACTGGTAAAATACGCTATTTATAATACATGAAATCTAAAATGATAATGTGGGTAGAGCCTTAACCAAGAGGCGCGGTGGTACAAGGATACTAAGGCCTAATTTCACCATGCTCTGTTAGTTACTAATCAAGGATTAACAGGCAGTTAAATCTAACGTTAGATGTCAAACGCGTACATTTTGACATTTTTAACGGCCGTTTAATCCTTTGTTAATCTAACAGAGAATGGTGAAACCGGCCCTAAACCCAGTGCTTGCGCGCTCTCTCTGTAAGCTACAACTTGATATCTATCTCTAGGAGACTTTGTTTACAACGCGTACTCATCTACTTACCTGCCTAAGGCGTATACTCTCCATACCTCGAGTTGATGGGCGCACGGCAGTGCATCGTAGGGCACCTTCCTACTGTGAGTGACTTTCAAAACAGCGCTTTGCTATAGGTGATGGATATTTAACATCAGGTGGGTACCCAGCTTGTTCCATCAGCATGTCATAAAAAAAACTACGCTCTTTTGAAAATAAAAAGAATACTAATATTTATATACATTTATTACAGTAACGTTTGTATTAGAAATACTTGTAAATTAACCTCCAAAAACCTAGTGATTTGATATCAAGCCAAGAACGAATACTTACACATATATATAACTTTGGCATATTTGAACCTTTATAACCTAGTGATAACCTTTTTAAATGAAGTATAAATAACAATTAAAAACTGAGATCGCAGTGTTTAAAAAATTAAGTACCGTAGTGCTCGAAAGGTGCCTCTTTGAGGCGCACTTAAAAATCCTTTCACTACACTATTTCGAAAGAACTAGTGAAACTACAAGAAGAAGTAACGTAGTCTTTTGATTATAATTGTAGCACAGAATGGAAAACCAGAGTTGTAGCACAGAATAAATACCTTGTAGTATGCTGTGATATAACTTTTTTTTTTCGAATGGACTCATCGATAAAATGCTTGTGATCGTCTGATGATTCTTACAGCGCTACCGGACAATGGCGAGCGCGGAAGGCGCTCAACCGGTAGAGTTAGGTTTGGGCAACAAACGTAAGGTAACGCACCGTAACTACTATTTATGAACATTCTTGTATTAAGGTACATTATATTGTTTATTACTGGCAAAAATAAATGATTTTGTATTGTATTTTGTAGTTATGTTGTTATATGCGTAATGTATTGGCACTAGAAAATAATATAACAATAACATTGCAAAAAGTTGTTACTTTCGTTACCAAAATGAAATCTAACAACACTCAAACAACAATTTGGTAAAGTGCTCTCAAAAGCATAAAACCGGTATTCCACAAACCTAAAGCGATAATTGATTAACGATTAAATAATAAGCCACCGCACTCGTAAAACAAAGATTAACATACATTTTACGGTTGTAAATAGGCTATAACTTTGATTTTTACGACTAAATAATCGTAAAGACACCCCGCCAACGCGGCTGAGTTGGGGAGGCCGGGAGAGTCCGACGAAGGTATGAAAACAAGGGGTTTCGAATTTGTTGGTTAATAATCGTGGACAATGCAAACGGGAGGCTCGTTTTGATGCACTTTTATTTTACGACACACTCATAACATAAAACGTTGGAACGTCTCAACAACGATGAAGGGGAAATTAGAGGGAGAGGAATGGAAATAATTTTGTTGGACGGTCGTTTTGGTAGCGTAGTAGCACTTTCCTGAAATTTGGACACTCAAGTGGCACGATAAACCTTTTTGACCAAACATTTCGCGAATACAAGAGCTAATGTATCTCTCGCTCGCTCGTTTCGACATGTTATACTAGTTTTCGTACTTATTTATGCAAACTTTTGAGTAGGAAAACTTGTATCGATCAAAATGATTTTTTTACTAAACTGTGTAGAATGTGATTGCAGACAAAATGGTTGATTGCGATTTTTGAAAATAAGTTTAGTGATCTTATATCTTTAAAAATGTCGAAACGTGCGAGCGAGAGGTACATTAGCTCTTGCCTTCGCCTTAACAAGAGCTTACTAAACTCATTTTGTCAGAAATATGTCCACTTACATTTGGCACATACCCACATTTTGCAATTGTTAGTATTTTATACGTGACAGGTTGCAAGACCATCGCCGCTAAATAGCAATAGAATAAAATTATTGTAAGTAATAAAAAAAGTATTAGCGATCTGGTTCTCAAAGTACAAGCTTTTCTTAGTTATCTAGATGTGTTTTTCTACCAATATTTATTTATTTATGAATAATGTTTGCTAAGCAAAGTAGAGACACCTAGTTAGGCTACAGAATAAAAAGAATATACATCGTTCTGTACGTAGAATAAATAATATACTCTGCTGGCTACATTTGGCTACCTGCCATGGAATTAAGAAGTTGGGGGATGTGGCATATTTGTAACATGGTGTTACTATAGTGAGCTATGTGTACGCATAGATCTCCGTGGTGATATTATTTTGCTTGTTCCATCAGCAAGTATCTAGTATAAAACAAAATAAAAAAGTGAAACACAATTAGGTACTTACATGATTTTATCTCCGCCAAGCAACGTTGCTGTGTTTCGGTTTGAAGAGTGTGATTGCCGGTGATATACAGGCACAGGAGGTCTAACATCTGTATGCCTCAAGTTGATGGACGAAATGCATCATAGGGCACGTTCCTATCGTGAAGAGGCAAAGCTTTGTTAAAGGTGATGGTTGCCACTTAAAATCAGCCACAAATCATACCTTGGTAATTTGAAATATGTACCTCTCTATTATTATTACTTTTTGTAATTCTAGGCTTAGTTGCGTGGAGCTAGATTCAAATAGCTTTAAAACGTTTCAAATTGATCCTTGTGATTTAATTTAATAAATACCTATTGACTTTTGAACATTATTAAAAACTACTTAAAATTACTAAAACTAAAACCACTTGTTTCAGCAGCTACTTCTATAAAAAATATAAAAAAACCGATTCAAACCAAATCAAAGTAAAAATATATAGATAGATAAATACTTTATTGTACACAAATACATAAGGTACAATGGGCGGCCTTATCGCTAAGAACAATATCTTCCAGAAAAAAAAACATATATGATACAATATATGTATTATATCAGCTATCTGGTTCCCATATCACAAGCTTTGGCTTAGTTTGGGGCGAGATAGTGTTGTGTAAAATGTCCACCAATATAAAAAAAGACAGTAATAGGTATAATCATGTCTTTGCATAACACATCTACGCCTAGCGCAATCTCATTGTGCATGTATTAGAGTAGAGTACTTCTCCTTGTATCTCATTCGGCGAGTCCAACCACCTAATTTCGCTGCTTCCGCACACTGTGCCCATTACGGTCTCCCTGGGCCAAAATTCCAAGCAATTAAACAACTGAAATTTTAACAGTGCCCAGTATAAATTTAATAAGGATGGGCCATTCACAGTGTAAATGGAGTAAATGTTGGTTTGGCCAAAAACCAAAATGGTTCGGACGGCGCGATGTGCCGTAGTTTTGCTCGTAACGTGGTAATCGGACTTCGTAAAATATTTTATGCGCTAGTGAGGGTACTGTGGTGAGTTGAAAGATAATAGTAGAGTAGGTACCTTATTAAAAAAACAGCTTCACGACTTTCATCCCCAGGCACGGTTGATATCCCCTCAAATCGAATAATTTATTGCCAAGTACCAACTTGAAAGATGTGTGATACGTTCAAATATTACATTTGGCACATTCCCACATTTTACAGAAGTTTGTATAACTAATTTGAAAATTACCTACTTAACTGTAATTTATTTAATTCTTAAAACGTAATAAAAATATTACATAGTAGGTAAAACCCAGATAATACACAAGTGATGATTATCTGTATTTTAATAATATTATTTGAATTAATTAAGTACTACATTTTTTTTTTAAACAACAAGTAGATTGCCACCTGATGTTGAACGGCTACCTCTACCACTATCTCAAACGTTCACAGAGTATGCACTTGCATCACTCTGGTATACGTAAAAGTCTCAAGTCTCATGTGTCTATAATAGCAGCGACAATATACGGCAGCCATAACCTTCAAACTAAAACACAGCAGTGCTTACTGCTCACTGCTTAGTAAGCGTTTCAATATTTCTGCTACTTAGTAGTCGAAATATTTATAGGTACGTTCGTAGTAGGTAGGTACTTCACCGGACAAACTCTTCCACAAAAAATTCTACTACTAGTAGTGAAACGTACAAGAAACAAGGAAAATAACAATGAGAAACGTTTTAATTGAACAACGGAACTGAGATTCAGCGAGTGCAGAGTAAACGTCGTGAATCGCCCAATAATAATGAAAGTGATGGCAGTGTCGCCGTCGGTGTATGAAGCGGCCGTTTCGGCTACATAAACACCCCGTATACTACCGTTTCATCCTAACTCCAACCCAATAATCAACCTTAATGCAAAGGAATACGGGTGATAATCAAACGTCAAACGGGTCAGTTTACATTGATCCAAGATTGTATAACCCCCCTCTCTACGTCAGCGGGAGGGGCCCCGCAAGGACGGCTCACACACAGACAAAATGGCCGATTTTTCAAGCCGACGCATTGGAGTGACTACACGCGTTTTGTGTGAGGTAAAGTTCTTATTGGTTTAAAATATATTTGACTTAATGTTAAAATATTTTATACAAAAACTATTATGTAACATGTCTCTATTGTACAAACTGATTATGTTTTAATTAAGATTTATAAATTGTCAATAATAACATTATATAATATATTTTATTAAGACTATAAAATAAAATTTCGGTAACTGAAATTTATACAATCGTTATTTTAATTTCAGTTCAATAGTTTTTCAGATCATAAAGTCTAATATAATTTAATTAAAAAATTTAAATTTGGTGAAAAAACAAAAAAAATAGATACTAATTTTGAAATACTTACTATTTAAATAAGAAGAGAAAATTTCAAGTAGGTAATACAAGTATTTATAAAATAAACAGTAGAGCTATCTGCATACCTAACCTCACAAATAAATAAACAAAAATAACTATTTACTAAAACGTTAACAAGCGTATCAACAGCACGGTAGAGCTGTTTTCATAGTTTTACAAACCAATACCTAGTAAAAATAAGAGCTTATATTCACACAAAACAAATAATTGACACAGCCCCATCTAGTCCCGAACGTAAGAAGTTGTTTTATCTATTGATTTTTTTTAATAGACTTCTACAAAATCACACCTAAAAACAAAAATAACAAAACCATTTTAATAGTTTTTTTATATTCTTGCGGACGGAACTTATAAACCACATTCAAAAACTAACGCGAATCCCCATCTATCTATTCAGCCTGTGTGAGCCCACTACTGGGTATATACCTCCTTTTCAAAACCTAAATGAATACCCAAAGTTTAAACTATAAACGAATAAAACCCAGCCTTCAATTCAGCCGCATGTAAGCCAACTACAAACGCGTTAGCGCGAGGGTGGATATTTTGAGCCAACACGACGCTTCCCGTACGGCGCCGGCGGACTTTCTTTTTGCTCTCCGTGACAGGTCTTTTATTACCTTACTACGACAAAGACTAAAGGATACACTTAGGTATCACCTAAGCGTAAAATATTAAAGAAGACTAGTGAAATGACTTCACGTAAAATGTTCCCATAAAACAATATTATAAAATTATTGACCTAATATAAAAAAAACTAAAATCACAGTCAGTATTCTGCGTGCTTTATTTATTGACCTTGTCTAAAATTATATTTTTGTTAGAAGTAGTTGAGACCAAAATGTTTTTTTTTTTATAAAATGGACGCCTCAATCGAACCAGTTAATCTCAAAGATTTTTTCATCACCTAAATAAAACCCGTAAAAATGATGTGTTATAAATACTTCAGTGTAAATCAACGCGCGCACAAATTTCAGTATGGCAATTAACACAATGTTAAAGTACTCAACTTTTCTCATCAAATTATAATCACTGGTTTCGTTACGTTTGGTTGTCAATATTGTGATATTAATATCAGCTATTGTTTTAGGTTTAATGGGACATCAAATAATCCTAATAGTATTACGACTATTTACCAATTTATTTACCAAAAGTAGAAAAAGATTTTAGTTGCATTATGATTTCAAAAATATCCTGAAAATGGTTTGGCAAGTTGTGAATAACATTGTAGATTTCTAAAGTAAAAAAAAAAGTTAATAATCCTTTGAGATAAAATAACTAATATCAGATCTATAGACATTGAACTATATCTGTGCTAAGTTTCATCTTGATCGGCTTAACCGAAAACATAACAAACAGACCGACACGCTTTCGCTTATGTATGAAAACTAGTAAAGCAAACTTTTGAGCAGGAAAACATGTGTCGATCAAAATGAAATTTTTACTAAACTCTATGTGCGAAGTGATTGCACACAAAATGGCTGATTGCGATTTTTCGAAAATAAGTTTAGTGATTTTATATCTTTCAACATATCGAAACCAGCCGATAGGTTTGACAGCCTTCACAGCTCAGTTGGTAGTAGCTCTGCCTTCTTTGCGGTAGGCCGTGGGTTCGATCCCCACCGAGAACAAACATTTGTGTGATGAACATTGATGTTTGTTCTCTGTCTGGGTGTTATATAATATTATAAGTATGTATTTACTATAAAAAAAGTATATAAGTATCAGCTATCTGGTTCCCATATCACAAGCTTTGGCTTAGTTTGGGGTTAGATTGCTGTGTGGAAAGTCCACCAATATTTATTTATTTTATTTATAACGTGCGAGCGCGAGTCACATTTATAGCTCTTGTCGTCGCCTTAAATCGCTTTGTATAACCTAAATTTACACTAATGGTAATCATAACCAATCAAGTCCTAATGTAAATAATAACGTCATAAATAAATCAAAACGCAAACTCCAAACAATTTATCATGGAAATTAGAATAAGGAAGCAGAATAATATGCATTTTCATTCTATACAAATTCAAGTGGCATAAAGCATACCAAGCAAAACAATGGTGGTGGTCCCATACAAAATTATCACACGGCCACGATCCTATTGTAGCACTACAATACAGACTAGACGACACATCTTTAGATATGTATGAAGTTTATTTCTGCGTCGGTACAGAGATAGCTTTTCTAGTGTATGTAAAACACATTTAAATAGAAGTAGGGTACCCGAGCTGGCGGTGTTATTGTGCTGTTAATGTGAAAAATCGAAGAGTTCGCTGGGTACTTCCGTGGTCAGAAAATGTTTAAAATGAACTTTTGGTATGGCGAGATAATATAAAAAACCGCCTTATGATTAGATAATCCTCAGAGCACTTTAGTATCAAGTAACAAAAAAACTTCACGACTTTGATCACCAGACACGGTAGTTATAAGTAATACAACATTATTATAGGGGTTTTAAGGGGGTAGTAAAGTCTAACAGGGGTAATATTATTTATTTTGTGATACTATACCATAGGAACATAGTATTCATAAAAAATATAATGAGAGAATATACTTTTTTTTGTAAATATTTACTAATGCCTATAATTAATAAAATTATGGATAAAACAATAGTCTGTTCAAAAACTGTTGTTTTTTTTACACAACTAGCTGATGGAACAAGCAGATGGCCCACCTAATGTTAAGTGGTAACCATCGCCTATAAAAAAGCATTATCTCGTAAGTCACGCACGATAGGAACTTGCCCTACGACCATCAACTTGAGGCAAACAGATGTTGAGCCTTATGTACCTGTAATTACACCGTCAGCCACACTCTTCAAACAGTAACACAGCAACGCTGCTTGGCGGCAGAAAAGGCGTGGTGGTAGTACTGCCCCGGACGAGCCCTTCACAAAGAGCTCTACTATTCTTAAAATCAGGAAAATGAGTACGAAATAAACTCATGACCTAAATCTCCTTAGACAGACGTCCTCTCAGATTTCTGGGTACACGAACTTGATAGAAAATACCTTTTCAAGATCCTAAAACTAGGGCGTAGTCCAAAAATTACATTTGACACATCTCTACATTTTGAAGTTAAGGGGCTGACAACTATCAAACAATTTCTCGCTCGCACGTTTCGACATGTTGAAAGATAGAAAATCACTAAACTCATTTTCGAAAAATCGCAATCAACCATTTTGTGTGCAATCACATTGCACACAGTTTAGTAAAAAATTCATTTTGATCGGTACATGTTTCCCTCTTAAAAGTTTGCATATGTACGAAAACTAGTAAAGCAAACTTTTGAGTAGGAAAACATGTAAGTCTATATTAATTCAATTTTAAAATGAGATTCTTGAACGGTGACTAAGAACCACGGCTAAGTACGGCCCCAATAAATTGTATGTAATTTTACAGGAAGTTGGTGAGTAGAGGCGACATTGAACTGTTCGTCTCGGCTTCGTATAAATAGGTCTATTATTTATTAAAACGAATAAATGTTATTTATTTGAGGTGTGTAACCTTGATAACCTCCCAAGATTAAGTATCACTAGGTATAGTTTTTTTATTTATCATTAAATTTATGATTTTAGCAGCAATATTGTTAGGTTGACTAATGTGTGTTGTTTTGTGTGACTTTAGAGTTTTAATGTTAATAACATAACGTTAAATAAATAAATAAATGCGTGGGATTCCTTACCGGCGGCGTCCGTTTTTCGTATTAGGTAGGTACTTATAATCGGATGTTTTCAACAGAAGAGTGAATATGTAACTTCTCAGTAAGTGTGTTACACCGTCAAACGCATCATCACTTAGCATCAGATGAGATTGCGGTCAAATGTTCTACACCTACCTATAAGTTGTAAAAAAAACTGCCAACTGAGCTTTTTCTTCTTGTCTTGTCACTAGTTTTCTTCTTTAGTGGAGTGAAAGGATTTTTAGTGCGCCTCAAGAGGCTCCTTTCGAGCACTTTGCACATTTATAGAACTTTTAAGGTTTTGCGACATGCCGGTTTCCTCACGATGTTTTCCTTCACCGTTTTGAGAGTACTGGCATTGTGCACATACATTTTTGAACAGAAAAACTCATTAGTACTCGACTGGTTTCGAACCCGACCTTAGGATCGGAAGGCGGGCCCGCTAGACCACCAGTGCTCTCGCCAACTGAGCTGTGAGATATACGAAGTTATTATGTAGCCCAGTCGAGCCCACGAACCTGATTAGAACGCACCAAACGTCCATAAAACAATCACGCATCGAGCCCCATGGTGTGAACACAAACTGTTGCGCGAGAGTTGAATGCCAAGCCGATCAGCGCCGACGCACGTGCTAGCGTCGGCGTCGATTCGAAATATTTATGCTCGCACTAAATAATTTTATTTACGTCTTGGGCGATGAAGGAGTAAGCACCGAGAGAAGGCCCTGAAAATGCACTTTTTTTCTTAATTTATACGCTACTTTGTAGTACACTCTGATACAGATCCAGCTAGGGTAGCCTAAGAGAATCGCTTACGACTTGACTTGTGACTTACAAGGCAATGCTTTGTGGTGATGGTTACCACTTAACATCAGGTGGGCCATCTGCTTGTTCCATCAGCAAGTTGTATAAAAACCACAAGGCTATATAAAATAATTAATTATATTGTATATCTATAACATCATCATGTGCGGTGTGACAAGGATGGATAAAATAAGGAAAGAGTATAATAGAGGAAGTTTGAAAGTAGCGCCTGTGATGGATAAGTTGAGGAGCAATAGGTTAGCGTGGTATGGGCATGTCATGAGGAGGGAAGAAAGTCATATTACGAGTGTTGGAAATGGATGTGGATGGTTTTAGAAGGAGAGGCAGGCCAAAGAAAAGATGGATGGATTGTGTGAAAGATGATATGAGTAAGAAAGGTGTGAGCACTGAGATGACGTATGATAGAGGAGAGTGGAAGAAGAAAACCTGTTGTGCCGACCCCACTTAGCGTGGGATAAGGGCAGGAAGATGATGATGATCTAAAGCACCATCATATATTTTACACCACTGTTGAGTCCACTTATATGATGCTTTAGTAAAACACAAATACAACTTATTGTTATAGAAACATTATAGGTAGGTAATTAAAAATATATTTTTCAACAGTTGTTGGTTGAACATTTTTTTAATAGTTGTTTTTTTTATAAATAAAGTTAATCTATATGTAGGAAGTAGCATTTCATTATGACTTTGGACGTAGCTCTGTCTACCCTCCTTAGATATCCTAAAAGAAACTTGAACTTGTAATTTAAATATCTGAGGGGATAATTGCCTGGGTATTCTCTCTTGTCTCGTCGTGTCACTAGTATCTTTCGGAACAGTGTGGTGAAAGGATTTTAAGTGCGCCGAGGCTCGAAAGGAGCCTCTTGAGTATTGAAAACCTGGGTACTGAAAGTCGTGAACTGTTTCTTTTCTTTTTTTTTTCAGATATGAATATTGTAGAATTTTCAATTTGTAAAACAGTTTGTAACATAACTTATCAATCAAACAAATTTTCATTATTTTGGTACCCAAAATTATCAAAACTGAGTTGCATAACGTATGTGTATAGGTAATAATTTACCCATAGTATAATTTCAAGTAACATAAATATCAGCTAGTTACCATACGAACTTACTCATACGCTTACGAAATCTCGCTTTCACCTACTAACTATGACGTAATCTGTGGCCGGACCCGGGAAACGGTAAACGTGTTTACGAATTTAAATTACCCAATCAATTTTTAATTTGGATTGGGATAGGTAGTCACCGTCGGCAGTTTGGGACAACCTATTTCAATTGGGAAATTGTTTGTTTAAATCGACGATCGAGTCGATTCGATCGTGAATTTTAGCTTAAATTAGGTACACTTGCTGGGGTAACTTTTGAAGTGAAATTAAGCAGGTGCAGGTATAAGGGGCTGACAACTATCAAACAACTTCTCGCTCGCACGTTTCGACATGTTTAAAGATATAAAATCACTAAACTCATTTTCGAAAAATCGCAATCAACCATTTTGTGTGCAATCACATTGCACACAGTTTAGTAAAAATTTCATTTTGATCGATACATGTTTTCCTTCTCAAAAGTTTGGTTTACTAGTTTTCGTACATAAGCAAACTTTTAAGTAGGAAAAATTGTATCGATCAAAATGAAATTTTTACTAAACTGTGTGCAATGTGATTGCACACAAAATGGTTGATTGCGATTTTTCGAAAATGAGTTTAGTGATTTTATATCTTTCAACATGTCGAAACGTGCGAGCGAGAGTCATATTAGCTCTTGTCTTCGCCTTAAGAGCAGTAAAGCTCTTTGTGAAGGGCTCGTCCATGGAAGTAATACCATGCCTTTTTCTGCCGCCAAGCAGCGTTGCTGTGTTTCGGCTCGAAGGGTGTGGTTGCCGGTGAAATTACAGGCACATAAGGCTTAACATCTGTATGCCTCAGTTGATGAAAGCAGGGCAGTGCATCGTAGGGCACGTTTCTATCGTGCGTTACTTACGAAGCAATACTTTGGTGGTGGTTGCCACTTAACATCAGGTGGGCTATCTGCTTGTTCCATCAGCCAGATACCGACCTTGGTAATTTGAAATATGTATCTCCTCTCTAATAAGTACCTATATAATAGTTAATCAATAAATAATAGTCAATAATAGTTATTGAGAAACTTTTTTGTACTTCTAAGGCTTGGTTGCGTGATTCACCTTTAAAACGTTTCAAAGTGATTCTTGTGATTTAATTTAATAAATACCTATTGATTTTTGAACATTATTAAAAATTATCACTGATGTAAAAAAACCAGTGATACCTAGTAGATTTAAATTCAGTAGGAAGGCATTATTTATTTAACTAGAAAGGAACCAACCTACATAAGGAAATATTTATTATTATTATAACAAAGTTATAATCTAAAATGGGTTCCTGACTTAAATGGTCTTAAAAAAGGTCTAAGTAAGTAAGTATCTAGCTATTAGCAATTATTATTATAACCAGAAATACTTCTTTTATCTAATTTTCCGTTAGATTTAAATCTCAATCGATTACCTGCCTGAAAATAAAAAAAACCTAATATTAAACCCTATATTTTCCACTTTATTCACAACAGTGGTAAAAGATTAATTTTAAAAGTTATAATTTCAACTTTATCTCACCCAAAATCAAGCAAGCTCATTCACGCAAGAGTAAAAGAGACGGAAAGACTATCGATCTCACACGGCCGTGGTGCGTCACTTGCTCAGAACCAGAATGGCGTTGGGACGGGACGCTTTCGTTTACAACCGACTTTTTGGTAGTCACAACAGAAAATAACACTTCCCTGAACGTACACTGATGAATTCTACACTTTCTCACATATTTTCGATGGAAATGGGCAAAAGAAAACAATTTAAAATAGCTAAAAACACATTGAGCAGTCGTTGCGAAACGCATCGGTCGCCATATCCGAATTCCTGTCTGCAGGGACGCACTTGGGAATGCACGCAGCCCATGCATGTTTTTATTATAATGCTAATGATAAGCATGAATTACCTGCATTTATATTTAAGATACGACCAAACAGGAGAGTGCATTTTTTATACTGTTTAAACTTAACACAGCTGATACCCATAAAAAATTCTTGAGTAACTAAGTGCTAGGTAAGTCTGAAAACGTTCGAAGAGATATCTACCGTGTCTGGAGAATTCAGTAGCTATTTCGTTATACAATCTGTGTTTTGTTTTTTTATATTCTTTGATCTGCAAAAGTAATTAAATAAATAAAACTTTTGTGATACTTTGCTTGTATAAGTAAAGTACGTACTTTTTTATTTTACTACAAAAAGTATTTAAGCATTAAGTATTTACACGAGAAGATTCTTTATTTTGAATTTATATGCAACGCTATTTACGAAATAAGACTTATTAAGCAAAATTCGTAGCACCTCTACGGCGTAGCTAACTGAATAACTTATTCATTTCAAAAGTACATTTTGTTTTCTTGCTTTAAATTTACATAATTATATTTATACCTAAACCAGGGCATATTGAGGTTCATCCAACCAATAAAAACGAAAAACAGTATTTAAAATACAAACATTTCAAACGCCATACAAAAGATATCCAACGCATTCAAAGTTTTTTGTACTTTCGAACCTACAATTTTTTGTATGAAACTAGCATTTTTTTCGCTTGTGCATCTCTATGTTTTGCCATGAATGTTGTTAAAGCTTTAAGCATTTTTTTTTAGAAATTAATTTGAAAGAAACATTTAAATAGTATGAAAAAAAATAGTCAATGTAGTAAAAATCTTTATAAATAATTGACTCACTCAATCCGACTCTGTGCATGCACGCTCCGCCCATTACAACAACAAAAGTTGGCGTCGTTCCTTCAAAATATCTCGTTTGGAGGCCATTTTGACGATCGTGCTAGAAAAGGATGGGCTATATCGCACGGTCGTTACGACACCGCGTGCGTGAATGAGACAATTATGCAAAGATTGTTTAGTTTTAATGTCACTGTGAAGTGCGTGGGGACATTATTTTCTTGTATGTGTGCAGTGACGCAGAAGCTATCCGATCCGGTATTAATTTAATTCCAAAGGGCAGGAAAATAAGATAAATAACTTTGGGTGTTTGTTTATTTTATAAAATAAATATATTAGAAGTAAAGAAGCTACTAAATCAGAGGTCACAATTTTAATAAATTCCTACTGAAAATAATATTTATCATTTTAAAATAAATAATAATTTTACAAAAAAATCTTGTATTCTACCGTAGTTTGGTATTTTTAAATATTTTAATCTAATTATTATTTTATTATTGTTTAGTAAATTATTAGCATTAAAACATATCGAATAACGTTAATGTTTAACCTGCCTCCAACCACTAGGTACTACGTACGTTTTTTTGTACGGACGGTATCCTCGTTATGATGTGCCCACAGATTACGTAACTTTTATTATAAGGTAAGGAAACCAAAATGCGCAGTCAGAAGACTAAACTAAAAATAACCAACACGCTTCCACGACCAACGCTTAACATTTAAAAAAATTATGTTTATCACTGTGAAAAAAAAACTAAGTAAATCTGGCCCAATCTCTACAAAAATGTAGTGATAACAATTTAGTAAATCACCAATTCTACATTTACGACGGATCCATTCAGTCGAGGGTTGCATGAGACCTCGTAAAACCCGAATCACTGGTGACGTACCCAAGTGCTGTGACGACGTGGTTCACCCCACCACAACTAGGTGGCGCTTAAACAAACACTAAACCACGGTCATAAAAATAAATTTTATTGTTATGACGAAAATAAAACGCTTGTCGTCAATTTAAACATCATTTTACTGTGCAATAAGATTTATTTTACGATTAACAAGTGTCTTGATGAATTTGTATTACTCGGATGATGAATAAAGCTATAAAATTCGCTTTTATGTTCTTGTTATCGCTTTTCTATTGGCACTTTGGTTGTTTGGGTGTCACATTTTCATACAAATAGGTATGACAGGTTACTTAATGTTATGACTGTAATAAAACCAAGTGTTTGATTAATTTATAAATAGATAACCTACTAAACATTTGACTCATTCTGTTTTGATATCAAGAGCAATATAATATACCTACCTAGCTACTATCAAAAGAGTTATTAAACTTTACGTGGGGACTTTAACATGTTGACATTGAAGTCGTAGAATTTTATTATGATAGAATTCTTTGTTTTTAATATATTCATACTTTTTTAAATATTTGTAATAATAACCTATGCATTATATGTTTACCTAGGTTAGTACCAGCCATTTTGACAAGTTGATTAATAATACTGACTTGTTTTAAAGCCTTACTTTCACCTACAAATATATAAAAATAGATACCGTAATAATATATCAACTTTAAATTCCAAAGAAAAGTGCTTATCAAGTCAAGATAGCTTTAGAAGTGATGAGCTTTTTGGATGCTGAGCTTACGCAATTACTTCAAAGTTGTATCGGTAGGTGGCGCTATGACCAGCTTTCAAAAACTTGTTATGGCCGCTTACAATAATGACAGTTATTCGAAATGAGGAAATCAGAAACTAGCTTATATAATAGAAAAATTAAAAATAAAAATATAATAATTAATTTTAAGAGTTATTTTATTTATTTCATTTTCTTGAAAACAATATTCACATTTATTGAAAAGCTCTTGTTTTATAAAAATTATATTTTCGAAAAACTAACGACAGATGGAGCTTAACTGCTACAGCAATAAACACAATACATTTTTATCCTCGTCCAGTGTTATGTACTAATACTCATACTAATTATCTTTATATTATAAATACCTACTTGTAATACCAGAGTAGTACCAGAGTAAGTATATTTAAAAAGCTCATAGGACCGGCTTGTAAGTTTGATTTAAGACGTAGCTATACTAAATATTTCGATATTATAATTTGTATCATTAAAGTAGCCTTTACGAATTGAAGAGGCTAGTTGGTACTAAATAAAGCTGTCGTTCAAAGAAGAAAAGATGAAACAACATTTTTGAATGTAAAAAAGATGATCCATAGCCATACAGCTCGTAGAATTACCTACCACTACGACGTGAAAATCGCGTGAATTCATTGAATGACGAAAAAAACTAGAAAAAACTAGAATCTTTCTTCCTGGAATGTATAGGGAATACCTAACGTTCAGCAGTGGACTTCTTCAGGCTGATTGACCTTCTGGCTAGTTAAGAGTCTTAGAGCTCTTTGTGAAGGGCTCGTCCGGAGAAGTACGAGTACTACCACCATGCCTTTTTCCGCCGCCAAGCAGCGTTGCTGTGTTTCGGTTTAATGCTTTGTTATAGGTGATGGTACCACTTAACATCAGGTGGGCCATCTGCTTGTTCCATCAGCTAAATGTATTAAAAAAACCTACAAAGCTTACAATTGTTTCAACCTCGGAATCTATAGATAAGGTTTTTATTATGAATAAAAAAATACTATAGCTGCTGTGGAAATAAGAAGAAGGGTAGTGTGTGATGATGAATAGTGCAAAATAGATCCTAAAAACCACTCACATACACAGCTGGGTAAATACGTGTTTGGATTTTGTAAAATTTCAAAACTCAATACTCAATACATTAATTGCTTACACATGGTTTAGTTTAGGTACTTACTTACATACATTGTTGTTAGTTGTTAGTAAGTATCACATGGACCCTACATAGGGTATGGCATAATGGAGGCAGGCCGAGGTTTTAAAATAAAATACGCATAGTTAGTAGACAGGTATACAGGAATAATTTTTTCATCGAACATTGTTTAGCTAGTGTTAAAGATCCTTTTACCGTAGCTCAAAAGCTCACAGTAGCTGAGAAAAGCTCATAAATTGCAAATATACACTCCACGGCCTAATTACCAGCAATCATAAATTAACAGTCTATTACCTACTGATTGTATCAATCCGGGCATCTCGGACCAATAAAAAGGAAAATTACAGTCATAAAACCACAGCGCGAGTGAAACCAGACTTCTAGACGCTGGTACAAATCGTTCAGTCGTTATATCCTCACATGATGAAGACATAAACTATCAATTACTCCTTTATCTCTATTAAACGGGTGATACTTTAAACAAGTCAATAATCGTTCAATAAATGTCCAAAGAACGGCATAATAACAATCCACGTGCTCCGGCCGCCTACGTCCATAAAGTTTCGAATTTATATAGAGGTTTAGCCCCAGAGGCGGTTAAGAAACAATGTTGCCAGAGGTCTCAATTTTGTACGAACTACCCGAAATGGCGGAATTGACCATTCGTGAGAATTAGGATGTTCTCGAGATTTGCAGATTTTGTGGAGGGAATTGAATAAGATCACAAAAAGGTTACCAAGTCCTTACCTACATACTATATCTAGCATAATTTAAAGTCCTTTGTAGATTTTAAGAGTAGTGTATGCAATTAAATTACTGCTAACCTAACTGCTTACCTAAATAACAAGCTGCATAACTGTTTTATTTTGTGATAAATAACGATGATCGAAGTCAGGAAGACTATAATTAAAATTACTATTTTTAAAATCACAAAAACATAGGTATTTGGGACTTTAAAACTCCAATATTTATTTTGAGAAACTTTGTTTAATTCACAAGCAGAAAAAAAATACTTGTAAATGATCTTCACGACTTTATCAAATTACATGAGTATTACAAAAAAAAACAAATAAAATCTGGCAACACAGATAATCCAACGCTGTGTTGACTGGGAGTTCTACAAATGGTGCAATTCACGTGACGTTTATGAGCATTGAAGTGGCCGTAAAAATCGTGTTTACGATGCGCCCGGGCAAAGCGTGCCATGCGCAAACGCAAGCCGCCCCTAGTGCTGCCAGGCGACATCAAAAAGCCGGAATAATGCCAAATATACATAGTCAAAGTCAAAGTCAAACTGTATTTATTCTATAAAATCACAAGGATCACTTTGAAACGTCTTAAAGCTAGGTAACTCTAGTTGCCAGTTCCACGCGACCAAAGCCTAGAAGAACAGGCAACAAACTTACGGCTTGGTTCCTACCGTTCTTTTGTATGATCCTTTTACAATGTAATAATAATAGTAAATATATTATTGAAGTTTAGTGAAGCGTAGGCATACAGAAAAGGTAAACATAATCAAATTTATAAGACAGCACACGCTACGCCTCAAACTAATAATATCTAATGCATAAATACAATCTATTAAATCAGAGAAAAATAAAAAAAACGCACAATAGTAGGTACAGTACAGACATTGCAGACATGTTAGCTGCCGATGGGCAGAGCGACCGGGACATCGAGCCAATCGGTACATATGGCAGGATAGTCATAATTCTTGACAATTTTCTCCTGATTTTTTTTTCCTGAAGGTATTTTATTGAGTATTAATGTTGAAAATGTGATAAAAGCAACCTCTTTTTCGTTTTTTTTTATACTTACTTTACTTGCTGATGAAACAAGCAGGCGCACCGAATAGTAAGTGGTAACCATCACTTAATAGGTAACAAAGCATTGCCAAGACACGCATGGTCGGATCGTGCCCTACGATGCACTGCCCTGCATCCATCAACTTGAGGCATACAAAAGTTAAGCCTCATGTGCCTATAATTACATCGGCAACCACACTCTTCAAACCGAAACACAAACGCTGCTAGTGTGCAAAAATGATCCGGCACTTTTTGGTCGGATTTAGCAAGACCTTCTCCGGCCAAATCCAGTACTGCAACTCGAGCTTAACGCGAATTGCATCTGTTGCTTGAATTTCAAAGAGGTATAATGTGTTTCTTGAAGTTTGAGTGATAAAAAAACCGGTAGCTAAGAGCTTTAAGTTGGTGTCAAAGCTCAGCCTACTGTTTTAAGAAATGCTTACTTTATACTCGGTGATAAAAAAGCTTGTTGATTTTTTAATAAATAAACTTAAAATACAAATCTTTTTCGGAGTGTTCGTCTAACGAGCTTAGACAGACTACATGGGTATTGGGTAATATCCTAACAATTCGTGAAGGCTTTTCGGTATGTTCTAGATAGGTACTTATCCCTCTTATAATTATTTTACATGTAGGCACCTAATGGTTTGTTATTTAAAAGTCTTATATTAAATGTGATAGGTAATCTTTTTAGAAAATAGAAAGATTCCAGTAAGAATCAAAGCCAGCATTGTCTTTCAGGACTCTGATAAGAAGATGGAACAACTATGTTTTGTGAAACAACTCGCGAGGTCAATATATTTCAGATATAACCTTTTTTTTATACAAGTAGGTAATTGTACCGGCAACCACACTCTTCAAACCGAAACACAGCAACGTTGCTTGGCGGCAAAAAAGGCGTGGTAGTAGTACTTACTCGGACGAGCCCTATGATACTAACTCATGGTGGTAGTACTTCCCCGGACGAGCTCTATGAAACTATGAAATACCGATGTTGAGGCATGTTTGTTTGTTTATCAGCAGCCTAAAGAAGGCCCCTGCTGGACATAGTGCCCTATATACATTTGTTGTACGAACTTGCTGCAGAACAAAAGCCTGATGATTTTTATTCAAATGTAGGTTCCATAACATTTATTCGTTTTTAGACACAGACCAAACATTTACCTAATATCCCTTGCTGAATATTGTCCGGAATTGGATCCTCAACGAGAGAGGTGGTAATGACTACGCCTAACAACTACCCAGGCATATCTAGGAGTCCAGTCAGTAATACCTTCTTCGTTCTTTGTTTTCTATCGTCTCCATTTTCGTTTTAAAGTGTTGTTTGAGTATGCCATGTAATCACTCATTGACTGAGTTGACGCACAACAAATATTTAAGCAGATGACGTCACATGGATTGTTGTACCAGACGGCACACTCTGGTACATATACTTTTTTTTTATTTATACAACTACCTAATGGAACAAGCAGATGGCCCACCTGATGTTAAGTGGTAACCATCACCTATAACAAAGCATTACCTCGTAAGTCACGCACGATAGGAACCTATCCTATGATGCACTGCCCTGCGACCATCAACTTGAGGCATACAGATGTTAAGCCTCATGTGCCTGTAATTATACCGGCAGCCACACTCTTCAAACCGAAACACAGCAACGCTGCTTGGCGGCAGAAAAGGGTGATAGTACTTCCCCGGACGAGCCCTTCACAAAGAGCTCTACTACTCTTAAAACTTTCGTCACTTTCAGCCTACAGTAGGCACCAAGCCTCAAGTGTCATCCCTTTATATTGACTTGGAACACCTTAGTCTCACTTTTTTATGAGAAACAGTACCTATCCGGTAGCCGATGGACCACCTGCCGTTGTGTATTTACTAACCCTTATAGCAATTGCATTGCTTCGCAGAGCACGTTTCAGATACTTGAGCTGATGAAGTGGCATGGAATGGACTGTTGTACTGGGCAACACACATACTTTCAGTCACTTTCAACTTACAGTAGGAACCAAGCCTCAAGTTTTATGCCTGTTATTCTTGACATGGTTGAAACTGTCACCTGTTTCACTTTTTTATGACAAACGGTGTCTGAATAAACCGATGGACCACCTGTCGTAGGGTAGGTATTTACTTATGCTATTGCATTACTTTGCAAAGCATGTCTACCTGACACATGCCTATGTGATATTGCGTTCATTACTCTAAGACAAAGGTGTTATGCCTGTAACTTGAGCATCACTGCTTGGTGGCAGAAATAAGTATACAGTCTTTTACACGCCTTTTTCTGCCGTCAAGCAGCGTTGCTGTGTTTCGATTTAAAGTGTGTAATTACAGACACATGAGGCTTAACATTTTTATGCCTCGGGTGGATGGACGCAGGGCAGTGCATCGTAGGGCACGTTCCTATCGTGCGTGACTTACGAGGCAATGCTTTGTTATAGGTGATGGTTACCACTTTACATCGGGCGGGCTATCTGCTTGCTCCATCAACTAGTTGTATAAAAAAAAGTCATAGTACTTTCCCGCATATTAATTTTTTCTCAAATATGTACGAGTAGCTCTTCTACACTAAGTTGTAGAGCTCTTGGTGAAAGAGATCAACCCAAGAAATTCCACCATCCAAGTGTCCTATCTCTTTCCGTCTCTTGCAATGGTAAAAAGCGAAAAGTAACGTGCTGCGCCAACGTCGGCTTCATTGTCACTTAACATCATGAAATTGAAGTCTAAAGACGGTCTATTCAAAGTATAATGTGATGAAAAATGCAGTGAAAATATTCAATGTTTCAAGCAAGAGAACATTTTAGGCAAAGGTAGGTATGCGACTTATTTCGACTCAATCAACTAACTCAACATAACGAGCTGCGCTAGATTCCTGATAAACTAGTATTTCTGGTAGCAATTTAAACGTCTTAGATAAAGCCAGTATTCATTTGAATGAGATCCTGATATATACTCTGCATTATACTAATGAATAGTTCATGATATTTCAATATTGTAAGCTCTTTCTTAGGCTACTAAAAGTACGAGCAACAGAGTACAGTAGGTACTTACATCAATAGGTACATGCAAGTACTTGGAGTAGCAAATGAGACCCCTGTTTTTTTTTAAAGAACGGGTCATCTCATCTCTATTTTTTATCGAACTCTGAAATTACTGAACTTCTGAAACTTCGAGGTAGGCTAGGACTTTTTTTCTGAATTAAAATATTCAATTTGTCTTTGATTTGTAGAGGCGTTGTCCTATTTTATTGCATTTCCCTTATTGTAGACCTGGAATGATGAAATAACTATAATCGTCTCAAATTAAATAAGATTTTTAAGAGTAGTAGAGCTCTTTGTGAAGGGCTCGTCTGGCGCGTCTCTTTTTCTGCCGCCAAGCAGCGTTGCTCTGTTTCCGTTTGAAGAGTGTGGTTGCCGGTGTAACAGGCACATGAGGCTTTACATCTGTATGCCTCAAGTTGATGGACGCAGGACAGTGCATTGTAGGGCACGTTCTTATCGTGTGTGACTTACGAGGCAATGCGCTGTTATAGGTGATGGTTACCACTTAACATCAGGTGGTCCATCTGCCTGTTTCAGTGGTATAAAAAAAATGAGAATATGTTCTTTTTTGTGAATCATGAACTTGGGTGTAAATGAAACACATCTTTCTATGATTATTTTTTGTTTGATAGTCTATGTAATTGTTATTTTGTTTTGGTAGAGCCATGGTAGAGTTTTGAAATAGATGACTTCCTAGAATTAATAAAATTAAAATAGTTCTAGTCGTAAGAGTTTCGCTTGTAAATATGAATTACCTTATTGGTCTGTGTCTCAAGTCAGAGTACCTACCTATTTTTCCTCTTTTTGTCATAGTCAAAGTCAAAGAAGTTGACGAAGGGTTTCTTAACATTATCTATAAAAACGGCAAAAAAATCACATTTGCTATATGGGAGCCCCCATAAATATTTATTTTATTCGGTTTTTTAGTATTTGTTGTTATAGTGGCAACAGAAATACATCGTCTGTGATAATTTCAACATTCTAACTATCACGTTTCATGAGATACCTATAGTTCATTGTATTTTCTATCCACGTTACTTAGGTACAGTAGAATATTTAGGTGTAAGTTTTATTTTTAATAGTTTATATAAATTGGCAGGTGCGGATAAATGATTTTCTAATAAACTAGAACTTATTTAAGTATTTATTTATTTAACGGTTATTAACCTTGTACTAAAATACCAGCCAGTCTAGACTTCTTAAATAAAAAAAACTTCAAATTGCTAACATGCATTCTAAAAATACCCCAAATTGACCAATTACAGGAAAAAAAATATCACAGCAGTCGTGGCCCGGCCCTTTATCGGCAAATATTTGTTTAAAGAGGTTACAATAAAAATGTGAACGTCTGGTAGGCCGCACTAAAAGCCATTCATTCGTTTGATGACTTCATTTGGACGCGCGAACCGAGTGCTCTTGCGATAATGCGCTATTGTTTACCCTTCGATAGTGCGGTATCCACTGCACGCGCCACACTGCGCTAGACAGAGACAGCGATAACTTTCGCACCTCCGTCCCTGCCGCTCTACCGCCACGAATCAGAGCCCATCACTTTCAAGCCAACGCAAAATGCAAACGAGCGAGCGTAACAGCAACATCAACCGTAAAAACAGGTAGTAGAAGAAATAATAATCATCTTTACGACTTCTCACTCTATTCAGCACCTTGTTACGATACTCCGCGCTCATTGTGGCACGGTCGAGGAGCGGTTGTAAAATCTTTTCTTTACTGGCCCGTTTCACTAATTGTACGTTTATGAGTTTACGACTTTTGCGGTTTAACTTTTCAGTAGCTGTCGTTTACTGAGGTTTTGTTACCTTTTTTAAACGGACTTTAAATAACTTTGCACGTTAAGAATACATTGATGATTTTCAAGATCTATGTTTTCAAATTGCACAATTACCTACATACATTAACAGTAAGCGCCTTTATGACTTTTGAAGTAAACACTAATCATAGAAACTTACCGCGATAGATGAGTTTTTCTAAACTCATCTAATTGACGTTCACCACGTGCTTCTGAAGGAGTGATAAGAAAGGGAAAAGAGAGCGTTACTGATAATATTTATAGTGATTAGCGAAAAGGGGACGGAACAATCGGCCGTGTTGCGATCGCAGGCAGCGCGCGGGGCGGCGCGCGTGTCTCGGACTCGGCGCCGCAGACAGTAGATTGCGTGAGCCGAGTCGCGCCGGTCGCATACGGCATACAGCCGCGCGCTCTCGCTACACGCGACACAAAACTTCGCTCGCGACGCACGCTCCGATCCTCACTTCGATGATCTGAATTTCCAAAAAAATATAAGCACATACGCCCGCACCTAACCCGGCACAGTGAGACAAACTGGCGCCGCAGACGAAACCGCTTAAAAAGTCGTAAAACCCGCGGCACGCGCTCCCGAGTCGTAAAATAATCGTAAAAAGTAAACACACGTCAACTGGCCTTTATCGCCAACGAAGCCCATTATGACGCTCGAGTGACGTTTAAGAGGCAATAAAATTAATAAAATTAAATTACATTGTCCGTATTTGGAGTGACATTGGCGGAGGTCGCGTTATCACGGCGCGTGGGGCCGCGATGACATAAGTGTTTCCTAGTTTCCTAACTGAGTGACGTTTGTGACGGTGATTGGACAGAATGAACTCTTACTTCGAGCAGGGTGGTTTCTACGGGGCGCATGGGGTGCACCAAGGTGGTGCCGGAGGAGACCAATATAGAGGGTTTCCTCTAGGGCTGTCATATGCCCAACCACATGCGTTACACCAGCCGCGGCCGCAAGACTCGCCGTACGATGCGTCCGTAGCGGCCGCGTGCAAGCTATATGCCGGAGAGCAGCAATACGCCAAGGCAGATTGCACGAAACCTGGCGGTGAGCAACAGAACGGCTATGGAGGGAAAGAAGGTTGGGGTTCCGGACTGGGAGCCTTAGTGAGACCAGCTGCTTGCACCCCGGAAGCCAGATACAGTGAGTCTTCGAGCCCTGGACGAGCCCTGCCGTGGGGGAACCAGTGCACCCTTCCAGGATCTGCAGCGTCAGCAGCGCAACCTGTGCAACATCAACCTAGCAATCACACATTCTACCCATGGATGGCCATAGCAGGTCAGTTACCCTTCAGAATATACCTAGTAGATTTTTATTTAAAATACACAGAAAGTAGAGGAACATTTTTAAAAATATTTTTTTTATTTCAAAATAAATCTTTAAAATGTATTTTTGATATGTTATTTATGATTTTTATCATTTCATATTATTATTTAATGAAAGAAAAATTATTCCAAAATTCACACAACAATTACGAATCATCTCTACCTGTGCTCCAAGATCCAAATTTGATGATTGCATCTCGACTATATAATTTGATTTCACTAAAATGCCGCAGGCTAAAAAGTCCTGGCGAAATCACATTCTTGTTCAAGTCTTGTAAGAGACCAATAAGAGGGTCGTAACACCGCCAAAGCCAGTAGCAAATAAAGAAAAGCCGACATTTCAAATGTCAATAAAAAGCACATAAAACGAACGACCCTCGTTAGCACCTTATTAGTGAGGACAGATTTAAGTGCCATTCATGATTTTATTGCGGTCATCAAATCTCGGAAACTTGTCTAAATAATCAATTTGTGACTATAAAAGTATCATAAACTTATAATGGGCGCTTATCATAAAATGGAGTAATAAAAAAATTAAAAAAAAAGTTAATAAGTGTTGCTCGAGTTTTTTGTTACATCAATTCTGTATTTTGAAAGCCAAACGGATCTGAGGTATTTTCTCCGAAGGTAACCCTCTATAAAAATAAGTGATAAGAAAAATTTATAATAAAAAAACATACTATAAAAATATGCAGCAGTCATACACCTTACTTGAGTAATTAGCAGATCCAACTTCTAGTACCAACATCATAATCATGATGCTATGGCATGGACTTGCAATTTGGCAAACTTGGAACAAATATTAGCGAGCTAAGTCGCTGCTGGAAATCTTGGGATCTTGAAAATCCTGGTATGCTGTCATGATTCAACAAATTCTCAATTTTTTTTAAAGGATCCTTGACCAAACAGACAAGAGAAAGGTCATTTAAATTATAACAACATAACAAGATTGCTAAAACTGTTTTATTCATTTGTTTTTAAAACTTACTTCCGTTTCATTAAAGTTAACAAAATTAGATTCAATAAAAAAAACTTTAATTAAACAAGAAACAAATATTTTTTTCACTGAACTTATGGTAATTGCTACTAAACGCAATTTACGCCGTCCTGAACCTGAATTAAAGCAAATAATAATGTTAGGTCTGTTTAATTATTTACCAGTGAAATAAAGTCAAATTAAAAAGCATAGGTTTGTTATAATTATGTATTTTCTTCTTTTGTATACCCACGTACCTGCTGATATACCCAGATTTTTGTAATATCTTTAAAACCTATCCAACACCACTATAAATACTAGGTATAAATAGGTAAGGCATTTCATCTCGTCATTTATATTTTGTGTAAATTTACTAAAACCACCATACTAAAGACATTCACAAACTAAAGAAAGACAGTGGACTAAAGTGCATGCACTAAAAAGACTGCCGATTCAAGTCCACGGATTCAGGCTCAGTGGCATTTTAGCGCTGCATCTGTTGGCGGGACTCGTGCGCACCCGCGCCGCCACCCGGGTCAACGGCCTGATCTAGTTTGGGCGCATTATTATTAACTTGAAGAGCGCCACCGACGACCGAAGAAATGATCGCATTGACCACTCGATTACGCGTTTGAAGATACAGTCTCAGAAACTCCAACTCGACTAGAGACTTAATAATGACCAGTTGAAACATTTACGACTTTTTGACGTAAGCTCCACGTACGTTGGACAAATATTTAGAACTAAAACCATCAATAAATTAAATAGACTAGTTTGATTTTAATAAGAGTTCAAAAGATTTTTTCTAGTTGGATTTTATTATTAAATCAGATACAATGGAATCTTCCTGCCAATTGGAAAAATATTTGTAAGATTAACCAGTTTAAAATAATTTCTTTGAGAAATTAGTAACGCGTAATTAAAGCAACGCGTGTGGTCCGCCGCTCATAACTCATGAGACTTGATAAAATTAAGTAACACAGGCTAAAAAATAAAATAAGTAGGTAGTCGCACTGTCGGCCATATTTCACTCGGGGTTCACGCAACACGACCGCGCAAAACAATACAAGGACGTGGGATGTATTAAAAATTCGAAGATCGGCAATCCTTGGCGGATCGCATGTCATATCTGTCAAGTTTCTATTCCATGGTTCAATGGATCATACGCCCCTTTTTGATAAAGGCTTAAGTGCTGATGCACTTTTTATCATAACACTTACATACAAAGAACTAGGTAACTGATAAAATTATTGTTTTTTTATGTGATAATAAAAAACAAGGTAAGTTATTATACTACCTACTGCATAAAAATAAAATAAGTAGCGTTATTAGGTAGAGTTATTTAGCATTTCAACTTTTCTAATAGACAATAAAATAACATAAGATAAAATAAATAAATAAATAAATAATTATTGGTGGACATTCCACACAGCACTATCTCGCCCCAAACTAAGCCAAAGCTTGTGATATGGGAACAGATAGCTGATATACTACTTAAATACTTTTTTTTTTGTAAATACATACTTATAATATTATTATATAACACCCAGACAGAGAACAAACATCTATGTTCATCACACAAATGTTTTTTCTCGGTGGGGATCGAACCCACGGCCTACGGCACAGAAGGCAGAGCTACTACCAACTGAGCTGTGAAGGCTGTCAAAATAAGATTTTCCAATCTTATTTTATGAAGAGTACAACTCAAAAAGAAAAGTGTAACAGTTCGAGTTAGTGCCAAGATTGACACAAACCTTACTAGGTTTCACGATGTTGTAAAATGAATACTGTAATAATTATAGTTTTTGTTAAATAAATAAATAAAAATATTTAAAAAGTGTCTAGGTAGGTTTCGTTTGCTTGGTCGAGAACATAAAGTCAGTAGTAGTATTATACCTGTTCATACTAAACTCTAATCGAAATTGAGTAAGATTATGAAACAATTTTGTGTCACAATTAATTGTATCATCCAACAATTAGTTTTTAGCCATACTTCACCTCTTGCGGTTTTCTCTCGGATCTTATTCTTGAAAGGCCGGCAGCGCATCAGTAACGCCTCTGGTGTTGCAGGTGTCTATGGGCGACGGTGACCGCTTTGAATCTGGTGGCCCTTATGCTCGTCAGCTTGTCTGCCAGCTTTGGCATATAAATAAAAAAAAAATTTCAACACGTACCTACACTTTTTTATATATTTTAAGGCATAATTTTATCTTCGAAATTGAATAAAACACGCTTTTTTATATATAATTTTCTCAGATAATTTCATTGTAAGTTGATCCTGCAGTACGCCGGTACCTTCTAACCGCACAGGACTTGACCCTATAATTTCTAAACTGGTTCCGAAATTGGCGACTCGATTGCTCAAGGGCTAAAAACATTTTAAATTGATAGGTACTGTCTTGGAGGGAAATTAGATTCGTAATCAATAATGAGGTATGAACCTCAAACAGAAATAATAGTTACCCAAAATCGCATGTACCCAACATAAAGTTATTATTGAATTAATAATTAATTTAAATATGTATTTAGTAGAATGTGTTTTTTCTCATTTCTACTTGGAAAGAGATTTTTCTACTATTGGAAGTAAGAAGCAAAATGAGAACTTCTTCATCTGCTTGAGATGATTTTCATTATAGTTGAACAATGGAGGTATTCCTTCATCCGAATTCCTTCATTGAATCTCGCCACAATTCACATTAGCAATTCACCTGCAAAATTTTGCATAAATACCTACCTAGTAGTACCTATAGACAGAAGTGAAAAGTTGATAATACATAAAACTACTGTACTCTACTATCAGAATTTTTACTAGTTCAGAGTAGTATCAGAGTTTTTTTTTACGGTGGTGGCTGAATAAACGGGTTTTCTTTCTTATTTTCTTGTTCATAATTTTCATTTAGCAAGGCTTGCAATTAGATATTAATTAGGAACTATTTAATTCTATCTATTGATCTAGCCTTAAAAATGTAGATGATTATTATTAAAAGTAAATATGTTAAAACAACATAAAACGTAATTTTTTATACGTATACTTATAAACAGTCTAGCAGTATTCCAATTTACCTGCATGAAATATCCGTGATAAAATGCGGGCGCTGCCCTACCCGTTTATGCATCGCTACGCAGGTAGCTCTACTTGACACAAATATTGGACGAACAAAATGACTTAGAAAAACTTGGGCTTTTTAGTTAAATTAATAAGATAATCGACTTTGCTTATAATATGTTGATTATAACGATGGTTTAGAATTACTATATTTTTATGTTTTGAGTATAAAAAAATAAATATAATCTGTAAGGTATTTTTTTGTTTTTTAATGTGATCTACCTAATATAAAAAACTTGTTTTAAAATAATTATTCCAACTATTGCTTTTCAAAGGTAAGCTATTGTCTTCCTATATTAAAGTTGCCCTAATAAACCTTTTGTAATACTTCCCAAGCTTAGTCGGCGAGTCTGTCCGCACACAATCAAAACAAACTAACACACACAAAACATAATAGCCCAGTCGCAAACCATAAACTAATAATGGGGGAGATGTTTTATGAGTTCCAGTTTTGAATACGTTTAAAAACATTAAAATATGTTTTTTGTTATATTAGTGCAACGCAAACCGTCTACGAGTCAGCACGTACGTTTGTTTTTTAATTTGCACTTATAGTGTAATAGTGACGTTTAGCCAAAATCGATTTCTACTGTTTCTAACTAAACGTTCTAAAAAACAAACGACGAACATCTCCAAAGCGTTCCTACGGGAAGAGTGTTCTAAATTTAAAGTGATTGACAGTTCGGTTAAGGTATAAGAGGTGGGTGCGCCGGCCGCCGTTTCGTTTCCCGCCTGCTCTCGCGCCGTCCGCCATCTTGGATAAGCTTGATCATAGGTGCAACTGTGAAGTGATAAATATGATGCAGTGGACTTGTGCTAACTTTTCGTTGCAGATCTTCGAAGGAAACCTGAAAAATAAATCACTGTGTGAAATAACCTTTAAAATAATTCAATTAATTATACCAGATAGAGACATAATTCTTGTTATAGTTTTTATACGTCCGTTTATGATTTATGACCCATTTTAATATCAGCGAACATTATACAACAGTTACTAAGTATAAAATATGGAATCAAAGAAAAAATATTGTAGTGCATGAACTTAATAAATCTTCACTTCATAGCACGTAAAGGACGTTACACTTACAATGCTGGTTGGTCGATTCACCAAACAAGTGCTCTGAGAACGATGGTAAAGATTGTAATCCATCATGTAATGTATTAATACCAGGTATATAGTCCATAGAAAAAAGTAGGTAGATGTTTTGTGTACCTTATAAGAAGCATAGTTAGATATAATAAACAAAATTGAATTACATATACCTAATCTAATTCAATTTCCTTATAGGTACACACGGATACGCATATATGGCTCACTTTTATGTCCTTGTAGTAAGCGTCATTATTCTTTGTCTTTGTGTAGCGTGATCTCTATCTGTATGTAGGTAGGAGGTACATAAGATATCTTTTAATTATATTTCTAATAAATAAGTATACATTTTTATTGCATTTTGTACAGTTTCCAAATTCAATATTTTGTTTTCCAACATATATTATATCTAAGTTATTAATCAAGCGATGGCTCCAAAACATACTAAAAGATCTAAAACTTTACACTTTTGAATTGCAGTTTTGCATATGGCCTTTAATTATCTTCATGCGCCACTGGGAATATTACTCAGTTACATAACTCTTCAGAAACATGGCAGAAGGCGAGCAATTAATTACCTTATCTAGATCAAACAGGTAGCGTTTAGCCGAGAAAAACAGCTTTGAGTATTATCCGTGAGAGTTATAGTGTAGCTTCACGTGGTTGCAGCTCCTAAAATTTGCTTGATGTATGGCGTGATTATTTTTTGCATGGTATCGATTGAAGGTCTTTTGTAAATGATCATTAAATAATTATTAATAAAATACACTCAGAAATTATATTCTGTCAACAACACTCACTCAAGTGACCACGGAATCCACGTTGACTTTTCAATTATCATTCTGTAATACGTGCCTATCACTAGCACTACGCGTTTTGGCGGCAAAAATGCCAAAGTGAGTGAGGACTCTTGATTTAAGTGAGCGCGGATCCACTAGGTGATAGGTAGGTACACTCAGTAATTTCGTTGTTTACGGAATAGCACTAATGTGGTTTTGGTACCTGTGTAAATTAAATCAAACTTTAGTACTCAACAATAAACATCAAACTATTTTGGTGGTAAAACAACGTAGATCTTTTTATAAAATTAACTACCTATCCTATTGTTTGGTGCACTGTTATTTTAGTATTTTACCTACTGAGATACAAAAACTTCATTAAATTAAATAACCACCTTACTGCTGTAGCTTTAAGGTATAATTTAGAAAAACAATACAGTATAGAATGTTTCGACTTATTAGGGCTGATATAGAGGGTTTCGTGCCGAAAGTAGCGTTTAACGGAGTAATGCATCTTCTTTATTATCATTCCCACGTAAAATTGCAATTTTAGTTACATCGAAGCTGTTTTTTTTAAATACCAGCCTTTGTTATAGATCACAATTTATTAATAATAATTTTGCTAATTTATTTACTCCGAAACAAAAATTTGATCGTAAAAATCTTAAAACAACCTAAAATAAAATCTTTAAAAATTCAGTCAGACTTCGAGCTGATTTCACCATGCTCTGTTAGATTAACAAAGGATTAAAGGACCGTTAAATATGTCAAAATATACGCGTTTGACATCGACGGTTAGATTTAACGGCCTGTTAATCCTTGATTAGTAACTAACAGAGTATGGTGAAATCAGCTCTTAAGTCATTATTCTCGTCACCCGTCAGCAAATCTACGAACGCCAATAAAAACTAAATCGATGGAAACATGGCTCGTTACTTAGTTTTATTGAACTCTTGCTACTTTTTAATTATCTCTGGTCAATCACGGGCATTGCTACGCCATAACAAATCTGTAGATTCGTCCCGCCAATCTATGATTGGGCTTGGTTCTCGTTGTAACCATCAATAAATTTTATCACACCATTTCAGTAGGAAGAAAACATTAGCCTTCCATTCTAATTGACTCTCATATTTTAGTGAAAGTATAAATAAAATAGAAGTTGAAATAGTTTTATTGGCAGTGACTAGGCAGAGTCTTGGAATGTCACAGAGTTAGAATTGTTATAAAATTGAAATATTCACGGCAGGAATCGACCGAGCTGCGCCGGCGCCGATGCCAATGATGTATGGCCCCACTACATACTTAACTAATAACCCTCCACATTGTTGGTTAGGACACACGCATTGTTGTAGGTATGTTTATTTTAATCTTTATAAAAACTATTTGTAAAATCTTAAAAGCTAGAATTTGCTAGTTACTCCTGATTATTTAAAGTCATTGAAAAAAAGAACAACGACTTTAAAGAATTGTATTTTATTTTTATATCAACATTTCCTTAATAAAATTTAACTAAATGATTTATTATACTCTAATATCTTTATGTTTACCATTAGAAGTTCACACAATTACCTGAATAAATATTTAATTTTTAGGGTTCTGAAGTTTGTTAGGGAACCCTTACTATAGTTTCGATATGCCCATCTGGTCGTCCACTTGTTTTACTGGAAGACTATGTTCTATCATACTTAAATTAATAATAAAAGTAACGCAATTCATGTACGGGGTACTTGAATTGCGTTACTCTAAGATTATGTTTGCTTAGAAAATGATTTTTCATGTTTTCTAATATATAATTATATGATACAGTAATTCAGATTCACTACAGGGTTTAATTTATAAAATATTAAGTTTTCAACTGGTATTTTTTCTAGAAAATGTATTGCCCGCCATTTGTATCCTTCCAGCTACAACTATATTTAGCAAAACATGAAAAAGCTCAGAAAAGTTGCATGTACTACTACTGTACTTCTATCGATTTTATTCGAGAATTTTTAAGCAATATGTCGTTAAGTATTTGAAAGACATGCTTAGTATGTATTTTAAATACTTTACGACATATTCCTGACTACGGAAACCTTCCCTGAGCGTAGTCCGACACACTCTTGTCTAATTATTTATCTCTTCATCAATAGACTCCATTGTATTATAAAGAAAGAGATAACAACAATGCCTCTGTACAACTTTAATGGCTAGTCAAGGTCCAAAAAATCCAAAACTCATCGGTAAAAAGCTACATGCGGGCAAAAAAACAACGATTCTATTATAGAAGACCGCTTTTTTACCGCACTTCCAAATAGGAACACAACCGTAAATTATAATTTAGATACCCTTCGGAATGAAGATATCGAGCCAAACTATGGCGGTATCCTTTCAACTTTGTAGTGCAACTTCAGTTCTCAAATGTGGTAGACGTACGAAAAAGCGAGAGTGACCAAAGTTGTTTCAGTGACGGTAGAAATTCAAATTGTGCAGTACCATATTTTGCTGGGTGTTTTATAGTGCATACAATTCGCAGCACGTTTCGCCAATTTAGATGTGTGTGCCAAACGGCAGCTTGATCAACGTGACTTTCCTTGAAATCACATCAAAATGTATATCAGCTCATTCATCAGACTATAAGAAGAAAATGATCAAAGAAGTCAAGTTAATCTAGTGCTTGTTTTTAATAACAATAATTTATAATGAATATGTGATTATAAAAAAACTGTGTATAAGTGTATAACTGTGTATTATAGACTAGAGTTTCTACAAAACTGTGTTCCATAAACATGTTTCTTAATCAAGTGTCAGAGAATAAGCCATTTTAAAAGACATTTTTCTTTTCACACGCATCAGACAAGATGTGCTTGGCTTGCGAATCACGAGCGTTGGAATCATCGGCGCCCGCGCAGAATTCAGATGAGTGTTTCCTTCAGTGCACTCGTATTGTATGCGCTTGCGCGAACAATGCGGATTACCGTCATGTTTACAACGGAAAATAAAATCACCGACTGCGTTTTAAACAAGGTTTTAATACAGCGTCCGCTTATCCATTATTATTGTTTCAAAAGGTTCCTTAAAAATTGTAATTTAGTGTCTGTTTTTAAGACAACACATTTTAATTCTCTTGACTATCTGAAGACCCGGTTGGTTAATTAATTTAAAACACTATCGACTTTTAGAATTGTCATATAAAACATGTAAATTCACACAGTGAGAAAGCATCGCTAGGAATTTTCGTTCATACAATTTTGGTATTTTCTTCCATACAATTTTTTTTATACAAGCTGATGAAATATGCTGATGGCCCACTGTTGAGTGGTAACCATCAAAGCATTGCCTCACAAGTCAAGTAACTATAACAATATTTGCCGTCACTGTAAATAAATTGTAACATTTAAACATTCAGCTTACATTAAATACCGGTGAATCCATTCTTTCAGTAGTACAAATGCTATTTAGTATGTCACTAAGTAATTTTAAGAGGTCAAGCACCGGGCTATAAATGCAAAAGCACGCCGCGCCAAAAATATGTCTTTACAAAGGCGAACTGGCGAAAATAGGCGAAAACCAAACAAGTTCCTACTAGCAGAGCGCACTTTGAATAAGGCTTAAAACCTGCACTTGCATAAATGCAAAAGTGCAATAAACGCGTCGCTATCGTTAATAAGTATAAACATTCAATTTTGTACGGTAAATTGCTCTATGAATAATTTAGTATGATGTGTTATGTTTAAGCGGTTTTCTAAAGGTCACGCAAGAATAATGCTGAAGGTTGTCATTTACATTCTCAAACTATTTCAGACAGTTGTCAAGTATAAACTGCCCGTTAACTCCTTACTTTGTAGTTAGTTACTTGTCAAAACTAACCAGATCGTTTGTGCCTGTTTTCCAATATATCTATAATTATATCTAAAGGTGTATCCGCCAGATAAAAATTATCGTTTCTTATATATAATTTTAAAAACAAAGATAAAAAAACTCTGGTAAATATAGAGAAAGGTACTCAGATATTGGACAACATATTTTTAAGATAATTTAAAGCATAGCTTCAAAAATGATGTTTTTCTTATCACAAGTCTGTACGAGTGAGGCTCAATTTAGAACATTATATTATTGGAGCAAAATGACTGGAATTTCAGCTGCCTGAAGCAGGCTTTAGTTTCAGTTTCAGAGGGGTCAGCGGGCCGGAAGGGCGGAGGTCGCCGCCCTCTTGCCCTGGATCAGGCTAGGTTATTACCCCATTGATAATATTAGATGGATTTAAACAAATCAAAACAGCCTTTATTCATTAGTAGCATAAGGATTACTTTGATATGAATATAATAGAATTCGTTTGCCCAGCATTGGGATACCAAAGGTTATGTAAAAAGTAGAAAAGTGATTTGTCATGTAGGTACAGTAATAATATACCTTTAGACAAAATAAAATTGGTATGTCAAACAAAAATAAAACTTTTATTTAATGCCTAATAAAAAAACCTACCCAGTCAAAGTTAATAACTTTGAATGTGTGTCGTCACACATTCATTTGTTGTTTTTTATGTCAAACATGTTATTAACTGTATTCAAACTTGATCAATCTTTGGGTTGTAATTGGTTGGTTGGTACAATAAGTGCAAGTACGAGTATGAACTTACTGTCAATTATTTTAATGATGGGACAGCAAAAACTTAGTAGGAAGATACTAAAGCACTAAGCCGGTAGAATACTAAAATAAGTAGGCTTCAGTAGAACTACGTAGTGTTTAAATAACTAAAATAGCTCCAAGTTTTTTTACCTGTTCTAGGTCACGTGGAATATGCTATCTACATTCATCGAGTTTTAAAGATCTCTTGTGGTTCTTGTTATTTACCTTTTCTTTCGAAAACTAAACTGTTGAAAACCACATTTATTTCAGTTTTACCATATCTGAGTACATGCTATCTGTCAGATACAAAAAAAAAACACAAATATAATGAATAATAAAATAATAAATTCTATTGGTGTACATTCCACACAGCACTATCTCGCCCCAAACTAAGCCAAAGCTTGAGCTGATAATACAAATATACAAATATAAAAAATATAAATACAAATTTACTTTTTTTTGTAAATACATACTTATAATATTATATAACATCCAGACAGAGAATAACCATCTATGTTCATCACACAAATGCTTGTTCTCGGTGGGGATCGAACCCACGGCCTACGGCGCAGAAGGCAGAGCTACCAACTGAGCTGTGAAGGCTGTCAAATATTTCTCTCTGTTTTTTAACCAGTCTAAAGCAAAAATATTTTTATGTAACGGATATACTCAGACGGTGAAAGAGGCACAAGAAAGATACGCCTATTTAAGCTACTGCAAACAAACATTAAGTCGAACCAGTTCAAATTGATTGTCTCCAATTTGAATAAATTTGTAATTTATTTAAACAAGAAATCTTCGCTCCATTACAACCTACTCGCTAAAAACTGTAGCACAACAAGTAATCATTCAACGTTTTTATTACCTTTCTTATTAAAATGTCTGCATAATTAAGTTCTGGTAATATTAATAGTATGCAAAGTACCTACTCTCATTTATAAGAAAAAATATGTTAAAATAAAAGCTTTTAAATTGACACTAATACGTCCCATAAAGATGTTGATAAATTAGTTTTAGAAACAAAAAAACTAAAATTTTGAATAAATAAATATATTATAAATATTTATTTACAAACAAAAATACAATGAATACCAGTATTTACAAAATACATATGAAACAGTTGAGCTATCTGCAGACCATTCCGGTCGATCTAGAGATAGATAAATTTATATTTGTAGATATTTTATACAGATATGTATAAAATAGCTCCTAACTAAAACGTTCTAAAGCAGAATTCTCGCAAAATCAAGAGATTTTCAACTAACGAAATAAAGGTCCGTGCACACCTCCCTGTCGGTTGGTAGCACTGAATTAAGATAATGTTCACACCTGCTCGACTCTGTATTACCGTCACATGGTAAGGCGGACGCAGTTACGATCAACATTTTATGAGTTAGCTCCGATCGTAGCTTTTTGGAAGTGCAGCTCGATCACTTTATAAACGAGCGACAAAACATTTTAAAATTTGGCAGCTATAATAAGCTGTGCATGCTTGATATTTATATTATATCATATCATATTGTTTTCCTTTTGAAATACCACTTATTACATTTTAATATGTAGTATGAAATACATAATCAGGTTTGTTTGTATTTTTAGGTACCTATATTAGTGTGAAGGTTAGACAAAAAGTTCCATCATAATGCATTACCCTTATAAATAATGCGCTTTGGAATAGAGAGTTCAAATACATGCTACATGGAACTGGTACAATTAAATAATGATTATATTTATATTTTTTGTTCTTATAATAAAAAAAACTTGGAATTATTATAATTTATTGTACTCGTAGTCCAAGTAATAATAATATAGTTGAAAGATCAATAATACGTTTTGTCCATAGTAAATAACGATAAAAAAACTGTGATGATCTATTGTCTGAAGCAATCCAGAGCTTGCGTGTTTTTTAATGGATTGATATAACTATTTACTCCTAAGCTGTGCCAGCTCAAACGGGCACGCGGCACAGCCATATCGCGATGCTATACGACATTTATTTACAAAGAAAACACCTTTTTTTTTGCATTCGACAAATTGATACTGATTTAATTTGAACGGTACAGGAATGATTTCATAAATTAAAATGCTGGTAAAATTAAAAAGATACGCAACTAAATTTAAAAATAAAATGAGTGGCCAGGTTTTATTTTAGGTTCTTCGGTTTACCTGAAGTAGCTCAACGCGGCATGTTCTTAATAATTTTTAAATATTTCGTAAAACCAGTCTAATTTTCATTGTTTGAGGTTAATTTTTATTGCTGTGTTTGAAGAGTGTGGTTGCCGGTGTAATTACAGGCACATGAGGCTTAACATCTGTATGCCTCAAGTTGATGGACGCAGGGTAGTGCATCGTAGGGCACGTTCCTATCGTGCGTTACTTACGAGGCAAGGATTTGTTAAAGGTGATGATTACCACTTAACATCAGGGGGGCCATCTGCTTGTTCCATCAGCTAGTTGTATAAAAAAAAATTGAATACTTTTTTTATAAAAAACTGTTTCAGTTTTTAGTTATTAATTGGTGGACATTAAAACTATTTAGCCACAATCTAAGCAATGCTTGCACCAAACACTTCAATTTTGTACTTACTACTTCTTTTAATCTGTTGGTTGTAAGTAAATCTTTATCTCCCCAAAGCACCAGCTGTTTGATTACTTGAAACAGTTAGAATCGCATTTAAAATGAATTAAGTGTTTTAAATTATACTTATGTATAGGCAGATAATATTTATTACTCATTCGCCTAACAAATGATCAATAAAACTGGCATTCAGTATACGCTCATACTTTTTGCATTGATATTGAATTATAAAGTTTATTTATGTATTAAATTATGAAACAACACTTAAACTATAAAATTCCTAGATATTGTTTTATTAAATCGTTCAATCTCCTTACAATCGGTAAAATTTACTAGAACGAATGTTACAAAAACTATAAAATACCTGTTTTGCAACCCAGTTAGTTAAAAGTTAACCGTTATGAGCAAAACTAATAAAGGTTCTGTTAAAGTCAGGTATCAGGTACATGCAATTGAGTTTTAACTGTTTTATTGTCATGGCCCCACGAAGTTGCATAATTTTTACGACCGCAAGTGACTAAAGGATGAATGGAATTCTTACAATGTATTGTCTAATGCTTTATGGAATTCGGCGAACGTGTAACGGTTCGTTTTTCAAAAAAGTTCCTAATTAGTCAGTTTTTTTGCTACCGCATTCTGTGGCTTTAAGCTTTTTTTTATGTAAGAAATAAAACAATTTAAAAAACAAAAAAAAAAAAGAAATTAATATTGATATAAAATTATAAAATTCAGCCTTTAATAATTATCAATGATTATTATTTTAGAAATAAAATTAATCATCATCAGCTTATACCATTCTTCTGAAAAGTTCTTTCTGAAAATGTATGGGGGAGTAAGCAGTGTCTACTCCACCTTTGTGCCGGCTCTATCTAACAACTACCCACAACCTTTTTTCCGTGGTATGTCAAACAAATTACTCGGTCAAAATAAATATATATCTAAAAGAACAGCGGCAATTAAATCATTTATAAGAGGACTAATTCAGGTAAGTGTGATGAATTAATGATACAGGATGTTGAAAATTCACTTACGTTGTTTTTCAATTTCGCAGCATTTCCGCTGAGTTTCCTGTGCTACCTAAATTTACTGTTGATGTTTACTTTGTAAATAAAAAATGTATTTGTTTTATCATAATTTGAACAAAAGCAAAAGTATATTTTTAACCCCCATATTAGCAATAAGTGAGTAATTAAATAAATATAATTATATCTTTGGGGAAAATGAGCAGCGGAAACACGCGAAAAATTAAATGTGCCATATTCACTAAATTTTCAAGTACCTAGTAAGTATTATGCAATTTATAAGCAACCTATATTCAACGGTATGCAAATTATACAATAAATCACACGCAGCTCGTACTTCGCGGCGGCCGTCACTCGATCGTGGGTCGATGCGTGCGCGCAGCATTATTGAATCCTATAGAGTTTGTGACAGTACCGACACGTCATAAATATGATCTGAGCATACGACAAAGACTATGTTCTTTTATTCAAACTTTAAAAAAGTAAATTAATAATTATACGGTTACTAAAAACTTAAAAATTTACAACAGTATTACTACTTAAATAGAGACTTCCAACTTTGGTATAATACATTTTATACCAAAGTTGGATCATATACGTATTTACAAAAATGGTAATGGTAAGTCCCATTTAAATGAATAAAATTGACACTTTTTTTGTATAATGCTGTGGGTAAGTGATATGAAGATCTTATGTGTATTTTCTAATAAAATGTATTAAGAATAAATCATATTCCATTTGAATTACCTACCTATTATAGGTATGCAGGTAGATACACTAATCTATCTGCCGCTATCTCATCATCGTGTATATAGCAATAATAATTACTCAAAACATTGTCACCCAATCAAGTTTGTCGTATCTGATAATTGGCGTATTATCTAATCTATGACTTTACCGTCACATAATAAATCTTTGGCTGCGTCTCCCCATTGTTCTGCAATGTCAAAGATCAGTAATTTGCCATTGTAATGCCAAGGGTCTTACCATACCTACTGCGTACTTATTTTTGTTTAGTGCTACTTTGATATAAAAGCAATGTTCAACAAAAAATATGATTTATATCTGAGGATTTTTTTGCTCTGATCAAGTTCTGTACTGTCTACATCACGTTTCAGCTTAGGTATTATTATATCAATAAGGGCGAGTATACGTCAAAAAAGTAATTTTGAAAATTATCTAGTATCATATCAGCAACAAGCTTTGCTTAGTTTGGGGCTACATAGCGTTGTGTGATATGTGGCAATATAAAAAATATAGGAACGTTACTTTTATTGGACTCCTGTATATTCGCATTTAGACTCGATGGCGAGGCATTATGCGTGAATTAATACGTTAAAAAACTATAAACAATTAATGACTGTAAGAATAAATGAAATAAGTTATTTATTTGCATAATTTGATAGGCGTCATTCAGAAAGTAGAGTACGAGATCCGAACTCGATTAAAATATAAACGAAATTAAATTCGAATAAAGTTTAACGGTAAATCAACGCCAGACGATTTGAAGAGGCACGAAGACGGACCACCGTTATATCTACCCGTAGGGCTTAGTACAATGCTTTTATTGCTTGCGCAACCAATGAAAGCGATAACCTTCTAAAATTATTAACGAAATACATACAATAAAATATTTATCAACTAGTGGATAAAGTATGAAAACGCTTCATCAAAAACGTAAATTTATTCGACCCACATAACTGAGTTTTCCTAAGATATACCTTCAATTGTTTTTGAATCTTTACATACTAATCATAACAATTTGTTATCAATAAATTATATTTATGAATAATAATAAGCGACGGCATGTTGATTTAAATAATGCTTGGTTCCCGTTAAGTTTACTCGTAATAATGACGTGGCTTAAAAAATATTTTTTGAAATGATCTAAAATAGTAAAAAATAACCATGTACAAACAAAGGTCTACCGATTGTTTCCGGACTAGGGTAATAAGTTAATAACTACCTAAAACAAGTGACCCATATTTTTTTATTCTTAGATTTCTTTTTTTGTGATAGTCTATTTTAAGCTATTAATGAACACTGTTCACTAAGCATATTTATATTATACTAGCGGCCTGTCCCAGCTTCGCATGGGTGGTCATAAATTTTTTGAACATTTTAGGATAAACTTAGACCGTGGGTTCGAGCCTCGCGTCTACTTATTTCATACATTTGCACGCGCTTCTCCTTGAGTGAGTGAAATCGCACCCCGCGCGTGACCCGTGGACCCGTTAACATTTTTAATTTCGTCATATCTTTTGAATGGAATGTCCGATTTGAAAAATTTAAGAAGTAATCTGGTATTGAAACCGTCTTAATTATGAAATAATTTATTTGGATAAGGATTAATACCAAGGTACAAATAAAGACCCTTTTCTAGCGGAGGCATTTCAATTATTTTTTTATAATAAAAGAACACTTATTGTGACATAACTATAATAGTTAGACATATGCTGTCACGACATTTTTTGTAGATGATGACGTGTTCTACAAAATCGTAGTACATTATTTTGTTCTATCTTCAATAGTTTTCGCAGCGCACGCGATGTAAGGTTTTTGTTTTCCACCTTGGGTTACATTATTGAAGTTTTAGTAAGGATCCCTGATTTTTTTGAAAATATAATATAGCCTATGTTACTCAGGGATAATGTAGCATTCTAATGGTGAAAAAATTTTTGAAATCGGACCAGTAGTTTTTGAGCCTATTCGTTACATACAAAAATACAAAAATACAAAGGTTTCCTCTTTATAATATTAGTGTAGAAGTGTAGATAAGCATTTTATAAGCAATAGTTTAAAAAAGCAGCAACATCAATAACATTATAAACTGATGAAAACCATATGATATATACCCAACTAGAACGCCTCATCTCTGTTATAAAGCCGCGAGAAATTATCGACCGACAAAACAGTGGACAAGTTCAAGGACTCAATAAAAATTACCCATAACATACGCCGCGCTAGCTATAAAATACGTGACGATTTTACAGTCTTATTTCGTTTCAGCAAAGTGTGAGCGGAGTTTGTTTTTGTTCTATATACCTACATAATTTTAACGCATTTTATTTTTTATAATAACAAAACAAAACAAAAGCAATTATAATGTTATTCTATCATTTTAATTTTAATATAATAGTGGTATGCTAGTCACTATAATCTAAAGGCGTTTTTTTAATACTAATGAGACAATTAATATTTAATCTGTGATTTTATCGTTTAGTTATTGTAGCAATGCAATGTATAATATTTTTAGTTTTATATATAATTCAAATTAGTTAATTATACCTACACGTTATGTTTATAATAAAATAGATTCACACTTAGCTAAATTCTTATCTATAATGAAGTTTTTTAATGTCTATTGTAATATTATAAGTTAAAAAAGTAGTGTTTTTTTTATACAGTAGTATAACAAAACGTTTAGAATGGTTTTACATAAAAAACCTGCATACTTTGTACTGAAATCTGAAGAGGAACAAAAAATACAAGGTTAAATGTAGACCCATTTCAAGAATGTTCATAAAAAGTAAAAAAAACTAGCTTCATTATTATTTAATATAATTTATCTATAATGTATCTTTTTTTTGTAAGTTAATCTTAGTTCAACATGTTAAAGACAATAATTAAAAAAATTATAAATATTATTACGAATACATTTAGAAATTTTATGATGGCCGAAAACGTATTTTTTTTTGTCAATTCTGAAAACACAGCTTAACTGTTGTGTGCCCAGCCTTAATTTCGTTTCCGTGTTTACTTGTTCATATAACTGCTATTAAGTGTCGTCTAGACCAGATGATATATAATATTGGGATAAAACACGTACTTTGTAAAGAATGTAACAGCTGTTAGGTTTCCCGAAGTATCAGACGGTTTTGAAACACTTGCAAAGTAACTTGTGAATTTAAAGGTACGAAATTCGTTGGATTATTGTTTTAAAGTAACACTGTTATTTTTTGTGGTTTATGAATATTAATTTTTAAATTATTCATAATATTAAAAAACTAGTTATTAAAATTAGATAAGGTTAACTATTATTCTTGTTTTATATTTTTTATTTAAATAAACTTTTAAGTTTTTTGTGTTTTATTTCCTTGACATGATTCTGCAGAAAATATAACATTCTAAGTTTTAATAATTGAAGTATGGAGAAGCTCTTTATTGTCTGTAATAAAATAAACACAGGAATAACTACAAATGCTCAGTACAATTTGATTATTATTGTTAATCAAAGAATTCCTCGAAAGTACTTGGAATCTTTTGGATTGAACCACGCGGTCAAAACCGCGTGCAATATTCAATTTTAAAGGGATATAAAATTGATCGTTTTGCCACAACAATTTCCGTTCGTATTAAAGACTTTTGCCTTGGAATTTGAATCGAATTTTCTGAAGACTACAAGCATTCATCCCTCAAGTTGCTATAAAAGTTTTCAATTTTTTTTCAGGTTATTTAAGAAAAATACGCTAGGTACCATATTTAGTAAAATTTTTGGATGTGCTTCCATGCAGTTAAAGGTATTATATACAAAATGTTCTAGTATTAGGATATTGTAGTATCTTATAAGTACCACCTACGCACGATGAGGTTATTTAGCATTTTTATTTCCGGACTGTCTTCTTTTGAAGTTACGCCGTTTTTACTTACCAAAGGTTTGTTCACGGTGATTTTTCTACGCGTTTTGGCATTCCGAAATACTACGAGAATATTCGGTTAGAGGAGTTTCGTTATTTATGTCTTTATATCGAGATCGCGTGTGTAATAACAATATAGATCGCCATGTCTCATGCGTCATAGGAACGCATGCTTTTATCAATTATGAATTTTATGTGGAAATGGGCCTATTTGTACGGATATGGGTCAATTAGGATCTCTATTAGTAAGAAAAATACTTGCTCGAGAATTTCTGTAAACATCGCTCAATAAGTAGGTACCTACATATAAAACGAGGTGTACTAAGAAACGTTCTTTGAATACAGGATGCCACATCAAGTATAACATCTTGGCTTGTCACATTCATAGTGGACGAATAAAAAATATTGTTAGTTCGAACGAGCAAAGCGAGCGAAGATTTGTTTTCAATGACGTTTTGGCGTTGCATGTTTGTATGTATGGTTGTCCATAGCTGTCGATCCGTTGATCCGATCTGCCATTGGTAGCAGGTTCAATTGTAAAGGTTATAAAAATACTAACCAGTACCTATAACGAATAAGACGTACCTATGTACAAAAAAAACAGATAAACTAATTAATACAAGATTTTTTTGAGTGTTGTGTATATAATTCCTTCCAGTTTTCGGAACAATCTATGTTTTGACGCAATAAACAATTTTAAGAGGATGATAGCCACGTTGCGTGTATTAGCACCATTCACACTTTGCTAACTAATACGGAAGGTGAGTAAAGGGTTATCGCTTTGAGTTACTGTATTGCTATACTGCTATTAAATAAGATTCTAAGAGAAAAGCTTATTGGCCTGATCTTCGTGGATTTTTTTAATTTTTTTATTTATTTTATTTTTCATTATACTAACTGTAACCGCATCTACGATAAATTTGTATCTTAAAAGACAAAAAAGGTAATAATGGTTTATTAATAACCTAAACTAAAATATACTTTTATATTTTCTGAATATCTTACCGAGATTCAGACAGGAATTTGATTACACCCTGTATTTACAATCCATAGAATGCAGTTCAAAACTTTCGACGACAAATCGAAGCCTAGATGTGCCTAGTTGGTATTGGTATAAAAAAGCAAACTTATTTTGAACTCTATGATAAAGCAATAAGGCATCAAATTGCCATCTGTTTACATAAAACAAATAACTGGTCGATAACTAATTGCGTGTGGCATTTCCATCGATGTTGATTCACTAGTAAATTGCAGCCTACTGGTTACTGAACCCACTACTTGCGTGTTAGCAATTATAGTATTATAGCAGTAAGTGCTAAGTACCTTAAGTTATTAAGTAAAAACGATCAATTATAATATCGTTTATATAAAAACGAATAAATTAGGTTTTGAAAAAAAAAACATAATTACAAGCCTAAACATTTTTTTATACTACCTACTTGATGATGGAACTATAAAATGGCCTGCCTAATTATCAAATTATCAAATAAAATAGGCTCACTAATAGGTGACTAAAAACAAATCCTTTGATCTAAAGATCTTCTTCCATGTTGGGGGCTAATTAAACAGTACCAGTTCCATTTTTTTATAAAACTTCTTAAAATAATAATTATTTTCCAATAATTGCTTGGCATCATAAGACATAATCTTTTAATACCTGATACCTTGTGCCTTGAAAATTCAGTTCTAGATACCTTAAAAATAAAAAGCAATAAGCTTATTTGACACTCGTGATTATTGTTATGAAAAGCGTATCCAGCGTATCTCTTTAAATGTAGGCGTAGAAAAAGTTAGGATATTTTATGGTGAAGCTAATTTCATGCAAACTTTACGCCTACATTTAAAGAGTTGGATACGATTCTCATAACAATAATCCAAGCTAAAACTACCATTTTTTTAAAGTGAAAAGTGAAGATGTGACACTATTGTGCTGTGGGAACTTTAAACATAAAGACCGTAAAACAATTATGGCTTAACAATAGCTAAGCGTTTTGCGGCTAGCAATTTGATTCATAAGACACAATTTCAGAAAACTGGAAACCAAGCTAACAAATTATAGCCCTCATACTATAAAATGGCGTTTAAATTTAAATAATGCTTAAAATTAGCACTGTCTCTGTTTGCCATTACGCATTGGTAAGAGATGGCAATAGTTTAAGCATAGTTTATCGTTTGACAGATTTTTTGTTGTAAGGCCGTAGATGTCTAGTTGTCACGCTAAACTAAAAAACATATTGAAACTAGCATTTAGAAATAATATTACTTTAATATTGTGGTGAGCCTGACTGACAAAGCGCACCATATACCTCTGCTTTATATACCAGGTACGGTCGATATCTCTTAAGATCTCTGATTAGCGGATTTGGTCAGACCATCTAAGTGGACTTCGACCTCTCGGACGCTTGCCGTCGACCTTTCCAGTAACCATAAGCTGCTCAAGGTTGTTCCCATCTTTCCGAGCGATGTGGCCGAAAAACTTCAGTATTCGACGCAGGCAGGTGGTGGAAATATTTAGTTCATGGAGTATGGATACATTGGTCCGGAATGCCGTACATGGTATTTGCAGCAGGTTCACGATGCTCTTCACAATGCCAAAGACAGGCATAGATGGCGAACCATCGTTAAAACTGTGATAGCTCAACGTCGGAGGAATCACGACCCTCAGTAATGAGGAACACGACGCAAAGAGGAGGAAGATCTCTTAGTACCTGCAAAATGTGGATTATGTGCCAAATGTTATATCTGGACTTAGACTACCCCCTAGAAGTAGGAGGAAACCTATCTTCTTTTTTTTTAAATTGCTATGGTATTCGCTGGAAAGGCTATGTAGTTGTCAAAAATATTCCACGGAAACGAAGTCTCGGGAACTTCATTACTATTATTTATCAAAGAATCAAAAAATGTTGAAACTCTCAAAGAATGTTGGAACTTGGTACTAAGAAACCTGAAGAGATATGTTTTGTGCCAGAGGTTTTTTTTTCTTTTTTTTTTCTTTTATCACTTCTATCTAGCTATCTGATGGAACAAGCAGATCAAGCTGTTCCAGTTTTTTCTATCAATAAGCAACTTTGCAAAAGTTTATTTGGAATTCAAGCAGGTGTACTTTAAAGATAATTCACAACTGAACTGCTATGATGTTCACTAAAAAAGGTTACACAAATTATTCCACGCAAACGAAGTCTCGCGAACTCCACAGTATGAAATACCAATATCAACCATCGACCTTGCAAAAGCAATAAATTCGCCAGCAAAGACACGCAAATATCTACCAACTGCATTGATTTATGCCTTCGACAAATATAGAGCGATCCATTCTGTTCCTAATCATTGGTGAGATACCACTGACCTAAAAGTTTGTATTAATAGAGCAACCGTTGACCGTGAAACTGTAAAAATCATTGAATACTAGCCTTCTTCTTCTCTTTTATGACACCTACCACCCTTCAAATCCGAACATAGCAATTCTTTGTAGCCTTATACAATTTGGAGTCATAAATTCGAGAACACTGAATTTGGGTCACAGTATATACAACCTTGATATTTCGAAGGCTGGTAATAATATGACAGCCTCGTATACTATCACCAATCAAAATATATATTTAATTTAATTTTGTTTATGGAGCAATTTAAGATTCTAATAAAAGTTTTAGAATTATTGATTTAATTCTTTTAGAAATCATTCATCATTGAATTGGCGTTCTTAGTTTCGAGGTGGCTGAGGCTCTGTGTTGGTAACTGGTTGGTTCTGGAGCTTCAATATTGTATTATCATACCTACATTGTAACAAGGATCATACAAAAGAACGGTAGGAGAGTATAGAGAACAGGCAACGTAAGTTTGTTGCCTGTTCTTCTAGGCTTTGGTCGCGCGGAACTGGCACCTAGAGTCCTAGCTGTAAGACGTTTCAAAGTGATCCTTGTGATTTTATTGAATAAATACCTTTTGACTTTGATTTTGACTAACCCAATTATATTGCACTTGAGTGTATAAGAATATTGATAATCTGAGTCTTATCTCTAAAAATAATACGCTTGCAAAAGGTGGTAGATACTTACCTTTTTATTTCTTTCTTTAAATTTATATTTGCGAAGGTTTTCTATGAGTTCAAATAAAAATATCTTCATTCAATTCTTGCGAGTGCAGTATAGAATATGACTTGTAAATTATAACGCTGTTTTTCATTATGGTATTCCAATGGGGAAACGAATTTGCTTCAGTTGGTGTGTAGCAAAATAGGTTATTTCCGCTAAATTGGGTTCGAAGTCCAAACACGATTTGATTTAAAGGTTGCGTCATAGTATGATGATTGTGATAGATAGAATAGAATATTGCGCGTTGTTGGCATTGTCTGCATGTGGATTTTCATTCAGTAGCTAAATTGGGTAGGATATAATGAGAATATCATCTTTTGAAGCTGATTTTAGGCAAGTATTATCGAATTTGGTTCAGCGTAGGGCAGATAGGCTGACGATATTGTGAAAATAGTCGAATAATTAATTAGGTTTTTAGGTTTAGTAGTACACTTTATGAAACTCCTAAGGAGTGACTCATTTCGGAAAAACTCTTTAAAAACTATCAAGTGTCAATTAGTTTTGTGTGAAAAAAACTGGGTTCAGATTTTGCTTAAAATTTAAGTCAGAAGCCTAGAGCTTATTTTAAACTGCTAAGACATCAAAGATGTTTAAGTTCATTGATTTTGATATTGAAACCAGACACTGCCCGATTTGGTTATCAAATGATTTCCACAACGTTTCTACAAGTTGGCTACACTGTAAGCTCAGCGGGCGATCATACTCAGGCGCCGCATTACAACGTCCCCATTGGCCCGGAGCGACAGGGCTGCCAATCTAAGAATAACGAATGCACATACAACCCCACCATTATAATTTAATTGAGGACTTCCATAATTACTGCTTACACCGGCGGATGTATTGCTACCATTATGCATGGTGTGCACGTCGCCTAATTCTTGTCTCGGGCATTCGCTCACCTGCTTAATAAATTGTCATTATTGAAATTACAGTAATTCTTCAGTAAATTTATTTACGCATTCTACGAAAAAAACATGGTGCAAGCTATTTATCAGTTTCTTGAAAATAGCTAAAAATAGATCCATATAGATACAAAGGCGAGTAGTTTCTTCACATTAAATCATACAGCGAATAAATCAAGCAAACCCGTTCTGCAGCTTATCAAAACAATACGCAGACACACTTCCAACGTTCCATAGAAATGTGTCGGTTTCGCACGATCCGACTAACTGAATTTCAACTTACTTCCGGACCCAAAAGGCTTAAATTTCCATGCCATCAAAAACGCATGCGCTACCTTATGGAAACGAGACTGGATCATTTCAAAATTAAGCCTCAAGAGTATGATACATTTTCATAAATCAGATGTTATTTATTGGAGTATGGACTTTAAGGTGTTGCCAATTGGTTTAATTTGGTTTTAAGGGATTTCTATTGATAAGACGTTTCGGAGATTTGAGATATGGCATTATAAACGGATATCGGAGGTATCGTGATTTTGCTGCATACCTGTTCGGAGTAGGAATAAAAACTAAGGTTCGTGCCTATAGTTTACTGGTGATCATTATCAGGCAGCAAAAAATGCAACATTTTGATACGATGTTAAAAAGGCTTTTCTGATTGCTTCATACTGTAAGCCTATGTTCACAAAATGTTAAACAGTGTCTTCTTAACATAATTTGAAAATATTAATAAACTGGCACAGATGTTTTAAGAGTTATTTTTATTAGATACTCTACTAAAAAACAGAATAAATATCAAAGTGACTTAGATTGGAACAGGTTAAAAATTCGAAATATTAGTCAACTTTACAAGCCTTGTTTGAACACACTTTCGAACAAACTCGTGATACGCTATCAAAACGGCGAAGTATGCTCTACATCCTCGAACCAAGAATCATAAAATAAACGATGCATTGAAATATGAAGCGCAAAAACGGGTGCGATGAACTGATCTCTAGTTAATAACTCTATACGACACAAGCTATTAAAAACCAATAACCAACATTGCGATTCTTGAAGAATACGGTGATGAGAAGATAGAATTTTTCACACACATCATTTTCAATTAGCGGCAGTGTTGAGTGAGTTATTGTTTTACAACAGTGCTCTGCTTTAAAATTCTTTCAATTTATTCTTTGTATTAGGTTACCCATACAGAAAAGATTTTGATTACAATTAGGATACATACTTTGGGAAGAATTAGGTAGTTTGAGTAGAACATTTATCGATTGAATAAGGTATATTGCTCATCATATTTATACACCATTGTAAGTGAAATCAACTCAAAAGGTTTCTTCTTCCGCTGTCTTCTATCGCTCGTCTTCTCGATGTTCACTTTTTTCTTACTCAATTCGTCTTTCACAGGTTCATTTTATATTGGTCAATCAATCTAACCAACCTCTAGCGCCCACAGAGTGTATACCTCAGTGTTCCTCAGATTATATTTGTATTGAGTATTTTATTGATATGCGACTTCGTCTGCGCAGGATTAGTATTTCGGAGAATATCTTTATAAATTGTAGCCTATGTGTTATTCTGATGTATAAGCAATATTATTGTAAAGTTTCATTAAAATCCATTCAGTAGTTTTTACATGAAAGAATAACAAACATCCATACTTACAAACTTTCGCGTTTATGATATTAGTAGGATTTTAACAGCAAAATCCCAGATTTAGAAAACAGCAACTAAACATAGCAATATCTGATTGTTATAGTTTAAGTGTTGGTATTTTAACTTTCTTTTTGTGTAAATAAACACAGTGTTTATTCAAAAGAAACGAATAAAAGTAACTGTCAAATGTAAATCCAGCGTCAATAAATCATAAAGCAGACACCACCACGCGAAACGAAATGCATGCTTCAGATATGAGCGTTCAGATCTGTATCGTTATAATTGCGCAAAACACCACTGTCTGCTGTCTGTCCGTAGATACTCCGATAATTAAACCTTTTGTTAAGCTCCCGTGATTTCAATTCTTAGCTTACTTTGTTTTAATTAGTATTCAATTTAATTTATCATTGCACAGGTCTTTTTTTTTCACATACTGTATTATATTAGTAAAATATTTTTTCAGAATCCCAATTTCACTTATTTAACTACCGATAGATAGTATTGACCTACCGAGAATAATTCCAAAAAGAGATCATCATTGTCATCATCCTGAAGAAATTTACTGCTGACTTATAGCCTCCCCCATACATTTCCAGGATGAAATCTTTTAAGCATACTCCATCCAAATTACATTGAATGAATAAGATGGTAATAAACAAAAAAGTGAAGAACTGGGATTCAAAATAACACCTGGGATCCAAAACCACGTTTGCTACCCTGTATTTTCAAGATGGCGGATAATAATTATACTTAATACGGTGCTCATTAAGTTGTTTGTACCCGCAGCATATGGATCGATTTGCCATACTTAACTTTAATTAAGCTTAAATCCACCGAAAATGATTTTTGCTTTCATTTGAAACCATCAGAATTTTATAATACTTCTTGGTATATTGTTAAAGAATGATAAATACTTAAATAAGATTAATATATTTTTAGAATACATAAGTATTTTATAAATACATCCCAGATCTAAGTTAGCCATAGGTTCATACTTCATACTTAGAAAAAGTAAAAATAAATTCTTCAAAAGTTATATTATAAGGATTATGCTGAACAAAATCGGCATTCCGTTTACATTTTACAAAATGCATGAGTAGCGGACCTCAATATAATTTCAAAATTGATAATTTGTTGAACCCCGGAGCGAAAATGAACGAACATCTTGTCAGTTCGTAAATCCTTCAATTGTTTATATAAAAAACAAAGTATTGGTAAAACAATTACAAATATTTTGATGAAAAGGTAGATAACACTGCGTTTAGAGTTTTGATGTTGGTAGGTATAAAATAAAACTCCATGAGAGAACCTGTTTTAGTAAGGTTAGCAAATAAATAAACCTTTTAAAATTTCATAGTAATATCGAACAATGTTAGTGGTGATGTTTGATAGAAAATCGTAGATTTAAATATTCAGTGTGTTCTTATAATCGAAAATAAATGCTTATATAATTATATTATATATTAAATTAAACACAGTGCAAGGCTCTTCCTCCTGGAGGTGGACGCTGTGCGTTATGGATGAAGCTAACTAACTCTTAAGGTACAGTTTGACACTAGTCCAGGAGGTGAAGATTCAGATCACTCATCATCCGCTGTCTGTGGCGGATGAGCTTTATTTGGACGCCTTGCGACTAAGCTCTGATTTCACCATGGTGTCTTAGATTTGTTAATTTAAAGGGCCGTTAAATATGTCAAAATGTACGCGTTTGGCATCTAAGGCTAGATTTAACTGCCTGTTAATCCTTTATTAGTAATTAACATAGCATCGTCAAATCAGCTCTTAGTCTTTAGTTTAAGTTAATTTTAAGCCTTAGGTTAAGCAAACGGTCGTCTGGAAGAAATTACTATGCCTGATAAGACCACCGATTGTAGGACTAATTGTAATCTATGCTAAGTGCATATTTTTACATGTTTTAGTCCTCAATAAAGAAATTATTTATATTATTAAGTTGTATTACAACTGGATAATTAGAAACAATGTGTTAGAGAAATATTAACTTTAGATAATACTTAGCGTTAACAAACTGGTCTGTTAATTGATAACAATAAAAAGATGTATAAATACTTCTATAAAAAATATCAGCAAACACAAAAAAAAAATACATAATGAATAAAATAATAATATATTAATGGTCTGATATTAATGCAAAAAGGATGTTACTTATTTTTTTCAAACACCTTATTTTATAAGTTGTATGATCAAACCCAACATACTTTTTTGTGAACTGTACCACAAACTCACTAAGAGATGATATTAGCCAAGATGAGGTCGATTTTATTGAGATTTATTCAGTGAACAGAATATATGTGGTCTATAATCAAATTTACAAGCATATTTGGATAATTTGATAAGTTGTCACTTTGTAGCTTTGTTGTTGTAAGTAATTGTAAAAGTAAGTGTTGATTTGAAAATTGAAACAAAGTCAAATTATACAATCTCAATAACTCAATTTATAACACTGATAAAATATTTTTACCTAAATAGAAAAATATATATAAAAATCTTGACTCTTCATTGCATAACAACTATCGAAGTATTTAAGGGCCTATTTCGCATAGCGGATGTAAAATAAAGAGGTTTGTAGGTAATTGATAGCCGAGTCTCTCTCATACCCATTTTAAAATATTTAATGCTGCGCTGAACTAAAACGATTTTCCAAGCGTCATTTTAGCGATCAAGACGATACTTTACTAGCGTTTAACTGTTCGTATAAGTTGAAAGGAAGAGGTCCAAGGTTGGTTCCTTGCACAAGTCTTGTAATTTATATGAGAAAAAAGAAAAACATCATATAAGGGCGTGATCTAATGAGACCACCATCGAACGAACTTAGGGCTGTCTTTTAGGTATCCATGATAAGGAATTCATGTAAAATCTCTATAAGTATATAAAAATGAATTGCTGTTCGTATGTCTCGTTAAAACTCGAGAACGGCTTAGCCAATTTAGCTGATTTTGGTTTTGAAATGTTTGTCGTAGTCCAGGGAAGGTGTAAACGGTGACAAAATTGTAAAAACAACAATTTCATTTTCCCTTATAAACTGTTCTACCTAAAGCGGAGGGAGAGTTTTAATGTCGTTAGGATAGGTGATACGAAGTACACCGGGTCATCTAGTCTTAATTATAAAAAAAGAAACATAAAACTTCAAATGAATCGAATATCAAATCTAGCAATGCGTGCGCTGTTTATCGTATAACAGCTAGTTCCATGATGTCTATAAAATACATGGTCTGATAGACCACTGAAGGTACATAGACTGTTTATTTTATAACAATGAGTCTGCTGTCACCTGTGTGAAGTTAAGAGTACCGTGAGATACTCTTAACTTCACAATTTTTTTTTTATTTCAGTAGAAATGAGGTTATGACTACAGTTAATCTATAATCACACATGAGAGTATTTTTTTTTTAGATTTTGTTTAAGATAATTTCAGATTTTGTATAAGATTTCAGATTCATCATAAATAGATAACCAGGTAACCAGTATGAATATTGCTACACCGATCAAATACTTCTACTTAAGCTTGTATTATCCTGCATCATTTCAAGTTTTACAGTTTAAAAAGCTCGCTTCAGATATAAAATTCCAGAGTGTCAGGTATTACGAATGGCAGAAAATAAAAATTTTCCAACTCGGTGGCAACCCTACCGCGGCCGGCGGGCGTAATGCGCGTGAAACCGTTCATCACATCCAGTTCGAAATTTAAAGTTCGCTGTGAACCAGTCCTTACTGTCATTACACGTGTCATGTACTGAGCTATTTTACACATGCCACCTCACGTGAGTACTTGTAAAACTAAAAATTGTCACAAACTATATGAATAAGTTCAGTACTGTGATCTCCGGCACGGTAGACATCTCCACAGATCTTGGTACTTACTGGAAATTCTTACAGAATGTCGAAGAGGGCAATCAGATGCACGTCCAAAAATGGTACTTGGAAAATGCCATCGCCTACAGTAAAAATTAAAAACTGCATAGCGTATCAGTCTGCGACATCGTAATGTTCTGATAAAAAGAGAATTATTTTTAACATAGGTCATTTTCTACGTGACTGATTCTTTAAACAAAGCACTGGAATACATTAATTATTTATTTTGCATAAGATAAATAACTATAGAATCCATATGTAATTTATAGGCTTCTGTCTAATTATTTGATTTGTGACTATTGTGACACAAATCAAACGGAAACTTTGACGGACATTGAAAAACCTTACATTTCTAAATCGTAGTCACACCTCACCTAGTCACGTTCCGATCACCATCCACGCGACCCGTAAGCAGACCGAATTTCAGAACAAACGCGACGAAAAGGACGGAGCTAGGTACAACTCACTCTATCCTTGTCGCACCGCTCTTAAACGCTTAAAAAGCTCCATAGATGGCAGTAAAATCGTTGCAACGTTCAAGCGACCACTAGTGCCGCCATCTAGCCCCGTATAACCGAACTTTTATCGCACGTTTATTGAAGAGGGTTCTTCGGCAGCTCGTAAACGATTTTATGAGCACTAACGAAGTCTACTCTCGTGCCTGATATTACCCGACCGAGTACGGTGGGGAATGCAATATTTGGATGCTCCTGTTGAGAGAGGTGTATTCAATTCTACTGGTGTTCATCGGTTTATGTGCGATTCAAGGTGCGATTGGATGGCGTGCTCGAGCGTTTATTTCGCTTTATTGTTGGGGTTTGTTTATGCGATTGCTGTTTAACCAAGTACGGTGTTTGTACATGCTTTTGTTATGATTATTATGTTGTTGGGAATAATGAGAAGGGCCGTGGGAACTCTCCAATTTGACCATTTTCTTTTACTTGTTTCACCAATAAGGTTGTAATTTGAATGTTTTCTAATTGGGTCTGACTATAGACGGACTTTTCGTGCGTACAGAATGGATTAATGACCGTTGGAAAGTAATTAAACATGAGTTTGTTTGGTAAACATTCGAATACGGTGGGGGCGGCAACAAAGTTGGAATTAGGTACGAAACCCAATAACCATTTATCAGTGATTTATATTGGAGTTTTCCCCAAAACGTAGCCGTGAAAAAGGCAAATTCATAAATAAGATCCGATTCAAATTTGTAGAAGATGCTATCTATATGATTAATGGGCTCGCACCCGAGAGCGCTTTGTCTAGTGATGTGCTAATTGCAGCGTCACGTATCGATAAACCGAATAATGGGCAGAGTACTTTTCGATACGGTACCTACATATTCGATGTAAAAATTGGTTGTTAAAAATTTTATAATAAAGCATCAAATAAGCACGCTGGAGATGAAAATAAAATAAATTGTTTTTTAAATTAAATTTTCAAAGTTTAGTTATGTATTTAATCATCGTAGTACCAACGTCGTAGTCAGTTACAAACCTAATTTATATTTATGAAATAAAACCTACCATTGTAATAAAAAATATTCCCGCTTTGCTAAGATGAATTCTCATAGCATCAGCATCTTTCGGGTAAATCTGCCAGTGATTTATCGCTGCGGGCCAGTTCTTTTTGTTCACCTCTTATTTCTTATTGCATTTGCATGACGCCTCTCGTACGTAGGTGAAACTTACGAGGTGTCCGGACGGCGACTGCGGGAAGTCATGGTACTAATTATTTTTATTTGCTTGTGTTTTGGTTTTTGTTTGATACTTTCGCTTACTTTAATTGTCACAGCTTTACTCTCATTGTATCTAGATGAAAGAAGACATTTATGATATTCCAAGTTTCGTCTAAATCTGATTATCATTAATTACATATTTTTTTATTTATTCGAAGGATTCAATACAAAGCTACATGAAGATGCCCCTCAAACTAATAAACCTTAATAAGTATTAAGTTATTTATAAGCTAAAGCTAGAAGTTACAGTTACCTACCCGGAAGTGGCTTAAAATGAGCCAATGGCACGGCTGGCTATGCAGACACGTATCCAAATGCCGAAACAGAGAACATAAATTATCAGTAATTTAAATTCGATACTTGTCGTACTTGCAATCGATATTTCAAAACGTTGAATTATTTTTGTTATAGGACAACTAAGCAAATAATTTTAATTGTTATGAACTTTGTTTTATCGAATCCGTGCCTTTAATATATTCCACGCCGTGTCTCGCATTATATATGAGAGGACCCGGTGATGTAAATGCCACCCTGAAGGCATTAAATCTCAACCACAGCAACCAACAATTTTTTTTTACACAAAACACACCCCAAACAATGCGTTATCTGTCCTTATGTGATTTAACAGGTAATTTTTAAAATAGATTACCATTCAATAGAGCCTGATTTATGTTAAGGCATAGTGTAAATAGGTAAGCAACAGAATGAGGAACTACATTTATTTTCATTTACCTCCATTTATATCGCGGCTCCACGTGGAGATTACGTGATTTAACAAAGGGAGTTCCATAAATCTCCGGGTCCTGTCTTAGTAGGCTTTTGTGGGCATTTTTGATATGTGCCTTTAAAAGCTTTTTTCTGTATTTAGATGAGAGTTCATTGTGTAATTCATTAGAGTAGGGGGTAGGTCGCAGTGCGGACTGCGGTCGATATCGAGAGATAACGCTATATTTATTGCCGACCAATGAGATGTCCTACAAGGACGCAATACCTTTAATGGCCGAAGAATTAGCCGATACAAATAAGAACATAATATCGACGGCAAGGAATCCTACACTGAACATCAGTGACTGTTCGAATCTGCCGCAAGTTAAAACAAATGACAAGTTTTAAATCGATCAACGAAAGTGAGTTTAGAAAATGATTAATAATGACGAGTTACTGAGAAAATAATTAATAATTCTATCACGCGCCAAACGTGATTCACTTCTACAATGGACTGCTCGCCACACCACAGGTAATTTATGTGCAAATATAAAATCTGTGGAGTTTGATAATACATTATGCATTAACACTACCAACCATTATTTTCAATTTTTTCCTATATGAAGCAATTTCTTGGAATCTATTTTATCGACTACCTATTTACTTATTGGGTATTAGGTTGTTATCCAATAAGTTTATTGGATATGATATGAACTGATTATTAGTCTAACACAGTTTGTTATAATATGAGTAACAAGTTGCGTCTAATAAGGGTTCATAGTGAATTTGCGGGTGGTCCAATAAACTTCAGCTCACATTGTCTATTCCAGAATCGAACTTGCGATTTGCATTGAGAACCTACTTGGCATACATTAGTGCGGTGTCGCGGCTAAGTAATTAGCACTCGTGTCGATATCGATATTCACATCGAGTACTTCATTAGTCGCCGCTTCTGCTCTCTATTATATTATATTCTTATTACCATTACCCATCTACATAATTTTAACCAACTACTTTACATTACAATATAACTAAATTTTGCAACAAAACAGTAATACAACATAGTTATTATACTTTAAAGCAAGAATAGGTCCGACCCCACCGACCGCCAACACAGTAATACGTCACGACAAGACAGGTTCCCCCCTCCCCTGAGACTCCGAAAGCTCCAACTCAGCGTTAAAACGAGACAGATGATAACGAATCACGTTTGCGTGACTGAAAAGTACCGAACATGTGAAACATGGCGTATAACGCCCCTTGATTTATAGCAGTTTGCCAATGTCCTAACTTTATATTATGCGTTATAATATTAAAATTGGGTACTTTCTTTTATAGCCAAATAAAATGTCTCGTATGTTCTCATACGGCAAATAAAAAACTAGCCTCTTAATGGGTACATTATACTTAAAGCCATTTAATAATTAGCCCCATCATCTATTCTGTTTAAGTAGAGAATGAGGGTTAAACCATACTTTAGAACCACGTGTAAATCACGTGATGCACACCATAATAAGATACCAATATTCAGTTCTAGTCATCTTTAGTGAATATAGAGCCTTATGTCTATGGCATTCATTCAAACTGTCATAACCACTTGGACGTCTATTCCCGACGCATTTAGAACCTACTTAAGATAGTGTAATGTATTGCGTGATTGTTGAAAACTGAAGTACACTATACAATGAGCTTAGTTCGTGCAAGATGGACGGATATGTGTTCAGATTGTATTCAAATGAGTTATTATTGACACTTGGTTCTTTGATCGGTCGCGTGTTTGAATTAATTTGCGTTACATTATTTAAATGCGATAATTGACCTGCTATTATGCTATTAGTGGGGCGATAGTGTCTGATTTTAAATTGAAAATAGGATACAAATATTCACATCTTTAATCACTTTTCGTAATTAATTATGTTTATATTTTACTAAATAAAGCAATTAAACTTAAAGATTAGGCTATAATGGTTATTTCGGCAGTAGAAAAAGTATCGATAGGTTATTTAGGTCCTTAAAAATGTTCCCATCACTATTGTTTTAAAAATACTAAAGAGTTTGCGTTTGATTTTTGTTTGCTTATTTTTTTTTTGTTTGTTACAGGTAATTTGGCCCGCCTTCCCAGGTCCCAGCAACAACAACATCATAGATAGGCCATGCTGTAAATTTTGCTCTCATAAAAATCCCCCTCCTATTATCAACACAAATAATATTAACATCGCAGTACCTTCATTAAAGGGTTATTAGACACCGAGCGAACTGAGCAATTTGCTAAGCAAAATATATAGCGTAGGTGGCCACAATACTGGCGGGGTTGCGCAGTAAACAAGCTCTTGCTTCCTCGCTGGGCGGTCTTAACTCACGGGCCTATTATTTATTAGGTAACCCGACGGAGTACAGTAGCTGTGGAGGATCGCAACATCTGTCAAAGTTTACTCTTGGCGCGAAACATTGTGTTGTGCCGCTAGGTAGCGCTGTAGAATTCTTTTAATGTTTTACACCCTAACTTATCTGTGGCGTACAGTTCTTATGTCACGTAGTGGGATGCTTTATTAGTGTGGTAAGATCTTATAATAATTAACTATTTTATTGAACTCCTTAAAAGAACTTATATATCGGCCATAGAAACAATCAAAATTATACTAGAAAAACTAATAAATAAGGGATTTATTTTGTTACCATAATGAAACGTGCTTTATATCAACCAGAGCAAATAATCCCATTCATACTTGTACATAAACATGATACATAATGCATACATGACGTATGTTTATTATCAACTCCGAATATTGGCTCGAAACATAGTGCTAAATTCGCGGGCGACACCCGATAGTGTGGTATTATCTGCCATTATTTGTCATTGCAACAACAATGCGTGGCCCATAACCTATCTTACTCAATTTGGTGGCAATTACGTTTTGGAGGGAAAAACCTAATTAAAAGGTTGTGTTGTCATGACTACTACAAAAAGGTTGACTATAATATGCTTCCTAAGCATTATTTTCCAGTTAACCTTTTAGGATGATGTTCGTCTGTTATGTTTTTTTTTTAATTTTATATCATTGACATCAGAAACTGGTGCTCATGTTGGGCTAATGTACTCTCGCTCGCACGTTTCGATATGTTGAAAGATATAAAATCTAAACCAGAAAAATCAAAACCCATTTTCAAAAAAATAACAATCTACCATTTTGTGTCCAATCACATTGCACACGGTTTGGTAAAAAAATCATTATAATCGATACAAGTTCTCCTACTCAAAAGTTTGCTTTACTAGTTTTGTACTTATGCAATTTTTTTTTTTACTACTAGTAGTTTACTAGTTTTGAGTAGGAAAACTTACAATGATATTTAAGTGGGCTGTAATCAATCATGTTTATTTGTAACCAGTTATTACAAATTTGCAAAACAAATGACCTCAAAAAAAACTACTATGTATTGATGTGATAAATTACTATAATTATAAACTTCAATATCTCCAGGCAATATGAATTCGTTATAGATAAGAGCCATTTCATTAAAGGAACTCTCACTCGCACATTACATACATATTTTTTCTAAATTTTATCCCGATCAATTCACTGGTTAGGGCGTGATTGAACCACAAATATCCATACATCCGAACATGGTAACTTTTAAATTTATACGTTAACAATAAGTAGGATTTTATATCCAAACCATCTCTTTAAAGTGTCGATAAGAGGCAGATTACACCAATTTGTGTCAATTTATTAAAATCTGTTCAGTTAACCGTCATAATGACATGTTGCCTGATCAAGGCCTTGTTGCGCTGAGTCACGACTTTCCGTGAGCGATGGGAGACTAACGTTCATCTTACTAAGAACGGGCGCACACATCCCTAATACTGCGCTCATTTCGAGAGCACTGGTGGTCTAGTGGTAGCGGTCGTGGGTTCGTAACCGGTCGTGCACCACAGAGTTTTTCTGTTAAAAAATGTATGTGCACAATGCCAGTAGTCTCAAACGGTGAAGGAAAACATCGTGAGGAAACCGGCATGTCGTAGAACCTAAAAAGTTCTACAACATGTCGTGTCAAGTGCTCGAGAGGACCCTCTTGAGCCGCACTTAAAATCCTTTCACCACACTGTTTCGAAAGAAACTAGTGACACGTCGTTGTCAGCAGTTAAAGTAAGGTTAGTTAGCTTACCTAACGCATAATAATTATTATTGTCTAGGTTGCTACCTACATGTACATTTAGTAATTATCACATAATATTTGAATATAATATTTTACGCCTTAATATTTTATCTTCCTGCTAAACATTGTTTCATAATAACTGATCTGTACTTTTATGAGTTATTATCATTGACAAACAAAAATTTGACACTTATAATTTTATTATAATGAAGCTCTAGACACCGATGTACAGGTTCTAGATAAATAAATATCGATAAACAACACAGCGCCATCTGGTCCAAACAAAGCAAAGCTTATCCTATAAATATTATTATTCCTGATGATAAATATAATACGTACACTATAATTGGGATTACTTATTGTTAAATTTTAGAAATAGGTATATCACTGAAATTGAAAATGAATTAGTTATTCTATACAGAGAAAATGTTGTTGCAAAATTAAAGCAAAGGGAAAAAAAAACAATAATTATGATTTAAACTCACACAGAACAGAGGGCTTATTACGAGTTTAGTGCCGATCGAGTGCCGATCGTCGATCGTTACGATACACCGAATTTTCTATAAAAAAAAAACGGTTTCTCAAAGAATACGCTAGATGCCGTTGATTTATTTTCATAGAAAATTCGGTGTATCGTAACGATCGACGATCGGCACTAAACTCGTAATAAGCCCTCTGACATTTATATTTATAGCACAAATATTTTAGCTTTAGGTCGAAAATCTAAAGAAAACTGCCAGCCGGGTGCTCCAGCTTATTGCAAAATAAGTGTTCGTCGACCCTTAGAATTGTTAAACTGGTCTTTTATTTAGTGCTCTGATAGTAAAGTTTCTAATGCTCGTAATTGAGCAGTGAGTCACTGATTGGCTAGTAGACTGGTTGAGAATTATATTGCTTAATTTTGTATGTCGAAAATGTAATACAAAAAAAACAGGGTTAATGCCCCACAAATGAAAAAAAAAATGTTTTTTTACTGATATTTTTGGTTGAGGCACCATCTACAAAGGAAAAGAGAATGAGCGATGGAACTAGCTGTTGGCCCACCTGATGCTGACCGGTTACCTTTTTCTATAACAATCGCACTACCTCATAAAGCACGTACGAGGACTGACTATACTATAACGGTATAATTTATATTTGATTTTTGAATATGACAACTTTTTCCTAACAAAAATAAAAAGGCCATAGAGCGGCAAAATAACACGCATCAATCTCTTATATTAGCTCCGAGCTCGGAGAAACAACATAAAAACTTCCTAAAGTTTCCTATACGCTCCCATAAATCTTACGTTTTTTAATAGATAAATAGGGCCTTACACAAACGAGCAATATCGCATTATTTGGCTCTCCCTAAGGAAAGGCCCTCCTGATAAAGCCTCCTTGCCTCACACCCTTCATGCTAATGTACTATGCCAGACGGTGACAACCATTTTTTGGCCCACTTGGCTACATTATGGTAACCGTAAAGAGTATTTCAAATTATATTTTTCGTGTCCATTAAAATGCGATGTAGCTTTCTCTCGTTTATTTTTAAACAATTACAAAAACCTTTTTAAACTTTTAACGGCTGTGACACAATTTTGTGAATAAAAACAGGTAGCGGTGACTTAGTTTTTTAGATGGCAGTTTACAAAACAACAATTGTGCGACCTTTGTCGGCGTTTGAAAGCCTCGAAAGGTAGACTAGTGTCTTCGCACTACAACATAATAAAATGTTCAAAACTTCCAAAAAATATGCCGTCATAAACAAAACGGTTTGGATGCAAAGTTAGATAAAAAACATCTCACACACCTGAGCTAGAAAATTGCTTTTTTCTAAGCGGCTCCAGTTTTTTACGCAACTTTCTCCAAGAATAAAAGAAGTTTCGTGGAAGAACTTTCTTGTTCGCTAACATAAATCATACTTTATCCTGCTTGTATGATGGGCCGCAGGGCGCGAAATATGGTAACAATGAAAATATTGTGACATGTCAGGAGAAACGCTGGACGCTTTTGTTTCGTGCGTTGTTTGTTTTTTTTGCCAAGTTTTGAATTTCGAGCTATTTTAACCGCAGTCGTTTGTTTCAACTTTTTACAAAGCTGACATAAACCACCGTAGACCCTTATCACAACTAGTTAAAAACTAATTACCGGAGTGACACCACCTTGCCGTAAATATCGCGACTCCTCCGAATTACTCTGACAAAAGTTATTTTTAAGTAAAAAGCCCTTGAGGCTTCTCCCCTGCTCTCCTCCCACGAATTCATCACGATTTATATTCATGGCATAACAACAAGACCCGCTTAAGGGTGATACCATTCAAGTTGTAGACTGCTGAATAAAATCTGTTTCCTTTTAGTAGCGACTTATTCCTTCTGATTTGCTTATAATAAGCCTATAAAAAGCCAGTAAACGAACTATTACGTACACCTAAAAACTTATTCGTAAATTTTGTAGCCGTTACTTGTACAATTTCATTTTTATTTCTTATAAAATTAGGAGCAAGAGGGGCTAAGTCATTCTAAATTTACTATAAACGGGTGTGGGACCGCCATATGGCGGTTCCATGTTTCAAACATTGGGCCAGTAACTCTCGGGGACGGAACAACAAATCAAGTGTGGTTTTGGAGCCGGAAGCATTAGCGTAGTGGCCATTAGTTATTAGAAGTTCTGGTAGATAAAATAATATAAATTAATTTAAATAAATCGACCGTTTAATTATGTTAATTCACATTGTCGCATGTTTGTAACGTAACATTATTAGGTAAGTTTTGAATTAATCGCTCCAGTTTTAGATTTATGCATCATAAAGCTTTCAGTAAGTTTAAGTTTATTGTTGGTACCACTCAGTTTGTTGTTACAATGAAGAAACATGAAAGATAAACATCGTACAGCTCAACATAAACGATGTTGATGATAATTCATAAAATAGTGTTTTTTACCATAAGTCTTATTTGAGACTTTTAACCTAATTATCTTATTTATCTTCAGACAAAGTACCGGTTTGCATAAAATTACCAAAAAAGAACTAGTACCTAAGTCATACATAATACAAAGACCAAATATATGAGCACAATACTCCATTCTCAACTCTTGTAGAATTTACAAAAGACCATCTGCATTCATAATCCAGACAGCCTGCATACATAGCCGTCCATAAAACGCAGAAATACAATAAAGAACGCAACAAAAGCCTAGAATTTTCCATCTACAAAACTCATCCAGCAACAGTTTTGTTGCCAAAACCTAGGCCGAGCGAGGCGAGGGTGGCTGCGTCATAATTGATGAGGTTCTTAACGCAGCAGGGTGAACCATAGAAGAAATAATAGTTCTAGCCTAGTATCTGTAAGTTTCACTGCGAATCTCTAAAAAAACCTTTTTGGATCTGCTGTTTCATTGACATCTTCTGGCTGACTGATTTCATACTTCAAAGACTTTTATCAATCTATTCGTTCAGTTTTTAATATTAGGTAAATTTCTTAAAAACAGTGTAGTGAAAGGAGTTTAAGTGCGCCTCAAAGCGGCTCATTTCGAGCACTAGGTAAACTATGAACAACGAACTTCGTCGCCACATGGCCTGGCAATGAACAGTTGCATCACGAGTGATATGGAACCTTAAACTCATCACATGATCGTTCATATTTCATTGGATTAAATAAAACGGTAGCGCTGCAACACTATTTTTGTAAAGTAAATTCTAGCAACTTTGAGCTTAAGAACTGCGAAATAGAGATAAGTTTCCGTTGATTGCGGTTTGTTGCAAGTCACAGCAGGGTGGTGTGAGGAATTATCATCACAGCGACACGGCAGTTCCCATTAATTTGTGATTAGCCAGCAAGAGACTCTTACAAAGGCTTTCTTCTAATTAGATAATCAGTTTTTCCAAGAGGGATTTAGGGCTTGAGCAGATGTAATTAATGTTTGGTGCGGAGGGGGATCTGTGGTGTTTTATTCATAATGGGGCTTTTCTTGTAAGTTTATTCGGCTTCCGATACTGTAAATGTTATTTGTCGTCATAAACAATGCTAATTATGTAGACAATTTTACTTGAAAATTTTTAACCTATCTAGCTACATAATATATGTTTCATTGAATTAAATCCGATCTCTGTGATCTTATGATGTTATTTCTAAATAGTACCAACTACTTAAGGCGAAGACAAGAGCTAATGTACTTACCTCTCGCTCGCACGTTTCGACACGTTGAAAGATATAAAATCACTACATTTAGCTCTTATATTCGCCTTAAACATCAAAATATAATAAGTACTAGTAAATAATAAACTCTTTGAAATCATAGCTTTACTCAACTATTTAGTTCCCATAGATTTGCTTAGTTTAGAATAGTGTCGTGTTGTAGATAAATATAATTATTCTTTCTCACTTATCAGAATTTTAATATTTTTTAAAGAATTAAAATGAAAAGGAAACATCAAAACACTTTGTCAATAGCACAATGCTTCGGTTGTTGTGAAAAGAATCTACAGTTTGTATAATGTTAAAAAACTGAGACAGATACGATGCCATATCTAAAAACGCATTCGTCCCCCAATAAATATCTTAAGCATCGTTTACTTGGAATGAGGCAAAAACGGTATCCCCCATACTGTTTATTTAAAGGTGGATTTGTAGGTTATTTATTCACGTACCCACTACATGTAAAAATACAGGGTTTTTATTCTTGTGCGAACAAAAATCTCAGAATACGCAACGCAGCTGCTCTGTCTATTTCGAAGTGTTACCTATCAATTGAAATTATTATTATCGTTATTATTTTATTGTAAGTTAGTTAAATGACTGCAACGTAGTTTGCGTGGTGTGGCGAAATAATTTATTTATTTTTAATAAATAACAAAATTTATTTAAAATTCAAAAATATAAACATAAAATCACTGAAAATCAAATAAAACAATATACAAATAAATAAGGTAAAATTAAATTCAGTAATTTGTAAAATGCATATCGTATAACTGATTTTTTTTGTTTACCTTGGATTAGAAACCAGTATAAATATGTCTGATAAACATTTGAGATTTTTGGTAACTCTACGTATAAAATCTACCACGTACAGCGACGTAAAAAAACTGATATAAATAAACAGAAAAAATCTAGAAAAAGACAGGACTTTCATTTTGATTTATATAAAGATTTCTAACCAACGACTTCAAAGTTTCACCTAGTATTACTAAATAGTATGCTTCTTTTATGTATTGTTGATATTTCAATTATTTGCACTACCAAAAAATACAATTTAGATCGAACACTATTTCAGCTCCCTTCTGCCTATAATTTCACCAACTAAGTGGTTGGCTAAGAAAACCTTAATCAGATTAATTCTGTAGAGGGTTGGAGCCAATTTGTCTGATTGCTGCCGATGTCAATTTATGAAACTTACCTATGTATCTATTCCATTGCACCCTAAGCACAAATTTCTTGAACTACGAATCAACTATCTGTTGTGCTGAAATGCTTTTCTTGGTTTCTCGTTTGGCTAACATCATCGGCAGTGATATTTATAACGGTTTCACATTTATTCGTGCTAGGGGTACGTTCTTGGTTTATAAGTTGTGACCCTATCTTGTTACGTCCCCAACTATAAATATTTGCGCATGATAAATTCAATAAACTAACTGCTCACAGTTGATTATTGAAATTGGTTCTTACATCGCATCGCCTCCAATAACTCATAAAGACGTTTGCAACATTCTTAGTTTGTTTTATCTATTTTATTATTTACCAGCTGGTGAAAAAGAACATTATATATTTCCCAGATCTAATGTAACTTCGTCTCACCTCACGAGGTCCAGATTAATTACAAAGGTTATGTCCCCACGACCCTACCGGCTATTACAGTGAGGCAGTACACGCCTCTTTTGGGTAACTTCCGAATCACGACACAAGGGGAAAAATCAAACAGTAAATATCGGAAAGCAATCCAAGGTGATTCTATTAGATTGAGTTAAGTGGAGGCTTACTTAGATTTGAGGTCTTCTGGGTATCTTTATAGGGTTCAAGATTTGTTAGTAACCTTATTAGCTTCTCAAATGTAACTAAATGCAAAATGTATGTGCCATGTGTAATATTCGAACCTCTGACTACTTAAAAGTTACCAAGAGCTCTGAGTGAATATCTACCGTGCCTCAGAATCAAAGTCGTGAGGCTGTTTCTGTTTCAAATATAACTAATCCTACATTGGTTGTAGTGGTTTTGAATTCTGAATGTTGCTGTAAAGGAATGCTAGTTACAAAACAAAGCACCACAAAAATCAAGATTCATTCAATAATGGTTTATTTTATTCGTTAGGGAAGCTATGCTCGCCAATCAAGTCAAGAATTGAGCTCGCGTGCAAGATTCATCAGAACGAAACACGGGACAGGCCAGATATCTAGATCTCGCCTTCCTAAGCACAGAGCATACTCTGTGTCCTCTACTGTCATTTCTTCTGTGGTTTTACTTAATTGGCATTTCTTGATTATTCAATACATGCTCTTAAACTTTCGAATCGTTTTTGTTTAATAGTTTTTGTTGCTGCTGTAATTAATGCTAGTATGTAAATACAGTTTTATTTGTGACTACTCCATATCTTTTTTGTTCTCAAAATTACACTTTGAAAGTTAAAACCAGTTCTGAGTAAAGGAGTTCTGAATAATAACAAGTGCCATTGCTTGGATTTTTACTTATATCAAATGATCATTTAAATTTTGTAAGAAGTCTCCAAGCTCTAAATGTTGTAAGGGTTGCGATCAAGATAAGCCTTCACATTTAAGATATTTAAATCGATTTTCCCCAATTTTCCGCGGGCGGGCGCAAGTTAAGGCAAGTCAATTTATCCTGTCGCTCTGGGGCGGCGGGACCAGGGCTTTCCATTGTTCGACAAATGAAGTTCAAGCTTATAGCTTTACATTGCTTCCGTCATACTAATACAGATATATTTTACTTCGGGAACAGGACACTAACACATTCTGAAGCGTAGCATAGTAAATATGTGTTGATTGAGATTTAAAAGGAACTTTGTGACTACAAAGAAAAATATAAAAGTCATGATTTCGGAAACGAAATCATGATTTTTATAGAATTTTTTATTGTAATTAATAGAAATATTAATTACATGTTTACTGTATTTTCATGTGCATAAGGAAAATTTTGAAGGAACATTTATTATTATTATTAGGAGCCTGTAGTGTCCCACTGCTCTTTTCTCTCCAGTCGCTTTTCCTTTGGGCTACTGTGGACCAGTTCTTTAAGAAGGCGTATATTTTGAAGGAACATTCGTTCACAAAAAAACAAAATGAGTGAAGGCTTGCATTCAACAAAAAAACAAAGCCATGGATATTGGTTAGATCCCGTGCAACACATGTGACATACGATCATAGTTCGAACTAAGTTTATAAGCCACACCTGGCTCACAAGACGAAGAAAATGTTAAAAACTTAAACTCCTCAGATTTTGAGTTGAACTGAGCCGGAACCTATTTGTTGGGTTGCTATTTAAAGCATTCCCCCGACTTACATAGATCAGATACGTTCAACAAAGGCTTTTGTAATTAAGAAAGATATTTTAAGTCGGCGGCAGCTTGACTTTATACGCAAAATGAATTTACTTTATTTAATGGTGTTTTGAGTTTCTGTTTTGTTTATTTACGAGATTTTTATTTTAATCACTCAATTCACTCAAAAATTACCAATTCAAATTAAATTGTGGAAACATAATTAATTTAGTAGTATTCTTTAAGTATAACGTATAGTAAAATATAACGGTATCGATAACAAAATCTAAATTTCTAATATATTAACTTACTTTACAGTGTCTAAAAATTGTTTTAAAGTTGGGTATTGTTTTCATAGAAAATTGATTTTCATCAATTTTTGTAATCATTAGCACGAAGCTCATTCCAGATACCGGCGTAAAACACGCAAAGCAATATTTCGAACGAACGAAAATAAATTTCGAACCAGCCCCAATTTAGGAGTGCATTATTTTCGCTTTCACAGACATCCGATACAATTAAAATCTTCTTTAATTAAGGGACGATCGTGAATCATTCGCACGTGGCGCACTGAGTTTTCCACTTGTATACGCATCACCCTTAACGGGACCTGCCTTAGATCGTAAATTTCCCAAACAAAAAGCAACTTTATCGTACACTATTAAAGGGCAATTCGGTTTGAGCTTTGGTGGGATTTAAGGCGAAGTTGGTCGTACATTTCTGGTATCTCTTTTCACTTTATCGCAGTGTCTCCGTTATTTACTCGTACGTGAGGGATGCTAGCAATAAATAGGTGCGCACAAACATATTTGACGTTTACAAATACCTCCCAAATTGGTTTCCTTGGCGTGACTGGCCGTTATTACATATTTTGTTTACTTATTGCTGGCTACTGAAAGGTCTGATGCTGTATTGCTGTTGATATGACATTTAGATTCGCTGAAAATGACCAATGTTTGAACTTGAACTTATTTACACAAAAGTTGGTACTTCAAATATATACCTCTATGCAGAGGTTATTTATGTTAAGTTTTTACACAAAATGCTCAGCTCATTCTTGCTCGGTCAGTTATCTTTTTACAATACGTAAAGCTTTAGAACTTTGTGCTAAAATGTTGGACACCATTTTTTTCCTGTAAGTTTCAACCAGTAGTGTGGCAAACAAATCGTTTCTCATTGGGCAAAAGCGTTTGAAATCCCGAAAAAAATAGATCATTCCGTAAAACGAGGTGCGAGTAGAAATTCGACCATTCCGGGTGTCCGGCTGTCCTCCGGGAGTTGTAATTCAAGTGACAAATATCGAATGCTACAATTCATATTTTTCTGCTATCTCCGCTTGTGTCGCCATCTGTGCCGGAGGGATGCTATTGGTTCTCCATCAAGTGGTCACGTGATGTATTTTTGTTGCGAATAAAACATATTTTCCCAATGGAATTTGTTTAATGTGGTTTTATGGCTGGGACGTGATACTCGAAAGGAATAGGGTGCATTGGTTTGATGGAAAACGCATAAAAAATGCAACCCTCATACGTTATATTATCATAATCTGCAGACCAAGGTCCAGTCCTTCGGAGGAAAGTATGAAAAATGTATAATTCTTTATGCATTCGAAACTAACGGAAATGTACTTTAAATTGCGGTGTCGTAAAAATTAAAATCGTATTCATTTAAAAAGTCCGGTGTTGTAAATAGTGTTGGCCCGATGCATTATCGAGATCGAAAATTTCACGTGGTCATATAATTTTAAGCTCGTAAAGCCCGAACAATAATTCACTGGAAGCATTTGCGGAAAATGCATTTTATTGTTAAAACGTGAATTTTATTTATAGTCGACAGCCCGCGGTGGGGGCGTTGTGGGGGTTGATTTGCAGTAGTAGTAGCGAATCGATGCCACCCTTTGGCACCGATTATTTATACTAAAGGTAATTTCACCGGTTCATTATTGGTTGCATTTTGTATATCTCTATCATTTGCAGATCATTAAGAATGAACTACAACCGTCATTTATATGGCCTGGGATGTATATCTTAATGAAATATGTTATTTAAATAAACCGACCAAAAACAACATAACAGATAACTTGTATAAATAAGAATATTCCATCTATATAGATGAAAATGTAGCTGTACTACTCAGGTCAATTTTTCAGACTCTTTCAGGATAGTTTTAACTGTTTATTTCGCTTACCCTAACTTCTCTTATGTTAAGTTATTGGCAAGCCAAAGCTAAAGTAGTCATTTTAAAACGTATATCATAATTAATTAATATTTGTAATGCCTGCATCTAATTCTTCTAGTATTTCCAAATGATATTTCAAAACCACTGCATCCGCATTCAATGAAACAAAACACGGCACCATTACTCAACAACAAACTGTTACAAAAACCTTTGTTGCCATATTATGCGAACAAGTTAAAACGAACACTTAGCACTTTGTAAATCATACAATTTCGCTGTCTACTTTATGTGATAGTCTAGCACGCGTTCAGGCGGCCCTTTCAGATAGCAATCGCAGGCGTTGCTACCACCGATCTAAGGCAACGCCCATAGCATTACACGATGTTTAATTGCTTATTGTGATTTATTTATTGCTTACAATTCATTAGTTATCGTTTTCAATCGCAAATGCGTTTTCACACCTCGTTTTAGCTTAGAATTTGAATTAAACTTTATTTGAAATCTTTCGTAACGGTCAGCAACTCTAGGTATTTCTTAAAGCTTACGTTTTATCGTAAAAGTCCCATCACTACCACCAACGAAGTTGTCTATCTTTTTAAAAGACAACAAAAGGCAGACCGCTTTAAAAGCTATTTAGCTGGTCCCTAGATAGAGTCTACCGCAGCCCCCTATCCGGTCCGTTTTTTCCCTGCTGAAAAGCCAATTTGGAATGAATCACTGTACAGTGGCGAGCATCTGTGCTAATTTACCTACGGGTGGACAGTCTAATGCGACTCGCTCGATCGTAAATATGGAATCGCGACCGAACGCCGAATATCGAAAGCCGGCATTAGTCGGATACAGCTAATACACACGGGGGTATGCACGATAAATTATCGTGCGTTCATTTGGACTCCAATGTTTAATCTATACGCGGCGATACTGTTTGGCTCCGGGCGATTATGCGTTTCCAATTGGTGTATCGGGTTGAATAATCTTTCGATTCTCTGTAGTCGATATCGATTTTACCTAACTATGAATAGTTTGATTATGTAGCATTACAATTTTCATATAAGCTACAACAAGGCTGAATTGTGTGCCCAAAGTAAAAAAGATTTTTTTTCATTCTCTAGCTTAAATTTTACAATTTTCGTATCACTGCCTACTGTATATCGATTCTACACCGACTAATCGAGTAGTCACGGGTAATCGAATGAGTGTTTCACCGCACTATGTTTGCTACGTTGCCCTGATGTAGCTACGTCCGCATTTCGTTCCGTTCATTGTTTATGAGCTTGTGTTTCATTTGATATTCGTGTTTTATTAACTGGTTTATGAAAAACTCACGTTGTAGATTAACAGAACTTGAATTTTCTGAATTTTTCATCATTTTATTCATCATTTTATTGTTATTTTAATTCTATGTTCTAAATTCTGTTTTATTTTTTCAGGTAAGGAACATAATTACACGAGCACACCCGCAATTCACCATGAATTCAAAGTAAGTTAAGCTTACCCCAATAAAAAACTCTAAACTTTATCACCAAGACAATTTTATCGGGACCCCATTTGATATGCAATAATGGGGGGCAATTTATCAAACTAGCTATCTAACTTAAACGCAATTTGAAGTATGGCGGCCTCTTAAGTCTTCTACCCCCCAAAAGGAGGGGAAGGGTGGGACGTCTTATCGCGGAACTGCAGGCACTCCGCCCGTTTACCTTAAGATCTTTAATATTAAATAATATACAGTCAAAGCCTTTGATTTACAGGCGGACAATGCTTTATTGGGTTGGATTTGAACTAAATTCGAAAATTATCTTTATAAAACTACGATAGCATCATAGATATGATACACATACCTACCTACTCAAATTGCAAATGATCATACTTAGATAGGGACCTACCCTTAGATACTTAAAAAAAATATATCATTTTTTGTTTTACTAGGTTATAAATATTTTTGAAACAGCAAGTATTATGTGGCAGAAAATACACAAAATACTAAATACAAACGCAAGCATCCTTCACGTCATCCATACTCCTTTACGTCTCATAGAGATGGACTCAGTGCAATGCCAAATAGGGCACGTCTTCACTTGGTCTGTGAGACTGCGATAATGCATTTGTTATAGGCAGATTCCGTTCAATATTAGGTGGGTCGTCTTCCTACTCTACCACTTTTTCAAGTGAAATAAAAATATCGGCTAAAAAAAAATACTTTCAAAGGTTCTCATGAATATACGCATATGAAAGTACATGCAAAGATACAAACTAAGAGCATGTACACATCCGCGTGCTCGCATGCAACCCGCACGACGGGGAATATAGTTGTTTAATAATTTAATCAGATGCTTGGCCAGTTTATGCACGCATGCTCTGAACGAGTTCTGTAGTCAGTCTAAGTTTTTTCTCTCGGAGCTAAACCAAAATGGAGCTAAACAAAAAAAAAAAAACAATAGTCTAGACTCTTCTGAAATCTGATCGACCGTTTGATATGTCGTCTGTTTGATCTATCAAATTAAAAGAAACAAAAATTTCGCAAATAAAAAATCTGATTAATAAACTCAATTTACTATTTTATCTCTACCACTTGGTGTTATAAAATTATTTATTAATTATATGGTGTTATAAAATTATATATTAATCGTTGGCATTTTTTTAGTATATTAGTTCCCTGTAAAAAATACGGAAGAAAGCTTGACTGAAGAGTTTTAGCTTTTTTTGCAATTTGCTAGTATAGACAAGAATACCTATACAATACAAGAAATCTTAATAAAGTGGTTATTGTTCATTAAATAATTTCATTAATTCAATATGAACGAATGACAGGGTAATAACACTCATAAAAGCGTCACTATTTTATTCTGTGGCAAAGTTTGCCTTGTCACGGTAACAATGCAATTACTGACGCAAATTGGTGCTTAAACTTTGCCTGAGGAGTTACTTTAGGCTAGGGGTGCGAAACGGCAACACTGTCTCTGAAATCACGGAATAAAAATAAAGTTTTTTATTGGCATTTTATATTCTTTATTTAGGGTCATCTAGACCTAAAACGGTGAGAAACGAAAATTGGTATAATATATTATTATAAAATGTACATTCCTTGCTTTTATAGTCATATTGAATCAGTGCTGAAGGCAAAGCAACAAAACCTGTTACAAAATGAAAAAGATTAGGAATAACGTAATTATTTCGGTAAATTTAGGTAGTATAAAATGTAGGTAACACTCCATAAAATACTAACACTACGGGTTCCTGAAATTTCCTTTTTAATATATTTATTTATCAAAATAAATCATAAATTATCAAACAAAATTATATATCGGTTAATATAAAACTAATTCACAGCTTCCAGCGCCTTTGGCAAATAATAGACAGATAGAAGTAATATAATTACCTAAGGTAAAATTAACTTTTGAATATCTATATTACATTAAATATCATCGACATTATTTTACTTTGGTTTTAGCTAATGTCCCATCCCTACCGCTTCACTCTTGCGAATGAAACCTTATTATCGTTTCAAATACCACGAATAATGTAATTAAGTAGGTAAGTGCCTACTTTAATTATAAATTATTTGTTTAAGATATTATTTGAAAAGACCTTTACATAATTTATCAAATAAAACTCAAAATAGCTGTATCAGGGTCTCATTAAAAATCTTTATTATAAAGAAAAAAATGACAAAAAATTGGCCGGGCCCAAACTTATCTAAGATAATATACTATTGGAAATAAGTAACATCAATTTTTTTTTTATTAATATGTATTAATACTTGGTGACAACAGAATCAATTCTCGGTCTGGGTGTTATTATATATTATGAGTATGTATTTACAAAAAAAAAGTATATGTGTATTATATCAGTTATCTGGTTCCCATATTACAAGCTTTGGCTTATTTTCGGGCTAGTTAGTGCTGAGTTGAAAGTCTGACAATATTTATATTAATATATATTATATTAAATAACAAACTAAACCTTTACCTATTGTAGTTCTTGCACCATAAACCAGAGTGGGTTGCGGTGAAAGCACGTGGGTGGCAGTGATCTACAACACAACGACCATATTGTTTTCTAATGACTCAATAGTTGTATCAATTTGAATTTGAAATATACATTTATGGATTCATCGAGAAACAACCCATTTGTACCTACTGTTAGACGGCGATTGGCTTGCAACCTGTCAAGTTTGAAATAGTCTTATTATATTTTTATTAATAACTAGATGACCCGGTGTACTTCGTATCACCTATCCTCGCAATTTTTCCATATTTCTTCCTCCGTTTAAACCTTCCCTGGACTACGACAAACATTTCAAAACCAAAATCGGCTAAATCGGCCCAGCAGTTCTCGAGTTTTGAAAAGCAATTGATTTTTATGTATATAGAGATTGTACGCGGTTAAAAATATTTTGCTCAGATGTACAAATATTATAAATATAATTAATGCATAAAAAAGTTCGTACAAAAAGTTTATTTCGATAATATTACCTACGTAGTACTATTATTTATTCTGTCTAATGATCACTATAAAGGCAAAGGGTGAGGAGATTCTTAGTATAAGTAAGTAGAACTACTATTTATCCTGTGGTAAGTGAAACTAATTCTGAAGAGTGGGTAGCAAAATTCAAATCAAACCTGATGCTATTAGCTAAACGATTCTTCATATACATTACTGAAATTGAGATTTATCTCACACACAAAATTAAATGTTCTAACCGCAATGTATTGCGAGGTATTACGGCTCCCTACAAAGTACACACAAGATAATATATCCTTACAAGATGAGGGAGAGAAATCTTGCCTAATTTAACTAATGGACTAATATAATATTTTGCTTCATATTTGTTGAGCCTTTTGCGCGAAGTAAACTTCTATATTTCCCACAAAATTAGTTAAAGTTGAAATTGTTTACAACTTCTAAATTTATCGTGGTTTTCATTTATGTTTTTCTATGTAAGGTAGCATTATTTTTTTGTTGTTTGTATGTACACATCCCATGTTTTTATTTACTGGCCTGTAAATTTACTACTAGGTAAGTATAGACTCATATTTTTCAATTTGTTCCCCAATCCGATCAAATTTGCTCGGATCCACGTGCACCTTACTTATTGAAGAGCACGTGGCCTATCGTGATGGATTGGCCTCTTGTGTGCCAGTAAATTAACAAAGCGAGTATACATAACTCGTATTAACTTGACAAATATTGAATTACTCGTGTGCGTGTATATAGAAGATTTATTTTATTGAGCTGAGCATAGATATACTGAAATTACATACAGACTAGCAAAATTAAATAAAAAATATTTTACATACACATTTTCTCATACCAGCATACAAATCAAGATAAATTTAAATGACTAGTGCTAGTAAAATATAAGGAAAAATACCTAAAAAATTATTAAATAAAATAAAAGTAAAAATTAAAATAAAAATAAAAGTTATCCATATCCTTAATTTCTTACCCAAATTAACTCTTTTAAATTGTATTTAAAGAATATTTATTGTATTTAAAGAGATTTTGTTAAAAATGAAACAAATATATTTTATATCGTGCAATGCTTATATGCTTAGTCAAAAAACAAATATACACATAAATATATACTTTTTTTTAAAAATTATCACTTCTTCTGTATTTAGGTATAGACGCAATTTGCAGAGTCGCTTCTTAGTATAGAAAAACTAGCTTCTATGTTAGTCATGCCTTAGATTTCTCTTTTCTATACTGAGGAGTGACTTAAGTAACCGATAACGTTTCTGAGTATTAACAGCTTCAACAAGTTCGTCTTGTCGCGTAACTAGTTTCTTTCTTTCAACTAATATAGGTACTCATGAATCGAATCGCCATCAACTGTTTCGAATCCATTATAACCCAATAAACAAAACCTTAGTATTGTAAAGATAGCTTCACTAGCAAGAGGGAGTGAGGGTGGCACCACCCTCTGCAAAATTATGTACGACGAACTGGGACCAATATATCAAGGGGAGGACATGCCGGGCTAAGGAGACTGGGTATTATGGGGTGGGCCCGTGGAATACTTAAGAACCCTGGTGACACCCCATTAAAACACATATACCGCATTTTTGGCGAGACGTTTTAATTTCACGAAACGTGAGTTAGATTGCGGGGCGTTTTTGAATTTGGCTTAAGATAACTTTAATTTTAGGGTCTTGTTTTATCTTCGAGACGATGCGAGGTTTTTAAAGAGATAATTTTATTAGTTTGTGGAAAAATAAACAAATACCTATAACATACATAATAGTTATTTTATTCACTATAGTTATTTATAAATATACAGTTGCTAGTGATAACAATCCTAGCATTGAAGCTTTTGATAGTGTACAAGTAGCAGGAGATAAAAAAATGCATGTTTCAAAACCATGGTTAAAAATGTAAAGCACACCGTGGCTACTGTGAATATTATCGAAAGTCAATCACCAATAGAATTTAAACTTCCCAACAATAAATTCTGACCAAATGCACCGGAATATTACAACGAAACGAGGCGCGAAACACGCGGCGCCGAACGCATCCGGAATCATAATTCCAAAATAACTTCGCCCCTCCCCTCTCACCTCTCCCTTTTTTTGGATAAACTGGATTCCCCGTCCCACCGTTGATTCCCAAGATAGACATAATTTGGAATTGGATCCATCTATCCTGAGCCAACCTCCGAACAAAAATAAGTTAGCGCGTCCCGCGTTGTACTGGATTTATGTGGGCGAAAACAAAAGTACATACCTATTTATTGGATACAGACAAGGCTTTTGTCATTTTAAATTACTTTGAGCCTATCTGAAATTTCTGTAGGTAGTGCTATTCTGAACGCAGATAGATAGGTATATAAATATTTAGACTGACCAAGAACGTACTATAGATTTGGAATAGTAATAGTAGGTTCTAGAGGAATTCCATTCATACTATCATCAATGCAAATTGAGTAGTATCTTGGAAATGAATGAAAAATCCAGTTTACAAGAACAAAACAACTAAACCACTACTAACCGTCAAACAATTTATTTTACGAGCGATCCTTACGCTTAACAGGTCATAAAACGACTCATAAACAGCGGCTCGTCCATTCACAAAATACTCAACTCTATGTTTACTTACCGTTTTAAATGCAAATACGATTACACAACACTTTTGTGACATTTTCTGCTGCAAAACTACAATCTCAACGCATTTTAGACCTTATCGCCTAATATATAGGATTGCAGATACGAACAATGTTTTTGTCGATACCCTGGCGACTTCAGCTGATGTAACACAGACAACGCGGAAGATAAAGTATATACGCGTTTTTTATTTCACCTTTGACACTTTAATCCAATTTGTTTCCTTGTATCCCGCCCTTGGGATAGGGGAAGAAAAATTTTGTCCATATAATTGTTATTGTGAATTTAAAATTTCCTTCCTTATTTATGAAAGGACAGCCCAGTAAGGGTGTTCATAAATATTTTGACTTGGTTAATTTTTAAAACAAGACAATATTCTCGGGAGGTTTGTATTTTCATTTTGATGTTCGAGGAAGAACAACAAAAGTATCCGACATCGAGTCGCGCTATGTTTTGTTTGTGTTACGAACTGTCGATAACTTCCCTCTCTATCCGGCAATAGATTATACAGTTTCGATATTCGGCAAGAATTCCGAACATCACTATACCAAAAGTTAACCCGTAAGTGGCTGTGATGGCTTTCGAGGTCGGCCTAGCGATTCTTTTTATAGCCAACTAAGAAAATTGGCTCATTAATCTTTAAGATAAATGTCCAGCCACTATTCGGCCCATCTTATCAGAGCAGAATGAATGGAAGTGTGGATATTGGTACCTAAGTTTTTTTTTACCACATATATTACGAACATTTACGGAACTCTATCGATTTCTGACCGGTTTATGGCTCTATAAGAGTGTTTTAGAGGCAATTCCATTTTGGAATTACTTTGATATGAGTACTATCAATAAAAAAACTTGTATTTTGAACTCATTTGTAATGTGCAGACTGTAGCAGTTAGTTCATCCATTATTAATGTATAGCACTGGATAAAGTTTTACCAATCAAACTCAAACCTAATAAAAACAAATCAAAACGGTCTTTATTCAGTTCTATCACAAGGACCATTATGAAACGGTATGGGAGTGACAGTTTTATTTTAGATTGGCATTTTGTATTGCTAATATAGAACATTACGACAAACATTATTTGTTATTCTATACTAGCACATGCTACCTAGACAATGGCATATTATATCACATTAATAAGTAATCATCACACGATTTGTAATATACAGCAAAAAACATATTCACATCAACTATTTTAAAGCTAAAATGAAGCATTTAAACAAACGAGCAAACGAAAACAAAACCAACACGAATCAAAAAATGCATATCCAACAAAAAAGCTCATAAACACCAACTAAGAACGAAGGTAATTAAAAAGAAAAAAGTTCTTTTTCTAGAAACAATCGCTGCAAAAAGGAAGTCAGTGTCGCAAGGAACTGTGAGCTGAAAGTTCCTGACATAAATCCAGGCGAACGAGTTAACTGAAGTCCCGGGTTGAACAAACTCGCCCAAGGAACTGGCTACACGCACACATACCGGACATTTTTTAACCATTACCCCTGGCATCAGTTTCTGACGCTATCGAGTGGCTAGCGATCCACAAATTTGCATAAAAAAATTAAAATATTTTTTTTGAATTTATTTAGACGTCTCACGCGATGAGATGTAAATATTGTGTTGAAGAATTTATTTTGGTATATCAGTCATCATAAAGTTTGATGGATCACCACACGTGATATGTTTAATATACACAATATTTTATTTATAATACTAAAAAACACAGTTTTTTATTAAAAATATGGTGTATCAGTCGTATTTTAAGTCCAGTGAAACTAACCAACTTTATACACTAATATTTCTTTACAAAGATGCATTCATTATTTTTGTAACATAAATGTTAACATCACTAACTGATGCTTAGTTTACAAAACCGTTTCAAAAAGTATTTCGTGGAAAAAAGTGGGTTGTTTGACTGGGATGCATAGACATAAAATAATTAAATACAAAAACTTAGGTTATACCTAAGGCTGTTAATATGGGTACCAGATCGAAATTTATTTTTTTGGGAACACATTTTATAATTTAATTATATTATAGCACCCAGACAAATAACAAACATCTACTTTCATTACACAGATATTTATAAATACTCGTTGGCGATCGCACCCACGGCCTACAGCGCAGAAGGCAGAACTACTACCAACTGAGCTGCGAAGGTTGTCAATAACAATGTAAAAAGCCATAAAGATATTAAAACGTGGTGCTTGAACGTATTCAAAAACCAAACAGCAAAGTGTGTCTGACTCTGAACTAAAATAAACTCCAACATACATATTCGTAGCGAGTAGAGAACGAATGACGGACGTACTCGTAACAGCTCAGTTCATGCGCCAGGCATAAACCACTCGCGTGGACGTCTCCATCCAACAGGCCATCCTTATCTCTTTTGTTATCAACACTTGCCGTGGAAAAAGACAAGAAAACAGTAATTGTATGCAGAGGGCTTCACGGGCCACGCTAAAGAAGTTCAGCGACGTGGTATGGTGAAAGTGAGTCAAAGAGTTGGATTATTGGGTTAAGCTAAGGGTTAACAATATTTAGATTATTTCAAATGCTATTGGGTAATTTTTATTGCAAATCTTTACAGTGATGTTGAGTATAATCCGCTTTTCAATTTATTGATTAATATTTGGTTCATAGATAACAATTGATTGACTGACAAATGACGATATATTTTTTAACTGGTGCTAGGCTCTCTGGATCAAAAACAAAAAATCACAAAAAAAAATTGCCTCATTTAGAATAATATAAACGAGTACACAGTTCTACTGTAAAAATATCGGTTTAACCGTTCGATCATTTTGGTTGTTTATTCAAATTTTATTCCACGGGATATACGAATGAGTAGTGGGCTAGTGAGGCGATAAATCTTGTCGATGTCGCGACGTGTCGCGCGTCGGGTTAAAAGCTCGATAACCGAGCACACCTACCCGCGCCAACAATAACCTCTCGCTTTGTTTTATTTCTGAACCAGACTGAACAGATATCCGCGAAGGATTTTATGCATAAAAATATCGATATATAATTGCTTCATTACGTCCCTGTGTTGGTGAGTAAAATATGTGGGAGTTGTATACGGGGGGATTCTTTTGAATTTTCGGCATTTTTTTTGTAGCTATACTATCGGTTTTGGGTGAGTTGTTACTGGAGTAGTAAGTTCTTAATAAGACTGCTTAGTTTATTCTCTGTCGTACTTAAAAGAAAATCCCGGAGTCAACTAGGAATACTGTATGAGATGAGGTTGACTAACTTCACATCTTAGTTGGTAGCAGCTCGGCTGTAAGTAGTGCGTTGCATTTCTACGCAGGACAAACATTTGTATGATGTTTGTGTTTGTCATACACAACACCAACAGTTATCAGAGTATTACAATATTTTTTCAAACACTATAAGCTTTAAGGGTTGCAAGTTAAAAGAAACTAAAATGATGAAAATGACATTTAAAATAACCAATATTGACAGTAAGTCGAAATAAGAAATAAGATAAGCCGCGGTTACTTTAAAAGTTTATATAATATCAATAACTACCCGCACAGTTTATCGAATTTATTATAAAGCATATGAAAAGTTGTTTTTATTTTATTAGACAGAACTTACTCGGATTTATAAATCTTCTGTCATTTTAATACTGATTCGACTTGATTCAGCATCTAAAATTATACATTTTAAAAATATTTTTACAAGTCAGTCTGAAAATATTATGCGATAAATAATTAAAATTACTCATAACCTACTTTGTCACAGAATTTCTACCTTGCAGCTGTTACGTTTATCATTCGGTTGGCAGTTTTCCAATACATCTAATTATCTACATACATACTAACGTATGTTTTATTATTACCTGTTTTGTTTAAATGTGCTTTTATAAACTATGTTTTCAACAGTGGCAATTATCATTAGTTAATACTTTTACGTGGCTGTATTATTTTAAACAAAAATACTATACCTCTACATGTTGAAGTGTATAAGTTAAAGAAGACTGTGTATGTAGTAGTTCTGCTATAGTAAAACCTCTTTAAACTCTATTTCAGCTTAACCTTTACAATACCTTAACATAACTTGCACACAACGTTGTATTAAAAAAAAAAACTTGTGATATGAAAGCGTATTGCAAGTGCATCTGAGGTTTCGATAACCTTTTATCAATATGTATAACTGTTGGTACATACACTTATAGGTACACAGCTTGTATGTTTGTATGTGCTAGCTACCTATATATTTGTCGTATTCAAATTTAAATAAGTAACCCCAATTAGTTGTATAGTCTATGAATCTACTCTAGTCTACTTTTACTGTTGGTAAAATATTTTTGACTTGGCCCTGCATATAATGAAACAGCCTGTGTAAGCCGAGAGAGTCCAGTTCTCTGGTGTCTGTCTGTTGCCGGTGTCGCTATCGTTGTATCGGCTCTGCCACAGGCTTTGCTTTATGGTGCCAGCTCTGGTGTAATATATCATTGGGATCGCACGCCGTGAATCATTCCAAACCACTTTTTAACTTTTCAAACGTATGTAATGAACTCGGATGGCGGTTGATAAAAATTTAAAAAGAGAATTAGGAATTTTTAATTTTGTTTTTGGAATCGAGTCAAAGAATTGTAATTCGAACAGTGTGGCCGTGATTTTATTATGCCCACATCGTTATTAGACTAGAGGCTGTACTTAAAGCCTCGTAAGCCATTTGAATAAGTTAACAAATTTAGTAAACCAGTACCGAAATAAAAGAATTCATAATTAATAATACTTATTATAAAAAAAACATAATAAAGTTTAGTAAAGTACTAAGGCATGCGGTTCGAAGGCTTGAAATTGAGAGGGCGGCCGCGCCTGCACTGGTTGTCAGTTATAATTGGCTGAACTTGTCGACCGAGTCGTTGCGAATTTTTTTGTACTTTTTCTCCCCACGCCGACATTACTCTTCGTCTCTCGGGAGGGACGTAAATTGCGAGCACACAGCCCAGGGAAACAAGCATTGATGTGACGTATGAATACACGAACATGTGCTTTATTACAATTTAAATTAGAATTTTTCAATTCCGTACTGAAAATACCTACGTCATAGCTTACAGCATCACCACTTTATGTCGTGTCACTACTAGTATTTTCGAAACAGTGTGGAGAAATGATTTGAAGTGCGACAGAGGCTTCCTTTGAACTCAAGTTTTAGAACTTTTTAAGCTCTACAACATACCGCTGAGTAATAAATACGTAGGTAATAGAATTCTATATATTTATGAAAACCAATAATTATTGAAATTGAAAAGGCTAAGCAGTAAGCAAAATAATATAGCGACAATTTGTTTTTCTAACAGTCAAATTGATTGTCAATTAATGAATGATTCCTAAAAAAATCTAGAAAAAAATAAAAATTCAGTTGCAAAAGAACAATAAATGTCTCATCGACATAAAAGGTATGCTACAGATCTGGTGCACTCTTCATTGTGTTTGTATTTATTCCAACTAACACCGGCAGCTGGGGTATCTTTACATAATTCATACATAATCTGTTATGCATATCGACATAAGTGACATGTGTTGCATTTTGCATCCATTCGGTGTTTTAGTGATGTGCTTACGCAGTATTTTGGTCAGCTATTCGTGAAAACCGGTTCCGATCCAACTAGCTGTTCTACTGTTTTGTTTTTACAGCTGACTATAGTTGACAAACAGGTTAGGCTTTGCCGACTAATTTTAAAAATAGAACAGATTCTATAAACCAGGCTAGCTCTTTTTTGAGTCCCTTAGATCAGTTGACCATACCTTCGACGATAACTTAGGTAATAGTCATAATAGTCAGCAAAAATAGTCGGTACATCTCTAGCTTGTTTACGATTACGGACGGATTCCGTGCACGTAAACGGACCGTGTCGATGATTTGTTTTATGGTTAGTAATGGAATTTGCCAATTTAATTGATGACCTAAATAATAATTACTATAATGTTATTGTTAAAATCAATGAGAGATTGATGTATAAACATTTAGAAGTAGGTATATATGTCTTTGGTTAGGTACTTCATGTTAGAAAATTATAGACGTTCCTCCTTGAGAACCTTATTGACATGTAAATTAAATTAAGTATTAGTGTAGTTGCAATATTTTGGTTTAGAAGATTTTATTATTTTTATTTTAGTTTCATATTTATGTGACCCTATTATTGTCACACAATTTAATAAATATGTTTGAAAATTTCCTAAAATAAAGAGCTGTGCTTATTCTTTGGTGAAACGGAATTTCGTTGCATTGTCCGACTTAATTTTTATTCTTTTAACCGTTTTTTAAAGTTTTATCTATTTAAAGTGTTCTGTTTAATATTATGCAGCAAATTTTGGCATCTCCAATTATAAGCACTGCAACTTAACCCCATTCTGAAAGGCTTATTCCGAGTATTCTGGTCTTAACTTATGCTCAGTAAATAGTCTGAAGTTCGTGTAAGCCAAAAAATGCAACTGAGTCTTAATAAATTAAACATGAGGTTATTTATGAGAGCTCATTACTTCGCCTAACTTTGGATGTTTTTCTCAGTTTTTTCCCGAGCGGATATACCTTTTTATACGGAGATAGTGAGAATAATAAGAATGCATTATGCAATTGATCACAGTGAAACTGAATGATGTATTTTTACCTACCTTCTACTCAATTCAAATAAATAAAAACTTAATACTAAAATCACAGTAATGAATAATAGTTATCAAAGAAAGTAAATATTCAAAAATCCTTCCAAGATATAAGATTTTTCAGCCATTATAGAATAGCTAATATTCAATTTAGTAGGAAAATTTTTAAAAACTTTCAACAGCTTTGATCCAATCCAGAGGCACAATATATATTTGCTCAGATATCTTACTAATCAATTATCAACTCAAGATTATTTGCGAATGTATTAGGGAAAGTCAAAGTAGTCAAAGGTCACCTATGTCCAAAAATTACATTAATTTTGTTTGCTTCTTTAACTCTTTTAATAATAAAAGATAATTAATGTTTTAAAAATAAAACTGTAAATTACAACGCTCATTTTGTACCTTGTCGCTTCATTTAATTTTATATCCGCGGTCAAAACTTTAGTTAGTTACCGGCGGTAATTAGTTAGTCGTCTCTTGCAGTTTAAATGAGGCTTCTTTGTTCGCATGAATTCTTTTGTTGGATATCTCCCTAGGTGTTAAAATACTCTAAAGTTTTTATTTTTATTAGAACTAACTTGAAAATTATGAAAAACTAGTGGAATTTTACACGCGGATACAGATCAAGCTACACAATGCCAAAGAAGAATTTTGCTTTCTACAAGTACAATAAAAGCAAGCAGTAGGTAAGAGTTTTAAGAGTAGTAGAGCTGTTGGTCTGTGGCTCGTCCGGGGAAGTACTATCACCACGCCTTTTTCTGCCGCCAAGCAGCGTGGTTGTGTTTCGGTTTGAAGAGTGTGGTTGCCGGTGTAATTACAGGCACATGAGGCTTAACATCTGTATGCCTCAAGTTGATGGACGAAGGACGCAGACTTTGAAACGTCTTAGAGCTAGGTGACGCTAGGTGACTCTAGGTTCCACGACTCAGTTCCACGCGACCAAAGCCTAGAAGAACAGGCAACAAACTATTGCCGGGTCTTTAGTCGTTTTGCACCACAAGCGATTCGAACCGCGATGCGAAAAGCACTGTTCTGTATGGAAATAGTGCTTGGGGTTTTCGGCCATTCGCACCGCAGCCGTGCGAATCGCCCAAGATTCTTTGGAGATGGGTCGTTTCGAACCACGGGAAAAAACGACTCGATGCTCAACTTGTAAGTCGAATTTAGATACGCATCAAAAATTTTAGGGTTCATTTATTAATTGTACATATCTACGCTAAATGGTCATTCTACTACGATTAGCCAGATACTCACCAGCCTTCGAATCACGCGTTGCTTCTACGTAAAGAATAAAGCGTAAGAAATTTTCTTACGTTTTATAACAGGTACGCATTATACAATGTTGTAATCAAACTCGTTTATAATTTAGTGATGATGACAAAATAATAAAACGTAGGTACCTTACATAGCGGTATTTTACATGTTAACTAGAAATAATTAAAAACTTTGATTTATAGTCTCGTTGCCTTGAGCAATACATCGTGATGATAAATAAATGTGCTCAGATTTCAAACGAGTAAGATTAAGATATTTTTTTAAGTTTTATTGTTAAAAGAATTTATAGCTTTACTTATAATTATAATTATTATTTATCATTGACTTAATTTTGGCCATATAAATCCAACAATGTGATAGTTAAATGTTTTATAATTGATACTAAAATAAAATAAAGATTCATAACAGAAGATAATAAGTTAAGTCAAAACAAAAGACTCATTATACGGGCTGTTATCTGTTAATGGCTGCTTAGATACGAAGATAAGAAGTAAAAAGCTTCTCTGTCAACGCATCTTTATCAAATCACATCGTTGACTTTTCAACCTTTGACTGATTTGCACTTTGATAGTACCACCAGATACAAAGACCTCTTGGGTTTAAGTTATTCTTACTAAACACAGAACACACACACACAGACAGAGTTCTGAATAATCTGGACGTTAGTAAAATTGTGACAGCTCGGCCACACTGACTGACGTATCGCATCTGACGTTTTATTGTTTAGTTAATTGCTATGATTTATGTAATGTTTACACATATATCTATTAATATTAGTTTAATTGCTTGTTGCGCAATCGATAAGTTTGGTATGGACGCGGCACTTGTTTACAACTTCACAATTTGCTTGACAGATGACAGATGTCAGTTTGACTTTGATTTACATTTTAAATATTATTCATGTTCACACAATAATATAAACAAACTTCGCCACATAGTTCATTCTTGCTTAGTATGAGACTTCTTGGTATGAATTGTTCGCTAATATTGATATTTATTTATTCATATAGGAACTATCAGGCTTATATTTTTTAGAACTACCAATTAAGGGCTATATACTATTTATCGTATCAAGATAAATAGTATATATCTATCAGATGACTTCGATTTTGGAGTTACAAAAGCTATCAAGACTATTTTTCACAAAAATTGTGTTTCTATCTTCTTTTACCAAATTTTACCTACTTTTTCTGATTGATTATGGATAAACATTACTTTTGCGGTACTGGTTCCTTGGTTCTTATTTTTGTATCGAGTTGATAGGCGACCTGACTGCCATCTTTAGCTACTATAATATCACTCTTCTCATCACATAACCTTCATATTTTCAAAACCATTTTTGAATACCATTGAAATTGTTTAACCCAATTTATTATAATTGGCTAAACAATAAAAAAATATTCATAATGTTAATATTTTAGGCCACGAACCTGTGGGTAATTGCCTTGGCATACCTAAAATAAAGGAATGGTAGGTATGTACTAATTATATAATTCCCTAATTAATTGTAAATTATTTTGAATTCACTAGCATGATGGTGTATAAGTATACAAAGGTTGCTATGCCATGACTACTTTAGAATTATATATTCAGACGAAAAAAAAACAGGTGTATAATTTGGTTTTACCAACACAGAGTAATTAGAGTAATTGGGTTTTGTCAATCAGAGTTTTTATCAAAAACAATGACGATAATGTTTTTATCTGATTGATAGCATTATACTAAGTTGGTAAAACCCACTTTTTCATTACTATGTAACCTAACCTTTGATTTTTCGTTTGAAATATATATAATATCTATCTGTGTACTTTATTTGCCGTCCTTAAAAACATATTTTCTTTCTCTTTAAGTTCTCATTAACAGGCACCAGTTATTTGGCATACCATTGATGTAGGATGCGGTTACAAATTCAAACAGAGGTTTCCAAAAGATAAATTGTCTGAAACTTTATTCAAATTCAGAACCTTTCGTTTTCTCGATCAGTCACGTTCCCCATACTAAATCTCACCAGAACCCGCCCTAGTGCAGAATAAATAAAGTGGATCTTGTTAAAACTTGCAGGATAAAAAACTCTTACATTTTCCGGCGTTTTAAGACGCTCCCCTTAAGGAGGCTTTCATAAATATGCAGATATACCCTCACCTGGGTAAATCCACGAAATTTACCACAACTTATTTATCGCAGCAATAGATATATTGTAAATACGTATACTCTGCGTGCTTAGATAAATGGTGTCGCGTGCTTTTGCATAAGTAGCACTTGTTTTGGTGCGCCCTTCTATCATTTTTGTTTTAATTAATTATGTAATTTCGCTTTATGTGTTCAAAGAAGCAGCAAAATTATTGATAAACTAACTTTTGCTCACGATTTTACGCGTAGACTTTGTTTATTTAACTTCTGTAATAAAAAGGAAAAAAGAAAACATATAAGTGAATTCGAACACTGTTCATTAACATACTGCTTTTCGATAGCAAAGTCTTCCAAACGATAAAATCATATTAGTCAGCATTCCTTTCTTATTTCGTCCGTTTTTCTCATGTTATTTTTCCTTGTTTTTGTGAATATCATACTCAAATGCTCTGATTAGAAATTACATAACCAACCAGCGAACAAGTAATTTTTCAAATTTAATGTTGTAATAATTAATCTTTATAACTATTGTACACTAAAAATTAATACAAAATTTAATAAATATTTAATCCGTACAAAGTTATCAAGCTGTTAATGGTTTGCAAGGTGTTTTAAGGTTTATGAGGATTCCAATTATATCCTGAATTTAACTAAAATTAAATTATCTGAAAAAAGTTGTTGTACAAAATTAAATATTTTTTTTATTACATAATAAATTATGTTTTTACCGATCCATTTAATCTTTCACTTATAAACGTTACTGAAGTTGAAATACTGCTTAAAGTTAGTTACTGTTTTTACCCATCGGTAATAGACGGCAATTGCTTAAACATATATTATCTTTTGTTTATAAGTAAGGAGTTATTATTTTGTTTGTAAATTTTGACACACAAACTCAACTCATCCCACGTTCATCCGTGTCATAATTTTGAAGCGCAGGTGTTAATACCGTATTAGGGGCACAAACAAGCGCTAAGCCCGTGGCTTCGTTCACACGGGCTGCATTTACATGGAAAGCAGATGGCATGCTGGCTCGTATTAATAATATTATCCTACTAATATTATAAACACGAAAGTTTGTAAGTATGGATGGATGGATGGATACTCTTTCACGTAAAAACTACAGAATGGATTTTAATAAAACTTTACAATAATATAGCTTATACGTCAGAATAACACATAGGCTACAATTTATAAAGATATTGTTGTGAATTGTCCAAAATATTAAGTTAAATTAGTTAATATTATTGTCCAAAATATTTAGTTTTATGTGATGGTGAGAGATATATAGGTATATGATGGTTAGTAGGAAAAAATCTACCATCTGCGAGCAATTCTGGCGTGCGCTGCCAAAACCGCTAGAGTTACTCATATGTACTACGCCACGCTAATATAAGCTACTCGAAATACTAATCCTGCGCAGACGAAGTCGCGGGCACCAGCTAGTAGGTACCTATATTATATACCAATAACCTTGTGCCTCGGTCCTTTTTGACAATATTGAAAGAAATAAGTAAATTTAAAACAAAATACTTAGTCATTAACCAAATAAATATTATTTTCTTGTGTATTGTGTAACGTTTTTACAAACTCGCACAATTTATTTTGTTAAATATGTATGCTATAAATGGAACTTACTTTATATTTTATTAGTTTGAAAAAGCTCTATTCTACTGGTATTGTATTAGGTTTATTATTACCGTAAGAGAAAAGCAGGTAAAGCTGAAAACTCGGTATAGCCTGTTTATTATGTCAATGTGCCCACAGTTTGGGTAAAATGGCTTCAGATTAGCCGGACTTGTATTAATGCTACGAGCTAAATATCAAATGCTGCCTCTACGTCATCGTTACAATGTAATTGGGACTCTATTTGCATAAACAGAGTGTTGAAAGTAATAGTTACAAGTATCTACAACTGTTCCGGGGTTAGAAATGTTTTGTGATGTAATGCGAGTACTGAACAGCTTATATTCGTATTTGTAATATTATTTTCATCATTATTTAGATTTGAAGATCATTTACGTAAATAAACAGTTTTTTTACTAGATCAGAAATATCATTATTTAATGTTTTTTTAACCATTAGGTACAACCTCATTTACGATTAGGATAACCTTTACTAGATGTCACTAATCTAATGTAAAGTGGAGGTAGATTACAAAGTATGTATTACGGGTATAAAATGTATAAACTAATATATAAAATAATAAATAAAACTTAGTAATTTAATACAATTCATAAATTGACCTAGAAGTTAAAAATATTAATAGGCATGTTATTAGTAAAGGTAGTCATTTTTGTTATTTTATTTATAACTAGCTGGTGCCCGCGACTTCGTCTGCGCAGGATTAGTCACACAATATATTTATAAATTGTAGCCTATGTGTTATTCTGATGATATATGATAAGCTATATTATTGTTAAGTTTCATAAAAATCCATTCAGTAGTTTTTACGTGAAAGAGTAACAAACATCCATCCATCCATCCATACTTACAAACTTTCGCGTTTATAAAATATTATAAACGCGAAAGTTTGTAAGTATGGATGGATGGATGGATGAATGTTTGTTACTCTTTCATCCTTACTAATAAGTAAGGATATAAATTATTATAGTTCCGCCATAAAAGTAAAAGAAACAAAAGCATCCAAATAATTAAATTATTGAGCTATAACGTACTTTCTATGGCAGTTTTTCTGGGAACCTTATAATGACTGGAATTTTATTATAGAATTCGCAAGTTCTAGTGTTGCAAACTGGATAATTGCACGCCAACTGCCATTATCATGGCTATTAATTTTTTATTTTAATTAAAACACCTCTGTTTCTATTGAAATGTTTAGAACTATGTTGGGATTGCCTGTGCTATATTTACTATAGCTGCCGCACGCGGTCTCGCTCGCGTATTTGTAGTGTTTGCTACTGACTTTAGTATTTATGGCGGTTTCCTATTATTGCGTTCATTAATATTAAATTAGATTTCTCCTTATTGTGTTCGATCATGTTTGCTCCTCGTTTCGGATCGTTTCGGATTTCTCGGGACAAAAAGTAGCTTTTATGGTAATCCAGGTTACGAACACTATTTGTTCTAGTTTCATCCCGATCCAAACATAACTGTTGTACTTATTTAAAAAAAAAATGTAAATATTATGTAATTTTTGGTCAAATACATCAAAATAAAAGAAGGTGATGGTCGGATGACATTGGTAAGGAAGCAATCAAGAAATAGACTGGTCGCAGGTCTGGAGAGAATTGTTGGAGGAATATCTACTGCCCAGCAGCGCATCAATTCAGGCTTAAATATATAACTAGATATAAAACAAAAGATGGAAACACTCGTATTAACCACATTCGTCTACAAGTACTTTTTGTTTTTCGAATAATAAATAACGATTCCTGAGATCTCTGGAGTGGGGATGATAAATAACCGAAAAATAAATTGCGAAACGTGTCTTGGGTTAAAATAGGCGAATTACAGTGAATTTATAGTGTGTTCGTAAACGGGTGCAAACTTGCGGTGTAGATTACCTTGTTTATCCCTTGATAATGCTGGTTGGAAACTTTGTCAATTTTAGTGACGTAGCCTAGCTGTATAGCCATCCCAGTCCAGTTCGGTTTTCGTTAATTCTGCGTGTGCCGGCACCGAATTTGCATTTTGCACGCGTGATAAGTGGCGGGGATTACACGGGATTCCCACCAGCTACCTCTGTTTGTTCTGAAATAAAGGGCTGTTAAACTTTTTTCATGGTAATTTGGGTCACCTTCGGAAGAAACGATCGCTGTAAATTTGTTTAAGTAGGCTTAGGTCCGGCCCGTTTGTTTAAATTAGAACGGAACATGCATTAGAATAATTTGATTAATTTTGTTTGAAACAATACCTACTGTTTTTTAGACATGTATCTACTCGTATTTTTTAAACTTTACCTAAAGTCCAGTCCGGAAGTTTGTTGGAAAGGGATGGGTATTTTTCCATTGCGTGATTAATGAAACCAACCACATAACATTCCAGGCTGACTTCCAAAATTTCCACAATAAATCTCTTCATTCGCTTCGCTTCTTTTGCCCGGGGAAGACTTGGCACCGTATTTTATCTCTGTAATGCAAACGTTGCACTGTAGCTTGGTAAATACCGACCATAGACTAGTCTTAAAGAGTCAAGGAAGACATAAAGGAGGGTATTATTACCCACCTTAATACTCCACAGTTCGAGTTGAATTTGGATATCACTACCGTTATACAACGATCAGACACTTAATTTAAGGAAAGCTTTGGAGCTGTAAAGCATAAATTTGGCAAGTCTTAGAACAATGATCAATAACTATAATAGACGTTTCTTTTTTGATGTGACTGCTATCTAGTTGCCATGTTGGGGTAGATGTGTGGAAAGTCCGCCAAGATTTATAATATATATCTATTTATTAGATATTCAGATGATATTTATTTAGATATAACTATTTTTTGGATGGATCTTTATGGCATGATGTAACTGACCACTTACGGAAACTAAAGGTACTTTACTTACCTACATACATGGATTAAAATATTTTTCTATTCCAAATTGATCATATTATTTTTATTTTTTAGTGGTTAATCGATCAAAGAGCATGATTCTATCATAGACAATAGACATGGTTTTGTTTATGTGTAAAATGTGCCCTTTTTATCCTTTTAATATAAATCATAATCAGCTATGACAATTTAATACAATTGTTAATGACCAAAACAATATGATTGTAAATTACTGGGACTCTTATAAAATCCAGTAGGTACTTAAATAGCAATTCACTAGTAAAGCATACAAATTAAGTTAAATATGAACGGCCGCTAAATCTAGTAAAATTTATTACACCCAATAGTACGCGCCTACTTTATAAACATTAGTTTATGTAAAAACGTTAATTAAACATTTTGGCAACATAGCATAGAATGAATTAAACCTTGAAACATTCAACCAGTGAAATGAAAATAAGCTATAAATAAATATAATAGTAAAAAATAAGTAGAGCTCTTTGTGAAGGGCTCGTCCGGGAAAGTACTACCATCACGCCTTTTTCTGCCACCAAGCAGCGTTGCTGTGTTTCGGTTTGAAGAGTGTGGTTGCCGGTATTACAGGCACATGAGGCTTAACATCTGTATGCCTCAAGTTGATGGACGCAGGGCTGTGCATCATAGGGCACGTTCCTATCGTGTGTGACTTACGAGGTAATGCTTTGTTATAGGTGATGGTTACCCATTTAACATCAGATTGGCCATCTGCTTGTTCAATCAGCTAGTTATAAAAATAAAAACAAGCTATAAATAAACATAATAGGACAAAAGGAATATTTTGTTTCACTTAGTCGTTGCAGATTTGAAATTTGAATAAAAGTTTTAGTCGTATGCTTACTTCAAGTTTCACAATATCACACCGACTGAAACTTTAGGACCTAAAGTTTAGGTTCTAGCAAAGTTTTATCTTGAATATTTGACTTGAATTCTTAAAAGATGATAGTTACACCTGCATAAGCTTACGTGTATCTACTAAATGGGACAAAACTAATTCAAATTCAAGGAAGCTATTAATTTTGATTAGTTTTAACCATTGTTTCTTTTTATTGTTGAAACCTGCTCTTTTTAAAATTACAAATCAACATATTGGTTATAAAATGTATGTATATTTAAATACAGTAGTGTTAGTTCTGCCTGCTTACGAATGAATGGCTACTTTAGTAAAAAAAATATGCCTATTTAAGTAGGTAGGTTTAATATCAACAATTTTGTTAAAAATATGATCTACCTAACTACAGTAATAATAATGGTACTTACAAGCTTACAATTATTTAATACTTGAAACGCGTTAAAATAAAAAATAAAGAAGACATTTATTGTTATAGAGATATAAATTAAAATGCTTCTAAAAATTTGTTAACTAACTATAAACCCTTTGTATTTTATAATAATAAAACAATTTATGTAATAAAAAAATATACTTACCTACATCATAAATAAAAGGTCCTATTCTAAAAAAAATATTATTATAGGTAATAGAATTTTTCCACATTATTCTAAAAGCAATAGTTCAAAAGTAATATATTTTATCCACTCTTCTATACCACCATTTTTGTTGACGCATGCGCCGTCGGAACTCCGTCGGGACTGAGACACTTAATTTGTTTGCATTTTTAAAACAAAGTTACATACATTAATTAGCTACAATTAATGAACAGGATTATTTCTTTATTTGGAATGAAGTCATAACTATATTTTAAATATTTTTAAAAGAAAAAAACCTCATTTTTCTGATAAGAATTTGGATTATCTACCTACTTTTATTAGCACCTTCAACGGAATAGATTGCAATAGGTAAACCGTGACGATATGAACGGGTGACTATTTAATTTTTGTACTAAAAAAAGAAAACTTGATTATAACTTGTTTTTTGCTTTCATTTGACTAGTTATTTCTTAAACCTACTACTTCCCTATAACATTAAATTTAAAAAAGTATTACCTATCTACCTACTCTTTTTACATTGAAAAAAAAATACTTGATTGAAGCTACTGATATATGAGTGATTTCCATTGATTTTTGTACATTTCTGTAATAGTTTGTAGGCATACAATCACAACATGAACGTAGCCCTATAGCAGGCAATTTAGCGGTAGCGTCCTCTGTCAACATTCCACATTTACACACAAATTATAGAAAATAACTTAAAAATCACGTCTGCAAACTGAATTCCACTTCATTATTCACTGATTTTATGCAAAACAAACTGTAAAAACTGTTAAAAACTATGAAAAACCTACAAAAACAATAGGAAAACACAAGCGCGTTGCGTATTAGTTCAGCAAGAGGGCAGTGGAGTCGCGCCATTCAATATGGCGATGGCTTGCCGCGCTGTAATTGGCCGGCTGCTGGACTGCCGTGAAGTTGGCTCGAGCGAGTGAGCGAGTTAGATTTATGTGATGTTTTGGCGTCGATGAAAGACGGAGAATGTGTCGGAACGGGAGTATTTTGTATGCGGTTGGCGTTTTGGACAGGTTTCGTCAGAGGCGTTTACGGAGCGCGTGTATGTGCGCTCTATCTATGTGCCGTGCTGAGGAGGGCAGGTAGTAAGCAGTCGCGCTAACCATTTGTAATATTGATACATTTAAATCTTTTTTTCTCTTTCAGCAGACAACTATTTAAATCTAAAAAAATCCATTATCAGAAATGAATAAAATAAAACAAGACTTAATTCTAAAAATAATAAATGGGGTCACCTTCTAGGTACGGTAGACATCTCCTCAGATCTCCCGGTGCATAAGATCATCGACGGTGTTTTAGTTAGGGGCAAATTAAAACTTTGATGTATTTTATTATTCAATATGTGCAAGCAAGCTTATAGCCGCTGCTATGTGTGCCGATTTCCTTGTGAATAAAATAGTTTTCTTTTGTTCCAGGTTTGTACGACTTATTAACTCACCATTGGTGTTTTTTGCCCGTTAGAATCGGGAAAACAGTAAGTTTGTATTTTAGAAACATGAGTAAGCGTGTAGGGAAATTCAACGCAAGGGAAAATAAACCTTTGTCATAGGCCACAAGGCTCTTTTTAGATTAATACTACGGCCAGATGTGTGACCCTGAGTCACCGACAGGATGATGAATATAGTTGAAACTGAAAAACAAGGTTCGAACGGACTTTGTAGTCTATTTGCATATAATTTTGTATATAAATCGTATAATTAAAAATGATCTGGGTAATGTTATACCACCTCCTTTAAACTGCGTGTATAAACTATTCACAAAATACTTTGTACGAGATATAATTTTAAGAAAATATTTATAATAATAATAATCAATTTATTATTTAATAAAAAAAAAATAGAAACACGATTGGGATTTCCAGGTGCAATAATCTCCATCCGGATCTTTTTGTTCTTAAGATCACTAATATTGTTGAAGGCAGTAGTCAGAGGCACGTAAAGACATTTAGTTTAACATGTGCCCACATTTCAGTAAGAAATTCTATGTGACAGTTTGCAAGCCCATCGCTGCTGCTAAGCCAGACCCAACAGGCCGATATTTTACTCTGTATACTAGCAGCAGCAATAAATATGGTAATTCAACACTATAACGTCCTTATGTCGCCTAGCAGTAACGCCATTGAAAGAGCGAAAAAGATTGCACTGCGCAGTTTTCAGTCATACAGCCTTCGATCGACGTCGTAGAAAAGTTTACTCTGCATCATCCGACGCACGGTCGTAAGTATCTTCCGCTCGATTTATGGCATATACGACGTTTCGTTGTCGATGTGTAGTTTTATCGACCTACGGCAACTACTAACCCAATAAATTTTGGTGTTTCGCTCACTGAATCAGTTCGCTGAACGAATGCATCGTCCCAGATACGAATGTCGAATGTGCGGGATTTGACTGGTGAGATTTATCCTGCTCCAGAAAGTTATTGGGGAAATTTGTCTCATGTTATCTCACGTACCTAAGTATACCAAGATACAAATAACTTCCTTCGTTGGATCCTGACACAGCAAATGATTCATTACACTGCAGATAAAATTCAGCTAATATATTAAGACAAATAAATATTGGTGAGATTTCAAACATCACTATCTAGAATCTAGACCTAAACTAAGCAAAGCTTGTACTATGGAAACCTGATAGCGAATATAACACTTATATTATATTTTTTTTGTAAAAATACATACTAATCCTACTAATATTATAAACGCGAAAGTTTATAAGTATGGATGGGTGGATGGAGAGATGGATGGATGTTTGTTACTCTTTCACGTAACAATTACTGAATGAGTTTTAATTAAACTTTACAATAATATAGCTTATACATCAGAATAACACATAGGCTACAATTTATAAAGATATTGTGTCCAAAATATGACGATAAGTCAAGTAAGTAGAAAAAAATCTACCATCTGCGAGCTATTCTGGCGTGCGCTGCCAAAACCGCTAGAGTTACATGTACTACGCCACGCTAATATAAGCTACTCGAAATACTAATCCTGCGCAGACGAAGTCGCGGGCACCAGCTAGTAATATTAATATAACACCCAGATAGAGAACAAACATCCATGTTCATTGCACAAATGTTTGTTCTCAGTATAGGGATCGAACCCACGGCCTACAGTGCAGAAGCCAAAGCTACTACCATCTGAACTGTAAAGGCTGTAGTAATAACTGTAGCGAAGGTATTGTATTTCTTAATTAAAAATTCGATTTATTCATAAATCAATAGCACAACTTAATAAGCGGAATGAAAACAATCAAAACCAATATTTAATTGATGGGCATACCTTAATTGACTTGTAGTTTGGCGGTCCGAAAGACCCTCCGATAAAAGAAGCCATCTGCATTTCGGTATTCAAATTATTCTCCAAACGTGTTTTCCGTTCTAACCAGGGGGTCATTACAGAATCATTTCATCACGCTCACTCTTGCGCATTTATAACCCGAGAGAACGGCGCAACCCTTTTTCTTGGGTCCCTCGAAGGGCCATTTTAGAATACTCATATGGAACCACAATAAGAGCAACTAAAAAAACACATCACAAAAGTTTGCCTAACTAACCTCGTAAGGAGATTTCTGGATAAAAGAATACCGTTTTTCAGTATCATCACGATTGTGACGAGGATCGGATAGCTCGATCAGTGTTGTTCGGCAAACATTTGTGTTTGAAATTGTTGTTATCTACATAATTTCGCAAAGTGCGGAGAGAGTTCCTTGTGTTCGCGAACAAAAAAAGTAAGTTTTTTGAGTTATGGTTCGAGAGAAAGTAGCTATTGTTCCCGTAAAAAGCGGTTTATACCTGCGAGAGCGCGGGGCCGCGCATGGATTAGAAAAATTTTAGTATTCAAAAAGCTCCGTTATTGGACGACTGTGTTGCAAGTTAAAAAAGTGACGTAATCAGGTGCCCGGCGACAAACCAGGTATCCGTTAATATTTTTACCGTATCTAATGCTACCAGATTAAAGTACATGGCTCGGACATGATGAAACGGAGTTTTCTCAAAAAAAAAAGGTAATCGAGTGTGACACGTTTGAAAATTTAATCTCACGGTCATGTTGGTACTCGTGTACATTGTTGGCGTAAATTAACACAGCATTTTTTTGGCAATTTGTTTTAGGCAATTTATGCGACGCGATGTTTAGTTCTGCCCTAAATTATTCATGTTGAAAAATTTTGCTACCATAAAATATTTGCTCTATTTGGTTTTTCCGAGATCCAGTAGAATATGTAATAAAAAGCTCTACCTTCCTCGCATGTTACAGATATATTTTTAGATTAATTTATCAATCCATGATAATCTTTGTCTTTATTGTCTAACCTAATGAAAACCTAAAATAAACCACATTCCAAGCATTCTATCACAGAAACTACTAGAACTATACCAGTTTTGTAAAAGTACCTACTCCGGCTTACATAGTTCTGCTAGCCGCAGCTTCGTGGTCTCACAATCAGGCCCGGCCGTATGGGACAATGCGTCTCAGTCCAACAACAAAACATGTTGAATGTCTACGCACATACAGACAAAGGAGTACGCTTAATTAAACTAGCGAGCGGGGCAAGCGAAACGTAAGCATTTAATTTATATCCCTGCAGTAAACTCCGCGGCCGCTTCTGTACAGTCCCAAGTTTATAAGCGAAGCGTTTAAACAAGACTTTTTTTCCATTACCATTTTAAAGCTACTTCATTTTACTAATTTTACCATCAACTAAAATGATTCAATCAAAGAACCTCTTGTGCTGACCCCACATGAAGTGGGATAAGGAAAGGAAGATCATGACTATTGATTCAATATAGGAGTCAATAGAAAAATTGCCAGATATTTTATTTTTATTAAAGATAACATTAAACCTCTTCATATTTGATCGTGTAATACCTAGTCATACGTAGTCATACTTAGTTTGTTTTTTTTTTTCAAATGGCAATATATTAAGCATTTCTCATCTTTTTCCTTTGTCATATTTATAATTGTTTTCGAGATGATTTTATTAAGATATTATTGCTTCTTACAATATTTTCACCTAAACGAAGCTTTTGTCTGACTTTTAATAATAATATTAATCATTTGGGCTCAATTAACAATCTCAGACCTTCATTTAATGACAACGTGGCTGCTACGATCAAATCGCTCGTAGCTTGTCTCAAAAACCATAGAAATTTTGCAGTATATCTATAGAAAAACTCGCCATAATACAACACTGAATTAGAATAAACAATTTTAATTGCGATCAACATTCAACATTGAATCGCCGATCAATATTTATTTATCTTTGTAGTTCGCAATTGCAAGATAACTTTTTTAAACAAGCTAGTTCATTTCTTATATTATTAAATTATTGAAATATTACTATAAATAAATAAATAAATAAATAAATAATGGTGGACATTCCACACAGCACTATCACGCCCCAAACTAAGCCAAAGCTTGTGGTATGGGAACTAGATAGCTGATATAATACACATATCCTTTTTTTTTGTAAATATATACTTATAATATTATATAACACCCAGACAGAGAACAAACATCTATGTTCATCACACAAATCTTTGTTCTCGGTGGGGATCGAACCCACGGCCTACGGCACAGGAGGCAGAGCTACTACCAATTGAGCCGTGAAGGCTGTCTAGTTCTACATCTTCTCATCGTGACACTAGTTTCTGAAACAGTGTGGTGAAAGGATTTTAAGTGCGCCTCAAAGAGACTCCCTTCGAGCCCTATCTTGTATATTATAGGTGAGACGAACATCAAAATAGTCTAATAGTAATGTACCACTGTAAGTAAATAAAGCACAGAATTTCACAAACGTAGTTGTGGAAATATTGTTTGTTATTCTCAAGGGCCGTAGTTGTGACCGCCAGCGCAAGTTTACCATCTTGATTTCCCTACAGCCAAATTTGAGAACAAATAAACATTTGGCTCAAGCGAAATGTTTGTTATAGTGCATTGAAATGGATCTTGATACCGCATTACAAAGGAACACCCAGTGTATTTACTAGTGCTTCAACTAACTTGTATTTTTGTCGAAGAAATTTTCTATTCTATTACTTAGCTCCTACTTATTGTGTCTGCTTTATAGATTATGTTTGATTTGATGAGGCCAGGCCATAGATTTATATAAATATTTTAACTCGTTGAAAATCAAAATGTTGGTTATTTGACTTTAATTTAAAGCATAAGAATTTTTTTAATTATACGTTTCTAAACATTATCTAAAATATATGTAATATGAGAGCATTAAAATTGTATTCTTATGCCTTTCACCCTTCATTTATTTAAATAATAAGGTTCAATGTACTTTCAAACTAAACAAACCTTATAATAAAATTTAATAAGCTCCACAGAAATTCTCCAATTCACTATTCAACACCTCAGCCTCAATAATCTTACCTATTCTCGGCGGCTACACTCTAAATACCTGTAGATCTTTCTACCCCCTTTAATTAACTCCATACCGGGCCAACAATGGCCGGCCGATGCGCAAGTAGATATTCAAATATGTCCAAAGCCAGTATTATATTGGTAGCATTTATCGGATACAATTTATCCTACAGTGTATTCGAATGATTTAGATAAGTTTGTTGATCAATTTGAAGATTACTAACAAGATTTTCAAGCTTAGCTCCAAGATATTCTTACAACAGAAAAAATATATGTGCTTCATTTCTTTTTCTCAAGATTTCACTAATCTATTATTTTCTACTCATTAACCTATTATTAATAAAGATTTATCACAAATAATTTTTTATCACTTTTAAAAATAATAATCTGTTTATTTTAAATCTTGGTCAGGAAAAATAACAAAGTAAATAGCTACATTAATAAATAAAAATAGTATATAAAATTATACAATTCTACTCTAAATTATTCTAATTCACATAAAGCTTGTTAAAATTTCGAATATAACAGTCATCAGCTACTTTAATATTAAAAACAAAACAAAAGAACAAAGAACATAGAACTATCAGTTCTCATAACAACTGCGATATACATTTCGAAGAGCACCAACTCTGTCGTCACTGGCTCGAGATCCCAAATGGGACATCGATCCCGAACTGTACCGTCTGTCTGGCGCTACAAGACACTTCCAGTTGTGAAGGAAGCTTTTGAAACCAATTTGTTTATGTGATGCGAGTTCTATTTGTATTTTATGGGTATTTCGTTTTTTTATTTCCTTCGAGTATGATATAGAGTCTAAAATCGTATACTCAAAGGAATTTAGGTTTAAAAAAAAATACTTAACGATTGGGTAGGTCAGTTTGTGGAGTGATGATAAGCGAGCAATATATGATAACACATTCACTTTACATTTTTAACCAAACGTAAATGAAATGATAAATTTTATTGACAGTGAAAGTAGACCAAATAAGGTAGATACTAAAATAATCGAACTTAATCTAGGGTTACTCATTTAAAATGAATACAACAAACCTATTGTTATCAATGTTATGCTCTCACTGAAAGACAAAAACCGTCTGAGGACCTGACATTTCCCACACAAGATAAATCTGTATTATTGGTACCTGTATACGATTCATAAAAGTTTTGAGCGTCGGTTTAACAATTCTATCCTATTTATATGGTGGTGGCTTTGAAGGTAGTTTCACATCGCCCTGACTCTTCTTTTTTAAAGAAGTCAGCTTATATGCCTAAAAGTAAACAAAGTAACGGATGTGAAGTTCAAGTGCTCCAAATCCACTCTGCATAGAGAGCACGAAGTAACAAATTGGAAACCTTTCAGACCGCTTGGTTTTCCCGAACTAACTGTATATCGCAACGTGACTAGATAAAGTCGTTTTGAAAGCGATAGCATCTGTTGAAGCATCTACCTTTTATGGTTAACCTAACGATACACTACATACCTTTTATATTCCCTTGAAGCATATATTATGTACAATTTGGGAGCTATGGGTGGTCCTAGTTTTAATAAAATATCAAACTAAAATTAATTTTGATTGATGATGTTTTAAAAAATAACAGCTTAATACATTATATTCATAATATATTATTTGAATAATGTTGAACATAGTTCAATAAACATAATGTTAATTAACTTTGCCATTTTAGTTTATACGGAGTACATCAAATGCCATGTCAATATCGGTATAAAACACAATAAAATTATCACATCATATATCAGCAAAGTAAGAATGTTATATAGTTTTAAAGGCTTATTGCCATAGAGGTGGAGAAGGGCAGATGCACTTGCGAAATAAAAAAGGAATAAAAAAACGCGACATGCCACTTGATTAATACTTTAAAGGAAACTTGCGCGGCCAAACTAGGCGGCCGCGTGGACTTGCACATATGAAATGCGCTTTTGTATGTAACTAGTTGAGCAGTTACAATAAAAACTTTATTTCTACTTACGAATATAAATTCAATTGCGTTACACAGCATCATTAAGGATTTCAACTTAACTGTTAACATAAAACCGTTACTTTTAACCTGTTTTTAATTTAATAATAAACATCAAAGTATTGTACAATGTAATAAAATAATAATGTAGAAACCTGACTGCTTTTAAAATATGATATAAAAAGAAACAGAAAAATGTAAATGGTTTCTAACTTTTTAAGTCAGATGGCAAAATGGAACCCTATTTAATCTAGGTGCTGTATGAAACCAAAGAAATACTCCAGTTTTACATATGGCCGAGGTAAAAGTAAGATACTCTCAAGAGTCGCCGCATAAATTGGTTCGTTCGTGATGCAGTACCTCGTTGAATATGTATAGGTGCGCTCCCTTCCGTACTTCTCATTTTACTAATAGATTTCTCTTTGATTAAATTTGTGTTGTATTCATATGGCAGCGACCACTATTGTTGGTTGCCGGTCTACTTGAATCGATAAGGTCCGGTATATCTTGATGGGTTTTTTAATAAGCATTGTCTGCCTAGCTTATTTTAATATCTATAACAACTCTATTTCTTTGAATCACTTAAAAACTTTGTTGGCTATATCAAATACGAAAAGTAGATAGTTTAAAAAAAAACAGAAAATACCAAATTCACATTTCTTGAACACGATTAATCAACATGATGAAAACAAAACAAGTTATATGCGAAACAATGCAAGGTCAATGTGTGTTCGGACAAGAAGAAACATACATCGAATGTTCACGATATAAAGAAGGTCTAAGTGTACCAAACCAACATTATCTTGAACTTTTGGTGGAATGTTATATTATAAGTCTAAGAGTTTAATTACTCGACGAACATTAGTATGGTTATTGATAAGAATGTAAAAGTATCCCTTTCAATTATTTTGGTCTCAGAATTATAACCCTTTGATATTTGAACTTACGCCGAGGTATCAGATATTTATAATGGCTTTATTAAGACAAGCTATCCGGTGATCTCACGCCCGCTTATTATTATAATTTAGACGTTTGCCTACAGCCTTTGAATGAAGTCATCAGTATTATAATTCGGTAAATTTTTTATCGGTATCGTTTCTGTAACTTTATTTAAATCAAACTGTCCATTGAATTTAGATAGTATGTTCAAATTAAAACGTCTTGGTTTGTGGATAATGAAGCTAAAGCAAGAGCAATTTTTTTACATTTAACCTACGTGATACAAGTCGTAACAACAAATCATATCTACGTTTGTTATGCAAAAATGCAGGTGAAGATTTCGTGAGGCTATGCCATGGCGGCGCCCCTATGTTTACATACTATGGTGTTTATACTTTTTGCTACCACTGAGCATGGCTCTTCGAATTGAATAATTAGGTGAAATTTAAATGGACATATATTATGATAAAAGAACTTTGGTTTGATTATTAAACGTCCCTACATAAAATACCAAGAGCATTTTTCGCGCAAGATAATTAGCTTTATGCTGTGTTACGCAACTCCCAAAAAGGGCCACTAATCTCGTAAATGGTTATATTTACGAGCGCCTTACCTCATTGGAGACATTAAAAGTTTCAGCCATAACTGCGGGAAAGCTCTTCTCATTGTTCATTCCGAGTGCGTATATTGGAGTTGAAATTTGTAGGCGCACCGCTGAAAAAGTGTCAATTCATCATAGCAAAGCCCCGAGCTCTAGACCATAGTCCCCGAAATAAATCTCACTTCCATACTTTCGCGTGGGGAAAACGACTGCTTTATGAGATCCTTAAGGCAGTATGGATTTGGAAAAATATTTCCTCTGCGTGCTTGCCCCCGACAAATGAAGGAGCATTGGGAACATTAGAATGTGTGAAAGGGCCTATACGCGTTTTATTGTTATGCGAAGCAATTCATTTAAAAGCTAGTGCGTTACGGCAGTACATACGAAGTGCCTATTTGCTAATATTTATTATGCTAAAGTACCTTTAAAGGTTTCTTTACGAGAAAAAGAGTAAGTAAATTTTTATGGGGAGTAGGTGGTTAGAAATAAATTCAGTGTACCCGCCTAAGTGAAATTGTTTCTTTCCGATAGACTGTTGAGCTCTTGTGAGATTCATTAGATGTATATTTTTGTCGGTCGTGCATCACTGATGTTTGGAAACTCTCGGTAATCTTAATTTATAGTTGTCGCAGTGTTTATTTAAAAACAAACTTCGTAGCGTATAAATTTAAAAAGCTTTTCTAATTTGAGATTGAACCGCGTGGTGTAATTGAAATGAGTGTCTGTATTGGATTCATACCTAGGGTTATAAAGTGTCTGCGTGCGTGCGTGAGTGCAGCGTCCGGGTAGGCTTTACAAGGAGCCTTCGCTGCCCCCTCCCCGGCTCCCTCCTGCGTCTGCGCACCCGTTTATCCAGACCCGACGACATTTCCATCGTCTGCACGGAAATAGACATTAAAGGAGTGCAGCTGCGAATGCACAAGATTCTTTTAATGTGTGATAATTCACTATCTCCTTGGACTTACTCGCTGCTTGTACCGTAGTCGCTATATTTTTTGTACGTAGAGAATTAGGCATGTACGTATATTACAAATCTTTTCTTCTTGTGGGAAAAATCAATTGCGCAATCTTAGGCACGTATAAGGGCCAGCAATTCATTGGAAGTTCCGTGGGCGATTTGATTTGAACTGAATTAATTATGAGAAACAGGGACTGGCTCACGAACTTCGGCAGAAAATGCAAACGAGCTAGGGAAAATTCACGATAGATTATTGGATATTTTCACCGGCGCGAGGTAGCTCCTTATCTGGAAACCGGGTTCAATAAACCAAGGGACCGGGCCGCCTCGCGGCTGAATCGACGAGAATTTATGCGACAAAATAACGCATACAGGTGTCGCGCGGCTCCGCGCCCCTTCAAATAGTCGCCGAATGGGAACTTAAATAGGCGAGGGGCTCCTTAAGCTCCTACGCTGAAGCGTTAGACACGACCGATGTGGCGATAGCGTTCCCAACACATCCCCAATTACGATTTATACAGTCTCTAAAAGGGCAACGGTAATGACGTACCATTTTCTCGCACAATCGAAGTGCAATTATTTCTGCGAGTACCTTAAGTTACCGGTCCAGAGAAGCACAGAAGCGACCCGTAAATCGAGGCTGGATATTTGCAGCGCGTTCGGAATATGAATTATTCTCGGTGATTGTTCTTGCAACCACGTCATGGTTCATACATGAAGCGCGAACTAGTTTTTTCGAGGTTCCTCTCGTCCTCCGCTCGTAAATAAAACCTCGGCGAAATGTTCCATTTTTACCGCGTCCTACAGTTTTTTATGTCGGTTCTTTTGGTGCATACCGAGGCCATTTCAAGTGGTTGATCGACTTATAATTTTGAGCTCTTTATAATTAAAATTATCGGTGGTTAAGTGCTGCGGCTGAAATTGGCCTTTGGGAACAGCCTCGCGCCGTGCACCAGATAAGCAGAATTTGTTTGGACGAATTTTTCGGAACTCTTTTTATCAATCGGTGGGCTGGTTGGTAATTGGCTGAGCAGGCTGCGAGGCAGGCAGGCATAATTGACAGTGCTATCATTCTGAACTTTTCGTTCGAACATTCGGGGAAACTTTTAATTGGTCCACTTTGTGACGTACAATAATGCCGCTTCGATAATAACTCTGCTCAATTATTGGCAGGTCATTGCTTTAAAATAGGGGAATATAGTATAGCCAACTCCGGTGTCTATTCATTTTATAAGTGTAATAATAAGTTTGTAAACCTTGCTTGAATAGTATATAATTTATAGAGTTGTTATTAAAATTAAGGCCTTTGATCGATACGACCCATTGTGAATCCACCTAATTAAAATTCATTAGTATTGTTTGACTACGAAAAATATTTTACGGCCCTGACGAAATTCAAACAATTGAATTCAGATCGAGCTAGTTGGAACCCAAGAACTCTGAGAGGTTTTGCTAACATTCTTATGCAACTGCTCCAGGCGAAATCAAAGCATATTTTTTGGTTCTATACTGGATCGCCCTTTAATAAGGCATTGTCAGAAAACGGCAGAGCGTCCATACTTTGTAAAAGGAGTAAACTTCTTATTGGTTCACAATTAAAGCATCCTGAAGGTGACCATACCATCTTGAAACTCGGATAAAAACGTCGCATTCATCGAATACTAAACGAAATCGGGTTCCGCTGAAATTCTGCATCCAAAAACCGCTCGAGCGATACTTATCAAGTGTTTGAAATGACACAACCGGATTCCGGAGTTTGTGACTCTTTCTTTTTTCGGTGAGGAAATAAAACTGACGAATTTCTCAATAAGAGAGAGATGACCGGCGAGTCGTCACGTACGGGGAGTTCGGTGGAGTATTTGGTCCGGGTGCAACAAAAACTATTCAGGAGTCATTATTATGGCATTTTTGTCGTCTGACGGGGTCGGAGTGGTCGCGGCCATTATGGCAGAACGGCGCGGGGGGAGGGGATGCGTGCTCCCCCCGCAGCCCCCCGCGCCTTGCTCGCTGCGCCATACACCATCCATCTTCGATATGCACATAAAGCCAACCGGCTCCGTAACGGCAGACCCACATTCCCGCTGCTCATAAATGTATTTATCTCTTTATTAATTCTCCACTTGAATTTTAATGTTCTCGTGGATTTATTTGGACTTAATTTGATTAGTTCATTAGATGGGTTATGTTGTATTGTGTGGTAATAGTAAGTACTGCTCGAAAGAAACATACTTTGTTATATCTTCATTAAATGTTTATTTATTTTGGATCAAAATGTTTTTGTACCTATTTAAATTTATATACTTATACAGTGTAGAGTTTGTAAATTATAAGTAAAATTTTCCCATGCCTATTATGGCGTGGACTAAGTATTATTAAATGAAACTCAATTAGACTCACCTGTTTACAGCCTAACAATGGGATCTGTTGCGTGTGCGCCATAAACCATGGTTGCGCAGCATCATCTTTTTGTCATAGTTTATAGAACAGCTCGTTCACTTATAACTGGCTAAAACATATAACTATACACATAAATTAAAAAATTATAAACTAGCAATTTAGGCACCTACTCTTAAATTGACTTCTTTCTTCTCTCAATTTATGGCTCTTGTCCATTGTCGACAGACAATCTTGCCAGTGTCAAGTGATTTGTATTGAATACTTTTTTGTAAAGTCAGTCCATAGTCAAGTCAGGTGTCATTTGTTTTGAAGAAAATGGTGGCGGTTTTCTTCAAAACATTGGAAATATTTTCGGTCAAATCAGGATATCACTTATTACACTTTCATTCCAAATGTTTACACTTTGTGCTAAGACCTCAAGTAATGTTGGTTAAAATACCACCAAAATTACAAAACACAGCGGCACACCGAATGATCGGTCCAAATCTTATCTGTAGGTAGGACTTGGGAACGACGGATAGGATTTGGGAAAAATTTAGGGATTTAACAGAGGAAAATGTATTTGAAAAATAAAATAGGTATGAAATCTATTAAATTACAAATTAATTCAAATTAATTCTATGGAAGAACATTGACAGAACCAGCTGCGCTGTCAGCACAGCTTTATCCTTTTAATGAAGTGTCACTCGCTTAGATATCTGGTCGGACGTGTTTGTGCAATGTGGCTTTCCATTTCGAACAATTGCAAAGACTTTTGATCTGATCCTAGCTAATTAAAACAGTTTTTAGTTGTAGAGAACCACTGCTAAGTTTTTTGTAATTTTGCGTATTTTTTTAAATGGTGGTTTGGTTATTAATCAATTTTGGTATTTTATTTATATTGTCTATGTAAAATTAAAGTATTTACCAAATATTAAATATGATTTTCTAAAATGAAGATGATGTATGAATTTAAGTTGTCTACCTTGTGCATAAGTTAATCTAAATAGTGATTCATGTAAGATTTTTTGTTATTGTTTGTGGTGGATGAATAAATGGTTCAATCTATCCGTCTAATGGTGGCACTTCACATCGTTATTCATGTTCGAGTATTCGTCGTAATTTTCCAAACTCTAAGATGTGTAGTGACCCTTACTCGCCTATATTTTCTTATTTTTACGTGCAAGACGAATACGCAAGCACACGAGCAAATAATAACGCGAACAGCGATGTAAAGTGCCACCATGCTATACATGAGGGTACTAGATACACGGTGTAAAGGCCCGTTCAACATGAAGGTGGCACTACCGACGTGTTTACGACGTACAAGCCTCCGGGGATGGGCGTAGATGGATCACACACAGTTTAGGCTTATTCACAAGAAGTATTAACCAATTAAACCAAGTGCTAAATGTGGTACTACATTTCAGTAGAACACAAAGTGAAATTAATTGTTCAATAGGTAAAGCGTAGTGAGATAAGGATCTTTTCGATCAGTGAAAGGATGAAATAGTTATATGTTTACTGTCGGAAAATATGCGTTATAGTGTATCTGCGATAGGTAGTCTTGAACCATCTTGCTTTGAATATTACCAACGAATCATTGAGTGAGCTATGTATCCCTCGCTAGTCTCAACAAGCCGTAGCACCAACTCGAGATTCGTTTCAATCCTCGGCTTACAGAACTTGGGCTGTCCTAACTATTTCGGCATGCCTAAAGTAAATGTAATTGATATTGCCTACATTAAATATCTCGACCAATCAAACCATTACCAGATAAGCATTAACAATAAATTGTATTGTGCGCAACTCGCGGGTACAATCTAGAATATCTAATAGGCGTCTAGATAGGAGTTTGGTTGGACCATATTTATGTGTAAAACCGAGCAACTTGCTGACGCTTGTTTACCAGCGCTTATCAATACAAGCGCTCAATCAGAGGCGTGGAGAAAGCCCAACTTTGAATTTAGAAAATGCTATTGAATTTCCACAAAAGATCAGTCATTCTGGAAATCTATAGGGAAGGTCTAAATTTAGCAACGGCATACGGCTAAAACGATGATGATAATTTAATTATTACGTAAAACGTATAGCATTTGTAGTACATTTTTAACAAGTATGTTATTAATATACAAGGTGTTCCAATACTTGTATTTATCAATATGCTTTTCTGAGGAACTAACACTGTGAATGCGAAAAAAAACAGATGTTTCATACATTTTAGCCAGGTAGGTATTGAACTTTTGTATGAAACAGCTGTTTTTTTTTTCGCGTTCACTGTGTTGGTTCTTTAGAAAAAGTTATTCATATTGATGGGTACTACTGAGAGATGGCCTACCGGTTTTCTATGTGACTTCGCCTTCAATGTTCAGTTAGTCTAATTTGCAATAGGGCCTTTGTGTTAATTGATCCCTGGACGTTTGGTTACGATAATTGTCAATAAATTGTTCCGCGCATTAATCTAGCCATCAAATTGCTTCTCGTATTAACGGCATATAATGCGTTTCCTACCTTATACATAGATACCTAGTGTTCGATAAAATATAGGTATAATTTATAAAAATATTACATTGCCAAACTGAACGAAGTTTCCGAAGATAACAAATTAAAACTTCAAATAGAGCATAGTAAAATGCAAGACTGACGATAGTTGAGCATAGCAGCCAAAAGGAAACATGGCGTCAGAGGACTGACCAGTAATTTCATTGTTTCTTTTCTCTCGTTGGAACTCTACACTTCATTTCTAGGTAAGGCGAAGTCATTTCCTTTGGGCAACTGCTTTGTTACAGAAATATTTAAAGCAACTGGAGACAGTAATCTCGAATACATACACGCTCGAGCACGTGAGGTACGCACTAATTAACGCGAAACTTTACCTTCTACCTCCACCAATCAGACCAGACCCACCGTGGTCCATATATCGTTCTACGTTTCCACTTTTCAGAGCTTTTGCGTAGGATATCAGGGGTCTTGTTAAGTTGGGTGCTTCGTAATTGCGTGTCTAACGTTCCCTACACGTAGCGTGGCCTTTTATTAGGTGGAAATTCTCTGTACACTACCGTAGTTACTGTTGAAGAAACTGTGACTTCCCTCGAGTTTCAAGTTGAAAGTTATAGAACCTTCAGAACAGTTTTCGAATATATAAATGTTAAAAATATGATCACTTTCCAATAAATGTGAAGAGGGCTATTCGAGTATAACCGAAGTTCATAAAAATATTTACATAAATGATTTTTTATCGGATGTTCAGTTCACGCTTTATTTTTTAGTATACCGTATCGAATTGATTTTTGGATCTTGAAGATTCATAGACGCGTTCGGTTCAATGACGCTTGATACAGTCGATGTTATTGTCATATTGAAGACATAGTTAATGTCAACATTAGTTGAATATTATTGTTTACGGAATATTACTAGACATTCTCTAAACCATTATTCTTGTTTTATGGATTTATTATGACTTTACTATTTGTTTGAATGTTGATTTACATTTAATCAAGCTTTATTGATTACTACAATACAAATGTTTTCAACTGTTCAGATACCACTATACTATACCACTATACTATACTATCAATTAAGGTTTAAGTTTCGTAATGAAAGCAAAGTTACAACAACTGTTCACGAAACGACTGTCTCAGTTTGAGTATCGTATCTTTTTAGAAACGTTTAAAATAAAACTCGAATCGCACAACCCGCCAAGAAATACTGGAACCTTTTCTGCCCATACGTGGCAAGGAAGGAAACCTAGAAATATCTAGATACAGGTACAAACGTGGCTGTCCCCAGCATTGTTCACTAACAAGCTTGTCTAACCGCGCCCAGGCACGACAGAAAGTCCTATACACTTATACGTACTGGCTACTTTTAATATCGTACATTCTTGGTTTGGGGAATTTTGATTAAAGGAAAGTATGATAAGAACGTGCACGCGGTGTTTAAATTCAACAGAAAAGCAATAAAAAATTAAAAACATAGCAATTAAAAAAATGCTTTAATCTTTAGTGTTGTTTTTAAGTTGTAAGCATTTTTAATTTACTTAAAAATGCTTACAACTTAACTTTAATTTACAAATAGGTAATAGAAGTGTTTCTAAAAATCTCATTTACGAAATATATATAGTGGATTGAATCATGGAAATCTAAATCATGAACGATCATGAGCAAAGCACATTGGATTTGAACTTGAGTTCACAATCCACATTTCTCTGTAGACTTTTGTCTTTCGATGAATGATAGTGACCGCTCCCCGACCACAAGTCACCGCTTGCAAAATTCCCAATCCCTTTCAAAGCTTTTCAAGGAACAGAGATTTTTATACGAAACAATAAACTGACAATAGGAGTTTAGAAAGCTGACCGTTGCGCAACTTTCTCCCTTTATCTTGGGACAAAAGTTAAAAAGTATAGTACCGTTTCTATATTGTTACTATTCTATAATAAAACGGTATTTCGGACCGGGGCTCCTTTGTCTTCGACTTTCTTTGCTTTTTCAAGTTTGTTTTGGGTTGCAAATTACGAGACGAAATAGTTTTATGGTGGCATTGACATTGCGTTTATGATCCTTATCTATTGACGGATTAGTTTGGATGGTAAAACCATTAGTTTTATGGGTAATTTGGACTTACGCTAGAGAAAGATAAGATAATTGTTATTAGAAGCTTTGTTTACACATTCTGACCAGATTTCTCTCAAATGTTTAACTGGTTCTATGAGAAAGTATTTTTAAAAGTTTTTTTTGTTATAATTTTGTAAAAACAAAGATCATCCATTTAATTCATGAAACAGATTTCTGAATGCCATTTTGTAAAGCTTCTTTTTCTTCTTGTCGTCAATAGTTTCTTTTAGTGTGGTGGTAAGTGCGATTCAAAGAGCTTCCTTTCGATTACTTGACACGATATGTTTTAGAACATTTAAGTTACTACGACATGCTGATGCCGGTTTTCTTACGATGTTTTCCGTCGTTGTTTGGAAGTACTGGCACAGTGCACATTATGTCCTTACAACAATGTAAAGTCAAGCTAATATGGAATAATTGCCTACCCAAAACACATAGGTACATACTTTGTATAGATGTATATCCATACATTAAATTGTCCAGGACATTTACGAGCATATTGGCGTCGCACAGGGTGCAACATGCTAACGCTATCAGTTACCCCGTCCGTGGCTAATTCACTGTGACAAATTAACAACATCTAAATTCAGACGGGTTTATACGTAGTGGCATATCTGTTTAATTAATGCATAGTTTTCATGGAATGTTGATAATGGAGGAGGTAATGGGTTTTCGTGGAGGGCGTCCCAGTATTTGTTGTGGAATCATGAGTCTTGTAGACTGCTAAAAGCCAAGCTGGGTTTGTTTTGGATCGTTAAGTATATAGAAGAAAATGCGTAAAAAAATAGATACTAGGCAAAATGCAAATACGTAGACAAATAAAACTAATACCTACACAAATAAAACTCCTGTCATCGATAACATAAAAAAAAATCTGCTCTTTTTGATCTCATTTCTGCTGAGCTGAATACCATAGGTATAATATATTTAAATATTATTAGCATCGGTATCGCTACTGTTGACGCATTAACTGCACATTTTTTTTTACATGATGTACCAACCATTTTGAGTGACTTCACGCTTGTGTGTTGTTATACTTTTAGTAATTGAACGTCTATTCTTTTCCATCTCAAGTATAAAGTTAATTTCAATCATAAGGATATAGAAATCAAACTTATAGTAATGCATTACTTGAATAGTAATATGTTTGGCAATGAAAAGCGAAAAGCAGATAAAAAGTAAGGTACATAATTTACTTTCCAATGATAAAAACTACATTACTGACAAAGAGTTCATTCAAATGCAGTCTATTTATCTTTCTCACAATCCGTCTGGCACATTCTAAAACCAAGCACATTTCTCTCGACTAAATCTAATGTCCCAACAAAAGCTACTGTATCGCAGGGCTCAGACAGGAATAGGATAGCGACACGGGACTTGGAATGGAACAGCTAAGAGTTGGACAGTAAGAAACGCTAGCGCAATTTTATCGCATTATCTTTTCAAGAATATAAAAAAAACAAGCTTAGCAAAGGTAAATAATAATTATTAGATAGAACTGACAAGACCTATCTAAAATTGTAATTCCTGCTTCTTTTTATTTTCTAGCTCTTTTTCACTATTTTTGTCAGTGCACATTTAGTTTTTGACATTGCCAAGTTGCTTGACCTTTAGTGAGGTTTGAATATGGCTATTCGGGAGGGTTTCATTTGTTTTTGAGTGATCACGATGAGTCAAAGATGTATGAGTAGTGTAAGAATTAGTTTTTTTTATACGATTAAGAAGCAACGTGGCGAAATTCTTAACAGAAGATCAATATATTAGGTGCAAACGTTGGCGATACCGATTTATGATTATAAAGTTCTTGTTATAACAAGTTGAAATAAAACATTGGTGATATCTGAGATAACCTTATACCATGAGCTCGTGAACCAACTATTCTCTAGAGTCTGTGCCGTTGTACTAGTCTGAACCGGATACCCTTAGTACAAGCACCTACTGGTAATACAAGCACATAATGGAGTCAATAGCAAGTGTACCCCACGTACCTCTGATTGCCAGTGAGGATCGACTTGACGGTTTAATAAACAATCAATTTACGGTTAAGTTACAACAATTTTGAAGCAGAAAAAGTCAAAACCCGCGACGGTCTAAATATCTCTTCTCCTCTCAGATAGTATTTCTTTTCATGAGCACTTGTAACTCAGACAAGGCGAGAGAATCTGAGCTGGGTCTATACCAAAACATCTACGTTAAACTGAATAGGAGGTTTACGTACTTTACTTTGTGATGTAGTAGTAGCCACCATTTTTTCTGATCCAAACTCAAGGTTGAAAAGTGCCTAGTGATCCAATGTATTCTATTATCAAAAAGTCAAAAGGATTGAAGCTTTTCTGACAGCCTCTGCAAGATGCCTCTCACCCAGAGAGGCCTGTACAATCACTCTAGTTAGATCAACTACCCGTAGTTTGATCTTCTGATTTGGTGTCCAAAATATAACCAGTGCCGCCCCAAAGGACTCGGTATAAATGAAACGTAATGTTGAAACGGCCTGCTTGATATTTACAACGCGGTTGAAGCCCATATTTCATATCGGCATTGTTTACAAGCCTCTCCGATGAATCACGTAGCTATTGCTATGTTTATGTATCTATGATTGAAGATACAATTTCGTTTATTTTTGTACAATACAGTGATTTGTTTATCGACAAGGTTATAAAGTATAAAAGACAAGGACATATTTATTTTTCAAATTTTATAAATCCTGGTTCCTACCTATTTGGTGAAGTTATTAAGGTGCCTAAGAACCTAGTTCATAGTTTGACGAGGACGATTAAATAGTCTATTTAATTTTTTTCATGTGAACAAAATATCCCGATACATAGTTCGCTTCGCTGAAAAATGCAAGTCGCGGATCACCGCTCCTAATTCGCTCGACGTTGGCGGTCGTGCGCGTTCTATCTTGAATCTCAGAGTGTCCTATAAACCGACGTACAGACAGACAGGCTTAACAAACGTAAACGAGCTGCAGTACCATTGTCCGCAGCGACGACCGAACGACATGAAGGTTTTCTTGTCAAGTGTGTGACTGACAACGGCAAAAATTGTCAGGTCCCAAAATGGTGTATTCTACATATTCAACAATGCGACATTGTACCAACGAAATCGACAATCCAATATTCAAAAATGCTGTTGGCTGTATTATTTGAATACTATTGATTTTTTGAATCGTTTCTTAAAGAGGAATCGAATGTTTGTCTCTGTTTTTCGGCTCACAACAACATGACGATACCTATTGGTTATAAGCCAATTTAACAACGAAAAGTAAAATAACGTACCCTTGGTTGGACATCTGACTGATATAAACCCCCCAGGAACTAAAAATCAGCATTGTAACAACAACAAATTCCGCTTGTTTGTCCGCTTTCCGCGGGTCGGTGATATTCGCATAAATCGAGCGAAAAAGCCAAATTGCTGGCCACGGTACACGCACGTCGCACACCACTCTACTCGATGTTTCACAAACAAATATTGCATTTTGTACGTTGTTTTTTGCTCTATGACATGCAAAATATGAGCATAATTGCTCAATAGCAGAACAGCCCCACTCCAAAAGCCTACGAAAACCTCGCATGTACAACTTTGCTTAACTTGGGCAGATGCCAAACGAATAGTAGCCCGATAATGCATTATGGATTAGTTGCTTATCTAAATTCAGTACAAAAACAAGTGTATCGCTTTACTAGGACAATAAGCTACTGTGCGATTTCTCTCGACTTTAAAGTTATAGGACCTCAGGTCCATTCCACTTCGCACCGGGCCGGATTAATCCCTCAAAGCTATGCAGTAGCGAGAGCGCTGATAAACGGTTAAACTAATGCCACAGGATTGCATTACGATGCAAACTTTTTCAGCAACTGGCGGGTTTTAAATCGAATAAAAAAGAACAGCATAAATCGACGGGATTTTTCACCAGCTCCATTCGGTATTCGATTCGATAATGAATCCGAGTGCAGGTAATACTAGTTTCCGAAAGTTCTGCGAATAAAAATGTTGAACTGCAAGTTACTTGCGTGCTGAGACCGATATTTTCGATAAATGAGCTTATGAAGTTGTTGTAACTAGACCGTGGTGATAAATTTAAGTCTATAAGCGATGTTGCCAAACCGAATAAGCAATACGTGTTTGTAGTATCTATAGGTATAGATGTAGATTCTCTTATGATGATTTAGTGTTGTGCGCGACACTGCTGGATGGATTTACCGGCGTATGAACGGATTATGTGGGCGAGAGCAAACACGGGGCAGCGAACGCCATATTGTGATTTAGTGCCAACTTTTGATTCGCGGCTTTATTGCCACAATGTTGCAGCACAGGGACGATTTTAAACGTTCTGCTGGAATTGGGAGCTTTATTGTTGTTGACAAAAACTGTAGTTGGAATTTGTTTGAATTTTGTATTCACTTTTGTATTGCTGTTGTGGCTAGTATAATCGAGAAGCACCTCGTTAACCTATGAAGGTTGAAGCAAGGCGCATGCCTTCGATGCGTAGGTGTAAATTATTAGCAATTACTTTGCGTTATCTGCAGTATTTGCGCATATTTGCTAATAAACCTACTAATACTTCCTGCCCCTACATTTTTCCATCCAAGATAAATAAGACAACCAATGTATCATGAACGCCCATTTCCTCGCAGTAACAAAACAACGGTCGGGGGAGGATGGGGAATTATGACAAATCATGCATTAAACATAGGGAATAAATGTTTTCTTATCACGTGCCTATTCCTATTTTGATATTAGTTTCCCTTTATCTCTATTGACACAGGTTTTAGGGTACAGGTTTATTGGCGGAGTGACAAGATGATTTGATCTGGATTGTTTTAGTATCGTATTTCAGTTTTTTGGTAATAAATATAAGGATTATTGAGGATCATCTGGAAAGATATATGAGTTTACTCCGAAATAAAGATGAAAATAACAAAAGGGATAGTTGGTAGGAATTTATCGTTGTGATAATGATGTAGTTCCTTCGCTTCTTAGACGTTGTCTTATATTCCAAGTGACTATTTTTGATAATCTTCTGTACGTGCTTTTGATCAGATATTCTTACTGATGTGCCACTCAACTTGTTTTGATAAACAAAACCAAAAATAATAATTGAGTTCGTCACCTAGAATAATATAGACTAAAGCTGGTGTTTCTTTACTGCAGCTTCCAGTTCTTAAATAAGATTTTGTTCCTGCCTTTGTACCCCGGAACAATACCGCTAAGCATGTCTCCGCTAAGGAGCTCGGAGTTGCAAATCTGGGATATTTATTTCAAATGCCGTTAAATTTCACCGCATCCTCGCCTCAACGAAGAAATTTACATAAGGTGCTGTGCACACGTAATTAACTACCCACAGCTTTATATTCTATTAAAAGCATAAATCTAAAACAAGATCGACGCCATCGACTTTCATGAATTATGACGATAAAGCATGCGAATTGATTGCATAAAATGTTAGTACTTTATCGAGCCAATATTTGATTCAGCCTTAAAGACATAATTTCATAGCTATCAGTCAATCAGCAGTCCAGTAAAATCACCTGTTAAAAACCCGTACATCTCCAGTCTGCCATTTTGAGATAATTAAGTAACTGCAAGTTTTTATTGCCCGTTTTGTAGAGATAGCATTATACCAAGGACTGATAACTGGTTATTTAGTAGGCTTCTTGAGTAGGCTAACTATGGGCTTGAAACCTGTCAATAATGGAATATTTACTTAGTAAAAATGATTTGCCATCACTGTATAGAATAAAGTAAAAAGTTTATTTGGAATTAAGGTACAAGATAAAATTAAAAACAAGTGTAACGATACTGACTGCAGAAGTATAATACAGTACATGGTATCAACTGATTTCTGGAGATAGTTTTCGTGTATATTTCGATTTGTTCAAATCTTGGCAAATTTGACAGCCCATAGTTTTAATGTTCCCGTGGCTATCATCATTATATTACAACATGTTTTAGTGTCTTATAAGTTAGCCTTATCTAAATAACAAATATTAATATTGTCAGCATTTTTGCAGGCATTGTGTAGAAATACCCTAACATTGTTAAGATTTAAGTCAGTCGTCAGACAGTGCGGCGCTGTGGTTTCTTTACCTAAGTCCAACTTAAACATAACTTAAGTTACAGTTCCACGCCCAACTTGGTTCACCGAAGCTTCTGAATACCAACTCTTTAGCAGGTGACTTTGTGCTGTTTGAAATTTTCCAAGGATTTTGTAAGCTCACGGATTTAAAGTTTGGGAATTTCAAATTCAGATAGGCATTTGGGATAAGACATGTTTGTGTTGTTGTTTCTTTTGAGCAATGCTTTAATGTACGTTGGTACGTCTTTATAAAATCTACCTGATGTTGTTGCTGTAAAATTTTGTTTACGATCCAATATTTTAGTAATTTAGCAATGGCTATTTGCTAATACCAAATTTCATTTACCCTAACGCCAAACGCCTGATGATTAAGGAAACAGTGAGCCAAGGTAACCTAATTGAAATTGAAATTGATTTATTTATAATAAAAATAATAAGTATAAAAAATAATAGTATAAGTATTTATAATAAGTAATAAAAGGTTACTTTATACAAATCGTATAGTACAATTCTCTCAACACAAAATGCATCTAAATAAGTATCTTCCAGTTGCACCTACGTGATCGGACCGGGGCGGTATATGATATCCTATGTCAACAGTCGTTTTGTTGCAATTCCGTGTAATGGATCGCGGGCGGGCCGCTATCAATTTAATAAGGCCAGGCCGGCGAGTTCGCGATTTTATTTCAAGTGTAGCATTGCGCTCATTGAAAGGGTACGGTTAGAATGGAAAGTTTTATACATTTATTTTAACAAATAAAAAAAAACTTGTATAATAGATGTTCCACTAAATATATTGAAAGTTTAAATAACATAACGTAAGTCTAAATTTAATAAAATCAGAAAAAAAAGCTGTAAACACAAAAAAGTTTTTGTAGTATCTAATGAATCTAATCATTTCTTGGGAGATAAATGATACACCAAAAAAAAACCAAGTAAAAATTTTTTTTTCTAATTGCGATTTTTTTGCGATCCCTACTCAATCAAACGCAAAATCGTAGTAATAACATGATATTGAGTAAGATTTCTATCGGTGTATGATTCCAGCTGATACGCTAAATGGCAAATTGTTAGTTCTGCGTAGCGAGCACTTTAGTACTTGTTTATACGTGTCATTATCTGCACTTATAGTTCGCGCTAGACCTAAGGTTGAAATTGCTTTGTGAATTTTCGCGTAAGTGACGTTCACCTACTTTGTGGTCTAGCAACTACTAAATGCTCAGTGGTTACATCGTTAGAGAACTTTATTCAGTGCTTGTTTTCAGACAAGCAACTTTTTCTTCAAGAAATGAATATAAGCATCAAAAATAAATCAATAAAGCAATTCGGACACCCTTGAGATATATTTTTAATTTTTATTTTGACAATAAATTACCGATTAGCCACGATAAAACACGAATGTTTTGGCTCAAAGTGTCAAAATATAAATCAAAAGCTTTAATTCTCGGTAATGCTATAACTTTACACATCACAGAACAAAGAATCAATTTTCCAAAAATGTACCGTGAAATGGTTTTGTAGCTGTAGGTGTATCGCGATTCCGTGATGGCAAGTCTGTTTTAATTTAGTTGGGTATAAGACAGGGCGCGCTAGAGAAAGCAAGCGGCTATATATCAAAGTTTGACAGGTACAAGCACTGAGCAATATGGCGGCCAAGCCACCCAATGAGGGAGTCGGGTCGTCACGCAGCGCCCGGCTCCAAACTTGGATACATTAATCACGCCTGATTTATAGGGGAAGGAGTGACACTTTATAATCTATTTTCGAAAACTAACGAGTTTTTCAAAATGGTCTCCGTTTGAGAGATCGCAACAGCTGCATCTTGTTAGAGCTTTGTGTTAAAATTATTTGCGTGAATAAATACGTGTATCTGGCATGTATTGCACACGCCTATTGATAAAGATGTTATTGAATAATGAAGTATTGTGCCAATTATTCGGTTTGTGACCTCGCTCAAAGTGTCAATAATTGATTAATAAATCACTTTATTTCGAGCTTCTTGATTATTCATCGCAACCGTCATCCGGCGCCATTAGGAACGTCCCATAAATATGTCTCCTGACAACAAGCAGCGTTTTAAGTGCTCAACAAAATTGTTTTTTAAATAACATGAAATGGCTTCCCCCTTTTAAAGGAATAGGCAAGGCTTCGCGTGTCACATACGTCAGGGTTTGGTCTAATCCTCCCGGGATGTCCAATTTTTATTGCGTTCAACCCTGATCTACGAGCTAATATTGGATGGAAAAGCGATTTTAAAAGGGTTCCAACTTCGATTGTTGGGGTCCTTAATTTTCCAGTAAAACGATCCGGTAATCTTGTGAGATTGAAATGTCAAATATGATGGAGCATGTGCCTCGAGCATTTAAGAGACAAGGGCAGATATGAAACGCGTCCTCTGATTCCGATAACTTATCGCACGATCTCGGTCATCATTTGGCAATTTCACATTTGCGCGAAATTATCGTCTAGAGGCGCGGTTCGAATAAATGCAGTTGACGACGCCATTTTGTTCGAAAATGATAATTTTCTCCGTAAAACGTAGCTTCGCTTTTCGTGGTATGTGGGTAATGCTGGGTAATTATTTTAATAGTGTCTTCGGGTAATGTAATCAGTACATTAAGTATTGAAGGTTTTGCATCGCGTGAGGATAATGCTTATAATTTCGAAGGAAATATGACGTGGGCCTTTATGTACACAGTTGAGTTAGCATCGTTTATCCCTATACTTAGCAAATCTCTTTTGTTTTTCTCGATGATTTAAAAATACTTGTTACTTTGTAACGATCTGCCAAAATATCTCATCAAGAATAGAATAGCACGTAATAAGATTACCATCATCCTTTACAGGATGCTTTACTAGTTTTCGTACATAAGCAAACTTTTAAGCAGGAAAACTTGTATCGATCAAAATGAAATTTTTATTAAACTGTGAGCAATGGGATTGCACACAAAATGGTTGATTGCGATTTTTCGAAAATGAGTTTAGTGGTTTTCTATCTTTCAAAATGTCAAAACGTCACATTAGCTCTTGTATTTGCCTTAAAAGAAGGCAAAAAACTTACGACTTGATTCCTACCGTTTTTCGTATGATTCTTTCTACAAAATAAAAACATGCTATCGGCTTTTTACTCGTATTCAGTTCAGTAGTTTTTCTTATTAGAATACAATTTATGGTGCTTTGTATATTAAGTGTTATAAAAACGTATCATTCGAGAAAGTTCTTATGAGCATTTCAATTGCACAAGAAATATAGGTGAGCACTGAATTAACCACCTGTCTTATAATAAAAACGCTTACCTATAAAATTAAACTGACTAATTATAATTACATCTAGCCGATACGCTATCTTATAGTAAATAATGGTTAAATGTTCGATAAACGATTACATGTATTGGTAAACAGCTTTTAAGTAATTGAAAGCAATTAACCTTGGTGCAAACCATGTAGGTAAAGTCCGCCTTGCAAAACTTAATCATTGGTTATATACTTATATCAAATAAATCAAAAAGAAAACTAGACTTTTAAATATATTGAATACATACCCCAAAGTTACCAAAATGGGATAAGGGATATTTTAGAATAAGTTTTTATTCCAAAATATTCAATCTTAATTTGAAAATGGAATGCTCTGTGGGCAAAACCAGAAAGGGGAAACGTGAACATACCCTCAATAGATTCTTACTAATATAAAATACTTAAAAATTGAATTAAATAGGTATGGTATAATATTTTATAGGATAGGCTGTTTTATTTTACAATGTTGATTGTTTGATCTATTCTTATCTAATACCAAAAACGAATACTACTACTAATACTATTAGTATTAGGATAGGAATAGATTGATTGTTTTTATTGATAAATGAAGTCTTTCGGTGAGATCAAAATAAGCTTTTCAGTGAAAAAAATTAAGCCCAGTTGGACTCCATCATTATTCAGGGATTGGTTTGTTTGAAAGCGTCTAGTAGCGCCTTTATTCTTAATTACAGATTGACTACTTAATATTTCAATCACTTAATTTAATAGTACACACACTATTATAGCTCAATTTATTTTATTGATTTCTTATGTTAATCTCTATCGAAATATTGATACAATAAACTACCTGATTGGGAGATGCGGTATAAATGAATCGCGTTCCTAAATGTCATTAGTTACCTCAAGCATGTTATTATTTACATAATTAATATGTTTAAAGATATATTTGATTATGCGCAAATCGTTATAAAGTAAATACGAGTACATTAGACGTAATTAAATCAATTTTAAACTACTGTGAGCAATAAAATTTTAAAAGGCGTGTCACATTTTAATATTTTATATAAAACAAAAAACCCTCAGAATTTAAGGCACTTTTTACACGTAATTCATTTCCATCCACATAACGTACCGATTGCATAAAAAGTAAATATTGAGTTAAGACCAAATTCATTTTGGCGGTCCTGCTTCATTTCCAACCTTTAAGTCAATTAAGCTTTGCCAATTTAAGCGAGTATACACTGTACACCACCAGTCGACTAATGTATTATTCATATTGTGTTTTTGAGATAACAAGCACGCTCAAGTCGATACACATCTAGTGGACTGATTGGAAGTCAGCGCTGAAGATAGCGGGCAGCCGCTTAAAGCGGTGCTTTGGAAACTCTATTAAAATTACACTAGCGTAGTGCTGAAATGGTAATAGAAATTTTAGCATTTCTAGCGCTAGTTCCGCAAGAGAGCAGCGTGGCTTATAGCAAAAACAAATGCAGGGTTTTCGCTGAATACATCCATTTTGTATAAGGCCTCCCTGAAAAGTAAGATGCGAAGGTTTTTTATCGTTCTCAAAATGTTATTTTCTATGTATTCGAAGGCCTTGAGACATGTACCAATCAGTTTTTACCTAACCCACAATAATATTATATTACAAAAGTATTCAAAACAATTTCTTAAAAATTTCGGCGGTTATATTTGTTTGTTTGCTTTTTTGAAACAGTTTTATTTTAATCTGTTTCAGAAATATGTTTTTGGTGTTTTTGTACAATGCTTTTCAGCGTGAACGTGGTTTTCATGTATTCAGACATTTTGCCGTCCACACCTGTCTCTTTTTATTTCCGCAACAGTTTCAATACTCAGGCTGTGTTGAGAAAGTATAAATAAAAATATAATTTTCAGTGAAACGAGGCTTCAAAGTATTAAATTCTATTCAAAAAAATAACTGTTTTATTTTAGTACAAGGAAGTTACATAAAGTTAAATGTTTGTCCGCATACATGCGTGGGCAATCTTCACTACAAACGGAACGAACATGCTTTAATTACTGCCTGCATCGAAACAGTATTTCATTCCCAGCACCATTTTAAATGAACATACGGTATATAGCCCGACCAATGTGTTTATGTACTCCATAATCGGTCAGTCTCATTCGGACCACCCAGGTGGGTTCGGTGCGTCCTCTTACCTGTTTTACCTACCGTATATTATAAACACATTTATGTACAGGTAGGTACAGTAGATACGAGAATCTCGACAACGCCTTTAACATTTTGATACCAATTTTGTAATTTGCAATTCGTGTTACCAATTTGAGTGATTATGTTCCGTTGGAGGAATATGTAATAAGGAAATTCGGTACCCGAAAATTAGCGGTTGATATAACCTGAATCCCGACTTGTAATGAGATGATAATTCACGCAAATTCGCATTGAACATGGTATAATGCACCAGAGGTAGAGGTGAGACGAATAAGGTCGAAGGCGTGACCTCTTCAACCTTTTTATTTTAGGCAATTTTGCTGCCTAACATGTTACTTAAATCATTATTTTAAACGCTGTCAGATTATATTATCTGGCATAATACGCCAGTTTCATCATCGCCTACATTGTACCTAGTAACCTAAAGTGATATATCCAATTAGATAATAGTTTTGTTTGTAAGTATAATGACTGTGAGATAAACACGTAAGTGCAGCCTCAGGTGTATAATTAAAGTTGTCTACAATGGCCTCCATAAGGCTGTAATAGAAAATTATACAGCTCCTATACGCAGTCTAACCTCGCCCTGTCTGGACGAGCCCTAGACACATTTATTGACTAGTTAAACATGTTTTGTGAATTTAGAACACCGTGTTATCTTAATTCAGCTCATTAGACTTGGCGCGTTATTATTTCTACTTTACATAATTTTATCGAAGAAAATTGTGCGCGTGGGCATACGAGCGACGTGATCCGTTTTAAATGATCCTTCCACTGAAATATGCTAACTCAGTTCTCGATGACACGATCTAATAATAAATGCTTCTAATATTCCAACAAATGAGAGAGATCGTTTGAAGACTTTAGTTTGTTTTTTGTTATTAAACCCGCTCCCACAAGCTCAAGTTAAAAGTGCCGACCATGTGTTCGGCTAGAAACAAAAGCAACCCGATCCGCTTAAACAAAAGCCGTAAATAACTGTGAAAAGTTTTACGAATTAGAAACAATTAAAACATCGAAGTAAACAACAGTTGTTGCGAATGTTCTACGCAATTGCGGGAGCATTGTGAATTACGGACGGTTTACAACCGATAGATCTTTGTCCAAAATTCTTTACGACTAAAATAGCTTGCGCAATCCTTTGTCGGGAGGGCGAAGTGGAGAAGTTGGACAAGTTTCTTTTGTTTGCGACTTTGTGACACGTGTTGCAGAACGGGTTGTGCCCGACACTTGTGAAGGGAATCTTGAACGGTTCGATTTCCTTGAAACTGTTTGTCGCCTTTCTCGTACAGATTATTGTAATTTTCTCAGGTCCCTTTTCACCGAAACGTTGACGTTCTCTTCAACGGGTTTGTGAAAGAGACCTGTTTTCGGGTCCATCGCCCCAGGCCGCTCTCGAATGCAATCAAGATCGTGCTGAAATCTCACAATTGTAATTTTATTATTGTCCCTTGAATTACTTTTAAGACCTCTTAATGTGGGCTTGACCGTGTGCAATTACTTTTTTCTTAACCCCACATAATTTTGTCCTCGTGAAAGTAATTTTCTCTTTATTATGAAATCATTACTGAGCAGAGTATACATAAATATACCTACGTATCCGCCATACGAGAAAATTCGAGAGGTTCTCGATATATTTTAGGACTGTTGCGATACAAATATCATATTTATGAGTTCCTTTAAGTCACATTTACAGGCAATAATGATCCCTACCTTTGAAATCATTGCACATATTTTTCTCGAATGAGCTATAGATATTGATATCAAAACGGCCGAGATATTACTTAAACTGAAACTCAAGTTGCCACACCCACGCCGGAACCGAAAATGCGTCAACACAGATGTCATTTTTCGTGCATAACGGAAACCACGCCATCATTATTTACATATTAAGGCCCTCCGGTGCCACTACACATCTTTTTTTGCTAGGCTTCAAACCCCGCCCATGGCCTTAATGAAGCCATTTGTGTCATGTTTATTACTTTTACGGCGTACTCCGGATTTTGAGGCAAATTTATAAGGCGTTAATTGACAGAAATTCTGCGGCGGATCTAATTGGTTCGCACACGTGGCATTACATAAATTCTCCTCTCCTGGTGCATTGCCTGAGTTTTATAAAAATTCTAAAGCCTCAAATTTTTAATCCCATGGTAGAAATTACCACAGTACTCACATTTACTTTTTAAAGCACATCACAATACATTCAATATTGATAATATTTACAAATAAAGTAAAAATTATGTATTGGCTAGCTGTTGACCATAGTCTTTGCTTAGCTTGGATTTGGGTAGTTGCTATATGAAATATTTATCATATATTATTGACTCGGCAATCGGGCTACCTTCTAAGAGTCGAGGTACTCCAAAAAGGTAAAGGTTCAACAAGTATTCCATTATTATGTGACAGTTCACAAAGCCGTTACCCCTGCTTTGGTTTTAATAGGTTTTCTCAATGTTATCCTTCATTGTTCAAGAACACTGTTAACGCAACCATTATTTCGAATAGACAAATCCATTGGTGGACGAGGAGATTCAAACCCATGACCTTACAACCAAAAGGCGGGGTCATCCCCACTAGACCACATGGTGTCCATAAGCTTATGTTGCTGTTCTTTCGGTGAAACAAAGCGGCTGAAGACGGCTGTTGCGTTGTAAATGCCATGGGAAGGTTTATGAGGGCAGCATTCTTACTGCATGGTTACAGACCAGCCGATTTTAATTGCGGCTTAACCGCTTCACAATAAATAATTATTATATTTTATTGTAGGTATGTACAGTATCTGTTATGTAATGCTTTTCTGGCTAGTGTTTATTGTGTGAGTGTAAACTGCCAACATTTTAAGATACTCTCTATATGAATCCAAAGATTTTCTTTTTATCTTTCGATTGTATCGCTTTGTTTTAAAGTTACATATAAACGTTTCAAGGATTAGTCATCATCGCGATTTTTTTATATATTTTGCGATTTTTATTAATTTCATCACATTCTTGCAAAAAGTTCACACTAAAACAAAATAAATATTGTAATTCTTATGAGTATTGTTTATCATTCTTAATAAAGAAGTTCATACTAAAAATAAAATAATAAAAAGATTTTTTTAATCCTTTTAAAAATGAAAGCTTTGAATCAAGCTCAAAGTCTGACTCATAAATGATGTCCTGCAATCAGTTTCAAAAGCCATTTGCTTATCTGTACAACGCAATGTACCGTTCGTCAGTGTAACTTTTAATGAAGTAGGTAAGCACTTACAAAATGATAAATGAATTGAGAACTCTTGTTATCAGAAGACTTGAGTTATTATCATTGTTCTGGATTCCCACTGCTGGGGCGCAGATGTTGCTGAAGTTATGATTTCGATGGCTTCATTTTAAGTGATACAATACTTTAAACATTTAAAATCTGCTTCTTTTTTTAATAAATTGTCTAAAAATGTATAATACTTTAACATTTCATTATAAACAGCAAACAATGACAGACCTATAAACTATGTACAAATTTAAGCAATGTTTAGCAAGTAATGGGTTTTATATTACCACAATATCTTATTTTGTCAACAATCATTCATAGAACGGTTTAAGCTATCAATTTTATATTTCATTGTCTTTGTAACACATGTATATAACTTATTAGTATGTACGAGTTTTTCTTTCGTTCATACTATGTACATTATTTGTACAAAAATGCATTTAATTTAAATATATGTATTTTATTAAACTTAGAGTTTCGGATTAAAACGATTTCTCGACTTTTATCCCACAGTCACGGTAGATTTAAGTTACAAAACATGTAACTTCCGTTCCTAGTTATAAATTACAATAAATAACGAAGTAATCTTCTAAACAGCAATACATAAAACAAGAGGTCCCTCAATATTTATCGCGCACCCTCTAAGAGGCTTTTGCGCTTTAGGTAATTAGCGTCACTCAATTAGCCAGGCACTACCTACTGTGGAAGAATTTTTGTTAATTATTAAAAAGGTGCACTTTACTTCCCCAGAGGATGTACGGGAGAAGAAATTTGTGGTTAGGACAATGGGCTTTTAAGTGTATCGTAGAACAACGTTTAGTCTTTCCTCTATTTCAAGTTATTCCGGCAAGACACCTAGTTAGCACCAGTCTAGTGGGAGTGATCCCGTTTGATTATAAGGTGGTGGATTCAAATCCGATCGTGCATCGATAGATTTTTCCGTTCGAAAAATTATGTGCGCTTATAAAAAAAAAGGTACCAGCATTATGTTAGTCATCAGCCACATCATAGTCGAACCATAATCATCATCGTCATCAGCAAATGAGGTTCTTCCTCACATATTTCGAGATAGTTCGAAGAAAGCGGATGTCACCATCCATCGGTAATTAACAATGAACGATCGATTGTTGCTTTTTTTGTATAAGCAAATACGCAGTAACATCAAAATTTCTCATGAAACGATGCGATGGAAAGCTCCGTTCTTCACTCCGATCTCGATACTCGAGATAATAAAGCCATTAAATTTGTCCAAACCAGTTGCTTGGTAATGTGGAGCTCTAAACGATTTTATTTCTGTACCAACCATAACAGACATGGCAATGTGTTAAAGTTTGCCTCTTTATCGGATTCGTTTTTTAATTTTCATATATTTATATATTTGACTCTGAAGTGGAACGTTATAGTGTATAGGTACCTAATAATGGAGGGGTTTTGCAAAGTAGTTTTTTTTATCCAAGTAATAGGAAGTATTTATACGACTAAGCGAGACCTGGATGTGATGGACCAAATCTTAATCTCAAATGGAGGAGGTTCATTACTTTAATAGGAAGATATATGCATATATCTTTAGCTCATGGACTGAAAACGATTTTTAAGATTGAGTTTTTATGTATGTAGTTAAAAAAAAGAACATTGAATAGCAAAATCTTTAAATATGATGTATCTACTAACGTTAATTCATTAAAATAACGAACATGCTGATTGGAAGCAATCCGATTTCTATATAAATAACAATCCACGCCCAAAAAAGTAAAAAAGGAATTCACAGCGTGCGTTCAGAATCCAAAGTTTAAAGACACGCAATGTAGCATGCGGGCTTTCACATGCCAAGTTGAATACTGAAGCCGAATGAAATGGGTACCTACTTCAAAAAATATTTATTAAAATGGTCACCAAATGATCTTGTAACACTAATGAACGCGTATCAGGATAAAATCTAAGATTAAATCGAGGGACTGCATTAAAACAAATTTGCATTTCATGTTTGGCGCTTACTCATGTTTCTTAATCAAGTTGGCGAGTTAGCATTAATTCCTCGGCCGGCCCGTTCAAAGGCAAACATCGCTCGTTTATCAACATCGACGTTTGAACGAAATGAAGCCGTCGTCACCGCCAATTGTAACGTCATTTCAACTAAGCCAGCCCAGACAACCAATTCCATTGAATTCTCAACCTCTCAAGTAGTAGCAGATGCGTTTGCGCAACCAATTCAACCCTTTTTAACAATCCACTTGACTTCAATGTTCCAGCGATTAAGATAAATTTTTGTTTGTTTCAGGAGCGAACGGCCTCAGAAGACGGGGAAGGCAAACGTACACTAGATATCAAACGCTAGAGTTAGAGAAGGAATTCCACACGAACCACTACCTCACGCGGAGGAGACGCATCGAGATGGCGCATGCGCTATGTCTCACGGAGCGGCAAATCAAAATATGGTTCCAGAATCGAAGGATGAAGTTAAAGAAAGAGATTCAGGCTATAAAGGAGTTGAACGAGCAGGAGAAGCAGGCGCAGGCGCAGAAGGCCGCGGCGGCCGCCGCCGCTGCGGCCGCGCAGGGCCATCCGGAACACTGATACTATTAGGAAGCTCGGTTCACTCGCGAGTTCTCATTAAACAGTGATATTGCAATCGCAGTCGGACACTCCCTAGCTTTGTCTTTGTAAATTGTTTGAATTTTTTTTTCGTTATTTAAGTGTTGTTCGGTTGTTGTGATTATTTTTAAATTAACTAGACGAAGTTTTGTAACGGAGACAACAATAAACTGTTGAATTCTAGAATAGAAACGGGTCGTATTATTTTGTGTTTCGGATTTTTTTTTGTTTTTTGTTGATTTATTGATTTTTTAAATGTATATTTTACGCGCGTAATATCGTGATGTTCGCGTTCGAAAACCAGTGCAATTTGTAAAAATCTCTTCCGTGTAAAATAGTGTAGGTGTATGTTAGTGCGTTTTGCATGGTGTGCGACCGCAGCGCTCCAGCGGCGGCGACACGAACTATGCATAATTACATTGTACAAATATTATATGCCTACCAAAGAGACCCGGTCTCGTACCCTTAAAGCTAAGTAAATAAAACGTCGTAAGTTAAATTTAATTCCGCTATTGTAATATCGGACAGTGTGAACAAAACTTTCCGCGCCATCTAATCTCCAATACTCTCGCATAAGTATAGTGTAAACGTGATTGTTCCTGCAGTTTTAATAGTCGGTGAAGTTAAACAAATTGCCATAAATATAAGTAGATTATTTAGCGCGTAGTAGTGTAAATAGTTAGGTTTATCGTGATGGAAGCGTGTTCACGAATGCCCTGGCGCCGTGGAATGGGCAGAAAAAGCTTGGAGGAGAGTCGGCCGCGGGGCGATGGAGGGAAAGGTGCGGGGAAGTTGGGGAGCGGCCGCCGGCCACCGAACAGGACTAGGTAAGTTTTTGTCAAAGTCACCGCCATTATTTATCGAGTGGAGACGGTCGCGAAAAACTGACTCACTAGTCACTGGTTGACTGCTATGCCATTTTTGAACGCAACCGACATACCCGCGCAGCCGTTTTGCAATGTTTTAATTTACAGTCGTTTTAATATCGCAGTTGTTATTCTCTACCGTCTCCCGTAACGTGTTAAATGCTATTGTAGACTCTATTAACGCAATGTTTTCAATAAAAATGACATTTTTCAAGTTAATAGTTTAAGATCTACAACGATAGGAATTTGTTTACTGCAATGTGACTGTATTTCCGTTAACCATCGTTCATAATGAAATAATAAATTGCAAATGCCTCGTACAAGCCAACAGGTAATAAAAATAACATTAAATTATATGAGAAGTTGCATATTTATAGCAGATTATTATCTTTTGACAAACTATTCTTTTACTTGTGGTCAGGGTCGTTTTCATAGCTAGGACGTCCACTTTTAAACATGACTTATTTTTCCTCTAAAGATTTCTAGAGTCCCAGATTTTATGGGGCCTGACGAAACCGTAATACCTACAGAGTTAGTATTGCACAGTTTCGAGATTCAAGCACCTACATTCTTCAATCTTCCTACAGTGTAAAGTAAATATTCAATATAAACAATCCAAAGTCAATATTCAAAGCTCACAATGCTATTGTGCAAACTTTGAATCGTAATGGTGGTCGCTATGATAAGGGCCCTTATTTGCAAACCTGCAAATATGTATGCATAATGACTCTATCGATGGAAAGACCAGTGGTTAAGATCTTGGAATATTACTAGATCTTCATCCACAAATATGGCAGGACTGAAATGGAATTCCACACGTACAGCTGGCAAAAAACTCTTCGAAATAAGTTATTGACAGTCTGAATAAACTTAATGGGTTTCACACGTACTCACCGACACTTAAATTAGGATTTATTCGCTTAGTTCAAGCTTTTATAAAAACTCGATCTTGAAAGTCAGTTTGAGACAGGAGGTATGAAACAAACGAGCATCTTAGTAGCGAGTGTCTTACTTATACAATGCAGTAAAGAAACGGGTTACTTGAAGTAAATACTGATTTTAATAAGCGCTTCATCTGCTCAGGTATTTTATCATGAACGCGTCAAGTTCTTTATAATTCTTGCTACTGTATAACTACTATGGATTTTATAGATCAACTATGAATTATTAAGTTTTACTTTCGTTACTTACCTATTTAAAAATAACTAAATTAAAATTTACAGCTTGGTTCTATTATACCAACAAAAGATGAGGTTACTTAAGATCAACAAAATAAAATAATAGTTAATTATTAAGATATTATGATTTATTAATATGATCAAGGAAAGCTATAAAAGCTCATAATAATTATAAATAAGTATTAAATTCATATTAAATTGAAACATTATCAAACTACCTAAGCAATAAATAATTATTTATTTATTTTCTTTTTTCAAAGAAGAGATCAAGACAACTTCAGAATGCTGATTAAATATGTTAAAATCTTGCTGATTATATGTGTCTTTTTAAATTATGTAGGAGAACCGTTTGTAACCTCTTTTTATGTTGTCGGTACAGTTTTTCGGTTATTGGTCCACGACCTGCCCTGCCAAAACGTCGATAGCAGATAATTATTTAGTCGATACGAAAAATTATTGGTTACTCAGACGTTCGCGATCCGAGGGGCGAGATTTAAATATCTCAATTTTGGCCGATCTCGTCCACGTTTTGATAAAAGTATTTTGACTTAATTAATATGAATGAGCATGTAAAGTGCTTTTAAACGACGCGCCATAATTTGCGTTTTTATAAGTAGCTTGCTTGACTTGAACATAATCAGATTAGAAAAGCACGTATTAAGTTTTTAATATCAGAGAACCGACACAAAATATACTGAGTCTTAAGTGACTTAAATTTTCTATGCGACTATGTATCTATGCTTCGTTTAGTACATAGGTAAATCATGATGGTATACTTTGATAACTAAAATAAAATATATTTTTTAGAGACAATATTTTTCAGAAGCTTTTAATAATAATAATAATAATTTATTCAGAACCTTATAAAGTACACATGACAATACAAATGAGTAAGATGTAATAGGTACAATTAGTTTTAACTTTCATGTCACATGTGGACCGATTTGGTAGCGCACTACCCTCCACCCTAGGAAAAACCCGTGTTATGGGGGTTTAGTTCTGTAGGTACAAGTTTTATAATGTACTTAGTTTAATTATTTTTTTCCATCAATATATTATTTAAAGATGTTCAATTATCTTGTCGCACGCACATTTCAACATTTTTAGTTATATAAAATCACTAAATGTGAAACCGAACAGGAAAGCACCTATGAAAAATCGCGAACAAGAAGTGCGAGCGAGAAATTGTTTGACGGTTGTCAGCCTCTTAAGGCGACGAGCTAATGTTACTCTCGCTCGTTTACGTGCTTAAAAGTTTGCACGTGTACGATAACTAGTAAAGCAAACTTTTGAGTAGGAAAACATGTATCGATCAAAATGATTTTTTTACTAAACTGTGTGTAATCTGATTGCACAATAAATGGTTGATTGCGATTTTTCGAAAATGAGTTTAGTGATTTTATATCTTTCAACATGTCGAAACGTGCGAGCGAGAGCTACATTAGCTGTTGTCTTCGCCTTAACACTAATGTGCGAGTGAGGAGTTACTTACCTACTCGTATATAGTTTATTGATTTGCGCAAGCGCAGGTACAGTACATACTTGTTTTTACAATATTCATTATTATAATGATAATAACCAGGTTTTCAGCATGCTTCAAACAGAAAGAGTCCCAATTAAGAGTAATGAGGACTTCAATGTTTCTCACTTAATTAAAACATTCTTTATAAAGGCCATAATGGGCAGATGCCATCACAAAAACCTCAATATACAGGGTGTGAAAAAACAGCGTCTGAAATTTAACGCAGGTACACACATTAACCAATTCTTTTATATAACGAAGCTATGGATAAGGTGCTGACAAGACAATGACATGACTAATTCCTAAAAATATTTAGTGTAAGTTTTTTTCTATTTGCAGAAGCTTAAACTATTTTATCATATATTATTACTCTTTATTTGCATGAATTCAATCAGATAAATGTTAATGAATGAAAATGCATTTCAATTTCTGTATTTAATCGACCTGTATCAATCGATCAATCAATCAATCAATCTTCTTCTCGTCGTGCATTTGAAAAAGTGTGGTGAAATGATTTTAAATGCGCTTCGAAGAGTCTCCTTTTGAGCACAATAAAAATCCATTAAGAAGCGTGGTCAAATGATCCGGTTTTATAAAGTATTCTTGCACACCCTATCCTTTAATGACTGCGTTTTGTTTCTTGCAATGGATTTTTTTTCTTTTAAACCAATAAGTATGAAGCCTTTTATAGAATGGTCGTTATAAGGTGTGACTATTTACTTTTATATAAAAAATCAACCTAGATGGAAATAACTAGTTCATTGATTGGAAGTTGAGTATATTTATAGCGGGTGAGGGCTTTTTCTACTGCTGAATAAAGAGTAAAGTTATACTTACTTAACCTCTCGTGGGTTCACATGAGGCTCAACATCTGTATGCCTCAAGTTGATGGATGCAGGGCAGTGTAACGTAGGGCACGTTCCTATGGTGTGCGTGACTTACGAGGTAATGCTTTGTTATAGGTGATGGTAACCACTTAACATCAGGTGGGTCATCTGCTTGTTCCACTCTTACAGCTGATAGTTGCATAAAAAAAATATCCTGTCATCCTTTTTTTTAATGTGATAGACAAATAAACACAATTACAATTTAGAAGTTTCAAAAATAATATGATAATAATATATCAAGTTAGTCAAGAACATCAATTTGGTTGTCGATTTTGTAAGAAAATGATGGTGATTTCCGTTTCAATGAATTTAAACAAGACAGTAAAAAAAATACATAATTAAATTCCCACAGCAGAATCTAAAATAAATTATAATGAAAAAGCTATTTTGCTTCCAAAAATGTAAGCAACCGAATCCTTCACCAATTTAAATTTACTTTTCAAATAACTGGTATACATATTTTCATTTGATTATTGACCATTGACGTATTATTGAGGGTAGATTGATCACCTATCTATCAGTCGTTGTATTTTTGTCACATCGTAGTGGATGTTTGAGTAGAGGATTGACGTCAAGACACAACCGATTTAGCTATTATCACTCAGAAGTACCTAGACTGACGTTTTTATTCTTATTACAACTAATTGATATTCTCAACGAGATTTTATTAAAATATTGCATTTTATATGGCTTCTGAAGACCTGTTTGTAATAAGAAAACTCCGGTTACATGGGCAAGTATCGTACCTATATGAGAGTGCATATATCAAAATGCCGTAATACGTCAGTTGCTGGTTCATATTAGACTTTATTGCTTTTGTAATAAGGTGCATCTGTGGGCAGATGTTGTAAGGCGAGATGAAAGATCTTCTGCCATAAAGAGGCGCTACTCGGCACGAGTTGCAGGACCACGACCTCTTTCAGTTCAAACCAACTTGCATTGTATATTGAGCTTTATCGTGCATTCTTAAGATTCACTTTGCGTTGCAAAATGTAAGTATACAATGACTGGCTGAAACATTACAAATATTTATTAGAAACATAATGTTTAAAGTAAAAGCAAAAAATAAATCTTGTTGTAATCTTGGAGTTGATGGATTGATTGATATTTTATGTAACAATTGTCCCACGCACTACTTCGTCCACGTGTCAAACAAAGCTCTTTTGAATTTTTTTTCCTACGTTCCAACATTCCCGCTGCTGATAAGATAATAATAATAATATTGACCTGAAAATTATTGATTTTTAAGGCATTAATTTGCAAATAAATATCTTGCTTCATGATTCGATGAAAAAAATATTAACTGTTGATTTTGTTGTTTATATTTTTATGGTTTGTAAGATCTTAGCTTTTATATTACTTTCAGTCAATATTCGTGTAGACAAAGTGACACTTTTGTACACAAGTACTATTTATCCTTCTGTGGTTTCGAACAAAACTTGCTTCGTACCTTTGTATAGGTATAATTCTTAATTGAATAGCATTAAAGAATGATGATAGTGTTTTGATGATCAATAAGCACCTTTATGTCTTGTTTAGCGATCAAAACTTGAATGGCAGCTTTTAATCGATAATGTTGGATTAAATATAGAAACTTCATTAAGGTTCTTCTGTTAAAGGATCTGATAGATACAAGGTTTTAATTTTATCCAATTTTACCAATTTATCGATATGAAGATAGTTGATTATTGAGTACCTATCTTGCTCAATAATGTAGGTTTTTTTTTATACAACTAGTTGATGGAACAGGCAGATGGCCCAAATTATGTTAAGTTGTAACCATCACCTATAACAAAGCATTGTCTCGCAAGTCACGCACGATAGGAACGTGCCCCACGATGTACTGCCCTGCGTCCATCAACTTGAGGCATACGGATGTTAAACCTCATGTGCCTGTAATTACACCGGCAACCACACTCTTCAAACCAAAACACAGCAACGCTGCTTGGCGGCAGAAAAAGGCGTGGTGGTAGTACTTCCCCGGACGAGCCCTTCACAAAGAGCTCTACTACTCTTAAAGGTATTTTTTTTATTAGAAAATTCAATTGGAAACAAAACTAATAAATCAAAAAGCTTGTGCTAAGCTGATACATTGCTTAAATACTTTTATAGGAATTAAAAACGACTAAGATAATAATAGAAAAAGAAGAATGCCCGCCAAATAAGATGGTGGTGACCGCTCTACAAAAAAAAACAAAATGGCTGCGGATTACTATGTCACAAGGTTACTACCCCTTTAAAGATGCATTGTTTAAAACTATTCCTGTCACTGTTTGTCGCTAGCCGTTGATAAGAGACGGCGATAGTCAGCCTTTTTTGGAAGAACCAAGCCATAGGTCGCGAGGAACTGGCGGTACATTCCTAGTTTATAATACTTTTTAAATTAAACCTTGTAATTGACCGTTATGATATTTCGACGTATATTTTATAAGTTCTTTTTAAACCTTAAACTTCAGATTAGCTTAAACTAAAGCTGCGACAACAGGTGATGATCGATCTGTATTTAGTCACCTACTCTAGAACTATAGGTCCCAGTTCCACAAATTCGACTATACCTACAAGAAAAGAGACGAGAAACATACCTACCTATATTATTTTTTTATTATTTATACCTACCTATGTTTTTTTATTTATTTTTTTAATATTATCATTTATTTACAAAGAAAACATATATTTATAAAATTTATAAAAAAATATATGAAACAGTTGAGCTATCTGCAGACCGTTGCAAACGATCTAGAGATAGCTCAACTGATCCAATGTGTTGTTTTTGTTGTACACTCAGAACATTAATTGAAAATTCATACAGTTTTATACTAGCAAGTAAGTTCCCAAGAACAGTAAGGCTACGGGAACAGTTAAGAAGTCGGGACAGGGCAGGTTAGGTTAGGCGATCCTATCGAAGCACGATCCTACACACACTAGTTTCATATGTACTCCGCTACCACATAGGCTGGTACAGTTAACAGAAAAAGAAAATCGAGCAGGACTCTTGATAGTTATATAAAATAAAATAAAAAATAAATTGTTGGACATTCCACACAGCACTATCTCGCCCCAAACTAAGCCAAAGCTTGTGATATGGGAACCAGATAGCTGATATACTACTTATATACTTTATTTTTGTAAATACATACTTATAATATTATATAACACCCAGACAGAAAACAAACATCTATGTTGATCACACAAATGTTTGTTCTCGGTGGGGATCGAACCCACGGCCTACGGCGCAGAAGGCAGAGCTACTACCAACTGAGCTGTGAAGGCTGTCATATGTCAGACCTGTAGATGGAACCACGGTCGCATAAGTACCGTAGTAGCATGTCCCTGAGTTATTCGTCGAGTGAGATTAGAATCCGATGGCGCAGTTGGTTAGCGCGGCCCTGTATCAAGGGGAAGGTTGTCGGTTCAAATCCCACTCGGATAATAACTTTTGGGACTATATTAAAAATGTTTGAGAAAAAGATGATCAGGATGAAGTTTTGCAAGAGTTTGTGAACGAAATCTAGCAGGTACAGTTAACAACAATGTAAATGATGATAAAATGAAGTTTTGAAAGAGTTTTGTTAGTGAAATCTTTAAAAATCTTAAAGCGCCTTATGCCCGATTATTCGCGTATTTTTCACTTGTATGACATTTTATGCAGATGATATAATGTTCTATTTGATTTCATTGATTATTATAGTTACCTACTACAAAATTAGAATCGCTCATGTAGTTTTTTAATTATATTATGTTTTTTGTATTCTTGTTTTTTATTATGAAAAACCTTAGTCATTGATAGACAATATCGAAGTTTTGAAGTAGATATAACTTATGATGCTGTCTGTACAAGTACCTACCGTCTTTACTCGTAGTAGCTCTTTATGTTTGAACTTGTGGAGAGCTCAATTTGATACGTGTGGTGATTTCTTACAACCTATATATAACATTTCAGAATTAGTTACCTTAGTTACCTAAAATAGATGCGTTTTCAACATTGTTTTAGATTAGTTTAGTGCCTTCGTAAGTCATGCACGATAGGAACGTGCCCTACGATGCACTGCCCTGCGTCAATCAACTTGAGTGATACAGATGTCAAGCCTCATGTGCCTGTAATTACACCGGTAACCACACTCTTCAAACCGAAACACAGCAACACTTTAGCTGCAGAAAAAGGCGGTGGTAGTACTTCCCCGGACGAGACCTTCACAAAGAGCTCTACTACTCTTAAACCTTACTTTCAGTTTTTGAAAGATCTCTGTGCTTTATCTAACGACATATAAATATTCGACGGCTTAAAAATCGTTCTTTCTGGATACTTCTTCAGAACTTGATGACAATTAGAACAATAAAGAGAGGTTAAAATGAATTTTAAAAAAAGCATTACGCATCGTATAAATGAGTCGGTTGTGGGTTCGAATCCCACTCGGCTCGTAACTTTCGGGATACTATGAAATGATTATCTACTATAGTTGTTTTGTATCATAGACCACACATACTGATTACAATCTCAATACACTACACAGTAAACTAACCCAATACTAACAGTTAATCGAGTTAACCCTTATACAGCACGGGCGATTCTCAATTTACGAGTTTAACGAATTATTCGCTTACCAACAGTTATTAATTGTCATCGGGAGGCGGGACAGGGAGGGGTTAAGTAGAGGGGATCATCCCTTAGGTTACAAACAAGGGCACGTTCCTATCGTGCGTGACTAACGAGGCAATGCTTTGTTATTGGTGATGGTTACCACTTAACATCAGGTGGGCGATCTGCTGGTTCCATCGACAAGTAGTATAAAAATATAGTTTTTTTATACAACTTGCTTACGATCACGCTGACGCTGCTACGTAATGCACGATAGGAACGTGCCCTGCGTCCATCAACTTGAGGCATACAGATGTTCAGCCTCATATGCCTGTAATTACACCGGCAACCACACTCTTCAAGCCGAAACAGCAACGCTACTTGGCGGCATAAAAAGGCGTGGTGGTAGTACTTCCCCGGACGAGCCCTTCAAAAAGAGTTCTTCTACTCTCTACCACCATTCATATACCCGCTATTTTATAGTGACTCTACCTAGAGTCACTATAAAATAGCGGGTATATGAATAACTTTGTGGAGTGTTTTTAGCGTCAGTATATCATGCCTGTGACTACATCAAACTAGCTTCGGATTCAAGTCCATCCATAGTGCGGGACGAGTTACCCGAGGCTAGAACAAACGCAGTATATCTTTTATTTACACAACATAGCGAAGAACTATTTATTTGAAACTATACTTGCCCATCATTTTTATGTCAATGATAATTAACATCATATAGGCATGTGTGGTGTTGATTTATTTCATCCAAATACGCATTGTTTAGGAACTATTTGATAGACCACGTGACACTTAATGGCATGCGTCAATTCCATACATTTCGGGTTTTTTTTACTAACTTCATGAAATTTAGAACGCGCCTTGGCCACAGGCGCTGCTAGTATTTCATCTAAAGTCTAGTACCACTATTGCCCCGCAGATAGTCCCTGAATCCGCCCCCGATTGTCACGGATATAGCAATAAAGCCGGGACTACACTAGTCGCAATAAACTAACGGCTATCGCTACCCGGAGCTATGTAATAGACGCTTTATAATTGCCCTCGATAATGTTCCGGCTGAAATTATTGTTGTGCTCCAGCCTTTATGTGGAAATTGATCATTGATAGGAAACAGTAGTTAGCCGAAGATAGTGAAAGATGGATTGCTATCTAATAAAGCTCCGATTTCATTTGTGCAATCTAAGTAAATAGGTACGTTTTGGCAATTTGATCGTTCATTATTACTGAAAGAAATGATTTTGGTCTCAATGCTACTGTTTTATGTCCTATTAAGTACTTATACAGGTATACTATATGTGACATAAATGATTTTGTGTTGTAATGTTTCAAAGTGATACTTGTGATTCTACTGAATAAAGACTATTTTGATTTGACACAGTTGGTCACTATACGAATTGGTAAAGATAGTTATAAAATGTTGATTATATAAAATAAATAAATATTGGTGGACATTCCACACAGCACTATCTCGCCCCAAACTAAGCCAAAAATTGTGATATGGGAACCAGATAGCTGATATACTTACTACTTATATACTTTTTTTTTTGTAAATACATACTTATAATATTATATAACACCCAGACAGAGAACAGCTTTTTTTTGACAGCCTTCACAGCTCAGTTGGTAGTAGCTCTGCCTTCTGTGCCGTAGGCCGTGGGTTCGATCCCCACCGAGAACAAACATTTGTGTGATGAACATAGATGTTTGTTCTCTGTCTGGGTGTTATATAATATTATAAGTATGTATTTACAAAAAAAAAAAAAGTATATAAGTAGTATATCAGCTATCTGGTTCCCATATCACAAGCTTTGGCTTAGTTTGGGGCGAGATAGTGCTGTGTGGAATGTCCACCAATAAAAAAAAAAAAAAAAAAAAAAAAAAAACATCTATGTTCATCACACAAATCTTTGTTCTCGGTGGGGATCGAACCCACGGCTTACGGCGTAGAAGGCAGAACTACTACCAACTGAGCTGTGAAGGCTGTCATTATTATTTTATTTATTTAATCGACGGTATAAAATAAATTTTCCATTAAACAAAGTCATTTTAAAACAGGTATCTACAAAAAAATGGATTATTCTTGTTTAATACAGGGCGCTTGGAAACTGTTGGAGGAGGCCTATACACTACTAACTTACATAAGATTAGATTAGCGGATAAGTACTATATATTTGATCCATTAAATATATGTTTAAATGTTACTGTCAACAAAAAATTGTAAAAAGACAAGAAAGGCTTTTTTATTTTTATTTATTTATTAATACAGAGTGCAACCGCAAAACTGATATTTCAAAACAGTCACAAAAACGTCACCACCATTCAATTCAAGTAGCTGCTGATCATAGTTTCCCATAAACAATGGTACGCACCAACACAAGTGGGCGGCATGTACTCAGCCATTTACAACGGTTTACAATCTCACTGGGATGCCATAAAACTGACCAATAAAAGTTCATTATTCGCTTGTTCGCGCTTCCAACTTTTATTTGATTAGTTTACGACTCTTGTAAAACCATATAGTTCGGACGTCGATTTCGAATGTGATGTGTCAATTTGTAGGTTGTAAAGTTTGGTGTTACGGAATTATGTGTTTATTGCATTTTTATGGGTTATTCTATGGGAATTAACCAAGTTATAATCAAACTGTTTTATCAAACGACTGCATGAAGAATTTGGTTCGATCTATATTGTAGCTGTCTTTTTCGAAAACTTTGTTTTTTTTAGTTATGAGGGTAGTTACACGTGCAGAAAAGAGACAAAAGGCTCCCAATAGTAATTTAAAAATGGCCGCATTCTTACACTTATAGATTTGGACTTCAAATAAAGAGGATATAATTCATTTTAAACTTCTTTAATTTGTCTGTTTGCCATTCAGTTAGAATAAAGCTATTTTGTTTGAATTTTAGTACATTATTCAAATATAAAATTCAGTGGTATAACATAAAATAGTCTTTTTTGAATTCATAAAATAGAAATTCAGTATTTTGTATCTTCTTTCTCTTTGTGTCGATATTCTTTTGAGGGTTGTAAACTTTATGGAGGACTGACTGCAGTCTGTTCTACCAGCGGCTTCTGTTTTCTACAAAACAGATTGCGTCATCCTATAGGATTCGTATAGGATTCTAATGATGAGCAAATCTTAACCCATCAAATTGGGTTCTGTTTTTGCGACGTTCTTCAATTTTGCGACTCTTGTCAACGACAAAAGTTAAGGCGAATACAAGAGCTAATGTGACACTCGCTCGCACGTTTCGACGTGAAAAAAGATATAAAATCACTAAGCTCATTTTCTAAAAATCGCAATCAACCATTTTGTGTGCAATCACATTGCACACAAAATGGTAAAAAAATCATTTTGATCGATACGAGTTTTCCAACTTAAAAGTTTGCTTGTGTAAAAAAACTAGTAAAGTAAACTTTTGAGTAGGAAAACACGTATCGATCTAAATGAAATGTGGCATTAATAAGTATCATTTAAAACAAATTGTTTATAAATTAAGAAGGTTTTGCTCTTAAGACTAATTATTTGTTTTAGTTATGCTTAGCTACCTATATCAAATAAAATAATAATAAAAACTTTTTGTCGCTTACTGTAAATATTATTTCCAGTTTCTGTAAATTATAGCTATAAATATTAATTATTCTGCTTTACCTATAATTTCTCACATTTTCTCACGACTCAAATTAATATATTCACTCCGAGAAAACATTGACCGTCCGAGGAATATTAAAAATTACCATTTATTATACCTGAAAAGTGTAGATTGGTGGACATTATAGGCGTGGTGGTGTTTATGCAAAGACGAACCAGTCAAGTGGTAGGTTGAACGGTAGCCATGACCGCTTACCTAATTGCATCATGAGCTGATTGCTATAATTCGTCTGAGGTCGGATGTTGCATCTATAGAAAAAAGTTGTTATTTATACAAAAATGGCGGTTCGGATGTTGCATCGCCTGAAAATATTTTTTATACCAAAATGTTTTTTTATTTTAAACAACTAGCTGATGGAACAATCAGTAAGCCCACCTGAAGTTAAGTGGTAACCATCACCTATAAAAAAATACCTCGTAAGTCACGCACGATAGGATCGTGCCCTACGATGCACTGCCCTGCGTCCATCAACTTGAATTTAAGATGTTAAGCCTCATGTGCCTGTAATTACACCGGCAACCACACTCGTCAAAGCGAAACACAGCACCGCTGCTTGGCGGTAGAAAAAGGCGTGGTGGTAGTACTTCCCCGGACGAGCCCTTCACAAAGAGCTCTACTACTCTTGTCAGTTCCGAACGGCAAAGCCGCTCGCTAGTCTTCGAATGCTTTCGCTCGGTTAGTCTGTAGTCGACATAGGGAGCATTTGAAACATTTGACAGTATGTACTTTTTGAAATACATTAACTTTGATAGCACTAATATCTCTGTTTATTGGTTCCTTGTAATCTAAGCAAATAGTTGTATAAATTATTGAAAAAGTGCTCAGGTAACTAACGCCTCAAATTAAATAAATAAAGCATTAATCTTCAAGCGTTTTAATTGAAACTTGAGTTAATTGAGTGAATGTTGTACTGCGCATGCGCTTTTCGTGATTTATGCCAATCCAGTCTATTTATGTATCCGAAGCACGTTCGTAACTTACACCTGCATTATTCTAGTGGCTGATTCAACCAGGGTCCCCAAGACTATAAAAAATGGCATAGTATGAATGGTTTTTAATTATTATTATAATCATAAAAATCGAGTTTATCGAGTATTTTTTTTTACGAAATATGAATATATGTAATGACTACTATCACTACTGTTTTTTTTTATAATTGACTCTTCTCGGTTTGTGGCTATCCTCTTCCAGTTGCTTTATTATTTTACAAGCTGGTGCCCGCGACTTCGTCTGCGCAGGATTAGTCACACAATATCTTTATAAATTGTAGCCTATGTGTTATTCTGATGTATAAGCTATATTATTGTAAGGTTTAATTAAAATCCATTCAGAAGTTTTTACGTGAAAGAGTAACAAACATCCATCCATCTATCCATCCATCCATACTTACAAACTTTCACGTTTATAATATTAGTAGGATGTGTCAAGTATTCGAAAGGAGCCTCTTGAGGCGCACTTAAAATCCTTTCACCACACAGTTTCGAAAGAAATTAGTGACACAACAAGAAAGAATCACTACTGATTTTTTTTTAATAATTGACACGGTCGGTCTGTGGCTATTCTCTTCCAATTGCTTTATTTTTATATTTAGATAACATCAAAATATTTAATTTTGACAAGAATTTTACAGTAGATTTGATAAGGTATGAACTTATAATTGTACGCTGAGCCTGAGTAAAATTAATTGAACAAAAATCACTGACATCTGTAACATACATTTAATTTGTTATTATAACACCCCTAACTAAAACAATAAAACAAAATACTACGACTAAATAAAACATTTTTTTTATACAACTTGCTAATGGAACAAGCAGTTAGCCCACCTGATGTTAAGTGGTAACATTCACTATAACAAAGCATTGCCTCGCAAGTCACGCACTATAGGAACGTGCCCTACGATGCACTGCCCTGCGTCCATCAACTTGAGACATACAGATGCTAAGCCTCATGTGCCTGTAATTACACCGGCAACCACACTCTTTAAACCGAAACACAGCGTTGCTGCTTGGCGGCATAAAAAGGCGTGGCGGTAGTACTTCCCCGGACGAGCTCTTCACAAAGAGCTCTACTACTCTTAATTACTACTCTTACCCATAACTAAACCAATAAAACAAAATACTACGACCAAATAAAACATTCCATTCTCCTAATATATTCTAACTAGACTTACCTACCTATCAAAATCAAGTGCCTCAGCACAACACCCTTAACCACTGCACGGCTAAATAGCCCACTAAGAACACACTTGCCAGGATAAAAATACTATCGAACTTTCCGCCCCACGGTGGATAGGAAAGGGTTAACCCTCAACTTTTTCCTCTCCGACCCCCATTCGTCTCTGGAGATACTAATTTATCTTTATCTGAAGTTCTTTATGGCTTCAGAAATTCCCTTTTCGCGGTATTGTTCAAGGGTTTGATTAAAGTAGGGCGAGTTGGGATTTTCGTATGTATTGTTTGGTGAAAGATTGGTTTTCGATGTATCTTTGTAATGAAGTAGTTGGTCCATGCAGGTAAGAGACTTTATAAAAATTAAAAAAATATATAACAACTATCTTCTAACAAGAGCTGATGGAAATTATTCCAATATAATTGATAAGGCAAGGAATTTTACTATTGCTATTTATTTACCCCCAATCGTTTCATATCATTAAACCTACATTAGTTAAAAATAGCCCTGCTTAACATTACCCATTGGTTCTTCTAATATTGATTATATATATTGTGTAAATTAACATTAAATATTGGTTAATAAACAAACATTCCACACAGCACTATCTCGCCCCGAACTAAGCCAAAGTTTGTGATATCGGAACCAGATAGCTGATATACTACTTATATACTTTTTTTTTGTCAATACATACTTATAATATTATAGAATAATAACACCCAGACAGAGAACAAACATTTATGTTCATCACACAAATGTTTGTTCTCGGTGGGGATCGAACCCACGGCCTACGGCGCAGAAGGCAGAGCTACTACCAAATGAGCTGTGAAGGCTGTTAAACATTCATTGTAGGCCCAGCAATAAACATCTGATTATTGTTATAGGCCCAGGTTCTTTTTGAATAAAACAATCAATAAATGCCAGTGCTCTTAAACGGTGAAGGAAAACATCGTGAGGAAACCAGTTAGTATTCTAACAGCGGCGATGGACTTGCAACCTGTCACGTATGGAATTCCAACTACTGCAAAATGTGGGTATGTGCCAAATTTAATGTTTGGACGTACCTCTGACTACCTCCCTTAAGCATCCTCAAAAAGAATCTGGAGTTAGTACTTGGTACTAAGAGATCTGAGGGGATATCTACCGTGCCTGGTGATTAAAGTCGTGAAGCTGTTTCAATCAATAAAACTTTATTAATTTATTCCACCCAAAACGCAATCACAAAACTATGCTACGTAAAATTAATGCCACTGGACTTTAGAATATACGTGACAATGTTAATTAAACGAAATAACGGGTTTTGTATACAAAACACCACTCTTAAAAGACCCTTGGCAGAATATTTTTAGCGTGAAATCCCATAAGATTATTGGGAAAGAAGGTGTGGGGCGGATCAACTAAGAATGGTCGTAAGTTCATATGGGAAAGAGGAACTACGGTTTCCAACTCGATTTTGAAACTCACTCTAATTTCACGGGATAAAAGAATTTCTATGAGAATTATTTGATTCCTATTAAAAAAAACAATAAGATTCTCATGTTACCGATGTTGTTGAATTCTATGAGCGACAGCGGCATTAAAAAAAAACAAGTTCCTATCGACACACAAACATCTTATCAAGATAGCCATAGGATCCGACTTACCTCGCTCGTGAATGTGAAGTTCAATCAAAAACTAAACACAAAGACTTTTTTGTTTTCTTGCAAGAATCAGGGTAGAGATGCTATATAACTTTATAAGTAAATAAGACTACTAACAGTTTCTATTTTATACCTTTTTCATACAACTGTCTCGCTAAATAAAATAGTACTAGGATCTATGTTTTAATTTAACCGTTACAAGGTACCCCATGTTTGCAGAATGCAAAACAAAACTTGAAGTTATTTTCGTTTCGAGTTTGCGAGTTCATAGTTAGGGAAAGAGCACCAACTCAGCCAAATAATTGCTATTCTATTCACACCGAGAGGGCGATTTATGCCCGGAATTATTTCCTTGTTGTTTTATTCGGGGATTTGTCACTCTCCCCGCTTTTATAATTACCCCTAGATATCGAGTTACTTTCTCGTTCGAATTTATGCTTCTGAACTTTTCGTTAGTTATATAATCTTGATGTGTATTATTATATAGGGCGTTTGAGGAGTTCAGATAAAAAGGATTATTCATAAAAACGGTTTCATGTGTGTTTCAACACCTCAACGACTCTTTTTTGAACTCTTATGAATCATCTGTACGGTCAAAACTTCAAAACGTCGGCAGAAGTGATAAAATTAGTCATTTATATCATAAAAAATTTAAAGGGTTTTATAATTTTCGTGTTTGGTAATTTATTATTATTTGTTGGTCAAAATGTCATAAAAAAATATACTTAATAAATAACAGAATCCTAGGATACTCACCATCATGTAAATGGATACCTGATTAAATCTAAATCATAGTGTAGGTAACAAAATGTTCAATGATTGCTAATTTTACATAACAAAATATTTGAACTAAATCATTATAATTCGTTATTTCAGCATTTTACTATTGTACCTATTTAATTCAAATAATCTTACATAGTTCACCGGCAATAAATAAATTGGTAGCGACATCTTCAATTCTGTACATACAAACTTTCACATCGTAGTTCATGCGTTTGGCGATAGATGGCGCGAAACATACATCGTGACAGCGCCACCGAACATCGACGGCACAGAACAAAAACTTGAAAAGCTTGCTGTCGCGCGAGCGTTCAGAGAAGTTTACGACGCAATTTACAGTTCGTATATTACCCGGGACTTCATCTAACACGACAAATACACTTCCTGAATCTTCTTTTTACACATGTTTTGGTTTTTTGTTGCCTACCTACCTGCTTTTATGGATTTTCTTTTGTTTTTTCCTCGTTCCAATTTTAACATGAGATGAATAATTTTGTTTTTTAATTATTACCTATTTATCTAAGCACTTTGTCTAGTAAAGCATTTTGTTGTCTACCTAAATTATTGCCGTGGTATCATAGCTGTACTTAGCTAATTAAACTTCCTCTACAGTTTGTGTACAACAATTTCACAAAATATTACTGCAACGCTACACTAGCGTCATCAAGCGATCTCATAAAGCATTAACTTTACGACGTGACGTGTCAACTGACCTCAGATAGCTCGTAAAAAGCTTCACCAATATAAACTGAGATGGCGTTAGTAATTTGAGTGACGATGGGCGCCATCTATAGAACGAGTATTGAGATATTACTCTTCACGCACTGATTCAAGGATTCAGGAAGGCTATGGTTTTATTGGGTTATAAAAGTTACGGCTCTCCCGTCGAATAGGTATGGAGATATTGGGGCGAATGGGCGTGTAAGACAAGAGACCGACTTTTATTGTTTGTAAATTGGCTGTAAAATTATGAGTTCGGTCGTATTGTGGGTAATCAAGATCATCTGTTTTGATGGAGCCAGATTGGTTTATTGTGACTTAATGAGGTTTATAACGTGTATAACACGTGGTCTAATAAAACTGGCGTCGCCGTGTCTAGTTCATCGATTTGCTAATGTGTCTAGCTGACGGCTTTTATTACCCTCTTAAATTTATAGAGTCGTTTTCTAAAGATTGATGAATGTCAATATAACAATTTATTATAGTCCTCATTTCGAATTTATGCAACTAAATAACACCAGCTTAGTAAGTTTTATTTCAATTTTGTTTTTATATTCAGTCAGGTAGTGTAACGTAACAATAAAAAAGAAAACACAGGCGTCAATAATATTGGACGTTATCGATTAGTTCTGCTATTCGTTGATAGATGGCGCTACGCGTAATATGGGCTTTATTAAAAACTTCAGTGTAGAATTATGTCATTAAACATATTAAAATAAACATTCATCATTGTCTTTATTCATTAACATTGCTAAAAATCATATGTATTTTTACAGGCACTAAGTATTTATTTATTGTTTTCAAGGCTTACAAACTTTGCAACTTTACTACAAAACTTTAATCTATCACAAAACCTAATGCAATAATCGTACAGAGTTAAAACGATTTGTTTACATTCGTAAAATGTATTATCTCAGTAGTATGAACCGTCGGTTAATTGTTTGTTTTACGACACTTTTACGAGGAACGTCATCGTTAACTTGACGTTTACGATCGGTTCGCACTTGCCGTGATTGTTGATGTGCACTTTACAACTGATTTTATAAACTGATTTTGATGACAAAGGATTATGAATAAACTGGTTTATAGCACCTGTTATTCTTTTCTTTTACAATAATGAGTAATATTATGAAAACAGAAACAGCTCCACGACTTTATCCCCAGTCACGGTAGATACCCCTCCGATCTCTTAGTACCAAGTGCCTACTCAAGGTTCTTTGAAGATGTCTAAGGGGGGTAGTCAGAGGTACGATCTCATATAGCATTTGGTACATACATACCCACATTTTGCAGTAGTTGGTCTACAACTGAAACAAACTCAAGGACATGTGAGTCAGCATGGTAAAATACACAATGTGCAATGGTAAAATACACAATGTGGGCTTATTAAATTCAAGCACCATTTAATTTCAAATACAGATCCAATTAAATGTTGACATTCAATCCGAGTATAATAAACAACATAGGAGCAACCGTTGATATATTTTTCTATCAAAAACAAAGTAGATATTACCCCCCGGCGTATTGAGCTAGTTAATAAACCAAGCAGGAACAAGACAAAAAATAAATCAAGAGAGAAAGAAACAGTGAAGGAGCGTTATTTATGGATGCACATTTGGGATGAACGGCACAGAATATAAAGTTATTTCCTGGTTCGGTCATTATAATCTACTATTTTTTTTTTTTACTATTGGAGGCTATTTTAGGCTGGATTACTATATAGATTGGTTGAGTTTTATAAATCGTTATACGTAAATAAATCTATAAAAAATGCTAATTAATTATAGTTTGTTAGTCCTAGTAAGAGTATAACATTTAAATATTTTTCCGGAAAATTTAAGTAACTGCTTGACTTATTATGAATTTATGATCGTTTTAAGATATACCTATTCATATACTAAGTGCTACTACCTACTTAGTATCTGAAATAAATTTATGTCGAGATAAAGTACCTATACCTACTTAGAAGAATATAAAATTTTAAAAGCTGGTAAGGAAAAGATTGTCAAAATTTCGTAGACATGGTTTTTGCGAGCGTACCGCCTATCGCTATGAGTAAGTTATGGCCGGCGTAGGGTGAGTTACACCCTGCTTAGGTCACGTGGTCCGAAAGAGATGGCGATACAAAAAATGCACCAGTGAAAAAAGGATGCGCAAACTTGGGGCGGCAAGTTATCTTCGTTTCATTCAACTCACACTCGCTCCCGAACGTCCGTATAGATCAATAAAACTACTTTATCTCTTTTTGGCACATCCCCATCCCGTCGACGACTTCCTAGAACGATACCTTGCATCCATGCTTTCTTAAACTAAACAAAACTAATTTATCAAAATCAAGCTTTCACTAAAAAGTATGCTTACAGAAGAGTACAATGCGGATTCGAAATTCAAAATAAGTCTTTCATAAAAAAATCTAAACAAAAGGTTGAATGACGTATTCAAAAACAGAACGCTGCGTGACAAATTCGAAAAAAGGTTTTGTTAAAAAGTTTCGTTCTTTTTAAAAAAGGAATCGCCGTTAACGCAATTGTGGGACGTTTTTTTTCGGGGTAAGGCCGTGTACGAGCTTTTTATCCGTGTTTACAAAGGTAAATGGTCGTAAAATAATATTACCCGGCCATTAAGAGAGAGCCACAGGTAGAGCCAGTTCACTGCGATAGTGCACCGGTAGTTGTAAGTAATTGAAGCTGTTAATTTTCTAGTAAGTGTTTACGTGATTTTGAGAAGTTTACTGTTCGGAATTGTGTGCAGTTCAGACTGTTGCAATTTAAACTGTTATTTGATGTTGCTTCTTACTGCCGCACCAAAATCGCTCTATAAAATCGCATATTGCGTTATTAGCAATTGTACGCTAATAATTTATGGACAAAAGTGGTTAGAATTTCTTCATCCCAAAATGTGTGTGAAGTCTATAAAGATACCTATTTATTTGTTGTACAAATAACCAAACAATTAGATGTTTCTATCCCAGGAGTATCTTATGGTCATGATTCCTGGTAAGTCTGTAATCATCCTTATAATACTTACCTTGTTCCCAATAGAAGTATCTACGTAGTAAAACAGCCTTACTCACTAAAGGGAATCGAAGTCGGTACAGTTAATAATGCGCAATACTTCGAGTCATAATGAACTTGTTCAAATTAAGAACATCACACGTTCAATTTTTTTTAAACATTGGCGATCTCTCCATAGGCAATACAAATACAATACTTTGAGTCATAATGAACTTATTCAAATTAAGAACATGTCATGGTGATTTTTTTTTTAAACATAGGTCGCTATTCCTTATGCAATAGCTTGCATCTAGACTCTTCCACGAGAACTTGCGTTGGTAGTTGTGAGTAAAATAAAGTTGCGTTCATACTTGTATCTTTCGTATCAAACAAAAGTTTGGTCACGCTTAATGCCTTTACGACTGCCGGGGGTGACATAAAGAAAATGAAAAACATTTTGTATTATTCTTGTTACTCTCTTACCCGCGTAAGTTGTACGACCCTCGAAGGGCGCTGCAGACGCGCGAATTCGAATATCGTTTTAATTTCTTTTAGCATCTGTCTCGAGCTTGTTTGTGGCCACCGGTTTTTGACGTTAAGACGGCGGAATTTACAATTATCAAAGCACTCATTTTCGTGATTTTTCGGATTTAAAAATGGTTTTTAACGGTTTTTTGTAACTATATAAAAATATTGATATAATATTATAGAGTTGGTCGTTGACGCCTTTGTCACTTCAAATCACGTGGGTAAGAATTACCAGTTTTTTAACCGAAACCTCATTAAAATTAATTTTGTAGAAACATAAAGCAACCTTATTGAAACATAAAGCAACGGAGTTAATATTTTTATATTCATTATCTTACATCATGCACTGAGTCAAATGTGTTAGCATTACATACATAAATGTCTGTCTATGTCTATGTCTATGTCTACATACAATTTATGTAATATATTAAAATTGGACCACACTGCAGTTTCATTATTGCAGCTTCAACTATCGAAGGCGTAAAAATAAACTGTTTTTCTGTACAAAAACCATTTTCCTTAGAAAAAAACACTCAACTTTATTTCTGTCTCGTGTGTAAAAGTACGCAAAGTCGCAATATTGCAGACCGCCTTGCAGCATCCCTCTTCCGCCGTCGCTGCTTAGACAAATATCCGCAGGAACTAGTTACGTGTCTCGACTTGGCTACGTGCTTTTTAAGAATAGCCAGAAAACACAATTGTTCCTGTAAAATCAATAAACACTTAGGTTACAAAGACCTCACATAATTTCACCATTGTTGCTACCATTGTCTGTCGTGCTAGTTGATTGCCATGTTGTCAAAAAAGCAGCTGCTCATATTTTGAGGGTCGCTCTATGTAGAGTACCTAACCAGTATTTTGTATAGTAAGCATTCATATTTTAGTAATTCTCTTGCGTGACCCCATAGTATAGGGTTCCGTACCCAAAGGGTAAAACGAGACCCTATTACTAAGACTCGCTGTCTGTCCGTCTGTCTGCCTGTCTGTCCGTCTGTCACCAGGCTGTATCTCATGAACCGTAATAGTTAGACAGTTGAAATTTTTACAGATGACGTATTTCTGTTGCCGCTATAACAACAATTACTAAAAAATAGAATAAAATAAATATTTAAGGGGGCTCCCATACAACAAACGTAATTTTTTTTGCCGTTTTTATAGATCATGATACGGAATACACTTGGCCGGTTTTTATTTTATACTTCTTACTGGTGAAACAAGCAGATGAAGTTAAGCGGTTACCATAACATAATGACAAGGAATTTACTCGCAAGTCATGCACGATATGAACGTGTCCTACGATGCACTGGCCTTCATCCATCAACCTCAGGCATACAGATGTAGGTGATGGTTATCACCTAACATCAGGTGGGCCATCTGCTTGTTCCATCAGCTAGTTGTATTAAAAAAAAACAGATGTTAAGGCTCATTATACCTGTAATTTCCCGACCACACCCTTCAAACAGAAACATCAGCAACGCCGCTTGGCGGATGAAATAAGCATGGTAGTAGCTTCCCTGGACGAGCCCCTCGCAAAGAGCTTTACTACTCTCAAAATTATTTATCTTATTATTTCGCAGTAATTATCGTGTGAATTATTGGTGTCAAAACTCTTAATAGGTACATATTTTTTGTTTCCAATATTTATGTGGGCTTAGATAAAAATAATGACGGAATATAACAAAAAACAACTACGAATTTTATTTAAATTTTGCATTCGTAACAAGCGCTATAAATTAAATAAAACATGTGGCGTTTTAAGTTAGTTCCCAGCTCCAAAATTGTAAGTAACAAATTTACAGTTTTTTATAACAAACTACTGCTCACACTTTTAATTGGTTGAATACATTTTTGTTGAGAATGAAACCACTTACCCTGATTTCCTGAAAAAAAATCTTGTATCAGTATCGGATCTATTGATTTTCTGATGTGGATGAACTGTGGAGTACGCTCGTTTTCATTTTTGCTCATTTATGGCTCCTCTGTTCTTTTTTTGCTGATGGAACAAGCATTATGATCCTTGCCGGCTGGCTTTGCCAGTATCTAGTGACTATAATATAGTTTATACCATTCCCCCTCTAAAAAGCTTTTTTTTTATTCTTTTTTGTAGACAAATGATTGACACAAAAAAAGAGCTACAGAAAATGTGAAGTCGGCTGTCATTTGTTTAAAAGAAAATAGTAGCAGTTTTCTTCGAGAAACATTTCGCATTCCATATTCAAATCTGACACGCTTTTGTGACTGACAGCTTTGCAACATCGTCTACCCGATCATTTCCTACGATTCGATCGAGTAAATAAAGCGATAACTTCGTTCAAAGCTCCGAAATAGAACCGTTCAGTAAATCAGTGAGGAGGCGAGCGGAAAAGCTTGGTGTTGAATAAAATTCCTTAGCTGTTAGTATAATTTCGTAACAGAGGCGGGCTGAGAGCGAGGCATGCTATAAACTTGTCAACTGGAACTATTTCTGAGCTGTTTGTTTTCCCTTTTGACAAATCGTGTCGCGACGCCATCTTGCGGCGCTGAGAACACAGCTGAATTGTAATAACATAAAAGTTTACGCTGCGTTTGAGTTCTGACAATATTGTTGAAACTACTTTCGATGAAACTTAAACGTTTATTGAAACCACAATCTTTTTATGTCGTTTTTATTAACAGCTCTACGGTTAAATATCGTATTGTTGACTAAGAAATCGCTTAGAATAACATTGGCCTACGTAAGCTTTTGCTTTAATCATTGTATTGTATCCAGTTTTTCATTTAACAAAATAATTAGACCATCTCAACCCATACTCATAAACATAACTTAGTTAAAACATTGCTCAAAGAAACCCTATTAGTATTTTTTATTACTTACCCAATAGTAAGAGATGGCATTAGTTTAGATATTGTACATCTTTTGTCAACTTTTTTATAGGTAAATCAAGCAAAAATGTGTAGATGTAGCTTTGAGTTCTTGCATTCTTGCATTTCGTTACAAAACTTCCACCATACCTAATAATTGTTCCAAAAAACAAAAACCCATCTCCAAAACTAACTAGATTTTACCAAATACAATACATTTATCATAAATATTATATATCGCGGTCACATAACTCAGCCCGCGTCCCGGGTTCGCTCGTAATTCGTCGTGTGTGGCTCGCGACTCTTCTCTATAACACCCACTTCACTACATCGTCTTACAATCCTTAACCGTGTCACGGAAATATAAACGTTTTACGACAAGAAAAAAGACCGAAAGTTGAATTTCCTGAAAAGGTAACTTACGTCTCTTGTGTTGCGACGTAAAAGTAAAACCTTAGACAAATGTGATCTATGATAAACGTGATTTCGGTAACGAGAATCGTCGTTGATGTATGGTCACGACCTGTTATTTTTCTTAGTAATAGGAAAAAAGAAAGTGTGAAAGGACCTTCATAAATAATACGTGAATTATTGTTTATCGTCAGATCACGTGATTAGACGTAATAGAAGGCATCATTTAATCTTTTCGGGAGTGTTTTGTTGGAGGATGTACGATAGCTATTTGTTAATGTTCACTCTGTAAGTACTCAGGGTGATAAACAATGTTGATAGATACTGAATTTATCAAGCAAGAAACAATTATTCATTTTATCATCATCAGTCTAAATGTCCCTGTCACACAGTAAAGTATTGGGACCGTAGCAAACTTTTTTCTTAGATACTTGTAATATCGGTTTATGTTCACTCTAACACCTATATAGGTTCATATAAACATTCCATAGATATCAATCTATGAAATCTGTAAGGTACACTGCTAAAAGCGGGTCCATAAATAACACATTTCTATAAAGAAGATCTCTAGTTGAAGTCCAACCGGCCTGCCGGCCAGCGTGGCGTCTCGAAGTTTTATTACAAATCATACCGGGATTTACGAGGTGTGTGCACCCGACCCAGGACTTGTTACTGCGCTGAAATATGAGATTTCAATACGTGAAGTATCAATAACAAAACCTGCAGTTTGGATCTAGAAACATCTTTTTCGTTTAATACTTTTTCGCGTACCGATCATCGATTAAAACTTTTTTATGATAAACTAAAAAGTATACTTGGTATCTTTGTTCTAATAGGTACGCTTGTTGATTTGATGGAGTCAATTATAGAAAAGATTTACGACAGCGAATCTTTACCATAATTCTTCTAAATTATGCTATCAAACCTCTTGTCTGATCTGGATAAAAATTATAAAATTTATTGCATACCAACTTCTTGGTCTGATGAAAAAAGATCAAAGATACTATGAGATAAAATTCATCGTTTAAAAAAAGAACGCCATTCAAAATTAAGAATTTCAAAACCAGTGTTTTGTCAAAATTACAGTTTGAGGTTTTAATGACTCTCTATCTTTCTAATTGGGGGTTTTTTTGTTTTAATTATTCACAAAAATGCATAGTTTTGTCTACGTAGACTATTATACAATGTTGGCATCTCGATCTCATCTTATTTCCTTGGCATCGAAGTCGACGACTCACTGATTTATAGCACTACACCAACCTACAAAACTCGGATTAAATAGTTTTTTTTCTCGCAATATTTGCCAGATTTTGTTGCCAGTTATTCGTACGAGTTTTAATTTATAACAGTGTAGGTAGCAGCGCGTGGAGTAGTTAACTATGAATGTATGTATGTACCTATTTAATTTAAAAAATGTTTTTTTTATAGTTAGAGCCGTTTTGTTGGAAAGTTTGCTTGTTTTACTGAGCTTTGTGATTTTTATTAAAATTTTAAAATATATAATAAAAACACCCGGCAAATTAAAAATAATATTAAAGATAATTAAATGGTTCTTATTTCAAATTTGTAGTTACTTTTATTATAATAATAATCTTTCATTCTACCATTATTATAGTGGTGTTACAAACTGTTACAGAAATAAATTGTGAGAAAAAAAGATTAGTCTGAGCACGTCGACCGCATTAGCCGGGCCTAAAAATAAAATTAATATATTGCCAGTGTGAAAGTTCAATATGGCGACAGCTCGACAAGAACGCGCATGCGCTAACTAACGGTTTGCTTTTAAAAACTTCCATGTAATTGGCCCCGGGAAAAGATATGTGAATTTATGACCAAAGCCCTCAGAGTAGGTTAGAAGAAGTTTGAATAATGCATAGCTGGGTAATGGACAAGCGCTGTTTTTCACCGTTAGTAAAAAAAAGTTGAAGAATTCATAAAATTTCACAATCGTACTATTTGAAATTTAACACGATTTGGCTTAAACAATGAACACGATATATTTTACTAGGAGATAATGTACAAGTGCTTTTTATTGTTACTTTAAAAAGTACGATGAAAATGAAAATAGTATGAACATTTTTTCTCAAATGTTTAGAATAACTTTCATTCGTTTTTTCCAGTGTGTCATGTTCTCTGAAATTTACGCCCAGCTTAAAGCGTCCAAAATTTTAGCCTGTGCCGTCCAAAATCCTGATTAATGTTCCGGGTAGAGGGTGGAGCCGCATGAAAAAAAAACTCTTATGGTATACCCCTTTTAATATTTGTCACCATATTTTATTACTGTGTGGTTGAATATAACATCAATTTACTGCGTAATTCAATCTCTTTTCTTCTAAGATTTTTATATAGATATTTTATAATTTAAAACAATAGCGTAACTGATACAATTTGCGAAAAACAAAATATTTATTCCATTAAAAAGTTGATACCTGCGCCATTTTGCAGCCATGCGTTGCCGCTTTTATAAAAAAAAAGGTAGATAATAGATAACAGAAATGGCGTATTTCGGAGCACGTCACGCAAGGGCCGCATACGTCGAGGGTGAATTGATAGCCACTCCGCTCAGGTACGCGGGGGGCGTCCCTGGAGTAGATTTTAAAAATGGAACCCTCCAATCCGATTTGAAATAAATAAAATATTCCTTGATGCATTCGCATTCCAAATTTGAAAAATACGTTATGATTATGACTCAAATATAAACTTTAAAAAATATTTTTTAAAAAAGGAGCTAATAATCCATAACATAAAGAAGATACAATAATAATTTATCACAAAATGGTTTTCTATTTTGTCGTTTTGCCAAAACATTGTCATCGTATACACCACAAGTGTAAAAATTAACATACAAATAAACTGTTGTGCATTAATGTTTTATGCGTTAACGAATGTAATAAAATCCTGTAGGGGTTGGGGGTTGGAATCTGAGACAATTTGCCACTCTCGCCCCTCTAAGCCCACCTATGCGTCTTTCTTATTGCCGCCTAAATCTCGAATATACAACTACGATTAATCCCGCTGAAAGAAAGGGTGTTTTAACCCTTTACATTATTTTGCTGTCAAAAATAGTTAATGCTTACGTACGTATTTTACGATATTGGCTCATTTACTAAAATCATTCAACAGTCGTACCACCAGGTAAATGTTTTTTTTTTTATCATGGCTTCAGGTTCGATGTCCTATTTGATCTGTCTTCAGTGCTGTTGATCAAATGCTGTTTTCAAGGAGCCTTAATTTTTTTTTTTGTTTTTCAGATTTACTGACTTAGACACTCAAGATAGCTCTTTCTCTAACCCTCTACCATATCTCACAATTTTATAAGATAAATGCAATGATTGTAGACTTTTGTCTCCAAGCTTTCCGGTATCAATACCAATGACAGTATTTTATATACTTTTACTCACTTTGTTAATCTAACTTTAGGGTTGTCCCGCTGTAAGTTCGTGCCTCAAGCACTGTTTTACATACTTACACCTAAAACTCGGTCGATATTCATTATATCGCCGCAACCCTTATCAAGAAGACGCCCGTTTTTTCTCGGTTTTCCCAAATAATTTATTTAGCGGGCCGCCGTCAATTTATCTCTGTGGGAGCTAATTTCGCGTCGGCCCGGTGGCTGGCTGGCGCATGCTGTAATTCAACAAATTGCGCGTCCTACTGAATTTATGGGCTCTCGCACTTGACGGAGCGCCCTTCTTCCATTGTTCTGCGCTTTCATATTGGTCTTGGTCAAGATGGGAATAGAATACTCTAAGGTTATTGAACGTGAGTCTAAGATTTTCTAATTTATGAAGGCATGCGTTGATGAGAGTTGATGGTTCAGCACATTCGTGTTATACTCGATTTATGATCTCCAAATTTTCGAATATGAATTGTAAAATATTGCTATTAACTTTTCAATCAGTTCTACTTCATTAATTTCAACCTAAATTGGATGGTGTAAATCTTTTTCAATCCAATTTGTCACAATTCTAATCTTGTTGTTTCTCCTACTATCGGATCCTCTTCACCTCATTCTAATTTCTTTTTTTTATTACCTAACAATGAATCTTTATCATTCTGTGAGGCCATCCTTACAGTAGCTGTAACACATAATCGTATCAATTATTCGGTTGGCGTCCCTCTTCTTTATTACTTTCCTCGGACGAGTAAAATGTATTCTGTGCTACCGACTTTTTGTACGTACTCTAGTTGGTACATGACTTCAGCTTTTTGTAATTTGTTCTAATGTTTTTCTCCAAGTTTTTAGTATACAAGGTGTTCCATAAGTTGTGTATATAAACTTCAGGGGGCTAAAGTACCCATCAATATGAACAACTTTTTCTAAGGAACCATCACTGTGAACGCGAAAAAAAAAACAGCTGTTTCATACATTTTAGCCTGGTAGGTATTGAACTTTTGTATGAAACAGCTGTTTTTTTTTTCTCTTTCACAGTGTTGGTTCCTTAGAAAAAGTTGTTCATATTGATGGGTACTTTAGCCCCCTGAAGTTTATATACATAACTTATGGAACACCTTGTATAAATGTAAACACTGCCTTTACTTTTTTTTATAAGTATTTTTGTTTAGTTATAAGAGTGGTTAATAATAATTATACCACTAGGTACTACTGTAGACCCTTACTAAAGTTTTTATTGATACAGACAATTTAAATAATCTTCGGCTCTTTTGTTTATACTCACCTATTGAACATAAACGGCAAATAATTGATTTGCAAGTCAAGATCTAAGAGCAGTGTAATACAAAGCTGAGTCAAGAAACGAAACAAAACTTTCTTAATTACGATAGAAATAGATTCCGTTTCAAAACGCATTTTGTAGCTATTTAAATAAGCAAAGTGCAGAACTGCGTTATACAAAAGCTGACCCAAGACGCGTAGCAAGTGCGAGCGTTTCAGTTATGTGCTCCTTTCTGCTGACTGCGGACCGGCAGACAGTCGTCCCTCTCGCGCCCGCCTCGCGAATGGGCTATATCAGCATCCGTGTATTTGTCTAGAGCTGTTTACCTGTATAATTTTATGATGAAAGCACGAAATGTGGTGTCAAATTTATAAAATTCCAGCTCAAATCTGAATTTAGTGATCAATCCTAAGCTTCATAGCTGATGGTGATGACGATGACCTTACTCATTATCAAAACATGCCTACTTCATTCTATCTTCGTTCACCTATTAATATTTCCAGTTTTATAAATTAGACTATTTATTGATTAGATTATTCTCCTGCAATGCAAGCTGCTATGACTTTCGTTTCAAATACAATTTTTTGCAAATATTATATTTTAAAATTTAATCGTTTTCAGGCTTTGCACGTAGACATTACGTTACAACCTTAGTTTGTTAAGGTTGTAACGTAATAATAGTACAAACTTATAGTACAAACTGACTTTAAACGTTTTGAACTACTTACACTCATTAGAGTACACATTTAACTCAATAGAGTAAAATGTGTGCTTTGCTCAATAGCTCTAGTTTGTGATTGTGTATATTCCGTAAAAACTTTACGTTTTGTCTAACTTTACGTAAAAAAATAGTATGGTCCAAATTCGATTAAATGAAGCCATGTCATACCCAATTGGTACTTGTCACACCACCAACAGCTCCATATTAGTTCCAATGTCTTTGTAAATCAGCATATGCAAAGTGGTATAGCAATAAATCTAGCAGCTCTTGCTCGTTCTCGCATCATGTTACATCTTAATTTCGAAGCCGGCTCGACGGAGCCTGCTTGCCAGAGATACAGCCTTTTATCAAAAACGCATTACGCTAGAAATTAACTTGAACTGAAGAAAAAAAAATAAAAAAACCGTTTCGTGCGCGTAAGCTATAAAATATAATGGAAAGCTGTTAGAATGCTGAGTTTGTTTCAACATGCCCTGGGGGCGAGCGCGAATTATTTGCATTTTAAGTCCGCCCTTGTTTGTGAGAACGTATTTTTGACCTGATGATTTATAATGTAAGCTTCATGTGAGTTATGTACTTCCTAAGCAATATGCGTCAACTTCTTTATACTCAAATAAATATTATAAGTCTAAAAAAATTGTATCGATATACTTTTGCTTTGAAAGTCCCGCCCCGAAAACGCTGTTTGCATTTTTATTTTTTTAATTGGCCTTTTGATTAATTTCGCTTTTCCTTTTGTTCCAGGTGGCCGTCGGGTCTATCGATATTTATCGTTAGTTAGAGAGGTAAATATCAGTAAGCTAGCTTGCTCCTGAAAACTGCGTTTCTTAGAGCAACGTGTTTGCGCTTCGCTCCATACATCGCTCCCCATCGCGGATTGACGTCGCGAGATCGAGATATCAAAATCGACTGTCGAATAAACTTTTATACCGGCCCACACGAACGCTTAGGCAATCGACTGCCGAAGATTTATCGTCAAAATTTCCCGTTAGTAACGCTTACCGAGCACACTCCACGTATCACTATTTCACAAATAAAAGAACCAGTCGCGATATCATCGTCGGCTATAAATTATATGAAGCTCGGATGAAAAATACGCGGTTCGGTCTTCGCTTATTTATCGCTTAGCTCGACTTATGTACGAATACATTACGTAGATCTAAATAAATAGATGAGTAATTACGTAAAGTTTGCGGAATGTGATGTGTCGATGGTTCAGATAGAAGCATCGAGCGACATCGAGCGGTTATCGTCGGAGCGGAGGGCATAGTCGAGAAGGCCGCGGCTATCTGGCGGGTTGATCTGCTATCGTGTTCCATCGGGACGGTGGCTGGTCCGCGCTAGGAATAGGTCGAGTCGAGTTCCCGCGTTGTTCTGTACCGTGATATATTGTTCCGCATCTCCGTGTATAAATCTTGAGCGCCTGCTGAGGTACACGGACGCGGCCGCCGCGCCGCAACGCTGAGCTTCAAATGGAATTGTGTTTTTATTTATCGTGCGAATCGTGGCCCGCTATCGCTCACTCGAAATCGCACTTTATCTGCCCAAACGCGGCGTTGAATCGCGGGGGATTTTACAGCTCTATGGTTACTCGTTTATTTACATTCAACTCTATGTCTGCACGGGATAGAAGCACAATTGTCTGCTGGATGCGTCCTGAAAAAAAAAGCATTCATGTTTAAAAAATCATGCATATTCAAATGTTTTTTACCTCGACTCTGCCTCGATACAAGCTTGCCACCAGTCAATAGTAGATACATACAAATTAGATGTACTAGCTTAGATGTTTCTTTCAATGTTAGAAGTTAACTAGATATCCGAATCTGTAACAAACAAGTCAGTTTAATAAAAAATACAATTTGACTGCGATGAAATAATGTACGAAAATCTTAATAAATTGAAATCTTCATCGACATTACTAACTTAAGTGTTGTTAAAAATAAAATGCAGTTTTGATCTAAAGAAAACACCGTCATAGTTCACCATCGCAGCAATCGTCAAACAAAATTGAATCATGTATATAAGTAATTAAGGATTAGAACTATATATTTATAACAGAAATCTGATGTACAACGTCTGTATACGTCTTATTATACGAAGTGATATAAGCTCTTAGTTCTCAGATAAATGTTCAAGTATACTATTAGCGTTATGCAAACTTTACAAGAGTCTGAACTGGACATTCAACACTCTTCGTATCCATTGCATCATGCTATATAACCTAAATACGTAATTTCAAAGGCTTTAGTATTTTGAAGAAATATTCCATTTGTTAGTATAGCTTAACTTATTACTTAGACAAATAGATTACCTATAGTCACTTAAAATGACATGAATCAAAACTAGTTGTGCCCAGTATACGAATAGCTAATTAAATTTAAGTAATATTATAATTTATTTTAAGATACAGTAGTAGTAATATTTTTGGATTCCTATAAACTTATACGTAATGTTTTCTTCTGTAATGTAAGGATTTTTGTGATCAGGGTTTTTTCTGTTTTATATTTTATGCCTTTAAAAGTGCCAAATTCTTTTTGATTTTTGGATCATTGACTCATCTTAATACCTCTTTGAAGTTCCTTTTATTAATAATGATTTAATGCATTATTTTAAAGACCAATATCATTGCCCAAACAGGAAAGATCTTGATCATTTTCTTGACAATTTTTTTTTGTTAATATTGTAAATATCAATGTTCTTATTTATGGCTTCGTCGATTTGCAATACTTATTATTATATAATTTTTACAAGATATAAAATTAGAACACTTGTTTTCTTACGTCACGCGATGTTTTGGCTTTATTGTGAAATATAAGTTTACCTTTGAAATAAATTGTTAATTTATTTTAATTCGAGTCGTGCTCATGAATGTTATACGTAAAATTTGTCCTTAATGAAAGCATTTGTCATACGTAAATAGGTAGGCCCAATTTATTATAATGTAAAAATATTATTAGTAATTACTAAAAGAGAATACTTAAAACTTGAGGGAATCTAGTGTAGAAAATGATTAAATGTTTGTGTTCTGATTGTAACTGTGTGAAAAATTGTGTAATATTATTATATTACCTATCATTACCTTGTAAACGGAAGCGATACTATAATTTTTTTGTACAATATCGGCTATAGTGCGAGATGGAACTGCATTAAATAAAATTCTGTTACTGTATTTTTTACTTTTATTTTATTACATTAATTTTTAGGTTGGTATTTATGTAATTTATTAATTACATACAAAGTCCACTCTAAATCTACCAAACCATCTTAGAAAATCTACAGAAATAGAATCAACCTGCCTTCAAATTGTCCAACACCACTATACTTGCACTCCATACAATTGTACCAAACTATTTACCTACTACAACAACGTACATCAAGGTGACGTTTACGTACGCTCGAATGTGTGTTTGGACAGTAGGGCTGCTGCGAAATCTCAGAATATCTGTAATAGTTGTTGTCATCGCTACCTGTTTGTACAGGCTGTTTGTCGCTCTATTTACATAGCAGCATGGCTCAAGAATATCTATATGAGAAGACACGATTAAATAAAAAGAATAAAGATTTCCAAACAAGCTATATCAATTTTTTAGGACACTAGGCACAGGCAATACTCAGTGCTTTCCTGTAGGGTTTGCGTTCGCTCGCTGTCAGACTTTGTTGAAAGACAACAAACATAGCAACAATGTGCAGTGTGCGGTGGGGTATTTTAAGCTTGGGAGGGCCCAGTTTGTATGTAGTACTGTAAGGTTTTCTGTCAGTTCTACTATTTACTCTTGGTGATATAAGGAAATTTGCTAAGCTCAACTATCAGTTCAAAAATAGCACGCACCTCCAAGGAATAAAATGGCATTGGTATTGAGAAAAGTAGCCACGGTGTCGTGCCAAACAGGAAGTGTGCATGCGAGGCCAACACGGGATGTGGGCTTCGATTCTCTTGCCATGGGATTCTAGACCTTATTTATTAGAACAACACAAACATACCTATACGCTCAAAAATGCTAAGCAATATTTGGCTTGGCTAGGCTTTCGTGTTTATGACGTAATGCTGTTTTATAAGTATTTTGAATTTCGCACTGTGTTATACAAACTTGGGCATTTTAAATCCAATGATTGACTTACGTAGGACGCCTTCTAGAAAGATAGGGTGATGATCTGCAGAATGTAACTGGCAAACACTGGATGAGAAGAGCTGAAGACGTGCTCAGTGACACGTCTATGGAGAGCTCTACGTCCATCAGTGGACAAGCATAGGTGGTTGATGATCACCAGAGGTCGGAATAGGGAGAGTTTTTAAGTACCAAATGACGTAAAATACGCTATTACGCAATCTTAACATGGTGTTATGCCTTTTAAATCTGGAATTGGGGATTAATTGATCGAGTGAGCGAAGCGAACGAAGATTCTAGTTTCAACTTGGGCGATTTGGCATTTTATGTATGTATGTATGTATGTATGTATGTATGTATGTATGTATGTATGTATGTTTGTCTGGCCATAACTTTCGAACCGTTGATCCGATCTGCATGAAATTTCATAAGACGACAGCTTGTACTTGAGAAATTTACTGGTAAGTATATGAGTAAAATCGGATGAAGAGTTTTTAAGATATGGGGCTTATTAAGGGGGCAAAAATAAAAAAAGTTACATAAAAAAATCAAGTTACATGTCATATGAAAGGGCTTTGTTTGGACATTCCAAAACAATTTTTACTTTTTTTTTGGGACGCTCGGTTTTCGAGATAAAATTTAAAAAGTTAAATTAAGATAACCAGCGATCCAAGAGCTCCCATCTCTAAGAGTTTCGTTGAAATCAAGGTTTTTCTACTGGTCGGCCAGTTCCTTTGATTTTTCTTAATTTTTTTTCTTGAAATAATTTAAGGAGGTACTCAGTTCTCATAAAATGGTGACGACGACCAGGTCTAATAATGGAGCCAAGGTCTGTTCAACGGAACTCTTCAATAAATAGGCCAATAGAGTTGAAACTTGGTAACCATACCAAGTTAGTAGGCGGTAGTCAGAAATAAGTCCAAAGATAATGTTTGGACTTGCCTCTGACTACTACCGACTCAAAGTTTTGATGCGTTCGTCGGGTCGCATCACGAGATCTCAGTTCGGGGCGAACTACTAGTAAAATTCAATAATAAAAATAAATCTACGTCATTTGGTACTTAAAAACTCTACATATTTTTGTGTAGCTGGCAACCAACACACTTTAGATTCTCAGCCCTAAAAAAAACTAAATACACACATCAATACTCTATGATCTCTATCTGTCAGTGTCATTATTTTTAGAGCCTCAAGAACCTACTTCTCAACTTTACCAACGGGTTGGGTGTGCAGGGTTCATAAATCTTCGAATAAAGTTCTTGGTATAATAATGATCGAACATCACAATGTAGGTAAGCTTGTTTGATCTCTTATATAAGTACTAGACTTTATTCTCGATATATTCAACGTGCAGATGTTCAGAGATAATATTGGTAAAGTTGAGGTACTTGTACTGATAGAGTAGAAACAAACATGTTTATAAATCTAATTAAATTTATTTTTATAAAAAACTTAAACTCAATATCTTCTAATTTTAAAATTAAATTATTAATACCTATGACTTTAGGTATACTTTATCAATATCGAACATCACAAGGTAAGCTTGTTTGATCACTTATAAACGTAGCTTCTATATTAAAATAAGTTGTTACCCCAATGTATTTTTATAACAAGGTCACGGCTCTTTCCAGCCCTAGGATTTGTACCATTATTTATAACTCAAGAAAGTAAGCTCCATTTTTTATAAAACACCTAAATTCGGCTGTCCGTCTGTAGGTCCCCCATAAATCAAGGTGTATTCCCGGATTACCGTAAGAATAATGACTGTGGTCCACCTGGTACGTAGTAGCTGCGAAGTAATCTGTGAGGGACTACCTATTATTTAGATAGTCACTCGAGCGGGCACTCTTAGCCTTAGGGACTTGGTTCTTGGTCCGTTTTAGATTATATGGAAGATTTTTTTTATTCTAAACATTGCTTGAGTAGTATTTCTATTCTTAAAAAGTGAGAATTACAAGGAAATTGATATGTTTAATACGTGTTTCTAGCAGCGGCGGGTGAGCTTACATCTGTCACGTATGGAATACCAACTAAGTATTATTATTATTATTAAGCAAATAGGTGCCAAAAAAAAAAAACAATTTGTCTCTGTAATCAAACCTCTAAATACTGTTAAACTTTCCGTATTTAACAAATATAAGAATTGATCAAGGACTAACTATACGAGTTAAATAACTAACAGCGGGTTCAACCATCTCAAAACAACTCAAACTCAAAAATTATTTAATAGGTATTAGGACACGAATGTTTGGTCGAATTTAGCCATGAAAAAATAACATTACCGTACGAATAAAACAAAACGATCTTATTACTTAAAGTGATATTTAAATTAAACTTTCATCTAAAAAGATAATAATTCCAATAAATAATTGTAGCAAAAAAGGATTCAATTACAACCAAAAAACTAACTTAGGAAAACGTTATATACGATGCCCTACAAATTGTTATCAAAATCCACGTAATTAGAAACAAAATCCGGTCAAAAACGGCAACTAGTTAGTCTTTTATGTCGGAATTAAGGATCCCATGAAAGGCTTATAATTAAGTGTCTAATTAGGAACGTGAGAGCTGACTTTATTAGGATGCTCGTGATGGTAGGATGCCCACGATACCGGGTTCGGTACTGCGCGGTTAATTAGGGGTTTTCATGTTACATACGTTTTTATTTATTATATGACATTCAAAAACTGTTGTATCTATTTACAGCTAGTTCATCTAAATAATAAATAAATTAGTTTTGTTATAAAACCTCAAAATAAATGTTTTTGATGTAATTGTTTAAATTGTAATTAATAATTGATATAATAACATAATTATTAAATTATAAGCTGGTGCCTGCGACTTCGTCTGCGCAGGATTAGTTACACAATATCTTTTTAAATTGTAGCCTATGTGTTATTCTGATGCATAAGCTATATTATTGTAAAGTTTCATTAAAATCCATTCAGTAGTTTTTACGTGAAAGAGTAACAAACATCCATCCATCCATACTTACAAACTAATGGTGGTGATAGTAGGATAAGCTTCAAAAAGAAGACTAAATCTTTCAATATACTCGTATTATGTGAAATCGCAGTGTTACGTCATCACATCAGTGTAATAATCCATTACGAATGATGAATGTTACATTGTTACCTTTACCGACTGTAAATGTTTGTCGTAATAGTTTTTTCTCGCTACGAGAACACTTACATCCGGTTTCTGAATACTCGATCAAAACTAATAGGATGTCAAGTAACTCGTCATTTCAGCTATTAAATCGAATTGGATAGAGATAGCAAGTGACTTGACATCCGATTACTTTTGATCGGGATTAAGGTATTTTTCCAACAAAAATGCATCAAATTCATAGTCATCATCGTCCATTGCTGGATTTATGCCTCCCCATTACACTTTCTTAAATACCGATTTTGGACATTCTCCATCGAGCAAATTACAGCGATACATTGCCGTAGGTCCATCAGGTGATGCTTATTTACTTATCCTTTGACAGGCGTCACAGCTGAGTTGGTAATAGTTCTGCCTTCTGCGCTGTAGGTCGTGGGTTCAATCCCCACCGAGAACAAATTTGTGTGATGAACATAGATGTTTGTATCGGGATGTTATTTTTTATCAATTTTTTAAAGTATGTATACAACAAAAATGATTGTATATTGATACGTAGTGGAATCTGAACCTACCTACCAGAGGAATTGAAGGAAAACCGCATTCAATCTCTAGTCAATTTTATTGTTCAGACACACACACAAAGAGGAAAGTAGGTAATTTAAAAAAAGATAGACCACGGCTAACTAGTCTTCTAGGGTTCTTATCGTGAGGCACCAGAGATGAGTTGCAATTCAGATTTGAAAAGATGTTGAAGAACCTGAATTTACTTGCATGAATTTTTATATGGTTAATTTATTATTGTGATATTAATATTGGATATATTTGTATTTCAAAAGGGCGCCAACCATGGTAGGGTATACAGCCACGGTTCTGTAGGATAAAGATCCAATAATGTTTAAAATTGCTAATCGGTGTGAATAAAACCGGATATCACCAAACGTTGTCCAGCCGGAATGTTGAGTCCAATGGGTCCCAAATCCAGGACAGGAAGCAGATAGGTCCTCCAGGGATGAAGTAGAACTTGTTCAATAGTAAAAAAAAACCTCCTGTAATTGAAAAAACTTCAATTACAGACAAATATTGAAACATTTGCAACGGGAAAGAATGATTTTAAACAAAATATCAGGTTTTGGCCACATGGCCTGACTGTAAATATGGCAGAGGGCCACATACTAACTAGGTAAATGAATAAGCACATAGCTTTTAGTCTTTTGATTTGAAATTGGTTGAATAAATTTGATTTTTAAGATTTGTGAAAAAGATGTTTTATTGAAATAAATTACAAAATTTCTCTCAAAAGGTTGATATAACGACCTACTTCTTACCTGTTGGTCAGACAGAAGGTTTCACTGTTAAAACTCGAAGAAAAAACTGGTAGGCCCACGCGGTATTGCGCGTCAGAAATATTTTCCAATCTCCAGGTCAAAATATATAAATCCTGTAAACGGAACGAACTCGTTATTACTAAAGCACAACACTAAACAAATCCTGAAGGCTTTTCGACAAAAAACTCACCAAACGAAAGTATAATTGAAATATAGATGCGATGCATCAGCGATTTCAAGGATGAAAGAAAGAAGTTTCTTTTTTACAAACACAGGTCGGAACGACAGGCTAACGTCCCATACAACGCATTCCACCACAGCTTACTGACAGTTATATAACAGAAGTCACAGACAAGAACAGACTAAAAATGAAATAAAATAAATAGACGTTTTTATACGTAACAATAACCCCGCCAATCAGAAGAATTTTGCGACCACTGACGCGAAATTCAAGCTGGTCCTCCAGCTTCTGAAACACAGCAACTTGAGTAAAGAAAAGAGACAAATATTTAAAGCAAAAGCTCATAACAAAACTGAAAACACCACACGAAACTCGAAAACTACAAAGTAACTGTCCCAAAGAGATGCTATTGCTTGGAAACGCAAGCACTCAAAAAAAAAGGTAATAACAGTACACAAACATTTCACAAACAAATATGGAAGGAAGGCTTATTTGGAAAGGGTTGCCAAAGACCCAAAAGAAAAAAGGTAATAACAGAACACAAACATTCCACAAACAAATATGAAATGAGGCTTATTTGGAAAAGGTTGCCAAAGACCCAAAAGAAAACTTCTACCACCAACAAAAGAAAACTCTATAAGGTTAAGTGTACAACTATGGTTATACACTAATATATACTTATTATACATAAATTCCTTTCTCATAAGCAATCGAAACCCTATAAATAACCAACCGCCAGGACCTGATCTATCTATCGAATACAAAATCTCCTCTGTCCGGGCACCAGTCTTACTCATCAACTTAAATTGAAAACAAAACAAACGGGAAAGGGTAACAAACCCGCTAAAAGGTTTCTCAACCATGGGGACCAGACCATGGTAGAGGGATAGGGGAAAAAAGGAAAAATATAAAATCGAACCCACAAAAAGGCTCCTCCACCATGGGGACCAAGCCATGGTAGAGTGGAAAAAGGAAAATAGGAAAACACACCACTTTGATAACAAAACTAACCCTCACTGATACAAACAGTTCTCGTAATATGTAGAACTCCGATAACGGATATAAGCTGAAATTTTCCCTACCTAACAAAGTATTTGTTTGCTAGCACCGTACACAGAAGCGCAGGTCCTACGAGAGCAAAAGTCCTCTTGGCTTCACCAGCAAACAATTTAAATGACAAGGACTCCAGGTGAAACGAACCCACCAAAGGCCCTTTTTCTTCTTCTGCGTAACGAAGGACGATAACAAAATTTCCAAAGATTCAATTATAACACTAGAAAGCTCAAAAGCAGACAAAATAGATCAGTTTAGCTGTCAAGTATAACTCCATCCGAACTCTCACCCTTCAGATACTGAACATGCCAAGCACCCAAATGCTTGCCCGTAACATAACTTTCTAACTCATAAACTAAAGGGGAACGTTTACAAACGACACGACACTTCTCATATTTAGGAGCAAGCTTTGCCATAAAAAACTTACTGGCATCACTCTGAGGAAAGGTCTTTTTCCAAACGATGTCGCCCACATTGTACTCACACGCGCGACGTCCTTTATCATAATAAACGGCGCTTTTAAGGTGAGCCTTTGCGATAGCATCCTCCACCTTTCCGAAGATATCACGAAGAACACCCAACTTCGAAATGTAATCTTCACGTGAACCACAAGCGAGATCTACCTGGGAAGAGTGCACGGAACCATAAAACTTGCCGCTGGGAATGGCTTCACGGCCGTGAACAAGGGAAAAAGGTGTAAAACGTGTCGTTTCGTTGACAGCGGTATTCAATGCAAATTGAACCCTAGACAGAGTAGTATCCCACGATCGATGATCATTCTTAACGAGTATAGAAATGGCAACAACAATTGTTTTATTGTATCTTTCAACGGTGTTGACCTGCGGACAATAACGAGGAGTAAAATGTATTTGGGGAACATCATAACACTGAAACAAAGATTTGAGTTCACTTCCAGTGAATTGCGTACCATTATCCGCAACCACTGTGCGTGGAACACCATGTGTCAGGAACACACCAGTCTCCAAACACTGAGCAATAGCCTTGCCAACAGCTTTCCTAAGGGGAAACAACAAACAATACTTTGAAAAACAACAAACAACTACAAACAAAAAGGTGAAACCCGACCTAGAGCGTGGCAACGGCCCGACTAAATCGATACTTATAGTTTCAAAAGGACGAGAACAAACCTTGGGGTCCCCCATAAGACCTTTGGGTCGTTCCTGCGAATGCTTATAAGCAGCACAAACCTCACAAGCGTTTACAAAGTTGACCACATCCTGATACATCTTAGGCCAAAAATATCGCAAAGAAACCTGCTTAAAAGTTTTAAAAATACCAAAATGCAGAGACGTGTCTCCGCAATGAGAAAACTCTAGAACCTCTGAACGTCTATAAGAAGGTACAACCACCTTCCAGTCAAACTCACTCGACAACCCAAATTTGTTTTTAGAATATCTACACAACTTGCCGTCTATAATAGAATAATTTGGACAGGATTTTGGAAATTTAGTACACTTAGCAAGTAATCTGTCAAACCAGAAGTCGCGGAGCAAAGGGTCCGGAGGATCAACAACAAGAACGGGAACTGCTCGCGAAAGCGCGTCAGGAACCACGTTATCCTTCCCTTTACGGTGTTCGATTACGAAGTCATACGGTGATAAGCGACAACCCCATCTCGCAAGACGACCAGTAGGATTTGACAAGTTGAAAAACCATTTCAAACTGGAATGGTCGGTAATTACCTTAAATTGAGGACCACCCTCCAAATACGGACGAAAATGTTCAACAGCAAAAACGACAGCTAGTGCTTCCCTCTCAGTAGCAGAGTAATTACGTTCAGCTCTATTCAAGGACCGACTAGCGAACGCGATTGGGTGTTCCATACCATCCTCTAGGAATTGAGTTAAGGCTCCCGCGATACCATAGCTAGAAGCGTCGCAATGTACTGAAAAAGGTCTAGTAAAATCAGGACACGCCAAAATCGGAGCCGACACTAAAGCTGCCTTCAACTCGCTAAACGACTGCTCAGCCTCTTCAGTCCAACGGAACGGAGGAGCATTCTTACGAGTGGAAGTAAGTGCATTCAGCGGAGCCGCCACAGAACTAAAATCCCTAATAAATCGACGGTAGTACGACGCGGTACCCAAAAACATTTTCACTTCTTTCCGGTTACACGGGGTTGGAAAATCGACAATAGCCTGTACCTTTGCAGGATCGGTCCGGAGGCCACGTTCGTCAACAACATAACCAAGATACTTCAATTCCCTACGGAAAAATTGACACTTGGTTAAATTAATAGTTAAATTAGCAAAACGCAGACGTTCCAAAACTCTAGACAACAATAAAATATGCTCACGAAAATCACTACTAACAATAATAATATCGTCTAAATATACAAAAACACGGTCACCAAACTCAGGACCGAACAACTTATCCATGAGCCTTTGCTGCGTAGCAGGAGCTGAGGTTAAACCAAAACACATAACCTTAAAATGAAATAAGCCGCGCCCAGGCACGGTAAATGCTGTCTTCTCACGGGATGAAGGATCCAACGGAATCTGCCAAAAGGAGCTTTTGAGATCAATGGAACTCAAAAACCTAGCGTCCCTAAGCTGATCAAGAATTTTAGAGATATAGGGCAAGGGATACGCATCATGCTTACTCACAGAGTTCAACTTGCGGCTGTCGATACAGAAGCGGAGCTCACCGTTTGATTTGGGAGTGAACAGGGTAGGATTGTTCCAAGCACTTTTGCTCGACTCAACGACGTCTTGGTCCAGCATCTCATCCAACTGTCTGTTCAGCTCTTTTATCCTTTCGGGTGACATTGGGTAATAGCGCTGTTTGATCGGAGGCGAATTTCCGGTATCAATGGTGTGAGTAAGAAGAGACGTACGGCCCAAACCTTTCTGTTCAAAAGCAATGGACTCGAACTCTTTTAACATCTTCCTGGCAACTAACTGTTGATCAGCAGACAACAGATCGAACGGTTGCAGAAAACGAATTTCCGATACTGCGTTCCCATCCGGAACATTTACAAAAAAATCTTTATTATTAAAAATCTTTGGAGCAAGATTAAATACTCTCCAAAAATCTACCCCTAATACCAGAGAAGGAGATACGCCTGGCACAACATACAATTTAATAATACGAGTCAAATTATCAAACCTGACCGGCAACAAAAAATAACCCATCACCGAAGCACGGGAATCCGTAGCCGAAGTGATGTGAGTAATATCATCACTAGGATGAAGAGTAGCTCCAGCTTTCAAAAACACATTACAAGCGTCGGATCCTAAAATGGATATCGACGCACCAGAATCTAAAAGGCCACGCAATGGCTGGTCTAGAATTTCAACATGGAGAAAAGGACGATTATCATAACGTTCACGAACCATCGAGACGTTTCTATAAGAAGAATAAGAAGAAGTTAACGGTTTTTTTAAATAATTTTGCCAATCGGCTTTATCAAAATTTTTAGAACAGTCTTGAGGGTTCGAACGAACTAGTTTTTTGCAATAGGTAGATTTGCCTGAGGTGAAGTCGGTGATGCAGAAAGTAAAGTAGGATTGCAATGTGGACACCTACGGGCAGTGAATCCAGGTTTACCGCATCGGTAACACACAATGTCAGAGGACGTACAATCGGCGAGGTAGTGTGAATCCACACGGCAACGAGCACAGAATTTATTTTTGGCAGGCACCACAGCATGTACTTTGGACTTGACACTTTTATACGCCAGATCAGGAGCCAAACTACCACTAATAACCTTCGGAGGCTCGACAAAAGTCTGCGCACGGCTTTTACCACACTCCAGCATTCTACATAACTCCTTTAATCTATTTAAGGTTGTGATCTCAACGGTACACAACGGAACCGAATATTCAGGTCGAATATTCTGGAAAACGATATCAAACTTATCCTTCTCAGAAACCACATAAGAAAGACGACTAAAATAATTAAGCATGATGGCTACGTAAGTAACTATGTTCTCACTTGGACCTTGCGTTCGGGTACGAATTTCCTGCATCAGACGGCGGTCAAAATCGTATGGCAAATACTCCTTAATCAAGCTCTGCTTGAGTTCAGACCAGCTGTTCAATTCGGACCGGACGCTACGGTACCAACACAAAACGTCACCATCAAATAACTCCGCGGCAGAAGCGATCAACAGCTGCTCGGATATGCCACGCGAGGCACACAACTCTTCTAAACGCTGCAAAAATACGCGCACACAAGATGATCCATTATATTTAAGATTCAAAGATGAAACCATTTGATACTTCTTACAAGGGGTAGCTGAAGTAAGAGAAACACCTTGACTTGAATCTGAGGAATCGTTTGACATCACACTGGTTTTGAAAACGGAAAACATGTTATCCAGCTTTTGGAGAATCCCATCTAAATCGTCGGTCAGCTCTGAATGAGACTGCTTGTCGGTAATGCTCTCTGGTTCCAAGCGCGTAAGACGGTGATACAAGTGATGACCTAAAGCCTGAATGCGAGTCAGATTTTTCAAACTTTTAGGACCAATAGAGACTTTCAAAAGCTCACGCAACTCCTTGAGCTTTCCCTGCACGGCGAGCAGTTCATCCACAACCTTTCCCTCAAATGTAACAATAGAATCGGATGGAATTTCTTTTGCTAAGTTTTTAATTTGAATCCGCAACGATGACACATCTTCTGCGGGTACAACATCTCTAATACGAACTTCATGAATCAATTCATCCTTGTGCAACGCTTGAAAAGCAATAGAACGTTCCTCCATGATGAGAGAAAACTTCAAAACAAATTTCAATAAAAAAAGTATTGGGTAAAAAAAATATTTGTAACTGAGATAAACTACAAGTCCAAGTAGGTATGTAAAGGTATGGTAGGTATGTAAAGGACCGTAGTCAAGACAGTGTAAGTAAGTAAGTAGTAAGTATTTTTTTAAGTTTAATAAAATTATATTAAAATTTTGTCATTGACTGTACTAATCATTATTGGTATAACTGTATCTTATTAGAAAATTGTGTCACTAACTGTATTTTATATTATTTGTTTAATTTTATTTTATAGAAAATTTTGTGACTGACTGTACTAATAATTATTTTGGTTTTATTTTATTTGGTTAAAAGTTTTTCACTGACTTTACTAAATATTATTTTTGTTTATAGTTTTATTTTTTAGATAAAAGTTAATCACTGGTAAAAGAATGAATAAGTTTGATAAATTGTCACCAACTGTAGCTAAAAACTTTTAGTTATGATATTGATTGCAAGTCACCTCAAGTTTACAAAGACAATAAATTCACAAGAAAAAACACCAATGGCACATGATAACATGTGCACACATAATACACTTAGTACACAAAATGTAACACACTTCTTACAATATAACCTAATAATGCTTAAAATATTACAAATAGCCCCTACTATTTGTAATTGTAATTTCACTAGTTTAACCTAAAAATTATACCAAATATATCCAATATCATGCAAGTTAACTTTTGACACAGCTAATATGACGTGACAACCATCTCAGGAGATAAAAGCCCCACACGTTGGGTCGCTACTGTTACGTAGTGGAATCTGAACCTACCTACCAGAGGAATTGAAGGAAAACCGCATTCAATCTCTAGTCAATTTTATTGTTCAGACACACACACAAAGAGGAAAGTAGGTAATTTAAAAAAAGATAGACCACGGCTAACTAGTCTTCTAGGGTTCTTATCGTGAGGCACCAGAGATGAGTTGCAATTCAGATTTGAAAAGATGTTGAAGAACCTGAATTTACTTGCATGAATTTTTATATGGTTAATTTATTATTGTGATATTAATATTGGATATATTTGTATTTCAAAAGGGCGCCAACCATGGTAGGGTATACAGCCACGGTTCTGTAGGATAAAGATCCAATAATGTTTAAAATTGCTAATCGGTGTGAATAAAACCGGATATCACCAAACGTTGTCCAGCCGGAATGTTGAGTCCAATGGGTCCCAAATCCAGGACAGGAAGCAGATAGGTCCTCCAGGGATGAAGTAGAACTTGTTCAATAGTAAAAAAAAACCTCCTGTAATTGAAAAAACTTCAATTACAGACAAATATTGAAACATTTGCAACGGGAAAGAATGATTTTAAACAAAATATCAGGTTTTGGCCACATGGCCTGACTGTAAATATGGCAGAGGGCCACATACTAACTAGGTAAATGAATAAGCACATAGCTTTTAGTCTTTTGATTTGAAATTGGTTGAATAAATTTGATTTTTAAGATTTGTGAAAAAGATGTTTTATTGAAATAAATTACAAAATTTCTCTCAAAAGGTTGATATAACGACCTACTTCTTACCTGTTGGTCAGACAGAAGGTTTCACTGTTAAAACTCGAAGAAAAAACTGGTAGGCCCACGCGGTATTGCGCGTCAGAAATATTTTCCAATCTCCAGGTCAAAATATATAAATCCTGTAAACGGAACGAACTCGTTATTACTAAAGCACAACACTAAACAAATCCTGAAGGCTTTTCGACAAAAAACTCACCAAACGAAAGTATAATTGAAATATAGATGCGATGCATCAGCGATTTCAAGGATGAAAGAAAGAAGTTTCTTTTTTACAAACACAGGTCGGAACGACAGGCTAACGTCCCATACAACGCATTCCACCACAGCTTACTGACAGTTATATAACAGAAGTCACAGACAAGAACAGACTAAAAATGAAATAAAATAAATAGACGTTTTTATACGTAACAATATACAAAAAATCTAAAACTAAAAGGGGTTAGATAATGATGTGTGGATAGTCCTTATCTGTATACATACCACTTAATATACCACTGTGATTTGTATTCAAGATTAAACGATTGAAACATCAAAACTGCCATTTAATTGATAGAGTCAAAACAGTGCATCATACATCAAACAATTTGTTTCACAAACTGAGCGCAAACGGTTATCTTGCGTGCGCGCAGCCATACTTCGTCTAGACATATTGAGTTATCTTAATTAGTTGGAGACCTACCACCCAGCCGATCCAGTTCCGATATGTACTCACTTCATGTTACTCGATACTTGGGCTACGGAATTACTTGGCTTGGTAAGTAGAAAATCTGGTGTTTCTCGTAAGTATTTAAATAGCATTTATTTACAAAGAAAATAATAAAAAAGACTAGTTAGTAGAATAGTTTTTTACTTTATAATGCATCTGAAGTCATTATTGTATTAAGCGAGTAAGTATAAAACTCGAATAAACTAATAAAATATGGGAAAAGTACAGTGTTGACAACATTTATAAAATCATGAAATAATTGAGCTATCAGCAGATCGTTCGATCCAAATCAATCTATAGATAGCTCAACTGATCTAACTGATTACCAATCGGAAGCTACCCTTAAACACTGGCTGAATTGCTACACTGAATGTTATAGACATGGTTTCAGGAGATTCAATACGATTCAATTTAGTAGGAAAATGTTATCGAAGAAGTAAGTAAGTACAAATACATAAGGTCAGCAGTATGAGGCCTTTATTTTGGTATTAGATCAGTCACCTCACCTTTTGATAACATTGGCCAATTGCCCGTACCTACCTACCTTTTCGTTTTCCAAGTATACAAAGTTTTCAAGATTTCCCCACAGTGTTAAACCTCATGTGCCTGTAATTTCTAAACCAACCACACTCTTCAAACTGAAACACAGCAACGCTGCTTGGTGGCAGAGAAAGGCGTGGTGATAGTATTTCCCCGGACGAGCCCTTCATAATAAGCTCTACTACTCTTGAAAAGTTTATCATAGTTGCAAATACCATAACTATAAGTAGCAGAGGTGACTTCTACTAGTTCAATAACGGATTTCCCACAGTCTTATCCATTGTTGCTTGTATGATGCTTGTACACTTGCTGATGGAACATGCAGATAGACCAACTGATGTTAAGTGGTCATCATATTTTATAACAAAGCAGTGCCTTGTAAGTTACGCACGCCACATGCGCTGCGATGTATTATTCCACGTCTATCAACTTGAGGCATACAGATGTTAAGTCACACTATCATTAGCCTCAATAAGTCCACTCATGAGACATATATGAAAGAACAATTTTGCACTTTGCCTATGGTCTCCCTGCGATCTTCACAATTTCATTAGTCCATTGGATAAAATCAAGGCCTTTCAAAATCTTGCCATAATTGGGCACGAACATTTTTCAAAAATAAAAAAACCATCCATCCATGGTGCATTAGAAGATTTGAACCCACAACCTAAGGATCGACGTTGTTGCCACCACTAGACCACCAGCACTCGCTCTATCATATACTCATACCTAGTACAAACAGAAGTATTGTGATTATAATATTCAGGTCCGTGTACCGTGTGCATAAATCCTCATGTCGGCTGTATCGGCACGGCAACTCCTGCGCAGTAGGATACTAGAACATGCAGCTTGAGTTTTCGGAATATTTGGAGGTGGTGGTTTTAAACTTCATGTACCTTTTTCGTTATATTTTTATGCGCACGTATTCAGCTAATTCCTGTAACAAATAAAATGCCATATTGTCAAAATTTAGAAATTTTAATTTTACTTTTATTGATTTTAATTTTAATTTTATTGATGAGTTTAATCTGCTAATTCCATAATAATTATTAAAATAATTATATAAAATTGGCATCTTGTTAAAATTTTACCTATACCCATACAATTTGTAGAATGTGGGTATACAATTATGTATGCCAAAAGAAATATTTGATCTTACCTCTGACTACCCTCTGATTAAATATTCCTGAGTTGTTAACTTAGCACTAAAAGGTCATGATAGATATCTACCGTGCCTGGGGATCAAAATCTCTAAGCCGTTTCTGTTTCATAAAATTTAGTTATAGAACAATTTATTAGTAATAAGTTCATTCTGGTGATGTTGCGTTAAGCTTTAAACCAAACTTGGTTTGAAATCTGTTTTTTAAAAAAGTGGAAATAAAATAAATATATACAGGTAGGTGGATATTTCATACAGCGCTGAGTTATAAAATTAAACTACATTACTACACCCAAACGAAGAAAAAAAATCAACGTTCATGACACAAATGTTTGTTCCAAGTTGGAACCTAACCCACAACCCATAGCACAGGAAGCAGAGCTACTACCAACTGAGCTATAGGGCTAGTCAACGTGCTGTAAGTACAGCCACGGACTAAAAAGAAACTGTGCTTTTTAGTTGATCTGTGGAATGACCAAGCATGATACTTGTGAAATAAAAAACCAGTAAATCAAATGATTCTGTCCTTGGCACGAATGTATGACACTGGTATCTCGAAAGTTAGTATTTTCACCACAGACTTGACTGAGTTTTGAAGTATTATTAACCCCACGTTATGAACCAGCGTTATTTCGTTACTCGCGAATCGTGCGCAGGCCGCAAGATAAGATAAAAGACGCGTGCGCCCCGCCGCGTTCGCTAATTAAGTCTTTAACTTCAGTATGATTTAGTTTATTTAATAAACGTAATACCGGTAAAGCTCGGTTTTAAGGTTATCGTTGAGATTGAATTAATTTGGTTGTGATAGTGGTGACAGTTTTGATAAATGGATTGAAAGTGAAATGCTTAGTTTATTGCTACCGTTTCGCTCTTTGGCATGAAGTCGTAAGTCAAGACAGTTTTGACGGGGTAGTTCTTGTAAAGCACTGATTTTCAGATCACAAATCTTATTTCTTGTAGAGCACCTACCAATATTTAGATGGGTGCTCTACGAAAAATTGCTTTAGTTGAGGGCTGTTCTACACTGCACTTATCGGTACGGAGTTTCATGTCTGTCCAAACGGCTGACGGTTCTACAAGTGATATGAATCCACACTACTGCATCACCTTGCTATCTTCAAGGGCTTATTTCTAATCCGACCTCTTTGAGAGAGTAGGTATCTTAGATCTTAGAGATCTTTTAAGAGAAGTAGAGCACTTTGTGAAGGGCTCGTCCGGGGAAGCAGTACCACCACGCCTTTTTCTGCCGCCAAGCAGCGTAGCTGTGTTTCGGGTTGAAGAGTGTGGTTGCCGGTGTAATTACAGGTACATAAGGCTTAACATCTGTATGCCTCAAGTTAATGGACGCAGGGCAGTGCATTGTAGGGCAAGTTGCTATAGCGCGTGACTTACGAGGCAATGGTTTGTTATAGGTGATGGTTGCCACTTAAAATCAGGTGGGCCATCTGCTTGTTCTATCTGCTAGTTGTATAAAAAAAAAGACAAAACTAACTCCCCACCTGATCGAAATACGGCCTAGTAGAGGTCGCTGGAAGCTGTTGGATTAGATTGCATAAGATCAGTCGTCAGATCAAACTATGACGGAGCTTTATTGCATCTGAAATATGAGAAAAAACTGTAATTAAAATAAATAAATAAAATGAGCCTTTATTTCTACTACTAAATTTACACGCTTATTCAATGCAGTCTTTTCTTAAAACGAAATATTCTAATATCTAAAAATTCAAAAAAAAAAGAGGAAAAACTGTAGTGTAGTTAAAAAGCGTTTCTTTGCGTCGTAGTACGTCAGGTCAAAGTCAGAAGGTATTTATTTTATTTGAATTACTATATTATGTGTTTACTTTTAAAAATGTCAAAGCTTTACAATTTAAAAGTTCCACGAGACCAAGTCTAAAAGAACAGGCAACAACCTTACGGCTTGGTTCCTACAGCTTGTATGATCCTTGTTACAATAAAATATAATAATGAAGCCCCATTGAGGAGTGTAATGTATAATTTATCGAAGATAAGGTATGTAGAATACTGGTTCATAACTACAACTATCTGTTTCAGAACTTATAAAAAATCAAAAAGTTCTACTTAACTGTTCCTTACAGTTACAGCCATAGAATATCGTAAAAGCTGCACCGACATTTTATGGACAAACAAAAATAATTTAAAAAAAACGGCTTATTCCAAATTTGCATGCAAACTTTTCTAACCTACCTGGATAATATTTGGTAACAATGACCAAATCACTTGTTTACGTCTATACTAATGACAATAATACACCAGGCGCTGTTCTAAAAGTACACAAAGCCTTTTTCCCCCCCACTGTCATAAATGCATGATTTACGCAATTACAGAGCAAAGACGACAATAAATTACTGTTCACCTCACTTCAGTAATATACCACAGTTTTAAAACAGCTCTAAATGTATCCACAGCTCATTATAGACCTTATTCCAACAGTGTAAGGGTTAGTTTAAAACGGAAGTTTTTCGTTGGTGATGTAAATGGTAAAACTTAGTCCTGATTATTCACAGATATTGTTATCGAGTATTACCACCCGCTAACTTGAGGTGACGCAAAATTAAAATCGTAAGCTATGAAATGTTACCTTGTTACGTATTTAAAGGTATCTTTTTTTGGATTTTTTTGGAGGTAGATGGTAAAGGTGCATTTTAGATGATAATTGTTGGAGTCTTGATGGCGTACGTAGGCAGTGTGATAAGTTTAGTGAAAACTTTTAAGAGTAGTAGAGCTCTTTGTGAAGGGCTCGTCCGGGGTAGTACTACCACGCCTTTTTCTGCCGCCAAGCAGCGTTGCTGTATTTCGGTTTGAAGAGTGTAGTCGCCGGTGTAATTACAGGCACATAAGGCTTAACATCTGTGCCTCAAGTTGATGGACGCAAGGCAATGCAACGTGGGGCACGTTTCGATTGTGCGTGATTTTCGAGGCAATGCTTTGTTATGGGTGATGGTGGCTTCTTGACATCAGGTGGGCCGTCTGCTCGTTCCGTCGGGTAGTTGTATAAAAAAGAAAACTTCAATTCTAGTCATTCCACAACCTTACAGTGTGCAGAAGGAAGTTCCAGTGGACTTATTCAGCTGATCATGATGATGATAAAGTTCCATTCCATCCTAATGTCTTGTCAATCATTCTGTACTCCATAAAACCATGATTTGAATAATGATTGTTTTTTTGTTTCGAATGTCTATAACAGAATACAAATGAATTTTGATTAGTCAGTGTTTAGTAAAGATATACGTATTTTCGGAGGTAACTTTATACTCGTAGGTAACGTTAGCATCACAGAAGTTAGTAGGTATAGTATGTCAAAATATATTAATCCATGTCAAAGTACCCCCTATTAAATAAAATTATGTCAATGAATTGCAGAAACCATTCTAACCTAGGAAATCTTATAAATTATAATAGCCTCTACTAATTAGCCAAAGTCTTAGTTCTTTGGTGAACTTATTTAGCGGAAGGCTTCTCAACTCTCTGGGTAGAGAGAGGGTAAGTTGATCACTTGTACTTGAGGTTTTGAACTTTTTTCACTCAAATATAAGTAGTTTAATAATATACCTACATTAAACTTGAGGCTCTAAAATAGCGTATAAAATTTCTGTCACTGTTACTTACACGTCTAAAAAAGATCGTCAGAGTAACGGTAATTTTAGCTAATGGAGCGAGCGATGACGACTATTATCTTACATAGATTTAAAATTTTCAAGATTTTTCCAAACAGGCTTTCGTAAGGCTTCGACCTATGGGTCAAAGTGCAATACGAAAGCCTTCATCAATATCCAAAATACTCGCACAGTATGTCCATCTTTGTTCATTTATCTTCGTGTACGGTGATTTACAGTTGTCTGCGGTAGGTGAGCTTATATTTAGATTTAGATTGATATAGATAGCTGATCGGTCACGTATCCACTGCTTACAGACTTCTAATTATTGATAGGCGCCTCTGACGTCATCCTATTGTGTGCAAACCAGACGGTGTGGCAAGGTTGCGAATTCGGCATATGGAACTATTATTTAGCGTGTTGGCAGGTTTTTATGAGACATGTTAACACGTTCACTGTCGACAACTCACTACGAGCAGTGTCTATTCAGATTTTTGAAGACTTTGTTTTTTGAATTTCAGTTTTCCGTTTCCGTAATTCGAATTTAGTTTTCCAGCGGGTTTTGTATACAACGTGTAACATAATACCCCTATAACTCCGAAAGTAGGGTATTCTACAGGTCATGGCGAACAATTATTGACATAAGACTTTTGAAACTTCGATGTTTTTCATTCATGAAATGCCTCTTACTTTCCGCCAAAATGAAACTCAACATGACGCAGCCCTATTTACAGCTGATTTTTGATTTTGAATTGTGAACTGTAGATAAAATAGTTAACAGAACTACCATCCATTAGTAAACGCAAATAGCGTGTGTACCAAGGTCACGTACACATTATTAGGGTTGTCGCAAATTTCTGAGACAGTATTAATTTAATTTTTGTATGGGAATTTCGAAAACGTATTATTCAAACTTTGCACACGTCAATGTATTCCAGGGCTTGGTCTGATCACTTGGTCTTTGGTCTTATAGGGGTATTATGTTACACGTTGTATATAACTGCCTCTATCGGGCTTGAAAAAAACATTAGTTCACAGAAAGCCAGATAGGGGCCCTAATCGCAATTAGGTACATACAAAACCCACTGGAAAACTAAATCCGAAATTCTAAAAACCATGTTGTCAAAAGTCAGAATAGACACTTTGGTTGCAAAAAACCCTGTCTGTCTATAGCTCGATTATGGGCCGTGGTCTTATTTAGAAAACAATACTAAATTGGTTTCATTAGTCATCAAATTTCCGGTGCTAGCCACGTTGCCCTACGGTCCTAACTGCTTGTATGGCCTGTATTACCTTCTCTATAGTTTCCCGTTAGTAAAACTACATAAGATACAGCTGAAATAACGGGTTATTTTATCTAGCGCTACAATGAACGTTTTAATTACGAAACTTGAATTTTACTACAACCAATCAACCCAATCGAGACTTACCTGCCTAATTATTATACATGTTATGCCTTTAAATACTTTGAGAATTAAAATTTAAGTAGGTAAATATATTTTGGTCCTAAACTATTTTAAGATATTCAGTTTATAACTATACATAAGTACTAAACGAATCTTTCATTGAAATATACGGTGACTCATATCGGTGAAATATGCGGTAATCAACATTTGAAAACTATCCTCTACTCAATAATTTATGGCCGAAATATATCGCATTCGACATTTGGACCTATGGAATCCTTAATTAAATAAAATTGAAACGAAACGCGAAATGGATTTTACGTGCTTTTGTTAATGGGTTTGTCGTATTATTTTTAACGCCTTAGCTACACTTCCAGCTGGCTGAAAGTATATGGAGCTAATATCTATCATAGTAGTCTATCAGAATTTTACTTTACCTTTTTTTTATACAATTAGCTGATGGAACAAGCAGATGTCCCAGTGGCCGAGATGGTTAAATGGTCACCTATAACAAAGCATTGTCTCGCAAGCCACGCACGATAGGAGCGTGCCCACGATGCACTGCCCTGCGTCCATTAGCTTGAGGCATACAGATGTTAAGCCTCATGTGCCTGTAATTACACCAACAACCACACTCTTCAAACCGAAACACAGCAACGCTGTTAGGCAGCAGAAATAGGCGTGGTAGTATTTCCCCGGACGAGCCCTTAACAAAGAGCTCTACTACTCTTAAAATCTCTCAATCTATCTCAATATTAGTATTTTATGTAGGTACGGATGTTGATGCAAGAATATTTACTCACAGATGATTCATTAGACCGGGGAGTATCTTCAAAATAAGGAATGTTCTAAGACCAATGATACAAGATATTGTACAATATCAGTACTACTATTGTATAATTATACCGCGTTTACACTCGGCTCATGACCATAGAAATGAGCAGGGACATGGGCAGGGACATGGGCAATGCAAGAATGTAAACCGGCCACTTCCATGTCAGCTCGCGTTGACGTTTGCGTTGCCCTCGCTCCCTCAGTGTCCGGACTAAATGTGAACACACGTTGCCAGCGACGCTGCCGCGGACATGTGGCCGGCCACATTTCCGTCCACGCGAATGGCAGCGCGAATGTCTAAATGTAAGCCGCGGTATTAGAGAATAATCAGTTTACTGACATAAACTGTGTGGCTAAGCCGGAGTAGTACTTTAAACTTTTAAAAACAGAGGCCTATGTCTAGCAGTAATCTTTAAGCTGTTCACGGTGTCAATAAGAAAATACCGAGCTTGGTCTGGCTAAGCCTTTATCGGAATAGTCTACTATCATTATTTATTTTCAGCATTAATATGCAGCTTTAAAAACCACATGTTTACATTACTGGTTGCGTTCACTAATATTGTATTGCAATGATATAGTTTATGATTAAAATCCATTGTGGCCGGACTCCCAAATAGGTTTTATTGGAGGTACCTACTTACCAAAGTACGTGTTTAGTGCATTAACGGCACATTTCAATTTATAATTTTCAAAATTATGCTATTTTAAACTCGCTTCTGCGTCATCAATTACTTTTATCACTTTATATTATTTTCAAAGCGTAATACAGGTAGGTATAGGGTGGAAGCCTATGACTGCATTGGACTTCTTCAGGTTGATGATGATGAAGTATTTGTATATATATTTTTTTTATTTACTTATTTTTATTTTATTGAAGTATTAGTATTAAACAATATTAGGTATTATTAATTTTAATAATGTTTTAAAAAATATATAATAATGTGTTATTCTTTTAGGTACTTAGATTTTTTATTTATTTTTCGAGGACCTTTTCGTATGAACTGTTGAATTGTCTATAACTGCTGTATTTCTTTACCTAATACCGTACACTTGACACACTCGCTTTACATCAAAGAACAAGTAGAATGCAATAAATCTAGCAGGGAAAATTTAAGCGTCCCTATTATCTCAGAAAGCGTGCATGTCATTTTAATAAGGTTAGACTATCGTCCACCAACTAAGTTACCGAAGTACTAACTATATTTTTTTTATGTACTTTTTGGGCGGTCATATTTAACTGACTTCTTAAAGGAGGATTCACTCACTTTATTTTTAGATTCGATATTAATATCGTATTTAGAGGATTCGACTCAATTCGACTCCGATGGAATTCCGATAATTATGAATTGATTTTTATGATTCTTTTTTTGTTTGGTAGATTTTTTCAGATTCAGAAGTGGTCTATATAATTTGTTAGGGTTGTTTTTTTTTGAAAAAAATATATATTAAATTACGCAGAGAAATTACTCGTTGGGAATGGAAAAAAAAAATATTCGACTGTGTATTTGGGTGTGCTTATTACGTAGCCGAAATGGCTTGATGAATTTTGATGGTACTGGACACTGAGATCAAAGTAGGTATTTGGAGTGTCAAATAAAAACATAGCACCTGGTAGCTCAACAACGGAGTTTGTCATTACATTTTTTAAACCACACATATGAACTGATCCTGGTAAAATAATTCATTAGACTGCGTTCAATAATAAAATAAAACGTAGTGTGAATCTTTAAATCTGCAGTTGGGGGCAGTTGCAGGTTATAAAAGACTATTCTTAAGTAACAGGGGTTATTTGTTAAGATACAGATATCAATATGGTTACAGTAACCGTTCGTTTACGTGTTGGTGAACATAGACCGAGCGGTAGTGGAAAAACACGCGGCCTAGTCACGGATAGCATAATGACTTAAAATAAGTAAATGTGTGGAATCTTTAAGTAGACGCTCGCGGGTAGAGATGGACTAAGGTTTAAAATTGGGCAACAAGCCGAAACATTAAGGGGCTGACAACTATCAGACAACTTCTCGCTCGCACGTTTCGACATGTTGAAAGATATAAAATCACTAAACTCATTTTCGAAAAATCGCAATCAACCATTTTATGTGCAATCACATTGCACACAGTTACGTAAAAATTTCATTGTGATCGATACAAGTTTTCCTACATAAATGTTTGCCTATGTTCGAAAACTAGTATAGCAAACTTTTGAGTAGGAAAACATGTATCGATCAAAATGAAATTTTTACTTAACTGTGTGCAATGTGATTGCACACAAAATGGTTGATTGCGATTTTTCGAAAATGAGATAGTTATTTTATATCTTTCAACATGTCGAAACGTGCGAGTGAGGAGTTGTTTGATAGTTGTCAGCCCCTTAACGAAAGAAAACTAGTAAGAACTTAAAACTAGTTGTTAAGTAATACAAACGGTGAGTCTTATAGTGAAAGTGTCAACTGCTCGTCTTTTGACCTTTATGGATGCAGAGTTAGGCCAATAGGTAACGTCTATTGACACTTCCATGGGTGCCTGCAATATAATAATGCTATGGACTCTGTGTTTATTGTTTAACTACTATATACTATACAAGGTGTTCCTTAAGTTGTGTATATAAACTTCAGGGGGCTAAAGTACCCATCAATATGAACAACTTTTTCTAAGGAACCAACACTGTGAACGCGAAAAAAAAAACAGCTGTTTCATACAAAAGTTCAATAAAATGTATGAAACAGCTGTTTTTTTTTTCGCGTTCACAGTGTTGGTTCCTTAGAAAAAGTTGTTCATATTGATGGGTACTTTAGCCCCCTGAAGTTTATATACACAACTTATGGAACACCTTGTATAAATAAATATAAATATTGGTGTACATTCCACACAGCACTATCTCGCCCCAAACTAAGCCAAAGCATATGTTATGGAACCAGATAGCTGATATACTACCTACCAGGCTAAAATGTATGAAACAGCTGTTTTTTTTTTCGCGTTCACAGTGTTGGTTCCTTAGAAAAAGTTGTTCATATTGATGGGTACTTTAGCCCCCTGAAGTTTATATACACAACTTATGGAACACCTTGTATAAATAAATATAAATATTGGTGTACATTCCACACAGCACTATCTCGCCCCAAACTAAGCCAAAGCATATGATAGGGAACCAGATAGCTGATATACTACTTATATACTTTTTTTTTTTAAATGATAAATTATTAATGATAACAATAACATACCAGTATAGAAAAAGCTGATAGTTTTGTTATATTCCTGGACATTCGATACAGCACTGTTTAGCCTTACACTAAGTATAGTTTTTACTATGGGAACAAGATAGCTGAAACTTATGTACTTTTATTTATACATGATATACTATAACACCCGTAGTGTTATTCATGTTTTATTCTTTATCTGTACTTCTTCCGTGCTGTACCTGCAGTTTTACTACTAATTTAGTTTTGTAATGTAGTTCGAAATAATACTCTCTCTCTTGTCGTTTCAATAGTTTCTTTCGAAACAGTGTGGTGAAAGGATTTTAAGTGCGCCTCAAGAGGCTCCTTTCGAACACTTGACACACGATATAGAACTTTTTAGGTTCTACAACATGTTCTACGAAATAATACTGAACGAATTCGATCTACTTACAAAAAAAAAATAAAGGGGCTAAGGGTCCGTCCTACATCCACCTGAGTAAAGATTGAAATTCAACTCAAATATTCACCCAGTTGCAGTAACTGTGGGTTAAACCGGTCGGATTTACATGTATTTTCTCTTTTACTGTTCGGAATATGAATATTTAGATACACTGTTTTAGAAAATACACGAACCTATGAAATAGCATTTTAATTATTTGTGCCCAAACTTCACTGATAGGCTGTTCATTTGTTTCTTTTGCTGTTTAAAGTTTGAGCTACGAACAACATCTCCTAAGTTTTCTAATCAATGATTTATTTTATCGACTTCGCTGCTCGTCTTTTGTTCTAGTTTCCTGTGTTTTTCTACCGAAGTCCATGTTAGCAAATTGTGTATTAGATTAACAACATCAAACGTACAAAACAAATTCTATTTATTACATTCTAAGTTGTTTACCGGCCGATGTTTGTTAGGCAATGTCCCCGAACATTTGTTAGGGGCTGTCTAATTTTTTACGCGAAAAACACAGCAGTGCGGTACGTTTTGCAAAAAAGATGAGAATAAACAGACGACGAAGAATAGCGAGAGAGCGCTCGAATTTTGAATACAAATGTAAATTAGTATCTTCACTAATTACCTTCACAGACACGTTTGGGGCAATGCATCTTGTAGGCTTACTGGAACGTTCTTTTTTGCGCGAAAAGTCGTTTCAGTTTTGTAATTTATCGGGTATTGATGTCTGTGGTGCTTCGTTAGGCTTTAGGGTCTTACAAAATGTAGATATTCTCAATGAGACTAATTAATCTGATATAATTAAACTTGAGACTAACAATTCAGTTTTAAATTCGGATTTAAAACGAAAAATCTGATTATGTTTAAATAATTGTGAATATTTGTATACTATTTAATTTAATCTCATTCCTAAATATTCATATTTGTTCATACTTTTAATATTAAGGGTTTTGTCCCAACATTTTAATTTCAAAAATACAAGTCACATCAATGCATACCTACTACATTTTTAACTCATTACGATCTGGTGTTTTATTCCTTCATCGTCACTTCTTCGCTAGATTCTCGTTGGAATGCTAAATTTTAAAGATCTATACACCATCCGATTTTGAGATTTTCTCGAATATCGTACTGTTCTTTCGATATGAACACAACTAATACAATATTAACAACTGAAGCGCCAGTAGACTTGACAAACAAGTAACTTATTTCGGTAGTAATTTGTCATAATACGATAGTACCAATTTATTTCGATAGTACTCCTTTTACTTCGTATTAGCCGACTTATTTGCGTGGCCGCTTATTCGCGTAGAAATACTCGAGTTAATCGTCAGTCTGAGGCGGCATGCTTTTGCAGTAATTTGGGCTTTAGCGTAAGCTGGATAACTTTCATAGACCACCTTAAGGCAAGTAGACGCACAGCTCTGTACCACCCATGCCTGGTTAGTATACCACGAGCAATAAGCGTGTTGGCTCTCATATCATTAAGCGAACCGCCAAGTATTAAAGTAAAGTAAAGTTAAGTTCTTTGTGAAGGGCTCGTCCGGGGAAGTACTACTACCACGCTTTTTTCTGCCGCCAAGCAGCGTTGCTGTGTTTCGGTTTGAAGAGTGTGGTTGCCGGTGTAATTACAGGCACATGAGGCTTAACATCTGTATGCCTCAAGTTGATGGACGCAGTGCAGTGCATCGTAGGGCACGTTCCTATCGTGCGTGACTGCTTTGCAATGCTTTGTTATAGGTAATGGTTAACACTTAACATCAGATGAGCCATCTGCTTGTTCCATCAGCTAGTTGTATTAAAAAAAAACTCACCGTTTGTTTTCTTGATCACTATAATCTTTAAGCCAAGAGTGAATAGGTATCATCTAGATCGTTCTGCTCTATATCGCCAGCTTTATCGTCCCCTGAGGAGGACATGAGGGAGGCCTATACCCAGCAGTGGGTGATACCAGGCTGAAATGATGATGATGATGATGATGAACGTCCACCTACCTACCTACGTCTTCTTCGTGGTTACCTACCATCAGGTGAGCATGTAGACAAAGGACAGTCTGTAAAATTACAAAACAAGCATAATATTAGTTGGTTTGCTGTTCAACCAGTATCGTCAAATTTATGTTACAAATCAATATTTTCTTCAATTTTTATAAGTTTTATATTGTTTACCTACACTTAAGGGAATCACAAAGATTTTTAATATAGTCCCAAAAGTTATTATCCGAGTGGGATTTGAGCCCCGTATCAAGGGGAAATCCCACTCGGATAATAACTTTTGGGACTATATTAAAAATCTTTAATATTTTCCTCCACTATTTTGGGAGACACGATTGCGCATACACAAAAGTCGTATAGTATAAAACACCGTCTCCTGACGAGCACATCCCCTCGTCCGTCGGAACTTTATAAAAACGTTAGCATCTTTTATTTTCCTCGCCCACAATTTGCATGTCGTGTTTCAGAGATGATGTGCTATGCAAATGCTGTAAAAACTTTTATATCATGTCTGAGCGTGAGTTAATTAAAACAGTTCATTAAAAAATTATGTAGGACTTGGTATTCCCTTGTTAGGAATTGGTAGCAAATTTTTTAATCTTTCTTAAATTACATTTAACGTTTATTTATACTGAAAGTTTTAAAATAATTGTTCTGTTTAAAATATTTCCACTTATATTATTTCCCACAGCGGTATCTAGCCCCAATTGAGAAAAAATATGTTTTTGGGAACCAAACACACAGCCATAACTGATAAAATACATCTTTTTTTTTTACTGAGAATAAATAAATAAATAAATAATCTTCTATGTTTATTAAATAGTAGTTGTTTCGTAAAGATAACAATTTCCGAACGGAACTTTATCTGTCATATTTAAGTATTTTGTTACCTACCCCCATCTACCCAACTTCCTATCCATCACCAAAACCTGGGGGTAGACACTTGACGTTTCTCCACCGGCCGTTCGAGTCGAGCTCCATATCGATCCTCAATAAAATTCAAGAGGAAAGTCGAAGACACCGCATCACACCTTCCATCACGCAAGGCAAGACCCAGGTATTTCCTTATCCTCTTTCACTTCACCAGTAGTACTACATGATAACTGAACCCACAACCGCCACAATAGAAGGCAGTATCTCTACCACGATAACCAAATAAGACATAATTAAACCCTCATACTATAAAATGGTGTTTAAATTTAAATAATGCTTAAAATTTGCGCTGTATCTATTTGCCTTTACGCATTGGTAAGAGATGGCAATAGTTTATAGCGCTGTCTCTGTTTGCTATTACGCATTGGTAAGAGATGGTAATAGTTTAAGCATAGTTTATCGTTTGACAGATTTTTTGTAGTAAGGCCAAGTCTGTTTCACGACTTTGATCTCCAGGCACGATAGATATCCTCTAGATCTTAATTAGTACTATATACCAAATCAAGATTCTTTGAGAATGTCTAAGGGGTGTAAAGCCAAGTAACATAGTTCCTGTTGTGATCGCTAATACAGGGCGTAAACATTAGTATCTCGATTATTATACAAAAAATACATACCTACAGGCGGTTTCTGAAAGCTTGATCAAAACTAATCGGATTTCAAGTCACTCGCCATTTCAGCTATTATATCGAATTAGATTGAGACAGCAAGTGAGGTTTCAGAAACCAACCGTTAGAGCTGATTTCACCATGCTCTGTTTTCCTTTTTTTATTGTCTGACTAGCGGCCTGTCCCAGCTTCGCATGGGTGGATATACATTTTTTGAACATTTTACGATAAACTTAGAACGTAGGTTAGAGTCTCGCGTGTACTTATTTCGCACGCCCTTCTCCCTGAGTGAGTAAAAACGCGCCCCTTGGAACCGCGCGTTCACTAATAATATTTTAAAGCGAGCTAAAATTTTTAATTTCGTAATATCTTTTGAATGGAATGTCCGATTTGTAAAATTCAAGAAGTAATCTATAGGTATTGAAACAGTCTTGAATAAGAAATGATTTATTTGGATAAGGATTAATACCAAGGTACAAATAAAGAGCCTTTTCTAGCGGCGGCATTTCAATTAAATTTTTATAATAAAAGAACACTTATTGTGACATAACTATAATAGATAGACATATGCTGTCGCGACATTTTTTGTAGATGATGACATGTTCTACAAAATCGTAGTACATTATTTTGTTCTATCATCAATAGTTTTCGCAGCGCACGCGATGTAAGGTTTTCTTTTTCCACCTTGGGTTACATTATTGGAGTTTTAGTAAGGATCCCTGATTTTTTTGAAAATATAATATAGCCTATGTTACTCAGGGATAATGTAGCATTCTAATGGTGAAAGAATTTTTGAAATCGGACCAGTAGTTTTTGAGCCTATTCGTTACATACAAAAATACAAAAATACAAACATACAAAAATACAAATCTTACCTCTTTATAATATTAGTGTAGATAGCTAGAAGTTTGACTGCCATCTCACCTGATGGAAAGTGAAGATGTAGTATAAGGTGGAGCACGCTTAGCTATAATCCACTTGTTCACTCTTGTCTTGAATATTCCTAAGTTAGTATTGTTAGATTAACAAAGGATTAAAGGGCCGTTAAATATGTCAAAATGTACGTATCAGCTCTTAGAGCCGATTTCACCATGCTCTGTTAGTTACTAATCAAGGATTAACAGGCCGTTAAATCTAACCTTAGATGTCAAACGCGTACATTTTGACATATTTAACGGCCCTTTAATCCTTTGTTAATCTAACAGAGCATGTTGAAATCAGCTCTTAGTCTAATAAACAAAACAATTTTCAAGTAAATTCTTTTATTCAACGAATTTCGGGAAACTTCCTGATTACTTACCCTTTCAGAAATAATCAGCACCCGTCCTGCCTACATATTTTAATCACGGCCAATGCCTTTGTTCGCATTGTTGAAGCAGATACAATTACAGGGGCAACACTCGTAAATCACGCGACGAATTTAAAATTTATTTAGAAGCAAATGTAATGTTAATTTTTTAGCAAATCACCGGTGGCCCATTTTGGTGATTAACTTTGCGAGACGCGATACTTTTTGGTGTTTTATGGGGATCCCTGAATGGGCGTAATTGCTTTTGTAATAGTGTTATTTCTATTGAGTCTGTGTTGCTAGTATAGTGCCTATTTCTCTGTTTGATGGATGAGGTCTTAGGTCAATTATAAAAAATGACAGCAAAGAAAGGCTTGACAGAGCCAGAGAGATAAAAAGACCAATTAAAGAGGGAGACCATATTATCTTTTATTTTTTGATTGTCATGCCTTAATTTTTTTTATTTAACCTGCTCACGGAACATATTGCCCACGTGATGTGAAGTGGTAATCATCTATAACAGAGCATTGCATAATTAATTAAAATATAATCACTAGCATCTATCCGCGGCTGAAAATGCTCAGATAAACATTACAGTCAATTTTCTAAATGGTGACAAAGCAGAACGTTGTTTGACTAACGGCCGGTTTCTGAAAGCCAGATCAAAACTAGTCGCATGTCAAGTCATTTGCTATTTCTATCTAATTCGATGTAATAGCTGAAATGGCGAGTGACTTGTCATCCGATTAGTATTGATCGAGCTTTCAGAAACCGGCCGTGAGTCAATTGGAAATTAATTTCAAGCTCTTTCGTGGTGCTACTGAAAACTCTGTAGGGTATTTCTTAAATTAGAGGCCGATTCGTGGTCGTTTTTAAAATATATAAGCCATACTAGCGGCCTGTCCCAGCTTCGCATGGGTGGTCATAAATTTTTTAAACATTTTAGGATAAACTTAGACCGTGTGGGTTCGAGCCTCGCGTCTACTTATTTCATACATTTGCACGCGCTTCTCCTTGAGTGAGTGAAATCGCAACCCGCGCGTTACCCGTGGACCCGTTAACATTTTTAATTTCATCATATCTTTTGAATGGAATGTCCAATTTGAAAAATTTAAGAAGTAATCGATAGGTATTGAAACCGTCTTAATTATGAAATGATTTATTTGGATAAGGATTAATACCAAGATACAAATAAAGACCCTTTTCTAGCGGAGGCATTTCAATTAATTTTTTATAATAAAAGAACACTTATTGTGAAATAACTATAATAGTTAGACATATGCTGTCGCGACATTTTTTGTAGATGATGACGTGTTCTACAAAATCGTAGTACATTATTTTGTTCTATCTTCAATAGTTTTCGCAGCGCTCGCGATGTAAAGTTTTTGTTTTCCACCTTGGGTTACATTATTGAAGTTTTAGTAAGGATCCCTGATTTTTTTGAAAATATAATATAGCCTATGTTACTCAGGGATAATGTAGCATTCTAATGGTGAAAGAATTTTTGAAATCGGACCAGTAGTTTTTGAGCCTATTCGTTACATACAAAAATACAAAAATACAAAAATACAAATGTTACCTCTTTATGATATTAGTGTAGATGTAGATTAATGTCAAGATTTTTGGAACGATAAATAAGTCTTTTATTCTATACACCCAAGACTGAAAGAGCCAAACTATTCAATGAGACTCTATTACTCGGACCACACTAAACTCGGTAACCTCACTTGGCATGTTGACTAAGTACAGTATAGTTTTGCCATAATACGAGGTTACTTTACTGCAGTTTAATGTCTTCGACTGGGCACCTATTCTGTGGTCTTGAATACGCAGACTTGTAGAGAGACTAACAAAAATAGAGAGCTTTTAGGGCACAAACGCATTGGCTAATCAGCTAGTAAAAAATTCGAGCCGTTTTTAACGTTTATATTTTAGGGTTTTTGGTAGTGTTTAGTATTTTAATGTTTTGTTATAATGCTACCCCAAATGTAGATACATCTTGTAACCACGTTGAGTCCTTCCTAAATTTATATATCTGAAACTATTCTAATGCATACGACATTCAATACAAAGTTATTTATCGAATACAGTTGAAGCAAATATAATCCGCGTTAAATCCCCATAAAATTCCGGCGGCTGCTGAATGAATAGACCAGCACATTCAGGCTCATGAAAAGAGCCACCGAAAACGAATATATTTCTAGAGAGAAACGGCTGAAATACGTCGCGTGGTGCCCTGCTCTGTATAGCTCTGCTGGATGGTGCAAAGAGTGCTGATCAGATCTCAATGATTGGACTACTTAGAACCTGATCATTTATGCCTAGATTTACTTGGGATTCAATTGAATAAATACCTTTTGACTTTGACGGGAGATGGTGATGAAGTTATTTGATGGAAGTCTATTATTTGCAAAATTCAAATGGCAACGTACATGTATTGTTTGTCAATAAAACAAACCAAACAAATTATTTTATTGGTACTATCTCGTTTGCATTTCAAAGTACGTAATTCTTCTGAAGATTTGTTATTTAATATGAAAATTAAATGTCAGACATGTTTCGAACAATTACTAGGTACACAGGCGGCAATAACGAGAGTTTTTGCTCGTTTTTATGTAAATGTTTCGGCAGTGGGAAGGCAAAGAAAAATTACTCATGACTGTTGGTTTATATACTAAACGAGAGATACATAGATTAAAAAATCTATGTATCTCTCGTTTAGGTGTAGGAGCATCCTACACTACGCTTACCTAAGCGCAGTGTAGGATGCTCCTAGGTTGTAGAATGCTCTTCGGCAAGGTGCGGCGATATGCGAAATGTAGCTGGCAAACACTGAATGAGAAGAGCCGAAGACCGGGCTCAGTGACACGTCTTTGGAGAGACCTACGACCAGCAGGGGCCTGACACAGTTTAATGATGATGAACCCAAGCACGGTAGTCATTTCCTCAGATTTATTGTTACTCAAGATCCATTAAGATGTCTAATAAAGAGATGTCAGAGGCACATTCAAATATATTTTAGATCAAGTTCTCTTCTTGCAGTAATTTATACATTTTATTGCTTATCTTAAAATTGTCTATAAAGTTTTTTTTATATACAACTAGCTGATGGAACAAGCAGATGGTGCACCTGATGTTAGCGGTAACCATCACCTATAACAAAGGGAATATGCCCTAAGATGCACTGCCCTGCATCTATCAACTTGAGTCATACAGATGTGGAGCCTCATGTGCCTGTAATGACACCGGCAAACACACTCTTCAAACCGAAACACAGCAACGCTGGTTGGCGGCAAAAAAAGGCGTGGTGGTAGTACTTCCCCGGACGAGCCCTTCACATAGAGCACTACAACTGTTAAGAAAATGTATCTTTTAAATGCCAAAGCTACTGCATTTTAGACTCTTTCTAGTTTTCTCACATCCAGGATAGCTAAGCTACAACGCAGCGAGAATATCTCGAGTAGAAAATAAAAATTATAGCCTGAATATACAGCGTAAACATGTTTACTCTACAGTCTGCGAGCCGATTAAAAATTGACATGTAGGTACATCATTTACAGACTATTCAGTGTATTTAGTCCTTAAATCGTTCGTTCTTTATTTTATATAGTTTCTATAGTTTTGTTAAACAAGTAAGACATGACGAATGATTGTTGTACATGTCATTGAGAGATGAAGTCACATCTATGGCAAAAATGGATTATTCGGTCTCCAACTAATACAAGTTTTCTCTGTGCCAATAGTTTTTTGAATGGTTCAGTCAGTAAATTGTAACAAACGGACAGCCATACTTCTGAATTTAAATTTGTATGAAATTATTCTCACAATTTCGGATCAGTAGTAATTTGAAAAATAATATAATTTAGAGCAAAATACTCAATATCTTAGGATGTAGAATTGTATCAGGTAGAAACACTAAAAGCATTCAAAATCAAAATCAAAATCAAAACGGTCTTTATTCAGTACAATCACAAGGATCACTTTGAAATGTATTATATACTAGGTGAATCTATCGCCAGTTCCTCGCGACCAAAGCCTAGAAGAACGGGCAAGAAACTTACGGCTTGGTTCCTAGCATTTTTTTGTATGATTCTTTTTACAATTTTATTATGGTACCTACTTAATTGTTTAGTGTTTTAATGAGTTGGAGCATAGATCAGTCCCAAGCTTTTTTGTCATCCATATAATCAGATATTTTATAGTAAGCTTTTGTACATTACGTTAGGGTTCAAAAGCACCAATGGTCTAGCTAGTGGGAGTACCTTCTGATCGTTAGATCGTGCGTTTGAACTTCGTCGTGAACCAATGGATTTGAATAATTTTTGTGCGCAATGCCAGCTGTTGAAAAGCCGAAGTTATAACCTTAAGAGTGGTGACGGGCTGGCAATCTGTCACGTATAGTATTCTCTACTTAACAGACGTGGCACATACTCATATTTTGCAGTAGTAATTATATTTTATATTAATATTTTGCAACTACTGCAAAATATGAGTAGGTATGTGCGAAATGTAATATTTGGACGTAGTTCCCTTAAACATCTGCAAATGATCTTAATTTGGTATTTATGTCAGAGCTACAGTGCAAAGCCACAAAGGCCACGTCTATGGTGCGCTCTGAAGTAATGCAGTTGTTATAGATAGAGTTATCTTCAAAATCAAATTAGTCTACAAGTTCTACCACCTTGTCTCATTAAATAATAAACATACAGATCATACTCTTAAGAAATAAGTCGCTATTGTTGTCTCCGAAAAACACATCTATTTGTTTTTACAAACGAATTCTTCATAGATTTTCCACAAAAGGGATAAGATACTTGCTACAGTAAGTCCATATTTTATAGCAAAAATACGGGGAGAGCACTTAAATACGACAAATGGCCGCGCTGCAATTGACAGTGTATTAAACAGTTGCTTGCATGCCAGAATAGGGCCGATAAGTTTTGTGAAGAAGACTAGACACTGGCTTAAAATATACTTATTAAAAAAAATAGGCAAAGGAACGTACCGAAAGCTAAAACGGAACTCTTATTATATGCTTCTAAGATCGATCTTATTCTTGTCGTGTTATTAGTTTCTTTCGAAACTATGTGGTAAAAGGATTTTAAGTGCGGTTGCCAGCACTTATGTTAAATGTGGTTTTCTTTTTGTGTTCATACATATTTCATATTCCGTTCCTGAAAAATTTTCGGGATAAAAACTGTCATATTTTAATCCAGGTTACAAACCTTATTTGTTCCAAGTGTCTTCCAAATTGGTCTGATGCTTGAGATAGCCACAAACATCGTTGCTTTCGTATGTTCGTATCAGTAGAGAGCACTGGTGGTCTAGTGGAAGCGGCCTCGCCTTCCGATCCTAAAGTCGTGGGTGTTGTGTGAACCAATGAGTTTTTCTGTTCAAAAATGTATGTGCACAATGCCAGTATCCTCAAACGGTGAAGGAAAACATCGTGAGGAAACCGGCATGTCGTAGAACCTAAAAAGTTCTATAACATATGTCAAGTGCTCGAGAGGAGCCTCTTGAGCCGCACTTAAAATCCTTTCACCACACTGTTCCGAAATAAACTAGTGACACGACAAGAGACAGAGTAGAAAGTAGAGGAAGAATAAGTTACGTGAGCCGGATAAAAAAAATGTCACTGTCATATAAAGCAATCATTGGAAAGACTCAATTAGAAGAAAGTGTATCAGAGCCCCGACAAGAGCTAAGCTCTTAAATTTAAGAGGAGAAAATAGGATAAGTTGACATAATGTAGATTATTTTAGTACTATCTGCAAGCAGCTTTAAGACCGGGGGTGTGTGTGGCGTCTCGCAGGTTGCCAGCAACTCAGCGAGCTACAACTTTTTCTTTGATAGAGTTCAAATAAATCTGTGACCGGCGATGTAGACGCCAGCCGGACGTGCTAGCGAATTCGATTCTGTGCACCGCCGAAACGGGAGCATTCGACAGTGTGTAATGGCCTTAACTTCTGCTGATGGTCTGATAATAAACTGGGAGTTTCCTGTAACTAGCTTTATCACGTTTGTCCGTTTTTAGGAATCTATTTTTTCAAATCTTGTACTCTTTTTTCTTGCCGTGTCACTACTAGCTTCTTTCAAAACTGTGCAATGTTTTGAAAGGATTTCAAGTGCTCCTCAAAGAGGCTCCTTCCGAGCATTTGACATAGTCGCATGTTTTTGAGGACTTTTAAGGTTCTACGACATGCCGATTTCCTCACGATGTTTTCCTTCACCGTTGGAGAGTACTCACTAGTATATATTGTTTGAAGGAAACCTTCGCAAAAATGGTGATCATAGAGTGAGATGATGGAGGAGAGATAATTGAGACGATATGGACGATTATTGTATCCAGAGCACTTGTGGTTTAGTGGTACTTCCTGTATCTTATAATCCTATAGACTGGTAATGTAAAAAACTTATATAACAGGAAAAAAAAGGGGTAAATTAGAGGCGAAAAGGCGAAGAGAACGAATGCACATGCGCTGGTCTGACCATCGGATCTGATATCGGAGTGTCAGAAAATGCCAGAAAACCCCAACAAACTACCAACCGCTCCAAATAAAAAAAATGTCCTTAAATGTCAGGTAGTTACTATACTTAAGAATCTGGAAAAACTGGATGAGAAAAGAGGAGGTCTTTGGATAGGCCTGCGTCTAGAAGACTAAGATAGGTTAACGATGATGAAGATTATGAAGATGAGGTGGCCTTAAAGTTGAAAATCCTGGGCACCTGTTTCATTGGTATTACAATAACACTATGAACTAGTTTGACTTTGGTTTTCATTAAAACAGTTACAAGTCCAAGTAAAATATTTCATATTCCTACCTGTGTCTGCTAAGTGCATTCCACCTTTATTACATTTCAACGCAGACATAACTTTACCCATAAGAATCCATATTTCGTTTATTACAAGTCCCCTAAACATAATATTTATGTATTTTCCTACAGTTTCGTACTAGCTCTAGCTGTCCGCTTGAGTTGTTTCACCTATCCAATATAACCTGAACCGCGAATCTTCCGATATTCTTTTATTGTTTCACTACCGATACAATACAAAAGCTCTACATAAACTGGTACTTATCTACACGGAGAGGCGAGTATGAATAATGTATTTTTGTTTTAGATTTTTATGAGAAAAGTTTTGATTATTTTCAGTTCGGTACGGATAGGTATCTACTTATGACTACAGGCTGTATGTACAAAGGCCAGACACAATGAACGCGGAAACTGAGAACAAAACTTTGTATTGTATTATTACGGATGGAATATATGAAGCTTAGGGCAGATATAAACGAAAATACTAAACAATGTGTAACATAATATCCCTATAATCCCGAAAGCAGGGTATTCTACAGGTCATGGCGAACATGTATTGATATAAGACTTTTGGAATTTCAAAGTTTTTCACTCATGAAATGCCTCTTAAACTTTCCGCCGAAATGAAACTAACACAATATGACGCAGCCAAAAAACAGCTGTTAACAGACAGCTGTTTTTTGACCTAGTATACCTCTATAAGTATATAAGACGTTTCAAAGTGATCCTTGTGATTGTACTGAATAAAGACCGTTTTGATTTTGATTTTGACCTTTAATTGTGAACTGTAAATAAAATAGGTAACGGAACTGCCACCAATTAGTAAACGCAAAAAACATGTACCAAGGTCACGTACACATTATCAGGGTTGTTGCAAATTTCTGAGACAATATTAATTTAACTTTTGAATGGGAATTTCGAAAACGAAATATTCAAACTTTGCACACGTCAAAGTGTTCCAATCCTTGGTCTGATCACTTGTTCTTTGGTCTTATAGGGGTATTATGTTACACGTTGTATAAGTAAGCTGTAATAAGCTAGTGACTAACTCTGTTGACGTAATTTTTAGGCCGTCTCAGTTTAGCGATATATGTATAGAGTTAAAACCAACGGTGTAACTTGCCCTCTGAAATACTGACACCTACAGACTAAAACGATTTTTAAATTTACTGCATTTATTTTTGATTGAATACCAAAGTCTGCATGAGTTTAAATTATTTAAAAAATAAAGCTTCAATACATTCCATTAAAACGCTGATAAGCGCTAGAAAACTTTGCGTTCGCACATTGCAATTTTCGAAGATATACATATACGCGGTTATCAGTATCTCAAGTATCTCCGGCGTCACGGAAGACCAGCGTTGAAGTAGTGCATCAAACACTATTACAGCATAAAGCTGAGTGACGACCGATTTTGTTGTCACAGTATTGTTCTTTATATTTAACTAGTGGCTTCCCGCGGCTTCGCACGCGTTGAAGTGGTGAGCCGTGATTGAGCCACAAACATCCAAACATCGTAACTTTCGCATTGATTTGTATATTATTAGGGTAGGATTTTAAATACCTACGTAGGTATAAGAGATGCCTATAGGCGTTCATTATAAATAAATAAATAAATTACCTATATTAGGTAGGTAGGTATAGGTGAGCTTAGCACAAACATGGCAAATACAACAAAGACAACCTTACACGGAAAATATGTACTTATTTGTTCCTAGTGTCTACCCCAAAAACAAACGAAACGAAATAGCTTCACGACTTTGATCCCCAGGCACGGTAGATACCCTCAGATCTCCTCCTACCAACTCAAGATTCCCGTTTTTAGAATGTCCCTTACAAAGATTGACGCCTCGTTGTATCCTTTTTACTCGAGCGCAACGTAGGAGGGTAACGTTTTAGGGTTTGTTTTCTAATATCAAACTGTCTTTTATTTATTTAGCCACAGAACACATTTTCTTTTAGTTTGAAGTTAATTACAAACCTTGAAACTTTAGCAGTCTTTTGCACCCTTTGCAGGGGTAGTTTTTAAATATTGAAAACGTTATTTTAAATTATTTATTATGGAGTATATTTACTTCAAGTTTGAAATCAATCAAAATCTCCCATACTAACTTTTACAGACATTTGCACCCTTTGCAGGGGTAACTATCAAAAATTAAAAGTGTCATTCTTAATAATTTATTTTTTAGTATATTTACTCCAAGTTTTAAGTCAATCGCAGCACGCGTTACCAAACTCCCATACAAACTTTGACATCCCTTTGCATACTTATCAATGGTAGTTTTAAAAAACTAAAAATTATTTTCTATTTTTTTAGCCTTGGAGTACATCTACTTCAAGTTTCAAGTTTGTTGGTTCAAGGAATACAATTTTTCATACCAACGATTTCAACCCTTTTTACACCCTTAGGGGTTGAATTTCCAAAAATTTTTTCTTAGTACACCTCTACGCCATAAGACCTATGTACTCTTCAAATTTCAAGTCTCTAGGACCAGCGGTCTAAAAACTCCCATACAAACTTTTACAACCCTTTGTACACTTATTAAGGGTAGTTTTAAAAAACTAAAAATGCTTTTCCTATTTTTTAGCCTTGAAGTACATCTACTTCAAGTTTCAAGTTTGTAGGTTCAAGGAAAACAATTTTTCATACCAACGTTTTCAACCCTGTTTACACCCTTAGGGGTTGAATTTCCAAAAATCCTTTCTTAGTACACCTCTACGCCGTAAGACCTATGTACTATTCAAATTTCAAGTCTCTAGGAGCAGCGGTCAAAAAACTCCCATGCAAACTTTTACATCCCTTTGCACACTCATTAAGGGTAGTTTAAAAAAACTAAATATGCTTTTCCTATTTTTTAGCCTTGAAGTACATGTACTCCAAGTTTCAAGTTTGTAGGTTCAAGGAATACTCTTTTTCATACACACGTTTTCATCCCTTTTTACACCCTTAGGGGTTGAATATCCGAAAATCCCTTCTTAGTACACCTCTACGCCTTAAGACCTATGTAATCCCCAAATTTCAAGTCTCTAGGACCAGCGGTCAAAAAACTCCCATGCAAACTTTTACATCCCTTTGCGCACTTATTAAGGGTAGTTTTATAAAACTAAAAATGCCTTTCCTATTTTTTAGCTTTGAAGTACATGTGCTCCAAGTTTCAAGTTTGTAGGTTCAAGGAATACTATTTTTCATACAAACGTTTTCATCCCTTTTCACACCCTTAGGGGTTGAATTTCCAAAAATCCCTTCTTAGTACACCTCTACGCCATAAGACCTATGTACTCCCCAAATTTCAAGTCTCTAGGACCAGCGGTTTAGGCTGTGCGTTGTCTATATGTCAGTCAGTCAGTCAGTCAGTCAGGACTTTGATTCTTATAGTATTAGAGATTTTCGCCTATGTTTTTTGTATCGCAAAATAAACTTTATGATTTGATTTTGATTTGATTTGAAGTATAAAATCTTATGCGTTCTAGTTTTGACAAATAGATTAGCCCTCATGTGCCTGTAATTTCACAGAAATATAGAAAACTCTTTATCGTACACCACAAGAACAATTAAAATAGCTGCAGCAAATTACAATGAAAAATCCCAACACTCAAAAAAAATCCTAGCTTAAACTACCTACATCGCTACAAAAGCTATGCAATCTGAATACAAACCGAATCGACCACACAATCTGAGCAAGCGATCTCTACGCCTTAACACTGACATTAACAACACAATTAAAAAGTCCATCAATTCCCTACCACATCACTTTTCACACATGGAACTCAATTTTAAACTCTATCACGCCGTCTTAAGGCTTACAAGGATCTTTGGAGGTTATGTTACTGGTTATTCTGTCCCCAAGGCACGCACGCAAGCATCTCAATAAGGGATGCAAAACAAAAAGCAAAGGTTAAACTTCGTTTAACATGCAAATTTGAGAGTAGCGCAACAGAATGAGCGTCGATACTTAATTACTTGTTTAATCGTTCAATCTGGCGTGTAGGCCGAAATTCGGTGACTGGTTTGTGGTCAGTAGCGGGTATGAAGGTACTCGTATCTTGGTCAAGTTTATGTGAATGAACCGAGTTGTCAATGAAATTATTAATAAATTGGGAGACATTTATTTACAAAGAAAATTGCAATGAATACAAGTATTTACAAAATGTACAATATACATATTATAAAACAGATGAGCTATCTGTAGACCGTTGGAAACGATCTATTGATATATTAGGAGTTATTTATTTATATTTGGGAGACATATCGTACAACATTATCTAGCCACAAACTAAGCTTGTTTGATTGGCACCACACTGGAGCTTCATTATTATATTGTAACATTAATAAATAAATATTGGTGGACTTTCCACACAGCACTATCTGGCCCCAAACTAAGCCAAAGCTTGTAATATGGGAACCAGATAGCTATAATACATTATATACCTTTGTTTTTGTAAATACATAAGTACCTTCTTATAATATTATATAATGACTCATAATTTTGCTATTGATTTTGAGGTAAATAATATAATATTGAAGCTCCAGTGTGGTGCCAATCGAATTTAATGAGGCGTAGGCATAACAGAAAAAGGTAAACATAACTTAAAATAAGTTACATAGTGAGAATAACTTACAATATCTAGTTCAATATAATCTTTGTAGATCCGTTAGGAATGTCTAAGTAAACATTTGCTCTGTAAACTACAGCAAATTGAAAGGTATTTAATCCCTGTGCGCTGGATCTAGCCGGAGGTATCAGCCATCAAGATGAAGAGCATCCCACGAAGAAGGCAGTAAAAAGCCTGTTCTCGCTGTTCAATCGTCGCAAATATCGAGATCGCGTGAGAATTTATCTGATTTGTTCCAGCATGTAACAAGCTACTGGTGAAACAAATAAACGGACAAACACTTTCCGGAACGCGAGCATCGTTTGATTTTATTTAGCTTTAGAACCTAAGTAACTTTGAATATAAGTACTTACCTACTTTATAATCTGTTATTGATTCATAACATCCACCCAACAGTTATGAAAGCACACTGAGGACAAATATTTTGTGTGTATTTTTTTTTATACAACTAGCTGATGGAACACCAGATGGCCAACCACCTATAACAAAGCATTGCATCGTAAGTCACGCACGATAGGAACGTGCCCTACAATGCACTGCTCCGCGTCCATCAACTTGAAACCTACAGATGTTAACCCTCATGTGCCTGTAATTACAGCGGCAACCACACTCTTCAAACTAAAACACAGCAATGCTGCTTGGCGGTAGAACAAGCGTGGTGGTAGTACTTCCACGGATGAGCCCTTCACAAAAAGCTCTACTACTCTGAAATATTATATTATTATTTAATAGTGTAGTTCAAATATTGTTTTATTTTTATATTTTTAATGTTTTTCTATGCAACTTACTGATGGAACAAATATATGGCCCACCTGATGTTAGGTGGAAACCATTACCTTTAACAAAGCATTGTCACGTTAAGAAACTACGATGCACTGCCCTGCGTCCATCAATTTGAGGCTTACAGATGTTAATAAACTTCATGTGCCTGTAATTTCAAAGGCAACCACATTATAATGTTCCGTTTAAAAAAATGGCTTCACGACTTAGACACCCCAGGCTCGGTAAATAACCCTTCAAATATCAAAATACCAAGTACGAATTCCAGATTCTTATTGCAAACCCATATTATCCCACCATCACACCGCCCGCCGTTAAAAAAACCTACCCTTTTCGTCACTCTTTAAAGAATACCTTCAAAGAGAAAGCAAAACAAACTGTTTACATATCCACAAAGTAAGACTAATGTTTGATTACGAAGATCCATCTAGATTTATGTACGGTGCGCTCAAAGGGTGTGTATTTATTAAAATGCTAATTTTCTCTCCGCGGCTCGGCGTTAGATACAGCGCTATCGGGACTCCGCACGCTTTGTGTACAGCCTGTAGATTTATTCCATACGCTACAGTACTACTATTTAAACTCGAAGCAGAACTGAACGCCGGGCACCATTGTTCGGTAGCGCTGTAAGAAGAAGATCACTAGCATTTAGTCCATTCGAAAAAAAAAGAACGCAGTGCAGTAAGTACATATTAGAGCACGTTCCTATAGTGCATGACTTAGGAGGTAATGCTCTGTTATAGGTGATGGTTACCACATAACATCAGGTGGGCCATCTGCTTGTTCCGTCAGCAAGTTGTATAAGTAAAGGACTTTTAAGTTGAGTCACATATTTATACCTATATATTGTTTTTTTTTATGTAATCTTTATACTTTTTTAATTAATTATCGGTAGCATTCATATTCACGTTATTCTCGTTATTCGTCGCCAAACAAAATAAGTAAGATTTTATATTATTATTTTCTATTTTAAGATTATATATTATTAAATTAAATAGATTAAGTTATAATCTATTTTATCGAGCGGATGTTATTTTCAGATTTTGCTCCTATTTTTTTCATAAAGCTTTCGAAGCTATAACTTACACTCATTCTTGTGAAACTGTATATCAAAACAAAAAAAAGCCAGGTACCAGCGCAAACTTTTTAAAATGTTACTGACTAATTGTGTTCGACTTTAAAGTTTATAGTAGGAGGCTATGATACATCACGCTCGGGTAGGGCGCGCACAAGGGCAACGGAAACGCAAATTCAATCATGGTAGATTACAGCCCCTTAATATTTTAATGCTTGACCACTGCCCGCTAAAGGGAATCGATCCTGCACCCCTTAACACAAATATAAGTACCTTATATGCGTACTCTATAGCAATATATCTCATCTTGGCTAATTGGGGTCGCTTAATATGGCTTACCGAAGTAAGTACGTAATTTATTTCGCTCTCGTTTAAGAGTTATGTTTTGGAGGTGGGTAGTTTATGCAGAATGGAGATATAGATGGTCAACACTGTTATCTGTTAAGTCTCAAATTGTGAAGCCGACACTAAATTATTTTAGAGAAATACTTTAATCATTTTAAAAATCAATACAGTCAATACCTATTTGGTTTCAATGTGTGCTAAAAACTGTTCCATATGTATACCTAATCAATCAGCTACTAATCACTAGTTAATAATTACTAGTAAATAATCGGTTGGATATTTAATAGCATGAGCTCCATTTTCAAAATCTACCAAACCCCACCACTACCGTAACAATGAAACCATTAACCACCAGAAACAAAATCTGTTAAGCTTATTGTTACTTCTTCAACCAGTCTTCAACCAGTGTGTGTTGCCAGTGATGACGTACGGAACTGAGACGTGGTCGCTTACTATTGGCCTCATCAACAAGCTCAAAGTCGCTCAACGGGCTATGGAGAGAGCTATGCTGGGAGTTTTACTACGGGATAGAATCAGAAATGAGGAAATCCGTAGGAGAACCAAAGTAGCCGACATAGCTCGCAGAATCAGCAAGTTGAAGTGGCAATGGGCAGGTCATATAGCTCGAAGGACTGATAACCGATGGGGAATAAAGGTTCTCGAATGGCGACCACGAACAGGAAAACGAAGCGTGGGACGTCCTCCTACCCGATGGACTGACGACATTGACAGGATCGCAGGAAGTCGGTGGATGGAGAGGGCTCGGAATTGTTCTTCCTGGAAATTTATAGGGGAGGCCTATGTCCAGCAGTGGACTTCTTTAGGCTGATGATGATGATGATGACTATACTTCTAGCCTGTAAGTTATACAAAATGCAGTTCTTGTGCTTTCCAGTGTGTTTCTTCACCGTGAAAAAATCTACCATTCCTTATGGTGGATTTTTCAGTTTCATCACGAGGTTTCAAGGGGTGGGTAGTGGGTTTGGACTATAATTAAAGTATTAAATTAAAGTCTATTTCATTACCTAAGTCTAAATAAACCAAAGAAACCTGTACATCATTTAATCCTTTCCGCCTTTATCCCACTTCATGTGCAGTTGGCACTAAAGGTTTTTTATCTTCACTCTTCACTCTTCTCTCTCAACAGTCATCTCAGCAGTCACTCCTTTCTTACTCATGTCTCTTTCACAGTCCATCCATCTTTTGTTTGGCTTCTGCTCCTATATCAATCCACATTTCATTCTACATGCATACCTAGTATTCTTCTCGTTACATGACATTTTTAAGAGTAGTAGAGCTCTTTGTGAAGGGCTCGTCCGGGGAAGTACTACCACTACGTCTTTTTCTACCGCCAAGCAGCGTTGCTGTGTTTCGGTTTGAAGAGTGTGGTTGCCGGTGTAATAACAGGCACATGAGGTTTAACATCTGTATGCCTCAAGTTGATGGACGCAGGGCAGTGCATCGTAGGGCACGTTCCTATCGAGCGTGACTTACAAGGCAATCATAATCATTTATTCGCAGGAATGTAGGTACAATAGTTGGTAATCAAAAATGCTTGTGGCCCGTTACATTCTGCCTCGTCAAGGCGTGCAAAATTTTCATCACAAAAAAATAACAATAGAACACAATAATTATTAGTAAATCAAAATAAATTTAAAATGCTCATTGCAATGCTTTGCTATAGGTGATGGTTACGTTACCACTTAACATCAGGTGGGCCATCGGCTTGTTCCATCAGCTAGTAGTATAAAAAAAACATTTTTCCCTTCTTATGTTTAATGTTTAACACAGTAGTCCCTGTTGAAGGTTTATCTTCAGCTTTCCCTCCTTCATTACTTCCTCTTTTGTTGTATTTAAGCTCTTAATGTTATTGCTCGCGTATACATACATAAAGCTAAGCAAGTGGTCATCGTAATCTTGGATAAGGGTTGCTGCATAAATCAGGCGGGTGACACGAAGCCTCGGGCCTTACTTTATCTACTGTGTGCGGGTGACGCTACTGGGTAGGAAATAGGGGTGACTAGAAGTGCCTACCATAGAAAAGTAAGTGTGATTCATAGTTTTTTTTTAAATCATGTATATAAGGTTTTTTAAACATACAGTTTATGACAAACCTAAAAGTTATCGAGAACAAATAATCTAACACAACTCAAATTCTAAACTTCTAGAAGTAAATTATAACTTACTATTATCTAAAAACTAATTTTACGAGCAATGCGATGCCGGTGCGCACCCGTTTAGAAAATATTGTGTATAACAGTGTTATACACAAGTTAACAACACAGGTAAAACAATACAAGTAGAAAAAACATTTTTTTTTTAAATGACTGTTTTTTATAGACTAGTTTTTGACAAGTTTCTATAAAAATTCAAGCGAGTGTAGTCTGGGAAAACTCATAGTCGACCTAAAGAAATAAATATTGTAGGTATTGTACATCAGTAAGCCAAAGTATTTATAAAATACGAGTTTGATTCCCAGACACTGGATTTTTTTCCTTTTATTTGGAAAAACAAACAGTAACATAATTTATATATTTCATAAGTTTTAGGCTATTAAATATTTACTTATTGTGGTATCAACATCGTTTACCATAATACCTTCAGATCTTTTAGAACTCACTATCAACTCAGGTTTTTTTGAGGATGCCTAAGGGGAGTAGTCAGAAGTACGTCTAAATAATTACATTTGTGCCATACCCACATTTTGCACTAGCCACATTTTGCACTAGTTGGTATTTTGTACATGACAGGTTACAAGTTCATAACCGCTACAATTGCTGGTTTCCTTACGATGTTGTTAAAAAGAGGTTAAGGTACATATGTTCAAAGAATTCGCCACATTTTGCAGTAATTGTCATTCCATTCCGTGACAGATTGCAAGCCCATCACCACTGCTACAATACTAAGTGCCTTTTCACACGTACCGGTTGCCGCGTAGCCGGCGCCGGTTACCCGGCGGCGAAGTGTATGGCCATGTACTTTAGCTTTCACACGTAGCGGCGTACATGGCCATGCACTTCGCCACCGGGTAACCGGCACCGGCTACCCGGCAACCGGTGCGTGTGAAAAGGCACTAACTGGTATCCTCACTTTAACTAGCGCTTCTATTGTCTGTAGATCTCCGCCCTCGATAATTGCCGCCCCGCGCCCTGGCCACCTCTGACCCATCCTGAAACTTGCAGCCGATCACAATAATTTATTATCAGTGGCTTTTAGCCGATAGAATATGCTGCCCAGTGCACAAAATATTCATTCATTTTGTCTTGTAATTAGAAGTCTGTTTCTGAACTGGTTCATATTAACTTAAATTAGCTCAAGTGGCTTAGAATTGGTGTTTCCCAGCATGGTAGATATCCCAAAGGAAGATATGATATTTTGAACTTGTTTTTGGTGGGAATCGAACCTACAAACTTCAGCGCACAAGGCAGGCTAAACAAGCATCACCCATCGGATATTAAGCGGTAACCATCATCTATAACAAAGCATTGCCTCACAAGTTCATAATTTTGGTAAAGACATTCATTACAGCACACACTAAATAATTTCTCAATTTATATGTGGCTGTATCCACTACAGAGGTATTCCTTCAGCATTAAGGGTCCAAAATTAAATATTATACCAATAAAACGGATAATAACGTCTCCCCAGCATCCGGGAGCTCCGATAATTCTTTTCTCTGAACTCATAAATATACCTTCGACGTTCGCCTCAAGTTGGTATAGATCATAATACTCCGGGACAGGAACCAGTCATCTTCCCTTCATCCCTTCAGATAGCAATAAAGGGAATCCCTTTAAACGTGGCCCTTCGACTTATAAATATCAATTTATCCGCTATGTCAAATGCGGTAAGGCCGCAGTTTTCGCGTTATTTAGTAACCGTTTATTTTTCCATCGATATCTTTTTTTCGTTGTTTTTATACAAACTCACTGCTAATCGATGTTTTTGTAAAAACTCTAATTGTTGTATGTATAGTATGGTGTAAACATGTTAGGTAAATAGGTGTTTATATAAACATAATATTAATCCTTAAGAGGTTATGTCGTCATGTTACAAAAACATAGACACTAATGTCTTATAAAAAAAACAAATAAAGTGTAAAAAATGCAAAACAGATTCTTATATTTTAGGATCAAGTGAAAATTCACAGCCCATAAATGAAATGTACTTTTGTATGTGTAAACTTAAAAAACTACAAGATCGTTTAAAAACACACGTAAGCGATTTACTCCTTGAGACATTAACCCGAATCTTGCTATACTTAAAGCAAACTGGTACCTATTTATTTAGTGTCTCCTCTTAGAATTAGTTCATTTATTTATGAGACCGCCCTGTCCTCAGGATAATATCGGGTAGTGTTTTGTGTGTAAATCAGTCGACATTGACGCATGCGCTATAGAACTAAGACCAGTAATAAATTATGTCTGCAATAGGAATAATACTAATTTGTTGGTGTGAAGAGATGAGCTACTTGTGACACCGAAACTCATTAAAGGCTTATACTCTGTGGAAGTATGTTTTCCTTAAAATTGTTGCAGTAACAATGTAACACAATTTTAGTAGGTTTATTTTTATTTTTGCTTCATTTTCGAACGAAAATTAGGTATCATTATTTGATTTTGCGCTCAATATTCGTTATTAATAGCGTTGCTGTGTTTCGGTTTGAAGAGTGTGGTTGCCGGTGTAATTCAGGCACATGAGGCTTAACATCTGTATGCCTCAAGTTGATGGATGCAGGGCAGTGCATCGTAGGGCACGTTCCTATCGTGCGTGACTTACGAGACAATGCTTTGTTATAGGTGATGGTTACCACTTAACATCAGGTGGGCCATCTGCTTGTTCCATTAGGTAGTTGCATAAAATATTTCAAAATTTCTTTGTTGACAAACACTTACAAAATATTGGTGAATATTTTACACAGTACTATCTAGCCTCAAACTAAGCAATGAATATAAAAGACAGTAGTTTGATTTCATTTAAATAAACCATTATTTTTAACTACAATTTCAACCCGTAAACGTCCCACCGCGTCAACAAACAGAGGTCGAAATTACACCAATGCGTACCGCAAATGCAAGTTAACATTAACGTTCATTAAATACCTATGTCCCGCCTTAAATTTAGAGCGGCAGCAAAAATAGAGCCATACATTACGAGGATTTACGGTACAAATATATGTAAAGTTTGCTGGATATATTATATTTTGGGGTTGGTCCCAAGATGGGGGGTAGACGTGAAAACATTCGTGTACGTGCTTTAGCATAATACCTTCCTAAGGGCGTTGCGATGCTGAGCTATTCGTCGAGAGGAATCTCTAATTCGGAATGATGATGCGTTTATTGTAGGACCCAGTAGAACCACCCAGTACTACTGAGCTATGGACAAAACTCTCTCGAAGGTTTTACTTGAAGGATAGATAAATAGATAACTCTTTATTGATTACGACAAATAAAAATAATACGAAGAATCAACAGTTTTCACTTTAAAAAAAAATAACAATTGAAGTTATACAATAAGTGGACTTATCCCTAACAGCGATTTCTTCTAGGCATCCTTGAAATATAAAATACAAGGTGCCCGCGACTTTTTCTGCGCAGGATTAGTCACAAAATATCTTTATAAATTGTAGCCTATGTGTTATTCTTATGTATAAGCTATATTATTGTAAAGTTTCATTAAAATCCATTCAGTAGTTTTTACGTGAAAGAGTAACAAACAAACATCCATCCATCCATCCATACTTACAAACTTTCGCGTTTATAATATTAGTAGGAAGATTATTCAAGTTTTTTCTCACTATTCAGTAAAAGACAACGCTGATTCGAGGTCGGTGGACCATTAAACAAAACAGTTGTATGACAGTAGGTAAACATAACTAAATCAACATTATAAAACAACTTTGTACACAAACTATCCACACTCGCATCTAGCCATAAATCATACGAGATAAACCAAAGTCGGAACAAGCGACAAAAGCGCGTTTTTCTTCATTACCCACGCAAACAAACGTTCGTAGATTTAAAATTTTCGCTTCAAAGTTGTTAGGAGATTAGCGACAAAGCGGCTGAGGCACTGTAAAACTGAAATGCAGTTAGGTTTATAATGGATTTAAAAAAATTCTAACAGTTTCACGAGCTTTATTCCAAGGCACGGTTGATATCCTCTCAGATCTTACAGTACGTAGTTTAAGGATGTCTAAGAGGGTAGTCACAGTTATAGGTAAATCTCTGACTACCCCAATAACAAAATTTGATTAAATTTTTCAATGAATTGAATGGATTCAATAACTCTATAAAGACAAGGTGTACCACTTTATTCCAAAACAAGTTTACAATACAATACAATACAAAATAATTTATTCATGCCACACATACACAGTTTATAAAAAATACAAGAATAGACATTAAAAGTAAGAAAGTGACACAAATTGGCCGTCACTCAGCATAAATGCTATAGCAGCATACGCTACTATAACGCTAAGTTTAGACTTCACAGTCATCATAAACTGATGATCCTGATGACTATTTAGCAGTTATGTCATCAGAACATAATGACATAATAGTTTTCTGAAAAAGGTTAAATTACTGTTATTTCAGTATCAAAAACTATGCTGAAAAATGTATCATTCTATCGTGGAGTTATGTGGAGATGGCATACTGCAAAATCCAGTGCTACTGTGCAAAAGCAGAGGCTGCGATATCTTAAATGCGAATCTGTTGTAAACAAATTCTCGCGCGCCAGGCCGATTTATGAGTTTATTTATCATTAACAAATTATATTTAAGCTCACGAAACAGTTTTTGTAACTCGCCTCTTTAGCGTGTTTAGCGATGTGGCGGAAAGCTTTTTTGATGCTTATCGTAATTGTCAACAATGGCCCTTTATGTACACGTATGATTTTATTTAATTTATGAAAACTGGTTTAGTAAAAAAGGTTTTATTTTTCATTAATGATTAACCACCAATACTCATTTATTATGCTTCAAATTATTTTATCTGTGAACCTTGTACATTTGCTGCAAAGTAGACTAATTGATTTTGCAAATTATTAAAAAATGTGCTGAAATGTAAACTAATTGATTTTGCTCAACTTTTTCATCATCAAAATAATAACGCATGAACCGAAAACAGTAAAAAATGGTTTAATTATGTTCTCTCTCGAAAAGACAAAGAAAACTGAATGTACAAATATTTTAAAGAAAGGAAATAAAATTCTAAAATGCGTCTTTCACATCACCTAACACAGTAGTATAATCATAACAGATTGCAATCATCCGAACAAAAACATAAAATCTTCTGAAACAATATAAACAATATTTCGAGAAAGTGAAAAAATGCCCTTCAGGGGAATACACGGAATTTCCGCAAGGCAATACAGCAGCGCCGTTAGGGGCACGCTACTTGGAGGGTCTGACGCCTGGACACCAAAACCAGAATTATATTAGCAGAATATTATACTACTTACTGGTATTAGCTTTGGTGTAAGCTGGAATGTTATTACTTCTTTTAGTATCACTTATTACATATTACTTCTTCAGGGGAATTAATTAGAGAGCACGGGTGGTCTAATGGTAGCGGCCCCGCCTTCCGATCCTAAGGTCGTGGTTTCGAAACCAGTCGTGCCAATAAGTTACCAATAAGTTTTTCTGTTTTTAAAATGTATGTGCAAAATGCCAGTACTCTCAAACGGTGAAGGAAAACATCGTGTGGAAACCGGCATGTCGTAGAACCTAAAAAGTTCTATAACATGTATCAAGTGCTCTAAAGGAGCCTCTTGAGGCGCACTTAAAACCCTTTCAACACACTGTTTCGAAAGAAACTAGTGACACGACAAGAGGAGAGGGAAATTAAAATGTGGCACAGTAGCTTAAATAATGTACTTTAGTAGTTTCATTCCTGCCCAAATAAATGGAGAACAACGTCAATAAAATAAAATAGTTCAACACAACGTCCACAAGCAAGATTTAAACCATAAAACCATCATATTAAATCTAGAAAAAAGTATGTTGTATTTTAAATATCGCAGTTTTGAATTTTAAATATCCAAAGACATTTTAAAACTACTTACAATAAACCACACAATAAAATGTTAAAATTAAATATTAATGGTAATGTAGTTTTATGAATATCTAATAGAAATACAACTACTAAATTGATCTACTTAAATAACATGGTAAAATCTTAATAATTAAATTTTGGTGTATGTCATATTATATAATATTGGATTAGATTAGAAAGTTATATATTGCCCATAAAAAAGTACATAGGCAAACTTAATGCTAATTAGCATTATCTTCCAGTTAACCTTTGTGTTATGTGGAGTGGGTGGTAGTGCTCTATACACCAAAACTGTATCAACCTTCCTTAAAAATTGACTTTTGTTTTAAAATAGATTTAATTGACCATAAATATTAACAAAACTAAATATATAAACTTTATGATACGTTCTAATAACGGCCCTCCACAAGATCTGCAGCTCAAGGCTCACTCATGCTCAGTATGTTCAACTTTGGAATGTGATTGCCCTTGCTTTCAAAATACTTCTACCATCAAGTATTTGGGTGTCATGTTAGACGAGCGTCTGTCTTGGCTTCCACATATCACGCTCTTGTCATCCCGTGTCCGAAAACTGGCGTGGATATTTAAAAAACTGAGATACATAATGGATCAAAAACGATTAACCTCTATCTACATATCAATATGTCAGTCAGTCTTGTCCTACTGTATCCCGGTCTGGGGTGGTGCCTACAAAGGTCATTTGATATCCTTGGAGAGAGCTCAAAGATCAGTGTTGAAAACAATGACTTTTAAGCGGTACCGGCACCCAACTATAGAACTGTACAAATCTTGTGAGGTGCTTACAGTTCGCCAACTATATATACATAACACTATTTTAAGAACCCATTCCAAAATCCCCCTTCATCCTTCCCATACTCGCAAAAAGAGAAGAGATCGTATATTAAACTTAGCTTGCAGAACCACATTTATGCAGCATCAATTTGAATTTTTATCTATATTCCTATACAACAAATTAAATAAAACGTTATCAATCAACACGTTAAATTTGGCCAACTGTAAGCACACAGTAAAGATGTGGCTGCAGGGTAAATCTTATGATGATACTGATAACCTATTTTCAATAACAAAGTAATATAACAGTGCGCTTCTTATAGTACTAAAATAACAAATAATAATACTTTTACATCCTGAACCTTCTAACACTCACACAAAATTATAGTACTATCCTTTCTATCCAGACATTATATTCTCATCTAACACAATCACACCCCCAAACGCACTAACGTACACGCATGAGGGATCTCCTGTCTAACCTTGACTCTTCAGAGACTTGCATTGTCAGGAGAACCCTCAGACACACACTCACTCGCACACACCTACACACACCCTCACACACATATGCATTCATACACACATTCTCGCACATACGCATGAGGGTTCTCCTGTGAAACCTTGGCTCTTAAGAGACTTGCGTAATCAGGAGAACCCTCAGATACACAAACAGATACACACACACTCACACACACACCCTACACACACGCATTCACACACACTCTCGCACATACGCATGAGGATTCTCCTGTGAAACCTTGGCTCTTAAGAGACTTGCGTAATCAGGAGAACCCTCAGCTACATGCACATACACAAACACTCACATACACTCACATACATCCCCACACAAACACACCCACACCCCCCCACAAACACACATGCACACGCACTTTCTGTACTTATACATACACACAAACACACGCACATACTTTACATACCTACAATACACACATTACTCAAAAATTTACGCTATTATTTAACTGCCATCCGACGGAGGGCGCTATGAACCGGGACACAGATTATCTAGTCTGGTTCGTAGCGAATCTCATTATAAATAAAATAAAATAAAAACGTAAAAAGCGGCTACTAAATACTGACAGTTTTACCCATATTTGTATTATTTTTTGCAGCTGTTCAACGTTTTGCATTGTTTTTATTGTTTGTGAACTTATGTTTGTGTTCAAATAAATAAATATTTGATATTTGATTTGATATTTGATTAATTTCGATGGAATTAGCTTGCCTTTATGTAAGAGTTTCATTTTTACGTCCAATAGCTAAATAGTCACAGTACAAGACCCATCTGCGCTCTCTTCCGAGATTCAATTAAATTTTTACTGAAGATTATCACGCAGACGGTGAGGACAGGAGTTACGTGTCGTCTATTCCATTTGAAATAAGCTTTGTTGACATTTTGAATTTAAAGGTTTATGTAAAACAAAACCTGTTTTTTTTTATAAAATTTTCGGAAAGAATAACCGGTGGCTCACCTGATATTAAGTGATAACCATCACCTAAAACAAAGCACTGCCTCGTCATAATGCACTGCCCTGCATTCATCAACTTGAGGCATTCAGACTAATGAAACCTCGAACACAAAAATGTTTTAAGTAACAAACATTTTTAAGTCGTTACGTTGTGAGCTTTAGTTTTTCTTGATTCTTTGTCAGTACTTGCATAATAACTATATGTTATCTTTACTTTTAATAACAATTAATTTTGTTATATAAAAATCTAACTCACTACAAATTGGATTAAGTAAAAGCTTTTAAGTGCATAACGATGCACTTAAAAGCTCAAAAGCACAATAGAATGATGCTCAGGGTTACTAACATAATTTACATCTACACTAATCTACACTAATATTATAAAGAGGAAAGATTAGTATTTTTGTATGTAACGAATAGGCTCAAAAACTACTGGTCCGATTTCAAAAAATCTTTCACCATTAGAATGCTACATTATCTCTGAGTAACATAGGCTATATTATATTTTCAAAAAAATCAGGGATCTTTACTAAAACTCCAATAATGTAACCCAAGGTGGAAAACAAAAACCTTACATCGCGTGCGCTGCGAAAACTATTGATGATAGAACAAAACAATGTACTACGATTTTGTAGAACACGTCATCATCTACAAAAAATGTCGCGACAGCATATGTCTAACTATTATAGTTATGTCACAATAAGTGTTCTTTTATTATAAAAACTTAATTGAAATGCCGCCGCTAGAAAAGGGTCTTTATTTGTACCTTGGTATAAATCCTTATCCAAATAAATCATTTCATATTTAAGACGGTTATAATACCTATAGATTACTTCTTAAATTTTTTAAATCGGACATTCTATTCAAAAGATATGACGAAATTAAAAATGTTAACGGGTCCACGGGTCACGCACGGGGTGCGATTTCACTTACTCAAGGAGAAGGGCGTGCAAATTTATGAAATAAGTAGACGCGAGGCTCGAACCCACGGTCTAAGTTTACGGTTTAACCTAAAATGTTCAAAAAATTTATGACCACCCATGCGAAGCTGGGACAGGCCGCTAGTAAATAAATAAATTCATTTATTAATTATGTATTTTGAAAATACATAATTAATAATAACACCCAAACAGAGAACATACATCTATGTTCATTACACAAATTTTTGTTCTCGATTGGAATCAAACCCCACGGCCTACGGCGCAGAAGGCAAAGCTACCAACTGAGCTGCGAAGTCTGTCTGTTTTATATAAACTTACTTTATTATTATGAAATTAGAAATAGTTCAATCACTAGTGAAAATAATATATTAAAAAAAGAGAAAAAAATATATATGTAATAATAATATACTCTCTCAAATGATCCAAATCAGAGCGTAACCTCTCTTTCATTTCCTTATTCTAGAAATAATAGAAGCCCATCACGAACACCAAATAGCACAGACAAGGGAGAATCGCCACTAAAATCCCTCATTTTCCTTATAATTGAATAAAAATCCCTTAATTATCATAGATATACTTTCATAACACAATAACTTACGGCTGTTTGCCCGGAGCGGGCTCGTAAATGAAAAATAAACATGCGTGGAGCGTTTATGCGATATGCTACAAGTACTTATTAACAATGTGAGTTCATATTCTCGTTTGTTTAGTACTTGTTCCGTCTTTATATTTTGTAAAGGAAGTTACTAGATGTTTTCCTTACCTACTTTTTGAGTTTGTATAATAAATAAATAATGGTGGGCAATCCACAGAGCACTATCTCGTCCCAAACTAAGCCAAAGCTAGCTGATATACTACGTATATACTTTTTTTTTGTAAATACATACTTATAATATTATATAACACCCAGGCAGAATTCAAACATCTATGTTCATGACACAAATATTTGTTCTCGGTGGGGATTGATCACTGCCTACGGCGCAGAAGGCAGACCTACTACCAACTGAGCTGTGAAGGCTGTCATAATAGTGGCCACTATCTTTGCCGGTCGCTATAATGGTCCTTGTCGTTTAGTTTTTGTTAATTTTTTAATTATTTTTAAGTTATATTTAGTATTTATTGGTGAGACATTACTGATTTTTTGAGAAGATGTCGACTGTGCCTGGGAATGCATTCAATAATTGAGGTGTTCCATCTTCCTACAGCACCATCTATGTAGGCCTAGAAAATCACTGCATATCTATAGCTGGTGATGCAAACATGTAATCATCAATAGCTTTACTATTCCAATTACAGCAATTGCAATTTTTTTGTGTATAATAATTTAAAATGCGCTTGTAACATGACGGTCGCACTATTTCAGAAACCAAATCTTAACAACACACGGAAAGAAACTGTTGATTTCCAAAATGATATCGATAATTATATATCTAGGATGATCGATTTTGAGCTCGCTATAAACCGACTTCCTTCAATCTTTGCAATGTTTTCTGTCTATCGGGTGGCAGCTTCCTACTTCATCCACGCTTCATTACACAACCCAATAACCAACACTACCTAAACAAGCCAAAACAAATTACCATAGGAAAGAGATTCAAAAAAACTTTCTCCATACCCATTATAAGTTCCCAAAGAAAAACACTTTTCTTGCACACGTCGCTCGGCTTTTTTCGCGGCGCACTTTTCCAAGTGCTATAAATCTTTCGCGTAAATAATTGAAGTAATATTTTATGCCAAACATTCGCGGGTGGGGGTGTCACGGACCCACCTGACGCCCAGCCCATCTCAACTTGTACCAGTTCCCCACTTTAATTTGGTTGCGTAATGTATTTTCAATTACTTTCTAAGGAGGCAGGGTTTGTGGACTGAAAGATTGGCGCATAATTCTTGGTGACTAATTTACGAGTAGGGCTGTCTGAGTTGGTTTTCGGATACTTGTAGGTATGGTAATAAACATGTTTTTAATACGCGCAAATTTATATACTCCGTATACTTGTAATAGCTAGAATAAACGGACTTGTCAGAAACTGGTAGGCCGAAGGCTATTCAGGGGGTTGAATAAACTCTTATAACCAACCAACCACTTATAACCAAGAGCCTACTGGTGGCCTAGTGGTCCCGCCTTGCAATCCTACGGTCGTGGGTTCGAAACCGGTCGTGCACCAATGAGTTTTTCTGTTCAAATATTTATGTGCACAATGCCAGTACTCTCAAACGGTGAAGAAAAACATCGTGAGGAAACCGGCATGTCGTAGAACCTAAAAAGTTTTATAAAATGTGTAAAGTGCTGAAAGGAGCCTCTTGAGGCGCACTTAAAATCCTTTCACCACACTGTTTCGAAACTAGTGACACGACAAGAGAGAGAGAGACCAAGAGCCAAGAACTATGAAAAGTATTTTGTGTATTGAATTTCTGTTTTTCAAATGTTAATAAAATAAAAATAAAAAGTTAAGTTAACATAAAATCGGTTTGAGAATATACGTTACCCCCATTTTTTGCGTCCATGTTCCAAAACTTCAAAAAGAAACAGAATTAAACTCGTAAATCAAGAAACATAATGTATTAGTTCGTATGAACATATCACCCGAAAAGAGATACAATCAAGTGCAAATAAACTTAAAAAATCGTACACTGCGGGACAAAGGAAAAGGACGTCATGTCAGTACATTTAGTACATTGATCTCACGTCAAAACTCAGCAACGCTCTTTTTGAATGCAAGCGAGATTCGATAGCCAACCTTTGGCTTTAAAAGCAGAAAGCAGGTTAAGCCGGTTTTTGTAAACTTTTTTTTTGTTTTTGGTTTGGTTACTGTTACAGTTTGTTTTTTGTGTCTTTCGGGAGGGGATGTCTCATAAGGATGATGATGAAGTGTGTAAAATAAAGAAATGTATATTGATGTACCTAGGTAAGATTTTTTTTATGCAACTAGCTGATGGATCAAGCAGGTGGCCCACCTGATGTTAAGTGGTAACCATCACCTATAACAAAGCATTGCCTCGCAAGTCACGCACGACAGGAACGTGCCCCACGATGCACTTTTCTGCGTCCATCACATTGAGGCATACAGATGTTGCCTCATATGCCTGTAATTACACCGGAAACCACACTCTTCAAACAACGCTGCTTGGCGGCAGAAAAAGTACTTATGGTAGTACTTCCCCGGACGAGCCCTTCACAAAGAGCTCTACTACTCTTAAAGTACTATTGCAGTTTTCGATTAAATAAGCGGTTATTAAAAAATAAAATAAAAAATATACTAAGTACTTGCTGAAGGAAAAAGCAGATGACCACCCACCTGGTGTTAATTTATATATTTTACATGTTTTTATTAAGTACTAGTTAAAAATTGATAGCCTGCTTAATTCGTAAATTCACCCGCAGAGGTCGCGATACACTCCAGAGTCATAAATACCCGCTCACTTTTTCACTTCCAATGGGAAATTTATCATTTCGTTCCACTTTTTTTCCCTTTTCCTCCCCACTTTTTGTACATCTTGGATCACACTTTTAAAAGCCATTTATTTCTCGGTTCGACGTTCCATAACGTTTTACGGGACCCTGATGAAGGTATCGTTATGTGGTATCTGATAATAAAATGCTCGAGTTGCTTGATTCGATTTGCATTCGGGTAGGGTTGATACCTTTTGGAAAAATATCTTTTATTCGAGAGTATTTGTTAAAAAAGTCGTGAATGCTTGTTTATCGGTCTGTAGATTTATTGTGCAGATGATAAGGCTACGTTTTATTTATAATTCAGATCTTACGAACCTACATCAACTCAATTCCTAGATAGTATTTTATTTTGTCATTTTTAAATGTCACTCTGCACTCAGTCTAAAATATGTATAAATAAATACTGCTGGACTTTCCACACAGCACTATCTAGCCCCAAACTAAGCCAAAGCTTGTAAGGAAACCAGATAGCTGATATAATACATATATACTTTTTTTTTGTAAATACATACCTACTTATCTACACTTCTACACTAATATTATAAAGAGGTAAACTTTGTATTTTTGTATTTTTGTATGTAACGAATAGGCTCAAAAACTACTGGTCCGATTTCAAAAATTCTTTCACCATTAGAATGCTACATTATCCCTGAGTAACATAGGCTATATTATATTTTCAAAAGAATCAGGGATCCTTACTAAAACTTCAATAATGTAACCCAAGGTGGAAAACAAAAAACCTTACATCGCGTGCGCTGCGAAAACTATTGAAGATAGAACAAAATAATGTAGTACGATTTTGTAGAACACGTTATCATCTACAAAAAATGTCGCGACAGCATATGTCTAACTATTATAGTTATGTCACAATAAGTGTTCTTTTATTATAAAAAATTAATTGAAATGCCTCCGCTAGAAAAGGGTCTTTATTTGTACCTTGGTATTAATCCTTATCCAAATAAATCATTTCATAATTAAGACGGTTTCAATACCTATAGATTACTTCTTAAATTTTTCAAATCGGATATTCCATTCAAAAGATATGACGAAATTAAAAATGTTTACGGGTCCACGGTTCACGCGCGGGGTGCGATTTCACTCACTCAAGGAGAAGCGCGTGCAAATGTATGAAATAAGTAGATGCGAGGCTCGAACCCACGGTCTAAGTTTATCCTAAAATGTTAAAAAATTTATGACCACCCATGCGAAGCTGGGACAGGCCGCTAGTAATATTATATAACACCCAGACAGAGAACCAACCTCTATGTTCATCACACAAATGTTTGTTCTCGGTGGGGATTGAACCCACGTCCTACGACGCAGAAGGCAGAGCTACTACCAACTGAGCTGTGAAGGCTGTCATACAAGGTATACAAGGCGTGTTTCGTATTAATCAAATCTTATTTTCCAATTGACATTCTTAATGACGTACATTCAAAAGTTACCATTATTAAATTCTTCACACCAGTTTTGCACTATTAACGACTTTTAGAAACGCTCTATTAGAGAAATACAATTCTCCAATGAATAGAATTTTTATGTGACAATGTTTCATTTTGAAAAATATTTTGAATAAACCAAAACGTGACTAATGAAGCGGACAACCAGGCCTCGAGTTGTTTTCGAACGAATTCTTTCTGTTCTTTACATAACACAAGTGGATTATAAATAGCATCTCGCCTCCATAAGTCAAATGTGTAATGAATAAGGGCGATTTGTTTTGAATCCGTCTAAATTTATGGATGATATGGCTTTTTACACGCGTCTCTCACGTCCTAAGGCCATTGTAAGAGCTTTTTTGTCCCTTTTTACCCTATTTTTTTAAACAACACTGACGTTTTACGAGTTATTAATTGGTTGTCACGGGTTTATTTATTTCTCTATTTTGACAGAGGTTTTTCGCCGTATATTATGGAGGTCGGATTGAAAATCTATCATATTCAGGTTGTCGTAAATTTAACGTGATATAGTGAGTTTACAAGGTAATAATTTTGCGAATGCGTCGCACAGTGCGGACGGATCTGACGTGTTAAATAATGACTTTGGATATTAAAATGGCGGATGAATATTCATTTTTAATGTGTTTTAATATTTTTTTACATTTCAGATTGTAATTGCGACATATTTAGATAATTATTATTAATATATTCGTCTAAATTATGGTCTGCAGACAGCTCAACAAACTTCTTTTTTTAAGTATGCTCATATAATATGATATGAATAACAGTTAGTACCTACATCTAATTTATTCTTTTACACAACTTGCTGATAGAACATATGGCCCACCTGATGTTAAATGGTAACCTATAACAAAGCATTGCATCGTAAATCACACTCGATAGGAACGGGCCCTATGATACACTGCCCTGCGTCCATCAACATATAAATGAAACCAATATAAATTTGATATATTTTCAACAAACAGCAGCCGTAGTTAAGTAATCTATGTATACTCGACTCAATTTTAGTCTGCTTGAAGTACGTAGTAGGTACTAGGTATAAATTCTGATCAGAAATAATATGACTATGTTCTTATACGCACGTGATAGCATCGTAAGAAGTCTTTACCTAACTAGGTACTTCATCATCTTCATCGTATGTCTGAAGAAGTCCATTACTGGACATAGACTTCCCCGACTCAGATACACTTGGAGGCAGAACGATTTTGAGCTCTCTATTTCAAAGTCAAAGTCAAAAGGTATTTATTCAATAAAATCACAAGGATCACTTTTATACGTATTAAAGCTAGGTGCCAGTTCCACGCGACCAAAGCCTAGAAGAACAGGCAACAAACTTACGGCTTGGTTCCTACCGCTATTTTGTATGATCCTTGTTATAATGTAGGTATTGTAATACAATATTTGAGGATATTTGAGGATACAAAATTTTAGGGAATAAAAGTCGTGATGCTATATTTTTGTCCAGCTGATCTTTAGGTACAATATAACGCAGATTTCTACAAGCTAGGCCCTAAGCCTTCACTGAATTACAGTGAACTTCAAACGTTCTCTTACGCAACACTAACATACATTATGAATACGCGAAGGTCTGTATGCTATTTCCCCGTCTTATATAGGTACTTTTTTTCGCCCATAAACCATTGTTGGCTGCTTTATTCCTTGATTTATAAGAGACGTTCGAAAGACAAATAGCAGGATTGTGTTCCAAATTTTTAAAGCCACATTTCGTTTCGCTCGTGGCGCCCCCGCCCGATGGAGGTAATACCTTATTGAGCGTGGGGGGTTTTGATGCTTGAAATGGTTAGGACTCGCTTAGACTAAGCAAAGCACTAAGGACTGTTATATCTTATAGGTGACTAGCTGGTGCCCGCGACTTTGTCTGCGCAGGATTAGTATTTCGAGTAGCGTGGCGTAGTACATATATGTAACTCTAGCGGCTTTGGCAGCGCACGCCAGAATAGCTCGCAGATGGTAGATATTTTCCCACTTACTTGACACTTATCGTCATATTTTGGACTATTCACACTATATCTTTATAAATTGTAGGCTATCTGTTATTATGATGTATAAGCTATATTATTGTAAAGTTTCATTAAAATCCATTTAGTAATTTTTACGTGAAAGAATAACAAACATCCATCCATCCATACTTACATACTTTCGCGTTTATAATATTAGATAATCATCATCATCATCATCAGCTTCTAAATGTCTACAGCACTGCATGTGTTCAAAACAAGAAACGGGAGCTATTATAAGCAGATTGCTTGGTAGCTGAATAGTTTTAGGTTTTTTTTATAAATACTTATGTACTTACATTCCATTTTTGTTAGTGCTGTAGAAAGCATTGAAATACTACCATAAATAGTTATTTTATAAAAAGAAAAAAAAATACTTGATAATTACATTAAATAACACATGCGGATCTAATAGGTAAGTTCTATTCAAAAATAATTTAAAAAATAAATAAATTGTCTTTTAAACAAATTCATGCTGTTTAAAAAACATTTAATTTGGTTTTGATATAATTAAGGTGTAAAAATTTGAAAAAAATTGAAAAAAATTGGTAATTCCCTCAAGTATCAAGACTAGACAGAAACTGTATCTGGATTCTGGATACTAAAGTAGGTACATCCCTTATTAAAATGTGTTTTCCAAGCGTCTTCCCGCTGCTTAGCCAGAGCGCCACCTATCGGCCTGTTAGAAAGATTTAATGTGAAATTTTCTCATTTCTATCGGGTCTTACAGCGAAATTTATTCTGGTTTCGCGGATCTTTTTTCCATACGATTGTACTTTTGTGGATTTATTCGTGACTTGCTGAAGTACTTGCTCACATGATTTAACTTTAATCACAGACTGATTTTTATTTGGGTGATTACATTTGTAATGTGAATGTTTGTGTGTGTATGTTTGTTCCCTCAACTCCGTAACGGGTGCATGGATTTGGATGAAACCTGGAGTATAAATAGTTCTTGAGCTGAAATAGCTGATTTTTTTATGGGTAGCCTTGGAGTGGAGTCGCGGATGAATGCAAGTCTTTTAAGGGGCTGACAACCATCAAACAACTTTACGCTCGCAAGTTTCGACATGCTGAAAGATATAAAATCACTAAACTCATTTTCGAAAAATCGCAATCAACCATTTTGTGTGAAAGTTTTCCTTGCTTTTGTTTTTGTAAGAAAGAAAACATATTTATTTGCAAATACTTAGCTACAGAAATTATAAAACATACTTAACGATAATACTAAAAAATAACAAGCCAAGAGTTGCAAAAGGGCACCTGACTCAGCATAAAGTTAGTACGAAAACTAGAAAAGCTAACTTTTGTGTAGGAAAACATGTATCGATCAAAATGAAATTTTTACTAAACTGTGTGCAATGCACACAAAATGGTCGATTGCGATTTTTCGAAAATGAGTTTAGTGATTTTATATTTTTCAACATGTCGAAACGTGCGAGCGAGAGTCACATTAGCTCTTGTCTTCGCCTTAAGAAAATGTCAATGTGAGCGCCGGTCATTAAAACGGTTATGCAATAATATAAACATAAATAAAATAGAGTGAAAAAACACACGATTTTGACTAGGAGTTATTTTATGATTTATCAATAGAAGAGAGAAGTGTGCCAGTTCACTATACAAGGTGTATAAAGACAGTTTCCGAAAATAGATTGTAACATGACATGTAAAACACCAGTATAGTCCCAATACCAATAACAAATAGAAGACAAAAGTTAAACTTAAACAATACAAAAGCTAATCTTAAGTTGTGTAGTTTATGCCTGTCTAACTGGTTAACTAACGGCCGGCTTCTGAAAGCCCGATCAAAAATAATCGCATGTCAAGTCACTTGCTATCTCTATCTAATCCGATGTAATATCTGAAATGTAGTAGGTACGTTAGTGTAATAATATCGTCCCTGTTTACAAAAATGTAAATAGGAGCGATATTATTTAGTTTACTCCTACGTACAAATGTTTTATCTAAGTACAAACTAATGATCTTAGATTTGCAGTTTGGCTAACGTTTACCGAGCTTATCGTTTTTTTATACTTCTAGCTGATGGTACAAGCATATGGGCTTGATGTTAAGTGATAACCATCACCTATAACAAAGCATTATCCGTAAGTCACGCACGATGCACTGCCCTGCGTCCGTCAACTTGAGGCATACAGATGTTAAAACTCATGTGCCATGTAATTACGCCGGCAACCACACTATTCAAACCGAAACATAGCAACGCTGCTTGGCGGCAGAAAAAGGCATTTTTATGCAAGTCTGTTTGTCTAAGGGCCACTTGTACAAATTTCTGAATAAGCCTTAACATAATTTCCATTGTCTGACATTTCGGTGATCATGATTAGGGACTTTTTTTCTTGTGTACGATTTTAATTCTAAATACGATTAGTGGCTTGCTAAACACGATTAGTGATCATTTTGCAAGGCAACCTTAACGTCCGGTTTCTGAAAGCTCGAAAAAATTAAGTTCTCAAAATTAATCGGAAGTCAAAACACTCGCCATTTCAGCTATTAACTCGAATTAGATAGAGATAGCTAGTGACTTGACATCCCATTAGTTTTGATCGGGCTTTCAGAAACCGGCCGTAAGTGTTGTTTGGATAAAAAAAATAATCTTCAAAACCTAAAGAGTCTTTTGAGAAGCATGTTCTAAAGACTTCGTTTAAGGCGAAGACTAATGCTAAGGCTAATGTGACTCTCGCTCGCACGTTTCGACATGTTGAAAAATATAAAATCACTTATCTCATTTTCAAAAAATCGCTATCAACCATCGTGTGTGCAATCACATTGCACACAGTTTATTAAAAATTTCATTTTGATCGACGCAACTACATAAAAAGTTTTCCTACATAAAAGTTTGCTTATGTACGAAAACTAGTAAAGCAAACTTTTGAGTAATGATTTTATATTTTTCAACATGTGGAAACGTGAGAGCGAGAAGTTGTTTGAAAGTTGTTAGCCTCTTAAGTTCTCAGGGGTATTTTTACGCCCTGTAAACGAGTTGTTTGTGACATTCACCACCAAATCATTTAGCAATTTCCATAAAACTTGCCGAATCGTCCTCACTATCCAATTGGGAATCAACACGTGAACATTCGTCGACTTAATTTTTACCCCATAAACGCACCCCACAAATCGCGATACGGTATGGAAATTCGGCTTTCTCCGTCGGCCATTCGGCAATATTCGGTAGGACGTGCGTCCCACACTAAATTGCCTATTTATTCTTAACTTCATATATTACTTTGCGCGTGTTGTCTGCACAAAGCGATATTTATTGTTTGACCGTTATTGCGTCAAATGACGTATTGGTATCGTAATAAGGTAAAGAATGGTGTGTGCGTGTCGACACTGCTGCGACTAAAACTAGTAGGATGCAGTACAACCTGGTATTTACTACAAATTAATTTGCTTACAATCATCATCAGATTGAAGAACTGCTGAACATACATAAGTCAATTCATAAAATGAACGCCACAATCAAAAACTTACGTAGTATGGATGGAGACCAATGCAACACATATTTTTTTAGGTAACTAGCTACGTCATTAATATAATGTATGATTGCGCCATTAAAACATACAATATTGATAAAAAATTGCACGATTAGGACTCAAATTGTCTAAATTAGTGATTCAATTAGGATGGAAAATAAATTCTATAAATAATATGGCCAAAGCCAACGCGTAATGTAACTGACTTACCACTTTTTAGGGTTTCGTACCCAAAAGATAAAACGGGACCCTATTACTAAGACTACGCTGTCCATCTGTCCGTCTGTCCGTCTGTCACCAGGCAGTTCATGAGATACACTCATGAACCGTGATAGTAAGACAGTTGAAATTTTCACAGATGATGTATTTCTGTTGCCGCTATAACAACAAATACACGCTATAAAAACAGAATAAAATAAATATTTAAGTCTCCCATACATCAAACGTTTTTTTTGCCGTTTTTACAGATAATGGTCTGGCCGGTATTTAATACCTTGACACTAGCGATATTGTTTGATAAATGATGAATATGCTATAAATTACCGAAGAAGAAGAAGTAAATTTGTTCAAGCTCTGGATTTTTCTTGGTTCAGCGATAGCGTAAACTATTCCTCTTGATAAACTCATATAAGTTCCATTTGATAAAGTGGTTCTTTATAAATTAGGTCAATGGCTGACCACCGTGTAGTCAAAGGGAAAATTAATGTGAAATTCATGGTTCGTTCATTTGTTTCAGTCAATTTCATGATTTATAGCTACTTATACATTTATATTCTTTTACATATCAGAATCAGTTTAGTTCTTTTATTTATTTTTTGTTTATTAATAGCAGTCACACTATTGAAAATGTTTACTGAAAAACATACGCCCCACTGCTGGGCAAAGGCTTATGAGGAGACCAATCAGGGATCTTATTTAAATAATTGTATGTGCTTGTGTTAGTATATTTTGTTTAGACGCATGCGGGTGCAACTTTGCTATTGCAATAACGCGTCATATCTGTTGTTAGCACCTAAACGAGGTCTCTTGATGTTCGCCATCCAGATAATATCCAATCCTACCTTAACTATGAAGTCATTGAATGAATAAATAATGAGAGCTCACGATATATTGGTTTTTAAAATGTTTAGTTTAACAGAGTAAGTGATAATACTGTAACAAAGTACGGTGTTGATGATGACAGTTTATTAGGAAATTAGCAAATTGTCCTTGGTGGACCGGCTTCGAACTCACGACCTGATAACCTTAACAGAGTATTAGTAGTACATACCTTATTTTTAATTTTAATTTGTATTTCAGTGTTAAATTAGTAGTTCGAATTTAATTTAATTTAGGTATATATATATATATATATTTTGTTTTTTAACAACTAGCTGATGGAAGAAGCAGATGGCCCACCTGATGTTAAGTGGTAACCATCACCTATAACAAAGCATTGCCTCGTAAGTCACACAAGATAGGAACGTGCCCTACGATGCACTGCCCTGCGTCCATCAACTTGAGGCATACAGATGTACTTACACCGGCAACCACACTCTTCAAACCGAAACACAGCAACGCTGCTTGGCGGCAGAAAAAGGCGTGGTGGTAGTACTTCCCCGGACGAGCCCTTCACAAAGAGCTCTACAACTCTTAATTAATAATTAGAGTAATTGGTTATTAAAACCGTTCTAGTTATATAAAATAAATAAATAAAAATAAATACTTAGTGTAACTACTGCTCTTACGTGGTTTCGAAGTCAATGAGCAAGTTCACAGTAGACCAAAAAAAAACAGCAATTTTACGCTTCGCTTAAAGAATGGGAATAAGTTGACAGTGACTTTGCTCCTGAATTATGTTCCTTAAGATAAACGACGCAAGCGAAATGAAGTCGCACCCCCTACCCCGCTTCCCCCTGCCGCGCCCTCTGGCGGCACAACGCGAACATAAATTTTGAAAGAAAAATCCACGTTCTTGGAATATGTGATTTGGGTTTTAATTGAATTGGTTTTCATTTTTATTAGTCATGAAAGTAACCTTTTGTTAAACTTAAATTTTATTTTACCTAATGAATATTAATTATAATTGTGCAAATTTATGTCTTGCGTAGGCTAAAATTATGTTTTTAAACATTTACACTAAATTCATTTATTATAATTATAATATCAATAGCATAAAACAAAGTCGCTTTCTCTGTCCCTATCCCTATGTATGCTTAAATCTTTAAAACTACGCAACGGATTTTGATGCGGTTTTTTTTATAAAAAGAGTGATTCAAGAGGAAGTTTTATATGCATAATACAAGCATAATCTCTTAGGGATAGCCCACAATAACCGTGCGAAGCCGGGGCGGGTCGCTAGTTTAATATATTTACACATAACCTTACTAATGGGTATTGTTTGTACTGAGTTAAATTAAAAACAAATTTAAGTTGCGGAAAACATCATAAATTACATAATTCAATCAAACAATTATCAATCCATCACACCAAGAAAACAGTCCAAATATAATTTGTCACTATTACAAAAACTTAGTCCAGCCAAATCGAAAAACTAACTAAACAAATCCATTATTTTATCTTCAGTGCGATTGATAGCCTTTTTTCCTGTGTTTTTCCATTCATAATGTGTTATCTGAAGAAATATATCTATTGCTGACCTGTATATTGTCATAGGGATATTTATACGTTCATTTATTTTGTCAGCCCCCTCTTATTTTCCGTTCGAAGCCAATCCGATAGAGACTGTTGAAAATTTTTCGTAAGCAGCAATACATCTTGTCGCGAGTCCTATCTCTGGGCGAACATTCGACGGCCGCCCCTATACTTGTGGCATAGAGTAGAAGACCGCCCAGATGAGACATGATAGATGTAGTGCAACTGGCTATTTATCTAGCTTTAATACGTTTCAAAATGATCTTTGTGAATCAATTGAATAAATTACCTACAGTAGTATAAATTACCTGTTGTTTATTTACAATACACTATACCTTTTGAGTTTGACACTTTGTTGCACACCATATTAAATTTGTTTCTGACTACCGTCGTTAGACATTTTCAAATAATCTTATGTTAGTAGGTACTTGCTACATAAGAGATTTGAGAGGATATTTACCGAGCAAGTCGTGAAGATTTTACTGTTTACATAAGATTTATCTTCACATAACAGAATAGAAAAAGTGGAAAACAATGGGTAGTCATTCCTCTAAAGGCGACCTCTTACCAACAACTTTGGGATGTACTGGATTTGTTAATAGCATTAGATTTGATTGTGTAGAAAAAAATACATAGATTACTACATTCTTAATTTGTTTCGTTACTGTAGTTACCTACAATTTATTTACAATACACTATACATTCAAAAATACTTAATAACTATAAATTCTTATATACCTTTAATATTATCTAATAAATATGAGAACTTTCTCTTAAAAAACTGATTATATCAAGCCTCAATGGTTTTGGAGTCCAATAAGCAAACGACTGATCCATTTTAGATAATTCATTTATAATAAATGCCTACAGCATGATGACATTTAATACATTTCTGAAGTAAGCAGGTAATTACATATATAATTTATGTTTTTGAATAAGCTGTCAAACTTTGACTTAAGTTAAATTATTAGCACTGACCTAGAACAAGCTCATTAAAAATACCTACATTTCGTAACAGAAAATTTTACAAAAAATCTAAATTATGTAATCTGCCTCACAGAAGTATTAAGTCCAAATGCATTTTCCGAAAACCATTGTCTTATCTGGTAATTTCCGCGTACTCTCTCCCTCGCCGCCCGCGCGAGCCGGTCCCAGCTAAAACCACTTGTGCCAATTTTCTCGGGGACTCTTTCCACTTTACTTGAGCTTCCACACTCACCGAAAATAACGACGTATTTTCACTTTTCCTGGAACATAAAATGATTTTTACGACCTGTAAATTAAAGTTTGTTTTCGTTTGCACGATTGTGTGGTGCTAGCACTTTTTTCATGAAGTGTATCACGATTCTGGGGTATATTTGGAGGCCTAGGCATTTCTTTTGCCGCCTTTACTAATGTCTTTTGGTTGTAATGAGAAGAATTTAGTGGAGGTTTATTTTTAATTTGATATTTGGCAGAGGCTTTGGGGATCTCATTTTGTCTTAATTTGAAAATGTGTTTTAGAATAATGGAGACATTTTTTTCTTCTTATTCTTTAAAAAGACTTGACATTCATTCAATTTTGATGGTCTTTTGTGTTTTCTAAATTAAATTCTACTTTATAGCAGCGGTAATTTTCAAAAGAAAATGTTTATGAATTAAACTACACACAACACAAATCAGTTAAATAAATTATTCAAAAGCCTGAGACTGAGCTACGACTTACTCTTGTGTCCATTATCTTAAGCTAATTCTGGTCACATGGGATTAGGGTGACAATAAAAGTAGGCTTTTTGAAGATTTTACGTACATATTTGAACACTAGTGTCTATACTAAAGTTGTTAGGAGCTTCTTACAAGCTATCCGTTCCACGGTAATTATATTTCATAATGTTATTATGGTGTAACCTAATATTTCTAACTAAAATATTTAGGTATGTATTTTAAAAATGGACATCTGGACAGTATCTTTTTTAAATTATATCTTCTTAAGTTGCCTTCGTCAATAATAAGAGGTGGAGTAGCTACTCGACCACTTAATAAGACGCCGTTAAGATTTCTCTTTTGTAAACAATATGTTTCCTATAGAAAAAAGTATCAAGTATTGCTTTCGACAATCCACAGATAATATAATATAATTTTTTTATTTTTTTATTTAGATCATCAGAATAAAAACTTTTTGCTCATATTATTCTTGACAGCCTTCACAGCTCAGTTGGTAGTAGCTCTGCCTTCTACGCCGTAGACCGTGGGTTCGATTCCCACTGAGAACAAACATTTGTGTGATGAACATTGATATTTGTTCCCTGTCTGGGTGTTATATAATATTATAAGTATGTATTTACAAAAAAAAGCACATATGTATTATATCAGCTATCTGGTTTCCATATCAAGCTTTGGCTTAGCTTGGGGCTAGATAGTGCTGTGTGGAAAGTCCATTTATTTTATATTATCTTCAATTGTTCAAGGTATTAGGTAACAGTCCGAGTTCTCACACGTTAAAGTATATTTAAAACATATCTGAACCACTCCGACTACTGACCATCTAATTTTCTAAGAATAGAAAACCCGTTCTGATAAGATTTTAAGGTTTGCCGCCGTCATTTAAGTTTCACGTGGTAGCCCTACTGTTTGTTGAATCAGTTTCGAAGTATTGCGCTTATAATCCAAAGTAAGCTCTATTACCTAGCATTTAAGTTCCGAATTGCGATGTGAGTTGCGCGTTAGAAATACTGGCGCTGAATCGTAATTGTTTAGATTTGGTAATTATTTTTAAAGTGCAAACTTTTACGAACGTGTTTTATAAATACTGTTAGGTACATACCTCAGTAGAAACTAGTTTTTCGTTTCAAATAGATCTAGAATAAATTTATAATTCAAGTTCTTGTTACTTGAATTGTTTACATGACGCTTCTAAACATTTATTTTCCAAATCATTAGTCCTGTAAAAAAGTAACGTCTGAAATAATTATCTTTTTGTAAAGAATCCAACCAAAATCTAGAAGATAGATAATACTTGGACGCGATAACAAAGGTACAGATTATTACTAATTCACTTTTTTTATTTCAATCTCTATATAAAAACACCAATGTCTATCAAACAATATTATATATTTTTATTTCTGGCTTTTGGACAGTTTAGACGCTCAAGGTTTAGAGGGACTTAGAAGTTCTTCCAAATTCTCAGGGCCTAACTATTCAGCAAGAAGTGAAAGCAATGGTGTTAAGTTATTTAGCCGCTGTCAAATTTCGAGACTCATGTTCACTGTACAAGTTCAAAAATTCTTAAGATTTAAATCGATAGGGCTTATTTAACAAATTGAATTGCATACCTATAGCCTAGAGGGCGTTGGTATCTGCAACACAGTTTTATCCTTCTGCAGATATCATCGATCCTAACTATGAGCTCCCTATTTTTATTTTTTGATTAAATCTTATGACTTTTGACTTTGAATTCTGCTAGGTACAATTATATTCAAGGGAATCCAGAACCTCAAGTATTAGATTATTCAAGCTGACAGTGATACTCCCGTGTATCAACTACTTTTTCTTCTGTAACTGTAGTTAAATTATAAGCGAGCGTCATAACTCTGAGCCTCGACCTTAGGCCGTGGCCACACCGAGGGCTATAAATCTAAGCTGTCAGGATCAGGTGACACCACCTTCTTTATGTTTTTTCCCAAGCCATTTTACGGAAAAGATAAAAATCTTTACATATTTTGACGCTGCTTTAGGACCTGATTCTCAAATTACGCGTGTACATTACATAATACTGAGAATGAACCAGTTTTCTTTGGGCAGCTTCGTGTTTCTAGTTCAAAGAGACAGGAGATTTTAATTTTTGTTTACTCATTTTTGGAATGTGAGTCAGAGTTATCCCAACCAGAACTTCTATTTGCATTTGTACAACTACCATACTTCTCACGATAATGGCTATAGTTTCCAAGGTTATCAAGTCGCTTTACAAGTCTCTCGTAGTCATATTAGAAGGCATCCATCGAGATCTAAATCAGAAAATCTTCCTTACTCTAAGTAATTATCCTACCGGGGATATCAGACAAAACACCACACTGTTTCGAAAAAAACTAGTGACACGACAAGAGAGAGAGAGAGAGAAAACCTAGGCAAAATCTCAAAAATTGAAAAAATATTGAGTGTTTGCTGGAAATTAATCAGCACTAATTATAAAAGACAATATTACGTCCGTCAGTTCTTCGGAACTCAAGATACCTCCCACGCAAAATTCTGCTACGTACCACTGTCTCGCAAAATGTGATATAAATTAAGTGGTTTACGTCTAAGCAATGAGGTATTGTCGGCTTTATGAATCACCAATCTTAATATCGCTTACACTCATCCACATTTGCAAGTTTGTCTGCTGCACACCAATATTCCCCAACTAACCTAGAAGATAAACGACTCACAAACTTCAGCAGAGAAAACAAAAAGTGAACTCTATTACTCTAGACACAAAGACAGATATCCACTGCAATAAAATAGATGATAATACTCTACCAAATCGTCACATACAGTTTCCACAACTGCTAAATCTGAAAGATACGGTCCCAAACGAAACAGCATGGATTTCCGAAAATACGATTTAACCGCACAAAAACTTGTGCGTATTTCCATTGCCCGCTTCTCTCGACTTATCCACCGAAACACGGAGGGAGACTGGTAATGTATAAAACATTAGTAGATACAGAAAAGTAGCGGAGCGTACTGACTGGCGTCTATGTGTACCCTGCACCACAGTGGGCAAAACGAAAATATATTACTTTTCCGAAGATTTAGGAGTGTTTGGACCGAACAATAATGTCCGGCTTTTGTGGAAAAAGATAGATGGCAATGCATAGGTTACATGGAGCGAAGGTTTTTCTATTGTGGATGAATAAAACTTCAGTGCGGAACGTAGCGAACTCTGTTATTAATAATATTTATGCTTTCTGTACATTACGCAGCCTATTGTTAAAGAGAAAAGATTTCCCGTAAGTTTTGTCTAGGAAAATTCGCACAACTTATATAAGAGACGATATTTCATCCTTATATGTTTGGATAGTTTTTCATACAAAAGCCTTTTTATCTTGCAAGCATTCTTCTACCAGTTTTATCATATTTAAACATATCACATTTTTTTATCATATGTAGGTAATCTGTCTGTAAATGACTAAAGTATTCCAAAACTACGACAAAATTGTGATTGTCATATCTACGCTATCTAAATAAATATTTTATATGCTATGTTAAATTGCAAAATTTTTGGTGGTTCAGTGTTTTTTTTTTTCAATCAACTTGCTCAGAATCGTAGAATAATAAAATATACTTATCACAAGAAGCTACTTCATATCAAGCAGGTAATCATTGAGAAAAATTATATATATTTTTTATCCAACAAACTTTTTATCGGTGCACAAGGAAACAAAAATATATTTTAGATAAAACATTGAATAGTAAGGAAACCTGTTTGTATTCCAACAGCGGCGATGGGCTTTCAACCTGTCTCATATAGAAAACCACCAAACCAACACTACAAAAGTAGGGTTATTGCCAAATGTTACATTTGGACGTATCTCTGACTACCTAAGGAATCTTTCAGTTCTTCAAGTTCGTACTTGGAAAAAATAAAAATAAGATAAAAGATAAAAGAAGTTATGTCAAACTGAGAAAATCCAATCAGAAATGAGAAAACAAAGTAACTGACATAGCTCGCAGAATTAGCAAGTTAAAGTGGTAAATACGCAGGTCATATAGCTCAAAGAACTGACAACCATTGGGGAATAAAGGTTCTCGAATGGAAACCACGAACTGGAAAGCGAAGCGTGGACGCCCTCCTACCCGATGGCCGGACGACATAGTGAAGATCGTGGGAAGTCGGTGGATGGAGAGGGCTCAGAATCGTTCTTCCTAGAAATGTATAGGGGATCTATGTCCTGCAGTTGATTTCTTCAGATCTGAAAGACCGCACAGAGGTATAGATTAGCACCACCATGAATAATAAATTAATAAGAACTTTACTGAGGACAGTATGAATAAGGTAACAAACAGTAAAAGTACATTGGGTTTAACCCACAATCGGCGGTCTTAGCGCAGATAGCATCTATTTCAGTCTAGTTTTCAGAATAATCGTCGTTTTTCTACTATTGTGGGTTATTCCACCGAATCTCAATGAATTTAACAACACAATTCAGAATTCATCCGTAAATATTTAAAATCCACGCCACATCCGGCTAATTTCAATAACATTTGTAAAAGCACGTTAGAAATTGGAACGCGAATGACAATTGCGGATGTGCTATATCAACGAATCCGTGATTTATTTGAACTGCGCTTCATGCATTTGTTATGCTCACATGTTTTATGTTTTCATGCATTCAACATAAATTACTTTATTACAATATATTAAATAAAATTATTAACAGGTACCTATTACAACTTTATCATTAACTGAAAAACAGAACCAGCTTCACCACTTTGAGGTAAATAAATAAATATTGGTGGACCAAAAGCCAAAGCTTGTAATATGGGAACCAGATAGCTGATATACTACTTATTTACTTTTTTTTTTTTGTAAATACATACTTAATAAATACATAATATTATATAACACCCAGACAGACAACAAACATCAATGTTCATCACACAAATGTTTGTTCTCTTTGGGGATCGACCCCATGGCCTACGGCGCAGAAGGCAGAGCTACTACCAACTGAGCTGTGAAGGTGATCTACCGTGCCTTTCCTAGGCATGGTAGATCCTCTCAGACCTCTTATTACCAAGTACCAACTTATGACTCTTTTAGGTGGGTACTACTTTATTGTTTTAATAATTAAAGGAAAATAGGCATGACTTTAAGCCCCACGAGACTTTGGCACGGTAGATATCCTTAGATATCCAATTCTGCAGGAAAAATTAAACCACAAGTAGAAACTTGGTTATCCCACGGCACGGTAAATATTCTATCCGATAACCAACTCTACAGGATAAGCAAAGCCGCAGGTAGAAACTAGGTTATCCCAAGGCACGGTAGATATCCAAGTCGGATGAATAAGCAAGCAAGGTTATGAATAAAGTGGTCAGTATTAACAGTTGATAAGGAAATGCTCGTAAATTATCGAGATTATCAACGACCTGCTTCTTATTGTCAGTTGGCATGCCGGACTGCGCACACGCATCGTGAGTTGCAGAGGAATTGCTGATTACACCAGCCCTATTAGGTATACGTCCCTTACAACCTTCAAATTCACATTCCAACAACAGAAATTGTCGGTCAAAAGTGGACCGTATTAATGAAGATGTAGAGTTTAAAATGTTTATTTTATGAAGACTAGGAGCTAGTAGTATTACTAACAGTTAGAACAGTTAATATAGAAGTGAAGAATAGGAGTAGGTAGGTTGTACATGCTTGGGATAAATAATTTTAAGGATGACTGTTGTACATTCGATCATATTTATTTTATTATTTATTAAAACGGAAGCGGATGAATAAAAGCTTCAACCAAATGGAAAACGAGGATTCGTGTTTCATTTGGTTGATTATTTTTTGAATAAATTAAATAAATACAATAGAAAAGCCTTTTTATTCCATACTTTTTTTAAATACATTATACCTACACATTATTATAATATAAAAAAGAAACTTAAAAAAAAAATATGCTAGGACCCGGCTCCGGTATTCTCCAATTTTTTACAGCCAATCTCTTTTTTTTTATTATTTTAGTAATAAGTTACTCTACGAGTAATCTGGTTCCAGTACATTGCTTTGCTCAACTTGCCGGTAGATGTCGCTGTGTAAAATGTCATCTAAACCCTGGAGGTACTATATCTAAACGATAATCCGAAAAAAGGACAAAACAAATAAACTATGAAAATCACTTTTTTATTCAACAACACTTTTTTTAATAAACTTATTTATAAATAGTTCACGTTACTCTTACAACATCAACTAAGTCATACGTTGCATTCAAACTTGTGAAGTGAAATGAGTTTTATCATCCTATAAATAAGGTTCAACATTATTGTTTCACTCAAAATCTCTATTAAATAAACTCTACGTTCGATCTTGTGAAGTGAAATGAGCTTTATTCTACTACAAATAAGGTTCAACCTTATTTTTACATGCGAAATGAACCTAAAGTAAAATGCATTTTAAAGTAAGTAACACTTTAATTGTAATATAATCTTTGCCTACGCCGCGGCGCTGTAGAGGGGGCGCGTTTATGTCTTTTGTATAAAACGTAAAAAAAATTGTTTAAATAAAAAAATCTTTTTCACATTTAATTTGCATTATTTATGACATTTTTAACCTAGTCCTTTGTGTCTCGCCTCCTTTACTAGAGTGCCGAAAAGTTAAAATAATAGTTTTGAAATAAATAAAAACATATTTTGTGACTTCTGATGATTGAAATTAACATAAAAACATGTATGATACAAATTCTTGCTCGTACATTAAAAAAAATTGAACAAATAAAATCACTGAATGTAGTGGTTGAATGGCAAAAGCTTGAAAGTATAACATTACAAAGGCTTAAAAAAATATCAATTTGATTAAAAAAAATCTAATAAAATATCTGAATTTTATTCGATTTTGTATTGCTAGCTCAACGACGTGGAAACTGCACCTACCAACATTTAGTTCTCAGCACGCTCGCTAGGGACACTTATCGCGCTTCTATTTAACACCTTCAAGAAAAAAGGAATATAAAATTCAACAAAAAAAAAACGACCGCGAGGAGAGGTTGCCGTAGTCTCTATCCATAGTAGTACGACAAAAAAATCACAAGGATCACTTTGAAACGTCTTAAAGCTAGGTGACTCTAGGTGCAAGTTCCACGCGACGAAAGCCTAGAAGAACAGGCAACAAACTTACGGCTTGGTTCCTACCGTTTTTTTGTATGATCCTTGTTACAATGTATTATAATACAATATTAAAGCCCCAGTGTACGGCATCAGTATACCATGCTGGTGACTAGACATCGATAGTTCCTCAAATTTGAACCTACGACCTGTAAATAAGCGGCTAACTTAGCTCTGCGTAACACAATACAAACGTAACTACACAAACTCCATACAATTTGCTTGATAGTCGAATTCGGTGCGAAGTATGCCAGTGTAATTTATTGGCGGTAGGGCAACTCTCATTAAGGACAGGGTTACCTCGCCACCTGTAGAATGATCCGCTTGGATAGATTTATTGCTCATTACAACTTCTGGTTTCGCTGTTCTGTGGCTTTATACGTTATTAGAATTTAGTTTGATTTTTTTCCCGTTATTCTATTTTTTTCTTTTAGTTTAATTTAAAAATGTATCTATGCATACCTTTTAAATTATTTCAAAAGTACTGAATTTTTTTTTTGTGTAACTAATTATTTAAAAACAAATTAACTGTAACGCATTCCTCTATTTAGATAAAAATCGTGGGTTCGAGTGGCGCTAGGAAGGTATGGGGAATTTGATAGTTTCAAAAGTCGTATTTTTTCGTAATACTTTAAAATAATATTGTAAAATATTTTTTTCATTATTTTACCCATTTCATCAGCACCTGGTGCCGACGACGCCATGCTCCCGACTGCCGCGTCCCACTGCACGGGCACGCGCACCGCCCATAAACATGTCACAGCGCACGCCGCGATTTACGACCTCTCGCTCTAACGTACCCATAACTTAGCCAAACAAAAGGGAAAGCTATAACGCTCATCGGTCCCATGCGGATAGTTTAATTTACGCACACATACGTGAGAAATGAGCTAGTATGCGATTTGCTGGCGTAGCATGCGGTGAATTTTCAGACAGATCATCCAATTTTGTATGAGAATTATTCTTAAAAAAATATATATGCTAAAACGTTAAGTTTTAGTTACTGAAATAGTTGTCATCATTTGTTTTTAGATATTTTCAGTTGAATTTCAGAATGTATTTTCTAAAGTTCTTGCATATACTATGCAAGTCTTGTTCTCGGGGTATCAACGGACTCGCTACGTTCAAACTCGGCGTCGGCAAAGAGTCTAATGGCTTTATCTCTTTCTAACACACAATTCCCAGATCGTAAATCTCGAAATGGCCGCATGTAGGTTACGCACGCCGTCCGCGAGGTACCGACGGAGCGCATAAACTATAGTTTTCTCTGTTTTATTACGTGTTTTACTGTACAATAAAGGAGATCGGACTATTCCGGGGAAATCAGCTGTTTGGGGCATGCTTTAAACGCGCAGAGGAATGTGGCGAACGAAATGTGATGGTGATACGCTACGTGTGTTGCTCTACTTGATTTTTGTTTGATGGTTGGAATTGTTCCTGTTACAAAGCATTGTACAATTTATAGACTAGGATACCTTTAATAATGCTGTATGTTATGTCAGTTGCATAAGTTACTTCATGCTAATTAATTGATCCCTGACACAATGACAAGAAATATCGTTTTCGGTGTCAAACATAAGTTTCAAAGATTTTTAATATAGTCCCAAAAGTTATTATCCGAGTGGGATTTGAACCCACGACCTTCCCCTTGATACAGGGCCGCGCTAATCAACTGTGCCATCGGATTTTGATCTCACGCGACGAATAACTCAGGGACATGTGTTTCCTTAAGTAAACACGATAAAACGAATAAAAAACATAAGTTTGTATAAGTAAATCAAGAATCTAGTAAACTTTTTACTACTAATAGCACCTAGCTATAATATTTTATGTTAACATAATTTACAGGTGTATTTTTACAATGATATCCTTTCAATCATATCTTACAATGATTCATTTTCGGTGACAGTGTATATTTCATGTTTGTAATAATATGAATATTCATATTATTTATTCATATTATTAAAACGTTGTTCCATTCATCCATCCATCCATCCATGATATGATATATCATGGATGGATGGATGGATGAATGGAACAACAATAGAGCTAATATTAATAACATCTAAATTATATAAGGACAGTCAATAAAATAATCACGAAAATAGTCAAAATATAAAAGTAGATAACTTTAAGAAAATCTATTTCATTTATTTCAGAAGAACATCTATTTCAGGGAAAGAGACCTTCAAATACTTCTCTCGTAAGTTCTCACTTCCCTTATATCAAAACTAGCTAAGAAGAAATTTATTAAAAGGAATGTTTGTAGCATACAATTGTATAAGTGTAAGACATGTTTTTTTTCTACTTACTTATGAAACAAGCATGTGGCCCACCTGATGTTTAATGGTAACCATAACTCAAAGCTTGCCTCGCATGTCACATACGATAAGAATATGCTCTACAATGCACTGCTCTCCGTCCATTTACTTGAAGCGTACAGATGTTAAGCCTCATGTACCTGTAATTTCGCCGGCACCCTTCAAATCAAAATACAAAAACAATGTTTGACGGCAGAAATAGACGTGGTGGTAGTACTTCTCCAGATAGTAGGTGTAGGTACTGACACAGAAGGATAGGTTTTTGAAAGCCTTCGACATGTAGTGCTGGACAAGAATGGAAAAGATCAGCTGAACAGAAAAATAACAATTATTAGCTCCTGATTAGATGAGGTTGCAGCAAACAAATACTTGAGAGAAGATCGCGTTTAGGTAAACGTAGTGTAGGACCCGCCCTCCAGCAAGGTGAAGCGACGATCTGCGAAATGTAGCTGGCCAACACTTGATAAGAAGAGCTGAAGATGATCTCAGTGGAACACCTTAGGAGAGACCTACGTCCAGCAGTAGACTAACCAGGGCTTATGATTAGGTATGTCAGTGAGGTATGAGAAAAAATAATTGAAGAGAATTGAAAATTTATTGTAGATGGCAAAACATTTCTTCAAAAACTTCATCGAAGATAAGGTAATAGAGAGAGAAGACACGAATATGTTATTACTAATGAGCCCAATGAAAAAAAAGTTGCTGTTATGTGATATGAAGAGGTTGGAGGTGAGGTGAAGAGGCAGTTTTAAAAATTTCAGAGTAATACATAAATTAAACCAACGACAAGAGGCTCTTATGGATATAGAGATAATATAGTATTATAATTTTATTGTTAGGAAGGCTTTTTTTCTGCCGTGTATATAGTGCCTCAAAATGGTATTTTATATTAATTGAATTTATAAAACAACTTGAATCACTTACGTTTATATTTTTCAAATGTTTATAGCATAACTAAAGAAATTAAAATGAAGTTAAGTAACACAGTTTAAAACCCAAGTGGTTTTAATTGATCAAAATACCTACATCAACCAGATAAATGAACGCAATATAAAAAAGATTTTGAAGGGAAAGGTATGTAGCAATTCACTTAGATGGATAGTTTTGTTAAAATATAACAATGTATTTTTTTTACAAATAAATGATGGCAATAACTGTTTCGAAAGTTTACTAGACAACTCGTACATTGTCAAATGATTGATATAATAATAACTTATTTTCCAATTTACTTTTGATAAATATTTATTAATAAATCCTGGAACATATTATAATTTAAAAAAATAATATTTTAAATTATCAAACGCATGACGTTATATTTTATTTTAAACTACATAATAATAAAATTAACCATCAAATAATTTAATAATTAATAAATACCTACCAACGACTATTTCGAGTAACACTTCCGCACGGCAATTCACAGCAACAGTTACAAATTGACTGACAGCGTCCTAACCTCGCGCGTGCTATGATTGGAGAGAAAAACCAAGATGGCGCTTGCATAATCGCATCTCATTGGATGGCTGTACGAGTACATTACTCCCTTTCGTAATAGTTAAAATTTGGCTGACTTTGTATTATAACTACGAGTTATATATCTTTTTTGAAACTATCATGGTTATGAACATAATTTTCATTTAAAACGGGATATCAAACTCACAAATCATGGTAAATATCCCGTTTTAAATGAAAATTAAGTAGTATCTTTGTTCAAAAACTGTAATGTAACTGTAAAATGTCTACTTATACCTATCAATTTATTTAAAAAATCCTCGGCCTCGCTCAGGTGGTTGCTAATATCAATATTTAAGTCGGTAGCTCATTTCGGGATATTTATTTAATTCTACCCTGTTACTATGAATTTTTCAAAATGAAATATTACATTACATTTTGTCAATTTCGGTTCTTAAGTATCTGGAACTTTATGCAATGTTCTACATTATGTTTTCTTGTATTAATTTCTCAATACTTTTGAAATTAGACTAAGCTACTATTAATTTATATGAAGATCTGGAATATAACGGAAGAGTTTTCTGTTAAAAAAATACTGTAGGCCGCCCATTGTACAACAATGGCACCATTCTCTTGTTAACTGTTATGTATTAGCGTTTAAGTTTCTGGGTGATTGTTTCCATAATAGTTTGTTTATTTATTATTTAAACTATGGGCGTCAAAGTTACACTTACCACTTTTATTTAATATTCTGTACAAATATTGTTGATTAAAGTATTCTCACTATTATTATAAAATAAAAACCTCTTCATATGGAAATCTGAAGGAATAGTATGGACAGTAAATTATAACTTATTTATGATAAAAAGTTAGTATAGCTATACAGTTTATATTATACATAGTGTAGCTAATTACAATTTGTGAAAAACAAAAAAGCTGAGGCAAGAACCTTTTTCTGTTTACGTTTACGCATCCGGAAAGATGTAATTGTATGAAAATAATATTAGCTTGACAGAAATTCATGATAAACTAACGTCATTCTTATACAATTTGAAATAAATTTTCAAATTGGATCCTGTCTAGAGTCCTAATGACATCTTCAAAAAGTGATCGTGCTAATTGTTGTTGGTATTTTTTGCTGAATAGAAAAGTGACGGAACAGTCAAATGACAAATCTGATTGTTCCGTAGGTTACCTGCGCCTATAACAACTGCATTATTTAAAAGAGCACATCCCCCAAAATATTTTTCGAAAGCCAAAGTTTCCAACTGGTATCTCTGACGGGTTATCATAAGCTTGGCGGTATGGCAACCGTCTGATAAACAAATTAAAAATAACTCAATTCAAACATTCGATGTATTTCATGTTTCTGCTGAAAAATGACAAAGTAAACGTATCCCGGTAGCGCTAAGTAGAGCCACATTCAGAGCGCTCGTGCCGGCATCAACGTCTGGTGCATCGAACGATACAAGAAACTTTATGACGGCGCACTTGCTCAGATCGGCCGTGGGCAACCGCTGCCGATACAATTCTAGCGCGGACCGGACCGTCCGATTATCCGATTAATAGTTTCGATTAAAGTCTCAGGACATCAGCGGTGGTGGATTAAGGGAGGGTGGTGTCCTTTTGGTCTGCGATTTAGTGCGGCGCCGCGGCGTGTGGCGTCGCCGGCGGGGGGGTGCGCCGTCGCTCGTAAACCATCGGCCGCCACATTCTCCTGACGCGCGGCTCGGCGACAACGCGTTGCGTAACCGCGCCATAAACAACACGACGCGCGACGTGCTCGGGCCCGCACCTGACTTACCACGTGCGCCCGACACATTACGTATTGCGCTCATGCCACATCTAAAACGCTGACACGTGACTTGACGGAGTGAAACGGAACTCTTTTCGAACGCTGTGAGTTTTGTGAAGAAGTTTGTAGCGGGATGGCGCGAGAGCGTTAGCCGACGGCTAGCCGCGGCCTAAGGTGAGTTTATTGCCGATTTACGGCTCCCAAGTTCACCCCGAGCGGAGCAGAGGGTCCCGTACGAGGTCTGTTTGTAGAACAAACTTCGGCGAACACTGTTTACATCGTATAATAAACGTTTGGAAACGGTTTGAGCAAAACACGAGGGAGAAACGAATTGATATGAATAGCCTAGCCGGCTTTGAATGGATTTTCATTGACTCACGCGCCGGCTATGAAATGTTTACTTTTCAATTTTAGTTTACGATTACACAGTATATGACACCAATTATTTTCAAATTACCTAGACAAACAATGAGCAAAACCTACCGACCAATACCTAGCTCATAAAATTCACAAAACCAATTATTTTCATCTCAAAATCTCAATCACCAAAACTCTACTACTATTATAATTATGATACACGCTCAAATTATCAGCTCATATAATAATTATATTAAAAATATATCTGCATACTGTTATTTTTTTTATTTGAAACCAAACCTACCTAGTATAGAATTGTCCTAGAATGTTTTAGATTATTTTTTTAGGTACACAAGACCCTAAACATTTTCTAGATTGAATTTATAAAAATATAGTAACATAAATGCAGAATTTATAACTGCAATAAACATTATGTCACCTGATTTGTTGAAGGTATTGATCGAACAAAGAAAAATAGCCTTAATAAGTAAGTAATTATGTATGAATTGTTTTAATATAATCGTTATAATCAATGTTATAAATACAAAATACGAATTTGATACATTTACACATTTTTAACTAAAACGTATATTTATATCCCAACGCATTCATTGAATTATTCTAATTTATTTAAATAATAAAACATAATCTTATTTTTATCTGTCGTATACAGGGTGTAAAAAAGCCACTTATGAAAACTGCCCCAGAAAGGTGCTCAGAATTTATCGACAAAAAGATTTATTATATTGAAAAAAAATATATATATTAGGAGTTCCAGATGGAATAAAACTAAATAACCAAAACAGAACCAAAAACTTAAATTAAAAAGTAAAATCAGATTTTTCTTAACATGTGGGCAGAAATACTTCAATTAAAATCAAATCTGTTATATATAAACAGAGACTATATTAAAACTGTCAATCAGAAAACTACAAGAGTTAAGTTTATAAACGATCTCCAAGATAAATAAGGTATAAAGACATAGTAAATTATTTGTAGTAAAATATTGTACATAAATTTTCATTCAGTATTTTTTAAATCACCAGAAAATGTAGTATAGCTTCCCCAATACTATGATTCCTTCGTTGCGAGATCAGTTAACGATGCTTACAATCTATTTAATGCGATAGAACTTTTAGCGTACATGACAATAGAGGCACTTAAAACAGGCTCACCCATCTTACTCGCATTACAAATGTATTTATCAATTTGCAGAGTCAGTCATATACCACATAATCATTGTCCTTCTAAGAGAGACAATATCATCTTGGTAGAGGCCTCTTCAAACCATGGATCAGCCTAGCGTCACATGTGTACAACACTATGATGAAAGTATCTTAGTCACAATAGATCAAGCTTGAGTAGGATCAATCATCGCCCGTACAAGACGGTTTCAGACCTTGCTTTTACACTGTAGACCACTATTACAACCTATATTAAGTCATAAAAATATTTCAATTCCAATAAGCCTCTTTACTTAGCTTTTATAGAATATGCAAATGAAAATGCTTCAGCACTATAGATCACAATAAATATAATTTAAATTTCAAAAATATAAAACAGCGTTACCGAAATGATAAAGAACTTAAGTGACCTATTTATAATACAGTTCAAAAAAGAGTGAATCAGGGTAATCCACTTTCCCTCATACTGTTTACTAGCTCTCTAGAAGAATTTTTCAAATCTCTAACATTTTTTTATGAAGAAAATTGACAACAGAAGTATCCCCAAACATTTTTAATCTTTGTAAATGACATAATTCCTATTGCCTATGCTATCTGAGTACAATCTTGAAGTTGGACTTCAAATAAACTGGTCAAAGACTCAAGTTATGACCAATAGCACGCAGTCGAGGAAGATGGGCAAGTAATGCAGAACGTCCTTAAGTAAAAAGACTCTCATAAATCATATAAATGTTATAGCTAAAATCATAACTTATTATTACTTATACTTTTTGAGAATAGGTAAATTGCTGCTAAATTTAATTAAATCATTTAATTTACAATCATAAATTTATCACTAAAATTATGATTGTAATTAAAATTAACTTTTTTGATCTTTGTTTAATAATATGTTTTATCAATAGTAAAAAAAAATTGTTAATATTGTCTACTTTGTCACAGACCTTTACAAACACAGCATTGTATCATTTGTATTGTGTCAAACTGAACTTAAGAACAAATTTATCTATACAGCGAGTAGAACAGCTTTACTAGTGGTTAATCCATTTCAAAATCCTATCACACCAAACTTATTTCCTCAGTTAGGTAAGTTAAAAAGAAAAAGTAGTTTTTAAGTACTGACAACTCTTGCGCTTGCGCAGACTGTTTGAAATTCAGCTCAAGTGCGCCGCCATATTTGTTTTATTTCCCATCACCCTTGTTAGATCTCAATCTTTGTTTGTTATTCAGTAATGTTGCTCTTTTGCAAGGTTTAGTGACTCAATTTCCTAAGTACCTACACATAAAATAATATTTTTAACACGCATCAAAACATGCAGTGAACAATGTTTTTATTTAATATGCATGAGTTTATCTTTGACCATAAATCATTTAAACTTGATCAGACTCAAAGAATACTTATAATGTTATTGTTCATAAGTTTTAAACAAGCCAACATAATTAAATTATTGTAATGAAAAATATTGTTTTTTGCTAGAAATATAAATCATCAAAATTATCGCAAACATGTCCATTGCTGGACAAAGGCAGTTGACAAATAAATAGGTTACTACCTAAACCTACTTATAGTAGGTATTACATAAAATAAATATTGTTAATATGTAGTTATATTGTTAGTCAGTTATTCCTATATTTTGCCAATATTATCATAATTGATTATTATTGTAGTGAATATACATAGAATATTGATAGACTACCTTGTAATCTGAATAAATAATATTAAAACTAAGCAAAATTCATTGAAATAGGCTTATTTAAACACATAGTGAGCCTTCTGTTAAAATAAAATTCATAGTATACTTTCTTACCCATATATACCACCTGATTATAGTGGTAACCATCACCAATACTCAAGTATTGCCTCGCAAGTCAACGTGCCCTACGATGCACTGCCTTGCTTCCAACAACTTGAGCCTGTAATTTCACCGGCACACACACCCTTCAAACCAGACACAGCAACGCCAATTGACGGCAGAAAAAGGCATGGTGGTATTACTTCCCCAGATGAGCACTTCACGAAGAGCTTACCTTCTAGCTTTTATTAATTTTTCTTTCATAAAGACTCGGAAATTAAAAAAAAACTGATAAGTCCGAAATAAATCTAAGCGGATGCAGACGCACGTAAAACAAATAATCGTCCATTATTCTCATGATCCATAAGGCAAATTTCGCAAATACAAGCATAAAATAGTCCCTGTGCTCATACATTATCATCTGAAGCCGTAGACTGAATCCACAGTACGTTTGTTTTTGCAAAGGCTCAAGTGCGACTTGCACGCAACTCGTTATTGCCATAAAAAGACAACGCACGCATCTGCCTCATCGAATTTGATTAAAGTTCATGTTTATTTATCACTTATTTACTTAAACAAGTAGGACTGTACTTCGATGCCGTTTCTGGATACGAAAATGAAAATATTATAGGTTTTTTTTACTCGCATGACAGTTGTGTGTGGAAATTGTGCCGGTTTTACTAGTTGTTGAAGAAACTATGGAACAGGTTTCATTTATTCGCTGTGAGATTTTCACTAACCGCTTTTTACTTGCAACAGACTAGTATACAGTTTTTATCTGTAATAAACTATGTTAAAATGCAAAACACGTCAATCAAATGGTGATCGCATTAATAAATAAAGTAACATGTGCTAAAACATTTATATTTGGACGTGCTTCTGACTACCCCGCTTAGACATTTTCAAATAATGTTAATTTGGTACAAGGTACTAAGATTCTGAGAGGACATCTACCGTGCCTGGGATCGAAGTTGGCAAGCTGTATCAGTTTCAGTAAAGTTTATTGTATTAAATAGAATACCTACCTAGTCAATACCAAAGAAAAATTGTTTGATTTGCAAAGATGAATTAATTAAGTATACCAATTAACATTGCGTTTGGTATTAAAGTTTTAGCAATTATCGGGTAATCATTTGAAAAATTTGTTATTTTAAATTATAGTAATTTGCAGAAACTACAAAATAACAAATAGCTATTTATATAAATTGGATATTTGTCTTCCAATGTAAATTCAGAGCACGTTCTCACCATCGATCGAAGTAATCGAACTTTTAATTGCAACAAAAAAAAATCGACATGCCAGACACTACCAAGTAACAGGTGAATAGTTTACCTCCCGCACTTTGCAAGCAAAAAATAACATCTGTACTGCAATGTTTGCAAACAGCGGTCGTACACACGATCATATCTACTTGAAATACGTCGCCAGAGACAAATTGCAGTCACCTCAGCGTATACTGGCGCGGGAATAAGCAAACAGCCGATTGTTTCTCTCCCGGTCGCATCCAAATCGCCCTTAACCCGGACTAGCAAAACGCAATATCGTCTAAAGAACCGTAAACTTCAACATAAACCACAGTTTCAGCTTTGAATCCGCATAATTATCGGATGGGTCATAAATCGCGCGCGTGCGGCCGATTCTCCTTTATTCCAAATGTTATTACGACATCATTGTTCTACCTGTACCACCTTTAACTCCAAAAGTGTCGCACCACACCTTGCGTAAAAAGTAGCAGCCACGAAAATTTTATCATTCATGTTACTTGACGCGTCGAGATAAAAACTTGATGCCGATTAATTACACATCGTAAACTGTATAATTTATTGTACAGTACCTTCTTATAATAGTGATCGGGAAAGATCTGTTTTATTCATGCGTGTAACACGTTATATTATTTGTGTAAAAAGTACGTCAATACGATACAGAATTCCTGAAACAGGTTTTATATCATCTATATTCACTCCCTAGTTCTAGTTATACAATGACTGAATAGGACCTCACAGAGCTTATTTTTAAATTTTAAATAAAGAATGATTACTGACCACTGGCGGGCGACAAAATGCTCGACGACAGAAAATTATGAATAAATTTTTCAATGAGTATAAATTGGTGCAAGTAGAGACGTTCAAAATGTAGATTCAGTAGCGTTCACTTATCCATATTCCCGATGATTTACACCAATGTTACGACCTAGTCGGTTCGATAATGAATGAGATGGTCGTAAACGACGAAGTCAAGAGAACATTAAAGTCAATAAAATAACCATAAAGTCTATTAGCCATCATAAACCTCACCGCATCTGTTCAATAACTTGTTTCCAGTACAAATAGTGTTAATTGAATAATTAAAGGTTTGCTTCTTTTGCATTTAAATAAAAGAGTAAAACATGATTTTCTTTATAATCTTGGTTTACCATGCTATATAAAATTAAAAAATCAATTACAGGTGTCAAGAAGTTTTTTGTGTTTGTCATACAAGTACAGTTAATGCGTTAAAATGTTCAAAAACAGCGATTCTTTTGTCTATTTTTTATAAACTGAAAAGGCAGTAAATTTGACTGTCAAATGATAAGCAATTGACGATAAAGAACACGGAAACGAACTTTTGTTATGAACCCAATAAATTACCTCAAGGTGTTACGGTATTAGAGGCTCTACCACAATTCCCAAAACATTCGTTGGACTAGTAAACTCATTGTAATTACAAATAGAATTAGCATAATAATCGCTTACCTGCTCTTTTGCAGGTGCATTGTCACATGGCTTTTGTTTAGAACAATACACTAATACAAGTATTGTCCGATTGCATAAGTTGCACAAAAATTTATGACGTAACGGGTCTGAGAAGTACCTAAATATAACGGGTCTTTTATTTGCATTTGGACAAAAGGTTTTTTTTGTAACTGTAATTTGAATAGATTTTTTGGAAATCTTAAAACAAACTAAAACTGTTATTTTATGTCTAGCACATGTTCTTATTTTGACTACTGTAATTGTAATTCACAAGGATAAGCTTTGTTTTATTAACAAGGCTTGCTACTGTTTTGCATACTCATATTCAAAGCTTTGTATGAACCGAGGAAGATTTTTTCGGTCCGTTATTTTTGAGAAGTTTTAAAATGTCACTGATGAAAGTTACAAACTTTAGTTCTGTCATAATTGACTTATATTTTATAGCTATAAGTTTTTGTTAGTTTGTCAAATGCATGTTTTGTTAATTAATCCGGTTTTTCACGTTTGAATTTATCTATCTTGTTTGAATCTCTATTTTTTATAGTTTCCTTTGCAAAACGGATATGGATATTTTATTTGTCCGGTTCAAATTATACAATTTATTTGTGAACAAGGCGTGGTCTCATTTTTTTGTGTTTATCTCAATCAAAAATGATATCATAGGAAAACTCATTATATAGTTTTAGTTTCAATAAGTTATGTTAAAAATTTAAACTTATGACTGCCGAATTTATTGTGAAATTTGCTTGATATTAGAACTATTTTATGTAAAACCTAAAAAATATATTTATGTATCATTCAAGTGATTCAAAACATATAATTTATTTATTATCTTTGTATTTCTTTTTGCCATAACAATTGTGTACTACTTAACTAATTATTAATGCATTCACATACCTAATGAGAAGTTTACCCATGGTTAAGTTTAAGGGGCACAGTAATAGAAGTTTTTTTATTCTTTATAAAACTCATTACTACGTAATAAATACTTCAGAGTAACTCGGTAGGTAGTAGTCCGTTGAAACCTCGTGCGGTGGAGCGGCGCGAGCTTGAAAATTGTAATATTTCAAAATTACTCAAGAGTCGCGTTCGCTTGAATAATGCGATAACTTTCGAAGGGGTGTAACCACCCCCGTGCGTGCCACCCGCCTCGGGGCTTGTTTTTGAACTTCTGCTACTGAGTTTGATCAAAATATACTCTTAGAATGAAAAGTCCGTTTTGCTTGACTGTGCTATTTAACTTGCGAGAAACTGTGATAATTGCAATACTTTAAAATCTCAGCTTTAAAAATCAAAAGTTTATTTTTACGCGTTTTAAACATTTTATAATAAACCAAAACTGATCAATCGAAGGAAATAAATATCTAGTAGTATCTAGTATATTATAAAAAAAGGTTAATATAATAATGTTGACATCAGTTTTATAAATATTGTGTTGAACATTCACTTGAGTGAAATCGTGCAAGTTTAGTAAAATCCCAGGTAAGCAAGTTGAGTAACTGTGCCGGTGGAAATATGGGACAATTAAGAACAGACGTGTTTGACCTCTGCTCTTACACACAGCATATAAATGTTGTGGTAAATGATATAGACTCAAGTTATGTTAGTGCAAGTTATAAGATTTCTTTTACATATATTAATTTTCACTGTGTCTATTTCTTACTCCAAGCAGCGTTGCTGTATTTCGATTTGAAGGGTGCCAGTGAAATTATAGAAAAATGAGGCTAGCAGACGGGGTCGTAATGCTTGTTCCATCAGAAGTAGTATTAAAAAAATACCAGATTTTCTACAAGCTTTTTTGATAAAAGAACTGTTTTAATTTTCTATTAATGATGCAAAAACATGATACTGTTGATTTAACAAAACGTGTTTAAAATACTCCATTCGATTTGAAAACCCAGCTACTAATTTACGATTCAACTCAAAAGGCGAACGTTCTCGTCTCTCGCATGCTATACTGCTTGCGCACTATATCGATGTCGGTATATATTCTGGAGGCCGCACGTGGTATCAACCATGTGATAAACCGGTCCAAGCAAGCCTAGTAACCTCTAAACGACACAGTACCAACTTCGAAAGATTCTCTCGTACTTATAACCGTTTGCAATAGGATATAATTGCAAAATATTGATGAATAATTCGAATGATATTTTAAATATGCTGTCATATAAACCTTTTGGGTATACCTATACAATTTTTTTTTTCAAATTTGGGTAATTCTTTATGCCATATACTTAAAACCATTTGCAATAGAATACAATTGCATAATATTGATAAATAATTCGAATAATAGTTATAAATTACATAAGCTGTCATATAAACTTTTTTAACATGCAATGTTTTTTTTTTAAATATTTGATTTGTTAATTAAATTGGTTTGGCTACTAAAACCAATATTTCATAACTATGGAGTTAACATCTTCCCATTTTTAAAGCCGAAAAAGGTCCTATTAGAAAGTAATAAGATATTTAGATGAACTAAAACATATTTTTTAGATAATATCTTTGATTTATTTTTCTTAACAGGTTTGAGAATTGAGTTTACATAACTCATGAATAATTTATATTGATTATCGAATACTCAATGTCAATAAATTGTACGTTATCCGAACTATCTTTGATGACAACTATGCAAATCGCTTCTTCTTTGGTCAATAAATTATTGTAGCTAGCGGTCATTCTATTAGGAAATTATTAAAGTACCTACCTACCTATTTTACCAAGATACAATATCTTTTTAAATTAATTACTAAGCATTTTAAGTATTCAGAACCTCTGTTCCCAATATACAATATTCATATTAAATTAATTATAAGCTTTTCCTGTTATTGCGTATTCATTTTACAAATGCGTTCTCTTTGACTTAGTTCTGCCGGGGTAAAAATATTTCCGCAATAAAAAGTACTATTTACCCATCTACAGAATGCGAGGTGCCAGTGTAAATTTTCTACAAGAGCGGATCTATAAAAAAGTAGCAAATAGTCAGTTTCGCATTTATAACTACCCCTTTTTCTTAAGCCACGATCATCTGCTCGTTAAAAAAAGTATTCTTACGGCCGGTTTCTGAAAGCCCGATCAAAACTAATCGGATGCCAAGTCACTTGCTATCTCTATCTAATTCGATGTAATAGCTGAAATGGCGAGTGACTTGACATCCAATTAGTTTTGATTGAGCTTTCAGAAACCGGCCATTAGACTACTCTTTATCGTCTAAATAAAAACAACAATATAGTAAAATAATACAGTAATTATAATAATAATTAATATTTTTATTTTTGTAATATAAGACAGCAATATGCCTTCGAGATATTATCAAGGTACCATTGACCCGGATTCATTGCTCTCGTGTATAATTTCGATGACTTCAGGATAATCGAGAAAATGCAGCTAAGTTCATAATATATTATGTAAATATATATGGTTTCTTAATAGAAATTCACAAAATAAAATCCAAAGAACTAAAACTAGCAGAAGCCGCAAATGGAATAAAGTAAAAGCATAAATAAGAGGAGGTTTTGCGGGGAGCTGCTAACGAGACGGCACCAAGTAAGAGTTGGGAATTCTTCAAGTTGAAGTGGGAACCAAGTTTCGCAGGTGTGGTTACAGTTGGTTAAGTTATACGGCCGGGGAGTTTTCAATTTAAACAATTATCCAGCTGATCGTCTAGTCTTGGACACTGGCTTTGCTAACTTTCTTTGGTGAAATCTACTCATTACTTATTATATACCTCTGATAAACAAGCTCGATCTGAGCAATGATTGAGATAAAAACTAAGTCAGTTTGACATCGAGGAAATTATTGATTTATGGTTAAAATACCAGATAGGCTGTTAGTTTGTAAAAACTAGTTTTGTTTATTGAAACTTAACTATTTTATACAGACAGCTTAGAAAAGTTACACTCATTCTAAGGCAAAAAATTAAAAAGGCCTAAACTACATGCAACTGTATTATGTAGGTATTAATATATCATTATTTTATTAATAATCCTGGGTGGTTAATGTTAAACTTATTATTGATGAGTGTATGTATTATAAATAGTTATAAATTATATTGTTCAAAAAGGTAATGCTCTAAACAAAAAAATGTAATTGAAAACCTTTTGTTTCATGAGCATTGACCTGCTACTTTTTACACCAATCAAATGTCACTCTAAATGTTAATTCAGCCAATACGCACCTATCTCGCTTTCTAGAAAACATATCATGCAATTGCAAGGTGTCGGAAAAACGCTAGCTATTCCATGAAAATGCATCGGTGCTAAGAAACCAGCCTTGGAATGCCACATGCCGCTTTATAAGTAGCACCAATACTATTACAATCCAATTTAATCTCTAACTGTGATGAATTAGTGTTACAATTATATTGGCACCCAATTGGTTGATACGACAGTATTCTTTGATGATGTAATTGTTTCGAGTTTTTGTTTGAACAAGGTGCAGATATAAAATGCGAGAAGCTAAACGTTTTGGATTATATAATGCGATAGCAGGCTAACAGTTTTACAATGTATAAAATATATGAATTGATAACAATCATTTTCATAACAATGAAATGGAGAAATGTTTAAAATTATTTTTCCATGGAAGGATTAGAATTTATAAAGGGACCTATATTAATTACCTACCAATTGTGTCTTGATTATATCAACCACAACACCTGCTTATGCCAAAATAAGCTATATGAAAATAAATACTCAAAAAGAAATAATTAGGTTACAACTATTTTTGAGTACTTAATAACTAAATTTTCAATAATATTCTTTAACTTGTTAAAATAATAACAGTAACCTTGTTACCCTTAATACTCAAAAGAGTACTAAAATACCAAAATGACCAAACTCGGAGCCAATATCATGTTTTTTTTTAAATAGATCGTTCTAGAACCATAATATTTTTAAGAGTACTAAAATACCAAGATGAACAAACCTGGAGCCAATATCATGTTTTTTTTAATAGATCTTTCTAGAACAATAATATTTTTTTGTTCTTAGCCAGTCTGCTCTTAGCACTGTAAAAGAATGTTTCCAGCTATTTTGTGTCTCTTGAATGAAGGAATTTTCTCAGAATTCCGTTTTAAATTATTATCTCGGCTCTAATTATCTTTGCATGTCAACTGGCATTACGCAATTAATAGATTTTTGCGATTCATTAGCTGACCTTCGGGCATTTGAAGGATATCTGCTAGAATAATTTGCACAAGATGTTTGCAACGTTTTGTAATCAGAATAAAATATATATACAAGGTGTTCCATAAGTTGTGTATATAAACTTCAGGGGGCTAAAGTACCCATAAATATGAACAACTTTTTCTAAGGAACCAACACTGTGAACGCGAAAAAAAAACAGCTGTTTCATACATTTTATTCTGGTAGGTATTGAACTTTTGTATGAAACAGTTGTTTTTTTTTTTCGCGTTCACAGTGTTGGTTCCTTAGAAAAAGTTGTTCATATTGATGGGTACTTTAGCCCCCTGAAGTTTATATACACAACTTATGGAACACCTTGTATATACTAGCGACCTGCCCTGGCTTCGCACGGTTATTGTGGGTTATCCCTAAGAGATTATGCTTGTATTATGCATATAAACCTTCCTCTTGAATTACTCTTTCTATAAAAAAAACCGCATCAAAATCCGTTGCGTAGTTTTAAAGATTACATACATAGGGATATAGGGACAGAGAAAGCGAATTTGTTTTATACTATGTAGTGATATATAATGCTGCTTTCTAAGCACAATTTGTGAAAATTGATAAAGCGCTAGTTATTTATTTATTTATTCATCATCATCACCTTTCCCTATCTTTAAAGTTGAAATATAACAGAAAAAAACACAGTCAATCTCAACTGTAACTGTTATGGGACTGACAACTGTCAAAGTCCTTCTAGCTAGCACAGTAAGAGTAGTAGAGCTCTTTGTGAAGGGCTCGTCCGGGGAAGTACTACCACAACGCCTTTTTCTGCCGCCAAGCAGCGGTGCTGTGTTATCGTGCGTGACTTACGAGGCAATGCTTTGTTATAGGTGATGGTTACCACTTCATCTATTCTTCACTTCTTCATTCTTCACTTCATCTTCAATAAATATTGGTTGACTATCCACACAGCACTATCTAGCCCCAAACTAAGCCATAGCTTGTTATATGAGAACAATCGGTGGGGATCGAACCCACGGCCTACGGCGCAGAAGGCAGAGCTACTACCAACTCAGCTGCGAAGGCTGTCAATATAACCTAGTTTAATAATAAAATATATTTAATTATGGTACTAAGTATTCCTACTATTTGGTTCTATAAGCATGCTATCATCATGCCTTATTTGAGTAGACTACGGCTTAGTAATTCTATGCAAATAATTCAATTGAAATCAACCTAACTATATTTAGCCTTGTAAGAGAAATCCATCTTAACAAGTTTTAAGCCTTTATTTTCTAAAAGTGACAACTGGCCTTTATTAAAACTCAATGTAGCGGTAACAGATGTAGAGAAAATTTAATTCGTTTTAGATTATAGCTGTTTTACGTCCGTTTTTCAACGGCTATCGTTTCTTGAGACCCAATGTTTATAACTCGTTATATCTATCTGGGTATCAGCATACGAAATTACCTCACGTTATGATCAGATATTTAGTATTAATTCTTTAAATATTTATGACTTTAGGTACATCTAATTCTGATTCGTGGTGGGGGAATATGATCTGCACGGACGTCCCGCAATGGGGTGTATTGTTGCACTTTAGGTACATTTACGGCCGGTTTCTGAAAGCCCGATCAAAACTAATCGCATGTCAAGTCACTTGCTATCTCTATCTAATTCGATGTAATAGCTGAAATGGCGAGTGACTTGACATCCGATTAGTTTTGATCGACCTTTCAGAAATAGGCCGTGAGATACATAAAATGTAGACTTTTCTTAAGCTTCTTTTTTAGGCAAGAAAACTGGTTTGAATCTAATGATATTTTGCTGAACCTAATGCTATTCTCCGAAACTTAGTTGATGCGATTTTTTGTAGTTATCTTCAGTTAAAGGCCTCTTAATCATTTGAGATGTTAAAAATGGCCAAAGCTCCGCGCACAAAGTACTAAACGCAATAAAAAAATACGCCTAGTGACCTCGCAACTCATCGGCCGTAAGGTAGGCCGTATAGAAGGGACGGCAAAGTCGATCAAGCTTACATACTTGATTGATAGCTAAAAGGACGCCGAGCACAAATTAAAAAACAATAGTGAGCCACGTCTCATGTACTTCAATTAAATGCGCCATGAATTCACTTTGTCTCTTTGAGGTAAAGGAATTATTTTGCCCTTAAATGTGTTTTCGTTTTCGGTATGCGGTCGTGGAATAATCGTTATTCATTGAAAGTGTCGTCGCTCTTGCTGAAGATAACTGATTTTATTTTAACAAGACAATACGTTTTGAATTTTTAATAACGAAAAAAAACGGAACACTTATTTAAATTATTTGAAATTAGAATATCTGATACCGTCTAGGATCTAGGTGTCTATTACTTGAAAAAACAGAACACTCATTTAAATTATTTGAAATTGGAATACCTAATGACGTCTTGGTGTCTACTACTTGAGTTATAAATACACTCAAGAGCAATTTATTTGGATCACTGCATCTGCAACCTTGATATTTAGAAGTTTTAAAAAGCTTGCGGATATTTCATAAGTTAGCCTTACAATAGGTTTCGTTATTTTATTTCGTTGGTAATATTTGGTGTGCGCTATATTTAATTAAATGAGAAGGCGTTCTTAGTTTTAAAGTTGATTGTGGTTACCCGGATTCATAGCTCTGAGGGTATTTACTTTTATATTTACATATATTTATGTCTATATTATATATATAATAGAGCATTTAATAGTTTACAATATGTAACAAGAACTACGTCAAAATGTGTAGTGTACATAATTATAATTTTGGGACAAATCCAATATAAGAAAGTTTATCTGTCACGCTCTAATAAGTGGTTACCGGTTATGCAAGGTGTTGAATAAACCACGCTTCATCAACACAAGCTTGTAATTATCCCTTTTCAGAGCATTGTTTATCTTTGTAAATGAAGCATGACATCTTAAGTTTTCCATATTCCTACCATAACTTACCCCACTTTCACTCAATCAACTTTTATGACTCCTCATTTCCAGCTTTCTTGTGCAAACTTGAACCTTTAACCAGCTGATATACTATAAGAGGTTGTTGTTATTCACTTTGCAAGTTTTTCGATACTTCCGAGAACACCAGTAAGTATGTTTTTTTGTTGTGAATTAATTATGTGTAAAAATTAACTTTGTTTCGAAAAAAAATGACTTCAAAAACACTGATTAACAAGTAACAAAACTGTTGTAGACGGGATCAAACCAAAATCATCTGTGTAAATATTTTTGGTTTTTGTAGATTTTTCCAAAAAGCACGGAATCAATTTCCATGTAATTGTTATGGGACCACCTCTGAAGTATGGCCTACCAAACAAAAAGAAACATCAAAATTAATTCATAATAATCGCAAAAACAAACAAACATACAAAAAAACGAACAGTTGAACTGAGAACCTCCTTCTTTTTTGAAGTCGGTTAAAAACCAAGCATGATTCTTCATGCGATAGAAAAACACGCACTAGCACCAATATTCGGTGAACCGCGATTGAGTAACTTCGTCACTGTGAGTGAGTAAATAAAAAGATGTACCTACCTACCGATTTATCTAATTGATAATGTATAAAACGCTCTTAAAACTTTATGAGCCAGTTTAAAGTAACCTTTAATACAAATGTAAAGCCATGGCAGCGTGAATAATTTTGATTTGCTATGCAATTAAAATTCTTATTTAGTTACCCACATGTAACTGTAATCAACGCATGTTTTTGTGTTAGAAAATTATTGGATTGACGGAAAATTTTTAGACCTTGAAAAAATGTTGACCGTTCCAATGCTAAGTCGTTATTAGTCAAAATAGTAGATTTTTGGGAAATAGTTGTCGGGCCAATTAAAATGCTCGAAATGTATGCGAAGTCGGTCAAATAAACAATGTAAGGTTAAGTTTGTATAAATTGTTATTCTTGGTATGAAAAATTTTGATTAGTCAATGCCGGAAATTTATATTTTCTATAAATGCTTCTGTAATTATACATTATATTATTAAGTAATGCCCGGTTTTTACATGTAATTTAACATAATTCAAAGGTTAGAATAATATATCTCAAACTATCGTATTTTGAGATATATTTTTTAATAAATTAACTGGGAACTCAATTATTGAGCCTTATTTAACTAAAAAAAGGTTAAATAAAATTGCGGTCACAGCTAGTCTGCTGCATGATTGATATAGTCAAGACAGTGATGATATATGCATCGCAAGAGCCATCTAATTAGAGGCACGCGTGGCTCATTCTATGTAAATCAGTAGGTGTGTGCTTATGAGCCGAGGCCCAACAGACTGATGAGTGAGATAGTCTTAAACTGATATACCAGACACGACTTAAAGTCGCTCATAATACAACCGAAAAACAGAGCGCAGGACCTCCACCCAATATACCGACATTTAAAAGATCGCAGAAATCGGAAGATGGAGGGCTCAAAATCGTTCTTCCTGCTGGAAATGTACTGGGAAGGCCTGTATCCAACAGTAGAATTTTGGAGACTGATGATAATGATGACTTGTAGTTTAAAGCTCCAATGATGACCACACCATAGATATATAGGTATTATATAGATAGAGAACATTTACAGACTAACACACAAACCTACCAAATAATACTGAGCACAATAAAAATGAAATAAGAATAAAAATGCCCATGTCATGAAAAAAGCCAAAAATAAAATCTTTTTGTGAAAGTGAAGCAAACTTAAAACAAAAGTGAAAAAAAAACACTTCATATCGGTGTCAAAAATAATTAAAGATAGTGAAGTGAACTTAAAACAAAGTTAAATAAAAAACATTTATAATTAGCCTATCACTTATATATAAATCCGTGTTTTTATTCATACACCTAACATTCTTTTACTCACAGTGTTGAGCTATTTCCAGCACAAAAACATCTCTATTTATTTAAGTTAATAGACGAGAATAGAAAACCCAGTTGACTTTCCAAGGCGCGCTAGATTTATTTCCAAAACTATTGGACCAAGTTCAAAGCACGTGAGAGAATGCACACACTAACAAATTAATTCAGTAAGATTTTAGTGCACTTTCCAACCAAATAGCACGTCCGCAGCAAAAGACTCTTGAAGACCCCGCACCAAGGTATCCACTAGAGCAATCTGACACAGTGAAGTCGACTTGTTTTCGATATAATCCCGTCGAATATCCAAATCGCTGGAGACAAAATCGTAGCGTGGTACAAGGGTGGACGAGTAATGTTATGAGCAAGCCATTATTGTCTCGCCCCATACCGTAAAACATTACGCAGTCGTGCCGACCCTGGAATATATATCTAAAGCTGTCAAAACCCACTCAAAGAGATGATAAATGACAGATTCCACACAGTTTTACAACAGTAGAAAATCTACTTTGATTTCAAAGAAAAACCTTTTCAATGCAGATTTTAAAGAGTTATTTTAATATGTTCTTCAGTGCAAAATGACAAATTTATTGAAATTCCTAGCTGAATTGGCCAGTAATATGCAACTGTAAGTCATAAATCTGCACACTTTAAGTTCCTGGCTTCGTTAATTTGTAAACTGACCCAATAAATTAATTGGGGAGCAGGAAGCAACAAAGTGCGTAATAAATAAACAATTCCTGGACATGTGTAACTGTCAAACATTTTTCGTTTTATTTATTCTGGGTGTATTATCATCTCTTGTTGTTTGAATCGCTTAGGATCGTGAACTGCTTTGCTGTAAAGATGTTCCGACCTCTCGAGGATAAAAGAGTTATCAATAAGTTTTATTCAATTGGGATAATTTAGTTTGTGTGAGATGAAGTGGTTGGTTTCGATTTTGGCAAGCTGTCCGATAAATTTCTAAGGCATTTTTTTATCTCTCTTTTAAAACTTACTTAACAGGCATTAGTGTTTATTAAAAATTAGACTAGTGCCCTGCAGTGTGAAATGTATGCCAATATTTATTTAAGTGGTACCTAAGTATCTCTAAGTCTCTGGTAGGTGAAAGTATTCAAAATTACTAAGTGAATTATTGGTTTCATCCTATCGATTATAATTACACAAAGGTTTTTAGAATAGAATAGTTTTTTTTTCAATAAAATCTTAAAATTATTACATAATAGGTAACATAATATGACGACAAAAAAGGTAGCCACTCGTCATTTGCTATAGAAGCATAGTAGCCCTTGTAGCGCTGGTTTTCAGTTTTAGAAACCATAACACTTGAAATCCACACTGTAGCCTCAAACCGTGTACATACAAACAAATAAAAAACTGCCTAGCCGAACGAGTGCGAAATCGGAACAAAGCAACCGTCAACATAAACTAACATCCGGCAAACGCTGATCTATCGCCGCCGCAGAACTATGGAAACAAATCTCTCCCAGTAATTTACGGGCGCAATATGGTTCCACAGTTTGAAAACAAACCAACAGAAGCGCACCCGATAAAAGATGTCGCCAGTCTCGCTACTCTCACTTTAAAGATAGACTTGCTAGTGCTTAGATAGCGCAAGCAAATAAAGCTATGCGCTCGCGCCGCGCCGCTAGCCAATCAGCGCTTGCCCAGTAATTATAGGCTGCGTTCAAATTAGGAACGAAGTTCCTACCGCGCTAATTGAAATAGAATTTGCTGATTTATATCTGTATGGCGGAAACCTTTGCTTATTGTTTTTGATATGATAAAGGAATGGCATAATGGGATATTAAAATTCTCTTGTAGATTTTATCAAGTTGTGTGTTTAGAAGGTAAGACTTACAAGTTTGCAAGGCCTTGTACTTTATACCATTTACCATTTAGTTTTTTATAACAGTAATTTTGAATCATATATCATAAACAAGCTTGTGACAGTTAAAATTGCATATAAAAACGACCTACATGGTGCTAGGATAGTTGCACAAGTATGAAGATCATCATTATATCAATTACAAATTATTATCTGCGTATGCGCTTCTAATAAAAAACTTTAAAACGACATGAGTCAAGGAGGATACAAATTAAACGACCACTGTCCGCGCTAGGGTTGTCAGCTCGATAAAATGCTTCGAATTGTCGGGTGCCTATCGTCATTCCAGACTCAATTATTTAAAAAACGAACGCCCGTTGTTCATATCCTGCGTCCTTGTCAGATGTGATTTTTGAGTGTATGTTTTGTCTCGTTCTAACAATGCGCCTGCATCGTCGATAAGTATGGAATGTGCCGGCTGACTTCAGTCGAGCGGCGCTCATAGACAATTTAAATTGAAGAAATTGGTAGTCATTTTGTTAGTTTGTGAAACACAAATAAAATAATGGTAATAATAAATTCAATTTGACGTTAGTTTAAATTATTACAGCCATGGTTCTTGTCTTGATTATTAATTGATAAGTTTTATAACTCAATTAACTTTTATGAGCATGTGAATATAATTCTTATCAATATCAATTTTCTAATTATTTCAATTTATCATCATCATCATCATCATCAGCCTAAAAAGTTAAGTGCTGCTGAACCGATGAATATTGCAGATAGAACAAGCATATTGCCCACCTGATGATAACTTATAACCATAGCAAGCAAAGCAAAGCCTTGCCTAACAAATAACGCATTATTCAAATTTGCCCTACGATGCAATGCCCTGCGCCCCTCAGCTTGAGGCACTCAAAAATCTTAGATAAAATAACCTTACACATACAATTTTCAGGCAAATTATTATTATGATTATAATTATCATGATTTGGATCAGTTAAGCTACTTGTAGATCATTTGCTACGGTCTGCAGATATGTTTCATGTCATTGTGTATTTTGATATTTTATTCATTGTAATTTTCTTTGTAAATAAATGTATTCTTTTATACTGGTTATAGCGTCTAGAGAAAAAATAAGAAAGTATGTGATACTAAACTGAAGTTTGGGTGCCATTACCTTAGAAACCCAAAGCAAACGATCCGAAAATACCTGAGCACTAATTACCTACCACTTAAGTAGCGAACATGTTAATCCAGAAATATATTTCTCATTCCTGGTAGATCCGATACAATGGTATAGACTTTAGTGAACAGCACGTGCACTCCAGAAGATGATAGTGCGAAACGTACCTATCAAGTTTATTGTTTGAGTAAATATTTATTTTATGTTCCAATATTTTATTTTTCTTATATATATAAAGCAGGTAGATACATCGATTTCATTTCGTTATAAATATACTTTATAATTTTCAGATATCATCTGTTACTAAACTAGATACTAAAGTAAAACCGGCTTAACAGACTATCTATATACCGTTTATACTTAGTATAAACGGTATGTAGATACTCACATACCGTATGTATGTATGTAGATACATAAAAAAAAGCTTTTGTTTATTTAGTAAAAAGCGCAATCCAAAAACATGCATTCCAAGCAACTGATGTGATAAGTTTGAGACATATATGTTTCAAGCTTACAAGGAGACGGCTTCATTTTGCAGAAACTTAAACCAATTCAACAACAACTAGACCATTTTAAGGTCAACAAAAATAAAAAAATCTTCGATATGATAATTATAATCTATTAAAAAAAATACAATCACTCTCAATCAACGTGACTAAGTTACGGCCGGCTTCTGAAAGCCCGATCAAAATTAATTGCATGTCAAGTCACTTGTACCTAGTTTATATGTGCTTTCGTTTTTTAGTTTGTATTGCTTGTACCTAGTTTGTATGTACCTACACCAAATTTGTACCTAGTTTTCCATAAACAATAAATATCTTTTATTCTATCTAATTCGATGTAATAGCTGAAATGGCGAGTGACTTGACATCCGATTAGTTTTGATCGAGCTTTCAGAAACTGGCCGTAAGTCTTGTAATTTATAATTGTCCTCCCAACCATCGTAGCTCACGTAAAACTTACCCAGCTCTGTACAAAGCACTGTGTCTGGTCCGCTGGCCGTTGGAGGAGTAATAAATTAGAGGAAAGCTGCGAGCCAGGATTTCCCTTGGGCTTATTCACACTCACAGCTCCACTCCTAATCCAGAAAGCCTTATTATGCTACCCTTAATACTGCGCTCAAGACTACTTGAAAATTTTCTCGAGTTTACTTGAAACTTCCTCGGTCGCTGGAGTTTTTTGATTTGAGTCACGTCTTTGGGCTACTTTAAATGATAAAAAGACTTAAAAAGCATTACGTTGGAGAATTTTCTTAAAATAATATGAATTTATATATCGTGAGTTGATTTAACTATTGACTTTGTGCATAAGCTGAAAGTAATAGAACAGGCTTTTGTGAGAGAGTTTGGAAAAAGGTGGGAGTTTCACTACGGTATATAGGATCAGATTATGAAGTACTGATGAATGTTCAAATCAAAAATAAATTTAAACACGTAAATGAAGTAGTAAATATGATTATTCCTAAAACTAAAATTAAGATTTTACGATCGATTTGGACAAAAAAAAATGGACCTTATATTTAAATTAACAGGAGATACTAACATACATTTATTTACAAAAAAATTATATTTAACAAGTATTTACAAAATACATGAGTAAAGTTGAGCTAGTTAAAGAAACAAACGATCTAAAGATAGTTCAACAAGAACATAGAATGGAACTATAAAATAAATAACAGTTATTCAAAGCACGCGTTTAAAAATCCCGTAAAAATATAAAAACCTACATAGCAGGTTCAACGAAAAATTCGCCTAAAATTTTCCACACGCGCCTGTTGGCTCCAAGTCCCGACCGTGGCAAGCTATTAATCTATGGTAGTGAATTAGTGCAATGCACACACGTTTGTAGTGTGGAGACACTTCATTACATGGGCAGAACATAAATCAGGACTTCTAATATTAAACGTGCCTTGGCGGGGCAAATTGCGGGCGTCGGCAGTATGTACGGAACGCCTGTGTATGTTGATGATTATCATTGTATGTTGATATTGGGTTGGGTAGCGGATTTTTGAGTGTTTTTAGAGTGACAATTTTTTAATAAGGTACATTCGTGTGGAAATTCTGGTTTCTGTCAACGTTTATGTAAAACTAGCTGCAGACTGCGGCTTCGCTCGCGTATTGGTTGTGATTGCTAACGTCAATATATAAAGCGTTTTCACTTGATCCTTTCACCACACTGTTTCGAAAGAAACTAGTGACACGATAAAAAGAAGACTTGATTGGATTCTTTTACACTTTCTGCCTCGTCTGGTAATTTTTTGGTTAAAAGTAGCTTTTGTTCTAATTCAGGTTACGAAGTATATTTGTTTAAAGATTATTTATTTCGTTTCATTGTTTTAAAATAAAATAATGTAACATTTATAAAACGAATAACAAAAACATTTATAACATTCTCCACCGTCTTAAATTACATCAACTCAATTGCATTTCTTATCTAAACTTCCATACAATTTACTTTTTTTCTATCGCCTAAATGAGACGCAGAATTTAAAAAGTATTTTTATTAATTTATATTCTTCTTCGTGAGATAATTTCGTGGTTCCCTCCCCGAGATCTCGTTACTAATGTGATTTTAATGTACTTAAATGTCGCCTTTACCTATGTTTGTAGAATCTGCTTCGTTATTTTTATTTAATTTAATTTATATGAAGCTCGCTTTTTAGTGTTTCTGTTTATTTTTTATTGGGTTTACCGGGTAACTTAAGTAATGCTTGTATACTGAAAAAATCCACTGACTTTTGGAAGTAATGTTTGAAGTCTTGAATTGCCTTTTAAACTTTTTTATATTGTCTCGTAGCTAACACTTGTGCTAGCTGTGGCTAACTTTAAGGAGTAGGCACAGGAAATGTATCTGCTGATTTTTTTATAAGAATTGTGTATAAAAGCCCTGAATAAATAAAAAACCCTCGAAAAAAAAACGAAAAAAAAAATTACTATAAAAAAAATCTCACGAGGTAAAATTATTTACAACATGTATAATTTTGATTTTCTATTATATAATAAATTAGAAATACACTCGAGAGCAATGCCGGATGCATTGCTCTCGAGTGTCCTCAACGAAAATCTCTAACATCCTTGAAACTAAGAACGCCTCAGAATAACTAGCCTCCCAAATATCAAGGTTGTAGTGACCCTAATTTACTGCACTCGAGTCGAAAGCAGGAAGAACCGATGTATTATAGATATGTATATTCCCAGAGAAAATCAATACTACTCCTACTTCGAAAATAAATTAGAAAAAATGCAATTTATATTATTTTTATCTTCTTTTGACACTATCTGTTCCTCCCTATTGCGAGTGTTCGAGACAGGGGCGTATTGAGAGCCATTTAAGTTTGGGGTCCTCTCTGACCCTCCAAGAAATATGGTGGCGTTTAGGGGAGAGAAACTTATAATGGATGTAAAGTTAATAGGCGATTATATTCAAATATTTTACTGCTCATCCCCAGTACCTACCCAGAATTGTCATCAACTTTTCAAGAATTCAGGTTAAAAGGCTGGCACCCATCAAACAAATTCCCGCTCGGACATTTCAGCATTTTTTAAGATATAAAATTACTGATCGCATAATTTTTGATAGGAAAACTTATTTGGATCAAAATTTGGGTGAATCTTCGTTATTCTATTCTCAGAGGCTTGGTTGTTTGCAATTTTTCATAACTTAATTAAGTGATTTTATATCATCAAATATGTTTGAGAGAAGTTAATTAACGTCTATGTCTTAAAAGTTAAATGTCAGCTGAGAGGTAGCCCTAGAACAAGTAAGACGAAAGTGTCAGTGCGAGTGTCAAAGTGCCAACCCTAGGTAAATGGAACAAAAGTGCTTATGCATTAAAACTTTGCAGGTTGAGTGTGAAGTTTGGCCCTGCTGGCCCTGTGGACATGAAACTTGCATCAAATTAACAAAAAAAAAAGACTGGGTGTTTATTTTAAAAGGGATAATGCATTTTATAAATTTTAACATAAAATGAATTCACTTAGAATTTGATTCGAAATATCTAAATACGCTATTTATGCAGTATGAAATAAAAGTAAATTATACAATAGCTCAGCACTAAAGTTTTGGGTTCGATTACTACAGGCTAAAAAACGTGTGTGATGGACATATACGCTTGTTTTGTATCTGGTCATTAATCTATTTGCTTACAAAACCAATTGAAAATGCTGATTTATTTCACAATTTCCGAAAAGGTTACCTACTAGTCACATACACTTCAAAAACTAGCTCTGCATTTGTTTTAAAAACCGAATGGGTATGGAAAAATTGTCATTTTTCCGACATCGTTCATTATCTATCGGTATATGGGCGATTCGGCCCTCGAGATATTGAGATGATATTTAGTTACGTTATTCGGTGCGGACCCAAAATTCTCCTCTGACTCAAAACATTTTTATTGATAAAACTCGTTCATGATATTTTAGTTACGAAAACAAAAAGGAATTGTATAACAGCTAGCGTGCTCCGAAATTTAGGCACTAGGTTTATGAGCATTACTTAATTTCGTGCCTAATTTTATAGCTTTAGCCGAAATTTAATTAATCAAGTGCTAAATTTTGTTGCCTAATTTTGTTGAGTGTTTAATAAGTAAGTGTCTGAACTTAATGAAGGTGCTCTTATGTTTTTATTTTATATTTTAGAATATGCGTCCCTACTTTATTTTAACTTAATATACCTACTAATAAAAATAAAAAATGGTCAACATTTTGAAGTTTTATTGATTTTGGTTGAATCACGACATAATGACTGCATCAGTTTGGATGAAACATCCTAATAACTATTTATATGTATAAATGCGAAATTTACGATGTTGATGCACATGAGGCTTAATATCTGTATGCCTCAAGTTGAGGGACGCAGGGCAGTGCATCGTAAGGCACGTTCTTATCGTGCGTGACTTACGAGGCAATGCTTTGTTATAGGTGATGGTTACCACTTAACATCAGGCGGGCCATCTGCTTGTCCTATCAGATAGTGGTATTAATACTTACTTTGCCATGGGTATCAAACCCGCGTCTCTTCCCAGTCGGTCCCAATGCGCCAAAGAAATCAAAACTTTAAGATACATGAAGATAAAGTACATCATCTGAAAGTGAGTGGAAGATTAGTTAACAGTGTGTTTAACACATGGTACAGAGGTATAGTAGTAGAAACTGGAGGAAGCAATAATTTATCCCCCATCCCAACTATTCCCCCGGCTCAGGCGAACACGTATGTATCCTTACAAAGAACAAAGAGCTAATGGAAGAGGCAACTACACACTTAAATATTTCAATATCGAATGAATGAATTAAAGAAAATTATATATTGAACAGTTTACAAACTAACCCAGTCAGAAACAAATTATTAGAATTAAAGAAGTAGAAATGAACAATTTTATAGATTTTATTATTTTCAATAAATATATTTTTTTTTTTGGCTTGACATACTTATAATATCATATAACACCCAGACAGAGAACGAAATCAATGTTCAACGCATTTGTGCGTTTGTTCTCGGTGGGGATCGAACCCACGGCCTACAGTGCTGAGGGCAGAGCTATATCAACTGAGCTGTGAAGGCTCTCAATTTCTTTAATTCACATCGTTAAAATAACAATAAAAAAATACAAATGTTAAATGGGTGGTTCATAACGCTAAAAAGCGTTTTATAATTTTAAATATAGAATTAAAGTTGTGAATGGTCATATTTTATAAGCAAGTCGTTTACAAATATACTGTCCTTTTATTCAGATAATGTCCATGATATATAGCAAAACATAAGGCCTTTCGAGTAATCGAGCGTCTAATTCAAGTACCCAACTAATTGACATCACTAAAATCGTTTGACAGCTGCAGTTTCTACCCCAGTAAATACGAGTAAAATCCGCAACACAGGAAAACACAATCAATCAATTCCGCCGCATCCAGTCAAACTGTATCTCCATAACCCTTCCAAATACGAAAGTTACTCGCGAACAACGCGCGCGCTGTATAATAAATCACGTTTTGATTCGGCCGTACCATAAACAATATAATATATCAATATAAAGCAGACGGTGGCGAAATTTGAGCGTAGCGAGTGCGTAATATTTATGTGCGCCGCTCGTGTGCCTTTACAAAGTTGTTGGGTTTGTGTTTTGTTTTTAATTTGCTTAGAAAACAGGAACAGACATAATATTTGTTGGTCAATAAAACCGTAACGGTTTTGTTATGGCTAACAAAAAAATTGGTCGCTCAATAATAATTATAAGCGTAGTAGAGTTCTCTATGTGTGGCTCGACTGGGGAAGTACTACCACCATGCGTATTTCTGCCGCCAAACAGCGTTGCTATGTTTCGGATTGAAGGGTGTGGTTGCTAGTGAAATTACAGGTATTCTGTATGCCTCAAGTTGATGGACGCAGGGCAGTGTACCGTAGAGCACGTTCCTATTGAGCGTGACTTATGAGGTAATGCTTTGTTATAGGTCATGGTTAACACTTATCATCAGGTAGGCCATCTGCTTGTTCCACCAGCAAAAAGTATAAGAAAAATGCGCAGTCTCTAACGTTAACAAAATAAGTGAAGCGTCCAAATATCATAACGAAAATCTCATATTAATCAAACTGCTGATATTTTGATCTACAAAATGGAAAAGAGGAATATTTTTGAATTTATGTAACATTTTGTAGATATAAATAATATTTGTTTGTGATCGAAACAAACGCATTGTTTCAAGCAAACATACCGCACCCACGGACTTGCAATGCAGTCCACATTGCAATGCAATTTAAGACCTTAAAGGACTTCATGAGACTTATTTGCAACTTAATCAAATCATACAATTCAGATCTATTGAGTTCATCTAGCGAAACCGTACAAACATGACAGAGTGGCAGTGTAATGACAATTATCAACTTATGGCATACCAGTTTTCAATCAAGATATCGATAACAGGATCTGTAATAATGATCATTTGAATCCGCTTTAAGACTTATTTGAATGAGTTTTAGGTGATAAATTTTTTTATACAAGGTGTTCCTTATGTTGTGTATATAAACTTCAGGGGGCTATAGTACCCATCAATATGAACAACTTTTTCTAAGGAACCAACACTGTGAACGCGAAAAAAAAAAACAGTTGTTTCATACAAAAGTTCAATACCTACCAGACTAAAATGTATGAAACAGCTGCTTTTTTTTTCGAGTTCACAGTGTTGGTTCCTTAGAAAAAGTTGTTCATATTGATGGGTACTTTAGCCCCCTGAAGTTTATATACACAACTTATGGAACACCTTGTATAGATATTTTGAAAACAATTTTTAGGCACTAGTAGGGTAGGTATATACATATCCCGTTAAAATAAGGTGTAACATATATGTATGATGAACAGTTGGTTAGAAGTCAAATTTGACAAAAACACTTTCAAATTCCTTGCAGAGAAACTCCTAGTTCCTAAACAATTTTTTTTACACTACTTGCTGATGGAACAAACAGATGACCCACCCAATGATAAGTGGTAACCATCACCTATAACAAAGCATTGCCTCGTTGTCACGCACGATAGGAACGTGCCCTGCGATGCACTGCTCTGCGTCCATCAACTTGAGGCATACAGATGTAGAGCCTCATGTGCCTGGAATTACACCGGCAACCACATTCTTCAAACCGAAACACAGCAACGCTGTTTGGCGGCAGAAAACATGTATGAAGAACAGTTTTTGTATATCTAAATAAAATCATTGTAAAAGACTCTTTTCATGCATTCAGTTTCAGCAGCTTCAGCTTTTTCGAGAACACTATCCTAAAGACGTGGATTCGAAACCGGTCGTACACCAGTGAATTTTTCTGTTCAAAAATTTATGTGCACAATGCCCGTACTTTCAAACAGCGAAGGAAAACATCGTGAGGAAACCGGCATGTCGTAGAACCTAAAAAGTTCTATAACATCTGTCAAGTTCTTGAAAGGCCTCTTGAGGCGCACTTAAAATCCTTTTACCACACTGTTTCGAATGAAACTAGTGACATGACAAGAGAAGAGAGCAGCTTCAGCTTCGGTTATGTACATGACGAAGAACACAAATCGCTGAAACATTGGAAGTCCTATCATGCTATTAGAATATCAAGATCGTATTTCAAGCTAAGCTGTGCGCCTACAACTTCATCAAGACTCGCACTATCAAGTGTCCGGCGCCTGTGCTTGTGCCTTTCTGAGTGATTTACTTTCGCCCTGCCTTGTTCGCATTCAGGCTTATGTTAGATGTCTTTATAAACGACGTTTTGTAGTGGGTTTATCTGGGTGGCTGTTTGTATATTGACTACACAGATTTTTTGCCATCAAAGTCAGTTTTTATAAATGACGGCGACGTTTTGTTGTTATTGTTTTTTTTATACTACTAGCTGATGGAACAAGCAGATGGCCCACCTGATGTTAAGTGGTAACCATCACCTATGACAAAGCGTTGCCTCGTATTTCACGCACGATAGGAACGTGCTCTACTATGCACTGCCCTGCGTCCATCAACTTGAGGCATAGAGATGTTAAGGGCCGGTTTCACCATGCTCTGTTAGATTAACAAAGGATTAAAGGGCCGTTAAATATGTCAAAATGTACGCGTTTGACAGCTAAGGTTAGATTTAACGGCCTGTTAATCCTTGATTAGTTACTAACAGAGCATGGTGAAACTGGGCCTGAGCCTCATGTGCCTGTAATTACACCGGCAACCACACTCGTCAAACCGAAACACAGCAACGCTGCTTGGCGGCAGAAAAAGGGGTGGTGGTAGTACTTCCCCGGACGAGCCCTTCACAAAGAGCTCTGCTACTCTTACTACTATTCTACTTCCTTGTTGGCTTCTTGGGAGGTTCATAATTCGGTTGTTGAAATCTCGTTGGTAGCTTGTGTAAAGGCAATTTTAAAATATATAAATTATTTCATATTACGTTCACAGCACAAAGACCAGATTAAAAAAAAAAATGAGTTTTATGTGTAAATAAACAGACATCCAGAGAACAAACATAGTAATTAAATCCAGCAATCTGGTTCTCATAGTACCTACCAGATTTGTTTAATTTGAAGCTAGATAGTGATGTGTGGGTTGTATAATCACATTTTTTATTTTTTTGCCTTGCAAAATCTTAACAGTATCAATATTAAAATTAAAACCGAAAATCTTTATAGCTACGTACAATATTGCATATCGATGGTACAGAACGTAAACGCAACATGTTCATACGTTGCGGCTTTGCAGTAACTTTATTATAATCTGGGGTTGCGGTGCCTTGGTTCTTCTCATCCCGCAGTTCTAGGGTTACCACAGTCAGTGAAATTAATTAGTTTATTTAAGCTAGTTGGCAACTTTGGTGAAAGATCACCCGAGGCACTCTCTATGACCTAACGACGTAACGGCTGTGTATTATTTTATTTTGAATACCGAAGGCTACGCTTGTCTTATATTTAAATACATTTATAAATAGCCAACATTTAAACTAAAATCATGGACAAGTAGGTAGCCAAAAACTTTAAAATTTTTAGAATTAAAAATGTTGTTTTGTTAATTTTGTTACATTTGTGCTGGCAAGATTGTGGAACTAAATTAACTTCTCACAATAACAGGCTATTTAGTAGGTATTGTAATTACATAGTTATTGTTTTTTTTTATTAATTTGGTACTCCGCTATTTTCTGGCAACCCTGAGTCCTTCCACCTCGTCCCACTCCGTCTCGGTACATGGAATTGTTTTAAACTTTGATTAATTCCTTGCCGCGTTCGTATTACCTTGTTTCTGTTGATGAATACGATGGGAAGTAGTTTGATTAAAACTTTGCATGTTGGGTTACTAAGAAGTACATGCCGCTTTTACTTACATAATATATTTTAAACATAACTTAAAAGGTATTATTTTGTAGAAACTTTAATTAAAAAGCCCATACAGTTATACATATATTAATTAATACATTTCGATTTTCAAAATATTTTGAGTTTCGGTTTGATCGAGTACCTCTACGTAGTTACCTAGTAAATTTTCTTTTGCGATGTAGTAGTGACAAGCTTTTCAAAAAAATATGATTTTTATAGGCAGTGATTGATCAATACAATCAGATAATCAAATGTTTTGTGATCGATTGTTTCAATTGACTATAAATAACGTTTTTTGCATAAAATAATATCAGTCTTACGTTTATTTATTGGAGCACCTATACTTATGTAAATATAAGTATATACAAAAAGTCTTACCCACCCTTCAAATTGTCAGCAGAGGCTCGAAACGCCACTTTATCTCGCGAATTACATTAATTAGAGGTGTGGCCATAATTAATATTAATTAAAGTCACCTTTTAGTTTGCGACACTGAATGCGTATCGCAGTTAATAAATTTAACGGACGCATTGGCCGACTGGCTTCAAGATAAAGATGCACCAGAATTTTGTACAACTTTAAAAATCTTTAAGCCATTCGAAAACCAGCCTTATTTATATCGTACTAGAGGAAAATCCAGCAGCATTCATTAGTTGGCAGCCCTACACGGCCGGCGTAATTTCAACAAAATGCATTTGTCGTTTATGCAAAGAATTGTGTGCTTTGCCCCATTAAGATAAGATAGCTATTGAATGAACAGCATAATTGGTTTTGTGGAGCGTGCTGAAAGTTTACGATCGTAGGTAATGGAAAGTAGATTATAGGCACAAGGAACATTGATATAATAGTGATCATTGATGACCTATTTTTACGGTTCTTCGAAAACGAAACTGGAAGTTTACACCTGGTATTGGTACTGGTTTCCGCAGCTAGGTCTCTGTTGGGCCTTTTATGCGTCGCGGTGGAGGTTTCTAGCCACGCAATTTCTTCGAGGAATTCCAGGAAGACCTTTATTACCAAAAAAAGTGTAGGGTTTTTCACTCAACGCCTACTTTTTAATAGTAGAGCTCTTTGTGAGGGGCTTGTCCGGGGAAGTACTACCACCACGCCTTTTTCTGTCGCCAAGCAGCGTTGCTATGTTTCGGTTTGAAGAGTGTGGTTGCCGATGTAATAACAGGCACATTAGGCTTAACATCTGTATGCCTCAAGTTGATGGACGCAGGGCATTGCATCGTAGGGCACGTTCCTATCGTGCGTGACTTACGAAGCAATGCAATTATTTATAATTGTTATAGGTGATGGTTACCACATAACATCAGGTGGGCCATCTGCTTGTTCCATGAACTAGTTGTGTATAAAACAATATACTTATCCCGAACAAAGCAAAGTTATAGGAAAAAAATAATAAAATACTTCCTAATAAAATAAAATAATTCTTTTTTATATTGATGTAACATAACATAGACATTTTGCCCTCTGCAAACGCATATGCTAAGTTTTGTACATTTGTAAATGTACAAAACTTAGCATAAGAGCAAAATTTCGGTGTTCATACAACATTTATGTTAATTATTCCAAATCCAAAACCCATTTCAAATCTAGAATTAAATTGTTCTTAGTCACTGCTACCTTGCTCGAACAATAGAATATTATACAATACATAACTAGTTCTGACCAAAGTTACACGACAAGACATCTATATTATTGGTAAGGTTTACAAATTCACCATAAGTAAATTATTAGATTAGAAATACTTAATTTTGACTTGGTTATTTTCGCCAGAAAATTTAGCCATTGGGAATACAACTTATGTCATTTTGGCTTTAAAAAAGCACAAACATGGTATTTAGATCTTTCATTGCATCTGTTTCTCTAACCGTATTTTCACTGCCATATTGAATAATATATCCACATACATAAAATGTATCGTATGTTTTAGTAGGTATTGCATAAATCACAACGCCCGCGGACGCCAAACACCGATAATCTAACAGTGGGTTAGCGTTATCTGTGCACTTTTGTTTTGTACCAGTTCAGTTTGTGTTTTAGTCTAAATAGACAAATTTTCAGGGTATTATTAGTATCGTATACGTACTGTACTCAATACTCATAATTGTATAAGCGTACAAGCTGGTGCCCGCGACTTCGTCTGCGCAGGATTAGTCACACAATATCTTTATAAATTGTAGCCTATGTGTTATTCTGATGTATAAGCTATATTATTGTAAAGTTTCATTAAATCCATTCAGTAGTTTTTACGTGAAAGAGTAACAAGCATCTATCCCAAACTTTCGCGTTTATAATATTAGCAGGATAATAGGATTTCTGATTTTACGTAGGCTCAATAAAAAATAAGCTTTAAGATGAGTGAGTTGAGATAGCGGTCAAATGATTTACTTGTGGATAAATAAGGTTATTAAAAAATACGGAGAATTTCATTTTAGCTGGTAGAATCATGATACCAACGTTTACAAATAAATTGCGATAGGTACTATTATTTAAACATAACTTTTGTTAACACTATAAAAGTTAAAAAGTCGTTAGTTTAAAGTAATTTGAGCCCAATATGAGCAATTGCTCACGTCATGATTTTTATATCCAGCAGTCTATTTTAAATTGTAAAAAACTTGTTTGTCAACTTTTATGAAATCACCCCTCCCTTAAAATATTCATAAAGCACATAGGCTTTTATACGAGTAAAACTATTAATAATGAATTGTGTGGTTCCGTCCAAAGCCAATTTTGAATAGAAAGGGTTGGATATTATTCCTCAGCAGACATATTAAAACGGTACTCATTTTATGAAAATTAAATACAGGGTCCGTTCGACCCTTTGTCTATGACCACATGTGCTCGGAATATGCAAATGAAGTGTTAGATATGTCTGGATACAATATATAGTTGATTAGAAAGTACGATCATTTTAATTTTAAGAGCTCTTTGTGAAGAGCTCGTCCGGGGAAGTACTACCACCACGCCTTATTCTGCCGCCAAGCAGCGTTGCTGTGTTTCGGTTTGAAGAGTGTGGTTGCCGGTGTAATTACAGGCACATGAGGCTTAACATCTGTATGCCTCAAGTTGATAGACGCAGGGCAGTGCATCGTAGGGCACGTTCCTATCGTGCGTGACTTACGAGGCAATGTTTTGTTATAGGTGATGGTTACCACTTAACATCAGATGGGCCATCTGCTTGTTCCATAACCTAGTAGTATAAAAAAAAAGTTTTTACTGTAGAACAGGTTAGGTGTCAAATTATCAGCCCGAAAAAAGTCCAGTGCTGAATATAGATCCAGTATTTACCTATAGCCTTCTTCGTAAGTTTCCGTAAGAGAAAACAAGTTTGAGCTTTCTTTAAGGCGACGATTAGAGCTAATGAACCTCTCGCTCGCACGTTTCGACATTTTGAAAGATATAAAATCACTAATCCCTGTTTTGAAAAATCACAATAAACCATTTTTTGTGCAATCAAAAATTCATTTTGATCGATACAAGTTTCAAACTAAACAGTTTGCTTTACTAGTTTGCAAACTTTTGACACACAAAATGGTTGATTGCGATTTTTCGAAAATGAGTTTATTGATTTTATATCTTTCAACATGTCGAAACGTACGAGCGAGAGGTACATTAGCTCTTGTATTCGCCTTAATGATCGACTTCCTTCATCCTTTACAATATTGTAGGTTCATCGGCTGAAGGGCCATCCTATACCTACTTCTTTTTTCTGTTCGTATGAAATGGTCATCATTACGGGACTTTCAGTCTCCTGTTTGTCCATTCCACCTCAATTGCCACTTCAACTCTAGGGGACAGCCTTCACAGCTCAGTTGGTAGTAGCTCTGCCTTCTGCGCCGTAGGCCGTGGGTTTGATCCCCACCGAGAACAAACATTTCTGTGATGAACATTGATGTTTGTTCTCTGTCTGGGTGTTATATAATTGATCGAGTGAGCGAAGCGAACGAAGATCTTAGTTTCAACTTGGGCGATTTGGCATTTTATGTATGTATGTATGTATGTATGTATGTATGTATGTATGTATGTATGTTTGTCTGGCGATAACTTTAGAACCGTTGATCCGATCTGCATGAAATTTGATATATCGATAGCTTGTACTTGAGAAATTTACTGGTAAGTATATAAGTAAAATCGGATGAAAGGTTTTTGAGATATGGGGTTTTTTTAAGAGGGCAAAAATAAAAAAAGTGACACAAAAAAATCAAGTTACATGTCATATGAAAGGGCTTTGTTTGGACATTCCAAAACAATTTTTACTTTTTTTTTGGGGCGCTCGGTTTTTGAGATAGAACAAAAAAGTTAAATTAAGAAAACCAGCGATCCAAGAGCTCCCATCTCTAAGAGTTTCGTTGGCATCAAGGTTTTTCTACTGGTCGGCCAGTTCCTTTGCTTTTTCTTATTTTTTTTTCTTGAAATATATTAAGAAGGTACTCAGTTCTCATAAAATGGTGACAACGACCAGGTCTGATGATGGAGCCAAGGTCTGTTTAACGGAACTCTTCAATAAATAGGCCAATAGAGTTGAAACTTGGTTACCGTACCAAGTTAGTAGGCGGTAGTCAGAAAAAAGTCCAAACATAATGTTTGGACTTGCCTCTGACTACCACCTACTCAAAGTTTTGATGCGTTCGTTGGGTCGCTTCACGAGATCTCAGTTCGGGGCGAACTACTAGTATTATAAGTATTTATTTACAAAAAAAAGTATATAATGTATTATATCAGCTATCTGGTTCCCATATTACAAGCTCTGGCTTAGTTTGGGGCTAGATAGTGCAGTGTGGAAAGTCCACCAATATTTATTTATTTATTTTATATGTCACTGACCTTAGTTCTTCTATGTATTTCCTCGCAATGAATTCTATCCCACGTAGTATTTCAAATCGTGTTTAAAACTCGCAAATTCAGACCAGCAATTTTCATGAATACCCATCAAACTTCAAATCAGACTAGAATTGAATTCATTCTTGTTTCCCCGACGCTTTTAAACAAATGAAAATGTTTCTCGAAATGAGAGCGCTCACGATTTTCTCAAATGGAAGTGAAAACCAAAACAAAACTGAAATAATGCAGAAGCTTCGCGCGATCCTTTTAGAACCACTTAAAATTCTGACAATCCCGAGATACCCGTCAGTGTATCTTCCCGTCTCAAAACAAATGTGTCTGTTTACTTTGCACCGAAGTGTACGAGTACATACACCTACTGTATTCGTTTTAAAAACTCGATGAAATATCGTGAATTTTGTCATTAGGTAAGCGCGCGGAATATATTTATGGTTGCAAAATAACTCATTCTGTCAACTAAATGCGCATTGGTTTAACTAAAATTGCATTATAATTTTGATTTTAGACAACAGTGGACGAGCGCGATGACAGATGCAAAAATATTGCATTGTGTACAATTTGCTTACCAGTTTTGTGACGCAACGGACCAGTAGTTATGAATTTTCATTGAGCATTTGGATAACTACCAAAATAATAAATTGTGCACTGTTGAGTATATCTTTAAACAGATATCTTTATATCAGTTTTTTAACATTTACGATTCTTATTTTATGATAGATGGTCTTCAATCATATTTGAAAATGCAAAAGTTCAAGATTTTTGTAGTTCTATTGAGCTGAAACGGTTAATCAAATTTATATCAACTTTAAAAAGAAATATTTCGGGACCTGGAAATTATTAACATATAGGCTACTATTTGCAGAAGTAAAATTCAAATAAACCTTCAGTTAGGATCAATAGTAAAACTTAAAAAAAAACAATAATTGGTAACAACAATAGGTGGTAATAAGGTAGCTACTTTTATCATTAATTATTTATTTGCTTCCATGGCGTACATGTGGATCAAATATTATTAAAATAAGTGGCACTCATTCTCCATAGCTGGGATGCAAATTGTGGATGTGAGCTTGTACTTATTATACAAAATAATACAGTGAAATTCACAATACTAATAAAACGAACAATAGTAATGAAAATTCATATCAAAAGATATACTAAGTTAGTATTGTATGACAAAATATTTGGATGTTGACTGTATTTTGTGCTCTTCTATCTTTTCGTTTCACTAGTTTTTTTCGAAACAGTGTGGTGAAAGGATTTAAAGTGCGCCTCAAAAGCTCCTTTCGAGCACTTGACACATGTTATAGAACTTTTTAGGTTCTACGACATGCCGGTTTCCTCACGATGTTTTCCTTCACCGTTTGAGAGTGCTGGCATTGTGCACAAAAATTTTTGAACAGAAAAACTCATTAGTCCACGCCCGGTTTTGAACCCATGACCTTAGGATTGAAGGCGGGGCCGCTACCACTAGACCACCAATGCTCTAAAAGTGTTATTTTGTGGTGTGAATCGAGCTCTCATTAGACATTTCTATAGATAGTTTTGTACTCAAGAACCTATTAATCAATACGGCCATCTATTGCAACGAGCACGCGCGTTGAAGTGACTTAAACAAATCGCACCATCACCGCATACATTCGCACTATAACAACTATTACTTATTCTGTAGCAATACCTACAACTATAAGTGTATATATAGTAGTCGGTCAATTGTCTGCTAAAGCATTGCTTAAACTTTACTGTGAACTGCGATTATCTCTGCGAAAAATGCCCGAATTGCTTCTCCGGCTTAAAAACATGCGGAGAGGAAAGTTCTTTCTGTAGAGGATAAAGTCAGGCTATGATAAATGAACTAGTTTTAGCGAATACAAAACTAATATCAAGGTATATACATGAATATATAATATATATTTTGTGGTGTACTTTTCACACAGTACTATCTAGCCCCAAACTAAGCAAAGCTTGTAATGGAAACCAGATAGCTGATGTCTACGATGGTCGTTGTGGTGCGAAAATTCACTAAGTGACATTTTTTGCCAAAATTAGTTAATGATGCCAAAGTGTTTTTCAACTCATTATGTACCTTCAAACGACGATATTTATGTATATATTTTTTGTAAATACATACTTATAATATATAATAACATCAGATATTGTTGGCTTCTAACTAAGAAATAAGCCAGAAGTCTACCAAGCCTGATGACCACAATCATAAGCATGATACATTTTATCTAATTAAGGGTCGCGCAGATATTTGTGATGTCTGTCTATGCTTTAGTGGCTTGCAGCCTTCATAGTAGTAGTCTAGACCTATTTTTACAAGTTGACTGACCTGTATGTAGGTAAATTGATCGACAAGTAGACAGATGCAATCGCTCCCGACGTCAATAGGAGCAAATTGAGGAACCCACATATCAAGACTCGTTGGAGAATAGATGGAATCTAGCAGATTGTGATAACACGGCGGACTACATCATTTCTAAAATTTGTTGGGAACTATCTAAAATAGATATGCTAGCTAATAAGCCCTGAACTTTTTTGTATACTACTTGCCGGATGTTAAGTGGTAACCATCACCTATAACAAAGCATTTACAAAGTCACTCACGATATGCTCCCTTAAATGCACTGTCCATCAACTTGAGGCGTACAGATGTTAAGATGTGTGTAATTCCACCGGCAACCACACCTTTCAAACTGAAACACAGCAACGCTGCTTGTCGGCAGATATAGGCATGGTGGTAGTTTAGCTTCACGCATAATTAATAGAAGTAGAGCTCTTTGTGAAGGGCTCGTCCGGGGAAGTACTACCACCACGCCTTTTTCTGCCGCCAAGCAGCTTTGCTGTGTTTCGGTTTGAAGAGTGTGGTTGCCGGTGTAGTTACAGGCACATGAGGCTTATCATCTGTATGCCTCAAGTTGATGGACGCAGGGCAATGCATAGTAGGGCACGTTCCTCTCATGTGTGACTTACGAGACAATGCTTTGTCTTAGGTGATGGTTACCATTAACATCAGGGAGCCATCTGCTTGTTCCCTCAGCTAGTTGCATAAAAATAAAAAATAAAACTACTACATTTAGACTTAAGGACCGCCTTAAGTCTAAATGTGGGTAGTAGGTACATGAGTCCAATACTTATCACCTTTCGGCAAGTCAACTCGGTTTTATTTCACTATTACTCTTTAATAAAGCTGTAATACTAGTTCAAAATATTGCCTTATGGTCGACTTTCCCTAATTTTTAGAGAGTGAAGTATCATTTAACTTAATCAGTCAACGCCTTTGACACTCTCCACATCTTTTATTTATAATTTAACCCTCTGCTTACCCCATCATAAACTACATAACAATGTTATATCGAAACCGCTTTCGATAGAGAAATTGTCTTAACCCTCAACCCTTTTTCGGCTCATAAACTTGGCGAAACGCACAAAAATACGGACATAATGCCATTTGCATAATGTTTCGAGTTTTGTTTTTTCATAGCGCGCTGGATTTCAAATGTCACCACAAAGGGTGGCGAAACGCCCATTAAAGGAGCTTCCACACTTGCTGGCAGCCGTTACGGTGAAGCACCTTCTTGCCATTATTAGCTAGAAACACAGGATTAACTAGTTCGGAAGCTATGGATTAAATAATATTTTGTATAATGTTTATGTCAATCTAGTTATTTTGTAACAAAGAAGATTATGCTTTTCGAGTCAACAGGCGCATACAAGTAGCAATTAATAAAAAAACCGTTACTGTCTCGTACTAGCTAAAATCAAATCAAATATTAGATTTGGTGAATATTTTGCACCACTTGTGAAGGTGAAATTCATGAGTTCAAATAACTAGGCGGGACAATATGTTTTCTTTTTTTTAGGTACTATGTTAATAAGGCACTGTTAATACAAGTTTCATGGGGTTCAATTTGTACAACAAGGAGACCTACCTATTGCAGAATTCGGTCTATGTACTTACTAAACTTCTGTGCGTATAATTTAAAACTTACAAGCGCTAGTACTATTAAGATTACTGAATCTACCTTGCATTAGGATAAGTTTATTTCACCTTCATTTTGGTTCCGTTTCGCGCCACTACAAAGTTCACGACTACCCGCGAGCTGCCAGCAGTGTAGACGGTCTATAAAGGGTGCGGTGTATTAAAAACGCTAAGCGTTCTTAAGGTTATGCGTTTCAGTGCGTTCTGGAAGGGAGATTGAATTAGAAAGTAAAATTTTTGTTGTAGGTATTAAATTACTGTTTTTGTCAGCCTATGATCACATAAATTAGTGTCTGTGTATGTATACATATGACATCACTTACATGATATTTTGTAGCTATTACATAAAAGAGTACTTAACTGAATTGACATTTTAGATCATTTCTACCTATTTACCACATTTTTTTTATATCATACACGTGTACATATAAATATTTGTATATATTTTGCAAAAAAACTTAGGCATCGACTTCATCATTGCTCAGATTTTTCATAAAAAGTCTATAACATTTTTTTTTTAAATAATAGTGCAACAATTTTATAACTTTTTTTTATTAGAAACGATACAGTATTGACACTTTTGTGTTTAATTGTATTGTAATGTTTTATAAAAGTCGTTTGTTTGAGTAAAATTAAAATAAGAATATTATTCACGGAAGCAACCTCAATGATTACTCAACTATACATAACATAAAAAATAATGCCTCTTCATAGCAGTTTTAGAAGCATTTTCCGTGTAACAGGTACATAATCTCAAAATTGCAAAGACAGTCGCCATCACAGTCTGAAGTCTACACGGCCGGAAGTCGTCGTTCCAGCAATAACACTTCCGGTAGCGACACTCTATTCACTTCCGGCGTCTGCGAGGGTACTTCCTTCCATTTGTTTGTATACCTTCGACAAATAATTGAGAAATAGATATGTGTTTTATTACGTGTTGATAATAGATTCTTCTATTTTAACACAATTTATTCAATAAAATGAAACCCTTTAGTTTTTATTGAACTTTGTTTTTTAAATAAAGGGTAACGGTCAAAATGGGCATACAAATGTTGCCATTATGTTCATAAATTTCGTGAGTATTTTACGATCAGCTCCAATAGTTTAGATATCCGCTTACATTATAGTAACGTGTGGGAGGCTAGAAAGCTTTGTTTTGCCATTAAGACGCAGACAACCGTTATATAAATTATCGCTTGCATATTTTCACATTAAAATAAATAGTTAAAACATTTTCGCTGTAGAAAATCTTGTTTGTTTTTATATGATATTGTCGAACTTTTGTGCCTAATGTTTTTCTCCTAAAATTGGTTTATTATGATTTTTCATTCCGTCATATAAAGTATACAAACAAATTAAAATGTGCGCGCTAGAAGTGGTTTGATGGTTGTCAGCCTCTTAAAATAAGATCAGCTTTGTCATTAACATCATTTTTCTGATAGGTCAAAGATCATTGTGTTTAGAAATCCAAGCAACTTTAGTGTTTTATAAAAAAAAACAAAAAAAAAGTTTATTTTTATTTTTTCTTAAATTGAATCGGTATGGTTGGCCTCACTGGATATTGTCTGATAAATTCATTAAGACAGATATAACCTTATTACTGGGTTGTGTTGTGTTTTAGTTCTAATTAGCATTTTCCCGTCCAAGTATATTCATAACTAAAAAAAACATTTTTTTATTATTATTTATTATAAGAGCTTTGTCGCTGAGCGACCACACTGCCCTACCTCTAAAACATAAAAAAAATACATCTCAGATAAAAACTTAATCTCTAACTAACCCTAATTCTGCCAACCTATATAACATATTTAAATATAAAAAAAACTATAACTAGTAGTTCGCCCCGAACTGAGATCTCGTGACGCAAGCCGACGAACGCATCAAAACTTTGAGTGGGTAGTAGTCAGAGGCAAGTCCAAACATTATCTTTGCACTTTTTTCTGACTACCGCCTACTAACTTGGTATGGTAACCAAGTTTCAACTCTATTGGCCTATTTATTGAAGAGTTTCGTTGAACAGACCTTGGCTCCATCATCAGACCTGGCCGTTGTCACCATTTTATGAGAACTGAGTACTTCCTTAATTAATTTCAAGAAAAAAAAATAAGAAAAAGCAAAAGAACTGGCCGACCAGTAGAAAAACCTTGATGTCAACGAAACTCTTCGAGATGGGAGCTCTTGGATCGCTGGTTATCTTAATTTAACTTATTTTGTTTTATATCAAAAACCGAGCGTCCCAAAAAAAAAGTAAAAATTGTTTTGGAATGTCCAAACAAAGCTCTTTCATATGGCATATAACTTGATTTTTTTATGTAAGTTTTTTTATTTTTGCCCTCTTAAAAAACTCCATATCTCAAAAACCCTTCATCCAATTTTACTCATATACTTACCAGTAAATTTCTCAAGTACAAGCTATCGACATATCAAATTTCATGCAGATCGGATCAACGGTTCTTAAGTTATCGCCAGACAAACATACATACATACATACATACATACATACATACATACATAAAATGCCAAATCGCCCAAGTTGAAACTAAGATCTTCGTTCGCTTCGCTCACTCGATCAATTATATCATTGTGATATCATAAGACGTCAACTTTGACATACCTAACCACCAACACACATCCCTTCATGCACAAAAGTAGCCATGCGACTCTTCTTACTCCAACAAACTACACAAACTGAAGCCTTTACGAAAGTTATATAAATTTAAAAATGTCATATTGAAACTATTGCTCATATTCTTAGGCAAAGTTGGTGACGTCATCACCAGAACATTAAATTGATATATTAAAAAAGTGATATATGAAGTTAAAATATGATAAAAAGATTTTTTACTTCGAAGCTAAGCAAAGATTCTGTTAATCCACTTCTACAGTTGGTATTTAAAGAACGCCTGCTTTCGAGTAATTTCGTCTCGTTTTATTTGTTGGTGGGAATATTTGTTTTGCAATGTTGGTAGTGAACTTGGTGGGAAAAAATGTAAGGCACCTTTTCTAAATATTTACTCAATGTACAAATGCTTTTTGATACCAGTTAAAGTTTAAGCAGAGAGACGGAACTTTCCTTATTTTACTTTTTTTTGGATATGGCATATGGCCCACCTGATGTTAAGTGGTAACCATCACCTATAACAAAGCATTGCCTCGTAAATCACGTGCGATAGGAACGTGCCCTACGTTGCACTGCCTGTCCATCAACTTGAGAGACAGATGTTAAGCCTCATGTACCTGTAATTACACCGGCAACCACACTCTTCAAACCGAAACACAGCAACGCTGCTTGGCGGCAGAAAAAAGTGTGGTGGTACTACTTCTCCAGACGAGCCCTTCACAAAGAGCTCTACTACTCTTAGACTATTTCATTCGCCATTATAAAACTTTATCCACTTATTCAAAACCAGAAAAGCTTACATAGCAAATACATAACGGTACAGCCTCCCCTTAGAAAACCAATAAGAACAATAATAAATAACTCTTATCATATTTCGAGTATGCTCCTGGTCGCATCGCGAGAGATCCGAACCAATATATCACTAGGAATTTACGAGGCGAGATACGACAGGAAAATTGCAAGAATGGTGGCGCCATCTATCTTAGTTGAGGGAGGCTGGGGTAAGGACAAGGGGAGAAACTTCGAGAGGTTATTAGTCCGAGCATCTGTTGTTGAGTTGGGCGGGGTGATGGTACCCCGTAGGTACTACAAGCTAACAAATCTAATTGCTCGGTAGGCGGTAGGTAATGACAAAATGGGCTCTTGTGGCAACGTGAGCCAATTTGTTGGGTCAGGTGATCGGGAAGGTGAATTTTTGCTGAGACCATTTTGTGGCGTGCGATTTACGCGTGTGATGAATGAGTGGTATATACATACATTGTCTAAAGTACAAAGCTAATATACGTACCTGCCTACTTCAGAGGTTTTTCGATTGAGCCAGTATGCAATGTAGTTGAGCGCTCTATACTACACTATAGTATCTAAACCTAGATTTGAAACATCCTACTAATATTATAAACGTGAAAGTTTGTAAGTATGGATGGATGGATGGATGGATGATTGTTGCTCTTTCACGTAAAAACTACTGAATAAATTTTAATGAAACTTTACAATAATATAGCTTACACATCAGAATAACACATAGGCTACAATTTATAAAGATATTGTGTGACTGATCCTGCGCAGACGAAGTCGCGGGCACCAGCTTGTAACTAAATATTGCAATCAAGTAATATTATACCCAACTCTAATCTACAAGCAACTTGAACTGGTAAAAAATATGTAGTTATTTTGTTGTCTTACTACAAAATAAAATTGGGAAAAAAATATTATTTTTTTGTATTTCACTGATTTGATCTTTGTTCTTTTTGTGATCTACCCTCAGTTTTATAAAATATTTGCTGCAGAAACAAACTTTTACTATTTTAGTTTTTCAAGCGTATCAGAGCAAAAAAACTTACCTAAAGTTTTTTAATTGAGTTTAAAAGTGCTACTTCGACTTGCCGAAACACAGTTTTTGTTTTCCAAGAAACTATCCGTAACATGTTTTTACTGTGTCGTACGTATCCTTAAATGGGAAATACTTGATTTTAAATAAAATAGTGCCTACTTTGTAAAGTCGCATTTGTCATTTTACTTGGAACCCAACTTGACCTCCATCTTATCTTGCAAATCTAAATGAATGCGGTATGACTGTCTTTGTGCTGTGTTTAAAGTGACGGCTCTGTGACTGTTGTATCTAGAACCTTAGCACTATCATCATCATCATCAAGCTATTTAAATTTTTTCCTTGGCGTAGGTTTGTTTTTTGTACAAAATTGTGTTGAAGTTCTTTTGACACCGCTATTTGACATTGTTAAAATCCTGTCCAGCCAAAGGTTATCTACAAGAGATCGCTCATAACGACGTATAACGTTATATTCTTTTCTTGTGGTGTACAATAAAGTATCTTCTATCTCCCTAAGTCTCTCCCAACGTTCTCACAGCCTGGTCTTCCACTCTCATGTCAGCTCCTCATGCGTCTCTTTCTGTTCTAAGAAGAATTGATTTACTTTTGGAGCGATAACGATAATTTGATTGGATGGTAAATTTTTCCAGTGGCCTTAAGTTGACCAACTTTTTGACACTCTCTCTCTTGTCGTGTCACTAGTTTTTTTCGAAACAGTGTGGTGGAAGGATATTAGGTGCTCCTCATGAGACTTTTTTCGAGCACTTATTGAACTTTTTAGGTTCTACGACATGCGTACACTATTTTCACATTGAGTTGGTGAGTCTTTAGGATCACCACAGCAGCCATAGGTTTTAGTTTAATAGTAATCTGGAGGCTCGTCTCCCTTTAAGCACACCTTGAGGCTTTATATTTGTTCATACAATTTGCGCAGCCTCTATTGACTTACTCATCGTGGATGGTAATGCCTCTCGTATCCGAATTATATCATGAATTATCTGCAAAATACCTCCGTGAATTCTATAACTATATCTGGTTGTACCTTGTTATAATAAAAATGAGCTTTTATACAAAGAGCTCATGAATTAAAAAAATAATTAATTGTAATATAAAAAAAATAGTTAGGATTTATAAAGTGTGCATGTCCCATAAATAATAATTTTGTCAAAAAACTTTTTTGTTAAGTTGTAGTTAAGAGTATTAAACTTAAATATACATATTTTTTTTTTACAACTAATTGATGGAACAAGTTCATGGCCTACCTGATGTTAAGTGGTAACCATCACCTATAACAAAGCATTGCCTCGTAAGTCACGCACGATAGGAACGTGCCCTACGATGCACTGCCCTGCGTCCATCAACTTGAGGCAAACAGATATTAAGCCTCATGTGCCTGTAATTACACCGGCAACCACACTCTTCAAACTGAAACACAGCAACGCTGCTTGGCGGGAGAAAAGGCGTGGTGCTAGTACTTCCCCGGACGAGCCCTTCACAAAGGGCTCTACTACTCTTACCAGTTGTAAGTGTTTGAATTATTATAGTTATTAAAGAACTTTTAAAAAAACACCTTGTTAAAATTAGTGGGTTTCTATGTGGCATCCGAATTCCTGCTCTATACGATTCGGGGAAAGATGTGGGCGTCGTGTTTTAGTAGGCACCGCTTGACGCAAGATAACAAAAATACGAAACTTCAGTTCTACCGTGTACCCACCTCATACAATCTTTTTATGCTTATCTTTCTGTGATTTATTACTTGTTCGGCGTCCAACAACGGGAAAGAAAGGAGGTATACAAAAGTAATTTATTTTTTTGGTTTGTTTTTCTTGTCTTAGTGCGTGCGGTACTGGACTGGAGTACGGACTCGAGCATGTTTTTGAAGTTGGCATTTTTGAGATGTCGCAATATGATTTATGCTTGACCCCATGTGCAGGCGTGCTCACTGCTTAGCCCGATCGGTATTTTCGGCTTAACATAACATTAATCACGAAGCACTAATAAATCATCTGGTAAATGTGTCCTCTCAATATTGGGCGTTATTTACGATGCGAATTTTCGGTATTTTATTGTGTTGTGATGAAAAATTTGGATACATTGATATAGGTACGTAACTTGTAGATGCAGTTTGGTTGGACGCTTTGTTGGTCTTATAAAATCATTGAAAAAATACAAGTAGCACCTATTATTGTAAGTTTCTGGAAAAAAAAAACGTCAAAAGTAAATGAAGTCTTGTTAAAACTCAATCAAAACGCACTGAGCATCTTTGTACAATGGTGTCAACTGTATTATACCACTTTTAATTCAACCGACACACAAAAACCCGAAAATATAAAGCAAAGCGTTCATTACCAGACCTAAAAAACATAATTTTAAGAAACTGTGACCGTTTTACTGCTTCCGTTATTTTACTTCACATAAACTACGAGCAAAGCATGTTAGCAAAGCATAAGAAGTTATAGTGCTTCTCTTAATTGACTCAATCCAATCTTCTAAACTTTTTAAATTAAGGGGCTGACAACTATCAAACAACTTCTCGCTCGCACGTTTCGACATGTTGAAAGATATAAAATCACTAAACTCATTTTAGAAAAATCGCAATCAACCATTTTGTGTGCAATGTGATTGCACACAGCTTAGTAAAAATTTCATTTTGATCGATACAAGTTTTCCTACTTAAAAGTTTGCTTATTTACGAAAACTAGTAAAGCAAACTTTTGAGAAGGAAAACATGTATCGATAAAAATGAAATTTTTACTAAACTGTGTGCAATGTGATTGCACACAAAATGGTTGATTGCGATTTTTCGAAAACTAGTTTAGTGATTTTATATCTTTCAACATGTCGAAACGTGCGAGCGAGAGTCACATTAGCTCTTGTCTTCGCCTTAAACAGAGTCACGACTTTGATCTCGAGGCACGGTAGATATTCTTTCAGATCTCTTAGTAACAAACCCTTACATAAGATTTTATTATTTTTATTTATGTCTATGGCGGTCAGAGGTACGTCCAAAAATTATATGTGGCACTTACCTGCATACCATTGTTTGAAACAATGTAATTGCAGTTTTCAACTTTACTATAAAGACATAAAGAACGTTTTCCTTTGTTGTTACCATTATGTTTTATTGAATAAACAATGCGCAGTAAGCTCATTACATAGAAAAAATTAATTATGATGCTTATTTTTATCAAATCAATCTGTTCTTTCAAGTTTGCAATAATGCAATAACAGTTTGCACTTTTCAACTTTACATCAAAGTCATGAAGAATGTTTTTCTTTGTTTTTTTTTTAAATACAACTAGCTGATGGAACAAGCAGATGGCTCACCTGATGTTAAGTGGTAACCATCACCTATAACAAAGCATTGCCTCGCAATTCACGTACGATAGGAACGTGCCCTACGATGCACTGCCCTGCGTCTGCACTTGAGGCATACAGACCGTTTTAAGAGTAGTAGAGCTCTTTGTAAAGGGCTCGTCCGGGGAAGTACTACCGCCACGCCTTTGTCTGCCGCCAAGCAGCGTTGCTGTGTTTCGGTTTGAAGAGTGTGGTTGCCGGTGTAATTACAGGCACATGAGGCTTAACATCTGTATGCCTCAGGGCAGTGCATCATAGGGCACGCACCTATTGTGCGTGACTTACGAGGTAATGCTTTGTTATAGGTGATGGTTACCACTTAACATCAGCTGGGCCATCTGCTTGTTTCATCAGCTAGTTGTATAAAAGAACCGTTAGTTACCGTTATGCTATTCTGACGGTGACGATTTCTAATGAAACTGCAGCTTAATTAAAATTCAGAAAAAGTTCGCACGGCCAGTTATGCGACAAACATGCTCTCTCAATTAAGCGTCTTTACGGACCGGACATGGCTGGACGGAATAATTCATGATGTGACCAAGCTGTGCCCGCCAAATTAGAGTCTTGTCACACTGCGGCATGAGTCTGGCCGCTGAAATGATAACTTCATAGCAGAATGGAAGGTTTTTCAATGAGGCTGGGCGCTTGGCTGAACTGGTTACATTCTGACGGAATTTTGATTAATAATATTTTTTTTGTTCAATACCAAGATTGGAAAAACGAAACTCTGTCTTTAAGTTGATGGCGAATCTCACCGTAATTAATTACGTACTCCATTTTTGTTTGATTGATAGAAATTATCAAATTTATTTCGATGAATTTGGTGAAAATGTTTATACCTTTACCAATTAATAACTTAAAGTGAAAGAAAACGCTCTTTCCAAAATAAAATGTACCTTTGTACAAGTAATTACCTAACGAAGCTATGTACCTACTTTATTGTTTAAAAAAATATCTTTTTTTATCGACATTTCATAAAAGTCCCTAAAAAATAAAGGAATTTAAAAATCAACTGTTGTGTGAACTTAACATAAAACAAATTCTTATTTTAGACTCCTCTCTAAACAAAGGTTCTCTGAAATATATCGCTTTTCGGTAATAAGACCATTCATTATATATTAGTATCTAGGTATTTTATTATTATAATTTGTTTTTCAATCTGTTACATTGTAATGTTTACAATAAATTATTTTTATTCATTAATTCATTCAACAGTGACAATTAAAAAAAAAACTGAGGTTATTCATAGACAAAATTAATATATATTTCTTACAACGTAGACTATACACGCGTTACGTGAACATAACTTAAACCCAATATTTTTGTCCACAGGTACGTTCCACACGAGGATGAAACACACATTATCTATGGGCGTTTCAACATACGACGACACCGATACGACACGCAGACATTTTTTTTTCACTAAACATTACTAGATAGTCCCGCGGGCAAATGTCTCTCTCATTTTATTCCACTCCCCTCGAACCTCTACTTGCTCAAAATACAAAAAAAGTTATTTAGTACTAATCTGCCAATCTAGATTAGTTCTAGTTTGGCAGGTCAGTACTAGATAACCATATTTTACAATAAATTGCCCAATGCAATGTTAATACCTATCAAAACCACAAACTATCGCTTTTCAAAATTGCCTTTTAGGGAGACACTCTTTGATCTCAATGTCAAAAGATTGTTGTGCCGTTTTAGTAGTGCCTTTTAAAGAGATCTATTAGGTATATTTTGACCCATCAGTCTTAACAAATAATATAATTTAATATAAAAAAAATCTAGCACTGATTTTTCGGTGAAACTGTCCTCAAAATCGTGATCGTATCGGTAAGTGTCAAAAACGTCCGATGTTTGTGAGTATTTTCCTATAAATATTTCACTGTTAACAAGGTTAACGGTAGGTGATCTTTGCATAATGTTTAGTAAAGCTGTCATTTCCTTAACATGTTTTGACATTTCTATAAATTCGTAAAAGGCCGATGTAAGCCTACGCTCTAAAACAAATCACAATGTGACAGTTATTTTAGGAAGTGTCAAAATACGTTAAAATAATTATTGAATAAATATTACGCAGATAGTTATAGCACAGTTATAGGCAATAAAAAAAACCATAGCTTTGATATCTGGCAACACTCTTCGTGATTTTAAATATTTCAAGCAAAGTCACCATAAATTTGACAACTTCTACCAGCATAAAGCAGTTTTTTACATTGTTTTTAAGCAACAAAAATATATGTTTTACTTCTATATCACAAATTGGACGTTTGAAAAAAGTTTAAATTCTAGGCCATTCTTCAAATCTTTATACCCATCAATTGATTTTACAATGTGAACACCTGCATTCTACCTCAGATAAACTAAGAGAATATTGGTAAATCACACACATATTAAACCGATACCACTAAGTAAATTCTATATTAGTAATGACTTAAAGCCACTCGATCATACTTACGTCACAGCGAATACGTCAAAAGCCCGCGGCTCTGCACAAAAGAGCATGCATTATGAAGATTGCACATCTAGCCAACTAAAGTAGCGGGATTGTTGGGCCATAGTTATTGCTGATAGCGGTGAGCGGAGACCAAGCGTAAGAGGTTTATGGATATAGGTATATGGATCGCATTGCGTGAATTTAAAACTATCAGCTATCAGCTATACTCGCTTTCTCAACAAATTATAGCTAAAAGCATGTTATCTTCGATGTTTCTCAGATACTTTTCTCTCTTTCCGGTCTGGTTTTTCTGACTTTTTCTGGCAACAGCCTGAGCTTAGGCATACCTATAAACATGTAGTTTTTTGTATTTATTGGTTAAAAACATTTTTTTATGAATAGCAAAGCGCTTTCTGCGCTTGTCTGAGGTAATTCATCAATCGTTTACTATGCTGTTTTACATAATCAATTATTATCAACCACTATAACCTTGTCAAAAACACCTGGGGCATTATTCTCTATGACATAGGAGATTCCGTGCCATAACCGTGTGACGTCACAGCGTGTTCTAAACACAAACGCGATTCATAAACCAAAAAATGAACTAAGAATGACAACTAAGTCATAGGGAATACGGTTTTGTCCGATTTCCCGCCGCTGTCTAGTCGTATCTGTGTAACGCGATTGCATTGGCAATAGAGAATAATACCCCTGACGTGATAAAAAACTATGGACTAAAATGGAATTGCAAAAGCTTCATAACTATTTGACTCAGATTTCTGTTAGACACCGTGCGGGGTAACTTTTTCACATAGTTTTTTAGTATCCAGTATTGTCTGACTGAAAAAATCTCGCTTACTTTATAGCCAAACATAAAACATAGGTAGTGTTGCCAAAAATCACGCGATAAATAACACGAGAGAGCAAACTGTATGCATTATAGCCGTACCTTATCTCAGTGAATTTGAAGCCAAGAATTGCCCATTAAATATGCATTAAAATTACCTGTCTTGAATAAAAATAAGTGTACTGTCCTGGCTAAGATCCCATATAATGAAAAAATTAGAAGTGAATCAACATAATTAAAAAAATATATAAGTAGGTATGGGTAATTTCATATATTTTGGAATTTACCGACAAACACCGAATACTGTTAATAATAAGTTTTTTTTTTTTTAAGTTTATAATTCATTAATTATTTATTAATTGAGATGCAATCTTTAGCATATATATATATCTATGATATCATAGATATAATCTTTAGCATAGATTGTCTAGGTATATAAAATAAGCCATAGAATTCATTTCAAAAACAAAGAAATTCATCTGTACAAAAAGTGAGCCGATTTGTTCATTTAAACGTGCTTTAGCAACTGCATAAACCTTGAAAATCTCCTTCCTACGAATAAACATAAAGTATGACATCACAAGGTTCCCATGAAGCACCGGACATGGAGCTCAGCTGCCAACCGCATCAGCCAGCATCACTGTCCACTGTCCGTGATCGGAGTTCTCCTTACCATTGGTTTTCGATTTTAGAATCACTCATTCACCTTTAGTGAGAAGTTTAATAAGAGTAGAAGGACTCTGTGAAGGGCTTGCCTAGGGTTTTTATGCCTTATGGTAAAAGTCTCTTCATTCGCATCTTACGAAACAATTACAAGAGCTAACAAGCAAATAAACTTCGCAATACGATAAACCGGCCTGTTGGTGGGAAGTCTATCGGCAGAAATAGTAATGCCTATTTCTGCCGCCAAGCAGCGTTGCTGTGTTTCGGTTTGAAGGGTGTGGTTGCCGGTGATTATTACAGGCACGGGAAGCTTAGCATCAGTATGCTTCAAGTTAAGGGACGCAAGGCAGTGCAACGTAGGGCACGTTCATATCAGGCATGGTTGTTTTTATAGGTGATGGTTACCACTTAACATCAGAAGGGCCATCTGTTTGTTCCATTAGCAAGTACCTACCTAAATGCTATAACAAAAAATACCAACAGTTATTTATTTCATTAAATTTAGTTCAAGAACATTTAGAGATGATTTCACCATGCTCTGTTAGTTACTAATACAGGATTAACAGGCCGTTAAATCTAATCTTAGATGTCAAACGCGTACATTTTGATATTTTTAACGGCCCTTTAATCCTTTGTTAATCTAACAGAGCATGGTGAAATCGGCTCTTAGCCTCAAAATACGGTATGTATAGCTATTTTACAGTTTATAAAACTAAATCTGAGTTTGTAATATCTTTTATAAATGTGAGTTAACTGAATCGCACTCGTAGTGGAGGCAGCTCATCACCGCGGCCGGCTGCCAACTCATCTCGATTGTTATTCACTAGAACACGTTGAGTTGACATCGCTTGCATACAGCGAATGCTCAATGTGGGGAATTCTCGCATACGCTCGCGGGTTTCAATCGAGATGCCAATTGACGAGTGCCCGTCTGCGCTTTTGATGGCTTTCGAATTATTTATGAGTTGATTAGTCATTTTATATTTTTAAACCACACTTATATGAGGGTTTTTTCTTTCATTCCTTCCGGATCTTTTGCTATTTATTGCAAAAGCAGATTGTATTCCACTCTTAAATAATTTCAGATTAATTGTAGATAGGATGAATATAATTGATATATCAGCTTCACAGCTCAGTTGGTAGTAGCTCTGCCTTCTACGCCGTAGGCCGTGGGTTCGATCCCCACCGAGAACAAACATTTGTGTGATGAACATAGATGTTTTTTCTCTGTCTGAGTGTTATATAATATTATAAGCATGTATTTACAAAAAAAAAGCATATCAGCTATCTGGTTCCTATAACACAAGCTTTGGCTTAGTTTGGGGCGAGATAGTGCTGTGTGGAATGTCCACCAATATTTATTTATTTAATTAAAAAACTGTGTTGTAAAATGTTCTTGTTAAAATGTTGTTATCACGAAATCTTTTTAAGCAATAAGGCCACCCATTGTACCTGAACTTTTGGTTCTCTAGTTCAGTTTATTTATTACTGGTGCATTAACCAGTAAATAAGTAAATGCATGCCTACAAGTGGGTTTTCAACAACCTTACGATAATAGTCTCTTCATTCGCATCTTACGAAACAATTACCTGCAAAAGCTAACAAGCAAATAAACTTCGCAGTACAATAAGCCGTCCTGTTGGTAGGAAGTCAATAAAATAATAGCCCATCCGAAGCCACAATAGTACAGCGACGCTGCAAACAAACAATGACGATCGTAAACTATCTTAGGGTGATACAGACTGGCGACCTATTTGCTAATAGTTTTGTTTTAAGGCGAAGACAAGAGCTAATGTGACTCTCGCTCGCACGTTTCCACATGTTGAAAGATATAAAACACTGAACTCATTTTCGAAAAATCGCAATCAACTATTTTGTGTGCAATCACATTGCACACAGTTTAGTAAAAATTTCATTTTGATCGATACAAGTTTTCTTACTTAAAAGTTTGCTTAAGTACGAAAACTAGTAAAGCAAACTTTTGATCTTTCTACATGTCGAAACGTGCGAGCGAGAGTCATATTAGCTCTTTTATTTAGCTGCCCTTTATAGTTTCACTTGCGTTGTATCCAAGTCAAAGTAGATTATAGCTGTTCATTTGTTTTATATACGCGTTTGTCTGTCACTGTTCGGTCACTCCAGGTGAAAATTAAACAGTTTAATAAAACACGCTTAGGTTTTTTAATTACAGAAACGCTGCCGACAAACAATGACGATCGTAAACTATCTTAGGGCGATACAGACTTGCGACCTATTTGCTTCATGGTTTGTTTCAATAAAAACCTACCGTTGTAGGTTGTTAAGTTTGTTGAAACAGCTTTACGACTTTGATCCCTAGGCACGGTAGATATCCCGTCAAACGTGTGATGGGATCCAAAGTTTAAGCTAAAAAAAGTAGAGCTGCAAATATATTAAAAAGAGTTTTATTTTAATGTTGTTTAAATAATTTAAGTATTGTTTAGAAGACGCTTGGCTTACACAGCTTTGGCGAAAGTTTATGAAAAACCAAATCAAATCATAAAACGTTTATTTGGAATAACAAAAACATAGGCAAAATACAAAGACCAAATTTGGTCAGGACAACAAAATCGTTCAAAACTTACATGAGAAATAAAAATGTTCTAGTGCCACCTTCAATGTGGATTTAAGTACTCTAATACGCTTTCAAAATTATCTTCACTAATACGCGTAAAGCGTACCCCATAAAATATTGCGAAATCAGAGACGCTTTGAAATTTTTCAATGCAAGAATCTATTCCCAGTTGTCCTGTCTTGTCCTCGACCCTTTCGTTCTATCGAACACATGAATAAGACCGCACTATTGAGATCACAGACCACGAACGCACGGACAGATGTATTCGATACTTCCCATGCTGTCACCCCACGACTCACCACTTGAAAAACGTCTCCACGTCAAGTGTACGACACAAATCCTCCTTTATTTACCGCTATAAATAACACGAATAAAATCATCAAACCGTATCGACGTTTTAAAATTACAATCGTGACTTTCATTCGTAGACGCTGAAAGCTCACGGCGCTGTTTTATTTAAAACGAAGGCGCGAGAATCATAAATCATGATCCAGACTCTTCAATACCGTTCGGTTATGAAGAATAAACCTGATTTTATTAATTAATACATTGTGCGAGCTCAATCTATATAAATGAGCGAATAAAGCTGTGAGACTTCGCCAATGTCCCTAATTACGAGCAAGGAGATGCAATTAATCTTATTTGTTCCGGAGTAATTACCATCGGAATTAGGTGAAGTCAGTTATCTCAATGACATGTCTTCAAAAGAAATTGAGGCTTAAGAAATACCAGTTCTCATTAAAGATACAGTGAAGTGCAAAAGCTGACACGAAAACAATCACTTATTAATAAACTCGCAATGAAACATCGGTTGGAATAAATCGGAAATGAAAATGTGGATTGTCCTTATAGTGCATTAGGGACCTGTATAAGTTCAAGAATCGGACCGCTTTACTGCTTTCTCGTAGGGCTGTCACTGTAAGCAACAGATTCAAGTTTTTACTCATAAACGTAATTCCAGTGCAAAATTTTCGTTTTTGTGAAGTTGAGGAGAGGTGAACAACTGAACAAGAATTGGTTGACCGTTATGAGTGAAATTACTTAACCAGACGGATCATAAATGGATAAAGGAAATCTTAATACAATCACAATCGTTTTTTCCTCAAAATAATGCTTTTTGCACTTTACCAGAAGAATATAATTTCGTTAATGTTTTTTTTATTGCACAATTCACATTTAGACTAAAAGTAAGTACCATTTTGTACTTATGATTTGGTTCACATTGTGTTAATTTTAATTACATAAGCCAGTCACGTTACAATGCTATAAAATAAGATAGGTTTCCAAAATCCTCACCACGTCAATTCCTTTATAATTCGCAGTTTTTTGAAATAAAAAGAAAATGAACAAATCAGTAAAAAAATACAATAAATAGGTAGGTACGTATAATAATAAAGAAAAACAAGGAAACAAAACAGTATATTTTTGTATCCTTTTTACGTCTTGATAAGCATTATGAACTTAAGGATTTTCTTACGCTACAACCCTAGGTCTAACCGAAAATTCTTATAATTGTACAGCTACGGCTTAAGCTTAATGTCTTCATCAATAACCAATAATTTATGTACAGCACGATCGGTACAAGACGAAATGGCGGCCGCCGGCTCCCCTTTGTAATCAGTGCAAAATTATAAGGCCATTGCAACACCCGCAGGGTCTTACCTTACTTATTATAAAAGTTGTGTCTCAATACATTCGGGTTATTGAATGGAAATGGTTGCAGGAATCGAATTTAAGCGAATTAAATGAGAGTTTTTATCATAAAAATATACGGTATAAAAAGTTATGGTTAATTTAAATTTGTCTTATCCGGTTTTTAAATTACTTGATAAAGGAGTACTCAGCTTGTGCACCTTTATAGAGTTTGGAAGTGGTACCTGAAATGTTATAGTTATGTAAAATCCATATTTCCTAGCGGTCATCATCTGGTGGAAAACGAAGAGAGGACGTACTCCTACCCGATGGACCAACGACAAGAGTAGTAGAGCTCTTTGTGAATGGCTCGTCCGGGGAAGTACTACCACCACGCCTTTTGCTGCCGCCAAGCAGCGTTGCTGTGTTTCAGTTTGAAGAGAGTGATTGCCGGTGAAATTACAGGCACATGGGTCTTATCATCTGTATGCCTCAAGTTGATGGACGTAGGGCTCACGTGGCAATGCTTTGTTATAGGTGATGGTTACCACTTAACATCAGGTGGGCCATCTGCTTGTTCCATCAGCTAGTTTTATAAAAAAAGGACATAATCGCGTAAAAATCGAGCGAAGATCTGGGATTTTCCTTCGGAATTACGACACGGGGGGTAAAAAGGTTTATGTTTTGAAAGGGCGGCATGCAGCGCATCAAAATCGCCTCTGGTGTTGCAGGTGAGCGACTGACGGTGACCACTTTTCACCAGGTGCCCGTACGTTCGTTTGCCAGATACTATGGCATAAAACAAAAATTGAAGACTTATTGAAGGCGATATCGTTTTTATATTGATGAGGCGGGCCACATACAGTATACTTCTTCAGGCTAATGATGAGAGAGTTTGGGTAGCCTCATCACTCCATCTGCACAGCTGGCCATTACGTCTCTGAGCTCATCATAGTGATTAATGTACACATTCCTATGTAAAACTGTAAACATCTTGATACATCATAAATCAAACCAAAAATCAAGCATATTAAAAATGCTAAAATGTAGTTGTTTGCATGCATTGTAGCTCAATTACATCGTAACGGCTAGACCAATTAGAATGAAACTAAGAATTTATATAGGTTCTTTAAATATTGGTGGACTATAAATATTGGTAGACAATCCACACAGCACTATCTAGCCCCAAACTAAGCCAAAGCTTGTAATATGGGAATCAGATAGCTGATATAATACATATATACTTTTTTTTTTGTAAATACATAAGTACTTATAATAACACCCAGAAAGAGAACAAACATGTTCATCACACAAATGTTTGCTCTCGGTGGGGAACGAATCCACTGCCTTCAGAGCGAAAGGCAAGTAGGAAATAGGTTACAAGCAGTTGGGTCTACCACAATTTTAGTTTAAATGTAATCATTCAAACATGCACTTTAGTGTATTGGCATACGATTCATTTATGGGTGAAGATGTTACTCTATAAAAGTTCATAATGTGACTATTCAATTACATTTTTTTTATACCACTTACTGATGGAACCAGCAGATGGCCCACCTGATGTTAAGTGGTAACCATCACCTATAACAAAGCATTGCCTCGTAAGTCACGCATGATAGGAACGTGCCCAACGATGCACTGCCCTGCGTCCATCAACTTGAGGCATACAGATGTTAAGCCTCATTTGCCTGTAATCACACCGCCAAGCACACTCTTCAAACCGAAACACAGCAACGCTGCTTGGCGGCAGAGAAAGGCGTGGTGGTAGTACTTCCCCAGATGAGCCCTTCACAAAGAGCTCTACTACTCTTGAATAAACGGGACTACCGTTTTATCTTCGAATACGTCTATATATTTTGTAAAATATGCGGACAGAATGAAGTAACTACATAATACTAATTTAAAAACATAGAGTTTGTATGATAAAAAAAAACTCAATTGCTGATAAGTAACAAAAAAAGTAAATAAAACCATCATGGCATAATCGGCTTTATTATTATGTACAGTGAATTCAAAACTACATAACTCAATCACTTATAGATAGACTATTTGTTGGACCTGATTGATGCACATCATTAACCACCGGTAGAACACTGCTCTTATTTGATGGAGATAACAAGCTTACTCTTGAAAATATTCGGTTTATATAAAGCCTTGTTCACACGAGCGAACGCGTAGCATTGAATGTAAAACCGTGTTTATTCGGTGATAAGAGTATGCTACGAAATATTAAATTTTCGTGTTTGTTTTGATTTGAAAATAAAAAAGCGATAAGGTGTTAAGAAGAATATTTTGCAGCTCCAATATGGTGGTGGTGGTGCTTATGCAAAAGAAAAATCCATGCTTCATATTATTATGATAGTCATTTGATAGCTACTTTTCTGTAAGGAAAGTGCCAATGGCCACATTCTTAGTAATATTATTTCTATAAATATAGGTCTTAACAAAATTACTCATTAGCCTACCTGGCTAGATTGTATTGATATTAGAGTACCACATGTCATGCGCTAAACTAATTTAGTATAAAAAAAATATTGCCACGTTGATAAAACGCCAGCTGTTTGTGATATTTTTGAACTTGGAACCAGATATTTTTTAACTTGGAACCAGTAAAAACAGTTGAAACGCTTCAAAACGTGCTTCGTGTTCGCTAGTGTACATCGCCCTTACCTCTTGAAAATTTTCGGTGGCTATTTTAAACGAGCTCTTTTATTAGTTTTAAAAACGGTCGTTTAGATTACAACAGCGTTTGAGGGCTTCGTGGCTTATTGCCCAATGAAATATGAGGTGGTCCGATTAATGGTATTGGAAAGAAAATATCTTTGTTGTATGAAGTAACGCCTTTTTTTTCGGTGAAAATGTATAGAAGGTGGCGGAAATTTTCAAAACTAGAATCAATTTTTTTCTAAAAAATGCTATTTTCGATACATTAGTTACTCAGGGATGAAAATATCGTTTTATTCGACGATTGCAAAAAAATAACAGGACTTAGGTATAGTTTGATTCTCTTATAGGATCCTCAGTTAGTGTTTTTTATACAACTTGTTGTTGGAACAAGCAGAAGGCCCACCTGATTTTAAGTGGTAACCATCACCTACAACAAAGCATTGCATCTTAAGTCACTCCTGATAGGAACCTGCCCTACGATGCACTGCCCTGCGTCTGTCACCTCGAGGCATACAGATGTTAAGCCTCATGTGTGTGTAATTTCACCGGCAACCGCACTCTTCAAACCGAAACACGCTGCTTGGTGGTACAAAAAGGCAAGTTCTTCTCCAGACGAGTCTCTTAAAATTCTCTTAAATTTTCTATAAGTCTAGTCGAATTTTCTGCCTGTTCGTCTCTCAAAGTAAACCACACAAGATATCTAAACAAAGTTTGTAAGGTATGCACGCCCGGTCCAGAAATAAACTCAAAGCCCGCCCGATGTAATATCTTCATCGAGAGGTGTGTTCAATCGATTATATCTTATTATAACCGTGTATTATGCGTGTATTTATTATAGATGGGTTGCAGGACTGATTGCTAGTTTCCTTATGTTTTTTTTAGTGTGCCATTTTATGCAAATATTGATATTATATCTACTATTAACCTATTAATGAACTCCTCAATGACCACTCTTCGTACAAGGCGCAGAGTTTAAGTGTTCGTTTTTGTTTTTTTAATTCTACTAAGTCAAAGCCAAAAGGTATAGGTAAATTATATTTTTAAATTAGACAAGCTGGTGTCCGCGACTTCGTCTTCGCAGCATTAGTCACACAATATCTTTATAAATTGTAGCCTATGTGTTATTCTGATGTATAAGCTATATTATCGTAAGGTTTCATTAAAATCCATTCAGTAGTTTTTACGTGAAAGAGTAACAAACATCCATCCATCCATCCATCCATACTTACAAACTTTCGCGTTTATAATATTAGTAGGATTATTCAATTAAATCACAAGGACCGCTTTGAAACGTCTTAAAGCTAGGTGAATCTAGGTGCCAGTACTCCCACTTACCGCCACACACAATGGTATGTTGTTGATGTTACCACTTAACATCAGGTGGACCATCTGCTGTTTTCATCATCAAGTATAAAAAAGAGACAAAAATACATAAGGCTATTAACAGAAACTTGTAAATTGACTAAATTTACGAGTAAACTGGTTTGTACACCGCACCGTGCAAAAGCTTTGCCGGGAGCAACAATCTTTTTTAGATAATTCCACTTGTGACAGCCTTCACATCTCAGTTGGTAGAAGCTCTGCCTTCTGCGCCGTAGGCCGTGGGTTCGATCCCCACTGAGAACAAACATTTGTGTAATGAACACAGATGTTTGTTCTCTGTCTGGGTGTTATTTTATTATGATAAGTATGTATTTACAAAAAAAGTATATATGTATTATATCAGCTATCTGGTTCTCATAACACAAGCTTTTGCTTAGTTTGAGGCTAGTACTGTGTGGAAAGTCCACCAATATTTATTTATTTATTATTTATTTATACTCATCAAAACAATGACCAACTCCAAGCTAGTCACACACCCTTAGATACCCTTATTTTCTGAGGGTTGGTGCGATTGTCTGACGTACGTCGTCACCTATTTGGTTCAGCTGAAAATCTGAAAATTGGATACCTATTTCAGCTCAGGAATACAGCTACCTAGCTGTATTCTTATTCAACATTTATGCTGAGCTGAAACCACGTTGATCTAACACAATAATACGTAGGTAATACACTAACGACGTGAATAAATAAAACTTGACAAGAAAGTGTAGCCCATCTTTATCTTATAGTGTCGAAACTATTCCATACAACACGCACATAACCTATTATTAGCCGAGATATAGAACCAGTAGCACCACACAAAACAATTTTTGTTTGTAATTGAATATTAATATCGTAATTTTAAATATTATTGACACTACCATTATTTTTCATTGCGGCGAAATTGTGGTACAACGTCCGTTGGTAACCTATCATCATAAGTTTTAATTTAGCGCTCATGTAAATCTGTGCATTTCACCGAAATTACGTACGAATATCTGAATTAATAGGAAAACCCGGGTATTCATTAAAAGCGAACATTCAGAGCGTATACGAAAGGCTTTAATCAATGTTGTGTAGTCGCGGCCGCGAAACGAATTGCCAACTTTACACCCTTTACTTTACTATGTAGATGAGTTTTATTTCATGTGCCATAGAGCTTTAGGCCGTGCGCACGTAGAGATGGACAATGCGAGGTATTTGCGATATAATTATTATTCAGGTTTTCATTTCACTGACAAAAAAAACATCTTAGTTGCTTTGGCAATTTCTCGTCTGTTTGAGTTATTACCTGTCTGTGTAGCAACTGTAGTACTGTCCTGAAAATAAATAACTTAGTCATATTTGCTATAAATTATCACTTTTTTTGAGGGTTTATTAATAGTTACTGAGGGCTCCACTTGCTAAAATGGCTGATAAAACTGTCTCCATCTCTTTTTGTTGACATGATTAGTGACAAGTTAACCTTGTATAGGCGCTATAAAATGACAGGAATTATTGAAACATACCTATTACATTAAGGCAAACCGGAAAAATTAGAGTATTCTGTTTATATGTAAAAAAAACATTTAGTGTGGTTTTAACCATCTAAGAGTATTCCTATCCGTCAGATTGAAACATTTCTATTTATTTTTTAAAGTTGAAAGGGAAGAGGAACAAGGAAAGCATATAGGTAATTTGGAATAAAGGCTAACTCTGACTAAAAGCTTTACGAACAACGAATTTACTCCTTTCTCTGTGGTTTAATTCGCATGCACAAATTCCAAGCGCGTTAAACGCTCATCGGGAGGCATTTTTAATGCAAAATCTCCAGCAGATCCCAAGATAAACAGTAAAAATTACATCGTTTTAAAGCATTTCTCTCTTGGCCGCACTTTGTCATTTAACACCCTATCGATGCCGGTGCCAGATAGCCTCGTGTTTATGTCGCTTAAATTAAATTGCGTCTGTTGATTATTGTGACACAGCTTTTTGTATCTGTTGAAATTTATTTCAATCCGTTTTTCAATGTTGTTTTAGCTTTATTCAGTCATAAAAGCTCGCTGACAGATAGGTCGTAAGTTTCACGGCACCCACAGGGCGGTAATAAAATTATATTCACATAAAAATCAATATAAACACCATAACATTCTATAAGGCGGCCACGATTTAGCTTAACGTCTTCATTAGCTCGCGCACGACCTCCCGATCGGTTCTTGCAGCAATTTTCAAGTCGAGTCTTTCTCGTAGTCGCGTCCATAATTTGCGTTGTACGAGTCCCGATTTGTCGGCTGAAACACAGATTGCTAAATAGTGAGCTTGGAAGACCGCAATTCAGAAAGCGCTCGCCCGACAATTTCCAAAAGGTCTTGTCGAGTAATTTTCGAAGGCGATTGGCGCACTTGCTTTTGAGTTCCGAAGTGCTCGGTCCCATACCCGTAATTGAGGCTTGAGGCAGGTCGCAATTTTAAAATTACCTCGATTGAGTGTTCACCTCTCGTTGTGTACTTATTTCAACGAAACTTAAAAGCTTTTAAATTTGAGGTCGATGTCTGTAATTTCCGTGGGAGATGCATTAAATTGTTGTTTAAAACAATGAGCAGATCCGATCCCATTACTTTTCATGAGGCAACTTAGTGGCTTACCTGCACGATGTGGAAGAATGTTTAACCTTGAACATAGATACCTATAAAAAATGATACATTGTGGTAAATTTTAAGCTTATTTTTTTGTTAATTTAAGAAAAAAAAACGTCAATTGCTAGTATTTATTTCAAAATGAGGGTGTAATAAGCTAATTATCTATTCTTCACGTCGTCCTTAAAAAAAGGGCAGCCACAAAAATCTATTACCGACACCTTTCCTTTTTACCAAAGACGCATAATTGTACAACCTGAGCCGCGCACTGTGCACAAATGATTTATAACCTCGGTCTAGTTAATTGTATTTTTCTTCCAAAAAACCATCGGGTATTATCTCCCGGCGGTCGACAGGTAACAAATCTCGCTTTTTAAATATTATTACTCATCGTATTCGATTTGGGAACGAGCTGGCTACGAATGCTTTATCACCACCTACTCGACGTCCCGCGGCTCACGATTCTTTGGTCCCCCTAAACTTTATTCAAATGCGACACACTTTTGTCTAGCCTTCTCCATCGCACACGTAGAAATTAATGGCCGGCCGAGTGTTGCCGTCTCGTACTCCACTAAAATAGACTGTGCCCAAGCGCAAAGTGTTCGTGTCAAAAGTTTTGTATAGAGTCGGATAATGGCTTACGAAATTTTTCCCCTACCTTGTGACTTTTTTTACAGTCGAGTTTACATGCTAGGGTCGTGAAGTAGTGTTAAAAAATGTGGATCGCGTTTTGATGTGGCGTTTATTGAGGCGCTTTTTGTGCGACTTCGGTAGATGCCTTCTCCGCTCTATGTGAGCGCGGAACACGATTCTGTTATAGTATGAACAACAGTGTCAGTTGTAAATAAGGATTTGTATAGACCATACGTATCGGTGTAGTGGACTCGACTCGATCTTTATTACCCTTAACGGATTCAATGCGGACATAATAATTATTGTTTTAGATAAACCCGTTGATTATTATATTTATATTTAATAGTTTAGTGTCCAACAAGAACCTTGAAGGAATATATTAGTGATTTGCAGTGATACTGAAGATTGTTTATTGGTGTGTTAGTGCTCTCTGCTAAATTATTTGAGTGAAGTCACCTATAAATCCAGTTATTGGAAGGATTAATTGTAAGTATATTTTTTATAATGTTACTAACTTTTAATATCCTTACTTAGATATATAAACTGTAAAAATTTTAAAAGAGCATAAACTTTTGCAATATTTTTCTAATATAATAACAAACATTGATAAAGTTTAAAAGTAATGATTAGGCAATGATTAATCATACGTAACACTTTAAATTATAGTTTTTTTTAGTTTCTTATACAATTTAAATTGAACTTAGTTTTATACTAATAGTATAAATAATAGTGCTGGGATTTGACATCAAATAATAATTATAAATAAAATAAACTTTGTGATAAAAGTGAACTCGTTACTGGTACTTTTGAATTGTAACGGCATAGCAAGTGTAGATGAAAGATTTGAATGTGGCATTGAGAGAGCGGGATAGAAAATTACAAATTAGCTGGTAACATATTGAATATTAGTAGGCTGATATATTTTCAGCTCAGCACAAATCGACTAAAAACCATACAAAGGAATGCATCGTGATAAAAGATGTCATCCGGACCCTGGGACCTTGCAACGAGATGAAATATCAATCAATCAATAACAATCCTTATACCTATGAGGTCAAAGTTCAATATGGATCGGCATTAACCAACAGTTTATTTGGATTTTTTCTCTAACATACAGGCCGACCGAAACTTCAGACCTAGCTTTGGGAATTCATAAAATCAAAGCTGGTTCGGAATCCGTTTTGTTATTCTCCGAATACGAATGCTTTTTATCGACTTATTTTACTTTTTAGCTTAAACAGGCACTAACCTACGGAAATTATATAAAGATTTTGGTTTGATGATAAAAAAAGTTTACTTTTTTTCTAAACCATTCATTGTAACGTATTTCCATCAACAGAAGTCCTCATATTTTCATGAAAAATCATTTTAAACTTATTGCCGGTTCATCGGGTAGTCGGTTTCAATCAGAATCTAATTAAAAAGAATTTGCGTGACATAATAACTATTGTTTGACAGTTCGCCGATCTTGCTTAGCGGCTTATTTTTCTTGTGCAAGACGTTAATCTGATTAGGTTCCTAAATGCGATTAGGGGCTCGCTAAGCACGTTTAGCGATCATTGTGCAAGCGGTCTAATGCCTAGTGGTATCCAATCGGTTGAAGGGACACGAGAGGAGCGAAAATGTGACCGGTCCACGCGCAATTTTAATGCAACTTACTGCTTTTAAAATTAAAATTACCTCTATTGCAAAAAAATCAGCGCATTATAAAATTAAGTAATTATTAAGGTACACATAAATTTAATAACAATATTTTTTATAACATACGAATAAAACTGAATTGTTCCTAGAAAAGAGAATTTTAGGTACACTTTGTGATTAATTTTATCAAACAATGGATGATTAATGAAAAGTATGTTCAATCAGAAAGTGAGTTGAATTTGTACTTTAGTTATAAAAATTTATATATCTCTCTCCCTCTCTTGTCGTGTAACTAGGTAATTTCTTTCGAAACAGTGTGGTGAAAGGATTTTAAGTGCGCCTTAAGAGGCTCCTTTCGAGCCATTAAAATTGATATAACGCACGGAACTTTGGATCTCACTTCACCTTTGTAAGAAACTAGAATTGAAAATTGAATCTTCGCTTAAATCCTCACGCGTCCCACCTGTGTAGAATCCAGCGTTTATCACTTAGGTATTTTTGTCAGAGACTTCCTTAGATAGCGGTGCTCTCAACGGCGAGGAAATGAAATTCTTATCGTGCTCCAGTAGAATGAAACTCACTTCTTTCTTTGCTAAGGAAATATATCGGGGGTGCAAACTGATTGCTAAAAGGTATCGCGAAAATCCCGCGGCTTTTAAAAATCTAAGGAACGATGCGGTAGTTCATTTTATTCGATGAAACATGTTTCTTTTTATTATATTTTCAAATGAGGTGTCATGTTACAAAGTATTCCAACTTAAAATGAATAAATAAAATATTTTAAGAAAATGAACATCATTTAAGTTTAAAAAATTGGTAACTATTTTTATTATAAAACAAGTTTGTATAAGATATTAATAATAAGAATAGAGCATTATGATTCACTAAAGGATTGTAGCAAAGAATTATATGAATCTCGATTACAATCGAAGTAGCAAATGCGTTCAAAATCAGCAACAATGATGTTCCCTTTCTCATTTTGACGCAAGCAGAGAAATTTACGATCACCCTCGCGAGAGAATACTTGCCATGTTTCTAAAAATGTGTCAAACTTTTTTACGAATTTCTTTCATTCAGGCCGACCTTCCTCTCTAGCCTTGTGAGTTTTTATTTCTGTTATATTGTTTATTTTTTATTCTCTATTGAAACGTCAGCTAAAGGATTTTAAACAGTCTCTAAACAGTGGACAGACTTGGATAATGAAATTTCTCTTTTCTTTCGGCTTTTTGAAAGTTTTGAATGCTGTTGTTTTTTGCGTCGTTTAATTTTCTGCAATGGTATTTCAAATACACTTTTGACATGTTTAATTAAGTTCTAGTACTAACAAATTATGGATCATTGACATCTCAAATAAATGAATTGAATTGAAAATACGTTGTGAAATCATTTTTTGACCTACAATGATAAAAAAATTATTACTTGTATTTAATTAAACTTATAACACAGCTAACGTGTCATAAAAAAAGTGTGTTCATTTTTCGGAATGGCTTTCTTCGATGACATCTGAGAAAATCATCATAATCAGCATCATCTCAAGGACAAGATCCCGAGAAGTTGGTTTAGTGCTCAAATCCATTTTTGACTTGATTAGTTGAAGCTTTTTTCCTGATGAATACTTCATCTTACTTTTATTCTTATTTATCTCAATAAAATTTATCATAGCTAGCAGCAATGATCGAAACCTTAATCTCTGAATCCGATTTGTTTGTTTTATCAAAATGCACAAAGCACGTTTTGCATAATCGGCTTATTTTGAATTTATAGAGTGTCTCCCTGATTCCCTTGGCCGCGGATTGGAACTGGTTCACATAGCTTTTTTGGTCTTTTATATTTTCAAACGATGAGAATTTATGCTGGATTTTAATATGAATATTATTAATTATAGTTTATTTACTGTATTCTTAAGCGCTGAAGGGAGAAGTATAAAGAAAATCTTGAGGTAACTATTGAGTATCCTTGCAGCGGCAATGGGTTTGCAACCTGTCACGTACCTAACTACTGCTGAATGTATGCTAAATTTACTGTTTGTTAATGTACTGTTTACTGTTTCCCTGACGTGTTTTAAGATCACGTTCACAGAATCTTAGGTAGTTAATGGGTTGGTAGGATTACGGCATTTGAGTTTTTTTTGTTTGTTAAGTATATTGGTCAGTATGTCAAATCTTATTTTACTAAATGAATGTGTTTACATGACGTGGGTCAAAAAAAATATTAAACTATTTAAAACTTAAAATATCTATTAATTGTATGTACTTACACAAATTGATATTGTTTTTTGATTATAATTTAAAATTAAATTTAGAAACATTAGCATAATTTTCAAATCTGAGATGACGTAATTCAAATTAGTACTTAAATAAAAAAACCTCTTCCCAAAAACTATTTTTTGAGTAAAAGTGTAACTTTAGGCAAAAATACGAGGTAAAAGAAATGGAACCTGTTTAAATAAATATTTATAAAAGATTACACCAAAATCAATCGATTTGAATTTATAGGATAAATAAAATAAGAATTCATTTCAAATTAATTTCAATTTGATTAAATTCATATTATTTGTGAAAACAAATCAACCATTTTTTTGTTTTCTAAAACAGCTTCTTCATAAATTAACATATTTATTTAGTTGGGAAATAAATTTATGGTGTTATTTTCTTAGTCAAATACGCTTATAAATAGTTACTTGGGTCGGTATAAAATCAACTGTTCTAAAGTAGGTACATAAATAAAACAATTAATTTAGATAAATAATATGTAGGTAGTAATAATATTCAGATACAGTTGATACTCCACAATCGATTACGTAAACTACAATATAAATGTCTGATTTAACCACATTTACAAATAAAATGTCTATTTAAATAAGCATCTATATTGACATCAGACACCTTGAGATGCGTCGAAGATGTTTATGTTACTATCTGATCATAAAACTTACAAATTATGGACGATCGACTACCAAACACAGAATACATATCGTAAACTAGACAATCCGAATCAGTGTCGCCACAGATGGAAAAACCGTAAGCACTATCCAATTTTTTTCGAACGTTTACATTTTGAATTTGAAATTTAGAACGCGTAGGTGCACGAATTAGACGCTGTGTAAAAAGATTTTAATCTATTCCGTATGTGGGCAGTGACTTATAGTTCTTTTTTTGAATTATAAATTCTGCTTTCCGACTCGAATAGATCAACTAATGAGACTGTAGACTGTGTAGTTGGTGTGAGGTACGTAATCTACTGAGGCATCGGTAAATCAAAATGACAGGGTGCGTTAGGTAATTACTAGGACTTTACGCTTTGGAAGCTCGTTTAATTTAATGCGTTGTTATTTATTATAGTGTCAATTAAAATAATATCATTCAGAATTTCGGCTAACATTAACTCCTTGTTACAGAGTTCACTTGTCGTAGTAGTCTTTTCACACGACTAAATTGATAAAGTTTAAAAAAAAACTTTTAAAGATAATAATACGCTGCTTTTAAATAGTTACTTACCTATTATAAAATTATCATCATACATAAGGCTGGGTTTACACCGAGCGCAGCTGCCCACAACTGACAGCTTTTAGATTAGGCCCCCACCACACCCCGCGGGTATCCGCCGCGCCCCTCCCCAATTGAGAGCTCCATGCCGCGCCGGCTAAATTAGTAACGGTTACCAAATTGGTTTTTAATTTCAGACCCGTTATTAGGTAGGTTACTGAGTAGGAATTATTTAAAACTGATATGGTTTTTTGTCTTGAGGAAGATTTTGGATGGATTTAATCTGATGTGCAAAAAAAAAAAGAAACTGGGACGTATTTTTTATAACTTAGCTAAAAATGTACTGAGTCATAGCATGAAGTAAATAACAAACAAACAGTAAAATTAAATGATTCGCTTTAAAAAAAATTATAGCACAATAAATTAATATTACTTAGTACTTTTTGTCATTCATTCATAGTGTTATGTCATAAAGTTCATTTTACACAAATAAATTTATTGAAACAATGCATGCCCTAAAGCTTAGTTCAAATAAAACAAACGTAATATTGAGTTACAAGTACAACATTCGGACATTGAGAAATCTTTCATCTGATCTGTATTGGCCGGCTGTTGTTCACTGTTTTTTTTTCTCTTTCTTTATTTCGGTCCAGGGCGCGGCCCTGCCCTAGTCACTGCTTTAGCCCATCCCTAATTTTAATGGCTGCTCTGAACATCCGGATAGCTAAGTATGGAGTTGGACTAGACAATTATTTTATTAGGTGTGATTTTAAATACGTGTGATTGGTCTAATTCGGTAAGAAATTATTTAAAGATTTTATCAGCTCGCAGTGTTTCTGTTTTTTACTTCTTATTGTTTCTTGTTTTTTTTTATTGTTTTAATAACCTATGTTTCTAAGTTTGGTTGTATGGAACTGGCGCTAAAGATCGTCTAACTAGTTTTTTTTGAATAAAAACCATGGGCAAAACTTTGTTAATGATATCATTACGATGAAAAATATGATTCTTATCGTGCACCAAAGCAGTTACCAACAATACTGTTTAGAAAAACATATAAAAAGTATATTTTAGGTGTTTAATAGCATTTACGTTAGTAAATTGTTTAAGAGTGGCGTATCTAATTGCTTTAATTAAATTGTGGTACGCCTATCAGAGTATTTTAAACTCTGTGCTATGATTTTTACAACGCCGTCTTTTTATGAATTCCGCTATTTAACGGAATCATATTGTTTGCAATTCATTAATAGTCATTTAAAGTAGTTCAATTCAAGTTGTGTAGTATAATTCAAGAAAATTAACTTATTCTTGTGTAAATAAAACTCAATCAAACTTTTACTATGGTATGGTAGATGGAGGCATAAATTCAAAAACAAGTAATATTGAAAGATAAAAAATTCATTGTCGCTCGACTGGATTCGAACCAGATACCTTTACTATCAAAAGGTGGAGTCACTCCTACTAGACCACTGGTGCTCTTAATAAAAAAACTTACTCTTAACACCATTCACACACCTTCTCATGTTCACATCCAGACTCTTTTGTAGGTTTTTTGTCTGAAATTAATAACTGGCGTCATAAATTAATTAACCCAATTCAGATTGGATTCCCGTGTAAGCGTAATACAACTATAAGTCATCGGTGCAACCCTTCCCTGCAAGCTGATGCATGAAATACGACGGACCGACGCTCGACGCCGGGCCTCATAGACCCCATGTTGGATCCAGCTTTTTGCGACATTCAACTCGTAATTGCTGAAAAGTTTTCACGCGGAGTCGTGGTCACGCGTATTTTATTACTATGAAATTGAATTATTTATGACGACAGCGCGACCATTGAGCGTCGGTAGCTGAATTTTAAAAGTCGTATTACTGTGGTTTGAGTGAGGCGATCGAGAGAACTTTTGTTCTTTTTTTTGCAATATCACTAGTATAATGAGAGCCCCGAATACCCCGATTCATAAATGTGAGTCATGCTAGTTGAACAACGATAAGCCCAATTTAATTTTCATGGCCATCGTACTACTTTAATCATTATAGGGATACAACTTTATGTACGTTTGTGTTTAGTCCTTGGTTGTACGTTTTTACTAATTACTAAGCCTATCTGATTAGTATTGCCCCCGTTCCGTCAAAATGACGTATCAGCGCGGGAGGCTTAATTGCGTCGCCCCGTAAAGCCTGGCGCAAGATTTATGTATATCCAATCCCGGCCGCCTAATCCCGTTCCTGGCCCGGGTCAATCCGACCCCGGAAAGGTTTTCCCGGTTATTTTCCGTGGAACTTTTAATCCCACCGAATACCGACATACATCATAGAGGATTAAGAGGTTTAAATTGGAAGTTACCGACGTCCGAAATAAATTTAAATCGGCTGGCAGTCGGTATTGTGATATCGGCTCAGATGCTAAATGGGAGCCAATTTTATCCCGCAAGTAAATCTTCTGAGTGAATAGAAAAAATGGATGACCGCAATATTCTTATAATTGAATGATTCGATGCGTAATGAAATTGTTACAATATTGTTATACTCCTATATCATAACTCGTGGGAGGAGAAAATAAGTGTTATTTCAACAATACAATTGAATGATGACTATAATATGATGAGAGCACAAAATACTGTCTAAAAGAACTGTCTAGACCAGCAAACAAAAATACAAATCATGCATCTTTCAATACAGCAATATCCTATGTTTATACCAACGAGTATAATCCATAGACATTCCATTCGCATACATGCAGCATGGTACCGAATTAAAATGGAAACCAATAAGGGCACGATAAATCACACAAAGCGTCTAGCTTGCGTCCCTTCGAGAGAACCCTTGCCACCTGACCACCGGCACAGTTGCATACCTTTCTCTACTTCCTCATATCTATCTGTATACCTTCCTTTACCTACCTTTATATATACCTTTCTACTTTTATATATACCTTTGATTTACGCCTGTAAAAACAAGAATAAAAACTGTCTGTTTACTAAAATAAATCAATTAAATAAAATCAAAATGATCCTTGTGATTTTATTGAATTACCTTTTCACTTTTACTTTGAATAAATATCTTACTGTAAGTACACAATGTTCGTTTCCATATTTTCTGACTAGATGAAATAACCATTAAAACAATATTCATCATATACATGGTTATTGATGTTTTTAAATAAAAAAAGATATATTTTATTTGGTAACGTTTATTTAAAACTCTGAGTTTAGTATTATAAGCCTATGGTTTGCCAGATTCGTTTTCAAAAAGTATTTCAACATAACGCAGTATCGTTTTCACACGTCCGCGTGTAAATAACTAATAAATTAACCCAATGCAAAGTCCTAAGCCTAGACACGATCTGATAACTGAAACTGTACAGCTTATAATCATCCTATGTATTTTATAGTAGAAGCAACTAGATGTGTAAACATGTTAATGTAGTTAACATTAATGTGTGGGTTTGTGTGCGTGTGATTTCAGATTCAGATAAAACATAATTTTGTTATTAGATTTTAAACGTTTATATAAGTGAGTTTGTAGATAAAAACGATAAAAAATAATTAAAAATATATCTACTACTGTATCTTTGGAGGTCACTACCATCAGTTAACAGTTTACAGTAAGCTATTATGTAGAAAGTGGTTTTTTTTATTTTTTTTTTATACTACGAGCTGATGGAACAAGCAGATGGCCCACTTGATGTGGTAACCATTACCTACAACAAAGCATTGCTTCGTAAGTCACGCCCGATAGGAACGTTCCCTACGATGCACAGCAACGCTGCTTGGCGGCAGAAAAAGACGTGGTGGTAGTACTTCCCCGGACGAGCCCTTCACAAAGAGCTTTACTACTCTTAAAATTGATGTTTTCTTATGCTTTTGATTTTCCAGACTTTTCAAAAGTGCGTAACCTACGAGGATGACCCACTTGTAAAGCATTGCTTTACAAGTGGGTCATCTGCTTATTCCATCAGTCTTTAAAGGACGTTGGCGCCTACAACCGATTTTTGTTGTGACCCCAAATGTAGATAGCTTCACGCGAATGAATTCGGGGGAAGCCGTGACCTACGAAGCAATGCTTTGCTGTAGGTGATGGTTACCACATGACAGTGGGTCATCTGCCTGTTTCATTGCCAAGTTGTATACTAAATGAAGAGTGTGGGCGCCTACAAACAATTTTTGGGGTGACCCCAAACGGAAATAGCTTCGAGCGAGCGAAGTCATGGGATGTTCCACTAGTCTAAAACTTGCTACAGTATGCGTTAATGCAGTCAAGCCTACAGCACAGCGTCCGTCGGCCAACACAACACGGAATTGGGTTCGTAAATCATTAATCAGGCGCGTCATTTGTTCGCGCCAAAATTATTAATGTCCGCACCGGTGCTGCTGTGTCGCCTCTTTAAAACGCAGTTACAGAATAACGCGATTGAGTTATAGTGTTTACTGTTTAGGTTTGAGAGTAAATAATATTATTCAATGCCTCGCTTGAGGTCTGGGGTCGTACCATTACCGGCCGTACCGTAAAAGACTTATTGCGATTCAGAGAATTGAATAGCAATAAGACTTCATGATATTTAACTTTTCTGAATTGCTGTCATTTGACAAATTGTATTAGATTTAATAGCGTCAATTTTTCCATTGTTTATACAATTCAGATATGAATCGCAATAGGAAATTCTCTTCATTGTAATTAAATTTTTGGAAATGTAGTCATTTGATATTTTTATTTTTTATTTTCACGCCACACATTCTTCACCATCTTTTTGCACGCCCATAATGACTAGTAGATAATGCTATTAGCATTAAGTCCTCTTAGCACTACATTGTTTTGTGTGAAAGTTTTAAATAATTCGAACACATAGTCCAAACATATAAATAAATGTTTGGACTATGTGTTCGAGTTGTCCAGACTTCTACACAATAAAGTCGAATAAAAACGCGAATACCAAACAGCGATGTGAAGTGTGAAGAACAGCATTTCGAAACCAGACATTTTCTATATTCATAAATATTCTAATTTTACACGTAGTATAAATCATACACTTATCCCTAAAAGTCGGCCGCATATAGCATATATAGTTCGTCCAAAGTCGGCGTGGCTAATCAAGTGTAAACTTGTAACTTAGTTGGGTGTTCAGAGGCTGGGCAACCCTTCCTACAACCTGCCACAGTTTATTTGAGGAATAGCTGGTGTCCTTCATAAAAAATACAATTTCTGACTGAGATCTGCTATATTGAAGTAAATAGGTGTGAATTTTCTATACAAACTGTCATAATTTCAAAATACTCGATGATGACCGAGATGGTGAGCCGGAATGTACTAAATTGCAATTTATTTAAGTGCATTTCGATCCAGTACCGAATAAGGCATCAGACATATCTGAAAACCAGCGCCGCTTCACTCTGTGGAGCGGCATAAAAGCTGAGATGGGACCCGTTTTGGCTCACGCACACGTACAATGCGGTACTGCTTTCAGCGAAAAATATGTTGTTCTTTTAGTTTTATGGATAGGCTAGGTATGTATCTCTCTTTCTATTTGTTTAAAAACCTGTTTCTAGTTTCAATTTTATCTGTGTATGCCTACTTTATTCTGAGGTACCTACCTAATCCTGTAATTTGTATCTTTGTTCTATATAATATATATATTTATATATCTACCTATATAATACAAACTGTATGTACTGATTTGCTCGTGTTGTATTTTGTGTGTGTGTGTCCGAAATAAATGCTTTTTCTTTCTTTTCTTTCTTTACATATTAACGAATTTCAACAACCGGTTGAGTTGAAACTGGTAAAAACATCTTCAATCGTTTCTATAGACTCAAATTTGATGCAGCCATAACTCGTCTAGCAAGGATTCGTATCAGGGAAGCTGAAGACAGATCAACTTTCTTCAAAAAAACCTCCAAAAATATCTACAGGCTAACAACGAACGGATTAAGGGCTAATGTGTTTTTGATGTTGACTAAAATAAATATTTATACAAATTATCACCAACATACGCATTTGTATTTATCATTTTGCATTTATCATAAGCATTTTTTTACTACATGTTTATAAATAAAAAGAAAAAATACAAACAAGTCAATGCTTTGTTTGGTGATGGTTACCACTTCATATCAGGTGGGCCGTCATTTTGTTCCATCTGATGAAAACTTCGCATACAAGATGCATACTTGACGTAATTTAAACGAATAAAACTATTGAAACTATTATGTATTGAATCACAAAATTCCTACGTAATTTAAACGCATAAAACTATTGAAACTATTATGTATTGAATCACAAAATTCCTAGTCATAAGGCCTGACAATGTTAAATCTACATACATACATACATAATAATGCAATAAATATACTGAATACTGAACTTTACAGCCAACTGTACCCCAAGTATGAGTTTTGCTTACGATATTTCGTTTTTCGTTTTACGTTTTTGTTCCGTGTTCATTGCGGGTTTTGTAAAGTTCCATATCGGTATCCCTATCGCGTCTTCATACAAAACCTGCAATGAACACGGAACAAAAAATTAAAACGAAAAACGAAAAACGAAATATCGTATGCAAAACTCATACTTGGGGTACTGGCATCATGCTTATATAGTGAACCAGCCATTCTCCCAGCCTGTGTCGCCAGGGTGTCGGAAGGGTTGCCGCGGGCCGGGCGCAATAAACTGTCGCAGGACTCCTCTGATTAATGGATGTGTAATTGTTCCCACATAATGTACAATAACTGGCAGCTATACAGTATGCGACCTTGTGTTTTTGTTCTTGCTACTTTATTAAAAACAAAATTGAACTTCACTGCTAGAATTCCTGGGTAACTTTGTAAACTACCCGTTTTGTTTTTCAAATCGATAAATTATTTTTTTTATTCTACTTCCTCAACCATATGGATGGACCACGTGATGTGAAGCGGTAACAGTCTAATGTAGGTATACCTACTTATCTAAACTATATAATCAGGTACATACTTACATCAATAATTGTGACTAAAGCGATCAACTGAATTATTCTTATTTATATGACCAATAAATTGTATTTGTTGCTTAGTTTTGTCGCCAAAATTCAAAATATTTTTAGGGCCATTAATACTGAACATTCCAACAAGAAGGTCCCAGGGTTGGCCCAATGCTTTATAATGAACTCTCGAATTGTTTCGCTAACTAATGTCCTTGTAATTGTTCTTGTATATGTGAGTCCTTTAATTCAATTTGAATTGTTCGCTTGTCTCAAATTTACTATTTTCGGGGTCTTGGGAAAGTTTAAGATAAGACATCAAAGTTATGCCTAAACTGGCGATAATTTCTTGAACAATTTACTTAAAACAAAGCGGCTTCACGACCAAAGAGTCTCTGGGCATAGATATCCCCTCAGATCTCTTAGCACCACTTGGTGCTAAGAGATCTGAGGGGATATCTATGCCAACTCTAGATAATTTGAGGATATACTTATAAAGACAGACTAGACAATACGCCACAAGACTTTCTAGAACTTTTTACTGGTAATTCTCGAAACGCTCGGCATAAAACGAGAAATAAAGAGAGACCTAAACGCTCCTATACACATACACTCAGTGGCGTAGCTATCGTAGGGCCAGGTGGTAGCAGTGCACCAGCACCCCGGAGCTCAGAGCGCCCTCTAACCTAAGCTTTGAAAAGAGAGGGTCAGCCAGCTCCCGAAGCTAGAAAACCTTGAGCCTGCTCACAAAATTGTTTCTCTATGCCCGATTCTTTCTCTATGGACTGGGGCCGTTGTCCACCTAGCATACACTTCATATATCAACTCTATTCCTCCACGTGTGATCGACCTTATTGAAAATAAGTTTAGTTAAATCATATCCTGGGCTTATACTAGTAAAAAAATGGTATCATAGTTACTACGGTTACCGTCATCGAAATCGATAGGACTATCTACGGTGATACTATGTCGTACACTTTGTATGTAACCTTACCTTGAATTAATGTTGTATCATGCTAATTCATTTGGCGTTGTCAATGATTGTTGTCAACCTGTTATTAAAAATTCCTTGTTTTTAGAGAAGTTAATTAAAAATCTAAAAAATTTTTTAAGGATTCCAACAGTACAAACCTATATTTTATTATGGCACTCGAATACGGGCAATTTACTCTGGAATTGTAGAGCTGTCTCGGTCACACAGAGAGTTCATAAGAGGGATACTGCAGCAAAAAATAGCACTTTCTAGCAACCATTATACCAACCAAACAATAAACCATACCTACCAACATAAAAAAAAGCCCGGAATAGCGCAAAAAATTCAAACTCAACTCTGTTCTATCTTAAGGCTAGGTCACGCACCTTATTCGTTCCATTTAACGCGTACTCAATTACGTGTGGTTTGACTCTTTATCACCATAGATAAAAGTGAAGACAATACATACCGAGTAAGGATGCTGGTATTACTAAAGGAAAAGACGGAGTTGGTTTTTATCTTTCTGCTAAATTAGTAACCTGAAAAAGTTTAGGTTTAACCTACTGGACTTAGGTAATAAGCATTACTCATATCTAATTTATTTAAAATCGAATTGAATCGATTGAGTGCGAGTGTAGTAAGTTTGTTTATGTATAGAATCGATGTTGCATTGAAAAGTTGTGAAAATATAGGTACCTAGGTTTTTGTAGAGGAATGGTGTGATAGGAAAGCATTGTTCAAAATGGACAAAAGTTTCATTTTTTTAACTAAAATGCTTAATTCTTTGCCCAATCAGCTCAAAAATCAAAATTCAGAAGCATAAACAAAACTTTCATCAATCTGAGTAATCCGACCTTTCGGATTGAAATCTGACCCGTCCGTCGGGTCACATCACTAAAGACTCTATCCTTTTCCTAATTCAACTAAAGATAAATAATTCTATCAGCTGTGTGGGGTAATGCTGGGTGGGCGAGTAATTGCACTAATTACGTCAGTGCTTCTGTGTTATTATCAATGAATTATTGATGTGCTGTAGCGTGTGATAAATGATCTCCGCTTGTTAACTAGACAATAATTATATTTTTTACTATCAATCGAGAACTGTAACCATGTGTCTAGAATACTTCTAGCCGGGTCTAACGATCATCAGTTTTTATAAATTGCATACGTGACCTTAGCTTTAAAAATATACCGCCGAATTCAGTAAGTTCATCTATTCGGCAATAGATGTCGCTGTTCATAACTCAGGTTTCACGTTTCACCAGCTGCTACGAGGTAGCGCCACCGTAAAACTGTCGTGTTTTATTATTATTTTATTGCTACTCTCGGTTATCAACGTTGTTTATTGACATTCTATTACAAAGCAGTAAATAAACAAGCGTGTAAGCAATAAAAGTGGTCGTTCATCATCTAAGCGAGATTGAGACGATACAGAAGCGACAAATGTGCCGTAGTTCGGTATTAAAACGTTAGAGGGCGTGATTTATGGTAACATTGACGTTCGACGCTTGAAATTGGTTTAATGGGCGATTATGAGCGCATTAGTTTTTACGATGCATTTGAACGTGGTAGTAATGGGTAGTTCTACAAATATTTACACGTTCTCGGTAATAAGTGATTCAATAAAGCTAAATAAAATTAACATTGTAAAGCTTAACTGGTTAGGGGTGTTTAAGTGCGTAGGTATTAAAAACAAAAACATTTTTACTTACTCACTTAAGGTATCCATAATTCCATACGTCAGTATAACGGGGCACATGAGACTAATCTTAATAAATTGCATTTTTTTTATCATATGTTTTTGCTTTTGGAATAAGCAGATGGCCCATCTGATGTTAAGTGGTTACCATTACTTATAACAAATCATTGCCTCGTAAGTCCAGCACGATATGAACGTACTCTACGACACACTGCCCTGCGTCCATCAACTTGAGGTATACAGATGTTAAAGCCTCATATACCTGTAATTTCACTGGCAACCACGACCTTCAAACTGAAATGCAGCAACGCTGCTTAGCGGCATAAACATAGGCATGGTGGTAGTACTTCCCCAGACGGGCACTTCACAGAGACTTAAAATACAATTTTAGGAAATAGACAGAAATGCAGTTTGAAAAATAAAACAGCTATGTAGGTAGGTATAGGTTGGTACTCAGAATAACTTACAGAATACAATTATGAGTAAACAATACACCATTTACAGGTTTTTGAGTAAGTAGGAATATATAGGAACGCTTTACAATTTTAGGTATTATACTTAATTGTAAAATAAAAAAATACCTTAATACTTCATAATAAAAATACAAATCTATATTCAATCTGTCATCACCATGCGCCATAATGTATCGTCCATCACACTTTATAATAATACCCGAATAGGGGTAAGTTACCCCTAAAATTAAAAATGGCCGCTGGCGCGAACGCTCTCGATTGGTGGCCATAACTCATTGCGCCGCCACTAGGGGGCGCCAGCTACGAGCCATTTGTCACTGTCAACCCCCTCCCCTTCGGAGAAATATCTACTCGGAAGATGTGGGGATGTTCCAGTGACAATGTTTTGTATCATTTTGTCTTGAATAAAAATGTTTAACTTGCCTTAAGAAATTAGGTAAAAACTAGGTTACCTAAAAGAAAACGAACTACTCTGACATACAAAATTACAAACCTCTGTTTTCTTGGTTAAAGCTAAGGTCATATTTTTATTTTACTACTAAAAGTCTGAGTTTAGGATAGGCTTCAGTTAGTACTAGTTAAGTTATGATGACGGTTCACTCTTGGAAACTATAGTAAAGCAGTCATTTAGTCATCACTAGTCCATGATTGACAATTTCACCATGTAGGCAGAAATGTGATCTATTTGAGATAATTTATTCGAGAGAAAGGAAGAACAAATATTATTAAGTAGAAAATCAATTCATTGAATCCATGATCAGAATAAAATACATGGATTAAAATCTTAACCGTGCTTATGGAAAGGCGTGGTGGATAGATATATACATTCCACTTCACAACCTCTTAATAAAATAAATAAATAAATAAATATTGGTGGACTTTCCACACTGCACTATCTAGCACCAAACTAAGCCAAAGCTTGTAATATGGGAACCAGATAGCTGATATAATACATAAATATTTTTTTTTGTAAATACATACCTACTTATAATATTATATAACACCCAGACAGAGAACAATCATCAACGTTCATCACACAAATGTTTGTTCTCGGTGGGGATCGAACCCACGGCCTACGGCGCAGAAGGCAAAGCTAATAGCAATTGAGCTGTGAAGGCTCTCATTATTTTAGCCGTAAGACGTCTTTACTGATCATAAGCCTCCCTATATTTTGGAGTAGCTGATCTTTTTTAGCCTGCATGCAATGCACGCTACGCTTGTAGGATGACCCCGCATGTGTTTTGATGCGATGTCTCCAGTAGATAATCTTTTTGTCCCAACGGCCTTCAATTCTCCAAGCTCTATCAGACTGATGGCGTTCTCACTAAATAAATTTTAAATTGTAGTCAATCTCTTACTGAAATCGTAGCTGCACTTGGCTTGGTTCAGTGCCTTAATTATTAATTAATTTGTTTCATGTTACTTCTACCTGCGTTGATATTTTTAACTATATTTATGAATAGACCAAGCCATAACTTAGAAGGACAGCTTCTATACACTGATTAGGTTTCGGAACTAACTACAAAAGATTCTATCAAATATTCAAAATTGATCGCAACTTGATTTTAGACTTTGTGACGTAGAAGATAGAGTATAAACTTGAAACGGATAATAATAGAAAAAAATGTGATATACCCAAAACTTGCGTGATACGCGGTAGTTTCTGAACGCACCTCACGCACTTCTTTCGAAATTATTTAATATATACAGGTTAGTTAAATGTTTTGATATTTTTTTCTATGTAGAAAACCGGGAAGGAAAAATGTGTATACCTACCTAATCTTAGTTTTGGAAATTTTTAAACATGAATAACATAATACTTGGTAAAAATTTTAGACAACCAGTTTTTGAGAGGTGGATTCTACCTTAATTATTTGTTTTAAAGAACTGAACTCTTGTGAAAAGTTCAAATTTCACTGATATTATCACCATACATGTTTCGTTTTCGTCAAAATATTGTGACTAAGTCCTGCGTAGTAAGTACATTATAACTATCGCGACAGCACCCAACAACAGATATCGCAGTAAAATTTATGATTGCAGCATTACCCCCATTTAAGTCCAATAAGAGCTGACCAAAAATAAATCAACCGGAACAACTCTATCTTTGAAACAACAAAGCATTCGCATTCGCAACGATTATTATCTCTAAAACAAACTTAATGCATTTAAAGCTGGTAGCGACACGGTCTAGAGACATTTTGCCTTCTTACCAACTTGCATCTTCGAACGATCAACCCTTATTACCAATCCACTAAAGCCTATTATCTTAAATTCAGCTGAATAAATCTCAATTGAATTGATACATAATTATTTTGCGATAATATCATACCTTAACTAGCAGATAATAAGGTTTAAATTTGAGGGTAGGGGAGCATACGTAGAGTTAGTAAATTCTAGAAGGACCAGTCGTGATCGGGGATCGTGATTGCGACACCGTTCTGCGTGCCCTTTGTTACATGGGTTCTGTAGCCGTGAAAAATCACTTGAACATATGCAAGCCTGCCAGTGGTCTGGCAACGTTCTAATCCAGGGTAGTAGTGGCAAAAACATTTTCAAGCCTAGCCTATATTACAGTTGTTTGAAAGAAAGAAAGACAACGTATTTATTTACACACACCTACGGCCGGTTTCTGAAAGCTCGATCAAAACTAATCGAATGTCAAGTCACTCGCCATTTCAGCTTTTACATCGAATTAGATAGAGATAGCAAGTGACTTGACATACGATTAGTTTTGATCGGGCTTACAAAAACCGGACGTTAGCGAGACACAAAACATAACTTTATTAATGAAATAGCAAGGTAAGAGCTGATTTCACCATGCTCTGTTAGTTACTAATCAAGGATTAACAGGCCGTTAAATCTAACCTTATATATCAAACGCGTACATTTTGACATATTTAACGGCCCTTTAATCCTTTGTTAATTTAACAGAGCATGGTGAAATCAGCTCTAATAGCTGCAAAACGGATTTTGATTCACTGACGTTTGTATATCACCACAGATAGAAAATAGAATCTCGATTCCTTATCATCTGAATTTCAGTTCTTTTGACTTTTTGGTTTGTATCATAATACGAAAACAGTTTATAATATAAAGTATATTTCTTGTATTTATAATGCAAAAATATTACTACTTTAAAAAGCTAGATCTTCTTTAAATTACTCTATACCTACTCCAACCTTCCAAGAAAACTGCATTTTAAATGAGATTTTCAATAAACTGTAGCAAAAAATTAATTGTTTTGCGGTAAGTAGAAGTTTGTTCTTTTTATTGTTCTGACGGTACATTTAAACAATACCGTGAATAAGCATTAGTATGGCACGCGAGGTTATGTAAGGCACCAATTGTACCTACTGCTTCCTTTCTATTTCGATGATTTTGGATACTTTTTCAATCAGTTTAGGCTAATTAACAGTTAGCCCTCCTACCTAATGGGACGGTAAAATTGTGAGGATCGGGGAAAGTCGGTGGATAGAAAAGGCTCCGAATTGTTGTTCCTGGAAATGTACATTTCCAGGAACAACCTATCAGGAAAATATCATTACCATTATCTTCGTCATAACCTATGTAAGTCCACTACTGGACGTAGGTCTCGATGTGCGACTGAGCCATTAAATGTTTAGGGTAGGTCGAATATCCATTGGAATTCCTCAGGCTAGTGATAATGATGAATAAACAGTTGCAATCTCAAAATCTTTCCTTCTGTCACTTTTTTAGCACAGTTTTGTAACTTGTGACCCGGCTTAATTTATTATTTATGGTCAAAGTCTAAGGGTTTTTATTCAATAACAAACAAGCACATTTTAAGAGTAGTTGAGCTCTTTGTAAAGGGCTCGTCCGGGGAAGTACTACCACCACGCCTTTTTCTGCCACCAAGCAGCGTTGCTGTGTTTCGGTTTGAAGAGTGTGGTTGCCGGTGTAACTACAGGCACAACAGGCTTAACACCTGTATGCCTCAAGTTGATGGACGCAGGGCAGTGCATCGTAGAGCACGTTTCTATCGTGCGTGACTTACTAGGCAATGCTTTGTTGTAGGTGATAGTTACCACTTAACATCAGGTGGGCCATCTGCTTGTTCCATTAGATAGTTGTATAAAAAAAACGGCCTACTGGTGAGTAGGCAGTAAGTACGTAAACAATGTTAATAAGTAGGTGAATCTAGGCGCCAGTTCCACGTGACTAAACTTATTGAACAGGCAAGAAACTTACGGCAATCTGTTCACCATAAAACTAATACAAAAAACAACTTTAAACAAAATGATTAGACAGCCCTCACAACTCAGTCAGTAGTAGTTCTGCCTTCTGCGCTGTTGGCCGTGGGTTCGATCCCCACCGAGAACAAATATTTTTGTCATAAACGTAGATGTATGTTCTCTATTTGGGTTTTATAATATAAAATAGGTTGTGTTTACAAAAAAATATAATGTAAGTATCAACTAACTAATTTGGGGCTATAATAGTTCTGTGTGGAATGTAAATAAATCTACACTAATATTATAAAGAGGTAAGATTTGTATTTTTGTATTTTTGTATTTTTGTATTTTTGTATGTTTGTATGTAACGAATAGGCTCAAAAACTACTGGTCCGATTTCAAAAATTCTTTCACCATTAGAATGGTACATTGTCCTTGAGTAACATAGGCTATATTATATTTTCAAAAAAGTCAGGGATCCTTACTAAAACTCCAATAATGTAACCCAAGGTGGAAACCAAAAACCTTACATCGCGTGCGCTGCGAAAACTATTGATGATAGAACAAAATAATGTACTACGATTTTGTAGAACACGTCATCATCTACAAAAAATGTCGCGACAGCATATGTCTAACTATTATAGTTATGTCACAATAAGTGTTCTTTTATTATAAAAATTAAATTGAAATGTCGCCGCTAGAATAGGGTCTTTATTTGTACCTTGGTATTAATCCTTATCTAAATAAATCATTTCATATTTAAGACGGTTTCAATACCTATAGATTAATTCTTAAATTTTTCAAATCGGACATTCCATTCAAAAGATATGACGAAATTAAAAATGGTAACGGGTCCACGGGTGCGATTTCACTCGCTCAAGTGCGTGCTGTATGAAATAAGTAGAGGCGAGGCTCGAACCCACGGTCTAAGTTTATCCTATAATGTTCAAAAAATGTATACCCATGCGAAGCTGGGACAGGCCGCTAGTGTTACTATAACTTCTTTTTACACTTTAAAAGTTGATAGAAATGCCGACCAAAATCAGACCATGTTATCCATATCTTTATATTAATCCTTATCCAAATAAATCATTTCGTATTCAAGACTGTTTCAATACCTATAGATTACTTCTTGAATTTTTCAAATCGGACATGCCATTCAAAAGATATCACAAAATTTAAAATTTTAGTTCGCTCTAAAGATGTATATGTGCGAGCGCGCGGTCGCGTTCTCACTCAGCAGCGTATCGGGCGACGGGCAACGCAGCGAGGGAGAAGGGCGTGCAAATGAATGAAATGTATGAAAGATCTAAGGTTATCCTAAAATGCTGAAAAAATTTATGTCCACCCATGCGAAGCTGGCACAGGCCGCTAGTAAATAATAAAATATTGGTGGACTTTCCACACAGCACTATCTAGCCCCAAACTAAGCCAAAGCTTGTAATATGGAAACCAGACAGCTGACATAATACAGCACCAATATTAACTTTGCGTGGTATGTTATCAAAATCAAAAATCAAAAAATGTTTATTTTGCTGCGACACAAAAAACATAGGCGAAAATTAAATATAAAGAGCAATACTGTGACAACAAAATCAGTCGTCACTCAGCTTTATGCTGTAACTATTATTGAAATAAGTTTAAACGCTTGTCAGATAGACTAGACTAGAAATTTCAGATATAATTTTTCGTTTATTTTATATTAAAAAGGTATTCCAGTCTCGTCCAAGTATTTGTAGGACCATAAAAGTTATTCCGCTGTATTGTAATCAATATTTATCAGCGGATCTACATAAAACATTGTATTTTATTAACCCATGAAACGAAGCACGTGGCTAGATCAATTAAAATTGACGGTGCGTACCGATTGCTTAGATATTTTATTTTGATTGCCAATTGATAAAGTTATCACGACTTGATCGAGTAAAATAGCTTTTTCATACCTTTATTCTGTCTTATATTGATATCCGATTTCATTGATTTTTGGTGGATCATGTTTTCATATAAAATACCCAAACTAAACCTTAATTCGGAATCCTCAATTATTACTAGAAAGAAAAAAAGGGTAGAATAAATTTATGCTTCTTCAAGTAGTTTCAGAGTGGATTTGACCAACTCAGAGGAATGCTATCCTTCAGATACAAAATTAAATATTTTCGCAAATATTTTGACAAGTCTACAGTAAAGGTGGAAAAATTTCGTCTAACGCTACTTGAGAGGGTCCAATCCAGTCTTAGACAATCCCTTGTATACCTTGAGCAGCAACTTGTATAATCAAGAATAGATAATTCCTGATAAGGTATTATGCGATTCAAAAGTTCTAAGAGCTCTAAAATACATAGTATTTTTTATGAATCCTTTTTACCAAGACCTCACTCATCGATACACAGTACAAATCCTGGGAATCGCCATATAGCTTCCCGGAAGCTTCGCATTAGGACTACTAGGACCAGGCCAACCCTGCATTAACATGCGAGGAACAGTTGCTCCAGGAGTTATCACGTATCGAATAGAATAGACTCATAATATTTTATGACCCCTTGTGCTCCTTACTAGGCGGTGGCGGTGTTCGAATTTTAAACAAAACACACTCACCTATTCTATTAATTGATGAGGTCGGATATCGGTTGTAGTGCGTCACTATAAAGTTTAGTTTTTTGAGGCTATAACTTTCGCTCAGTAGTTTGTTGTTGAATAAGTAGTAGGTACTCGTAATAGGTAGTTTAGGTACAATTTTTATTTTTAAGACGACGAAGCTACAGAATTTTGATAAGTATTTTTTTTTATATTTTTGGATCAATTTTATTTTTATTTATGAATGAATTTTGTAATTTTTCAATAATCTTATTTCTTAATTTTTATTAATTAAATTATATATGTATATTTTTTTTTAATGTTACATTGTAATTAATTTGATATCTTAGTTTACGCCTTATCTTATCTTATTCCGTTTACGCCTATAATGAGGTGACATTTAACACAATAATTTAATATAATCCTATTGATTTTGTTGGTGTTTACTTTGTTGGTATAACCTAACAATAAATAAATAAAATATATGTCTGTTTCGTACATGAATAGAGAACTTTATAACCACTCAACTGTGAGGCGGATTTTTGCAAAATGGCGTTGACTGTGAGGCCCGTTATGGCCTCCCCTCAATTCAAAAAAAAAACAATGCGTTCATGTTCATGAAAAAACTTGAAGAACTGCAGAGGCTCCCTATTATAAATAACAATTTCAATAATTACAATGACTCATACATAAAACAACGGACAATAAATCGATGTAATTGATAGTTCGCGCTTTCAGCAGGAGGCGGCGACACAAATCATCGCGGACGAATCAGATTCAGTTTTGCCGAACGGCAAATGACGCAAAAGCTTTAGCTGTTCTAACTAAATGATAAATTGACTTTAAATTACCAAGTTTCCTGACTTCTCTCAGAACTCAAACACAAGACGTCGAGGCTGGCTGAAAATGTTTTTCCGGCAACGTAATTATAAGTTTTGTGAAGCGCAAAAGAATTTGGGGATGATGATGTCTTTGAAACTTCTGGGTTGTAGAAATACACACAAATGTTTATAGAACCGAAGGCTATTTAGGTGGTAGGAATGCAGATTCAATTCTTTAAGAATGTGGAATTAGCAGCGTTAGAGTAAAAGTTACCGTTTACAGCGTTACAGTAAAGAGTGTGGTTGCCCCTGTAATTACAGGCACATGAGGTTTAACAGCTGTATTCCTCAAGTTGATAGACGCTGGGCAGTGTATCGTAGGGCACGTTTCATCAGCTAATAGTATAAAAAAATAACGTGGATCATCTATTTAATTTAACTGCAAGCATTTTCATGTTAATCTGCTACATTGTTTTGTTTGAAAGTATACCATCTCAAACAGTAAAACAGATGTACACAGCTTTTCTCGTTTCATATATTCTTTGTCTCCAATTGGATGTAAAATTGACATTTTCATACAGCCATACATCAAAATCTAAATGTACATGAATAGTTAATCATTCGTTAGCATTGCAATCTGCATACGTAACGTCCGCGTGCCGGGCGCAATTAATAATTTCGACACTCGGTGATTAACATTTAAATCAGCTCTAGAATTGGATTTAGGGCTGGCGTGGAAAAGTGGTAGCATGGCACTGTGATTCTCTGAGGTAATAGATGAAGTTTGAATCCAGGTCTGGACAAAACTATGTTATATTTACAAGGAATTGCTGTGTTTCGGATTGAAGTGTGAGGTTGCCGGTCAAATTACAGGAGGATATGTGAAGTTTATTTGTTGTTTAAGTTGACTATTCATTTTTAAGTAACAGAACATTGAAATATAAAGCTGCAGTGAGAATTAACTAGTCATATTTCTTAGTGTATCAAAGAGTCAGACGATAAATACGTAAAAATAACTATTAGATAGAATAAAAACTTGCGTTTTTAAAACCGTATTTGCTCCAAAAGGTCATGACTAGGTAGGTTCTCTAGGCGAAGCTCAGCTCGGCTTGCTTATCTTTGTCAAAAATATCTAAAAATAAGTTTCGATGTATAAAATCGCATTTGACACGTATTTAGTAATGTAGACCAATTTGTCAGGCTGTGTTATCGGTATCAAACAGGCGTCTAGCCAGTTTGCTGTCAAGCGCACTATTTATCTCACCCGGTCCACGGTAGGTTGCTAATTGTATCGTTATAAATTATGCACTTCAATTGAAATAGACACTCTTCAACCATCTAAGACACAAGACAAACAGACCATATTGTACTAGCCTCTGCAAGCCATCGATCATAAATCGCGGAAGAGACCTTGAATTCGCGGTCGTCCGAAAAAAACTAGCTACGTTGAATATATATATAGCTGATAATAGAATGAGTGCGTGATCAATTGTTGATCCGTGACATGAGTTTGATTTTAGCTTTAATTTATAAGGATCCTGCTGAATTCCTTTTCGTTTTCGAGAACTTCGAATGAACTAAAACATACACTGTTGATGAAACTGTTTTGTGAACACAAGTTATGCATTTGTTTATTTTCAGTAACATGATTGATAATATCGAATCGCTTGCAAAAACTTTGATAGGAGCGTCACTACAAAACTTAGCTGCTAGACTAGCCACTTTCTTTTCTTTATTTAGACTGGACTGGCTAGAACCTGTAAATAATGTGTTTTTTTTTTTTTTTTATTGTAATACCTACCTATTGGTTTTGCCGTTTTGCCCGTATCTGTCCATTGTCCGTTTTGTGTATGACAAATAAATGTATTTTCTTTCTTTCTCTTTCTTTCTATTTTCCTTATTTTTCCCATTACTTGGGGTCAGGTCTCCTCACTTTTCTGCGCCAAGGCAGTCTGTTCAGTTTCGGTTATCGGCATGGTTAATTGGGCTTTCGCAAGGTCTGCCTGCATTGATCCATCATGTTAATTGCGGGAGTAGTCCCTAGCAATTTTGAAAAAAAAAAAAACAAATATCATGAAAAAAACAATGCGTCACACGCGACAATCATTTAAAAATTCCCGTGTGGCACACCCGCACACTCGTAATCTGTCCGCAGCGCGCAAACTTTTTTTCATCAAAGCATCAACCACATTGATATGCAAAATGACACCGCGAATCGCGTATCGCATACATACGATTAAAAATCACCGCGGTAGGTGAGCGTGCGTAGCCAGCTTTAATTTAATAGATTTTGCATCATACGCCGACTCCTAATCGTCTAATTTGAAGCGAAAACAACAGGAATATATTACTAGGGATGTAGAACTTTCTTTTGGTTCGATAAATACAATGAACTGTGAATAGTAAGCAGGTCCAACTGGGTCTTATGTTGGTATTGCAGTGCCTATAGTTGACACTTCAAATAACAAATGGGTTAGTGAACTTTGGAAGCATTGGCTCAATGACATTCCGAAGCCTAGTAAAAATGTCTGCGGATAATGTATTGCTATCGAAGTCGTTACAGTCTTTTAAACAGTTGTCTTTTCACTGGCATTTAGGGGTGTTTTATTTGAATGGTGTTTATGCTATAAAATCAGGCTTAATAGCATTTTTTGGCTGTACCATTCGATCAATAGTCATTGTTAACATCATTCTGATAAGTGAATCTATCTGAGTGATGTCAGTGGTCATCATAATCATTAGAACAGATCTAATAGTTCACTTTGTACGTCACTTTATTAGCAATGCTTTTGTGATTTCTTCAAGTATCAGTTGATTTTGATGGTAACTTTACTGTTATTTAGGTATTTTGAATACCAATAAAGCTTTTTTTTCTATGTTTGTAAACAGTGTACCTAACACTTTTTCCAATATAAAATAATATATTAGCTAAATGTGTACAAAGTTAAGTACTATCAACACGTCATTTTCTGCCGCCAAGCAGCGTTGCTGTGTTTCGGTTTGAAGAGTGTGGTTGCCGGTGTAATTACAGGCACATGAGGCTTAACATCTGTATGCCTCAAGTTGATGGACGCAGGGCAGTGCGTCGTAGGGCACGTTCCTATCGTGCGTGACTTACGAGGCAATACTTTGTTATAGGTGATGGTTACCACTTAACATTGGGTGGGCTATCAGCTTGTTCCATCAGCTAGTTGTATAATAAAAAAGGCTTGACCCTAAAACGAGTTATCTTTTTTTTAATACATACTCAATACTACTTTCCTTTGAATTCAAGTATTGAGTAGTCTTCAAATCTTTAATTATAAACAAGAAATGTACTGATTTTATTGGTTATGGATACTAATAATGATCTATAAAAATTCCACCCAATAAGTTGAAAAATTAAGTGTCAAAGTTTGTATGAGAATAACTTCGCGACGAACAAAAACACACAAGTTGCGCTTAATAAAGGTGATTTGATTTTTGATGTATATGTATAATCTCATATTTGTTACTAGCAAAATATTAATTGGCTTATCAAATCTACTGTAGTACCTAATTCGATATTTGACATTGGTAACGGACTTGCTAGCGAATCAACAATTTTCGATTCCGCATTATCCCAGGGTGTATATGTATAATTTCGTATTTAATTTTGTTACTAGCAAAATATTGATTGGCTTATCAAATCTACTGTAGTATCTAATTCGATATTTGACATAGGTAACGGACTTGCTAGCGAATCAACAACTTTCGATTCAACATTGGCCCAGGGTGCTGATGCAACACGCCCAGTCTACACGGTCCTCGCCAGGTTCGGGCAAAAAGCAATCAAGCCATCTATTGTCTCTCGGCCTTGGATCATAGTTGCATTATTATTCCTCTACAGGCCGGCTATAAACCAGGTATGTAGGCAAGGCGGTGGGTGGCCGGAGACCAGGCGTAGTTTGCAAAACTGTTTGGTGAAGCACAGTCTCAGCATATGAATGCACAGGCAAACGAGGAGGTCTAGAATTTCGACATTGAGTTATAGGGTTTCACACGGATGTTGATGTCTAGAAATCGATTATATAGGTTTTTGAAAGCTGTTTAAAACATAGCTGCTTGGCTTAATGTGTTTCTCAAAAAGAACAATGTCGTTTTACTTACATGCAACTATTATTCATTCTTTAGATAAGGTTTATTTATAGGTAACCACTTAATTAAAGAATATTATTTCCAAATGCTTATTTTAGGTTTGGGTAATATACATTCATTCAATAAAATGTTTATTATCATTATATATTGCATGTTTTTTTGGTTTAATTGTGTAATAAGTATGCTTAGCTACCCACCACCTGCATATAAAATAACTGGCTAATTAGTTTTATGAGTGTTGTAAAACATTATCAAGATTAGGTCAGTAAACATTCTCGACAATGTGGTTTGAGGACGTCATTACTTTGATTTAGGTATTGTTCCTTTATTTAAATCAATTTCATTTAATTGTTGTAATGAATAACATCATGCTTTAATGATGTTTTTCATACGTTGTTTTGTGAAAGGATTATATTTAAATTTAATATAATTTGGTGGTAAGTAATTACCCAGTAAATTTTTATTTTGTAAGAAGTTTATTATAGTTCTATCCAAAGCTACATTAAAAACAGTGTTTGCAATAACAAAAAATAATTCAAAGCATAGCATAAAGCATGTGCAAATAAAGTGGAAGAATTTCACGCAATAAATAAAAACAAACAACCAATTTGTCAAAGCGGGGCAATTCAGAAATATTTCCGAAAAACACAAAACAAAAACATGTTCGCTAAAATAAAGACAAAAGACGACACCAATAAATTGCCGTTGAAAAGTAACCAAAGCATTATACAGTTGCATAACAGTACAGTAACAGTAAATAAAAACAGGCAAAAGGAGCAAAACTGTGCACGAAACTGCGCTTTTAAATACGGACGATGTTGCGCGGGCAAGGCAAAGACATTTATGTTCACTAAACAAGTAGTAAAAGTCACTACTTGAGCGTTTTTATGGCACTCATAAATGTCAGATTGCGCGCCCGGGGTTTAGCCGTCCCGCGCGCTGGAATACAGACGTCAGGGTCGTCTTATGCACCAATCGCTTAATTGATTTCTCTCTTGAACACTTTCTGCCTTTAATGAGACTGCAATCAAATCCTATTTATTTTTTATTTGATTTTAATCTCGAATTTTCTAAAAGTGACTTCACACGGTAAATTATTGTAGCTGAATGCATTTTCTTATATAAAAAACATGACTTATTGTAAAGACATGGCAAAGTTTGCAACGACAATTTACTTATGTGACTTCTCTTAATTTTATTCATTTCATTTATTTTTTTACTCGAAGGACATTTTTTTAAAATTATTTAACAAATATATTAAAACAATTTTTTCTTTCATTTCAGGTAACCATAGTTGGAATACACAAGTCTATAGACAATAAGGCATCATTTAATGGTAAGTTGAATGTTAGAATGTTGTATTTTTACTGTCTAACTATTCAAAGAAAGCTCATAGTGAAAATGTTAAACGAAGGATTGGAGAAAACTGCTTTTATATCCAAACAAATGACAGACCGTTTTGACGAAGGTAATGTGTATCTTTCTTGACCTTGACATTGACAAGATTGTCAGTCGAAATGTCAGATAGGAGTCATAAACGAATAGAAGAATTTTCTGTAAATAGAGCAGAAGAATTTTCTGGTCTCACGTTTATAACACCAGCCAGATTAGGTACATAGCCATTGAGTTATGTCTACGGAACACAACAGCTATCACAAAAGTCTGTGCACCAGTCTGTAAATGGCAAAATAGACGGACGTGAGAATAGTCCCGCTCTCAACGGGTTCGTATGCAAATTATTGCATCATTAAACACCTCGTTGTAGGCTTTCGTGTTAGATTGACGCTGGAGAGATTCGAAGGCCGGAAACATTTGATTGGCAGTGCAAGCCGTATCTGAAGCAAGTGCCAATTGTATATTTCATTCGGTCCGTTTTGCGGCAGGTCTTTGTTTTGTTATAATAACCAGCACTCGCAACTTCGTTCGCATATTTTTTATCATACGATTTTGTCATCACCCTTTCGAAGGAATGCACTTTTATTTAAATTGCTTGGCCTTACATTTAGCATTTCGGCCCCATTGAGATGCCAACTATTAAAATTCCTTGCTTAGTGTGCATAATCTGTCTCTAGGTCCAATGATTTGGGCTGTGAAGGTCAGACAATCACTCAATCAGTTATTTAGGACTATTATTCGTGCCTTAGTGTTAGATAGCTGCAGGGTTTTTTATTCCAAAGACAAGCATACGGGCCACCTGCTGGAAAGTGGTCATCGTCGCCCATAGACACCTGCAATACCAGAGGCGAAGGCAAGGGTTTGTTAGAAACAGAACATTTTTTATGAAGTAAATGTTGTCCGTGGCGCCATATACTTATACAGGTGGGCCATCGGCCTGCCACACTTTTCTCGGAAAATAAAGAACACAAAATTTATCGAATGATTGCATACACCTGATAGTTACAAATTTGCAAATAAATTCCAAATTATTTCGCAATAAACGAAGTAAATATTCCGGTAAGTATGAGAATGCTGACGGGTTACGTCTTCGCGATGTGAATTTGCATAGTGCGTGTTTTACGATCTGGTAGGGCTATCGCGATGTACTTAGAGGCCATTTTTACTTCAACGCTATTTTATTACGAAGATATTTTTGTATCAACGTTTCAACAAAAAAACAGTTTTTATTATTTTTTGTAATACACTCTTGAGTGGAAAATTAGCAGATGTGCTGATAATGATTTGTTGTTCTAAACCCATAAATAGGTATAGTTTAGTAAAATCTATGTATGAGGTGAGCCTAAACTGACCTACCATTATCATCAGTCGGAGAAAACCAATACTAGACATAGCTTAAAGGCTTCCCACATTAATTCCCAGAACGACTTTATATAATACTATTAATTTCCTTGAATAAAACTTTACTTAGGTAAATAATATTAATTTCTCGATCAAAACTAATTTGAAAGCACTTTTTCACTGATAAGCTTTTGATCTAACAAATCTGATCAATACTGATCAAATCACAGTCGTGTCTAGTCTTAATACAATATCTAAATAGTATTTTTTGTAGTCAGAGTATGAGACCTAGCGCTAGTCTTTGAGAAATAAATTTCACATGGGAGTTTAGGAGCAACCCTAGAAAGCAGGTCGGCAGGTACACCTGCTAGCCAAACCCGACGTATGTATAGTCGCACTGTGACTTTTATTGACAGACCCGCGTTTATTACTCGCTCCTACCTTCTTCGGGTCCGGTGACAGTTCAACCTTGGTTGGCTCAAGTGATGTGCTTTTGGCTGGTACAGTGCAATGAATATCTTAACGACCTCAACCAGTAGTGCTATTTCGTAAACTACAACATTAAGGGCAGTTTCACCTAGTGGATCCGCGCTCCCTTCAATCACGAGCTTCACTTCACTCACGTTGGTATTTCCACTGCCAAAACACTCACGCGGGTGGTGCTAGTGATGGGTGAATGCCATAAATTGAACATTACAGAATGCCAAAATTAAAACTCACCGCGGATACCAATAAATTACCAATAAATTTGTCATTTTGTGAAGTAAAAAGCATGTTGACATTTGGATTTTAATATACTATCTACGGAGTGCAGTATAAATCAAACTTTGTTACTGGTTGTTCTTTCTTGTGAAGCTATTACCACTTTGAGTATAGTTATAATATATATATATATATATATTTTTTTTTTTCTATTGTTTTGTTCACTTATCTTATTTTACTTACTCGATCCTCAACGACCCCAACGGAAGACCATTTTTGCAACTCTGTTGTTTTTTATTATTAGTTAATACATTTTTATCCAATTACTATAATACATAGTTGCAAATACACTTTTTGATTTCATTTGATTTATTATTTTTACTTTTTTTAATACAACATTTTTTTACTTTAGAGTCTGGTTCTACCATCTCAGTACCAACTCTGAGATACCGTTACTACACTATCTGTTTGAAAATATTCGATTTCTACTTTAGACTTGCCAAAAATATAAACGGAAATATTTTAATCTGAGATATGTTTACCAAGATATTAAAATAACAATGGTTGATTTGTAATTTTATCTATTACAAGGCTACTAAAATAATATTACTGTATATTACTGGCCCATTTTAACTGTAACTTAATTTTAATATTTTCCCTTTATAAGTAAATTTATTTCTATGAGAAAAAAAAACATCATAAATCCGAAATCTCACCATAGGATATTGCCACTATCATTGTTAGACTGGCTTACATAATTTAGATTTATACCCGCTTCCGCTCATAACTTAAAACTATAAACATTCGTTTTATGGCTATTGAATTACGAATGCTAAATAGAAAATGAGCCATGGGAATAAGACTCTACTTAGCGGCACAGTGCTTTAGGAATTTGATTGGAGTTGAATTGAATATGTTTACATAGAATTTGAATACGGTGTCCTTTGGTACCAATAAAATGTTCAACAATTCACTTTTGAAATAATTTTTGTTTTTAAAATAATTAACACTTAGCTAGCCTTGCTTACAGTTTCTTTTAGTCATTTTAATCGTAACTTTATGTTACCTTACAATAGTGTGTGCAATTAGTAAATAATCAAAATATTATTGTATCAATTACCAATTTATTTTATACTAGCAGCTTCTCCCGGCTTCGCACGCGTTAAAGTGAGCCGCAATTGAGCCGCAAACATCCAAACATCGTAACTTTCGCATTGATTTGTATTTGTTGTTTTCAACCCTTTTTACACCCTTAGGGGTTGAATTTCCAAAAATCCCTTCTTAGTACACCTCTACGCCATAAGACCTATGTACTCCTAAAATTTCAAGTCTCTAGGACCAGCGGTTTAGGCTGCGCGTTGTCTATATGTCAGTCAGTCAGTCAGTCAGGACTTTGATTCTTATAGTATTAGAGATTTGAGGATATAGTTTGATGTTCCTCGGCTGAACTCCGGTTAGAATATATTTTTGTAAAGCCATGAGCATGTTTGAGAATATCATTAAGATGCAGTAGAATTTTCAAATAGAGCCGTTGCAAAAATAGCTAATCACTCGCCGTAAAGGTGCGTACACACGTCGAGAGAGCCAATCGTAATGGTGCGAGAGGGCATGTCCGCGATCGCAGCGCCACGATAGCATTGTGTTCAGCGCCGGAGTCGATCGTGACGCCGATTGCGAACGCCTGTCGCTTACATGTCGCCTCCCGCTCCTATCTCGGACCGCATCGCACGCAAATTATAATCGATACCATTATTGTAATATCGAGTGTAACATTCGCACCACTATTGTTCCTTTTCTACGAGAGCTAGGCGCTTCATTGTTCCTGCTTTAAAAAGCCGCTATTATACCGTCTCCTTGCTTTCAGCACTTAATTATGACGGATTAATTGTGAGGTTTTTAAAGCAACTTTTGCTTGTAAAGTAATTTCTCGGAATTATTTAGTGGTAGCAGAGTTGTCCAATTTAAGTGACGGGCGCGTCAACACGAAGCAGGCAGGTGACATTCACGGCAAAAAGTTAATTTTGTTTGTTTGTTTGTGTCGAGTTTTCGGTGTCAGTGCGTTATTGGAACACGTTTAATCGAAACTTTTATTCTTTTAGACGTTTAATAACGAATTTAAATAGTAACGAGCCGTCAACTCTTATAGTCATTACAGTTTTACAATATCGTAATTGGATAATTCATCCGATTCTTATCATTTTCAATTAGTGTCGTGAGGCTTAATACAGGTATGACAAATTGAGCTTTTTATTTACTAGATCGAATATTCGATGATGTGTTTATAGTACTGTTTGATCATGTAATTTTTAGCCTGGTTACAGACTTTGAGTTCTATAAAATTAAGCTATTTCTTTAATACCGATTGTTCATGTATTAATGCGTATCGCAGATGTTGAAATAGTTATGACTGAGACAGTTCTTAGCATCTCAAGCTACTTATATTTTAAGAGAAATGACAATATCATTTTTAATAATTGAAGTCTTCAGAAACTGAAAAAGTGTAGCAACTGATTTTTACCAAACCTGCCTAATTTTTTATTGGCAATAATTGTTAAAGTATTTCTGGTGAATCAAACAGTTTAGACTAAGCTAACTTACACCGGCCAACTTATTAATAACTAGCATCCGCAAGTGACTTCGCTCACCTGGTCCAGATTACGATCTATTTATTCCAAGATTCGTGTTCATCAGTCTGTAATAACGGTAGAACGGTATTTATGAGTAGTAGAGCTCTTTGTGAAGGTCTCGTCCGGGGAAGTATTACCACCACGCCTTTTTCTGCCGCCAAGCAGCGTTGCTGTGTTTCGGTTTGAAGAGTGTGGTTGTCGGTGTATTTACAGGCATATGAGGTTTAACCTCTGTATGCCTCAAGTTGATGAACGCGGGGCACATCATAGGGCACGTTCCTATCGTGCGTGACTTACGAGGCAATGCTACATTAAAGGTGATGGTTACCACTTAACATCTAGTGGGCAATCTGTTTGTTCCATCAGCTAGTTATATAAAAAAACCGTGGCAAATATCTGAACTTTTGCATTTGTAATAAAATAATACTTATAGAATTATGACTAGAAACTCTTCTATTTCAGCTTGATTTTCCACCACTAGAGGACTATAAATAGGAAGGAAACGCAACACTATTTTTTCTAAAGATCATCATCATCTTCCTGCCCTTATCCTACGCTAAGTGGGTTTGGCACAACAGGTTTTCTTCTTCCACTCTCCTCTATCATACGTCATCTCAGTGCTCACTCCTTTCTTACTCATATCATCTTTCACACAATCCATCCATTTTTTCTTTGGCCTGCCTCTCCTTCTAAAACCATCCACATCCATTTCCAACACTCTTGTCGTAATATGACTTTCTTCCCTCCTCATGACATGCCCATACCACGCTAACCTATTGCTCCTCAACTTACACACAACTTACTCACATCCATCTCAACATTCGCATTTCTGCTGCATGCATTCTTCTTTCATGCGTCCCTTTGGTTGCCCAACACTCAGATCCATACAGTACGACAGGTCTTATGATCATCTTGTAAATTTTCCCCTTTCTAATCTTTTCTAAAGATCGCCAAAGAATATAGCCCTGAACTGTTTGTGCTAGGCAGACGCTTAATTTGGTTATTCGAATACGAAGGTTAGTCTTTTTTCGCAAACAAAAGCCGGGTATGGCGTGGCGCGGCTGCCACCATAAATCATCCCAGTTGCAGATATATCAGTAACTGTTTATTTTCATAAACTCGATATTGCTTTACGTCTTTATTTGTGAGTGGATGTCCGATAAGCGATGTATCTTTATCGACGCCAGCAGTCTTTAATCGCATCTTGATGTAACTTCCTCTTAAGTTTATACAGGGTGGGTATGAGTAGATAAAAGCCCTCGGCTTTGATCTCCAGGCACGGTAGATATTTCATCAAATCTCTTGGTGCTAAGTATTCGCTTCAAAATTACTTAAGGATCTTTAACGGTAGATGTACGCTCAAATACTATGTTTGGCAAAAACCCATATTTCGTCTTCCGGTTTGTAGTCGCCATTTGAGAACCTTTATTTCCAAGAGGTTGTCGGTTCTTCAAGCTTCATGACCTGCTCATTGCCACTTCAGCCTGCTTATTGTACAAACTATGTCGATGACCTCGGCTTTCCTTCGGATTTCCTAATTTCTGATACTATGTGAGTTGATAGTGACCGCTAAAGCTTTCAATATGAGTGAGCATATCCGAATGAGGTATTTTCATGTTTTGACCATGTTTGTCTTTCACTTTTTGGTCGGGTTAAAACATCTTTATATACCTAAATTTATCATCTTGCAAGACATACGAACCCCATGTACTCCCCAGTTTCTAAAAACTATGACTATACGTATAATTATTAGGTTTTTTTTACCTAATTAGGTAAAAACAACAGTTTGTATGATTTTCACTAGTTATGCTATGTACTTTCAATAGGTCACACAGAAATGAACCACAGTGAATAAACTCATTACCAGTAAGTTAACTTTCCAACTGGACTGGAGAAAGTCTATGTAAAACAGGGTCACGCAAAGTCACCTAAACAACAGCTGTTACGTAAAGCATACTATAACGGCTACTAAGCTATAAATTGACGCAATATAAGGTCAGGGTCCCCATAAACGTTCAGTTCGATGTGGATGCACTACGCCGCAAAGTGGTCATTCGTTTCAAATAAATTACCATGTAATGGTGCGTTAATTTGCATACTCCAACAACCAATCCATCTTGCTATTTGAAACACAACCAAATTCCCACTGTCTTAGAACTCGTTTTTCCCGAACTTTTTCGGTTCATTCAAAAGCTCTGACGACGGTGCTGCCGCGGCGGATTTATCCGGAACTGCGAGCTTTCACGAAGTTCGTGCACCATTTCATAGAGGGCGCTAGTATCGGAGGGTGCTAAAGCTTTGCTTTAAGGCCGCAAGTCGGGGTGGTTCGGGGTTGAAAAGGTTCTCGTTTTGTAGTCGAGGGTTGTTGAATAGGGGATGAAATGTTTTCGGGAATTTTGTATAGATGGAGCTTGATAGCTTTTTGTAAGCTTGGAGTTTTTAAAGCTTTCCACGTCCGCTAGGTAGCTCTGATTACAAAAGACAAAAGTTTGTGGTAAGAGTACTATTTGATTATCATTATTGTAAAGGCGGAGCAATTTAATTATAAACAATGTATTTTTCAGAATTACAAAACAATATTGGTAAAAAGTCTAATTAGTAAACTTCGTAGTTGGTACATTTATTTCCAAAATAAATATATATTTTATTCTTAGTTCGATTTCTACATTAATTAGGTATTCTCAGGTAACTTACTGCTTAAAACAAAAAAACAGATAGCATATTTTGTAAGTTAGTTGCTTTTTCTAGCTTTAAGACGTTTCAAAGTGATCCTTGTGATTCAATTGAATAAAGCTTTTAACTTTGGATTTTTTTTCACACAAGCCAATATTTAGGAAACAGATAATATAAAAGTAATTTAAACATCATCAGGCCTATGGCTTGTTCCAACAGCAAGTAGTAGAAACAAAACATTCGATAACTATAAATACCTTCTTCTTGTCATGTCAAGAGTTTATTTCGAAGCAGTGCTGTGAAAAACTTTAAGTGCACCCAAAGAGGCTTTCGAGTTCATGTTCTAGAACTTTTTAGGTTTAACGCCATGTGAATTCACGATGTTTTAAAAATACCTTAACAAGAGATTACAAGCCGGTAAGCCTACAAAGTCTACTACCTGCAAAGCCTATCAATAGACACAACACAAAGCAATTTACGCTCAAAAGCTGCGTCTGCAAACAAATGCATTGTAATCTCACAACACAGAAGTGAAAGTTTACTCCATGCAAATTTTGCGAATACCTGACTCCTGTAACAGGATGACAGTTGCATAACCGGACTTGACAATGGGGGTTGTAAATTACTCAATCTTAGTTGACCCAGTTTCTTTGTAGTTTTTTGGGTTACTTTTGAGTTTACCTGTGAAGATTTGGACGCAATATGCAAAATCAATTTTATTGTTGAACTAAGTAAAAACTTTTGTATTACATGATTAGTTTAAATGTAAATGCGCTCTCTAATGAAATTACTGCGAGTAGATGACCTACGTCATATTACTTAAACAATAAGTAGCTACTATTAACATTTATTTTAGCAATAAATTTCAACTTTAATACATAACATGCTATGGGTATTAGGAACTCAGTAGGTAAGCTTAATATTTTACTTATAATAAATATGTATTTATATTTTGAATACCATACCTTGCTGATCTGAAATTGTGATCTACTTTGGTAAATTTTTGTCAAATTTTCATACAATATTTTAACTAGTGAGTTTATTCTGGAAATACTCATGGTAGACCCACATAAGATGTTATATAAGATACTACTCCATCAAATCACTTAAACTTCAGAATGCAAAAATATTAAACCAACAATTTCCGTATCTTGCAGTAAAATCCTTCACACTAATGAGGCCTTTCGAAACTATACAAAATTAATATCTATATGTAATTGCGTGCCCACGGTTCGTGCGACGGTGTGTGAAGATAGTGGGTCGTGGGCTCTGCGAGTTATCTAGCCAGGGCCGGCACGGTCAAAGCGCTCGCTAGGCTTAGACACGATTATGGTATGTTATGTATTGGTGAATCAGGATATAGGACATCATAGACGACGAAATATATTGGTTTATATACCACACCATTCAAAGTTTACATCAATATGCGAAATGCTTTTTTTTTACAACATCCCGTTTGTAAAATATTTGACCGCAATCTCGCCTAATGTTAGGTGATAATGCGGTCACCGATATAGCACGCTTAAACTAAGAAGATACCTATTCACTGATCTCTTGAAAACCTCCAAATTATAGGCATTCTGAAAAACGGAAGCCGGTAAGGTATTCCATTCTTTGGCTGTCCGCGTTTTAAATTTTTTTAATTTTTTTTAATTTTTTAAAGCACTTAGATGTCTCGTTTGTTTGTAATATAATAGTAATATTTTCATCGCTAAATTAATACAGTGGGTATTTCACCTTTCTATAGACTCAAAGGTTTGCTGGAAGAAAGCTCTTTTCAAAGTTAAACTCGCCATTGTCCATGTTCTCTCTTTCTGTCTTATTTCTATGTATTGTATTGTGTGCAATAAGGAATAAAAACGGTTTGCATGTTGAAATAAAAGCCTCAAAAATAATCCACAAAAAGCTCTCAATTTATTTTTTTGTAGAATCAAGGTCAAGGCTGTATTAGTAGTGCCGGTTGTTTTTATCCAGTACAATTCCATGTCCAGCATTTTAGCAATATTTACCATCTGACTACTAAATCATCAAAACATAGGCAACCAAAAAGCAAAAATGACTATTCCATCCATAAATCCAGATCGGCGAAAGCGAAGATTAGGTAGCAAGTGAAGCCAAAACTCGATATTGGGTGAATAATCGTCGCCACTACCGGCGCGGTGGCCGGCCGGATGCACCAGATTTATACCCTGCTGTACCCGAGCGTACCGTACCCGGGTGTACCCGGGTGTACCCGTGTGTACCCTACTGCGACCGTATCCCGGATCATACATCCGCACTGTCGTCGATCTCTTCATAAAGCACTGAGATGCCTTGAGGGCTGGAATTTATGGCGTGGAAACGTCATAGGACCCTGTTTGGGAATAAATCATGAGTTTGCTTAGTCGTAGTACACGTTGTGTGCGGGACTGAAGCCTTTGTGTCTTTATCGGGCAATCAACACGCCTGGACCTCGTGCCCATTTAGGGCAGAACTGGACAAGCTTACGAGAATGTTTTAAAATGCAGTGATGACTTGATAGCATTGTAGATTATTTTATTAAACTAGCAGGCTGTTTTATCATCATCAAAAGTCCAATGCTACGAGACACCATATACATATCCTGGAAGCACAATTTGCTGTTTACCACGAGTTTTACGATATCGTCGGTCCATCCTAGGGTTTCTTATCTTCCAGTACGTTGTAACTGTTCCTCCAGTGCCCATTATGGTATAACATTATATGAAAAAAATACAAAATGTATAATTTTCTGTTGAATAACATAGAGGCGACAAGGCAATTAATTCCAAAATGATGAATTCCAAACTTAGCTACGGCGTAGGTTCATTGAGAATTTGTGGACGCCACTTTCAATTTTGCCAAAACTCGAACCGAATTATGACGTAATTGCTAAAAGCTTTCGCACAAAAGCATAAGAACAAGTACTAAATCAACGTCTATTCTCATTAGGCGGTGTGTACAAATCTCTGGGGTAAACAGCGCCTACCCTTCGACTGTCGTTGGTCTAGACGCGGTCTTACACTGCGACATTTTACCCGTGTATTCAGAAACTAGCAAAATTGTTAATGTTTTAACAGTAATTATTATTGGTAAAGAAATGACGCTCGTCTAATATTATTTTTACGCTCCCACTTCAAAGTTATACTCATATTACACTTAAAATTTGTTTAAATATGCTCGAAGTCCTATTACTGTTTGTTTTTGTCATTCCTCAATGATTCTTATTTTATATTTTTTATGTAAGGCCGTTAAAAAGAAGATTGTATGCTTTTTCAAATCACGATAGCGTAATTGGCAATAGAACCATAAGATCAAGATATTTTGCATTTCTTTGACTAGATAGATAAATGACAGATAGATTCTAGATCTTGAATTGAATGAATAAAATTAATAAAAGTACAAGATACACCAAATCTCATTCTTAAAACTATTTATGTACTCGCTATAAGTCTCCATAGAACTATTGACTCAACAACCAATGTCATAGGTCAATGTTTTCCTATTAGCAAACGTTTGTACCTAGGTGCGTTCACCGAGCCCCGAATCACACTAATACCCTGGCCTTTGTTATAAATCACCAAACCATTTTTGTTTTCAACGCACCGATAACTCTTTTGTCATTGGGTGATGTAGTAGGTAGGTAGGGGCCGATCGAGTTATTTATATTGTCGTATTTTCCTTTGGAAGAAAATTTCCTTTCTGTTTCCTTCATGGGTCAGTGGTTGTTGCGCTGCTGGGTGCTTCAACGGGAAAAGGTTGCAACTGCGTTTTCTGAAATAAGAGATTTATGTGATATTTATAAATGCACATTAAGAGGCTGATAACTGCAAACATCTTCTCGCACGCACGTTTTAGTACTGAATGTAGTTATGAAAAATAACAAACAACCAAGTTTTGGAGAATTGCATAAAAAAGGTATTACAAAAACATTGTTTTGATTTAAACAAGTTTTTCTACCAAAAACTACCTACACTTCATGTAGGTATAAAAGAAACAGCTTCATGACTTTGATTCCCATGCACGGTAGATATCCCCTCAAGGTTTTTTTATTACAAATATTAAATTAAGATTTTTGAAGATGTCTTAGGGTGGTAGTCAGAGGTTCTTCCGAGTATTATATTTGGCACATACCCATATTTTGCAGTAATACACGTACAATCTTACTCTAATCCACAGATTCTCATATCTCTTAAGCTCTTTTCAAAAAAAAACGGATATCCATTTTGAGAAAGTATAAGGATTACACAAAATTGCAAATTTTGCACTTACATCTTTTTACTCCGATTCGCGGCACCCCACAGATCCGCAAGTCCGCAGCCGTGGCTGCACGGAAAATAATTGTTTATTTTCGACAGCCGTGCTCGAGGCCAGCTAACGATCATGTACTGGTCACCCTCTCACCCTCTTGTAGAGGTTATTTAGATGCATGGCTTTGTAAATGTCGGCTGTACATTCAGCGAGAACTTCAAGTACCCAAATGCTGACCGAGATGGACATAGAGTTTCTGGACCACATAGTCCAATAATAGTCCTCTGTTGGATGTAGGGCTCACCTAAGCTCAGTCTTCTGCTATCAGAGTAACTAGCAGAGTAGAGTGCTTTTCAGAGTAGTAGAGCTCTTTGTAATGGGCTCGTCCGGGGAAGTACTACCACCACGCCTTTACTACCGCCAAGCAGCGTTGATGTATTTCGGTTTGAAGAGCGTGGTTGCCGGTGTAATTACAGGCTTAACATCTGTATGCCTCAAGTTGATGGACGCAGGGCAGAGCATCGTAGGGCATGTTCCTATCGTGCGTGACTTACGAGGCACTGCTTTGTTATAGGTAGGTGATGGTTAACACTTATCACCAGGTGGGCCATCTACTTGTTACATCATCTAGTTGCATAAAAAAAAATCTTCTTCTTGTCGTGTCATTTTCTTTCAAAACAGTATAGTCAAAAGAATTTAAATGCCTCTCAAAGAGGTTCTTTTCGAGCACTTGACACATGTTTTAGAACTTAGGTTCTACGACATGCCGGTTTCCTCACGATGTTATCAAGTAGTTATAATTTTTATGGGGTCTTTCAAAAGGCGGTTCTTGAAAGGCTGGCAGCGCTTCAGGAACGCCTCTGGTGTTGCAGGTGTCTATGGACAACGGTGATCTCTTTCCATCAGGTGGCCCGTATGCTCGTCAGCTTTGGTATACAAAAAACTATGTTTTTCTTCACTGTTTGAGAGTACCCTCGTTTCGTGTCCTGTCGGGTGTAAAAGCCTGTAAACGATAGGTGGAAGTTCTGTAAAGAGAAATGAGATATTGTTTCAGGAACTAAGGAATAACGGCTTAGGTTTCGGAAAACTATTCAATTTTGACAGCCTTCACAGCTCAGTTGGTAGTAGCTCTGCCTTCTATGCCGTAGGCCGTGGGTTCGATCCCCACCGAGAACAAACATTTGTGTGATGAACATAATTGTTTGTTTTCTGTCTGGGTGTTATAAAATATTATAAGTATGTATTTACAAAAAAAAAGTATGTAAGTAGTATATCAGCTACCTGTTTCCCATATCACAAGCTTTGGCTTAGTTTGGGGCGAGATAGTGCTGTGTGGAATGTCCACCAGTATTTTTATATTTATTTGTATTTTACTTACACACGCACACATACAATGTTTTTTACGTTTGATGCTTCAGCAGTTTAGATAGAGAAAAAGAGAAATTTCAAACATTGAATTTGGCTAATGGCCACTAATCTTACAATTTCTGAAAGTGTAAACAAAACTATAAAAATTCTAGCAGACAAGGCCTGCATTTAAACAAATTTAAAGTGTGATTCAATATTGTCATTAAAAACTTTCGATAAGTTATTTTAGCAATAATATTATACAGATCACCTTACGCTATTTTTAATGTATCATGCATGAGTATATTTAGACCAAATTCATGCGCATTTACATGGTAAATACTATTGTAAGCTTACAAGCAGATGTATGTACAATAATTATGCAGAAAGGTAATAACAGAGGCAGTATTCAAAAGTGTAAGATCTTCAGAATCTCTGTTTTAAGGTGTAATTAATATCAATTATGTTAATTTTTACACAGAAGCACTTTACTTATCTCTATTTACGTGTTTCAAATCATCGTTTATGGTATTAAATTCAGGTTTTTAGATACGCTAGAACAAGTTAAAAATACTGTTGGAAAAGAGAAAGAAATAATTCTCTGAATTTAGAAAACATTCTAGAACAAAGAAATCGGCATGCCGTTATGGTCCGAAATATAACATGCTCCATCATGAAATATTTGGCAATCAAGTTTTTTTTGTATTTTGAAGAATTAGGGCAGGTGGTGATGAAGTTGTTGAATTTGTTTCACAGCAAAAACAAGCTTAAAAGAGCTTATTCTGACTAAGGTTTTTTTTCAGCTCTGCTTGACACATTTGATTTTATACTGATAAACTACAGATTAATTTTTATTAATATTTGTCTGTAGTTACTAGGCAACTACTTCAACATTATAAAACCTAGCTTTTTAAAGCAATGTATAAATTAACAATAACGTGGTTATGCACCTATAATGTGGTTATGCATTTGGACTTACCTTTGTAGGCGAGTAGGTCCCTTAGACATTTTCAAAGAATCTTGAATTGATACTCGGTACTGAGAGTAGAGCTCTTTGTGAAGGGCTCGTCCGGAGAAGTACCACTATACAGGCCTTTTTCTGCCGCCAAGCAGCGTTTCTGTGTTTCGGTTTGAAGAGTGTGGTTGCCGGTGTAATTACAGGCACATGAGGCTTATATGTTATAGGTGATGGTTACCACTAACATCAGGTGGGCCATTCCATCAGATAGTTGTATAAAAAAAAGAGATGTGATGGGATTTCTACCGTGCATAGGGATAAAAGTCGTGAATCTGTTTTTGTTTCTAAAACTATAAATCATTAAAATATATAAATAGACAAGTACAAAAATTCTAATTCAGCGTTTTACTTTTATGTCTTTATTTAAACCAAGTAAAAGCTCCATACAACCACGAGGGAAGAAAACACTACCGGTGTAAATAAATAGTTCACAACCTCACAGCATGACTTCCTTCAATCTATATAACCTTACCAGAAGACACTGCTTAGTGTTGTTTCCTTAAAACTGTACTTGGAGCCAAACTCACCAGTCTTTTAGTACTTCTTTATTACACAATGAATGGAGATTTGTCCGTTAGACACGTTTCATTTGCTACTATCTGCTACTAGGTAGTCTGTTCGCTCTTTACGAACGACAAAACCGCTCAAAACATTGGCAAGGCCCTATTTTATCTTCTTCTCTCTCACCTATGCCCATTCCTTTTTCACGTTACGTGACTGTCATTGTCAAAAGTGCAGTTTTAATTCAGTTCTTTAGTAAATCTTGCAACATTTACGGATCTCCTCGTGGTTTCTCTTCATAAATACTATTTTTGAATTCAGCTATTTTCTAAGTTAAATAATTATTCTGTGTTTGAAATAATAATTTTTAATTAGTTTAATGATAATAATTAGTAATTTAATTTTAATGTTTTAATTCCAAAGGTTTTGTAGTCTTTCGAAATTTTAATTCCATTCTAGTTTGATGTTGATCAACTGAAATAAAAAAAAATTGAATTAGAATCAGTAAGCAGAAGCAGCAATGTTACCAGCGTCTTCTGGCACAAGGGTATATGTTCTAGAACACAGGTCCTGACATAAATAACACATAGCTGAAAGCGTACCAGAACAACAATGGCAAATGTCGGGGCTCACTCGCGAGCATTGTACCGTGCCGCGGGAGGCGTTACGAATCAATGGAGGGAATTATCGGCACGAGGAAATCTATGGACTGGTTATCTTAAAACAAATAGTTTGTAAGTATAAGTGTGTTAGGTATATTGACTCACCCCCTATTCTATCCTACTAATATTATAAACGCGAAAGTTCGTAAGTATAGATGGATGGATGGATGTTTTTTACTCTTTCACGTAAAAACTACTGAATGGATTATAATGAAACTTTACAATAATATAGCTTATAAATCAGAATAACACATAGGCTACAATTTATAAAGATATTGTGTGAATTGTCGGGATACGGGCAGGAAAATGATGATGTCCAAAATATGACGATAAGTGTCAAGTAAGTAGGAAAAAATCTACCATCTGCGAGCTATTCTGGCGTGCGCTGCCAAAACCGCTAGAGTTACACATAATGTACTACGCTACGCTAATATAAGCTACTCGAAATACTAATCCTGCGCAGACGAAGTCGCGGGCACTAGCTAGTCTTTTATATGTTCAGTCCTGTCCATCCCAAGGTTGCCTGGAAGAGATCGGCGATAAGGCCGTCCATTGTATTTACTACAGTGGTTCGTTTTTAAATAAAAATATGCATATTTATTTGTTGTGGTATTTAATCAAGTGTTATCTATCTATTTATCTATGTATTGTGTTGTTTCGCGTTGATTCTTGGAGGAGGTATTTGTTTATTTTTAAGATGACACGCAAACATCATCTACCATTAAGGTTGGCAGGTAGAAAATCCTCATGGCATTAAGTTCGCCTTTGTGCACTTAATTTTTGTTATTGTACAATAAAGTATTAAATAAAAAAAGATAAATAAATAGTTTATACAAGGTGTTCCATAAGTTGTGTATAAAAACTTCAGGGGGCTAAAGTACCCATCAATATGAACAACTTTTTCTAAGGAACCAACACTGTGAACGCGAAAAAAAAAACAGCTGTTTCATACATTTTAGCCTGGTAGGTATTGAACTTTTGTATGAAACAGCTGTTTTTTTTTTCGCGTTCACAGTGTTGGTTCCTTAGAAAAAGTTGTTCATATTGATGGGTACTTTAGCCCCCTGAAGTTTTTATACACAACTTATGGAACACCTTGTATATCCTGCTTCCGCTATATAGTCTGATGACATGGTTCTACCATAATAAGGATGTTAAATTTAATAAGAGGTTTCCTTGCTTACTCTTGGTATCCTTAAACATTATCTTTTCCACTTCCAAGATATAAGTCCTTTATAGACAGAGTTACCAGTTGTCGCAACTCTATTATTAGTAGTTTGGCAGACAGGCTGATGCTGACGGCAACGTACCGACGATGGGTGGAAATTGCCACCTACTAGACAAGCAGCAATATATTATTCAGCATTTTTTTTTTTTTTCTAAATTTATGTTTTTTATTTTTATTTTATTTTATTTTAAATTTACAATGTGTATTAATTTGTGTACCATTTACTATGGACCCACGTGTCTGCAATAAAGATTTATTGATCGAGTGAGCGAAGCGAACAAAGATCTTAGTTTCAACTTGGGCGATTTGGCATTTTATGTATGTATGTATGTATGTATGTATGTATGTATGTTTGTCTGGCGATAACTTTAGAACCGTTGATCCGATCTGCATGAAATTTGATATGTCGATAGCTTGTACTTGAGAAATTTACTGGTAAGTATATGAGTAAAATCGGATGAAGGGTTTTTGAGATATGGGGTTTTTTAAGAGGGTAAAAATAAAAAAAGTTACATAAAAAAATCAAGTTACATGTCATATGAAAGGGCTTTGTTTGGACATTCCAAAACAATTTTTACTTTTTTTACGCGAAGCTCGGTTTTCGAGATAAAATTTAAAAAGTTCAATTAAGATAACCAGCGATCCAAGAGCTCCCATCTCTAAGAGTTTCGTTGACATCAAGGTTTTTCTACTGGTCGGCCAGTTCCTTTGATTTTTCTTATTTTTTTTTCTTGAAATAAATTAAGGAGGTACTCAGTTCTCATAAAATGGTGACGATGACCAGGTCTGATGATGGAGCCAAGGTCTGTTCAACGGAACTCTTCAATAAATAGGCCAATAGAGTTGAAACTTGGTAACCATACCAAGTTAGTAGGCGGTAGTCAGAAAAAAGTCCAAAGATAATGTTTGGACTTGCCTCTGACTACTACCTACTCAAAGTTTTGATGCGTTCGTCGGGTCGCATCACGAGATCTCAGTTCGGGGCGAACTACTAGTTATTATTATTATTATTATTATAAGCTCTTGCTTTAAATTGCTCTTGTCAAATTAATCTTTATCTCAATGTAATACAATCTAGTATTATTTTGAAACACGTTTAACCATGGTAACAATATGGGTATACTGCCAAACTCCAGACATGCAGCAATCAGCAGTTGTCCAATTCATTGTACGAAGCTAGCCTTTAAAAGTCCAGTACCCATTGAATAAAATCAAATAAGCAATTGTACTCATTCACGAAATACATTTTGTTGAGCTACTTCAATGCAATTCAGGGTGTATACAATGTTTGAATACCAGTTTCTTTTTTGGCGCATTGGATTCCCATGTTTAAATTAAAATCATCATCAATAAAAACCAAAACGGTCTTTAACAGTTCAACTACAAGGATCACTTTTAAATATTTTATAAGCTAATTGAATTTAGCACCAGTTCCTCGCGACCAAAGTTTAGAAGAACACGATAGTCTTGATGAACATGATTCTTTTTCTATTTTTCAAGATATAAAGGATCTAGATTAGGCAAATCTCTGAGAAAGTCAGCTGTCCGAAACCTCGAAAGCTTAGAAAGCAATTCGACGCCATGAAATTGCAGTCTATAATCAAGCGTCTCCATGTCAATATTGTGCCAGATTAGTTCGTCCCACGCTGCGTATCGGTTGAAGAGGTAAATGAAATGCTATCCAGAGGGGAAAAGTTAAATTACTGAATTTGAGGGTCAAAGGAATAAGTCTTCGGCAGACATGTATTGAAACTATTGATTTAAAATGTTCTGTTTGAATTGGGGTTGAAATAAAGCGAGTAGCACTTCTGGTTTTGCTACCATTAAATATATTACCACTTAACATCAGGTGGACCATCTGGTGGTTTCATCAGCAAGTACCTAGCACAAAAAAATGGTGGACATTCTACACATCATTATCAAGTACAATCTAAGTGAAGCTTGTATTATTGGAACCAGATAGCTGATATAATACTTAAATACTTTTTTAAATAAGGTTTTCTATCTATATATTTAAGTATATAAAAGTAGAATATATTATACCAGGCATATATAACAATAAATAACATATCACACCAGGGCGATGCAGCTCCAAAACACTTTCAACAAATTCGATTAAAATCGTTCGAATTTTTAAGCGCTCCGCTTTGATTGACTTTGCTGAATATCCCCTTGTTTTGAAATAAATTGAGAATACGAACACTGCAAAGAAAAACCTTTCTTAAACAATTGATTTACGGTGTGTTTTTGATAAATCTGGATTACATTTTTTCGTTTTTCCGCGTGTAAGTGGTCGATTCTGTATTTATGGGAAAAGAGCTTAGCACAAACCCCGAGGGACCCCTACTCTATTTCCAAATTGTGTTGTATTGTTCGTTTGAAGGGCGGAGTTCAAATATTTCTTCCTGTCAAATTTATTCTAAGTAGCCCAACGAAATGGAGTTATTAGGTAATTGAATGCAATCAAATAAATGACACAAACTTTTAAAACAATTCCCTCAGCGCGTTTAATAAATGAGATATACTTTTTCAAAACTTGAATTTGGAAGGGTCGTTCTAATAACCCGTACCGTTATCTATGTAATCGGTGCTAGGAACCCCCAATTGCCGCCAAATTTAAAATTGGAATATCATAATCCAACTCCTTAAAAAAACAAAAAAAGATATTCTTGAGGTTTCCACACGCGGTTTGATATAAAACTTTATTTCGTACCTCTTTGGTGTATATTCGATTGTCTTGAGTCAAAATGCTGGAACATCTGCCGTTAGTCGGGAAGGCGGCTCACGCGCATTGGAAATTTCGAAAAAAGTCTCGACGCCAGAACAGATGCGACATGTCGGATTCCTACAAGCAGATGTTTATAAAATACCCTCATAGATTAAACTGGGCAATTCTTTTGTTTTTTGTCCTTTGCATTGGACAATATTGCCTCTTAAATGGTTTGACCCCTTGTTAAAGATATGCGGGTGCGATAGCGGGTTAATTAGAGTCTTGTTTTAATACCCATGCGAAAACTTAAAATACTTAGTATTTTTTGGCGTTGAGATCTTTTGAATCGAAAACGATTAAATAGCAGTTAATTTTACGTAAAACTTAATTGACAAGTAAAGTAAAAGTATTTTTTTTTAAATACTAAATAGAAAAACAAGCTTATAGCCTGATGGAAAGTCGTTACTGTAGCCTGTGAACGCCTGCAATGTCAGATGCAGATGCAAGCTTTTAAAACTATAGTCTAATTTTCAGTAATTACGCATAAAATACATCCATATTTTTGTGAAATCTCGTAAAAATACGGTTGATGTTCAACAGCGTAGTTAGGTACCCAAATTAAACTATTACGTGCCATAAAACCTGAAATCGGTTATGGATAGTCAATGTAAATTGATAAATATTGTTTTCTGTCTCTAAACTATTACAAAAACACTAACGAACTGTAACAAACGTCAGTAGATGTTATATTTCCGTAGCAAAAGCGAAATTTCATGGTCAATTTTTATATGATTCGTGGAAGTAGGCACTGGTTTAATCTAAGCTACGTTAACTGTCGGTTGGCATGCGACCGTTGCGTGAGGTAAATTAGACAAAAGTTTTGAAATTATTTCAACATAGTATTTTTCGACTTTCGCCCTTATCATTTTTCTATTCAGATTAAACGGGGTGTTTGTCTGAAAATGCTTGCTTGCGGTAAATTTGCTCAGGCGTGCTGGAGTGTTGAATTTTGCCAAGTTTTGAATTACAACAACCTGCACCAACTACCACCTACTTCCTGCTTCTTCTTCTTGCCGTGTCACTAGTTTCTACTACTATTCATATCCTTCTACTACTAATAGGGTGGTATAAAAATGCAAAAGTTACACGTTTGGAAGTAGAATGTAGTAGATGTTTGTGGCTTTTTCACGCCTAAATTCTTAAGCCAACGATGAAACTTAGAACAAAAATATTGATCGTAAACTAAATTAGCTTAAAAGCTATCGTTTATCCCGAAAATTTTACGTGGATAGAGTAAAATCAGTAAAATCACGGACGAACAAAATAAAGAGAAAACTTCTTAAATGTTAGCAATAATTAATAATACGCGAAAGAAAACACGGGCGGCAGTTAGTCGATAATATTTTTATTGATACAATTTGTAAGCCAATGAAAACTCGCGCGCCATATTGCCAAAGATTCGTTAGTAATATTGAATGAAACTCTATATTCAATAGCAAGAAGCAACAGCAACTTAAGAGTTAGTGAATAAATTATGATGAACAATTAAACGCCAATTTGTAAACTAATAAACCCGCTAACGACGTGCCAAATAGTTTTATTTCCCATTTTATGGTTTTGACGGACGGTTAAAGTTCATTTAAGGTATTTTTTTTTTAAATAGAGCACTATTATCTTTACACTTCATTTAGGTAAGTATACAGATTTTATAAATTTGTTACTAATTTTAATTTAAAAAAAAAATGATTTTAAATATAGGCATTTTACACAGCGCTAAACTAGAACTAAGAGCACTGGTGGTCAAGTGGGAGTGACCCCGCCTTCCAATCGTAAGGTCGTAGGTTCGAATCTGGTGGGAACCAATAGTGTTTTCTATCAAAAAAATTAAGTGCGCAATGCCAGTGCTCATAAACGATGAAGGAAAACATCGTGAGGAAACCAGTTAGTATTCTAACAGCGGCGATGGGCTTGCAACCTGTCACGTATGGAATACCAACTACTGCAAAATATGGGTATGTGCCAACTTAATGTTTGGACGTACCTCTGACTACCCAACTTAGACGTCCTCAAATAATCTGGAGTTAGTTCTTGGTACTAAGAGATCTAAGAGGATATCTACCGTGCCTGGGGCTTAAAGGCGTTAAACTGTTTCAGTTAAACTAAACGAAACTTGTACTATGTGAATGCTTAGAAAGATATAAATAGGTAGGTAATACAAATGGGGAAAGATGATGCACTTTGCTTTCCTGATAGACTTTCAAAACTTAGATCAAAATTTGGCGACGGGAATACATTGTAACTGAGTGTGATGTAAAAACAACAACAAAAAAAACAAACGTCAAACGGGTAAGGTATTTATGTACTGTATACCATTAAAATAATCTGCGTATTACCAAGCGGTCATCTATATTTTCTTTAAACATTGTTCTAAATTCAAACACAAATTTAGAATCAAACTAGTATCAGATTATCGAACAAAAAACTGATCAGACGTATTCTTCATTCCATGCCATGGGCTATTCCGGCCGCGCCCGCAAGGATATTTTATTTATGAGGGGTACATTTTCACTCTATAATTACCTATATCGATTCGTTGGCCCCGTTCTCTACGCCCAAATATTATTCATACGACCTCTTCGCTAGGTGGGCCTGATGGGTCACTGCCTGCTTAGAATAGATTTTATTATACGTTAGTACCCTTATCTATATTTGTTAGGTGACCTTAAGTATTGTTTTCTATAGAATCCCCACCAAATTTGTGGAACTTTCTCAAATTTTTTATCGTTTCTGGGTTCATTTTTCAATAAGCAATAAACACGACTAATAGTCAAATATACCTATACGATGTAGAGCTACAAAGCTACGAAAAATTCGTAGTATCGACCACGTTATTTAAAAAATAAAATCGTCCTTGTAGTGAACCGAAAAAGATCAATTCACGAAGATAATAACCGAAAGTGAAAGTGTACGCGTGATTGTGGAGTCCCGTTGGCACCGTACCTGTTGCAGTCTTATTTATGACCCAAAACAAACGCTTTATCTCGCACCGTCCATATAATACGACCATAAACGCGACTTTACAATTCACTTTACAAGCTTTACGACATCTTGCATAACACCCTTTGTTTATAAACAAAAGATTTCAAGGTCTTGGCTACCTTACGAATTTATCGTCATCGTCCTCTTTAAAATTTAGTGCTTGTTTATCTTCCGTCGCGTACGGGCTTGCGCGAAAAGCCGCAAAGTTTACTCGAAAAACGTCACTATTTTGTGCGTAAACGCCATTAAAATTCAATGGACGCGTCATTACCAGCTGATCGATTTACGATTAAAATTGCTCTTCAAAACATGTGGTGGAAATAAATTACCTATATTACATAATATTCGCAGAGGCAATGACCTTTTTGTTTTCACAATCCAGCCGATTGAGTGATAAAATCAAAACGATGTGATAATTATTCTGTAGATTTATGAAGTGTTGAAGACTAAGGTTCGATATCAAAGGTATGAGTTACACTGAGACAAAAAGCGGTTGTATCTGGTTCGGACAAAAAACGGGCAAAAAGTGATCCTTATGCGAATGGCGGCCGAAATATTTAACGAGGGGAGTCGGGTGGAGTGGGGACAAAAAACTAATAATAACAGCGTGTGTCACCCCATCACGGTGTTCCGTTGCCGCCGACCGACGTCACTTCTCTACTGCGAACCATTTTGGATTTCTGTGACAGTTTGGGAGGGATACGAGCTGGGTTTCTACACTGGACGTTTAAGATTTCAAGGATTCATTTATTCGTATTTTAAACTCGTGTCTAGTCAGTTTAAAAGTTTTTTTGGTTTTCTTTACGTAAATTTGACAAAATAACAACATTAACATACAAAATTACAGTTTAAATCAATAAAGAAAATATCGTTTAACCGTCTAATTTGTCCGTTGCTTCAAAACGAAAAAACAGTACAACCGTGCCAATTTAAACCACCCATTAAAATTATAGGCCTACATGTTATAATCGTTTTTACCACGGATTTACATCGTCCTATCATTACCGAAGCGTAACTAATCTACTGTATAATCTTACGTAATTATAATGCCTCCACGAGTATAAGTCACGATTTAGACTATCTAGGTACAGCACAGAAGAAATAATACAAGCAACACAGATTTTTTACGTAAACGGTGCTACATAAACAACTGCGGACAAAACTGAATCTTACATCAACTAGTTACAACTCAAATTCAAATAAACAATGCAAGAAGTGGCGCAGTTTTTCGGCTAGTAAGAAACATATTCTCCAATAATATTGAACCCTAGTATCACAGTCGTAAAGCTTATTTTTGTACTGGGCAGTATAAACAAAATAAAGATAATACGTAGGTCTGTAAAAGTTTACACTGTTGTTTGTTGTTACGTACCTACTGTAAAGGTACTTGTGCACATTATAATATATGGGTAGGTATGTAGATGTTGACGCGGGAATCTGATTATCAGCGCGGTCGAGTTTAAAGTTGCAGGCACACTGAGTAAAATCCTTTGCAATTTTTTTAAACTACTTGCTGATGGAATAAACCTTTGGCTCGCCTGATTTTAAGCGGTAGCCATCATAGGTGATGGCTACCGCTCGGTATAGGTACCTAACAAAGCATTGGACTGCCCTGCCTCAATCAACTTGAAGCATATAGCATTTTCAAAATAAGACATTTTGTCACCTACTCGTTTGCCACTTACACTTTTTTTCACCCAGACATTTTGCTCACAGATACGTTTTATAATCCAGCCCATACGAACCTAACCCGATTTTAAGCCTCATGTGCCTGTAATTCACCAGCAACCACACCCTTCAAACCGAAACACAGCAAGGCAAATTAATTATATTAATACAATTTGGAGCCAAAAACATTTTTTTTTATATAGGTAAGTACAAAATGAAAAACTCATTATCAAAGTATCCTGCATTTTTTTATGGTACGGTTTAAAAAGAATACTGTTTAGAAAAATTGGTGTTTGGTCATACAGGTGGTACTTTGTGTCCAAAGCTTTATTATTAAGACCGTGACTTTAAATCGTAGATAGTCTACTGGGATGTAAACACGTGAAACACGATTGCTTGCTAAAGTTTACTTTTTTAAATATATTTTTTAAGAGCCACTATTTTATTTTCATTGCATAAAACAAATCCAATGTTTACGGCGAAATAGCTTTTATCCATTACCCCGATTTAGAGCTGGCCGCAGAAGTGCTTCCATAAAAAAATACTGTTCCATATTCAAAAATTGCGCTTAAATTGACAAAAGGAACAATGCGAACGCTAAATTAAATTCAAATATCGAAAGAGGAAGTCGACGCCGCCCTCGCGTCTCCCAGTAAGATTTATTATATTTGTCCTGCGCTTATTTCATTATTGCCTGTCGGAGGATTCAGAGCGGCCCGTTTAAATTTTGAATAGTTTTCGCTTGCGATTAAACAGCGCAGATAAATTATTTTTCCGCTGTAGTTTAAAAAAATGTAATTGTACGTATTCGCTATTAAACGAAATGAAAGAAAAGCTTTGCAGGTAGAATGTTCACCCAAAATGTACACAATTTTCGATTTTTGGGTAAGAATTAATTTTTTTTGTTGTTATAACCTTTATGTAAATAATGAATACTTTGTAACAAAATCAAAATCAAAAAGGTCTTTATTCAGTACAAACTCAAGGATCACGTCTTATATACTAGGTGAATCTATCAAGATTCAAACTAAGGCCAGCTAAGAAAGCGAATCTAACGGCCGGTTTCTGAAAGCCCGATCGAAACTAATCGCATGTCAAGTCACTTGCTATCTCTATCTAATTCGATGTAATAGCTGAAATGACGAGTGACTTGACATCCGATTAGTTTTGATCGAGCTTTAAGTATACGAATTATACATTAAGTAGGTACTAGGTAAAACTGTGAATGTGAACATTATTGAGACTTTCCTTCATCTTTCTTTGTTCTTTAATAATTGTCATTTTAATTTGTTCCAGGTACATAACTACGTTAAATATTCAATAAAAAGTTATTGACTCTGCGAGCAAAGAGGTAGGAGTAACCAGACTTGCACTTATTATGCGTAGGAGTTTAAAAACTGTCAAGTTATTAAGAGAAAATGCTTGACATCTTAAATAACAGCGATTCAACTGTAAAATAAAACGAAAAAAAAAATAACTAAGTAAAATAAATTTAACTGTAAAATAACATCAAAGAAACAAGGATTTTTACAAAACTAGATTGTTTTGATTTCATTATTTATTGTTGGTTGTGTATTTTCAAGAGTTGTCGTTTTTCGCCCCATAATCATGACTTTTATATTTATTTCTCAACTTTTTAAGCATTCTAAGACAAAGGAAATATTGAACTTTCAGAGCGAATAAACTGAGAGAGGGTTAAAACGTTATGTAAATAGAACGAAATCGCTTTCTAACGGGTAAAAGCGCGCAAAAACTTTTTGATGGGCTCCCGGTGAGTTTTACTTCCAGTGACTGAACTGTAAAGAACAAGCAATATTCACAGAAAAACCAATAAATTTCAATGAAAATTTAAATATGCTGAATTACTTTTTTTACAACAATAGCATGTAGGTATGTCGATCTTGAAATCTTATTTTTTGGTTGAGAAACTAATTTGTGTGCAATTTTTGCTTCTACTATCACTTACGAATAGAAAGCATTGAATCAGTATCTGTCTCGTTCACACTTGGGAATAACCTTATCAATCTAACACGAATCGAACAATAGCGTCGCATGTTTGATTTATATAGTCGCTTAGTAGAAACATTACCGATAATTATACGGTGTCCGTGTAGAGTTAGTACTTTAGCGACAGAAGTCGTGTAGTTCTAACAATGAAATAAAATGGCGGCTGCCAGTTTTTTTTTTGTGATTATACTAGTAGTTCGCCCCGAACTGAGATCTCGTGATGCGACCCGACGAACGCACCTAAACTTTGAGTTGGTGGGAGTACTTGGTCAGAGGCAAGTCCAAACATTATGCTTGGACTTTTTTCTGACTACCGCCTACTAACTTGGTACAGTAACCAAGTTTCAACTCTATTGGCCTATTTATTGAAGAGTTCCGTTGAACAGACCTTGGCTCCATCATCAGACATGGTCGTTGTCACCATTTTATGAGAACTGAGTACCTCCTTAATATATTTTAAGAAAAAAAAATAAGAAAAAGCAAAGTAACTGGCCGACCAGTAGAAAAACCTTGATGCCAACGAAACTCTTAGAGATGGGAGCTCTTGGATCGCTGGTTATTTAACTTTTTTATTGTATCTCAAAAACCGAGCGATCCAGAAAAAAATTTAAAATTGTTTTGGAATGTCCAAACAAAGCCCTTTCATATGACATGTAACTTGATTTAATTATGTAACTTTTTTTATTTTTGCCCCCTTAAAAACCTCCATATCTTAATAACCCTTCATCCGATTTTACTCATATACTTACCAGTAAATTTCTCAAGCACAAGCTATCGACCTATCAAATTTCATGCAGATCGGATCAACGGTTCGAAAGTTATGGCCAGACAAACATACATACATACATACATAAAATGCCAAATCGACCAAGTTGAAACTAAAGATCTTCGTTCGCTTCGCTCACTCGATCAAATTAATGCAAAGTAACTTAACTTTTTACCTTACATTTGAATATAAAAAACGTGTTATAAAAGAGATTATAATCAAAAGTTTTTGGCGATGAGTGGTGGGTTTTATGACCAACTGGTCATTAAAGCAGCCTACCATACCATAACCTGCTCTACACAATTACCAAAAAAGAACTAAGTGTAGTGACAAACGTGTTTCAAAATAAATAGCTTCATTAATTAGATTTTTAACGAAAAAAATTTACGAATGATTTTAAGACGCTTATAAAATTTTATAAATTAAAAAAAATTGCATGAAAAGAAAATAAAACATTATGCCATGGCAAGTCAAATTACTTTATAAAGGCAATTTCAAATTGAGAACTGTCAATTGGATCGTTCAGAAACAAATCCCAAGAGGTCTCGTCCGTGCTACACCTCCAAAGCCGAACAGAAGTAGGAGCTCAGCTCGCGAGCTTTTCAAGGGTGGTGGCTGCTTTCGGCGGGAAAGCATCGGCTTGAAGCGGGGGGGTGGGAAAGGAGGGGGGGTGATGGCTCGTATTGATTTAGTGCCGTCGTCGGCAAAGCTATGTACTGAGGTGAGTATCGTTCGATGTCGCTTGATGCGCTTTCTTTGGTGATCGCCTTGGATGTGATTTATGGGCTACTAAGCGATGAATAAACCGAGTGTCGAGTTTCTTATTTTTCATAATTCAAATAGTCATAGGCATTCATTAACCATGATGAGCGTCCTAAAACCTTTTTTCAATGTAATACTATTATACCGTCCGAGACTAACGGCCGGTTTCTGAAAGCCCGATCAAAACTAATCGCATGTCAAGTCACTTGCTATCTCTATCTACTTCGATGTAATAGCTGAAATGGCGAGTGACTCGACATCCGATTAGTTTTGATCGAGCTTTCAGAAACCGGCCGTTAGTGCGCGGTTAAAAAATAGTCCGTTACGTTATTGTGGTAACGACCTATGTGTATTCAAAGTTTCATCCGAATCAATCTAACCACCGTGTTTAACCAATTTATTCACTACATTCAAAGATAAAATCACAATTATAATATTACGATAGGTTTACCAATTAACGAGACAATTATGATGCAACAATATCTTCCAAAAAAATTATACAAAAGATTGAAATTTTTAAAGCTACATTATCCAAAATATTGGATATAAATACCTACTTTATTTAACTAACTAAACACTTATATCGGAAGTCAGAAGATCCAAATAATGACCATAAAATTTGGCATTTACCCACATTTTTATTTTTACAGTGTCTGAAATGACAACGAGCCTCTTTCATTTCATCATATTTCGATACAGAAAAAAAACAACAACCGTGTCACAGTGACCGCATCTCACGAAAGCGGATGGATCATTGCATTTTGGTTATTATATCAAGTGCATAAAGATCACCGGATGCACCTGTATGATAATGAACTTTACCACTCCTTTTATAGTATATACGGAAACGCATCAGGCGTACACGGATAATAAATAAATAATAATAAATAAATATTGGTGGACTTTCCACACAGCACTATCTAGCCTCAAACTAAGCCAAAGCTTGTAATATGGGAAACAGATAGCTGATATAATACATAATTATATACTTTTTTTTTGTATATACATACTTATAATATTTTATAACACCCAGACAGAGAACAAACATCTGTGTTCATCACACAAATGTTTGTTTTCGGTGGGAATCGAACCCACAGCCTACGCAGAAGCTGCGAAGCGCAGAAGGCAGAGCTACTGAGCTGTGAAGGATATACATAGCTCGCTACTAAGACCTTTTAGTAAACGTAAATTTTCTCTAGCTTTGTGTAGCTTGATCTGTATCTGTTTGAATCAACTTATCATATAAAATAATAAACAAAATGAAATATCTAATTCTATATTATATAACTACTAAGTAAGTAATATAAACAAGGTGTTCCAATACTTGTATTTAAAACTTTACATATAAACGTTTCATACAAAAGTTTAATACCTACCTGACTAAAATGTATGAAACAGCTGTTTTTTTCGCGTTCACAGTGTTGGTTCCTTAGAAAAAGTTATTCATATTGATGGGTACTTTAGCCCCCTGAAGTTTTAAATACAATAAGTATTGGAACACCTTGTATAAGTACCATATGTAAGTACTATATATACTATATAACATCTAATATATACCAAGTAGGACGGAAGTAGGATGGAATACCTACATGCCTACGTATCTTTAACCAATTTCCCAGCACAAACACAAACTCCAAAGCGCTTTTCGCTGCTGCAGCGCTGTTTTCCCCCGGGCAACGCTGAGGATTTAAATGGATATTTAACTTTACTCTCAAGGAACCCAAAGTAGGTACATTCCACTGTCCAGAACGCTTTTTTCTTGTGAGAAAAACTTTTAGAGCTTTTAGCAAACAACTTAAAACTGTCCGGGATTTGTTTAAAACTTGTTTTGTGTTTTTTGTGACAATTGGCGTAGGAGGATTGGATGAGTGTCGACTTAATTTATTTTTATGTAATTTTATGAGCAGATAAATTAGCATAAACTTGCTGTCACTCGCGGCTTTGCTTGCGTATTAGAATGATTCCAAACATTATTAAAGGCGTATAATTACGTTTTTTTTTATACAACTAGTTGATGGAACAAGCAGATGGCCCACCTGATGTTAAGTGGCGACTATCACCTATATAACAAAGCATTGCCTCGCAAATCACGCACGATAGGAACGTGCCCTACGATGCACTGCCCTGCGTCCATCAACTTGAGGCATACAGATGTTAAGCCTCATGTGCCTAATTCCCCGTTCTCGGTAATTTTTTAGGACAAAAAGCAGCCTAATCCAGATTACAAGCTATATTTTTGATCTAAGTTTCATCCCAATCGGTTGAATGCTTAAGGCATGATCGAGACAGAAACACACATAGAGTAAATTACTCTAAGTTGCAAATTATTATGACCTGTAAAATATATTATTGTTTTTACTCCCTTACTAAATACTATGAATAACTTAATTGATAATTTGTGAGCAAGATACACACACTGTGGTTAAAACATCACTGTAGAGAGTTAATTGAATCTGTCTCAGATTCAAATAGTAGGTTACAGCGTAGGCGGCATTTATTGGTGAACTTGATACAGCCTTTTTAGCAATAACGGCTTCAAACAGAGGGTTTTGATAAGGAGAATTTACCGTTTAGATATTATAAATGTATTAAAATACTAAGCTTGAGCTGAAAGAGATTGCATAAATCACTACATAGTATAAAACAAAGTCGCTTTCTCTGTCCCTATATCCATATGTATGCTTAAAACTTTAAAACTACGCAACGGATTTTGATGCGGTTTTTTTTATAGAAAGAGTGATTCAAGAGGAAGGTATATGCATAATACAAGCATAATCTCTTAGGGAAAACCCATAATAACCGTTCGAAGCCGGGGCGGGTAGCTAGTTTTATATAAAAAAAACAATTATTTTATAACAAAATAAAATTAAAACCTCCTGACAGGAATGTTTATTCCTTGTCAGGCAATGTTTTATGATGGTTACCACTAATATAATATCAGGTGAGTCATCTAGTTGTTCCACTAGCAAGTCGAATAAAAAAAGAAGTGAAAAACTAAATACTAGACTCTCATAAAATAAGTTGGCCTAGTACGAACAGTCATAAAAGTTTTATTGTTCTTACGGTTATGCTCGCGCCTACAACTTATACCCGGTTTTGTACGCTTCCTACTGCTTTTAATTACAATTTTATACGACCAGCGATAAACATCGAATCTTTTTAAATAGTATTGTTTTAAAAACAGTTCGCACGAAAACGGTTAGATATTTAATTCGAAAAAGGAACAAAGTTTCGCGCCTAACTTTACACATTTACTTAGACGGTTCACGGTTGGTATTTGCAATTCACGAAGTCACTCCACGGGTAGGACTTTAGAGTTATCTTTTATTTATAACAACGCAAGAGATCCCTGTTTGGCGATACTATTGGTTTTCGATCTACTTTATGGTTTGTATGATCTCTTCAGTCAAAAATGAGCTAAGACTGTGAGTTTGCAACTAAAACAGTATGGTATATGGGCGATTTGGCCCTCGAGATATTGAGATGACGTTTACTTCGGTAGCAATTTGACCCTTTTTGGTATTATTAAGTATTCTGTGGTGAGGTACGGCGTGACAGTGGAAAAAAAGCAGAGCCTCAAATTATTTTCAACTAAACTATAACAAATTTAGAAATGGCAAAAACAGTATGCATGTTTCGCAACATGTCAATAAAACACATTGCACAACTACTTTTGAACTCCAGAATTTCAATTCTACCAACTGTAGGTTTGTACTGGTTTTTTAATTTACTATCAATTTTTTCTACTCAAAGGCTTGGCTTATACCTCACATTAGTTACGTAACTGTAACAGTACTGTAGTAGCTAAAAAGTTCTAAAACTTGTTTGAGTCAATTGCTCGAAAGGAGCCTCTTTGAGGTGCACTTAAAATCCTTTCACCACACTGTTTCGAAAGAACCAGTGACACGACAAGAAGTACTGTAGTAGAGGGTCTAGAAGTCCGGAAACCAGCGGGTGTTCGCTCCCATAATTATATTCACCGCTGATATTTCTGAACTTTCACGTGAGCTCTTTATTTCGGCTGGATTTTTTCTAAACTTAGTGATTTACGTTACTTTGAAGTACGCCTACTATTATTTTGTCTATGACTTTGGATTCCGACTGTCGTCGTGTCGAAAGCTTTATGTGATGACAAAAAAGTTTTTTAACGAGGTGGTATTGTCTCTTTTTATCGTAGGTGTTGTAGGTGAATTTATGGTTTTATAATATTATAAGAGTAGTAGAGCTCTTTGTGAAGAGCTCGTCCGGGGAAGTACTACCACCACACCTTTTTCTGCCGCCAAGCAGCAATGCTGTGTTTCGGTTTGAAGAGTGTGGTTGCCGGTGTAATTACAGGCACATGAGGCTTAACATCTGTATGCCTCAAGCTGATGGACGCAGGGCAGTGCATCGTAGGGCACGTTCCTATCGTGCGTGACTTACGAGGCAATGCTTTGTTATAGGTGATGGTTACCACTTAACATCAGGTGGGCCATCTGCTTGTTCCATCAGCTGGTTGTATAAAAAAAAAAATATTTTATGAAATTAATGGCTTACGAAAACACGTCACCCATTGACGTGATTTCGTGGGTGTGTAAAAATAATATAAATGTGGACCTGAAAAACTAGAAATAAGATTTTTTGTTTTCCTTGGGCTTAAAAAATATATATTCATAAAAAGGTTAAAAGCCATTGAATTGCGAACTCCATTATATAAAATTCCAATAAATCGTTTCAGAAACGACTGTCTTCCCAATTTACCCAACCAATCCCTGGTAAAAACAATTAGTTACCTCAAGTGTAACAATAAAAGCACACCCACACTCCTATTTCCTGTTAGTTTTCCCTCCCTTGCACTTTTCCGGAAAAAAGTAGAAAAGATTTACGTCGACCGCGTCTGGGCCTTACGGACTATACCTACTGATGTTGAGCTAAGTACTTATCTAGTTTATGAACGAAGGTCTTAAAGGGCGAGAAAAATACGTTTTCGTACAAAAAGGTTAGTATTCGCTAAAACTTTTTTCTCTCATTATAGGAATTTTATTTTTAATCTACCAAATAGTGAGATAATATTTCAACCCTGGTCCATGTTTCAAATTCAAATAAATCTCTGACTCGACTCGTCCTACGGAAATAGCACTCCGCCGTCCATAAATCCAAGTCTATTTAAGCAATCTCAAACGAAAAATCTGAAACAAGCCGCATAACATGTCACCTTGCACATAACTTTCTTTTAAACTTTTTCGTGGCACTGCATTTGAAATTCAAAAACGGAATGTTTTAATTTCCGTTCTGTTTCCGCCAGATTGTTAGTTCAAAATTCAAATTCGTGAAATTATAGAGTCATAGACAAACTTGAAGTGAGTTAGTTATTTCTTCATTATCATAGCCACGATCAATGTGAATGCTAGCACATGATACTTTTCGGGTTAATAATTTAATGCAAATTTATGGTACGTACGGGACTCGGAACGCACTCGAGGAACAGTGTAAATAATAGTAGCCTTTCTCAAAATTCGATGCCACCTTTTTGCTGCACTCTATATTTTATGACTTAGGTTTAAAATTTCGTTCTAAATTCAAACTTTTGAAAACATTCTTTACTGCCAATGTCGCGTGAGAGCTACCTACGCAAAGTAGCGGTTCTAAAAAATAAAGCTGTCAAACCAGTCTATAAAGATTTTGCTCTACATTTTAGGAAACAGAAATATAATTTATGCATAATCTACAAACACAGTATCCTAGTGAAAATGCACATGCAAATTTGATGAACACGTGTTATTTCTCATTTTACGTATCTTAAGTGAAATTGACGTTATCAGAAAATTTTATTCGTTCACTTATCGAAACATTAAGTCGACTCAGCCATGTAATTAGTCTTTTTGAATCCTGATACATAATAATTAACACTTCGAAAACTAACTCTATGTGTTGGTATATTTTATGTCTATTTTCAAATATGTATATAATTTGCACTAAAAAAAACTGCAACCGTTCTTCCAACAAGTACTTACATAAGTTACCTTGTTTTTCCAGTAAAATTCAATTAGCTCCAATGAAGTTCTAAACATTCATTTGAAAGTTACATCGACCATTACAAGGCCCAATAGCTCTTAATGTTTTAACTAGAGGTTGTTATTTTAAACAAATGAACCTGTATAACTGCCCTTTTTGCGAACATAAACACAGTTTAACCGATGTGTTTAGGGCCAATAACTCTAATTAATGCGCATTAAAATTAAATAGTACATGCTGTTACCACAACATTTCATTTTCCGTAAATGGTTTCATAGGGTCGTAACTGATGCAAATGGCTTATAGAGATGTGACAATTTCGTATTTTCCGACTAAAAAAATCTCTAGTTTTTTTATTGTAACTTAATAATTTAAGAGTGGGCCAGGCTTGGAGGGGTGGATCAGACAGGATGAGGAGTTTTTTTTTTCAAATTATAGCAAGTACAGTATGCCTAGTGTAGCTGGTATGACTTAGGTACTTACTACTATCTTCATAAACCTAAAACGAAGCAGTTTTGTCATATTTGCTGGCCGCTGGCTTCGTTTTATGCTTATTTATTCTCACTATACTTGCACAATGACATTTTATATGACACACAAACATTTTGTCCTGCTATAACATCTTTTGCGTCTCAGGCGGTCTGATGGTCCGAGTTTGTAGGGACAGAGTTTATTTGAGTGTAATTACCTACATATTTTTTTATAAAAACCACTAAGTACTTATTGTTTATTTTCACAAAAGGTTTACAAGTAGGTATTATACTAATGTTAAAAAAAGCTATTGAATTCATATATTTTTTTTAATTTTAGGTAATAATACAAATAAAATAGATCTAAAATTAAATTATTCGTACTTAAACCTTATATACTAAGCATTTTCTGTCAGAAGCCTTAATGCGGCCTAAAAATCTTGTCACCAGAAATAGCAATACATAACGGTCAATATCGAATGTATCCGGCTTTGTTAAAAGTCAGTTTGTCCCTGAATCCCTAGTAATCGAGACCAACATTGGGCACGTACAAAATATCTCGATGTATCGATACAAAAATCTTTGGAGTTTGCAATACAAAACGGTCAATATAAAATGCATCCGGCTTTGTTAAAAGTCGGTTTGTCCCTGAATCCCTACTAATCGAGACCAACATCGGGCACGTACGAAATATCGCGATGTATCGATACAAAAATCGTTGGCGGCACCTATTTAATCATGCTCGCTGGCGCACCTGCTTGCATAATACATATTCATCAGTTCGATATCGTGTGCTCGGAGTCACTATCAATGAACGTTTTCGGGACGTTGAAATAAATACCTATTATGTGAAAACTTACCTACCGATTCTACATATACTATTAAAATCTATTGCTTTGGCGTACTAATAAATATTATTGGTGTTTCATTCTTCAGTCAAAAAAAATTACAGTAAATACTTTCAACCACGTAAATCTAAGTAGTACTGTTGAACATTTTGTTTAAAATAGAGCACCATTCGTATTAGAGAGCCTTAGTAATCACTCATCATCATCATAACCCTGAAGAAATCAACTACTGGACATGAAAGTTTTCAGGAACGGTTTCAAGCCTTCACCATCTATTAATACTTCCCGTGAGCTTGTCAATTTTTTAGTGGTCAATTTTTTTACAAGTGCTTATAATCTTTATCAGCATCTTTTGTTTAGCCTTAACAGCTTTTTAGGCAAATCTCATATTTAGGTATAATGCCCTCATTGGCATCACGCGTTTAATGTAACTCGATCAAAAGGCATTTAAAAAAAAGATGTAAAAGACAAAATTATACCTTTTTAAGTGCTTCTGAATGAAAAAGCCCAATAGTGAATTGATAAGCCCCTCCATGTCAGTACCGTGACAGCGCGGCCTGTATGCAAAACGAAGCAATGCCACTTGATTGCTTTCAGTATTCATTAGACCACCCGTTTTGATCATGCATTACATGTAGGGGCTACCGAATATTTGGATGAACTTGCTCCCGCTTGACATAATATTTGGTTCTACACACTTTTAATTTCCAATTTTCCAAAATAAGGTTTTGGTTCAAATACCAGTCATGCACCATTGGACCAATAGACTTTTCTCGGCGAAAAATATATTTGTACATTTCCACTGCTCTCTGATCAGTAAAGGAAAACATCGTAAGGATACCAGTAAGTACTCTACCAGTGCTGATGGGCTCTCTCTCACAAGAGAGAGAGCCCATCAGCACTGGCAAATATATTTACACTGTTTCGAAAGAAAACTAGTGACTTGGGCTTGCAACCTATCACGTTTGGAATACTGCTGTAAAATGTGGGACGTAGGTAGCACACCTATGTCTACCCCCCTCAGACATTTTCACTAAATTACGTATTGCAGACTAATAAAAAAACTGAGTTGTTGATAACCAGCAATGAAGGTTCGAGACCCAATGTTTGATTTATCTGAGTCCCGCTTAGATACTGCGAGCCAACAATACTCTAATCTAAAATCAAAGTAGGCCGCCATGCTGCACGGAAGGAAAAATACTAATTTGCAAAAAGCTTTTTACCTACTCAGAGGCGATAGTATCACGCAACCTTATCGACCAGCCTCTGTCGTATTTCTCCTTGACATAACGACCTCAGAGTCAAAACGAACAATAGCATCATGCAAACAACACCAATTAGAATTGTAACATAGGAACGCCAAAGAAAAATGCAAAGAGGAGACGAATTCAATTCGAAATGAGAACCGTCTACGTTCCGCTTGGTCCCGCGTCGATCGGGGCAAAATTGAAAAAGAGAAAAAAATCGCAGTGGAATAAATAAAAATAGAGATCCCGCTACAGCGCAAGTCTCCGTTGAAATGAAAATAAAACACCAAAAAGCTTTTTGTGGGCGAAATAAATTAAAAAGTGTGTCGCGATTTCGTGAGCGGACCGGCGACTGGTGTAGCTCTATGACTATCATATTTTTTATAGCGTTTTGAATTCAATTTTTACTTTTATGTAGGTGTGGCAACATTTGATAGAATAGCACACTTTTAAAAGTCCTTGTTCCATTACGCAGAATTGCAGAATATAATAGGGACGTATTTTTGAGTACTCCCTTAACGCTCAAAGGATTTCGAGAAGGTACCAGAACATGTAATGGGATATCTACCGTGCTGGAATTACAAATGTGAGCCTATTGAATTTTAACATATCAAACTTTATGTTTCCAGTAAAAATAACGCTTAGTTAAAATTCGCATTCCAAATTCAAATATCAAACGTTTTTTTAGTTTTAAAAATGGTGTAACCTACAATTAATTGGTGGTTTTAAATTGATAGCATTCGACCGTTGACGTCTTAACGATCGTAACTTGTCAGTCTCCGGGCACAGATAACAAAATAGTCAGTAGTAGTAAAGGCATTAGTTCGCACCTACTGTGAAATGGAGCATACTGACAAATCTTACGACCGTGACAGTCTTATGATAATGTAAGTACATTTTAAAAAATAACTGTTTTGTTGCAGAAAATCTCAAATCGGTGAAAAAAAAGAATAGGTAAATATGTACCTATCAGATCAGATTATACTCATGCTCGTGACGTACACCTTAGTCATAATATTCTTTTTTTTTGTATATTGTTATTAATCCTCTTGACATTTATCTACATATTCTTTTTCTACAAGGGAAAACCTGTTATCGGCTTTATGTTCTTATTTAATTCCTTCTATATACTTTTAGCTATTAGTTATCCTATAAATTTAAGCTCTAAAAAAAAAATTCTTAGGCAACTTAATATTGAATCTTCTAAAAACAGATAATAAATCATCAGACTCCCAGCATATTTATAATCCCCTAAAAACGCGAAAAATTACATCCACACCTATTTAATGCAGAAATTCGGTAGTCATCCATAACAATCGGGGGAAAGTTTTACCTAAAATTATATTTGTGGGTCGTCACGCTTTTCCGGGGTAGTCAGGGGTGGCAGGGGTGGCGATTAGAGGGGTCCTTTGTGCTCGCCGTAGGTGGCGCTGCGGTTGTATTCATAGTCCGATTGATATTGAAACTATTATGTTGTAAATACTACGCTTACTCATTTACGAATATTTATTTAAAGTAAGAATGATTCGCTTAAGTGATGTGTTGTGGTTGGTACCACTTAATATCTGGTCGCCTATTTTTTTTTAATACTACTACTTACAGATGGCACAAACAGATGGGCCAGCTGATTTTAAGTGGTAATCATTACCAATAACAAAGCATTGCCTCGCAAGTCACGTACGATATGAACGTGCCCTACGATGCACTGCCCTGCGTCCATCAATTTGAGGCATACTGATGTTAAGCCTCATGTGCCTGTATTTTACTGGCAACCACCCTTCAAACCGAAACACAGCTACGCTCCTTGATGACAGAAATAGGAATGGTGGACTACCACCATTCGTATTTCTGTCATGAAGCAGCGTAGCTTTGTGTGTGTGTTTATAAGAAAGTACTAACTTTCTTCGACAAATATGTGAGACTTCAGACAGTCAAACCGTTCTTACAATCGCAAGTGAAGTAAAAAAAAAGGTCAAAATGCTTTTTCCATTACCAAGGAGAAAAATAAATCGTTACTTTACTAGTTAATTTTCATATCGTGCCCGAAAATGCCCAGCAGTAGGACATAACGTCTGAAAACCAATATACCCAGATAAAATAAAAAATATTTTGTTCCTAACTTCACATTCATATTTGCGGAAAAAAAACTATTTTGTATTTCTCACTGTCAGCCCCGTCTATACATAGGGGCTGTTTCTAATCCAACCAGCACTTAAGTTGTGGGGGCAATCGGGTGTAACTCGCGTTTCTAGAAATTACGTAGTTTTACGTTCTAAACTAAAACGTGCCAAGCCTTCGACGAATACATTTTTACATTAAACAAAAATGTATAAAATGTCCCGTTAAATTTCGTTTACGGAAGTAACATGGCTTTGTTCTTTTTTTAATTGAATGAGAAGGGAATTTAGGTAAAGAATTTTCAGTTATGGATCTATAGTGACATTCCATGGTGTTTGCTTGCTTATCTGACCTTAACCCTAAACTATATTTGTTTTATTAAATTATAGTATATAATGTAGATTATAGTGCTCTAAAAGTCATAAGTGTGTAGATGACATCGAACTACGTATATACAGATGTAGGCATTTGATTGAAATCTGTAGCTGAATTTCAGTGTGCAAAATTACACGCACCTACTACGTTAAGTAGATATTTATTCAAGTTGGAAAACGACTGAAAATTACTATGAAAGAACATTATATGATCATTAATAAAGCTAGATAAGCATTTTTAATATCACCGTAAGCTCAAAGAAAGATTTTCGCAGAATGCACACAAAGCTCTTTCCAACCTACGTAGGCGTCCAAAAGAAAACCCACCAACTCCGGGCTATCCCGACAAAGTTCGCAAGAATTTTTAATCAGGCGTCGTCTAGATGGTGTTGGGTGAGCGTCCGCCCCGCGGCACGGCAGTGCCTCGCGCGCGGCCGACGCGCCGCCCGCCCAGTCCGCGCCATGCCCGCCCGCGACCAGACGCGACCGAGACTACCCTGACGCGCTAACCCACGCGCGACACTCCCCCCAAAACTGAATAAGTTCGACAAATCCTCCTCCTACCTGGACCACTACATAGACGCAGTGAAAAGTGATTTTTTTACTATAGCAGTACAAAATATTATATCTCTTGTAGACAGATAGTTTTTATAGTACAAAATTGTTAGTTAGATTAATACAGGGTCAGTTTTGTATTTCAATGTGATTGTAGTTTAAGCTGTTCATACCGCCTTTAGATAACGACAGTGATTCATAGGTGAGTAACTCATAGTTTTTGGTAGTGAATTAATATTTTTTTTCTCAAATAGACGGTTTTATATTTTTTTTCCACCTACACGTTTATCAATAGATTCATCTTCTTGCCCGACGTTACAACTCTATTACTCACTCACATTTAATCAAGTCTGATATTAATAGGCCAATGAGATCTATATAAAATTTGAGTTACCCATTGGAAACTATAATATTATAATTGAAAGTGCAAATTAACGGCACATAGTCGGCTACTAGCCACCAGCAAGTATAAATTATCAATCTAATATCGTCGGATAACGAACGTCAAAACAGAACCAAAACAAACCATAATTCTTTGCTCGCGCTAAGTGATGCGAATGCACAGTGGCTACATTCAGACTTTGTAAATGCAAAAAGCATACGTATTCCGGTCTAAAAGACGACACAACTATGATTTAAGTCCAACAGCAAACTCCTAAATCACGCTAGGTGGCAGAGGCGAGTGCCGGTCGACAAGACTTGCCGCTCGCAATCCGCAAATTGTTTGTCGCGAGCCTAACGATTTATATTTAGAAACTAACAAATGCCGATCGTAAATCGAACGGTTCGCAATTGTTTTGAATATAGCCACGGAAAGCGTCGAACTAATTCGAATGCACACCGCTAGCGCGTTTGATAAATCGCCCGTTTTCAGTTTACATTTCAGTCTACCTTCATGTTAATGAATTGTTTCATGAGCCCGCGACTGTCGCGGCCAATTAACATAACGCGTTTTATTTTAGCTTTTTGATAAATGACTAGAATTGTTTTTCAGTGGTGATAAATAACTAGAAAACGGTTGAAACAATGACGCAAAGGTGTCACACGGCTTCACATCTTGGAAAATGCATATAAATTTGAAATTCTCACATACACATTGCCTAATTTGCAGTTTAATGTTACATTAGCGGTGCTCAGACTCATGGGAATTTCCAAACCGGTAAAAAAACAAATAAACAAGTTTCAGACTCGCAACAGTTTAAGATAGAGTATTTTACATAAATGCGAGAAATTCAAAATGATTTATATAGAATCTTTTACCAGATAACAATAGTCTGTACCAAGCATTTGAGAATATGTTAAACTTTTTATACGCATTTTGGAAGTAATTTTTTGCTTGGGTGCAATTAAAATAAAACAAAAAATCCACGGAGAGCGCAATTCGTAAAACACTGCAGGGTACTTACAAATTGGCTTAAAAAGACGTATCTTCAAAGATAAAAGAATAGGAGACCACTAAATCATATTCGCCTTTTGTTCAGTGCATCACAAAAGAAAAGTAACTATGGTCTAGTTTTTATCGGAATGCCCGTGGGTCTAACGGTACAAAGAATTACAAGGTTCCGAAAATGTTCACAATAGCACGAGTGAATGGACTTGCGCAAGACTTTTTATGTTTATGTTTTTGTTCACGACTTTTCGTGAACAACTCAAAATGTGATGCGTTGGCATTTTTAGTCATTGTTGCGGGGTGGTCGGTGAAAGCGAGTCTTATTCAGTTTTGGGATTCCTTAGTATGAAAGATTTCACCTTCAAGCTCTTACAATTTTAGCTGACAACTGCAATCGCAGCTCAGTTGGGTAGTAGCGCTACATCCTGCTCTGTAGATGTGGGTTCGATCCCAACAGAGAAACAAACATGTTGTAAACGATGTATTCATTTTGTATCTGGGTGTTATAAGGTACTAAGGTGATATTACCAGTATCTTTACAAAAAAAGGATATATTTCTACGATAGATAGTCAACTTTATAAATACTGAAATAGCTTTAAGATTTTCAGAAATAATTTGCCTAAATAACATATAAAATTAAATTGATGACTGTCATTCATTAGCGGTATGATAATTTATTTCTTCATTATAGCGTGAAAAGGCTTTAATTATTGTTATGATAAATGTTATATTGTGATAATTTTAATGGCTAATAAAATTATATCATCAAAAGCACGGATTCATTCACAATATGGAAGCTATAAATTCTACCAACCATTCGATTTATACATCTAGTTATGTTAATAGAATGATCTCATTTCTGATTCCTATGCAAATAACAAGCGATTCTCACAAAACCGACGGAAACAATAAGGCCGGATACACCAAAGCGGATTCAAACCTGAACTGTGAATCTGTAAATTGACTATTATTGTCTTTCATCTTAATATTTTATCGGTGGACATTTTACTTAGACTAAGGAAAGCCCTGACAAAACTTGAAATATATCTCAATAATTATATCGTTTCAAAAAGATAGCTGTTCTGATGCATCGTGTTACGTTATTTGGTAAAAAAATTGCAAAACCTGGGCGCTGGCTCTGAAAACATACATCAAGAACATGGATTGATATAGGTATAAGTTTATGACCAAGTTACTTGTGAAACGACAGCAAAACTGAGTGTAAAATCAAGCATCACAATAAAACAAAAGAAGATTTTTACTCGCTTCACTCAGATTTGACATTGGCTTTCTGTTTGTTTGCAAGTTTTAACATTTGAGCACGTATAGATTATATCAGCATGCATTTAAAACATATAGATAATATTTATGTTTATTATACAAATTTTATCCAAAATGTTTGTCGAACACACTAAGCTACACGAAGCTACTTACCGATGATAACGTAAAATGGAGCATTCTTTTTAATATTTTAAATGTAAATAGTAAGGTATAGATGTTTGAATGTGTATTAGAATGAACTTTACAATACTTTACAATAGCACAGGTTTAGTATAACCAATGAACGCAAGCAACGCTTTTTTCTGCCGCCAAGCAGCAAACACTGTGTTTCGCTTTGAAGAGTGTGGTTGCCGGTGTAATTACAGGCACATGAGGCTTAACTTCAGTATGCCTCACGCTGATGGACGCAGGGCAGTGCATCGTAGGGCACGTTCCTATCGTGCGTGACTTACGAGGCAATGCTTTGTTATAGGTGATAGTTACCACTTAACATCACATGGGCCATATGCTAGTTCCATCAGCTGGTTTTATAAAAAAAAAACAACCAAGTGATCACATAAAAACAATAGAAGAATCCTACTCGGGTTCACTCAGATTTGATACCGGATTTCGTGTTGTTTATTTCTGAGTGGCATTTGATCACGTATCAGCATGCATATAAAACATGTTGTGCAACCTTCACAGCCTCTGAGAACGTTAGAGCCGTGACCTCGTTTTTTTTATTTTCTAGTCCAATTTCCTTTCCGACCGTGTCCAAACTTAATTTTATAAACTTCCATACGAAACACTTTCGAAATGGTCACGAATTTCGCACGCTTTTACAAAAACTAGATCTGGTGTGTTTCAATGTTTATGATTTGTAATTGAATTTTGATCGAAAAGTTTCGATGGCTTTCTTCCAATGGAAAGGGAATGACTTGTAAACCCATGGCTTGCTGCTGGTTGGTAGTAGCTGTCTTATGCACTGTAGGTTGTGGGTGTATCGCCCATCGAGAACAACATTACTTTTTTTGTTATAAACATAGATGTTCAATTGTATTTAATAAAACATGTATTCTAGAACCTATTCTGGTTCCCATATTACAAGCTTTGCTTAGTTTGGGACTAGATCGTGCCGTGTGGAAAGTCCATCAATATTTATTATTTATTTATTTATTCTATTAGTTATCTGTTTCCCATAGCTTTTCTTAGATTTTTTTAACACACTTATATTGTTTAGTGACTAGTGATGGTTGCATGACGCAGGCAGGCCATTTCAAAAATTGGACATCTTTTTGTCTAAAATATTTTATTCTAATTTATAATGGCATGTCCTTGGATCAAATTATTGAATTTCAATGCAATATTTGTGTAATTCTCAAGTGAAATTAATTCAAACTTTACTGACATTAAAGTAAAACAGTTTCCACATTTATTGCCGCGTGTCATTTGCGTCTGCACACTCGAATAAATCATTCTCGAAACAAGTAATTAAAATACTGTTGTACGGAATCGGACAGTCTGAAACGCGGCGACCGATCCGATAGAACGTCCGTTGTTTGGACATCGAAAGTTTAAATTGTTTTGTAAAAACTCGATACGGGTTTGATTTTTAGATTTTTTTTCAGATTTTCTAGATTTTTTTGCTCCATGTATAACGTAACAATCATAAAAATAACTAGGCCATAATATTTTTAAATCACTTATTAGGCAACTTTTTTTGTTTTTTTTTAAATTCGATTCAAGATAGGTTAATTTTGATTCAGGCGTGACTTTGCGGAATTCCATTGTTAAATATAAATTGTGTAATAAATATGTAGTACTAATCCAATCTGTTACAGATTTGTTTCAGTTAATTTATATATTTAGGTCTTTACCTATCTAGAATCGAATTTAAGAAACATTGGTCTTTACCAAATATTATTAATTTCATTCAAAGTAGGTATATGTAAGATGCAGTAGTATTTGATAATTATAAAAATTCCAGATGTTTTTTAATGTTTCGTGCTTTCGATGTTTTTACGTTTATCAGCAATGAGTTAACACCTTTACAATACAACCAATTAGGCGTATGTCAAATGTCACGTACAACACGTAAGCTTAATTTATCAACAGAAGTCCCACAAGGTGTTAAAATAAAATAAGCAAGATATAGCCTAATTACTTATTAAATCAATTATCTTATCTTAGCTTGTTATACCATCGATTTTACGACAGAATAAACGTGCTACACCGTCATAATCTCAATATGCCAATTAAGGTTAGTATTACGAGTGCATAAACGGTTGTCGGTCGGTAAAGTGTGTCGTAAAGTAGGATTTAATGGCCCGCTCGGAGGCCGAGGGATTCTTTACTTCAAACTTGTGGAGTTGAACGGATGATATGAAATATGCTTGGTACTTCCCTACAATATTTTGCTTACCAGCAAAGTGCGTGATTGCAAAAAAAAGAATATTCTATTTTTAAACGTAAAAATACAGGCAATAAAGAAAATAAAATATTTGAATTTAGAACATTGCTTCGCTGAAGACGAAACAAAAGAAAACGTCATACACTTCTCTAGCAAATGTAAATAAATCAAGGTACAGACAATGACATGACATGACCCACCACCCCATTAGCTGTAAGAAATAGGAATGATTGGAATGACACGACGATTAATCAAACAGATTTTTGTGCTACTTTGTTAGTACTACCTACATATTTGTTTGAAATAAATAGGTCAGACCAACTTCACCTATACACTGTCTTGTAATAATGTTATTTGTACGTAGACAACTTGGAATTTGTTGCGTGACTACAGACAGAAATTCCTACTGTGACACGCTAACCATTTTGTTATGTACCTGTATGTTAGCTGGGTTACCATCTTTTGTTTAATCGCAAGCAAATATATTAATCCCTGAGTTTAATATATTTTTATGTTTACTTACTCCAGTTACACTCTTATGCTAATTAAAATGGCACAAGTACTTAAGACTTGGCAAAAAGACAAGACTCCAGCGCCAAAAAAAAAATGGCAAGGTGTGATGAAATTTGGTTATAGAAATATTGAATAGATGTTTTTGGGTCGTAGAAAAATAACAAAACAGATAGGCAAAGTTCCATTCGCAGTTAGTTTGAGAGTTAAATTGAGATTCGGTGCCACAGTAGCTTTCGAAACATTGACATTGCGTAGATTATTCTTGTGGCTAGGTTCAACTTACTTGCCGAGCACTACTACTTTGTGGGTCTTTATAACTTTGAACTTTATTACCGAGTCCATAACTGTTATTTTATCTGTCTGTAATCAAATTAGATAAAGTTAAGAGGTTACTTCGATTCGTCAAGCGTTACAATTTTAAGCTGCCATAAAATGTTGTAAACAGTAAAACCACTTTTATGATACGAGCATTTTAGTGCACAAAAAGTTTATTCTATTTAGAACGTTGAACTTACTTCCTTATAGATTCATAGCTATTCATAAAGTTAAAAGGTAATTTTTGCTTCAAAATTACATGCTTGGTCGATCAGCAAGTTGTATTTTTTTATACAACTAGCTTATGGAACAAGCAGATGGCCCACCTGAAGTGTTAACCATCACATATACTTACAACAAAGTATTGCCTCGTGCACGTACGATGCACTGCCCTGCGTTCATCAACTTGAGGCATAACTTACAGATGTTAAGCCGCATGTGCCTGTATTTATACCGGCAACCACACTCTTCCAGCAACGCTGCTTGGCGGCAGAAAAAGGCGTGGTGGCAGTACTTCCCCGGACGAGCCCTTCACAAAGAGCTCTACTTCTCTTAATTTACTAAATTGTCATTGTCATTACAGTTACAATTAAAATATATATATAAATATTTGTGGACATTCCACACACCACTATCTAAATGAATCTATACTTCAGAATAAGCAATGCAACGACGTGTTGTTTGTGTCTATAGGTGGCGGTGACCACTTACCATCAGGGCTACCTATTCAGCATCAGGGTTCTTAGTGCCTATCTGAGTGACGCTTATATAAAAATATATCCGTCTCTACTCAAAATAACACTCACCACAAACAAAGACGGCAATACGTTTTATGTGACGAAAGCGTTACTAACAAATCTTGAAAATCACTTAGTGCAAAATACATTACCTAGTTACCTAGGCTAGTGGACTGTTGTTGTTCCTCATGAGGATTTCAAACGATTTAAGCTTTTGCGATCAAGTGGCGGAAACCGATTCTCAGAAGTCAAAAAAGGTAATGTTATAGCCTTATTGCTATGCAGGGCGGCACGGTTTGTCCTGATTTTTGGCCCATGTCGACACTCCACTAGGAATGTATTAGTTTTAACGCCTACGGAATAGCCGCGTCTGTGACGGGAATTTACTATTAGTTGCCCTAATTCTGGGGTGTAGGCTTAGTAGGGCTTCAAGGGCGCTTAGACACTGGGATATATAACTTTACGTAATAATATTAGGGATGAATATTTTGTTAATGATATTATGATTCCTATACGTATACAAGCAGCATTAGAAATATGCCCATTTTTTTATGCAGCTACAATTTAAACGATGTTTTCCCTCACCGATTGAGGGCACTGATATAGCACACATTTTTTGAAGAGAAAAATCCATTCTTGCACGCCCTGATCCAAACCTACGACTTTACGATGAGAATACAGGGTCATTCTCACTAGACCGATGCAAAAAAAAAAAAATATATATAACCTCTGTGGATTTTTTTCTTGCTTATGAAAACCTCCATATACGATAACACGATCCAAAAAAGTTTGTATAAGACAATCACACGGTTACATTAAAATAGATTGGCCCCCTAATCACTCTGTGGGGTCTAATATCAAATGCAATTTCCTATATTGTTTCATCTAATACAAGGAACGGGCGGGGTGGGTTCGCACGCACGATATAATTGAGTAAACGGTACGATGTGTATGTGGCCTTATTATATTATTTTGAGTGATTGGTATCGTATGTAAGCGGCATCGTGGACTAAGGAAGGAAGTCGTAAGTATCCATTGGTTCTTTTTAGAGTTCCGTATTCGAAAAGTATCTATTGGTTCTTTTTAGAGTTCGGCATTTGAAAAGAATCAATGGGATTCCCTAAGGCTATGGGCTACGCTGTTGTAGGCTTGGTAAGATTGTTGGACTGAAAAAACAGAAATACGTATGGCAGTATATGAAACTCGGTTCGATATAATTATGGAGAGCCGTGCGTCTCTTTCTAGGTAATACGTTTTTTTCTGTTAGAGCGCTTTTTCTGCTATAAGCTTTCAAGAATGCAGAAAGAGACAGAAAGCTCCCAACAAAGCTATCTCAACGCTATCTGTTTGGTTTTTAATTAAATTATAATAAAATAAAATAAATAAATATTGGTGGACTTTTCACACAGCAATTATATTATAACATTAAAACATTATTTTTATTTTTTATACAACTAGCTGATGGAACAAGCCGATGGCCCACCCAATGTTAAGTGACCATCACCTATAACAAAGCATTACCACGTAATTCACGCACGATAGAAACGTGCCCTACGATGCACTGCCTTGCGCCCATCAACTTCAGGCATACAGATGTTAAGCCTCATGTGCCTGTAATTACACCGGCAACCACGCTCTTCAGACCGAAACACAGCGTTGCTGCTTGGCGGCAGAAAAAGGCGTGGTGGTAGTACTTCACCGGAAGAGCCCTTCACAAAGAGCTCTACTACTCTTAAATAAAGATATAGTTTGATTGCAGATAACACTTACAGATCACAACTCTAGGTAGATACCATCGGCCTGTTTTATCTCTTCTCATGAAGTTAGATGACAACCGTCAGACAAATTCTGGCTCACAAATTCAACATTTTCGAAAATATAAAATCACTGTTTGTAAAATATGAAACAACCAAGTTCCGGATAATATTATAAACGAAAAATTTGACGGTTGCCAGCGTCTTAAATAAAAATATTAACTATCATAAAATAATTTCTCTTTTCTCTAGAAAATTAGCATTTTAATCAGCAGAGCATGATAATATATTTTATAACAACATGCACCTCATAAAAACAAAATTATTTCCAATTCAAAGTATATGATATCTATGACCTATAGCTGAAATCGAAACCTTACTTGCACTTATTAATTTTTATGTCTTCCTTGCCCTTTTACCGGGTCCTAATTTATGACAGCGCATAAGAATAAACATTGTTTCTTCACAGAATACCTTGAAGTTTATACTTGGTTCTGGTTCGATGCACCTGCTTTGTACTTGTGAATAGTATTCATAAAAGTTCGAGTGGAGTGCCCTTAGCATTACTTTCAGATGTAGTGCACCACAAAGATAGACCGATGTAAAACCACGTAAGTTACTCCGGGTTTTAAAACACTTTTTACTTTGACTGCCCTGTAAGCAGGTGTACGAACTTTATATTATACTGTTCAATAGAGTGTACGAAGTGGCAATAATCCATTTGTTTTTAATAACCTCTTTTTAATTTGACTGCCGAGGCAACCGGCATACAATCTTGGAAACTCTTCCGATTGACTCTAACTTGGATCAGTGGCTATCTCTAGATTTTTTGTAACGGTCTGCAGATAGCAACTGTTAATGTGTTTTGCACATTTTGTAAATACTAGCATTAAATTGTAATTTTCTTTCTTAATTAATTCAACTATCTAGTATACAATCTTTACAAAAGAAAATCTTAATAGCGTGTACAAACTGACAATAACCTACGCGTCGATTTTAACCTTTCTTGGGCTACCCTGTTAGCTAGTGTACGAAGTGAACCCAAAAACATCAATAGCGTGTACGCTTGTAACATCTCACTGTCTTTATTCTTCAAAACCTGACGTTAGACAAACACCAGGAACATGGCTCTAATTACGAATGACTTTGCCTTTAGAGGCTTAAACGTATTGTATCCCTAACTACAACACAATAAGGTAGGATATCGTTACGATCAGTGGCGTAGCTAGGTGGACAAGGGCCCCGATGCATATAGAAAGAATCGGGCCATCACCCCCTCTTTCCACATAGCTTGAACTTATTTATTTAAAATGAATTAAAAAAAAATTGTGAGCAGGCTCAAAGTTTTCTAGCTTCGGGAGCTGGCTGACCCGCTCTCTTCAAAGCTTAGGTTAGAGGGCCCCCTGAGCTCCAGGGCCCTGGTGCACTGCTCCACCTGGCCCTTCGATGGCTACGCCACCGGTTACGATACGTTTAACGCCACAAATGTCAGAATATATTCATGATCGAGGCTCATAAAACACATTCCAAAGACTCATAAACCAGTTGATTTGGTTGTTGGTTGTGCTATATTTGTCACACTATCAGGATTTTGATTCTTCTAGCCTAAGACATAAAGAAATCAACTGACAGAAATAATTAGAATATAGGTTTTTCAAACATTTTATTAAGCTTCAAATTAATATTGTTAACAGGTACAGTTATGACGTCAACCACGTCATTAAATTAGCAATGTGTACGTATTAGCAATTAAATAGCCCGTTTTCATGATGGATTATTGATAGGAAAGTCGTAAAGATGAACATAATGAGTTGTAAGAAGGGTTTATTAATTCATAGCAATCTTAGATCTTATTTTGTTGTTTTTGCTGACAGAGTTACTGACCTACAGATAAAGTATAACAATGTAGAAACCACGAGGTCGTAAATTTTGATGAGCTATTAAACGAAAAAGAAAGGATGTTCATAAATTAAGATTACTTAATTGCTTTTACTTACATAGTAAACCTGCCTAGTTACTCCAACTCCTTAATTAGATGTTGTACAGTAACTTAATGATCACAGAAAGCAGCTTGCTTCGCTCGTCATTGAAATATCTAAGTGGGTCGCTTTACTTACCTAGAAATGTATCTAATCCAAAGTATTCAAAGGTATTCGCTTTAGGACAACATCTTGGTCTAGATTACAGTTGGTAACTGCAGAATTAGCAATTTGATGTGGCATTGGGCAGGTCATACAAGAACGGACAACCCGATGGATCGACGACATCGCGGGAAGTCTCGGGATAGATTGATAGATAACACTTTATTGTACGTACACAAGGATACATCATAAATCTAGACGTAAATTAATAAAGTAAAATGGGCGGCCTTATCGCTGAAAGTGATTTCTTCCAGACAACCTTGGATGGAGAGGGCTAAGCATCGTTTTACTTGCAAATGTAGGAGGCCTATCTTCAGAGACTTCTACAGGCTGATGATGAAATGTATCAGAGATAAAGTTCGTGACCTGGATTAGAAATAATAGATCTATTTGATAACCGTGTAGTTAACACGCGAGGAAATCCAAGTGAAAATGTAGTTACGAGTAAATCTTTATACAGTGTATACAGACGCCGTGTCGTGTTAAGCCCAGGCGGGGTATCGAGTGACGTCATCGGAAGTGGCGCGCGGGAAATGAGATGCGAGTGTGCGCCACGCCTTATTTATATACTAGTGCGCTTACCTTTACTTTATCAACACACGAGCTTGTAAGTTTACGAACGAACTGGCAGTTACTTGTATTTTATTTACTAGAAATGTAGCGGATATCTTGTAAATATACATAGATTGAAATGACAGATATCTTCAATATTATTATTTTTTAAATTTCTCACAGCATTTTTGAAACTATCATGATTATGAACAAATCAAACTCACAAATAAATATAAATAAATATTGATGATGATGAAAATAATATTATAGGTATGTATTTACAGCAAGTACAAAAAAACTATTATGTCAGCTATCTGGTTCCCATATTACAAGCTTTATTACAAGCTTTGGCTTAGTTTGGGGATAGATAGTGCTGTGTGGGAAGTTCATCAATATTTAATACACATGGGGTAAACAAAATTGTATAAGCAAAATTGTAGTACAAGTAATCCCGTTACGAACATCGGATTGAATGCTAATTGACAAGAAAAAATTGACTAAGCAAATCGTTGAAACATCCGCGCACGAATCGCACTACAAACTACGAACCTCGTTAGATTCAGGATACGATGCCGGACTATCGCATTTGCGATGCAATCACTCCGAGCTAGAGTCAGTTCTGTATATACTTACCTTTATACGAGTGTTTAGATAACAGTTGAAGTAACTCCTTACAAATAAAGAAAAACTCAAATATTAAATAAAAAATATTCAAAAATATTCATAAAATCATGCTTTTTATTGCTTTTCGAAAGTAGGTTGTAAATATGTTGGTAAACCTAATTAATAATTTAACATTTGGTGAACTACTACCCTTCCAAGGCAACTTCTAACAGTCTTGAGTGGGTACTTGGTACCAAACAGATCTGTGGATATCTATTTCCACCATTTTTTTCAATATTAACTAAAATTTTTTTACTCATTTGACCTTACAACAACAGTTAAGGTGAAGACAAGAGCTAATGTTACTCTCGCTCGCACGTTTCGACATGTTGAAATATATAAAATCACTAAGCTCATTTTCGAAAAATCGCAATCAACCATCTTGTGTGCAATCACATTGCACACAGTTTAGTAAAATTTTCATTTTGATCGATGCATGTTTTCCTACTCAAAAGTTAGCTTTACTAGTTTTCGTACATAGGCAAACTTTTAAGTAGGAAAACTTGTATCGATCAAAATGAAATTTTTACTAAACTGTGTGCAATGTGACACAAAATGTTTGATTGCGATTTTTCAAAAATGAGTTTAGTGATTTTATATTTTTCAACATATCGAAACGTGCGAGCGAGAAGCTGTTTGATAGTTGTCAGCCCCTTAAACTGAAATTGAAACAGCCTGTCGACCTTGATCCCCAGGCACGGTAGATATCCCCTCAGATACTTTTCAGATTCTTTGAGGATGTTTAAGGGCGGTAGTCAGAGGTACGTCCAAACATTACATTTGGTACATGCCTACATTTTGCAACAGTAAAAACTTAAAACCTTAAATCATAAAGCGGCGTATATCAAGTCAAGTCGAATACAAATATTTTTATCAAAGACATTTATCCATCATTCATCTAAGTAATAGGTTAATATGTCAAAAAACCAGTAGCGGGCATTTTATTCTTTCCACAGTGCCCTAATGCGATGTTATCAGTAGGAAGAGGGTCTGTGTCGGCGCGCTTTGCCACTTAAAGCGATGCTATTTATATCTTTCGGTGGAAAGACCCCTTGAGCATCTGTTTCGAACTTTTGATTTCATTTTTCGATGGAAACAGAGACTTGCTTGACTACTGTCTTACATCCTACGAGCTAAAGTTAGTACTAAGAGATCTGATGGAATACCTTCTGTCACTCCTAAGTAGGTACACATTATGTGTCACCTACCTAACTTATTTTTTACTTTAGGTACATTTGTAGGTTACCGATTTATTATTAATTTTTGTATAAAACTTATTTTAGACTAGCTGGTGCCCGTGACTTCGCCTGAGTAGATGGTAGATTTTTTCCTACTTACTTGACAGTTATCGTCATATTTTGGACAATTCACACAATATCTTTATAAATTGTAGCCTATGTGTTATTCTGATGTATAAGCTATATTATTGTAAAGTTTCATTAAAATCCGTTCAGTAAGTTTTACGTGAAAGAGTAACAAACATCCATCCATCCATCCATCCATACTTACAAACTTTCGCGTCTATAATATTAGTAGGATTGTAAGAAATTTGTAATGGATCTCGTGTCTGAAAGAAAGATATGTTATTATTATTACTACTGACTAGGGATCAAAAAGTACATCTTTTTCTGTTTAAAAAATTAATAAATACATACTGAATCAGAAGAATTTTATTTTACACGTGATAGTTTTATTTATATCATTTTTCAGACTAATAACGCAAAAGATTTTCAATTCAACAGTACTTTCATGTATAACCTGCCTACTCTTATTTCAGACAGTAAAGTCTTTGGGTAGATGTATAAATTGCATAAAAAACAGGTTAAACAATAGTCGGAACAACAATTAAAAATAAATAAAAACGAGCGTCTCATCTAACTATACTATAGATACCTACCTACTACTGCAGCGTTTACCAATACGAATATTGTCATACAAGTTCATTGCTCTCTGATTTATATGAGAACATTTTGACACACTCCGTTTCGACAAAGTTGCCACAGTTTTATTAAAGCCAGATGCCTAATAGGCAATTGAGAACAGTGAACTGTTCAGTAGCGTATCTATATTATAGCGTAGCTCTAGCAATGTGTAGTAGCTTAATTATATTTTTATAAATTATTTATTGATTATAATTATATTAACTTACAACGTCTGCTAAGTAACTTTTTCATGAATGTATTAAAAATGTATTTTTTTCTATTTACAGGTACGGGATCGCTCATTTTTCACTGCAGACTTTCAAAAGGTACAATTTACTAATGTATAAATAAACCTTAAACTTAAATTACTTATTAAAAACTGTTAGAACAATTTTCTTCATTGAACTTTTATAAAGGACACGTCACTATCCTTCGCCAACAATGTGCAAACTTTGCACAAAATCTAAAGCTGCATCGAAAAAACCGTTGAACTTTTAGACAAAAGCTCTCAGGTAAAGTTCAGGAATAGGTAGTTCCGCCTATAGAAAGGTATAGTCTTATCCGTAATGAGACCAAAATAGTTGAGCACTGCGAGTGCGAAGGAGACAGACGTATGCGACTCACTTGCGACCCTGCAAAGCTTAGAGCTCAGCTGTCTGCCCGGAGCGGTGATGTTTGAAACACGGGACAGGCGGAGCTTAGCTACAAATCACTCAATGTCACATTTTGACATTTGAGATATTAGGTCTTTTTTCTATAACGCCGCCATCTCTTATTTTAGGACGCATTCAGATAATAATATCGTCACTTTTAAAATGATTTCAGAATAAATAACGGTAAACATTTTAAAGGAATTAAATAGTTCGAAATTCAAAAGACAATAACTTTAAACGTAATAAAGTTAACTGGCCACTAAGAATTCACACGCCTCATCACAACAGCAATAAAGTTTACGATGTCGTTGTCGCTCCCAATTTCAAATTTCGAACACAACGATTCAAAGTAGGTAGGCAATGGGCTTTAAATAAAAATTAAAGATACAAGCGTCCAGTTAAGTAAGAGCCGCTCAATTTTGGAGAAAATATTTTAAATTGGTTGTTCATAAATTGGTTCGAAAGGGGTCTTTTTAAAATGGTCGGTCATGGTTCAAGGAAGCGCTCTCGATTGTTTTCTTGGATTAGCTACGCATGCCTATCTGTGGTAGTATCGCGCGCACGGACCCTTTACTTTTTGATCTCGGCAGCGTTTTATTGAAAACGCCTGCCGAAATCACCCTCTATGTCTTGTAGAGTGTGCTGATCGCCTAACCCCGCTGAACTCCGGACAACGGGACAGTAACCCTTGCCGTGAACCGCCAAACCCCCGGGCTAGGCATCACGGTGACAGGCGATACTTCCCGTTCGTCCTTTGGTCGCGCGTAGGCATCGCACAACGCGTTTTCGTTTCGTGAATTTGTGAATGTGCCAGTAACTTTTTTGATCGCTCATCCCGATTACTTCGCCTGACATGTCAGGCCGAAGTACCCCCTCCGGGGAGCCCGTCCGTGAAGGTCGGATCTCCCGGAAGGACTCGACCGCCTCCGAGTCATCGGACTCGTCGCTTCCATCCAGCCGAGCTTCCAGCTCAGGCCGGGAAAAGTCGCTCTCCCGCTCCAGAGCCCTGCTTGCGGAAAAGGTAGTCGAGAAGTACCTAGAGAAGAAAAGGACGCAGAAACTCTGCACCGCTGCCCTTCCCCCCCCGACCCCCGCGGGCACGGCAATGAAGCCCCCCCCGCCCCCCGCCCCGAAGACCTCCAACAAGCCGCTGTCACCAAAATCGGAGATAGATAGGAGCTACATAATACTCCAGAGACTCATAGAGTCGAAGTGCCTGCCGCCCAAGTACCTGGGGGTACTGAGGACGGCCCTGGAAGAGGACGAGAAGCTCCTTTCCCAGCCGACCACCCCGACACCGGAAGAGACGGCCATCGTCGATGAACACAGGACGATGGCCATCTACGATGCCCCGCTCGTCGGAGCGCGCAGGAAGCGCTCGGAGGGGCTCTCGGACGAAGAAGGCCCGAAGCGCATCTGCGCAAAGCCTCAGTCCGCCCCCCCCACCCCGACGCCAGCAGCCCCCCCCACCCCGACGCCCGCCGCCCCGCCGCCCCTGGAGCAACGCCCAAGGATGACGACGTCGTACGCGTCGGCCGCAAGAGCTGCCCAGCCGCCACCAGCGACGCCCTCAACGTCGAGGTCGAACCCGCCCGCCCCGACGCCCGCTCCGACGCCCGCCCTACCGCCACCCGCACAGAACGCAACAACCGTAAGTGCAGTGACCGTTGTTCCTAAAGCTAAGTACCCACCGCTTGTGGTCGAGGCCATGCCAAACTGGGCCACGCACTTTAAAGCCCTGAAGGAGCGCTTAGGCCACGCCCCCAACGCACGCCCGTTTGGCAAGGGCGTTCGATTCTCCCCTGCCTCCGGTGATGAGTACAGAGCCGTACAAGACTACCTAACAAACCTGGAGAAAACAGAAAAACTCATATGGTTCTCGTATTCTCTCCCGGAGGACCGCAGCCTCAAAGTGGCGATCCGAGGCCTGCCCGCGGACACCCCCCCAGGGGAAATCGAGGCAGAGCTCAGGGAGCTGGGCTACGAGCCGGAGGCCTTGAGAGCCATCCGCCCCTCCAAAGGTCGACCGGGGTGCATTTTCTTTGCCATTCTCAAACGCACCCCGTCGATCGAAAACATCTACAAAATTAACGAACTCCTCTGCATGCCTGGAGTAGTGGTGGAGAGCTGGAAGGGCAAGGCAGGCCCTGCCCAGTGCCACCGATGCCAGGCTTTCCGGCACAGCAGCCACAACTGCCACCGCCCCCTGGCTTGCGTACGATGCGGAGGCCCTCACTTCGCGGGCGACTGCCCGAGGTCCCGGGAGATGCCGCCCACATGCGCCAACTGCGACGGAGCCCACACCGCCAACAACAAAAACTGCCCGGTGTTCAAAAAGGAGGCAAGGAACAAACGGGCGGGCACCATCGCCAACACCACCACCATGCCCCCCCCCCGGCGAGGCAGACCGCAGTCAAGCGCGAGGGACCCCCCCCCGCCCCCTACCGCCGCTGTACACTCCGTGGAAACCGGGGGTCAGACGCTGATGGCCCCAGCAAACCCCCCAACGGAGAGGACGGCCAAGCCAAAAAAGCCGAAAAGGAGGAAAAACCCGCGGCCGACTGAGGACGACGAAACCGAGCAGGACGACGCCCCAGCCCCGCAGCCCCCTCGGAACGCCACGCCAGCAGCCGCCCCCCCCCGGGGTCCTGCTCCTCCAGCCGGGCCGGCGCAGACGGCCCCCCCGGCGAAGAAACCCAAGCGGAGGGCCCCGGCCCCTCCCCCCCCCCGGACCGACCACCACAACCAACAGTACCCGCACGGGTACGACAGCGCGCGCCTGGAGCTGCTGGACACGGCCCTGGAGATTCTGCAGGAGGTCCTCCAGACCCTCCGGACGGGGGGAGACCCGATCCCGATAGTTCTCAGCGGGATCGGGAAACTCTTCCACGTCGGGAAGTAAGAGCGGTCTACTGGAACGCCCGGGGTCTCAAAAGTGAGAAAGGACGAAAGGTCTTGCTTTTGAGACAACTCTTGAAGGACCAAAACATTGACATCGCCCTCATCAACGAGACCATGCTCGGGACGGCCGATAAGGTAAAATTCCCGGGCTACCACACCTACAGGCAGGACGAGCTGAGCCAAGGAGGGAGAGCCATACGCGGACTGGCTGTTGTGGTTCGGCGCACGATAGTGCATCAACCCCTGCCAGCGACTCAGACGGAGAGGATTGGAGCCCTGGGGGTGGAAATCTGCATAGATGGCCGCCCCCTCAAAATCTTCTCCGTCTACCGACCACCTAGCCACCAAGTCCTACAAACGGACCTCGCTTCGGCACTTCCCCCCACCCTGGATGGAGACGCCGCCGGCATCATCGTGGCGGGGGACTGGAACTGCAAGCACCGGTCCTGGAACTCTCTCACCACAAACACCAACGGCAAATACCTGCTCGCCCACGCCGAGGCAAACGGGTACGAGGTGTCAGGACCGGAGACCCCCACGCACTACCCCGACCGGGATGACCAGATGCCGGACGTCATTGACCTGGCCGTCCACAGGGGACTGAGAGCTCCGCCAACCCTCGAAGTGCTGCTGGATGAACTGCACTCGGATCACCAACCGGTACTAATGATCATCAAGTCTCATCCAGCAGCACTGAAACCGCCAACCTCCAGACCCGGTATCAACTGGCCGATGCTCGCTGAGTTGGTGCACAACAACACCGTGTCGCGCCCCGTCAACAGTGCCGAAGACGTCGACGAGGCTACGGAGCAAATCACCGCCACTATACAAGCGGCCCTAGCAGAAGCCACGCTGCCTCCCCGCAAAAACAGACTTCCCACGACTCCTGCCCGCCTTGCCAGGCTCCTCGAAGAAAAACGTCGTCTTCGAAAGACCTGGCAACGGACGAGAGACCCGGCAGTGAAGTCGAAACTGAATGCCAAGTGCGAGGAGGTACGCGCCGAACTGGCAGAAGACTGCTCCCAGGCATGGGAAAGGCGCATCGCGGACGCCTCGGAAGACTGGGCCTCCCTGCACAAAATTTGTAGACAGATACGAAACCAGCCGACGCCAATCCGACCGCTCACCCACCCGGACGGCCACCCCCGCTACAGAGCTGAGGACCGAGCGGAGATCTTCGCCGAGAGCCTCGAGAGGCAATTTCAGCCAAACCCCGACAAAGACCCGGTACACACCCAAGCTGTGGAAGCCTTTGTCAAGGAATACCTCGAGAAGCCAGACTGCCCGGACAGTGGCCTCTTTTTCTTCTCCCCCAACCAGGTCCAAAGAGCCATCCAAAGCTCCAAGCCAAGGAAGGCACCGGGACTGGATGGGATCACAAATGCCACGCTCAAACACCTGCCACCAAGAGCCATCGCCGCCATCACCCGCCTCTTCAACGGCATAGTAAGAAGCGGACACTTCCCGACCACCTGGAAGACCGGAAGGGTGATAATGTTTCCCAAACAGGGGAAAAATATCCTCCTTCCGGGCAGCTACAGGCCCATCACCCTACTCTCCTGCCTGTCAAAAATTTTCGAGAAACTGCTTCTGACACTCCTGGACGCCCACATCACCCCCCGCCCGGAGCAGTTTGGATTTCGGTCGGAGCACAGCACCACCCTCCAACTTACAAGAGTACTGCATCACCTGACTGTCGCCCACAACAACAAGGAGCACGCGATCGCAGTATTCTTGGACATGGAGAAAGCCTTCGACCGAGTCTGGCACGCCGGACTGGTCTTCAAACTAGCCGCCACCACACTTCCGAGACGGGCAGTGAAGGTAGTCGCCTCCTTTTTGGATGCGAGGAGTTTCCAGGTCAGCGTCGAGGGCTCGGACTCTTCGGTGCGACCAATCCGGGCTGGAGTACCCCAAGGCAGCTGCCTATCGCCAGCGTGCTACTCCAGGTACACTGACGACATCCCCACCACCGAAGATTCCCTCCTAGCCCTGTACGCCGACGACGCTGCGTACATCACGAAGTCCTGGCAGCTCCAAAGAGCCGCAGACAAAATGCAGAGATTGCTGGACGAACTACCCTCGTGGCTGTCCAAATGGCGACTGTCGGTCAATGTGGGAAAAACACAGGCAGTCGCCATCACGAGGACGATCAGACTCCCCAAAAACCTGACCCTCCAAAGCCAGGACATCCCATGGTCGAGAACGGCGAAGTACCTTGGCATCACCATCGACCGTAAACTCACCATGGAGAGGCACATGAGAGAGGTCAGAGGGAACACCGCCGCTGCAAGAGCCATCCTGAAGCCCGTACTAACCTCCAAGATCCCGCTGCAAATGAAGATCGGCCTGTACAACACGTACATCCGCCCGCGCCTCACGTACGCAGCCCCCGCGTGGTACGCTTTGTTGGCAGAGCGCCACAGAGCGAAGCTGCGCAGCCAACAAAGCCAATGCCTCCGCACCATCACAGGCGCGCAGCGGTATGTACGCAACGCCACCATTCAGCGGGACCTGAAAATAGAGAGCCTCGACACAGTGATCAGCCGCCTTGCCAAACGGATGTTCGCCCGGACGGAAGAGGCCACCTTCCCGCACCTGCGAGAACTGGCCCCAACCTACGAGCGGGCTCCAGGCAGCAAGGCCTACCCGCGAGAACTGGTCGTGGACAGCGACCCGGAAGCGGAAGACAGAGTCAGAACCGATGACGACACTTACAGCCCCGACAGCTCTGTGGTCCGCCCACCGACCCTCCCTGCACAGGGTGGACTCGGAGGGCACCAGGATGCAGAGTGAGAGGCTCCACCACCACTAGCTCAATGAGCGAACACAAGGACCCCCCAGTAGCCACTGGGGGCGAAACCGAGCACCGCAGGAAGGGGCAAAAGCCCGACACTGCGTCCCCCACTCCGGCTTCGCCGGAGTGTGAGAAGACCAACGGACGGAAGCGCTCTCAAATTGGTTCAAATGAGGCCATAAACGTCCCACAGAGTGACGTCTCTATACCGACTATTCTAATCATATTTTTACTAGGGCTATAAATCATTTGAAAGTAACAAAAGCCGACTTTAGGGATAAATCGAATATTTGAGCGTTAGATAAGATAAATACTAATACATATATTTTTGCGCATCATTAATGTCATTTATATATATATATAAAATAAAGAAGGTATTATATAGTTTCTTAGGTACTTTAAAACAATCAGTGAAATCCAGCCTAGAGTCTGAAGTCATATTCTGTGTCTGCCATCGATAGTTTAGTTACTAAAACTTGTGTGGTGCAAATCAACTACGTTTCGATTCTAACGAACTGAACTTTTCTTATTACAGTCCTGGAATGCCGCCAGCAGAGCATTAGCGTAAAGTTCCCCTTACATTCGACTTCAAAGTTAGGTATTGCTCGATTCAAGGTCCCATGAATAATAATCCTCCCAATGAAAAAGCACTAGCCAAAGCACACTTTCTATAAATTAAAAAAAAATATAGTCAACGTGCACCTGCATACTAAAGATTCGTATATAATTGTGTTACTTTTTTTATTTGTTTTATTGAAACAAGTCGCTAGCCATTGTTTGATTTGCAAAGCGGTTAGCATATTCTAAACAAATAATTATGAGCTCACAAAAAATCTAGTTGGAACATGTGGCATATTACAATGTTTTGTTAGAAATTACGCAAAATGTCCAAACAGTTCCGGGCATCAGAGGAAACAATAACGCAAGCTTTTGTTTGCATAATTAATTCTTGGTTGAAACCCGAAAAGACCGACCGCAGGTTGTACCGTTACGTCGTAAACGCGAGCTCCAGAATACGGATGTACCAGCTTACGAATACATTTAAAGTAACACTTATCTCGAATGAATACGGTTCAATTTGGCTTTGGCTATCTTTTTAATACATTTTTGTCACAGAATAACAATTCTTTGTTTCACGCATTCTAATTCTAGCACGTTTTTGTTCACATATTTCGAGAAAATTTAACTATTTTATCACAAACTCGGCTATAATAATAATATTATTCTGTTTAGAATAAACTCAATTGTTTTATCATTTTAGTTAAAATTATTGCGTAATTTGAGATTCAAATCTTGTTAGATAAACAAAGGTTTTGAAACAATTTTTTTTTGTGCGTCCGACGTGAAAAGGTAGTTACACCTAATAATATTAAAATGAGGAGATTTTAACAACACAATAGTATTTTATTTGAATTTTCAAGATTAGAAGCCTTGACTACCATACCGAATAAAGCCACAAGATATTTTTATAATTTTTAAAAGCCTTCGCATTAATTTGTAAATATTTTCCGTACATAGTGGACCATGGTACTGATCTAACCTTAGGCCACGACCACACGGCGACAGGGAAGCGAAGCAACGACGACGATGACATGGCGAGCCAGAGTTGTTTCGTTGGAATAATTTTTTTTTTATTCGTTTGGCTTACTTACAAATTGTTTGATTCCTTGCCATACCAGTGTTATTGGTTGCCATAAAGACCTTAAGGTTTCTTGCATTTATTTGTTTCGATGCTTTTTTTATAGAGTCATTGTGATTTCACTCATCACACAATCATATTTACATTTTACATATTTTCTGAGACAGTGGTGTCCTACATAAAAACGCAATCGTAGGAGTAAAGAAGTGGAAAAGCTTTTTGTGAAAGAGTTTGTCCGAGTTAGTCCTACTAATGTACCTAAGCTGCCGCTACGCCAATGATGCTTTAAAAGTCAAAGTCAAAAGGTTTTTATTCTATAAAATCGCAAGGATCACTTTGAAACGTCTTAAAGCTAGGTGACTCTAGGTGCCAGTTCCACGCAACCAAAGCCTAGAAGAACAGGCAACAAACTTACAGCTTGGTTCCTACCGTTCTTTCTCTATGCCAGTGTTCCATTTTTGAGGGTATGGACGCCAAAGAGACAACGTTTTTACATCTCAGGTCGCAGTGCAATACTACGCGTGTCCTCGTTAGACGTGCTCTCTAATAATACGATTGATTAAAGCAGAGGTAACTCTCAACAAAAGGTATTAAAAAGGTTACTTTGAAAAAGATCGCACGTAATTTCGCACGGGTGTGGTGTGCCTTTAGGGTTTAGACACATCTGACGAACGTTTTCTAATATAGTCGCCCCCCGCCGCGCTAAGACGTCTTGATAGATGGTCACTTTATTGAAAAGCAATATCTAGGTAACATCGCCTCTGGTCACGCGAGTATTAATAAGATTACCGTATGTGGGGGTTCCTTTGATTAAATTATCGGGATTAATTCTACATGCATCAGTTCGATTTAGTTCGGTTTACTGTACGAGTTTTTTTAATGGTCGAAGCGTATGACGTAAACGATTTGATTTCATTCGACACCGACTTCGTTTGCTGCTTTGCTTGCCCCTACCTACGCTTCTTACCCACATAATTACTGAATACTTTAAGAGGTTGAAAATCATCGAACAACTTCGTGCTAGTAACTCTCAACATACATTTATATGCTCAACAAATTTTTGTTTCCAAATCTGGTTGTATGAGATTTTCATAATTTCATTTAGTGATTTTATATCTTCAAAAATTTTGAAATGTGACAGCGATTATGTTTTTTTTTTTTTTTTTTTTATACCTTTAGCTAATGGAACAAGCAGATGGCCTACCTGATGTTAAGTGGTAACCATCACCTAAAACAAAGCATTGCCTCGTAAGTCACGCACGATAGGAACGTGCCCTACGATGCACTGCTCTGCGTCCATCAACTTGAGGCATACAGATGTTAAGCCTCATGTGCCTGTAATGACACCATGTGCATTAGCGGTAGTCTGCATCGATAATGATATGTCAAGAAATTAGTTCTGTATGTTCCTTTAAGGGTAGGTAGGTATTTTAAAAAGCTGCTGTGTAGAAACCCGATAAACGGCGGCTTCTTAGAAAAACAAAAGAGATTACTCATCCCGATGCTCGAACTCTATCTGAGAATTCCTCGGAGCGGACCAACACGCCTTGATGCTTGTAGCGTTCGCAGAAACAACTAATGAAATGAAACAAACTAATGAAAACAAAACTTACAAAAATATGAATAATATAATGTATTTTTGCAAATAAAAAAAAAACAGTGAAACACATGACAAAAATACTAAAGTGTGTTTGAATAAAGTACCTATTCTATATCTCTAAGGTTATGATAAAATATGTTCAACGGGGTCATGTGTGGTTGACCATTTAATTGTAGGAATGTTAAGCGCCAAAATGTGCTTTTTTATTGCATACCGTTTAAACAGGACCCCTTTTTTCGTGACTGAATGACTTACACTACGCAGTTTCGTAAAAACACGATCGTCAAAAACGTTTAAATTCATTCACAAAAAAAAAATACAGACTGGATATGAATACAAAAAAAAACTTAACCCTTACACAGTCGGCAAAAAAACCAAGACTGCCTGTCCATACCCACCCTACTAGAAAGCGTAAGACGGAGTACAGAGAAAGTTTGAGTGACGTACCCCCTCCAGGCGTCCCCGAGTCCCCCCAAGGATTTATGGCGCCATATTGGATTGGGACAAGATGACACGACGCCGGGATAATTTGGGCAACGGTAACGCTATGACGGCGAAACGGCACTTTAATTATGATTCGGGATATATTCACTGTTTCAACATTTAGAGGTTATGATGCTTTAGACTGTATTGTATAGATATTTGAAATTGGAAATACAAGATCTTCTGTAATATATAAATATAAAGAAAACATTTCATACAACGTGTTTATTAAAATGAAAACATGAAACAGTTTCACAACTATGGTCCCCAGGCACGGTCGATATATCTTCAGTGCCGCATTTTGCAGAAATTGGATTCCCTATAATCTTGAGTTAGTAGGTTTTTTTTTTTTTTTTTTATACAATTGCTGACGGAACAAGCAGATGGCCCACCTGATGTTAAGTGGTAACCATCACCTATAACAAAGCACTGCCTCGTAAGTCACGCACGATAAGGACGTGCCCTACGATGCACTGCCCTGCGTCCATCAACTTGAGGCATACAGATGTTAAGCCTCATGTGCCTGTAATTACACCGGCAACCACACTCTTCAAACCGAAACACAGCAACGCTGCTTGGCGACAGAAAAAGGCGTGGTGGTAGTACTTCCCCGGACGAGCCCTTCACAAAGAGCTCTACTACTCTTAAAAGGTACTTGGTACTAAGAGTTCTGAGGCACGGTAGATATCCCTGATTGAGAGCACTGATGGCACAGTCAAAGATAACAACCGAACCTGTTTAATATTATATGAAACGGTTTGTAATTCACAAAAAATACTACTTTGTTTGATGTTCCACGTGGATTAATGTAAGTCGAATTCATCAATATGTATCTTTCCTTTTTAGGAATAATGTCAATAAAATATGAAGACAAATACAAGAGCATGTCAAAGCACCTGCAATTTCTGTTTATGTATTAGACATAATAGCATCCTTTTTTACCGAACTCTATAAAACCATAAACTAATAACGTATTCATTAGTTTATGTTTAACCCTCAAATGATGGTAGTTATCGTCAGTGCAATAAATATCCTGGTTGCACGCACTCACGCGCACTGTCTGTCTATACTGACACGCATGCGCGACGTGCCAAAGAAAACTATTCTACGAATAGATCAAAATAGTCTGTTGTAACTTTACTGTTTGATTCCTTTTCTTCTCTCCCTTTGAAAATATATATCCTACAACTATATTACATTATAGGATAGAATATATCCTATAATCGAATCCTATATTTTATATAGACTATAATAGCAATATTATATAATCTATCTTATATTCATATTATAGGATATATTTTATGGTCCACATACACCATTAATAATATAAATCTATAATATTCACATGATAGACGGTGGAGGAAAACATCGTGAGAAAATCGGCATACTTAATTCTCCCATCTACCAAGTCCATTGTAAAAAAACAAAAAATCACCAAATCGATGACATAATCTTTTACTTATTTAAAAATAAAAACTTTGTCTACAGTTAATTTAGTAGCATAGATAAGACTAATTTGATAGAAACAGAAAAATATACCAGTTTAAGGAAATGATCGCTAATTTGTATACACACGTATTGGCGCCAGTGTACATTTGTTTTGTTCAGACTTGTACTAATCACGTACTTGACAATTTTGGCTTAATCTATTGACCTAGCTGTCGCCGGAAGAACATACCGACTAAAGTAGGTCGTCAGCCAAGCATGCTGTCAGTAGTGACATTCTTTTACCAAGAGAGTATGCCGCTTTACCGTTTGATTTAGATTAGGCAGAATAATATCGATGTGTCATCATCAACCATTCATATTTTACAATCCACACTGCTCATAAGCCTAAACAATCAACTCAGCAACCTTGCAAGTCCCTGGGCCTGGTTTTCGGCTCTCTTCATCTAGTTATTGCTTCGGCTATACTCGCAAATTGTCGCTTCATCTACTCCATTCCACATTTGCTTAATAATTAAGCACATTAAGCTATCTGTCTAGTTTCTGACAGTTGCTAATTCAGAAGGTATTACGAAGGCATGAGCCTGGCCTAAAACTCCTTTGGCCAAAACCACCACCACACAGAGACATCTTACTTTAATTTTCTACACAATGTCATTCTTCATCATGTAAGCAGCTTTTGGTACAACAGAAGTCATCAGAAGCCTACGCCTCACTAAGTTCGATTGGCACCACATAGGAGCCTTTTATATTATGTTATAGGGATTACCCTTGTTTGATGACCAGTTCTTTTGTATGAACAAAAGAACGGTAGGAGCCATGCCACAAGCAAGCTGTTGCCTGTTCTTCTAGACTTGGTTATGTGGAACTGGCACCTAGATTCACCCGGCTTTAAGACGTTTCAAAGTAATCGACCCTTTTGATTTACCCTTTTATCTTTGACTTTGACATCACAATCATGTGACATTTTCGATCCGTAATTATGACAGTATTATTACTCCATGGCGTTTGGACTTGCTTTACATGAGAAACCATTTTGAAACCAAACTTGAACGAAAGCCGAATGCGATGCGACGGAGTGACAAAATCGACCTTTCAAAAAGGAATGTTACCCTAGAATCTAATTTCTATTCACGAAATCCGGTGACAGGGAGTAACACGTCACTACTCTGCTAGTTACTAAACACGCTGGCACGCTGGCACGCTAGGGTGCGAATAGCGAATACTGCAAAAACAAAAATCTCGTTAAGATGACAATTTATGGGTTGTTTTTGCTAAATGAAAATAGTAGCGGCCTGAAGGCAGACCTTTTTGATTTTCCTAATGGAATCTTTTCGCTTGGGATTTCTGTCGGTTTAAGATGTTCCGTTTACTCAAAAAAGCGATTTGTGAAAGCCTATTTTCTTTCTCGGGGGAGTTTTCCCTAATCATTGTCATTGTAAGTCCTGTCTTTTGTATAAAGTGCGAATAAAAGCTCTTTTGTACTAAGTTCCCCAAGCTTAGTATAAATATATAAACATTCTTATGTATTTTAATATGTGCTATTGCTCCCCAAACAAAATAAAGCAATAGGAATCATATATCTGATTCAATAACTATAAGAACCCACATTTTGGTGAATACTTATTTTTTTATCTAGCTACAGCGCAGAAGGCAGAACCATGAGGTCTGTCAGGCAGAACTATTATCACGTAAGAAGTTGTTGACTTTAAATGGGCTCATTTATTTTATTTTAATCATGAATAGGGTGTAAAAATATAGCATTTTAAAACTTTAACGACAACTGATTTATATATTGGTAAAAACATAATATAGTTTTATCAATTTTGGAAATGTAAAATGATTTTTCAGTTACATTGTACTTGCGATTTCATGTATTTCTTCTTTGGCTCATAGCATTACCAGTGCTCCAGCGCTTTTGTGATGATATTTTATTAAACCATATTAAACTATCATTACTCTAATTGAGATAAACTAGAAAAAGTGCTAGTTATCTATAGAGTAGAGAGTTTGTAAAAAGACATGACCCGAATACAGCCTTCACAGCTCAGTTGGTAGTAGCTCTGCCTTCTGTTCGATGACGGATACGTCACGAAAACTACTGCTCCGCGTTTGGAATTATTTTACTACTAAAAATGTCTTTAAATTCAATTGAATCTTTGGTGCGCGAGTTGCAAAAAACCATAGTGACCCTTGTGAATAAGGTTGACTCCCTGGAAGTTCGGATCAGTGAGCAATCTGTTATTATTGCTGATCTCAAATCACCAAGTGTTAACTCCAATACCCGCAAGTCGATAATAACCGTCCCCTGTACCACGAGCGCTGCGAGTGCTGCGACGACCGCCGTGCCCCAGCGACTCGCGCGCACTGCGCGCGTAAATGCATCGCTCGCTATAGCGGAGTTCGCTAAGCCTGCGAAGAAACGCGGCAATGGATGCGCAAACACCGCTTCCGCACCGAAAAATGACGCTCGACTTAGTGACTTGGTAGCGGCCTCGAGTAACAAGGCAACAAATTCAACGGTATCAAAGACTGATAATTCATCAAAAAAACCAACTACACCACTAGAAACCGGTACGATTGATGATGACAATACTGGAGCGCAATGGCAAGTAGTCGGCCGAAATAATAAAAAGAAAATACCGCGGCCCTTTACTGTTGGAACTGGAAATACAACGTACGAACTACAAGCTGCGGAGCGAATGAAATTTATACAAGCATGGTCTTTCCGCCCCGACACCACTACTGCACAAATACTCACTTTCTTAAACAATATCGTAAGATCTGCTAAGTACTCTGTAGAAAAGCGCAACATTAGGACTGAGTTGCATGCTTCATTCGTGATCGGGATGCCAGAAGGAGTGTACGACGCTGTGACGATGCCGACTGCCTGGCCGGCCAAAGTCTGCTTCGCGGACTGGTTTCCAGCCCGTCCCCGCCAGTAGCGGGGTACCAAGCTCGCCGGTTGTTCCAGCCCCTGTACCTGACTGTGCGGTCGACACTCACCGTACTGTGACAACTAAGCCTCTAGTGATATGCCATCAAAACATAGCTTCACTAGATAAGAAAACGCATAGACTAGAAGTTCTTTTACGCAACGAACTGAATTGTGACGTGCTCGGTTTGACTGAACATTGGTTAAGTGAACGTAACTTAAAAAGTGTAAACTTAGATGGATATACGTTAGTTTCCAGCTATTGTAGGAAAAGTATAGCACACGGTGGCTCGTGTGTTTTTATTAGAAATAGCATAAAAGCCATTGAATGTTTAGAGTTCACTGACATGTCAACAGAAAGATACTGCGAAGTATCAGCTGTTGAACTTATTGATTTTAACGTTATAATTTTATGTATTTACAGAACGAACTTAATTAGTTCGATTGATTTTCTTCCACACTTGGAACGCCTTCTCGAACGAGTCACTGACAGTGGTAAGAGCGCTTTGTTTATAGGAGATTTTAACATTGATTGTATGGGCGATTTGGGCTCCATCAGTAAACGGCTAACTGACTTACTCGCTGTACATAATATGCACAACGAAGTGAATTTCCCTACGCGAGTAGTCGGCGCGTCATCAACATGTCTCGATCACGTATATAGTAACTTGCCGAGGGGGTCAGTGGAGACAGCTCCCGTCGTCACCCGACTTAGCGACCACTACGGCGTGCGCGCCGCGCTGTCGTGCGCGCGCGTGCAGCAGCCGCCGCGCACTCGCCGCGTCAGAGACTACTCGCACGTGACAAGGTTGGCCTTCCGAGATGCAATAGCTTCTAAAGACTGGGATGACTGGTTGCAGAGCACACAGTCTGCGGAAAGCTTAGCAACCTCTTTAATGAATTGTTTACAGAGTAAATATAATATCTGTTTTCCATATAAGCGCAAAAACATTAAAAAACAATCATGGGTCACACAGGAACTTATAGGCTTAAAAGACCTTTTATTTGATACAATAAATTTGCAAGAAAAACACCCCGATCAACATCTAGATTCGTTTATTGACAAAATTACTTTACAATATGAAAATTCAATAAAAGCTCAAAAATTTCGTCACTATGAGAACATGATCAGTCATAGCGCCAACTCGATCAAGGCTATATGGCGCGTCGTAAACACGGAGAGAGGCGCACTCTCTCATACTCTGGCGAGCTTCACAGAGGTTGTTAAGAGTTCCGCAGGTGTGAAGTTCATGTCTCGGAAGGCGGCAGCCGACGCGATGAACGCTCGATTTGTGGGCGCGGCGGCGGCGTGCGGAGCGCCGCGCGCTGATCTCGCGAGCGTGCGGGCGGCGCTTGCAGCCGCGCGACCTCCGTCCGACCGCTCTCTGCGCTTGGTCAGGTTTACTGCAGATGAAGTGTTTCGCATTATAACCTTAAAGATTCCCAGGAAACCAACTAGAGACATATACGACATCTCGATGGAACTTCTAACCTACGCCGCTGAACCATTGGCTTGCTGTTTGGCCGGCCTGTTCAACCGCTGCATCGAAGTTGGAACTTACCCGAAAACCCTGAAGGTAAGTAAGATTTCACCGCTTTTTAAGGGAAAGGGCAAGCGGGAGGACATTGACGGATACCGACCGGTTTCAATAATCCCTGCCGTTGCGAAGATCCTAGAAAACGGGCTCAGCACCCGTCTCACCGAGTACCTAGCGGCAACAAACGCGCTGTCGGAGCGCCAATACGCATACCGCGCTGGCTGCCCGACCACCTCGCTGACTCGTGAGATCATCCGGCGTGTGATGGAAGCTTGCGAGGGGAAACGGCAAGTCGCAGTCCTGTGCTGCGACCTATCGAAAGCATTCGATGTTGCAGATCACAGCGTTCTCGCCTCCAAGCTCCAGCACTACGGCATCAGCGGTCAGGCCCACTCGCTCTTGACGGATCTCTTGCGTGACAGAGCGCAAATGGTGATCACCGACGGTGGGGAAACTAGGTCCAACTCCCTGGAAACCGTTATGGGAGTAGCGCAAGGATCTTCGGTATCCAACATTCTGTTCTCGCTGCTGTTGAACGACCTACCCGAGCATGTGACCGCCGGGGAAAGTTACATGTATGCGGATGACGTGGCCATAGTCGTCAACGCACTGTCACTAGACCAACTGGAGCAGCGGTTGAACACAGCTGCCCACCAGGTGGCACAGTGGTTTAAAAACACACTTTATCCATTTTTGCATCTCGGGGCGGCGGGTTCGAAACTTATCCATTTCAATAGGTACAACACCCATTGAACAAGTTCCATCGACTCTCTTCCTGGGCTCCCAAATAGATCGCACCTTAACCTGGGGTAATCATATAGACAAGCTGTGTGCTCGGCTAGGCAGCGCATGCTTCGCCCTCCGCCGGCTATCGCGCGTAGTTTCCGCGGACGTGGTCCGCACCTGTTACTTCGCGACCGTACATTCGCTTCTCCAGTACGGTGCAGAACTGTGGGGGCGCGCTGCCGACCGGGAGCGCGTCTTCCGCATGCAAAAGCGTGCTGTGAGGGCGATCGTGGGAGCGGCGCAGGACACGTCGGCGCGGCCGTACTTCGTCTCCCTGCGGATACTTACGCTGCCTTCAGTCATCATACTCCAGGCTGTACTACTCGTAAAGCAAAACCTGGCTGAGTACAAGACGCGCGGAGATGAACACACCTACAACACGCGCGGTGCTGGCAAGCTCTCTGCGGTGACCCACAGACTTGCCAAGTCTGACAGGCTCACGCATATACTGGGGCCTAAGTTATATAATCATCTGCCAGATCACATCATTGACGCGCCTAGCCTATCCTCCTTTAAAATTAAACTAAAATCATGGCTGGTCGAGAGGGCATTCTACAGTGTCGAAGATTACTTACGCAACTAAAATATTCTAAAAAAATTATGCTTTTTACCTATGAATTTATTCACAATTCCATCTTAATGTTATCCGAATTTATTTTTTATAATTATTAATGACTGTATTTCAATTTTACTTGTTTGTAATATTGTGATTTATATTATTATTATTATTTCTTAAATTATGTACAATGTACCACAAACCCTGACTTGTAATAATTCTAATTACCAATAAATTGATTATTCTGATTATTCTGATTATTCCTTCTGCGCCGTAGGCCGTGGGTTCGATTCCCACCGAGAACAAACATTTGTGTGGTGAACATAGATGTTTGTTCTCCGTCTGGGTGTTATATAATATTATAAGTGTGTATTTACAAAAAAAAAGTAAATATGTAGTATATCATAATATATCAGCTATCTGGTTCCCATATTACAAGCTTTGGCTTAGTTTGGGGCGAGATAGTGCTGTGTGGAAAGTCCTCCAATATTTATATTTAAATTTAAAATTTAAGAATACTGAAATGGGTCTTCAGTATTCGGAAGTAGGTTTTATACACCCTGTAACAAAGCAACGTAAACATCTGACTAATTAGCTGTCTCTCTCATTTTCTCTGTTGAGTAAAAGCATCGTGGCATTGATACAAACTTTCTTTGTAACCAACCAACCAGACGGAAACATTTCATGATTTATGACAAAGCAAATTTTTATTTCCATTTCTCTCCGCTCATTGTTTTTATTTTTATTTTGCCACAATTCCTCGCTTTTCAGTGGAAAAAGTCGCTGTGGAAAGTCGCTTTCGTTTTAGTGGAAATGGAAAATGGAGAGAAATAAAAGATCGCATATGTGTTGCGGGTTGGCTTGTACTGTCGACATCAGAAACAGATATGACAACTATTGAAAACTAAAAAAATATCATAAAAACTTTTTAATCTATTAACTATTAAAAACTAAAAAAATATCATAATTTTTTTTACTCTTTTTACGTGTGTATTTACATTTTTTTTGAAGATATCTTTACCAGAAGACACTGAGCGATCAGTGTAAAAAGGGAATTATTGTAAAAATCGACAATTTTATTTCTACATTTATAATTTTAGTCAAAATTTTAACCACCTATTGTTATTGGCTGACAAAAATTTACATGCCTTCTAATTTCAATTCAATTCGTTTATTCAATTACAATTCTCTTACAAATCGTGTCTGAATCTTAACCTAACATGCAACAAAATAAAAATAAACAATTTAATTAACATAATGTCCCCAGTGAAATTAAAATACAATAACTATATAATTCACAATATTAAAATTAAATGTCAAACATAATTAAATGTCACTTCTAAAAATCTAAAAACTCTTCAATCGAATAGAAATACCCCTCCAACAAGAGCTTTTTCAGTTCAGAGATAAACTAAACTTGTAGTATTAATCTATTTTTGATGTTGGCTGTACTAGTATGATGGCTGACCGGATAGAAATGCTTTTAGATGCTTTTGTGTTTTATTTTACAGTTGCTACCTACTTTGCTGCCAAGCAACATAATTGCCGTTGTTCAGCGTGAAGGGAAACTATAGGATATTTTAAACCTATACTATTAAACAATATATTTACTATGAGAGTAACGGCTGGTTTCTGAAAGCTCGATCAAAACTAATCGGATGTCAAGTCACTTGCTGAGATAGCAAGTGACTCTCTAATTTTATGTAATAGCTGAAATGGCGAGTGACTTGACATCCGATTAGTTTTGATCGAGCTTTCAGAAACCGGCTAGAAGTGGAGGATACGTATTAATAAATGAAAGAGAATAATGAAAATACATTTCTATGACACTAGATACCAACTGCGACTTCGCTTGCGTATTAAGTGATTGCTAACCTTAATATTTGTGGCCCTTTAGTGGATTCGTTCGGACAAAAGCAAACAGATAAGTGTCGATGTCGTAGTGTAAAATAAAAAATAAATAAAATAGATTCGCTCGTTTTTTCTACATCTTTCTTTTAAGGGTTCCATACCCGAAGGAAAAACGGGACCTTATTACTAAGACTCCGCTGTCCGTCTGTCACCAGGCTGTATCTTATGAACCGTGATAGTTAGACAGTTGAAATTTTCACAGATGATGTATTTCAGTTGCCGCTATAACATCAATAAAAATAGAATAAAATAAATATTTAAGGGCGCTCCCATACAACAAACGTGATTTTTTGCTGTTTTTATAGATAATGGTACGGAACCCTTCGTGCGTGAGTCCGACTCGCACTTGGCTGGTTTTTTTAAATTGACAAATTACTAATCCAAATTGCGAACTATATTTTTAAGTTACAACTCGTCTGTGTTTAGGGTGTTACTGATCCAAAAACATCTAAACACCTTAACTTTCGCATCTCTAATATTAATAAGATAGGATAGGAAGTACAAACAAAACACTAGCGAACAGCTACTGTACGGAAAGACATATCAATCGTGGTGGAACATTCAGATGTTGATAAATTGATCTTTTTTCTGGCCTAAAAAAAATTATCTTAAACTGGTGAGAACTATGTAACTTCTATTCAAATTCTTAGAACGGAAACAGCTGCAGTCTACAAAAAATCTTCTAAATCCATCGGCAAGCATAACCATTTTCCCAACACTGTGGATGCTACTCGCGTCCATTCAACCCTCCAGAGGTTTGAAAGCTTTGCCGGGCAAGTACCCACACATCGGTCTTTTTGTCCCGTTTTCCTGTCACGCTTTCCATTTCGAGTGTTGGCGTCCTTTTCTAGCAACGTTTGAAAGATGAGTTTCAAAATTTCGAAACAAGGTTTTATGATACTTTTTAAAACTTGTTTAATGAAAACTGAAACTTGAAGTTAAAACTAACGAATTTTGAAGGGTATGTAATTATGCAATATATTTTAGATAATTTAATTTATAATAACATTGATTTTGTGTACAGACTAGATGAGCTTAAAACTATTTGAAAATATCTTGCGTCTTTCTTCTGCGCGTGTCTTCAAACAAAATATACCTACATTTGAAATGCTTTAAAAATAAAACAATTAGCTGGATGAAGCTAAGTAGGTACCTATAGTTTCAAAGTAGCGCCAAACACACGTCATTCTATTTTCTTTATTTGTTTTGTTGCGTCCCGCTGCTTCCGCGCCGCGGACACTTTTGGTTAGTTTGCTCTGTTTTCCGTATAATAAATAATAAACATTTTCTCTGTACTATACGGCTTTGTCGCCAGAAAAGACCCTGTATTTTACTCCTTGAAAATAATAAAAAAATCATCGATAAAGGTTAAATGCGCCTCTCGCTTCACTTCAATAAAATACCAATTTATCATACGTTACAGTTATGCAACCACAAATTTGTAGATCATTATGTATGCAGATGTATTATAATATGAACATGATCGCATTTTAATAAATAGCAGTTTGATATTCTATTAACCGATATTGAACTGTGCAAGGCGGATACCAAAGTCATTTTATTAATATTAATATGTATTTTTTATATCTATAAATCTTTTCAGATTTAGGGGTGATCTGTCAATAGATGATACGATTTTTCACTTATCAAAACCCTGGGCTCGGCACGCGTATAGTTTTATGTATTCCTGATAAATGGCCCATTTAGTGATGCGACGCTATTGATATCGATTGTGAATGGTGAATGGCTTGATTTATGCGTTTCCATGTAATTTCTTTTTACAAAACAAGTTTTTTGTAACGCAATGTATTGTCGATAAAATTCGATGATCCGTTGATGACGAATTTTTTGCGAAAAATTCCATCTGGCCCATAAATTACATCTCGTTCAACAACAATACGTGGAAGGTGTCATCGATTCGAAATTCAAAATGCATTTCGAATTTCAGTTTAGGTTAAACGAAAAATTCTAAAAGTTTACGCTCATCTTGCTCGTGATTCGCGAAAGAATCAATTTTATTGGTAAAACAAGCGGCGTCGGTGATTTATATCCTCCGAACGTGGCCCCACGATAGCGTGTCACCGGCCGGCGTGTTCGCGCCTCGCTCTAGAATTTGCTAGAATATTCTTTTGTGTTTACTATTATGTACAACGACATTTTGTTAAATCGATTATTTGCAAAATGGTGCCCGCATGAAAAGTATATTCTTATCAGTCACCACCAAAAAAGACTATGAAAATAACGGTTTCAGGTCAATGTCTCATGCATTTGCAGATGTGTTTCCATTCGCGTGTGGGTTGATAGGAAACACCATTAGATATTTTAAATATTGTAAGTCTGGGTAACAAAGAACCGGTTTGACCTTTAAGTCCGCATACAGATGTCGCGATTAGAATCCAAGCTAATATACAAATGCGATAGAACACCATTCGACTGTTCCGAGGACTAAATTATTCGTTTTAGCAGGTGGAATATTATCATAACCGCTGTTTCGCTAATCCTCACGTCAAACACGTTCACGCACAATTCGTCATTACATCAAATTATATCGACATACATCACTATAAATTTACTCGATCAAGTAGTGAATTTTTTGATCATTTGTCATCATTAACGTGTTTCGCGTTTTCAAATAAGTCCTTGATGTTTGTTTTTAGAACATTGAATTGTTGATAAAACGTTTTATAGCTTCATACCTTCCGTTCTTCATTTTAGTTTTTTCTGCGATGTACTTAAGATACATTTAAATTCTTGTGTTGGGTTGTAACTTAAGGCTAATGAGGTTGTTAACAAAGGTTATGTTTAGACGGATGAGTAGGTATTCACAGCTTTTACAAAGGGTGAGGAGCTCTTTCCAATAAATCTTTATGAAATTAATTTGAGGTCTAGTGCTTTTTTCATATTTCAAGCATATTTATTATCTCATCATTGCCTCATACGAATAATTTTATTGTTGCATGATTTTCGATCCTATTTATTTTAAACAAAGTTAAACTTTTTTAGACTATTGAGTTAAGGTATCTACAACATTCTGGATAATGATTGCGAAAACAAATGCATAGACCTCTATAATTTTTTTCACAAATGACGATTTCGAGCCCTAATTATACACCGATTATTCCCGCGATCTTCTCTATTTGGTTCAATCTATTTTATTTAGACTTATTACTAATATTTGATCGAGTGAGCGAAGCGAACGAAGATCTTAGTTTCAACTTGGGCGATTTAGCATTTTATGTATGTATGTATGTATGTATGTATGTATGTATGTATGTATGTTTGTCTGGCGATAACTTTAGAACCGTTGATCCGATCTGCATGAAATTTGATAAGCCGATAGCTTGTACTTGAGAAATTTACTGGTAAGTATATGAGTAAAATCGGATGAAGGGTTTTTGAGATATGGGGTTTTTTAAGGGCGCAAAAATAAAAAAAGTTACTTAAAAAAATCAAGTTACATGTCATATGAAAGGGCATTGTTTGGACACCTCAAAACAATTTTTACTTTTTTTTTGGGACGCTCGGTTTTTGAGATAAAATAATAAAAGTTAAATTAAGATAACCAGCGATCCAAGAGCTCCCATCTCTAAGAGTTTCGTTGACATCAAGGTTTTTCTACTGGTCGTCAATTCCTTTGCTTTTTCTTATTTTTTTTTCTTGAAATAAATTAAGGAGGTACTCAGTTCTCATAAAATGGTGACGACGACCGGGTCTGATGATGGAGCCAAGGTCTGTTCAACGGAACTCTTCAATAAATAGGCCAATAGAGTTGAAACTTGGTAACCATACTAAGTCAGTAGGCGGTAGTCAGAAAAAAGTCCAAAGATAATGTTTGGACTTGCCTCTGACTACTACGAACTCAAAGTTTTGATGCGTTCGTCGGGTCGCATCGCGAGATCTCAGTTCGGGGCGAACTACTAGTGTTATTTATTACTAAAAACAGCGCTACAACATAATTTTGGATCTGATCTCAAACCCAACGAAGGACGGCATCAATGCTCCAAACAGAAATCATCTATAATTATTTTATTTCCAAAAAGAATAAACTAAAAATGATACGATCTGAAGTAACCAAGCCTATTAACACAGTAGCAAGAATATCTCGTGAGAGCTCCGAGATACAAAGGATCACGTACACCAGATGATATTAAATGGAACTACGATGTTTTCGTGACTAAGAGCTAAATGCGCGGTGGATATTGTACAAGCTTCTGCTTAGATGAATAGTAATGGATATAAGAGTACATTATTAGAGAGAATGACCCAGATCACATTTGAAAAATAATTTGTATTGCTGTAGTAACATTTTGGAAATATTTAAGTAGAAAACAGAAACTATGATCTCAGGCACGGTAGATATCCATTCAGATCTATTATGGTACAGTACTTTCACAAAGATTTTTGAGGATGTCTAATTGAGTCTAAGGGGGTAGTCAGTAGTAGGTACGTCAAATATACAAATATTTAAAAACATGATACTTAAATAACACAATATTATGGAAGTTGAAGAATTTAAATACAGAAATTAAGAAATAATATCCAAGATCAAGAGGAACAAGCACAAGGTCAAGACTAACAAAATAAATTATTTCAAAGCTTAGTTGGTTCTAACCCACGCGTTATTTTAACGGATGTAAGATAAAATCTTAGAAACGCGAGCAAAATCATGAAGTAGTTTAATTTATAAAGATTTATTAGAGAAGTATCAAATTTGAGCTCAAACCAACAATTAGGTAATTGCCATAAAACCAATTTTTTTTTATTTTATAAAAAAACTACGTGTATAGTAACTAGTTTTTTCTAAGTTTTAACTAATTATTATGCATTTCTTTCAGTCGTTACTATTCTTGATAGTTAAGCCTGAAGTAACAAATTTTAAAACTTAATTTTAATCAAAGCAATAAAAAAAAAGTTAAAGTGAGTCTTATCGTTAGAAGATTACGGTTAAACTTTATTTAAAAAAAAATATGATGTGCATATATGATACGCATTGCTATTTGAACCATAAGACAGCATGTTATAGCTCATTTTACGACACAAACTGATACGAAGAGATACAGGGATGGTATTCTAGAACTGTTTAAATCGTGCGCATGAACTGAAAATAAACTCAGATCACTACTCCGTGCGCCGTAAATTCACTGCTAATTTACAGCCCCTCAATGTTATAAATAAATAAATATTCCTTGCCACTAAATTCACTGAACGCATTGTGTCAACACACTCTGCCACCGGTTGTATGTTGCTGTCATAACAGATCCTTCGTACTGAACTTAATGGATTGTTACGAAAACTCCTCGCTACTTCTGGCTGCCTGGTAGCACTTTCAACTTGCAGCTAAATTTAGCATAACAATGAAACATGAAAAGTAGCTAAATAACGCAAGTTTTGAACAAGCTATTTCAACCCAAATCTACCATGCCTAAGTATTAAAGTAGTGAGGTAATTTTTTTGTATGATCTAGTATCCAGTTTTGGTAATAACGGAGTTTTATTTTACGTTCATTGATTTGCCGTATTGCGCTTGTAATCATAATCGAGCAGTTGTAAACTCTAGAGATCTTTATCCCAGAAGAGTGATATGCTTTGAAAACTACGATTAATTACCACATACATCTCTCATTCTGCATCTCATCTGCGCCTCTCTCAATCTTCTCACGAACTTTCGTTTTAAAAACCAATCGATCATGAACATTGTAACGCGGAGATCACACAAATTACTCTGCCACTCGGTTGGTACCGCACGAAAGTTATTGAGTGCCAAGTGGAGTGAAGCTAAGGAACAGCCGCTCTAGTTCGGTGCCAGGGATCATCGTCAGGTCTGCGGTGGCCATTGTAATGTGAATTCCCCGACGCTGTAGCCATCTGTCTTGTCAATAAAATAAAAAAAAATACTATTATTCAATATCCCGAATACAACTTTCCGAAACAATGATACGGGGTTATTGGTATTAATATATAGGGGTAGTCCAATAATCGGATATTGGTATGCGTTAAATAATATTTCGCCATTTCTGAACCGTACTGTAGATGAACAACTCTGGAACAACTATTAAAATGTATCGCAAACGCGGCGTCTAGTGACGCGTCGCGTATTCTGTTCACCAGTTTTTATATCGACACCACGAGCGTTTTCTGCAAAACTTATGATGTGGACAACGATGTGAGGCGCATTTTATTGCTTATTTATACACACCTGCTACAATTACCTTCTTTTCTTGCTTCTCTTAATGTCATTCTTTCACCTCATCGGATTCTATTAGTCGTTACTCACATTCTAAGCACCAAAGGTGACAACGAGTTTCCTTTTTACTGTAACCTTGGAATAGAAATTATGAGAAAACAAACCCTATTTAGTTCACTTGATAACTCCGTTGCTTAAGTAAGCAATAAACTACTTACAATATCTTATTAACACTTTAAGTGGCAGTGATTGATTCCTTTCAACATAATTAAGCAATTCGCATAAAAAGACAATGATAAATGAATTTATAGTTGGCTAGGTACTTAATTTTTCGATTTTCCGCGGATCATTAGTTTTGTTGCTTCTTAAAGTATTCCATATTGGTATGTACTGCATCATCAGGTCATGGTAAGCTTTTACTATAAAAATATTTGTATTAATTAAATATCGATTGAATGCACCACAAAACTCTGGAATAAAATTTTACGTGCCTACACTAAAACAAAAATTGTAAGATGATTGTTTGAAATTAAATCAGTTATCGATAAAACTTTCTATCGATAGATTGATGCGTTTCATCCATCACTATTGAGTCAGCGACGTGCGACTGTTGCCAGCGGGCGGGGCCTGTGTGGTGCCAACTATGGCAAGCGCGTTAATGTAGCGTCAATGCTCACTCGTTTTTATTGTGCTCTGCGCAAGATTCGTCCGGCTATCAGCTCGGTCATGCCACACACAGTGAACTGTTAAAGGTGCTTAAACTTAAATTGCGTTTGCTATTAGCGAGTCATTCGTATGCCGCCTTTGAGATTACTTGCGTAGCTGAAATGAATTTCTGAATACCAATCACTTACATAATTGATTGGTGGAACGCAAGTGTTGTGTTTGATGTGCTTTTTACATCAAAAATAGTTTATTACCTGATGTTTTGTTCAACTCGTACTTACTTACATCAAATTAAAGTAAACTGCATAGATATTTGTGTCAAAATTGACTTGCCCTGAGCAATAAAATAAAGAAACGAAGGAATTTGACAGTCAATTACGTCAATTAATCACAGTTAAAATCAGTCTCACAGAAATCTCCATAGCTAAAAAGAAAATCGCTCTAGTTACCGGGCTCGAATAGAAAGCGTCTCAAATCACATGAAACCAAATCGAGATCTGTTAACATCCGCAACACATACATAAGCAATACGTACATGTGAGAAGGGCTCGTCATGTTTTATTTATCTACGACCGACTGGTAATAGAGTCGTGAGAATCGCCCGCAGAGTTTTTTGCTCAAAGTAAGTCCCGACATGTATTGAGACGTCTCTGGATGCTGATGTCTTGTTGCCTGTCTCCTATGCTTTCGACATGACGGCATTTATTTTTCAAACTATCTGCTTAGTGCGAAAAGTACGCAAGAAGTTCCATTTATACATGGCGCCCCGAACAAAAACGCGTCAGCATTTTTCATGGACCCAGACAGCTGCAAGTGGATATTAAAAATCCATTCATCAAGACACGCTAAAGCAAAAAATAAAAATTCAGATTCACACTCGAACACGGAGAGGGGGAAATCTGGAGAGACGAGGTGGTATTTTCCGTCGAGCCACCCCCTCGCCCCTGCCGAGATCCGTCAGGCGGGGGGCGGGACCTTCCTTTTGACAGGAAATGATTGTCTAATATTAGCTTTGTTATAAGGTCCCTCTTCGGGGATTCGAGAGCGCCTTTTTGGAAGATGCTTTAGATATATCCTTGTAAACGATCTGAAAACTCGTCTTTTCTTTTCGTACACGAAGTAACTCGCTTGGAGTAATTACTGTATTAAAAAAACTGTTTGAAATGCAAGCCGTTGGTGGTCTTCAAATTAATGAAAGTTATGTTTATTCTTTACTTATGCTAATCATTATCATTATACTTACAATAGAAGCTAATTTATGTTAGCATAATGATATTACTGTTCCAAACTCTGCTTATAAAAATAAATAGTTAGAACATGTTGGTGAAATAATAGAAGTTGATAATACTTACGCCCGCGACGCTTTAAATTAAGAATCGATAAATTCTAGCAAGAATTTCAGGTCATCGACCTAATGTATACTGAGTGAAAATTCTAAACACCCTCGTGTTACACTGAAAAAAATTTAAATGGCTAGTGATTCAGCTGATGTAGAGCTGTGGATTTAATCTGAAATTTATTAGAAACTCTTCTATTTCAGCTTGATTTTCCACCGCTAGAGAACTATGAATAGGACGGAAACGTTGGGTTTACGGACAGATTTGTGTCCTCAGAAATGAATCGCTTGAAATACTATTTTTTGAATCCTCTACTGATTGATTTAGTTAATATTCTGCCTGTAACATTTATATTTTTTAATATAATCTACGTTTTTTGTAATTGACAACATATTATTTTTAAATGAATGGAGCACTGTGACATAAATAATTGGACACACTTGTGTGCAAACATAATTTTGCTAGTCAAATATTGATGTTCCTGGTCGTTATCATGCAGTTACTGTTGTGATACATAATGTTTATGATCACTTATTTTAAAACGACGGTTTAATCACCTGACAGACAAATTAAACGACAAAATCAAGTGGTCAACTACTCCATGCAGAAAATCAAAAGCGAATGTCCGCTAAAATCCAATAATCCGCATTCAAACAAAAACAAAAGAGAAATTAAATCACCAATATCGCATGCCGTCACCGCGAAATATTTTTGTCGATACGGCAATAACGTGAATTCCGCATATTGCGCGATTTCGTACGTAGATAACAGAAATAATGGGGTTCAAAAATGAAATTAATTCCAGGTTGATGATTTCAAATTGAAAAGTCACATCGGGCCGAGCCATAATTCATGATCCTGAAACGTGTCCGGGCGGCTGTGTCGGACGCAGAGAGCAGGGTTGCCAACAACGGTTTATTTTTGTTTATTGTGTGTTGTTGTTCACGGGGAAATGTAGTTTTAGAATTCGGTTTGCAGTGACTGCTGGGGAAATTATAGCGAATTTAGGCGGATCTGTTTAGGCGACAGATTTAGAAGCTGGACGAAAGTGTTTTGGGTTGGGAACTTAACTGGAAATAATAAGGTTTATTTTTAAAGTCGTTTTGTGACAGCAAATTTTAAGACAATAAATTCTTACATTCTTATATAAAAAAAAAATACCTTTGATCTAATTATACAACCAGTGAAAAGGGTCTATTGTTGTAATTTCTATTAAATCCCTCGTGATGATGTATGATGCTCATTTAAATACTCTTTTATCAACCACAATAAACGCGACATGCCTAAGCCTGTCATAACTTTGTAATATTTTATAGCAAAAAACAATGCTAATATTTACATTTGTGATTATTATTAGAGTTCATTTGGGGTGACATATTTAGATACATCGTTATACTTTTCTAAGTTTTCAATAATTTAGGGAAGTTGAAAAAAAACTGTTTATTTGAAAAAAGAACTTTAAAAAAATATTGCCCCTAAAAAGATTGTAAGATCTTTGTTAAAAATATTATACAAACTTTCATTACTACTACAACACTTACTTACTGATTTATTGCTCGGATGGTTATCTTTCAACTCATACAGCTTTATTTTACCGAATTACGTCCAACTCAGAAAGCGCTCTGACAGGATACTGTCAAGTAAGATTGACAGTTCGTCTTCCGTGTCAGCCCTAGCGAGCTCATTGTCGTACAGTCCTTTGTCGGAGGTCTCTTCCGCTTCACCAGGCGAGATATCTGCGGAGGTGGCGCCCCCATCCGAATATTCATGAACATAACGTGTTATTTACATATTTCTAGCTTAATTTCATGCAAACCCCTTCGCGTTGGAGACGATTATATTAACCAGCAGTGTGTTGCGGTTGCAATGGTGCAATATTTGGTACCTTAAGGAGCGATGACCTTCAAGGACGTCATTGTTTTGGAACAAACTAGCTTAAGAAAGACCAAGTGCCTCTGATATTTTGGTTATGGTAAAAATCCCGGATAATGGTTCGTCATCATCTTTATCAATATAAGGTGACCGCCACTTGACATAGTATCCCCTCTCCCTGTAAGACGTGAATATGAGTAGAAGAGTGTCTTGGACTTCAAACTGCAGTTAATTGCCTCAAAAAGTTGGGTAGACGGAGAATTTAACATACGGGTGTTATTAAACTGTAAGGTAGAACAAACTTAAATTTGAATCTATTAGGAAAAAAATATATAAATAATAATATATTATATCATAAAAAAAATATATACAACCTTATATGCCAAAACATATAGTTTATATAAGTTTTATATACAACCACTAGTAAACTAAAAATAAAATCACATAGCTACTTTCTAGCCCCAAACTAAACAAAACTAGGTAGGTGACTTTTTTTTATATTATTATACAACGAATCGTGAGGTTCATAGTGCATAACAATGGTCCATGGCCACAAAAGATAAATTAAATGAGGCTAATATCACGACATTTCATGTCAACCTTTACAATTTACATAAATCTGAATTTGTTTACGTGATTGTTGTAAAAAATTATTAATTTGGTTAGACGTAAAACGTCTATAATTGTTTTTAATGATGTAACGGTTGCAACTGGTTTTAATTATGCTATGTACTGGCAGCATCAAAAGCAGCTATACAGCTCTTCAAAAATGGTGGTGCATGGGTTTAATCACTTAGTTCATTCACACAAGTCCTTTCAACTGAAATCAAAGAATTTGCTATTTGGGATAACTGATGTTTCATCTATAGATAACAGTAACTATGATTTGCTGGTTTCTGCTCTGTTGGATCTATCTGTCTATCTGGATTTAGAAAAAAAAAATAATTTGGAGTTTTGAGAGAATTATTTTTGGGTTCTCGGTTGCTTCTGTTTGGTAGCGAATTGTTTAAAAAGTAAGTTTTTATATGGAAATGTGGCTCTGTGGCAGGTCTCATGTATAATGCAACCGCTTGTCATGAACATTTGTCGGTCGCACTATTTCAGACAACCGTAGGTATTTTTAGTTACTCGTTACAAGAAAAATATTTGCACATGCCTGCATTTTATTCAACAAATGTTATAAATTCTACTACATTATTATAACTTCAAAAGAAAGAATAAAGAAATAGGTAATATTCCACTTTTGAATTAAGTTTGTTACCAACCACTTTGTTTTTGTAAATTCTATTTTGTACAATCTATCACAACTTTAATGAACCGTGTCTTTATGGTTATTTCAATAAATTAAGATTTGACTTATGGAATAGAATTAACACGAAACATGTTAATATAACTAATTAGTTTACGAGTAGATTAGAAAAGCACTGTTAATTATTTCATCCACAGTTTTGTAATGTCGGGAGGCTTTCAAGGATACAAAGGCTATGTTCATCCTTATCTAGGAGGTCTGGTTCATACTCGCTAGAGCGAGAAAGCACTGCTCACGGTCGCATTCCCGAAAAAGAGGCCGTAATTTGCCTGCACGAAAATTTTATAATAAATCATGATAGTTCTAGACAGTGTACGTAAAAAATAAACCAATTTGGAAAGTGAATAAGGCACGGCGTACCGTTCGCCCTGTTATTAGAACAATTATGTTATTATGTTCGCCGTATCTAATCCGAAAAACTAAATTGGAGTCGGGCCGCTGCCGGCGAATGCCCGATAGGTTCAATCATTTCGACTTTTGGGTCGCACGAAATTTGTTGCGGAAGCAATAAGAAACACGAAAATTCCGAACGAATAGTCACAAATTATACTATACCAGTATGTGAGTCAATCGATCGGATGGCAAAAAACCCCTAACATATTTTCGAGACCCCATTTTTCTACGGTCTATAGTTTAGTACAAATTAAAAAAGGGTGCACTATTACAGTACATATTTCAAAGTTCACATTTCATAAACAGCCCCGCGTCGCCCTTTGATATCCCTCACTTAACTCATATATCATTCAATATGACCATAATTGAAGTGATGGGACCGCCTTCATTTGAATAAAACGCTTATTCCTCAACTACAAGAGTCCATAATAGTTTGCAGATAAACACTTGGAAACTTCGAATGAGCGATTGCCTCTTTCACAATTTGTTTCTTTAGCAAGATCGTGAAACTGGTTTTTCTCGTGTAAGCTACGGACGTTTTGTGTTTTCGTTTCAAAACACCGCTTCAAACTCGACGTCCCTTTGTGTTATCAAAGTATCAAATATGAATACCAAATAAGGGTTGGGACAAAAGAAAATCTGACAACTTTTTTAATTTATGCGCAAACGAGTACATGAAAACATAATAATAGGAGCGTGTTTGGTAAATATATTAATGTAATAACTCTTCGAGGGCGCACAGAAAGCTGTCGGTTATTTTTTCTAAAATTTCACGGTAGATACATTACTCGGCCTCGTGGAAATATAACATCTTCATCAACGCGTCCTATGCTATTGTAGTTCTGATACCATGAAATGCAAATGCCAAGCTTCTTTCGAATACATGACCACAGTATTTTGAAACATAATAAAGTTGTAGTCAATTTGAGCTAGGCAACAGTTAAAGTTCAACATATTTACGTATTTATTTCTGTTTCTAATATTGGCATTACTTAATTTTGTTTATATTACTCCTCCCACTTCTTGCCATGCCGTTGAAAACGTTCACCTCATTGTTTATGAGTTCTGTTGTATCTATTTATTTTTAAACCGGTGCGTCTGACTGATAGGAAAATGCAATAACTCATTTCTTTATGAATTCCATTCAACTTATGTTTACGAAACGCATTGGGAACTTTTTATCTAATTAATTATTGTTTATTATAGATAACTAATATGCATAAGTTATGAAAAATAATTATACTATCTCTGAAAGTTCAACTGTGAACAGTCATTAATTACAAACTTGCAAATTGATTTAAACTACAGTAAACTTTATTATCTGGCTTAAAAACGATTAAATTTAATAGACTAATAAAAATCTCATCAGTTATCCAAACAATAATATAATATAATACCGTCAATCACTTCGATAATACTTCTTCCAGTAAAGTGTATCTTAAAAATATGTTACGATACAATTTGCAAATAAAGCTAATTAACTAATAATATAGTACAAACAAACAGAGATACAGAATCGAAAAAAAATCTAAGCACAGTTTTACAAAAAAAAAACAGAACAATTTGTAGCAAATATTCTAGCTTGAGCATTGTAGAGAAGTAGAGCAAAGTGATTTTTTCTTTCCTTTATACCAGCGATACTCCTCAATTGGATAATCAAAATGAACTTGACCAACAGAATCTCTATTCATAGCTGCATTGACTGACACAGCTGTTATCATTCTTCTGACCCTGCCACTGTAAATCTAACAAATAGAAGCGCAATACTTACAATGCAATGAGATACAGTTAATTAGAGGATGTTCAGTTCACCATACCTGGGAGTCTCAGTTGTGAGCTGTAAATATATATATATATATATATATATATATATATATATATATTATTTTATTATAAAACAGTATAATATTATGCACGCAGGCCACTATTTTAATAGCTTAACAGATGTTTAAACAAAAATATTTTATTCGTAAAACATGTCATGTTGCACAATGATCGTTCTTCAAAATTTATTAAGACATAACTATTTTAAGTAAAATAATATTAATTTAAATAATACTTAATTACTAAATAACTGTTATGTATTTAAAATTTTACTAGAAGAACATTATACAAAAGATGAAACACTGTTTGCAGTGTACTATGCCGACCCTTTGATATCTTCAATACGTAAAGCAGATACTAAAAGCCACAGTTCAAAGATTACAGAAGGCAACGACTTTTTGAAAATATTATTTCCTGATTTAAGACAATTATAATTATGACTGCAGATACTATTATAAATTATAAATTCAAAATTAGGATTATCTTTATTATTTATTATTAAAATAACAGTCAGAATTAATTCTAATAAATTATAAAAAAATTACTTACCTACCTATTTCAATTAATATTTTTATTCGTTTTATTTACAAAAATTCAATTCGGTATTATTATTTACTATGAATGTACTTATGTATCTGTATACACAGTTTTACAATAAATAATTAATTTATATGAATAATTAATTTACTTGTACATTCCATGTTTTTTTATTGTATTTGAATGAAAATAACGTTTTTTTTTAATTTGTTTCAGGTAAGAAAATATATACCGGAACCCCCACTCTAAGAAACAATTTCAAGAACCCCCTAGATGGTTGTATGTGTGCAGCGATGATCGCTTGTGTTGACGCGTGCTCGTGCCGCGATATTCAGTTCAATTGTGATTAGCATAAAGTCGTTTTTCAATTTCGCACGACCCTCAACGGACGGACTGTGTATTTATTCAGATACTAGTGCGGTTGTATGTGTAAGTTGTCAGTTGAAAATCGAGTATAATAATAGTAGTACTTACGTCTTACCTACTAAAGCTTCGATTTTATTCTGGGTGGGTTTAGCAATAAAATCAAAATCGTCTTGGAAAAATTATTACTGCCTACGCTCGTAAAGGCATTAAATATAATTCGATAAATTTTGGTAAATAAAATTCAATTTAAAAAATCTTTAAAATCAATTTTCTGCTTTTTGCGTTCAATAATCGTAAACTTTAGGCTACAGGTTAAAAGGTAGAATAAATTTAATATCGTTATAATAAAAACTGAGTATAGCGTAGGTCGACTTGAATCGATAAAACTATAGGGTAACCATGAATTTTAGGCAAGACCTCTTGCCAACTCAGTTTCACAGACACTAGACAGCTGGTCAATTTTAATAAATTTATAGCTCATTAGGTAAATTGATGAAACAAACGTATAATTCTGTTTTACTAGATTTATTTGCATTAATTGATTAGTACTAATGGTCAGTAATTTGTGAGTAAACATGTTTTACGAACAAGCTGGCATACTCACATACTCATTACGTGACAAAAAGGACTCAACGTTTACTGTAAAACAGCTCCAAGTATTATTCAAATGTGATCTATAGACAGCAAAACATCTCCTCGCGTTTTCCGATCCGTAGCGCCGCGCTACATGCATTCACACGCATTCAGCTAATCTCTCATTGTGATCGGCCACATAGACACGGCATATCCAACCATTTTATAAAACCTATACGGCTCTCACTCCATTCTGCAGTTAGGCATCATTTCGTCTGGCCGCGCTAAAAGCACGCTGCTTGTTCGCACTCCCACCCGCCACAACACAAATGCGATTCATGTATGAATCATGAGCTTTGAATGTGCGGGTGCCCGTACGTTCGCGCTCCGCTGGAAACTGCCAGTGTGTTAGTGGCCGTGCGGACACGAGCCCGTGCGTATGTGTGCGAGCTCACTCATGGCAGCGGACTATGACGGCTCGTAGATTTGACAGCTAGCTCAATGCGGGTTCAGACGTTCATTAAACGCCGACCGATGTAATTTTAGAGGAATACTTGACAGTTTATTTACGTTTGGAAATGACAATAGCACAGTGACGGTGACGCGATGTTGTGATAGTGAATTTTGTGTGGACTCAGTTTTCGCGCGAACTTGAACTTGTGCTGCTGTGTTGGATTCTTACCAAATTGCCCATTGATTTGTGACATGCTCCATCTCAAGGATCGTTTATGATGTTCGCAATTAGATACGCCTCGTTTGAAATCAGTTCGAGGGGAAAGAAAGTGTATAAAAAATTAGGAAACAGTTTGTGGTTGGCAATGAAAACAGAACATTCAAATTTAGCAAAACATAAATGACAAACAAATAAATAAAAGACAAACATTAAACAATTATGATAATAAAGTGATATTTAAATGCTATGAGCATTTATTTTTATAGATTTTCTATTGGTTCGGTAAGATAAATTAGGTAATAAAAACAGTGATCATTAACACGAAAGAAACATTTGGATTATCTTATTGGATAAACCTATGGTGAGTTTTCTGAAGTATATAAAATTATCAAAAATAAAGTTCCCACGTCATGATTTGTGCTGTGTTTTTGAAATTGTTAATGAATATATTTTTCCTATTAATCGATATATTAGATCGAAATAATATGCAACTTTCAGTTATAACAGGTGCTTCGTATAGTTATAAAAGCTCTTTTATATTATATTAATTCATATATTTAAAATGACAGATTGGTAGGTTCTTACAAAGCAAACATTTAGTTTACAACATTTATCGTTAGATAGTTACAGTGTTAATATTAACACTATATTAGGAACTTTTAAAGTATAGGTATAAAATGAATAATTTATGCTTTCTCAAATAAAAATTATAACTAACGGATGTAGAAAAATTAAAATTAAACAAAACATCTGTGCCGTCATTTAAAGAATTAAAAATGCATAAGATTAATTGAGACGTTAACAAATAAGCGTTCTCTTTATATACCCCGCTTTTTTGTAGGAGTAGCCGAAAACAGGTACCGGGGGATGTTCGGGACTTTTGGATCATTAATCACATTTCTGTGTTATCCTGATAAATGAGTTGAAGAAAGAGCGAAATAGAGATGTCCATGTAGGTAGATGATGATGAATCGAGGCATCGCCCATAGAACGGCCATTTGTAATTATGAGATTTTTTTCGGTATTCGCTTCTGGTTTCCAAAACACTGGTTCTAGTTTCAAATGGATTTACCATTTGAATATTCATGTATGTTTAGATAAGCAAATATTTGTTTGAATAAATTATAAAACTGTGGTAATGAAGTACCTACTGATAGGTACAAACGATTAATTTAAACATTTTAATTCGTAGAAGTATAATTAAATAGATCTTAAGATTATAAATCATTATGTTAGGCGGAAAAATATTTTTAATTTGCATAGGTTTGTTTGCTATTCGGCAGTGAATACAGAAACATATTATACAACAATAGTCTTTATAATGTTTCATAGAGCTGTAACAAAATCAAATCAAATCCATACACATAAACATTTCCATGACTTTAAACCTATTTCTTTTTTAGATAAATTCAAGACATCTTATACCTGCCTATCTACTTAAGTTCTGTGCCATTATATCATTGGAAATCTAACAATCAAAATATCAATTTTATCCGGGATCCTAAAACTGGTTGAGTTACTCTAATCTGAGATACATATAAAACGTAGCTATCAGGTAGGTAGCAATCAGCTATCAGGTTACTATAAAACATATAATAATATAGGCTTTTCTTTGGAGCTATATTTTATTATTTATTTATTATTTTTAAAGATATCAGATATCTTAGAAAAATGGCAATTTGATTTTTTATATAACTAATTGCAAATTAATATAAAATGTTTGACATTAGTATTCTGATACATCGGAATTCTGATAGGTACCATGACAATGCGTTGTATGTGTATCGTACCTATCATGTGTACCATGCTCGAATCGGGCTTTTGTGTAGAACTGTATCAATTGTCTCATTGAATAAACGAGAATGTTTTCCACATGTTCAAATTTATTGTGCGAATGTGCTTCATTGGAATAGTTTTACATGCTTCCAGAATGAATGCATGAATAATTTAAGTATTTCAGGCTTCGTTAAACAAAAATATGTTATAAACATTAACAAAACTACAATGTTACATATTTATTTATTGAACCATTACAGTACCTAATATAACATAGGCAAGTTTTATTCTAGCAAACGTGCTACATTCGCAAACCAACAACGATATAAAGTGCATCACATAAATATATAAATAATAAGAAATAACTATTCTATTTCATTTCATTAAACTAAAATAACCGATCATTTACAATGACACTTCCTCCTCCGGAAGTTTTAATTGGATATCTTTAGGTACTTAATTCACGAGACATACGGTACACTGATGAATAAAATAAATCAATAGAAAGGTCAATGACAAACTCGATCTGTCAAATACTAGCTCAATAAATTGATCCAGATACATGGTCACCTTAGTTTGAAACTAGGCGGAGATTTTCTTGTGGCCATTATTCTAACGGTCCCTTTCACCGCTATCTACTGACCATCTGACGAACTGCTTTTTTTTAAATCTGCCTTAATAAAGCGAACAGCATGTAAGATTTTAATGTGCACTAGACTCGGAGATTTGGATGATGTGATAATGCGCCGTGACTGAACGCGCACGACTTTCTATGCGCGGACAAGTAGAGAAATCTCATGGTGGTTTTTTTGTTCAAATTTGGAATGCTCTATCCCGTCCGCGGCGTAATTCTTCGACCAATGAGAGGTGAATGCGCCAGTCGATTTTTATCGATAGCACACTTAGTAATCTCTATGGTGTATCGATAACTACAATATTTACCTTGAGGTTTTGACTTATACCTTACGTTTACTCCACAAGTAATGAAATAGTTACTATAATACTGTATCTTGGTATTTTTAAGCTTATGTAAATTGTTATGATGATGTTCGATTAATTCGATAGTCATCTTAATATTTGAACGGACAAAATGATTACGCCCACCTTTGTGTATCGTTAATTTAATATCATTTGTTGTTGTCATCGGCTCCCACTAACCGAATGGACATCTCATTAAATATTTTAATTAACTTTCGGCGGTCATGTATACGTCAAAATTTGAAAAATGTCTGCTCTGTGGTCACAAATGTGTAATGACTAGTTCTACTAAGAGTATGTATCTATTCCAGTTTTTTTTATTACAAATACTGTGGATTCATATTCAGTCCAAACTTAAGTTTGGATACCTTATTTGTCACGGTATTTTTTTTTGTTATCTGCTTAATCCCCTAGACAACTAAAATAATACCTACTCTTGAGTGGGTATTAAGAACTAAGATCTGTAATCTACATCTACCGTGTCTGGGATTAAAGTTGTACGGATTCTTTTTATTCTCAAAATAGAAGATAAAAACTAGCATTTACAATCTGAGCTCCAAATCCAACTTAAAATATCGAATACAAGATCGATAACTCGATAAAACAAAAAGGAGTAAAGGTCAGAATCTAACAAGCAGGCGCATCCGAGATTAATATTCAAAAATCGATCGATAATTTTACAAATTCGCTTCACAAACGAGCGGGTATCCCGAGCCCTATAATACACATTAATAACGTCGGCTTCACATGTCAAACCGGCAATTCACTTGTGATTATCTTTATTTAGCCATTTATCAACGTAAGGAAAATGCGGTTTTAAAAAAGTTGTCGGTCTCCTTTTTGATGGAACGCGGAATTATGGACACTTTTGTTGTTTTTCTAAATAACCATTAACCATTACACAAGATTAGTTGGAAATTGTTGTAATCTTATTTTGTTGTCATTTATTGATTCATTATTTTTACACGAATAAAATAAGTACAGCGCACTATGCTCTTAAACGTCTAGTTGGAAATTGTTGTAATCTTATTTTGTTGTCATTTATTGATTCATTGTTTTTGCTACACGAATAAAAAAAAATAAGTATAGAGCACTATGCTCTTATACGTCTAAGGAAAACATCGTGAGAATACTGGGTAGTGATATAAATAGGTTGGTATTTTAGCAGATGATGCGACCTATGACATTGTTCTAAAATTTTAGCTGGTAGGTTACCTAGTTTTTTTATTTGTTTTTATCAGTTAATCTATTAATCTTTTTTGATTTTTTATCCATGACATGCCATTTATAATGACTCAAAAAAACTAAAAACTAATGTTTGAACAAATTACTGTTTATATTCATATTATTAAAAATTCAGTATAACTAAATGACGTTTATTTACTGCAAAAACAAACTTTTGAAAAGCTCATACACCTATATTCAAGTAAGTAAAGTAACATGAATGATTAAAGAGTCTTCCTAGAAATTTATCTGCTTCTTGATTGACAAGCGTATAAGATGTATATTTCTAGAAAAATATAATTGTTAAAATACCTTCCTTCTTCTTCGTCGCTTTCTTCTAAATAAAGTAAGTACGAATGTATTCATTGCTGAAGGTTTAATTATCTCAGTCGCAGAGTTGACAATCCGCTTCCATGCTCCCTTATCATCTGCCTGTCTAAGGGGACCTACAAGTAAGTTAAGGCGAAGACAAGAGCTAATGTGACTCTCACTCGCACGTTTCGACATGTTGAAAGATATAAAATTACTAAATTCATTTTCGAAAAATCGCAATCAACCATTTTGTGTGCAATCACATTGCACACAGCTTAGTAAAAATTTCATTTTGATCGATACATGATTTCCTACTCAAAAGTTTGCTTTACTAGTTTTCGTACATAAGCAAACTTTTGAGTAGGAAAACATGTATCGATCAAAATGAAATTTTTACTAAACTGTGTGCAATGTGATTGCACACGAGTGGTAGTTATATAGTTGTCAGCCCCTTAATACAATAAACAAAACAACATCAAAATAGTTTATACACCTAATCAAGTAAAAACAAAAACAAACTAAGAACTAAACAATAATAGAGTTCCTCAGCACATAAAAACGTATCGGAACGCACAAAAGCTCCTTTACGTAGATAGGTATTATACCTAACTATCACTAATTAGGTACAACGTCCAAACGTCTCCGAAGCTTTGAGTTGGGTAAAGACAAGGACACTTTAAGGGTCACCGCACACTGTACCGAATTATAAACAGTTTGCTTATAAATTCAAATGTCCCAGACCCTCTTCATGCGTATCGACGTATCAGTTTACTTTTTGTGATCCGGATTTCATTCACCAACTTGAATCTGAGATTTTAAATTGTTTTTTTAATATAGCGGTGCACAAAGCGTATGTGTATATTCCTGTAAAGGTATATATATAAATAAATTAATAAATAGTGGTGGTCTTTCCACACATAGTCCCAAACTAAGCAAAGCTTGTAATATGGGAACAAAAAAAATATATTTGTATCATATCAACTATCATAATATTATTTTGCATAAATTCCAGCTTTTGAAATACCTAAATTCAATAAAACAATGTGATTTTCTTAAGTATTGGTATCCGAATACATCTACCTTAGTATACTACCTTAGTGAGTCACTGGCTGTGAATTTGATTTTGCAAATTAACCAGATAATTAAAATTTATTACCTACAGTTAATGCATTTTTACAAAGAAGAGTGAAATATTGCATTTAATAAAAAAAATACTTCTTCTTCTTCTTGTCGTGTCACTAGTTTCTTTCGAAACAGTGTGATGAAAGGATTTTAAGTGCGCCTCAAGAGGCTCCTTTCGAGCACTTGACACAATGTTATAGAACTTTTTAGGTTCTACGACATGCCGGTTTCCTCACGATGATTTCCTTCACCCTTTGAGAGTACTGGCATTGTGCACATTAATTAATGAACAGATGAACTCATTGGTGCACGACTGGTTTCGAGCCCACGACCTTAGGATCGGAAGGCGGGGCCGCTACCACTGGACCACCAGCGCTCTCGTAAAAAAATACTAGTTTTCCTAGGTACCTACCACCTACATATGCAAACTATTTAGTAGGATAACTTGATTGGATCGAAATGATTTGATATTATATCGAAATGATATTTGCTGAACGGTTTTCGATGTGATTGCACACAACTTGACTGATTGCGATTTTTCATAAATAAACTAAGTGGTTTTATATCTTTTAAAATGTTGAAAAGTACAAGCGAAAGGTACATTTACAGTAGGCTTTACCTTACCTTTTAAGATAGATAGATAGATAAATACTTTATTGTACACAAAGAAAAACACATACAGAGACATAACAATAATTAGGTACAATGGGCGGCCTTATCGCTAAGAGCGATCTCTTCTAGACAACCTTTAAAAGCTTTAAAAAGTTTTTAAAAGCTTATGATAACTCCATAGCAATATAAGCTTAGTTTATATTACGTAAATCATTCAACATTTGGTAGCAGTTACAAACTGGTCTTATTTGCATTCGATATCCATTAATTGATTTACAACCCAGTTTTATAACATCCGATCCAGATACAGTTTTTTTCTTTTGATATTAATCAATGTTGCCCTACTTATTGATAATTTCCTATTTAAATAAATAAACTTGATATTTTTTATATCATTGATTAGATGCAAATAAAAAGGTTATACCAAACAGTTATTTATTAAATTTTGATTTATCTCAAGTTATTAATTATTTATTTACAATAATTTATGATTGGTCAAGGCAAAAACAATAATTTATTTATTCTATATCCAATGTTAATGTTGTACATGAGTTTATTTTTTCAGTAGCCTACAGTAAATAATACGGGTAAATATAAACCTAACCTATTGTTAACTTTATAACATCCCAGGATTTGAACTCGCTTGTATGTTGGTTATTCGCCCGAATAAGTCTTCGATCCCTAGTTTATCTAATATACATTAAATTAACGATTCGGATTACCAAAAAACATTATCACCTTAAGAAAATAGCAACTTCATCTACTATTTGTACATGTTGCCCTCAATTTATATTATATCTGAGTCATACCACCTCCAAGCATCATTATAATTGTATATACAGCTAAGCAATAGACCTTCACCATTTACTCATGAGCACTTAAGTAAATTCACGTTATCTATTGTTCGAACGTGAATGACTTATGAGTTATATCCTCGAATTGGCCTAATATCTACCCTCTAGCCAAGTCGCCGGAGGCTGTTCACGTCTATAATCAACCTTGCTTTTCCATTTTTTATCTGTCCGATCTTCGATTACCACATGTCTGAATGATCCTTGGTACAGTTGCTGTCAAAAATGGTTGTATATTCATTAACAACTTTAAGCTCAAAATACCTTAACAATTGGAACTTAGTCGCTCAGAGATATTAAAGAATTATGGAGAGTTTATTCGTACCATAAAGATCTTAACCACATGTTCTCATCTTATTTAGATGTATACATAACATATATACATATATACATATGTTGTATAACGTTCTGATACCACACTTTTTTTTAATTTATTTTTACATTTAAAGTTTACTTAAAGTTCTATGAAAATTTAACACAAAAAGTTACTCTGTTATACAACAACACTACAAATACCTAGTAATAGAGTGTATGCTAGTTTCTCTATTTTATAGACATTGCAGTGTAGTTTTGGCATAGGCACTCCTAATCAGTTTGCTTAGGTATTATTGTCCTTTATTTTGTAATTGGTCAAGTTGTAAAGCTACTTCTGACAACGACTGTCTTGGTATTTTATACATGATGTGATGATTTATACCCGTTGTAAATTAGGTATCGGCTTTGAAAGAGAGTCAATTAAAATGTTCTTGGAACACGTTTTCGACCTAGAAGATTGCCGATACAATGTAGGTATGGTTTTATTGATCTGATAGTGACTGATTGAAGGTGATTCTAGAATTTCGTTATGATTTTTATGGTTCAATTTGTAAGGTTTTTTTGACTACGCAATCGAATTATCTGAAGATATAAAAAAAGACGGTTAACTAGGTACATGTTTTATTTTTACGGTCTCTGTTATCAATTAATCATCTAATAAACTGTATTAGGGTTGCTTATTCTGAAAAAGCATAGCAAGTTTGCAAGTTGTTATTTTTTTCTTACGAATGATGTCCTATTCTTTTTATGGTCACCCTACCTGAGTTCGATTTTGTTTTTGATTTCCTAGTGATTTGGATATATATTTTTTTGCCTAAAATAATTGATGTTTAAAATTGTCCAATGTTATTATGTTCAAATGAATTTTACAAAACTTTTACTGCTTTACTAGTTTTCGTACATAAGCAAACTTTTAAATAGGAAAACTTGTATCGATCATAATGAAATTTTTACTAAACTGTGTGCAATGTGATTACACACAAAATGGTTGATTGCGATTTTTCGAAAATGAGTTTAGTGATTTTATATCATTCAAAAAGTCGAAACGTGCGAGCGAGAGTCACATTAGCTCTTGTCTTCGCCTTAATTAAAAGATTAAAAGTTTTGTAAAATTATTTGTTATGAAATAGTTTCTACAATTTTCTAGAACATTAGTTGCGTGTTCAAAATTGAGGCAAGTGTTCCAACGTAACACTATTCTTAGCAATCGCTACAATTATAAGCCAAAGAAAATTATAAGGCAAACTCGATTTACAAATTGTACCATATCGTGCAACGATAGTGACGTGATTTATTATTTTTATTTTCATTGAAAAATATTATATAATCACCACATAATATTACAGAAGAAACAGAAATAGTTTGACGACTTTAATCCTCAGGCACGGTAGATATCCTCTCAGATATTTTAGTACTAAGTAGGTACCCAATCAGGATTCTTTGAGAATGTCTAAGAAGGGTACTCAGAAAATCTGTATATGTGCCAAATGTAATATTAGGACTCTCTCGCTCTGCTCTGACTTTTTAAAACATACTAGTGGTTCGCCCCGAACTGAGATCTCGTGATGCGACCCGAAAGCTTCAAAACGTTGAGTAGGTGGTAGTCAGAGGCAAGTCTAAACATATGTTTGGACTTCTTTCTGACTATCGCCTGCCAACTTGGCATGGTAACCAAGTTTCCACTCTATTGGCCTATTTATTGAAGAGTTCCGTTGAACATACCTTGGCTCCATCATCAGATCAGCTCTCTGTTACCATATTATGAAAAATAAGTACCTTCTTATTCATTAAAAGAAAGAAAAATAAGAAAAAGCAAAGCAACTGGTTGACCAGTAGAAAAACCTGGATGTCAACGAAACTTTTAGAGATGGGAGCTCTTGGATCGTTGGTTATTTAAATTTTACTTTTTTGCTGTATCTCAAAAAAATGGCGTTTTATAAAAAAAGTAAAAATGGTTTTGGAATATCCAAACAAAGCCCTTTCATATGCCATGTAACTTGATATTTTTGTGTAACTTTTTTATTTTTGCCCCCTTAGAAAACCCCATATCTTAATAACTCATTATCCGATTTAACTCATATACTTACCAGTAAATTTCTCAAGTACAAGCTCTTCATCGACTTACCAAGACGTCATCGACTCATATAGATCACATCAACAGTTCTAAAGTTATGGCACGACAAACATACATACATACTTACATACATAAAATGCCAAATCGCCTAAGTTAACTGTAAGATATTAGTCCGCTTCGCTCACTCAATTAATGCTTATGAAAATACCACGAATGAAAATCTATCTACCTACTTTTTACTCCCATTTTAAATCTGCACATACTAATAATTAAAAATAACATAAACATTTTCTTTTTATATTTCCAATAATAACTAGTTATAACAAAACCACTAATCTAATGAAAAATGAAAATTCTTACTTATACAATACGTTCCAAAAGAACACATGTTGAAGCACTTATTTCACAACGTTACCTTGCTGGGTTTTATAATAATCAATTATCTAAGTCTACTTACAGGTCACATTACCTTCATAAGTAGGTACTAACCTACCTATTGTTGGCAATGCCGCCGCGCATCTGTATAAACAAACACACTGCCTAGTACCTAATGAATGTAGCAATTACAAATACTTATAATGCTAATTTTCAATTTTATTTCAATGGTTTCATGAGTTAGAGATTTTTTATAGAACCTTTACCTTTTACCTAGGACAAGAACTTCAGTGGCCAATTCAGAAGTCACTCAATTGACTCCATATACAATATGGTCAAATTTGTCGTTACAGAAGCAACCTAGCCAAGTGGGGTATAAGGCTAAGACAAAGTACCTATTGCTCACACGTCACTTTTTTTGACAGCCTTCACAGCTCAGTTGGTAGTAGCTCTGCCTTCTGCGCCGTAGGTCGTGGTTTCTATCCCCACCGAGAACAAACATTTGTGTGATAAACATAGATGTTTGTTCTCTGTCTGGGTGCTATATAATATTATAAGTAGGTATATCTTTACAAAAAAATAGCATTTATGTAAGTAGTATATCAGCTATCTGGTTCCCATATCACAAGCTTTGGCTTAGTTTAAGGCGAGATAGTGCTGTGTGGAATGTCCATCAATATTTTTTTATTTATTTTGAAAGAACTGTGTGCAATGTGATTGCACATAACATGCTTGATTGCGCTTTTTCATTAATAAGTTCAGTGATTTTATATCCTCAAAGCCAGATATACTTTAGCTTTGATAGTAGTAGAGCTCTTTGTGAAGGGCTCGTCCGGGGAAGTATTACCACCACGCCTTTTTCTGCCGCCAAGCAGCAACGCTGTGTTTCGGTTTGAAGAGTGTGGTTGCCGGTGTAATTACAGGCACATGAGGCTTAACATATGCCTCAAGTTGATGGACGCAGTGCAGTGCATCGTAGAACACGTTCCTATCGTGCGTGACTTACGAGGCATTGCTTTGTTATAGGTGATGGTTACCACTTAACATCAGGGCCATCTGCTTGTTCCATCAGCTAAAAAAAAACGCGTATTAAAAAAAAGCCATGGAATAAAAAGTACCTTCAGCCTACCCCTATATACATGTGTAATTTTATGTTTGTAGGTACTTGAACATCGCTGAATAAACGCTATTTTCAGACATCATGTACTTACATACAGCAGACAATGCTACATAAAAGCTCTGGTAGACATACAGACAGACATCCGTTTATTATTTTTTGTTGAGCTTACACAGAATGTGCTGTTTTGTTCCGGAAATAAACCTACCCACTTAAACTCTGTTTAAGGTACCTACAGGGTGTAATAGACTAACGTCCGGTTTCTGAAAGCTCGATCAAAACGAATCGGATGTCAAGTCACTCGCCATTTCAGCTATTACTCGCATAAGATAGCAAGTGACTTGACATCCGATTAGTTTTGATCGAGCTTTCAGAAACCGGCCGTAAGGTTCTTATTTTGTAGCAACTACAAATTTTACTGCTCCTGCTAATACTGTTGTCATTGCTTTTTCATAGGTAATTCTCAAATAATGGTATTAGTACTTGTTACTATAAAGAGATATGAGGGGATATCTACCGTGCCTAATCAATTATCGTAATCATATTAATAGTTGTCTTGTATAGAGTACCTACTATATTTAAGAGTACCTACCTAGTAGAGCTCTTTGTGAAGGGCTCGTCCGGGGAAGTACTACCACCACGCCTTTCTCTTCCGCCAAGCAGCAACGCTGTGTTTCGGTTTGAAGAGTGTGGTTGCCGGCGTAATTACAGGCACATGAGGCTTAACATCTGTATGCCTCAAGTTGATGGACGTAGGGCAGTGCATCATAGGGCACGTTCCTATAGTGCGTGACTTACGAGGCAAAAAAAAAGGTATTAGCGCAGTGGTTATGAATCTTGCACACTAATCCACTTATCTAGGTAGGTAGGATCTAGATACCTAGCCACCATCCTACGTACAAACTTAGCTAGCAATAGGTAGGTATAACTAGTTGAAATTGAGATATCTGGCTGAACTGTGTGGGCAGAGATCTTGAATCAAGATAGGAAACTTCTGTGGCGCAGCGACGAAGAGGTTTAGATGCAAGTGTTGGTTTGATTGCTGCTGTGGAACAAATACTATAAGTACTAAACTATACAATTTTCAAAATTTAAAAAAAAACATATTTAGGTACTTAATCGTATTATCAAAGTAAGATCGACAATGGAACAAAAATTTTAAAATTAGAAGAAAAGTAGATACGTTAAAACCTTTATAAATCAGAAATGGATTTAAGCCTAGCGAGAATGGTCGCGAAAGTGGTAAAATTGCTTTACGAAAATTTACATTTTCAGAATTTCGTTGCCAACATTTCAAAGCTAACCAACGAAGAGGCGTCGCTAGTGATGTGCCGCGAGGTGTACCGCGGTAACTGCGCTCCGTCACGCAACCGCTCCGCCCATCCTCACGCACGTTAGATCGCTTGATGTATGACAGCTGACAGGATATTTTCAACGAATAATGATAGATATCTATCTACCAAATTAAATGAAACATTTTGTTAAATAAATACCTGGTAGGCGCTACCTAATCTACCTACATGGACATAACAATATAGAAAACTCTGTTGCGCAGCAGCAGCTGCGGCAATGCAGGAGGTATGGCTAAGATTTTATACAATGATTTCCAAATAATGGTACCTACCGTGTTTGTGTGTGTCTTGATCTAACACAAATAATCATAGAGTAGTTATGAATTACAAAATTAGAGAATACTTTAGGTAAATAAACAGTTGAATTTTTGGTTATATTTTTTTATTGCCTTATATTTACTTTATAATAATTACATACCTAACCATGACTCGGTCCTTGGGCGATATGAATAGATACGAAATCATATAAAATAAAAAGTGCCCAAAATCATAAACACATCCAATGCAAAGCACAAAGCACAAGAAATGCAAAGCACCTATTATTTGAATTCAGCGAATGCTTGACCACTGATAAAACATACTAAACACAAGAAATAGCGAATCACACAAATAAATATTAATCTATCACCAACCCAAATAGTCCAAGTGCAAGCTAACACTCGTTCTTGATAAACGGCGGCCATCACTGCACGCCACGGCCTATTATGAGAGCATGACGTCACCGCCCCGCCCCCCTCCTGCTCGCTTCAATCAAACCGGGGAACCCTCGTCAAGCCCCCACCCTACGTTCCGCTTTACTGACTCCGCATTTTTTCTCATAATAATAACGTCGAAAAAATCGCACAAAAAATCTCGACAGACATGCCGGCGTTGCTCATCCCATCCCTATCGTGCCATTCTTTTTTTCGAATCGATGGCATTCTAAATTTGAAATTCGAGCTCTGATTACTAACAATCGCTTTGTTTTTTTTATTGTGATATACCAAATCCCACCTTCTATGCAAGTCTTGGCTACGTGAAACTGGCGTTTTCTTAATATAGTCTTTATACAACTCAAACTTCAAAGTCGCAGTACCTACCTGAATTTTATTGAATTAATTTGTTCTTTTAGTTATCGACCTACCTAGTAAGTAGGTTCCTAAATCATCATCATCAGCCCAAGAAGTCCACTGCTGAACATAGGCCTCCCCTATACATTTCCAGGAAGAACGATTCCGAGCCCTCTCCATCCATCGACTTCCCGCGATCCTAACAATGTCGTCAGTCCATAAGGTGGGTTCGTAAATACAAATTTCAAATATCTCTCTATTATTTCTCTAATTAGTGGTCAGTTACTTTGTAGTGACCGACCACCATTGTCTTTGAAAACTGGTATTACTCAAACAAAACTTTATTTTTGTGCCTACTATAATCTGTTATCCATCTCTAAAATAAATAATTCTGACTGATTTAGTAGACTTACTGACTTCGCTGTACATTATTCATTACACGTCCATGTTTTTTTTTAAAGTAGTATATTAGATTTATTTTCTAATTGGAAAAAACATCCTATGCCATCTGTTATAAAAATAATTCCAATAAGTTATTTTACATTGTAATTTAGCTACTCGACGCTAGAGGTCAGGGTACACGTTTTTAAAGTTTTGATAACTGGTTGTCAGTTTAGTTCAGAGAAAAGTTTACAGATGGTGCTTAACTAAAATTAAAACAACTAAGATAAGTCTGATTTTTATTTTGTTATGATATTCATTCTGAAGGACTGTAGATATTTTAAAGACTTAATTAATTTATAATTTAGCTTAATAAAGTATATCGACTCTAATATTTAGTCAAAAACTATACATACCAATAAAAACGAATGGATTGCACTGGTACATTCGGTATGAAAATACCTAGACTATTTTATAGGTTCTCTTTTATATACTTACCGATGTCAATTTTATAAAATCTTAATAATCTCATAATGTCTCAATGTATATCAGCTCATAATTTAACTAATTTATTTTGACTGATGAAGTTTTAGGTCCGACCTGCTATCTATCAACTTTCATATTACGATGAATATTTTATAGGTAGGTACTATTTTCATAGAGTTAAGTATGTAGGTACTACAGTTACTAAAGTCAAAACGTTGAAATTATCCTACTAATATTATAAGCACGAAAGTTTTTAGGTATGGATGGATGGATGGATAGATGGATGGAAACTTTATAATAATATAGCTTATACATCAGAATAACACATAGCCTACAATTTATAAAGATATTGTGTGAATTGTCCAAAATATGACGATAAGTGTCAAGTAAGTAGGAAAAAATCTACCATCTGCGAGCTATTCTGGCGTGCGCTGCCAAAACCACTAGAGTTAAACATATGTACTACGCCACGCTAATAAGCTACTCGAAATACTAATCCTGCGCAGACGAAGTCGCGGGCACCAGCTAGTAATACATATTTGCACATGTTCCACACTAACCAAAAACGGACTAAGGGCCGGTTTCACCATGCTCTGTGAGATTAACAAAGGATTAAAGGGCCGTTAAATATGTCAAAATGTACGCGTTTGACAGCTAAGGTTAGATTTAACGGTCTTTTAATCCTTGATTAGTAACTAACAGAGCATGGTGAAACCAGCCCTAAATCGGTGTAGGTAAGGTACCCCTATTTCAACTAATGTGTGGAACTAAAATAAACACTTTCCAAAAATTATGACTTCAGTGTTAAAATGTCAAGCCCTCGTTGAAAGCGTTTACCGATAGTAGCATGTTGTGACCGAACTGTGATGAATGACTTTCATCGCGAGACTGCCGGCACAGATTAGCTGGCAGTTACTATGCTACCGGTTGTAGAGCGGAAGCTCTCAGATACCGCCCGCCCAGTCGCAGCGCGTAAATTAACCCGAGCCATGTCACGCTTCCGTTTTACACTTCAGCTATTATTTTAGGGAATATATCGGTTTGTTTTTAAATGTATTTAGAATTTTGGTAGATATTCAATTCGCCTATTTTTAGGGGTTAACAGAAAATACCTACCATTGTAGATTTATTTTGAAATCATACTCAGATCCAATTTTAAGTACTACCTATATTACTTCTAGAGAAAGTAGGCTTATCGTTCTTAGAAAAAACATAAACTAGGGTTTCAAATTATACTACCTATGTAATTATTTACTAGATTTGGTGGGTATAATTTTTATAATATTTATAGATTGGAAGGTAGGTACCACCTCTACCTTTTTTATGGTTAGGTTAGTGACCTAATTGGAATAAGAGAAAGGAAAATTTTGTTCTAGTTATTCAGAATGCGTCGCAATATTATTCAATGTAGCGGGAAAACGACCGCGTACAGAATTTTAATTGGAATAGAGTCGTTTCGCTTTCCTATTAACCTTTACTAGTAAAAGTTTAAGTGTCCACCTTTTCTACGTATGGTTTATAATCTAATATTGAATAGTAATATCAATTTAATTACTTAAATTTTATAAACTTAAATTCGTTCATCACAAAGTAGACTACAAAAAGTCATAATCGAATAAATTTTGATTGCGACTGTACCGAACCCCAAAATGTCTTTGTAATCAAGCTGATGTTCCCGAACACTTTTGATGAGGTAGTAGGCTTACGTTCATCGTAGTTCATTACGAAATGACCAGATGGCGCGATGGCGCATTTATAAGTTCACCCAATATTGATAAGATGGCGCTGTTTACAATTTCATCGTTTGTTCACAGTCTTAATTTGTAAAGGAGTAATTATAGTTTATTCGTACATCATTTTTTATCGCATTATCGATTGATTGATCACGATAATAACAGCTTGAATTACCAATAACAAGCTAGGTATCGCCCACTATATTGTAATCCGCTCCGCCCACATTATTGTTCTAACGTGTGCATGTTCCAATCACTTACAAAGGTGTTGGCATTTGTATCTCGCCGTAAATCAGCACAGTGCGATAAACAATTAGCTGGTATGATAGCAATGTTAATTAAATGCTTACAACAGTGACGCTAGCGCTAGCGGTGCGGCGGATACATTCCGAACTACGATGTAGAGTCGTAGAGACAGCGCACGAGCCGACACAGTATTCCAAAACCACGATAAAATATGTTATTTCATATTTTAATGCAAGTTTGTAATTAGTAATTACAGTGCAAATTAACATCGAGTTGTAATTAGCGTAATTATTAATTCAATTTACATTAGGTGAGTAGTTACTACCATTTGAGTAATTCGCTTTACCTACCACGCGATGTCGAAGGTGGTAATTATAAAATTATACGAGCAATCTTACGGTTAACTTTTTATAGGTTTTATTTCCTTTTTTTTTTATGAATTGTAGACTGACATCTAGACTAGTCGATCTGGACTCATTATTTTGATAATTACTTTTTTAACAACTATATTTCCTTTTGAAAAAAACCGCTGTATCTAGGTAATATCATCAGTTTATTTTGAGCATAATCTGCTATAGAATAAAAGTTTATGAATAAAATTATAAATGTAATTTGATTGAACAAATGCATTTTGACTTTGCATTTTTGCATTTTGAATTAATTTAATGATATTTATTATTTTCTTAAATTTATTTTGACATTTGTATTTTATTATTTTAATCTGTACCTACACTTCCTCTTAATATTAAACATTTTGCATGTCGGTCTCCGATGAAGTATGTGACACTCAAAATATACCTAACATAATTATTACGAACAATGTATCTAACCATACTTCGAGCGAATAATTACATTTCATTTCATTTCATTTCATTTGACCATTGAGGTTTCAGACGTTTACCTAACAGGGTTGCTGTTTTATTTTTAATCACTTATCATTCAAGAGTACCTAGTAGAGCTCTTTGTGAAGGGTTCGTCCGGGGAAGTACTACCACCACGCCTTTTTCTGCCGTCAAGCAGCTTTGCAGTGTATCGGTTTGAAGAGTGTGGTTGCCGGTGTAATTACAGGCACATGAGGCTTAACATCAGTATGCCTCAAGTTGATGGACGCAGGGCAGTGCATTGTAGGGCACGTTCTTATCGTGCGTGACTCACGAAGCCATGCTTTGTTATAGGTGATGGTTACCACTTAACATCAGGCCCATCTGCATATTTCATCAGCTAGTTGTATAAAAAAAAAATTACAATAATTTTCCTGACCCTATCTCATGCATTAATTAGGGTTGGCACAACACATTCTACTCCTCATCAGCATCATCTGTCAGTTCGTAATCTAAAATGGCTACTTTTTATCCCGAAATATTATCGGGAACTGGATGGAAAACTTGAATAAACCCAATAAAGGGACAAAACCTTAAATATGAATGTTAGAACACGAGTGAAGCCGCAGACAGCAACTAGTATAATATATCGAACTAATGGTTAATGTCAAAAGAAAAAGGACTAATTTTAAGCAATGCCTAATTTCAATTGTACAGGTGGTATATTGGGAGTCACCCCGCCATCCGATCATAAGGTTGTAGGTTCGAATCCGGTCGTGCACCAATGGATTTTTCCTATCGAAAAATTTATGTACGCAATGCCTGTGCTCTTAAACGGCGAAGGAAAACATCGAGGGGAAACTAGTTAGTTTTCTAACAGCGGCGATGGGCTTGCAACCTGTCATTTATGGAATACCAACTACTGCAAAATGTCAAGTGTAATGTTTGGACGTAACTCTGACTACCCCCCTTAGACGTCCTCAAAGAATCTGAAGTTAGTACTTGGTACCAAGACATCTGAGGGGATATCTACCGTGCCTGGGGACCAAAGTCGTGAAGCTGTCTCAGTTCCAGTTTAATTTTAAGCAACACTTCTAATTATGGGGGTAATTGGTAGGTGAGAATGCTATACCAACAATGGAAGCATGGTACTTTGTAGTTCGTATTGCTTTGAAGTCCCCTGGTCTGAAGCGCCCGGAATGTCTGACATTTTGATTGCGCCACCAGTAATTGATTGCGTCGCTTTGATTAACAGATTCCTGAATAGAACATACACTACAGGCGCCTACTATAGCTGTGTTACTATAGCTACCTGGACATCTATTTGACCACAGTGTATGCAGCAGTTAGTAAGAACCAGTCGCTGTTTAGGTTAGCACTGGCCATCTAAATTAATCCTAAAAACTTGTAATTTATAATTTTGATCACCGGGACACGTAAAATTACAGAATAGCAAAATCTCAAATTTGATACGTTCAATGTTAATACTTCAAAGTTTAATACTTCTGCAGATATCATCGTTCCCGACTTTAAGTAACTGGTATTTTTGTTTCCCAAATAATTGATATGAAAAAAAAATGCTGTCATTTATTACCGTCCCAGATCAAGTATGAGTTGTTGGAATGATACTGTAATATGTGATATCTTGTATAGTGCGATTCCGTCAACAACAATCACCCAAGTGACTCCGCAATGAATTATCAATTTGGCATTCTGTAATACATTCACCCATCACTAGCGCACCCATGTGAGTGTTTTGGCGGTGAAAATGGCCGTTCAGGGAAGTATATACTACCACCACGCCTTTTTCATCCGCCAAGCAGCATTGATGTGTTTCGGTTTGAGGAGTGTGGTTGCCGGTGTAATTACAGGCACATGAGGCTTAGTATCTGTATGCCTCAAGTTGATGGACGCAGGGCAGTGCATCGTAGGGCACGTTCCTAACATATATTTGCAGAGCAGTGAGGTACAAAGAGGCGCGAGTATTCTATGAAGTGAGCACAGTAAAATATAATTTGATATCGATCTTTTAAAGCTCACGCTCAATTTAGTCACGAGACTAGCACGTTTTCATACAGGTACTCAGATACAGTTTACGTTAAGGGGCTGACAACTATCAAACAACTTCTCGCTCGCACGTTTCGACATGTTGAAAGATATAAAATCACTAAACTCAGTTTCGAAAAATCGCATTCATCCATTTTGTGTGCAATCACATTGCACACAGTTTAGTAAAAATTTCATTTTGATCGATACAAGTTTTCTTACTTAAAAGTTAGCTTCTGTACGAAAACTAGTAAAGCAAACTTTTGAGTAGGAAAACATGTATAGATCAAAATGATTTTTTTACTAAACTGTGTGCAATGCGATTCCACACAAAATGGTTGATTGCGATTTTTCGAAGATGAGTTTAGTAATTTTATAACTTTAAACATGTCGAAACGTGCGAGCGAGAGTCACATTAGCTCTTGTCTTCGCCTTAAGGCTTACGCTACGCAGGTAATGTTTCAGTGTAAACACATCCTGTGGCTATAAAGATGTCGGCAGATTAATTTATTGATTGAAAATCACTGAAAAAACGGAAGTGCTGAAAAACTGAAGGGCATTTATCTAGTACGTTTTCACGTACACAATTGATTTTAGTACACAATTGTTGAAAAGGTATATTACATCCCAATTTCTGTTTGATTTCTGAAACCTATCTTAATTTAATTGCAGGTTTATTTCTACTTCTTATTTTTGCCGTTTCTCTTTCGAAAAATTGTGGCTCCTTTCCAGTAGGTACTTCGACATGCCGGTTTACTCACGAGGTTTTCCTTCACCGTTTGAGTGTACTGTACTGACTCAATGCATATAAGTTTTTGAACAGAAAACCTCATTGTTGAACGTCTGGCTTTAAACCCACGACATTGGGATCGAAAGGCGAGACCGCCACCACTAGACCACCAGTGCTCTTTTTTCTACTCTCTCTAGTGACACGACGTCACTAGTTTCTTTCGAAACAGTGTGGTAAAAGGATCTTAAGTGCGCCTCAAGAGTCACCTTTCGAGCACTTGACACATGTTATAGAACTTTTTAGGTTCTACGACATGCCGGTTTCCTCACAATGTTTTCCTTCACCGTTTGGAGTACTGGCATTTTGCACATACATTTTTGAACAGAAAATCTCATTGGCGCATGACCGGTTTCGTACCCCCGACCTTAGGATCGGAAGGCAAGACCGCCACCACTAAACCACCAGTGCTCTTTATTTCTACTGAATATACGAGTTTCACAGGCAGTGTAGTAACCTGATTTTTTGCCTTGAATACACAAAGTTTCTAAGATTTAATGCAATATACTCGTAGCGTACGTGACACACCACTTACCTACTTACATTATAATTAAAACTAACTACAACACGTAATCTCACTTCATTCTACCCGCAATGCTTGTTATTCTACATCAGGAATATACACACCGTAGTTCCTATTCGTTATTCTGTACCACAAAAGTCGTATGACAAAATGACGTCATAAGGACTTCATGAAAAATTATGGGCCGGAGAAAATTACAAAGTTGTCTGATTAAATTTGGAAGTTGGCGTTGTAATTAGCAGAAACATCGCATTTCACTCAGGGCTCGCTTAGTGGCACGGAACAGGGGGGTCGTTAGAGCTTTGATGATGGTAAAAATGTTGTGCCTTTCCAATTTGGCCGTGTTATGTGCGACCTCTAAGGAATACGTGGTTGGTTAAAAAACAGCTATTTGTGTGAAATTTTTACGAGAAAATTACAGTACACTGACTCTAGCAGGATTTTTATTTATTTTGTTCGCGAACATAACATAATGCATAAATTTAACTAACGTACTACTGGTATCAAAATCGTTTTAGAAATCTGTGAAAAATATACCAAAAGCTAATTTTATTAATATAGCTGTAAATCGTACTTTATAATCAATGGCCTGTAAGAGCGTTTTCGCCTCTGATTATGTGTAAACATGTCTAGTAAATTTTAAATAATTACCAAGTTGAAATTAATTCATAGAATCGACAACCCTTAGTGATAAAAGTAAAAAAAACGAACCACGGTGACCACAAACCAAAATGCGAAGAGTACCTTTACAAACCTCAGATGGACCAACAATACAATTCAATTAAATACAATACTATACAATACAACAATACAATACAATAATATGAAGATTAGCAGGAAGTTGTAGGATAGAGAAGGGTTAAAACCGTTTTTTCTACCTTCTTCTTCTTCTTCTTCTTGTCGTGTCACTAGTTTCTTTTGAAACAGTGTGGTGAAAGGATTTTTTGGTGCACAACCGGTTTTTAAACCCACGACCTTAGGATAGGAAGGTAACGCTACCACTAGACCACCAGTGCTCTCCACTAGTGCATCGGTTTTTCTACCTTACCTGGTAGGTATTTCCAGCTCATGATAATAGTATCTTACCAGTTTAAGTATCAACTCAAGTGATGATCACTAAAAGTACAACAAAAACAAAAAGCTACAAGGTGTCAAGGTAATTAAATGATTAGTCAGACAACAAACGAATGTAATATACAAGATCAGAATGTAAGATCAGAGGGAAGGCGGATGAGATGAATGTGGTTATACGCTGTAATGGATCAGCTGTCATGTCATATCTGTCAGGATACCCGCTATGCAGTCAGTGCGGTCTGTGGATAGGGCCTGTATTAAAATAGCAGCGCATATAACATTGATTTAGTCTCTCTCTCTCTTGTCGTATCACTAGTTTCTTTCGAAACAGTGTGGTGATAGGATTTTAAGTGAGCCTCAAGAGGCTCAAGAGGCTCCTTTCGAGCATTTAACACATGTTAAAGAACTTTTTTAGGTTCTACGACTTGCCGGTTTCCTCACGATGTTTCCCTTCACCGTTTGAGAGTATAAATTTTTGAATTGATTTAGTGTAAAACGGATTTCAAAAATGATAAAAATACTATTAGAAATTTCACCAACCTATCACACAAAACTCTCACAAAAAGTTTTGAGTACGAGTATTATTGGCGTATGTATCAGTCTAACACAATAACACAATGTAAATGTTGGCGTAAAAGATACTGAAAAAAAACAGGTTAACACTTAGTTTTTAACTTTAAAACTATAATGTATATTGTCATTCGGGAGGGTACTGTTTCTTGGGCCACAGCTAACGCTATTCACTATAGTATAGGCCTTATGCTCACTTCGAGCGAGATTATCTCACGGTGGAGATGACGTCATATCTCGTTCGATAACAATTTATCTCCATTCTCACCATCTCACTCCCCAATTTTCTCATACAAAGTTCATGCGAGACGCAACGTCAACGAGTTATTGAACGAGATATGACGTCATCTCCATCGTGAGATAATCTCGCTCGAAGTGAGCATAAGGCCCCAGGAGACAGAGCCTCAAACTTTACAGTTGATTTTATTATTGCCAATAAACATTTTTCATTTTCATCTATTCATACTGAATCCTAGTTTTATTAACATTTGTCAGAAATAATAAACATACTTTTTATCTTATCTTAACAACTCTATTAAAAATAATGATGCGTTGATATAAAAATCGCGTTATTATGATGTAAAATTTATTCTGTTTTAAAATATCTAAAATTTGCACTTTATTATGTTCAATCTAAAAAATATTACGCTCTTAATATAAGTACGTTAATGATAGGTATAAAGATCAGATGTGCATATAATTTAGAATGCGCTTACAAACAATAAACTTAATTTCATAGAGATAGATGCGCCCAATTTTCTAGATAAATATCAATTTAAAACGTCGAAAATATCTTATCTTACGCCACTGTACAGAACCGATAGTCTGTACGTAAATCAAACCACTTTGTTCCCAACATAGCTCTAATTGACAAATAGTAGGAATGATAAATACTCACGCTGGGAATATTCCCAAAATATAACTCTTTGATCTTCATTTGATTAACAGCTACCGACACGTACACGCGAAATGATATTAATTTTCTTTTTAATTCGGTTTTCAGTCCTATTACTATGTATTTTAGTATGATTTATTCATTATTACTGAAAAAATATGATCTGTGACTGAATTTTCTGTAGAATTTTCATGGTTAGTTGTTGCTTATGATTAACTGTCCAAACTTTTTCCAATGAATTTCAAGAAAGCTTTACGCAAGAAAATGCATCATATTATGATGCACTAAATTATTTAAATGGACACATTATTATTTTTAATAAGATTGTCTACTAGATCAATACTAATAAGAATTCCAAGTAAATTTTTCGGGACACTACTTTTGTATTCCTATTAGTCTGTTGATAAAATAGTTGTTTTTTTATACTACGTCTGTATCAACTATATGATAAAGACATATTGATCAAATATATGAGTCACGAAAACATAAGCAAAGGTAAGTATTTTTGATAAGTCTAAAACACCGCATGCGAATATTAAAAAAATACCCTGAACTCTGAACGCTCCAAGAAATTATAATCTTTAATTACCACACACATAAAAAATACCTCGTGAGAGGGCATGGGAAGCAGTGACTCATAGTCCGGTTCTCTCATGGACTATCACATAAATCATTGCTTTATACACACCGTTATCAAATTATCAAAACCACGTCGGCCTGTTAATTCTGTCGGTCAGTTTAAAGACATGTTCCTTGAACTACAATCTCTTAGATTTTTATCTGAGACGTAATTGCCGGCTAGAACATTACGTACGTGCAGAGATTTGAGTGTTTTAATTGGAACTGTTTTTATGGCATTGTTCAACACTTGTGACTTACCTTCCTCTATGAATCTGAATTTTAAATGAATGCTTTTATGTTCAATAATACTACTACAGTCTGCATAAACGCGTTTTCACTAAATATCTTACCCGTTATTTTGACCACTTAAAATAACTGTAGGTTAATATTTGTTTTCGAAGTCAGTGCGGATCAGCTAGTTAATAATAAACGAAACTAACTTATAATAAAAAAATGTGTAGAAATTATAAATGATTTTGGATTATTACCAAAGAAGGATATTGTAGGCAATGACATTGGACATCCAATCTACGAAGCTGTACCTACTGAATCAGTTCACGTTATGGTTTTCGTACATTTAAGTCCTATTGCTCATACAACAAGCTCTTAAATCTACAGTCGTACACTTACCTATAGGATCTCTGGTAGCCGGAATGCAAATGGAAATTGAAAATTAAAAAAATGCGAGGGTCGCACCGTTAGGGGCGATGAAATCGTAAATTTAAATTGTCCATCCCTATACATGCAAATTTTCAGAGCATTCCTTTCAATGGCTGTATCTCCACTCCGTGCTCAAAATTCATTTGAGATTTAATTAAAGCTTTGATGTCTTCAGCTTTACATTGAATTTTAATTTATTTTATGGAAATTATTTGACCCAAGTGGTATTGTTGTTATGTAAAGTAACCAATGTTGTCAATGACTTGAGTAGTATATTCACTTGACTAGGTACTTCAGCGACAGACCCAGGTCTATGAGAAAGCCTAGATACTCCATTCGAAGCGTGGGACGTCCTCCTACCCGATGGACCGACGACGTTGTGAATATCTTGGGAAGTCGGCAGAAGGAGATGGCTCAGAATCGTTCTTACTGGAAATTTATAGGGTGACTTATGTCCAGCAGTGGACTTTTTAGGCTGATGATTATGAGGTACTTCAGAGATAAGTCCAATAAGATTTTTTGATTGGCAATATGGAATAATATGATCTTTAAATTCAAAAGGTATGATGACCTACGAGTATAAATGTTTCTGTAGTAGTGCCCCACATCATGAATCGTCGGGTATCTGGTACATATCGTCTTCAGACGCCATCATTATCTGTTGCTAATGAACCTTGAACTTTTTGGTTTTAAATAGCTTCAGAGGGGCGGCGACATTGCTGTATCTACCATAAGGATTTTTTGTACTTTATATGACTGTCTTTAACAAACCATATCAAAAACACGTTGACATGACTTTGTAAAGATGCAAAGTTCTCAGTCTGAAACAAACTGCTATCTTAATAAAACGAGTACGAGTAAGTGAGCAATGTATACTGATCACATACGCGGAAACATTTTTAGAATTTCCACAGGTTTACTATATTTTTTGCCTAGAATTTAATTTAATTTAATTTTAGTGGCTAGTATGTCATGTGAAGTATGTAATAAATTTCTTACTTTAAACCTGTGGAACGTGATCGAACGATAACGCGATGTTCTTTCTGACATTTTGTCTCGGCGCATATTAACGTCCGTGTAAAGTTATGTCATTGAGCAGCGACACGGTTGTCACTCATGCTCCATCAACTGCTGGGTGACGGCGAGGGTATGACGGCGGGTCAGCCACATGTCGATCTCGAGACGAGTCACTATTTCATCTCCTGTCTCGCTTATGAGGACTTGATGCCTTCAGCCAGACAAAGACGGATTTTGATCTTGGCATTTAAATATACCGCGTAGTTATCTTTGCGGAACGAGGGGCTCATATCGCAGACAGGTTGTCGCTAATAGGCGTTTACTGAACATGAGGTTTCATGACATCGTGTGTGTTCCGACTCGCACCACATGTCAGTCTATGTCATATCGGAGTCTCGCGATGACTCCGCCGCTAGTATCCGCGAGCACGCCAACAATAACAATCGATCGATCGACTGCCCTCTCACCTGATCAATGTTTAATTATAGATTCACTAAGTGCATCAACCTCTCTTTGCAGATTCGCCGAGGATCAGATGAGGAGACACCGTCCGTTGGCACAGCGTGAACGGCCAGTGATATAACGGAAAACCGCAAGCACAAACCCGTCGCGTAGTGAATGGAATCGGAAGTGTCCGTGTCGTGACCAAACTGTGATATAGTGTCGGCCTCAGGGCCGAAAATCTGCAACGGAAGATACGGACGCGAGCCGCGCGGGCTGCGGGCCCGCGATGAGCGCCAACAGCTGCGATAACATGACCTACTTCTCCAACGCATACATGCCGGACATGAGGAACGGAGGCGGTCATGAGCACCAGCAGGCGCACGCGCACTACGGTGCGGTGCCGCAGCAAGGGCACGAGATGGAGAACTGCGACCAGCAGCTCAGGCCGGCGCAGCACCACTACCCGGCGCAACCGGCGCCCGGCATGCCTTACCCGAGGTTTCCGCCGTATGACAGGCTCGGTTACTACCAGCAAATGGAGCAAAACGGTTATCGGCCAGACAGCCCATCCCAGATGGGACATATGGGTCCTAAGGCGGCGGATGGATATGGTCCGCCGAACGGTCACCAGCCCCCGGCACCAGCGGTGTATACTTCATGTAAGCTGCAGGCAGCAGCGGCGACGGCAGGCGGGGTGCCGGGCAGTCCGCCTCTGGAACAGGCGCAGCAGATGCCTCACCATATGCACCCTCAGCAGCACATGGTGCAGCACGGCGTGCCGCACCAGCAGCACCTCATGTACCCGGTGGACGACATGCAGCACCAGACGCAGATGCCGCCGATGCACCAGCAGTCAATGCACGCACAGCAGCCTCCCCCCCAGCAGCCTCCGCCTAACACAAACGCCTCGCTGCCGAGTCCACTATACCCCTGGATGAGAAGTCAATTTGGTAAGTTCTAGTTTGATTTTTAACAATAATTAGATTTATGCGATACACAAGCCAAAGTTATATTAGTTAGTGACCATTGGTCAACTCTCTGATGACACTGTTCAGAGGCTGGCAAAAGGTTATTTTCATTAATCTCTTACACAAAATTTTTCTTTTCTCCTTTCTCTTAAATCGATACTTTCACGGGTAGGGCTTCCTAAACATTCTCGTGATAATTCTAGAAGTTTTTATTTCGATAACTTTAAGGTATTATAATTGCTATTTTTCAAAAAGATCTTCAGGTATTTATAAGGTTTTTTCCTGTCTTCTTCCTCACAGGCGTTTTCTAATTCAGAGCACTTCTATTCATACACGAAATCAAGAGTGATTTCTAGAATTCACACAAATGAGCGTGTAGGTAGCCAAACCAATTGAACAATTTGCAAAAACACTTTCGCTTTGCATTGATGAAACAATGAACGTCAGAAACAATGCCCTTCATACCGTTCCAGGATTATTTATTGGCCGAAGAGGCGTTCAAAGGAATTTCACTTTTCATAAAATTTACAACTTCCAATACAAAAGGCTCACCTTCTGTTTAGCTGACGCCGAAGGGGAACAATGAAGCCTCAAGTTGCGCTACCGTCTCCTACTGTTTTTGAATTTGTCTGCGATCTAATTTATGGGCGCACAGCCTGATTTAGAGATTCCATTGTAATTGGCGAGGTCATTCTTTAGCTACTGGTGTTTTGAGTTTGACATTCAGTTTTGCATGCAATTTGTAAGCAGTTGGACTACTGCAGTTGTGGTGTTTCTGTGAGTTGTTGAAAGTTTTAAGTTCAGTGTATTATGTTTTAGAGTCATAGTGTACTTGAAGTACTTGAATATTATGAATGGATTTATTCACCTATCCATACAGTTCGTATAATAATGTTATCCGGCGTTGTGCGTTGATCGTATTCTATACATATTTTAATTGCCAGTTCAATCTGCTGTCACAATACATAAAAAGGTATTGTAATCTCGTTGGTTATCAGGTATGTAAATATTATATACACTCAACTTTTATGTTAAAGGTATATTGTCTAGCTAGTCAGCAGTATACAATAAAATCACTTTGAAACATACAAACTCAATTTCAAACTTTGAAATAATTTGAAGTACCTCTAGGCGAATCTAGAGGCCAGTTCCATGTTACTAAGTATAGAAGAACCGGCAATAACTAATGGCTTGGTTGGTTCCTACTTTTTTCTTATGCACAAATAAACTATATCACAAAATATAGATTCATCCGGTTCATTTTTATCTTTTCCGTATCATCAATTGGATGGTTCCTTTCACTGTATCATGGTCAATCATCTCATCGAGCTCATTACGTTAGTCTCCGTCCTTGTGCTCTTATACGGGTTTTAGACTTTACATTTCAAGATGAACCTGAAACAAAGTAAAAAAACACATACAGCCATTGAACCAACCACCGGGCACTGTAGATATCCCCTAAGATTTCTTATTACCAAGTACTAACATTACATTTGACACATTTGAAACAAACCCACATTTTGAAATAGTTGGTACTTAATACTTTCAACTTAAGCTTCCCCAGGCTCTTTCATAGTTCTCGGCTTTCTAGCATCAGCTTTCCCCCTCATAGTCCATCTTCCGTAGCCTTCCAATAGAATCTTAACTCCAACTACTATTTCTTTGCCTCCTTAATTGCTACTTATCGTCATCATCATCATTATTTTCCTGCCCTTATGTGTGGGTTTGACCCCACTTCGACCCCACTTCGGGGTCGGCATAACAGGTTTTTTCCCTCCACTATCCTCTATCAGCCGTCATCTCAGCAGTCACTCCTTTCTTACTCATGTCATCTTTCACACAGTCCATCCATCTTTTCTTATCAAGAACCATAAAATGTGCATTTAGGTACCAACTTCAGATCGGATTACTAATTTGATTTAACACCAGTCTGGTCAGACTTCGTGTTGGTTAATTAATTTTCAACTTCGATACAGTTCCGTTTTGATGGGAGAGAGATAAATCGCCTGCTAGATTAGATTCGAGGATGTCTGTGTGGCATTTTCTAATGAGGAGGAAATAGAACTAACTTATTTGGTTCGTGCTTTTGTAAGTACAAATATAGTTTTCGAACGCATGATGTCTACATCTCTTATTCATCATCATTAATAAAGACGCCTTATTTTTTTGTTCTGTCTCTGCTAATTTAACTCTTCAACGTAACTAAAGTTGGCTCAAAAAATTCTAGATGTTTATTCATAGCCATTTCCCATAAAAACAAAACATCTTGCAGCTTCACAAATCGTAGAAAAAAGCCGCACAAAAACGACGACTAAAAGCATTACAAGTTCCAGACTAGCTATTTAGCGTATGAAAAATGCAATCCACTTAAAACGTTCGGTAGCAAACTCGCACTTAGCAAAACTCTTGTTTAAGGCTCTCGTGTTATCTATTAGAGATGCATCATCAATTATCTTTAAAAATCGGCTGCCATTTTGAAACAAAACCGACCAATAGTAGCTCGATGTTTAAAAATAGAACGCGAGGAACAGCAGACAAATCATTAATCATTGATAGACGCTGACGAAAATTATCATGTACCAAAAATAAACATGTTTATTTTTAGCAATGGCCAAGTACATAGTATTTTTATATGTTTAGATTAACTGACTGCAAAGATATTATGAAAATGTGTTAGTTTAACGATTTAACGAGAAACGCTTTAAAATGATACGTGTTAACAAAGGTTCATTTTTCAAATTACCAACGATGCTAACCTAATTGATCCCCTTAGCATAGCTTAGGTGGCCTTAGGTATGTGAAATATTCATCAATATTTACTTAATGATTTGAAAACTGTAAAGATCTCACGCTTATAAGCCGAGATTAAGTAGAAGTAAGCAAGTTCTATTGAATAGCCAATGAAAAAACTGTTGACAGCTTTATGGATTTCCTCATTCATCTCATTTTCCATACAAAGGCATTTGACGTACCTATAGCCGACTAACGGCATAGAAAGATAGACTAGTCTGAGAGGTTAGGCCGCGATAACTCGATGAGAATCGAGGTGGAAATGGAAATATAATGGAAATCCCCCTCCCGCCCCTCTGCACCCCAAGCACACAATGCCGGATAGACGACTTGTTACATTTCATTGTTCAGTTATCAGCCCCAAGGCCTTTGTGAAAGCCCGATGATTGAATACAAGTATTTGTTCTGTTGCCTGCCGCTGATTTCCTTCGCTTGCTGCTGAAAGCTCGAATCGCTTCGTAATAAACGTGTTTTGTAAATGAGTTTTCGACTTTGTTTTAGTTCCTTCAATTGTTTTTGGTCTACCGTTTTACTTCACTCGGTTGAATGTCAAACTGCTCTTATTTTAGTATTCCTTTATATATACTAAAAGCTGTTTTCAGTTGTTTTTTTTTTACATTATGTAGATACAGCAAACATCTGCTACGGGTTTCAGCACTGTACTGGTTTTCACAAACAATAAAAAATAGTGAGATACAAAATAAATGTAGTAAAAGTAAAAATAAGATTCAGTTGAAATTTTTTTTTCATAGTCAACCACAGAAATATTCAAATTCGATTATTTAAAAATAATAATTCGTTTCACAATCCAGCGCAATTCCTGCATCCCCTTGTATTTACACGTGCTTTTATTTGCATAAAGATTTTTTCATTCAGAGGGGTGGTGTGACGTGTAAAAATATATTTCTAATTCTGTTCGCCACTCGCTTTCCGGTTTGTCCCGGAGCGCGACGTTGACGGATGAAGTTTTCCTGTTTTGATATTGGTTTACAAAGTAAAAATGTTTATTTTGGGAAGTTTTTTATGCAGCAATCTTTACAGAAGCTTAAAAGCTGAAGTCTACACGGAAATGCGCAGAAAAGCCGTATAAAACTCGAATATTGATCGACAGTTTTTTCGAGAGATTGCAGTTTCGTTAGTCGGTTTTCGATAAATACGAGTGTTATATGTTATCAGACCTTTTTATTTGGTCTTCAATGTCTCATGTTTTTTATTAAATTATCAATTATATATTTTTTCTATATTTCTTATAAAGAAACATGTACCTACTGACACTTCAGCAGTCATACAATATTAAAGTATTTATGAAAAAATAACAACAAATATTAAGGTAGCCTATTAAAAAAACATTACCATACTATAATTACATACACCCACATCTGTATATTATGTCATTAATATGTGTCCGATGGAGCTCGCACACATCGAAACTGTATCACTGAGTTCTTTTTGAAAAGAATATCACTCATGCACGCACGTTCTTTGATAGTGTGCGTGATAGAGTTGCCAGAACTGCCAAATTTACTGACTTTACGGCAATCGATCTGTTTTTTTTTTGTAATCTGTTTTGAACACTAACTTTACACCTCATTTTATAGGTAAATAATTAGAAATATCTCAATTTTAGACTTCGTGTTTTATTTTTATATTAGCTAAATCCATTGAGGATCTATACCTGTTGATAGGCTTGATTATTTTATGGCAGTCTAACTAGAATAACTTACTTATATACATATTTGGAATAATTTGTAAGTTGATACCTGTACCTTTGCCTTTTGGTCGACAAATATGAAAAACATTTCATGGTTGACACTAACACTATAAACATGCTATGGTAAACACTAATATTATAAAGAGGAAAGCTTTGTATTTTTCGCGACATTTTTTGTAGATGATAACGTGTTCTACAAAATCGTAGTACATTATTTTGTTCTATCTTCAATAGTTTTCGCAGCGCACGCGATATAAGGTTTTTTGTTTTCCACCTTGGGTTACATTATTGAAGTTTTAGTAAGGATCCCTGATTTTTTTGAAAATATAATATAGCCTATGTTACTCAGGGATAATGTAGCATTCTAATGGTGAAAGAATTTTTGAAATCGGACCAGTAGTTTTTGAGCCTATTCGTTACATACAAAAATACAAAGTTTACCTCTTTATAATATTAGTGTAGAAGTAGACGCGAGGCTCGAACCCACGGTCTAAGTTTATCCTAATATGTTCAAAAAATTTATGATCACCCATGCGAAGCTGGGACAGGCCGCTAGTTGTTTATAAAAAATAATCAACATGATTTTTTTGCTGCGTCTTTCATACCATCAAAGTCTGCGTTGCAGAATTAAGCTCAGATTTTTTTAAAGCTTTAGTGCAGAATTTTACATTTCATTAAAGTTACCACTTAGCTTTGTTTCTACTAAAAGACTGTCTAAACTTTCAAATTCAAAGCTATCGTATGCAAGATTTATTAATCTTTACAATACATTGACTAACTGTTTCACAACTTGAAACAAAGTTCACTCTATAACAAAGATCTCGGGTTCCTTTGAACCCTCCTTCAAAGTTTCCGAAGTCAGACCAATAATTTCCCGATCTACGTCTTTTTACTTTGCAAGTAACTTGTGTTCAATTAACTGGCAACACTGTTGGACAGCCCGTCTCTTTCTCGCTTCAAGGTTTTCCTTTTCTTACTCGTGCAAAGGACGCTAAGCATTAATTACACGTGGGGGATACCGCGCCAATCAAACTTTGACCACCGCTAAGCCGCTGAAGCCTAACTTATTATGTGGTATTAAAATTCCATTTTCGGTCGCTAATCGACCCAAATTGAAATGGATACGGAAAAATTACAGAATAATAACAGGTGATTTAATAAGTGGATGCCTTTCCGTCACAAACAAAAAACTATTACTAGAAAAAGCTAATTACATTACAAGGCGCAGGAATGTGTTTTCTATCAGCGCTGGAAACTCATTAAGATGATACAATCAGAAAAAAACGCCACTGCACATGTGCGAGTGGAGACATAAATCATACGTATCTTACGTGGGTACTTGTGGGGGAGTAGCCATCGACGTAGCAGCGGAAAAAAGCCCCGTTTCCTGCCAGGGGATCACACATGACCGGCCTGTCTATCTGCCAGACCCGTGTCAAATATTCTCTGAAGCGGAGATCGCCCCCCGTGTGGGGGGAGCCTTGAAACCCCCTGGGGCTAGCTGTCCCGCGGCGAAGCTCATCTTGGAGCCCTAATGCGTTCCGCGCGGTATTACGTTGGGATGAATTTTTAGGTGTCTGTGGCTCAGGCTTTGTTACTGTTTTCTTTATTTTACCGCTACCGTATTTATGAAAACAAATTGATCTGAATTTCGTTCAAAGATTTTAACGATAAACGGTTATTACAAAGCATTCCAAGCCGATAATTTATGTTTACGGATGTTTGGGATTAAGTGCCTGTAATACTAGAATCAAGTAAATACGCTAAGTACTAATATCTGTAGGCAATATAGCAGTAAAGCACGGTATGATTGAATATTTTCTTTTTCATTAAGATTTTCGCTTTCAGTCGGGCGTTGAAAAATCACCCGCCCCGGCACCTTTCATAACTTTTCACTTCGTGATCCAACGCAATTACTCATATTCTATCGCCTTCTCAAATATTCATTCGTGCTTTTCCAGCAGCAAATTATAGTAATAGCCAGAACAAAACAGGTAATTAACCTCCGTCGTATCGAAGGCTTCAAAACAACGTTTTTCTACACCAATATTTCGTGACTCGGAAATTTGATGGCTTTTAAATTATGGTTTTAATTTGGTAATGGAAAAATTTAAGGAACGTTTTCGAAATGACATAATAATCGTCCAGCCAAGCCCATAAATTGATATTAAGGCCAAACCCAAAACTGAAAAATAATTAGTTTCTTGTAGGCTTGTGCGTTCGGGGATGAAGTGCCGTCATATAGTTTTCCTTTGTTTTGCCGTGATAGCGTCGGATTGTTGCCACGTATGTAGATGTACGAGGCAGAGGTCGGGTAGGTTCGTGTTGACAGGCGGAGCCGGGCACAGAACAAAGCTTTCAGGGCCTAACAAAGACGTCACCGGCCGTGGTTGCGACGCGGAGTTATGGCACCCATTGTGAACAACAATACCCCAACAAACGAGTTTGTATAAGCTATTAGGTACGCGCATTAATATATATTTTTTGTTCGCCCGAAAATTTAGCATTCCATTACGAGGGAGAGAAATGAAACGCCCGCCGCATGAATTATATTAAAATATATTTGAATATTTCATTTGACACCTTTTTTGTGGTGGAATTTGGTTCAATCCCGTGCGGGCTGGAGTAATTTTTAGCGTAACGCCAAAACGAAATTTCAGTGAATAACATTCCATTTCGGCTGCGGCGCCCGACGGAATCAGCGTCAACAAAACACTGAATGATGGCTGTGTGTTATCGCGGAGAATTCATTTTGAAATCCGGCCAGATTTGATACGATGCGCTTAGTTTAAAATGTTCATTATGTTATTTAAATCTAGCTTTTTCTTATCGAAACTGTCTCCAACTATGTGTTTCTTTGAACTAAAAACCACTTAAGATTATGCATTTTATACATTTATGATACATTACCAATTCTCCCCCTATTTTGTAATACCTGGTTTTGTAACCATCAGCTCTTATTCTACTTACCTATATGTATAGGAGTACACCATCATTAGGTAAAGGCCCGCCCTGACCAGCAAATGATTAATGAATGTCAGCGTGGAAACCTGTCTATTCTTTCGTTTTTATTTCTATCATATATGTATTACGCCTAATGATGTTGAATCTACTCAAAGGATTTTGCTGTATTATTATAACATCATTAGAAGGTAAAATTTCCTTACACACTTTCTTTTCGCTGTCCAAGGTCGTGCCCATTGCGTCTCTCTGAGATGTAAAGATGTTAAGTCTCATGTGCCTGTAGTTGAACCGGATACAGTTGTACGATACGGATAAAAACAATCAGCAGTCACCTATAAACCTATTCCTGACTGGACAAAGACTCTTAACGCTATAAGTATCAGAAACTAATACCTATCATGGTGCCACAAAAAAATCCGGAACAAATGAAGTAAAGTTTTTTTAAAAGGAATGTATTTAGTAAAATAATTATATCATACAAATATTATGAAATGAGCAGACTAAGTAAACAGTTGTCTCATCACAGAAATTGAGTCCAAGCCAGTAAGGTACCCGCTGCGCCATATATATTATTATATTCAAATCAATGCCAATGCCGATTCAATTATACTTTTTTCCACGTGTCGACCTTATCATCCATCGACAATAAGGTTATGTATAAATGTTGTGTTATTATTATTAAAAACGACTGCCAACGCATTTCCACATAAATCATGTATGGGGCCAGCCATAATTATGGTTTTGCGTGTTCTGTTATCCATCGTGCTCCAGTCGCCATGGATTTTATCAGTGTTTTATACACAAAATTGTTTCGTGTTGTTACATTTACTAATGTGTTTTATGGAATTTTTGATGTAAACGTAAACTATACCTTTTCCGGGTCCAAAACTACTTTCCAATTCAAAAGAAGAAGTGACGCGATCATTGATCACTAACTTAAATTACAAAATGATATATTGCATCAATATTGTAGATGTCACTATATCAAATATATACAAACATAAAGCTAAACGCATATTTTATGTAAATGATTAATTGATTCAGAGGTTGAAGATCACGAGACCGAAGCAATAAATTCAACCGCAATAAGATTGATTGAATTACTACATTTTGTCAACATGGCTCAATTACAATCACTTTGAATGCCAAACAATAAAAATGCCGGTACTCATTAATTCGGTAATTGCAATATCAATTAAACTTTAAAAGCAACCTTCGATTCCGAGAGTTCAGAAACCACCAATTTTATTTACGACGTGTAAGCGTTTAAGAGAAATTGCATTAATCTGAATACCCGTTTGATACCGTGTACGATGTTGCAATACACTGAGTGGACATCCCCGATCCTTAGGTCATAAATAAGGAGGATCAACAAGGCATTTTGTACTCAACGTTGCAATGAATAAAGTTATGTTTCGATTGATGTCCGGGAGAAAAATATGACGATTTGAGCGGTCGCATTCGTATGAAATTGTAGGACATGAATTATGGATTGTCGATATCGCTCCAAGCTGTTGCTATATTTTTTTCGTTCTCTGGCGCGATACCGCAACGAATTAAATTAAAAGCTCTTTTCACTTGTCATCCTTTGATGAATTTGGTATTTAGGTTTGTAGTGAATGTGAGCTATTATTTTTATACTGTAATATTGGAATAAAAAAAAACTAGGTAGAAACTGGGCTTACCATTCGATGAAAAAATCACTATTGAGATTTTTTTACAGTTTCATTGTTTTCTTAGTGTCCCTTTCGACCTCTTTGCACTAGGCATACAATAATCAGTATAAATGCGATCCAAGATAGTCGCTCCGACTTCGCTCAATATTTTATCTCGAATTTATCCAGATAAATGGAGCTCGACCTGAGGGTCTGAGGATTAGTTTCACCTCAATTCTTGTGGATTGCAACTGCAAATGTCAAACTGCTTATAACTATTGGAAGCTTCCAAGTTTTTGTTTGGGTATACTGCAGGTCTATGGCATTTATTTTGTAGGTGTTTTGGTCAACTTTTTACTCATGCCTCTATTTTTGTAACGTTGTAGTGCCTGATAGGGTTTTTATTTTAAAGTTGGCTTTTTTACATTTTATAACATCCTCACAGCTTTTTCCTTATTGTAGATATCTTATTGGTCATAAAGTGTGTACGTAAAAAGGTCTTTATTAGACTTAATAATTATGTTTGATAGCAAATCTATTTAGCAAACTTGTAAACTTTACTTGAATTTAAATACTTGGGTTAAAGTTTGCTCTCAATACTTTTTGTATCCATTGGTGATGGCAAAGTTTATAATTAAGACAAGAACGTATCAAAAAAAATTCAATCCAAATACAAATCCAACCACAAAATCCTTGCTTCATCAAAGTAATGTAAGGGCTTGTACACATCGATAGCACATCACGCGTGACCGTTGTATCGCGTTGAGAAAGTAAGCCGGCCCTGATTTCCCCCTCGCGATGATTTACGAGCATCCGACGACACATGCAGCGCTGCGCCCGACGCTTCAAGCTGCGATTTTGGTGGTGCACACTAGCGGCTAAAACGCAGCGTTTTTCACGCAGGACTGTACATATCACATCGCTATTCGTGTTCGCGTATTTGTCTTAATTACCAAAATACGACGATGTTTAGAAAGAGTAGGAGAGCTCTTGTGTGTGGCTCGTCCGGGGAAGTACTACCACCACACCTTTTTCTGACGCCAAGCAGCGTTCCTGTGTTTCGGTTTGAAGAGTGCGGTTGCCGGTGTAATTACAGGCACATGATACACGCAGGGCAGTGCATCGTAGGGCACGTTCCTATCGGGCGTGACTGACGAGGCAATGCTTATAGGTGATGGTTACCACTTAACATCAGGTGGGATATCTGATTGTTCCATCAGCTAGTAGTATAAAAAAAAAGATGTGTAGTGACTCTATTTGTCTATTTTTTAGGAACAATTCGAATATGAAAATACACGAGCAAATAAAAACGCGAATTCCAAAATAGCAATGTGAAGTGCCATCATATCAGTATTAAATTGTGCTATACTACTACTAAAATATAAATATTGTTATGATTTTTTTTCACGAACACAATGATATTACATGAAAAAAACAAATTACAACACGAATATTTTCACTAAGAATTATGTTATTTGTTCTGTTTGTACGGCCTACATTTAGAATGAATATCTAAAATAAAACGTGTCTATCTATCTCTATAAACTAGGAAAACAGTAAAAATTTTAACTGAAAATAAAAAATTTTGACGATAAATCAATAAATTATTTTCAGCTTCTTATTCCTCACTCATATTATCCCATAATTAAAATGAGTGTTTCAATCATTTCAAGAAGACTGACTGCGAAATTAATCCAACTCATAACTCACTACTATTTTTTGGTACAAATCATAATCACTCATCTGACATTTGGAGTCTCCAATAATAGAAGCCTATTAAATTAAGGTGCGTCCACACTGGAGGCGTTTCTCTAGACTTGTCTCTAATGCTCTTATTACGTTCGGGTTAAATCTGACGGTCGGATCATGTTTTATGCATTTGAGTGTGCGATGAAACTGCCAGTGTAATATATAAAACCCGCTGGAAGGGGATTTCATGAGCTATATTGCAACGGTTTTGTTTCGGAATTTTCAAGCTCAAAAGCAGTTTGATGTCTTTGTTTACTTTAAGCTGCTGTATTAGTTTATTGCCGATTCTCTTTGTCTTGAACTTGAAGTCGATTGAATATTTATTCATTGAAATTGGTGATCGTTCACATTTTATCAGATCTGGTTATGTCAAATTGTTGAGTCGTCATGGCATGCGCCAATTGTGATGTCTGGATGTGTCTCTATTTACCCCCCACCAAATATCCTCAAAGGATCCCCTATCCCTAGAGTACCTACCTACTTGGAAATCTGAGGGAATGTCTACTGTCTTGTGATCCGTGAATCTATTCGGTTATTTTCTATTAACACGTTTTTTTCTTGAACTAATTTGATCGCTCATGTCGTAATTTGGTTATATTATAATCACATTTTTTATACTTTTTGTCTTTCCTCATAGTTTTTCTTTAGACTTTGGCAAAAATAGTGATGACATAACAAGAAGGTGATATTATGGTTTGATTAGATAATCAGAGGCTTAAATCAAGCTCCTGAACATCTAATGTAAGCAAGTACACTGGACAGCAATATTTGCATTCTTGAATGCGTCCCAAAACCCGGCCACGGGACGAGGCTGTTATCAATTGCCTATGCAACAAGTGGGCGATAATTCTGAATCAGCTGCTGCAACCCTAGCTCTAAGCATTGGAGTCTTTTACATTCTACTGTTAGGATTCAACTGAGATTCCACATTAAGTCTTGCAAAATCTATAACAATTGCTTTCAATTCATATTTGTCATCATTTCATACTTGCTTGTATTCATTCTTAGAAGACGCCACATTTCCAAAGTAATCCTCTCATTTTGTGCTAGCAATATCTTCGAAGTTCGCGTGTTTATTTTGTACAAGTTGTTTTGCGTGTTTCAGTTCAAACGAAAATAATCAACCAACTTCAACTTTGTTTGGACTTGCGCAACTTCCACTGTTTCAATTTCGATTGGTGTGTGTTGTTCACAATAATGACGGTTTTCGGTTTAATGGAGTTTTACTTAGTACGTTTGAATTTGTTTCTTTATTAAATTTTGATTTGCACCACTGCTTCTTTTAATATCAACAAAAATTACTTCAGATTTGAGTTGGAGATTTCAGCAACCGCTCTACAATTAACTTTTTGCTGTAGTTTTAGATCTATGATTCCGTTTAAATCGAAAGTTTGGTGTAGTTTCGTTGGATGATTTGTTCGTTTTTTGATTAAAATAAATTATAGTCCGGAGCATCATCTAAACCGTGTATAATAGGCTCGCATCTTCCTCGAAGAATAATGATTACAAAATGAAAAAGGCTCTCGGCGTTTTAAATTATTTTAATTGGTTTCGGTAGCGGTTTGAATCGCGCCTTTAACAAAATTCAAAATTGTGTATTACCTATATTTTTCTTTAGGTGATTTAAATGACATAAATAAAAAGCATTTACATCTACTGTACACTGACAACAAACAGAGCACCGAAAAGTTGTCCATGGGCTGCTTTTCGTACCCATGCCTTTATTTGTGTGACGCTGTACTACCTGAGACATGGATAAATTAGGCTTAGGCACCTTTTCCATTTTCTCAGTCTAAAATATATAAATTGGAGACCAATAGATTTATCTATTTGACAATATTTTATGAGCCATGCTGGTTCTCCAACGGCAGGAAAACATTGTGAAGAAATCCTCGGATTGATCTGCACGTAGGTCTATGCCATGAATAAATGTGTAATTCGTCAAAATATTGAATATATTAATTAATTACAGACACTTGCAATAATTAAGAAAAATCACCAATATGATTTATACTAATTAGGTGTATTCGATTATTTGATTAATATTATAAATATGGCTATTAATAATCGACTGCATGAATCATAGCGAATTATATTGAACTAGCAGCAAAATGTATTAATTTTGTTCTTAGCCAAACTCATTTTGTAGCCTGATTTATTGAACTGCGTTTGATTAATTACTTCTTTGAACCAACCGCTTTGTTAGAGATCATGTCCAAAAGCAAGTCTTCTTGTTCTCAATGAAACTTTGCTACCCGTGACAGCCGAGAGAAATATCCAACAAGCAAAAACAATTAACAAATTGATAAGCTCAAAACAATTTTCAATTAACTCCGTGCGGAGTGTTCACCGTTTACAAATAACTACCATTTATCAGGAATGCCTATGCAGTTTTTAGCGTCTGGCGGTCAGGGTTGCCTCCGGTTTAAAATAAAAAGGTTTTTATATCAAACAATATTAATTGGTGTCATTATATCATTCCAGAACGGAAGCGAGGACGGCAAACGTACACGCGGTACCAGACGCTCGAGCTGGAGAAGGAGTTCCACTTCAACCGGTACCTGACGCGGAGACGGAGGATCGAGATCGCGCATGCGCTCTGCCTCACCGAGAGGCAGATCAAGATCTGGTTCCAGAACCGACGCATGAAGTGGAAGAAGGAGAACAAGACCAAAGGCGAGCCAGGCTCCGGAGACGAGCCGGACAACATGAGTCCACCGACCTCGCCGCAATAAGGCCCTAGGTTTAGTCCTCGCGTTCGAATCCACGGACCTACTGTTCCAGATTGATCGAACGCTTTCATTCTTGGTTCCGTTTATGGTGACGTCGAATTTTACGTTCGATTTTGTCTACAAATCTGGAACAATATGTTCGAAGGCTGAAGTTACTAGAACAGTTTAATTTGTATAAATTGTATGTTGGACTTTTCATGATAATATTACATTATAAACTAATACGTAACCTAGTGATTTCGAGAGTAATGATAGTGTGATGAAGAGATTTTTACAGTTGTTAAGTATAAATTAATTTATAGAAACAATCTCAATACCAATAATTACCAAAAAAGCAGTTATGTATAATTAGAAAACTGCGTCGATGTTTATGTGATTAATAGATGATTCATTTGTATCTTTTAAATTGATTAATCCATTCGCATTGAAAAAAAATCGGTAGTTAGAGTCTCGTCTCGACGAAGTGCTTGAAGTATTTATTTGTAAAAATATTTATTTTTTTAAAAGAAATTATAGATGGTAAAATAATTTAATTTTTGAGTAATTCAATTGACGTCCACTGTTAAGATTTTTTATTCGACTCAAAGTGTCAAGCACAGTTTAAAAATTAATTGAAATTTCATTTATAATTTTAAATCACAAAACCATAAGGACCTCTTATAATTAACCATTGATAAGAAGGCAATTAGTATCCATAATATTGTTATTATTTAATATATTTGATGTTTTATTTTAAATTAAGCTATTTTTACTATTCTGTAAATACACTACGATAATTTAAGACTTTATAATGTACAATTGTTTTAGTGTGAATAATTCAACTGAGATTAATTTGATAAGCAAAGTTTTAGTGTTTTTAATATTGCATAATGGTTTTTTTTTTTGCAATTTTTTTCTGGTTTTATAAAATATCTACGCGAAGTTCGTAGCGTGGAAAGGCCAGTTACATGTGCAATGTATACGATTTTGACGACACATATACGTAAATAAATACTGATAATAATCGTAATAGGGAATCTATTAATATTGTAAAATGTTACGAGAATGAAGCTTATAATTTAGAAAATTATCGGGTTCGTATATCTACTTTTATAACTTCTATTTCTTATTAATTGAATGTGTGCCATTCAATGGAGAATACGAAATTAAAAGACATTTTAAACTTAAAGTGTTATAAAAGCTATTGTTAATAATATACTGTAATGAAACAAAAGTTACCTTCAATCTTGTAAATGCAGAGGACTTAAAAAAATAATTTCCATTACTGAGCCTTAGTGGGATGTAGGTACGTAACAAGTACACAGTATACCAAAGTTAGGAGATAAACTGTTGGATGTTCAATGTTTGTTTTAGATGGTATCTTTGTAAGCAGTAGACGAGTTTCTGTGATCATTGCATTATTTAAAATGTAGGTAACAACATACTATCTTATTACGAACTTTCCTAGTATAAAAAAACACTGAACTGGCTTAAAACTGTACTATTGAGTTAAGTAAATAACACGAATGTTCATTATTAAAATTACTATAAAATATATCAATATATTTAATAAAATGGTGACTTGTCTAGAATAACAGTAAAATTATGGATTTAAAATATTTCATAATAATTTCTTTACGAAGATCACAGGAACTCGTTTTAGCATCAATGCTATCTATCTAATTATCAACAAACCTTCATAAAACGTATTTTTATAAAACCATTGTATAAGGGAACCGATATACGTAAAAATATCGATCATTGATATTATATTTACTCGTAACGCGATAAATTAAAAATATTATAAAATTTTGGAGTGTATCCAAAATAATGAATTCAGGAAACATGTTATACGTTTTCATAATAGTGTAAACTATGTGTAAATTATTATTTTTCATAATAAATATAGTTATATAGATTATAACTAGTAAATGTTTTTCTTTATAGAACTCAATGTGCTGGTTTCATGATTGTGAAAAGGAAAATGGGCTGGGTGTAACATCTCGCTTAGTTTTTGAGGTCGAAAATCAGGTTCGCCCGAAATGCCTCAGTTTTATAAATATTTTTTGTGCTGTGTTCGTTAAGTAAAATGTAAATTGTAATAATTGTATATTGTCGATATATTCAATTTATTTATTGATTCGCTTCATTAGGTTCGCTTTTATCTATCTCTTATTGGTGATGTTCTCGAAAGCTGTCTGGCCGGGATGCATTTTTGTTGACATTATTTTTAGATAGTTTGCTCAAGTATTTCATGTTTGTGTTGTAAATTTATTTCTTTAGCAGTAAGCAGTGTCTTGTCATTGTATTACTTTGGCATTCATCCTTCAAATTTGATGTGTATAAACATCAGTTATTGCATCTGTTACTAGTATCTATTCTAAGTGCAATCTTTCGAATATCCCTCGCCAGATGGAAACCTCTATAGGTTTGATTTTTTTAAATTTTAATTGAGTAAATTAGGTTATGACACTAAATTAAGTTCGATTTATTGGATTTCTTAGAACTTTCCTGAAACTTAAAAAATTAGGTGTGTAGAGAAAAATATGGGAACCTAATTTGAACGATTTTATTTACCATTATGTCCTATTGATTCTTTATGGATTAACTAGTAACTTAATAAGGTTAGGCGAGACGATATTGTCATAAATATCTATATAAATACATGAAATTAATAAAGCATAATGATTGTACTTTTGATTTTTATTGGTGATCCTTTAAAGTTTTAATTGTTTAAAGATCTTATTTAAAAATATTTGTCTAATTTAGAACGATTACAAATAATTCATAATTCCTAAATTACAAGTGAAGTAGGAACCATAGGATATAACTAAATATTAATAATAGAATTTTTCCTGCACATTTTCTTCCGTGTTTTACTTATAGTGTAAATACGTAGGTATTTATCCATTAAGACGATTAAAACGTTAGTTCACACGACACGACAACATTAAACAATAAGTATTTATATACTAATACTTACTGCTTTTCATCAAACGACTCAGAACTGAACATATTTCTATGAGGAAAACCTTTTATTATTTTTCACGTCTCCCAGCTGGTTCTTAATGTTCCCACATCCATCTCTTTTCATTCCATACCTAGAAAACAAAAGGCTTTGCCAGATCGCGCTTCTAGATATCGCTATTATGCCTCTCCCTAACGACGAAATAATGATTCGCGTGATACGAACTCGGTTCCTTCCGTGTCAGTCACGACTGATTGGTCGGCCCCACCCGCGGCACAAATCTCCAAATTACTTTTTTTTCCAAGAAGGCTATATACTTTGTAATACATTTCTAGGTGTGTTCCACACTAATGAGTTTTTAATAATCCCTTCGCATCCAATGAGCGAAGGCAAATCGCTCTACCGCAAGGTGAACTAATGCGATTTTGACAAGTTCAAAATTGAGGCCATTATGGTTTTGCTGGTTTTTAAATGACACCGCATTTGTAATGCCCGGAAGCTAATATTATTTGATTGTCGTATAATATTGTATACAGTAAACAAGGTCGTAAAATGCTGTTTCTCTACAGCCAACTAGAATATTAAGTTTGTCTATTTATAAATAAAATGTAAACAATCCAATCTCTATCAATTTCTAAACCAATAAATCTAGAGCTTAGGTTATTTGTCTCTCAATAGGGTATTGTATTCGTCATTGGTGTCTTGGTGAGCTGGTCTGTCGTTCATCTCAACCTTAGACGGTAAATGTTATTTATGAGCTTCGTCAATGTGCCATTGCACTTGATATAGATTGGGTTCACGGTCGCACAGATGATATTGTACTGTACATATCTACTTAGTTTTCTGTTGGTGACAATTGAACAAAGCATTTTTTTTCTATTTCATATTGTGGATTTACTTTTTGATTTTGACGCCAACTAGAATCAGTTTCGTCGATTCTAATATGTTTATTCACTTTCATTTCTGTCAATTCTAATCAGAAAAAAACATACCTAGTTCTTTATCATTCCAACAAGAATCAAAATTTATTTACAGTTTACAGTTAGGCGTTTAACTAGCGCAAACCCCATTGTTGAATTAAAAAAAAAAAAAAAGTAACCCATATTTTTTGAGCACACAAAGTCTTGTTTTTAAAAATATTCACTCTCTTTTTCATTAGAATCCAAACCAGCTTATGACACGTGTTTTGATATAAAATCTTAACCGGCCTCACATGTTAAAAGTTCCCGTTTCAAGATAAAGACATAAATCTCCAACGATTTTTCAATTGCGACCTTGCCTCATAACGTTCAATTTTATTGACTGCAATAAACCAAAGCAATGGTTAAATCAACGCCGCTGTATCGATATAAACACCTCGTAAATATTCTCTGTCCCTTTCGAACAGCCTAACTTTACCGTAAGCGAGAACGGGAGGATAGAGTTGCCTCTTCATTTAGCTGTACTGAAAATAGTTTATGATAGCTTAGTTGGTTTACCGCTACTCGATTATCGACTTTATCGTATTGAAAGTGAGGTCAATTTGGGATGAACCGGAAAATTTATAGCTTTTAAATGGGTCCTTTAATCGCAATAACGATTTGTTTATAGATCTCATGTAATGTCGGTGTTCCTTTGTAGGAATAAATTTAATTTATTACCTAAGATGAGATATTGTGAGGTTATTATTTTGATTTTATTACTAGCTGTTATGATTTATGTGTATGACAAATATTTTGGTAATTATGAATGATGATTTTTACTACTGTTTTTATCTATGTGTTGCACACGCATATTTATTAATATTATTTGCTATCTTATGTAGGTTCCACTGCTAACGTCATTGAACATTTTTAGTATATTTAATATTGCGTAGTACTTACAAATCATACCTATTATAGGCAAATAACTTTTAGCTTGTCGTTCAATATAATGTTATCCTTTTGATTTAATTTGTCCCAATTTCTATTTTCAGGTAGGTAAATAAATTTAAATAATAAATTTATTTACAATCCAATCAATATACAAGCTGCTTTCAGACTACTAATCAACTTATAAAAGTTAAATAAAGAACAATTTTTATATCATATTGTGCGTTAAATTAAATCGCACGTCCTCCATTTTTATACCAACATCTAAATATTTGAATTGTGTCTGAGAAAAGAAGGCTTCGAAATTTGAAATTGGCGCGCAAACCGCCACCATTTTGTTTGGGGCGGCGCTCCCCGCGCGCCCGCCTTCTGCCTCCCACGCGAGCCACTCGGACGCAGCCCAAGTCATTTGTTAAAGTGTACAGTTTACCGCGCAGGTTCGCTGCCAGAGCTTTCCTTATTTATTTATTTCACCAACATAGTATACCACAACAATTTCTGAAATTCACAGTTAAAAATACACAAATTATTGACCACCACTATGATTAACGTTTCTGGTGATATTTTAAATTTATTGAAGGTCGACTTACCAGGTTTAAGAGGAAATTGTAAATGAATGAATGAATGATTGACCATTTTGTACCAAATTTTAAGCAAAGGATAAAAAAAATCTATTTCTTGTGTTTCAAAACGGTTTATTTCATAATGTTGGACTTCGTTTTTTGCTGTAGGTCATGGTTTGATTCCCACCACTTATGACAAATATTTGTGTGATGAATGTAGATGTTTTTTTTGCTATATTGATGTGACAATATGTATTTATTTACTAAAACAAAAGTATATAAGTATTATAACAAAAAATATCCTATGGTTAGCTTTGCTTAATTTGGGGTCCTTACTTACATTTATATTTTATTTATTTAAACTTTAGTGCTAATACTACTTTCGTATTAAGTATGAGTATCTACTTATGCTATAGAATACTGCCCAGTGTCTTTACTTATACTGTTAGTAGATAAAATAACGGAAAGTATTGATTTTGAAGGTTGTAAAACTTTAAGCTGCCATAAATTATTATTAAATTTGACTGAGAAGTTATTAAAAAAGTAACTAAGACCTGAAAGTTTTGCTGAAACTAGGTACATGACTTAGTTAAAAGTAAATTAAACAGTTTGAAATCTGTTTTTTGATGATAATATAATTGATCATACCTTTCATGAGGAATACTTAATACAAATTATAAAACCACTAAACAATTATAATTTTAGCATTGATACAGTAAGTTAAATTAAGAAAATAACGTTCTTTTTGAATTTTTCAAAGAAACATTAATATTAATTCCAATAACCGAAGGAGAAACTTGCTGCCACTGGATACACATCAAGCGTTGATTTGAAGATGGCACCGTTTGAACTGCAACCGTCCCACTTCCATATACGGTAAGCTATATATTTCTATCTTAGTCAATCAATTTTATTCTCTCTTCTACTTCAAGCAGAACGGTATAGCGTAGGGAGTTGTTGCGTCACGTAAAGGTCCTAGGGGTAGGTATAGTTAAATCTATACCTAGTTGTAGGTATGTATAGGCTATCTGCAGATGTCTTCGTTCTGAATTTTTTAGTTGTAGGTAAAGAAAAGGTTACGCCGTTTTTCCAACTATAATACTAAAGTTTTCAAAAGCTCTAGACTTTGGCATTTGCTTTTATAAATAGAAAAAATAGTCCCATCATTTTTATTCCAATACACGGTATCCCTTTGGATTTATTAGTACTTATCAAGTATCTATTCAATAATCTTTGATGATGTATAAGGTGTCTAAATTTTATACAATGACAACCTACCCACTTCTTGCACAAATAGTTAGAAATTGTGAATGATTTAAACAAGTATTGCAACACACAGACACTAAAAAAGGTAATGTAGTAAGGTAGTATAATTACTAAATAAATAAATATTGGTGGACTTTCCACACAGCACTATCCATCCCCAAACTAAGCCAGAGCTTGTAATATGGGAACCAGATAGCTGATATAATACAATATACTTTTTTATAAATAGGTTCATGCTTGTTATATTATGATAACACCCAGACGGAGAACAAACATCTATGTTCATCACACAAATATTTGTTATCGGTGGGAATCGAACCCACGGCCTACGGCGTAGAAGGCAGTGCTACTACCAACTGAGCTGTCAAACTACTACTATACCTACTATTATAAGTAATTTTGGTCAAGTTTTCAATCCGAAAGGATGTCGATATATTTCAAATAAGCGTGACGAAATTCACAGATATAATATATTTTTTTATGTAATTAAATTTTAATTTGTAGTAGCTGATAAGCTTTTCATTCGTCGCTTTGGTTGTATCTGTAATGGCAAAGTAAAATTTAAATAAAATAAAAAACAACAAATAAATTCCTAACATAAAAACAGCGGAATAGAGTTTATTCAACAGGCTACAATAGAATATATACTAGAATTTTTCCATCAATAACTAAACTTTGCATACTACGAGTAAAAAAAAATAACCATCACCACGCCTTTTTCTGCCGCCAAGCAGCGTTGCTGTGTTTCGGTTTGAAGAGTGTGGTTGCCGGTGTAATTACAGGCACATGAGGCTTAACATCTGTATGCCTCAAGTTAATGGACGCAGGGCAGTGCATCGTAGGGCACGTTCCAATCGTGCGTGACTTACGAGGCAATGCTTTGTTATAGGTGATGGTTACCACTTAACATCAGGTGGGGCATCTGCTTGTTCCATCAGCTAATGATTAAAAAAAAAAACCATTGACAAGTACTCTTAGGAAAAATAGTCGGAATAATAATTATCACACGTACATAATTAGAGTCTTGTGGATAAGCAATTTGCTACTCTACAATTTACATTATCCATCACATTTTTTACCGTATTTGATTGTATCGTCATATATTTTACTATTTTTTTACATCGATGAAGTTATAACGCGCCGCTACAAATTACATTGCAAATTGTATTATAATTATTTATATATCTATATGAACAGCAAACTGTATGTGTGATTGGTTAGTATGTCAAAGTTGTACGACGAACGGCGCATACGCAGCATGCGCCCATTTTTGTAACAGCTGCTGTCTTACTGCGAAACGGAAAAAAAAGAAACAACTTCACAGGTTTGATTCCCAGATTTAGTACCAAGTACCAACGCAAGAAAACATACAAAAAATTCTACATCGAACCAACAGATGGCCCACCCGATGTAAAGTGGTGACCATCACCTAAAATAAAGCATTGCCTCTTAAGGGCAATTACATTACATTAGTTAAGGCATAAAGCAGTAAAGCCTCATATAACATTACCCCTACTATGCTATACATACCTTTACCTATACCTATAGGTAACTTTTCTATACATACTTCACTATGTTTTTTTTATTTAAATTTCTTTACCTTTTTGAAGCCGCTACAATGTTGCGAGAATATATATCAGTTCATAAGTATTTCAGTTACAAGTTAAGCCAGAGGTACAAACTAGTATGTGGATGCACCTTTGCGTACGTGAAGGTGTGATCTTGATAAGTGTGATTATAACGAATCCAGTGATCATCATGTGCATGATATATTATCAGAACGATCAAAATTGTCTCAAGTACTGATATTTCACGGAGTTTATTGGTGTTTTATTTAATACTTTACCTTGTGGTTTCAAGTTCTTTTTTTCTTTGTGCTTTTTTACGTTCATCATTTTTATAATACCTAATTAAAAATAACAAAAACAAAAACTACGGAAATATCAGAGACTTGTTGCCAGATATTGTGTGACTAATCCTGCGCAGACGAAGTCGCGGGATTAGTCTATCTATAGGAATATCTTTATAAATTGTAGTTTATATGCTATTCTGATATATAAGCTATATTATTGTAAAGTTTCATTAAAATCCATTCAGTAGTTTTTACGTGAAAGAGTAACAAACATCCATACTTACAAACTTTCGCGTTTATAATATTAGTAGGACTTTACCTTGTGGTTTCAAGGTTATTTTATTGTTTTCTTGTTATTGCTTTTTTCTTATCATTTTTATATTATTAAAAATAACAAAAAAAAAACTATGGAACAATCACAGACTTGTCTAAAAAATATTAATTTATATTGGTGGATATTAAAATAAAGTCAGATAGCCCTCTGTTTTAATATTTTTTTAATAATATTTTTTTGTGGGCCCGAACTAAGTAACGGGTATACTATGGGACCCACATAATATCTTAATTTTCTACACACAATACCTTCATTACAAAAAAAACTAAACAAATTAAAAGTAATATATTGTAAAATGTTGCCACATTGTAGGTGTTATATTTACCACTTATCAAATGTCACTTCATCTACCTGGGGCCTTATACTCACTTCGACAGAGATTATCTCACGTTAGAGATGACGTCATATCTCGTTCGATAATTATTTATCCCCATTCTCACTATCTAACTCCCCAATTTTCTCATACAAAGTTCATGCGAGACGCAAGGTCAACGAGTTATTGAACGAGATATGACGTCATCTCCATCGTGAGATAATCTCGCTCGAAGTGAGCATAAGGCCCCTGTACCACAGATAGCGTACAGTTAGTATGACAAGTCAATTTGTTTGAAACACTGCCAAGAGATTTAGGTGTCAATTGCAATGACTAAGAACGTCTATACAACGTGTTGATGAAGTTATGTAGGGAAACAAAGAGCGTGTATTTAGACCAAGCACTGGAATACTTTGACGTGTGCAACGGTTGGATACATCGTTTTCGAAATTCCCATTGAAAAGTAAAATTAATATTTTCTCAGAAATTTGCAACAGCCCTGTCTGTGTACGTGTCAAGGTCACACGCACGCGCGCTTCTATCTAGGAAAGAGAAAAACAACGATAACCTACGAGATAATTTGAAATACTTACCTTTCGGTAGGTAGGTAGGTACGCCGCCAATCCCCTGACACGATATTTTTACTGGTTCCTATGGATTTTGTCATTATTTACTGGCTATAATAACACTGGATAAAACTGGATTTTGGTAAGTTTGCGAGATTTCGCACGACACAGGCTTCAAACTTCACACTAAACCATTACCTCGTAGGCACTGCTCATACACACACTGACTGACGACGGCTTTTACCATAGCAATCACCATTTTATCACGCTTGATGACATTTTCTCAACAAAACAATGTACAACAACGCATGTAAACACAAACAGGGTGACCATCTCAAAAGTGGCGGTTCTACCACACACCTGCCAAAAAATCTGTCAAAATCTACCAAGCTTGACGATAAAAATACGAAAAATATGACTTCATACCATCTCCTTCGTGGCTACGGAATAAATTAAATACCTACATTACATTTAGTTACTATCTTTTGATCGTTTGTAACGGTTTGCAGTTATCTAAAACGAGATAAAAGTTGTTTAGAAACCAAATCAATAAAGGTAAAAAAGAATAAGAAGTTTCCAGTTCGGTAAAAAATAAATAAATTATAAATATTATTTCATTAAAAATTCAAACTAATAAGATTTTTCTTGAAATATTTAAAATCTGCCAAATGGCAGAAATCTGCCACAAATGGTAACACTGATCGGCGGCCGTCGGCCGTCCTGATTGGATATGCGTTTTTCAATGCAACCAATGACAGACAGGTAAGTCAAAGATTAAATAGGACAGACTAGACACTTCCCAAAATTGCAGTTGAATAATTTTGTCGTGTCAATGAACCATGGTGGTAAAGTAACATATTACAATTTAAAGAACTATGAATATCATAAACATTGCTTTACGACATCTAGTAATCAAACAAAAATAAATATTCTATTAAATATTGAGTACGTAGCCACGTAGGTACCTAGTTACTGAATAGGTATTAGTACCAAAGATCTCAGAGAATGTTTACCGTGACTAGGGATTACAGTCGCGAAAATATTTCTTTTACATACCAAGATCTTTAAAAACAGCAACATCATTATTAGGTAGGCACATTACTAGGTAATTGGTGGCAGTTCTGTTACCTATTTTATCTAAGGTATTGTAACTAGAGGTCAAAGAACAGCTGTAAATAGGGCTGCCTCATGATGCGTTTAGATTCATTTTAGATAAAAGTTTAAGAGGCATTTGATGAATGAAAAACTCTGAAATTTTAAAAGTCGTAGAACAAAAGTTGTTCGTTATGACCGGTAGAATATCCTGCTTTCGGATCCCTACAACTCTTAATAAACACGTTGTATAGAAGAGAGAAAATTAATTAAGGTTAAGTACTTTATTTGCTGCTTCTTCTTCTTAGGGTGCCTCTGAAGGTTGGCAGTCATCTCTTTAAATTTATCTTTATCTAGGGCAAGCTCAAATAGCTCTTCTACCTTCCTGATTCCAGTCCATTGCCTGATGTTGCGTAGCCATGATGTTATTCTTCTACCTACTCCTCTTTTTCCCAGCAACCTGCCTATAATTATAAGCTGGAGCAGATGGTAACGCTCATGCCTCAAAACATGTCCCAAGTAGGCAACTTTTCTCTGTTTAATAGTACGCACAAGACCGGGCTTCTTGATGAACACTCTTCTTAGGACCTCAATGTTTGTGACCATATGCGTCCAACGTATGCGCAACATACTATGCATATTATGCTTTATTTGCTAGGTAAATAAAAAAAAATAGCCCCATCATACAAACGTTATTTTAAACATTGCCTAAAATTTTACCTATTGCTTGCGTAAGAGATGATCTCGCGTTTAAGGTAACTCGATCAAAAGGGTGGAATATTATGTACGACGTGTGAGGGGGGTACGTAGAGGTACGTCCAAACATCACATTTGGCACATTATTTCATTATTTTAGAATACCAGCTCTGTATGTGCTTGAGTTCATCAAATGCTGAGTGGTGGCCTTTTTGTCATCCAACAAATTGTAACAGCTCTTTTGTAAATTTAAATATTTAAGAGAAAAAATAAATAAACTTGATATTCTATTCCATAAAGTTCGTACTTGGTACTATAGGATCTTTATCTTGCCAGGGGATCAAAAATCGTGAAGATGTTTCTTTTGTTACTGTTTATTATGAGGCAAAGCCACCAGTTTCTAAATAAAATGATTTTTTATTGGTTATAATTAGATGCAATTAATGTAGGTGTGCCTTATATTTTTAGTGAAAATAATGGTCTACTGGTTCTGCTATTTTACTATCTTTAAGGCCGGTTTCTGAAAGCTCGATCAAAACTAATCGGATGGCAAGTCACTCGCCATTTCAGCTATAACATCATATTAGATAGAGATTCAGAAACTGGCCGTTAGTTTAGTATATATTTATCTTTTCCCGACGGCTGGTTATTCAAAGCCGTCGGACATTTAGAAGGAGTTGAATATAGAATACCGTTCATTGAAGTATTTTAAATATATTTAAATATTACGGCCACACGTCACCCAAAACTAAGCAAAGCTTATAATATGGAAACCAAATAGCTGATTATAATACTCTTATACTTTTTTGTAATTATATATTTTAGTTGGAGCCTTTATTTTCCTTATACTCTGATTTGTATCTAATTAATGTGAGCACTGGTGGTCTAGTGGTAGCAATGGTAGCCTTCCGATCCTAAGGTCGTGGGTTCGAATCCGGTCGTGCACCAATGAGTTTTTCTGTTCAAAAAATGATGTGCACAATGCCAGTACTCTCAAACGGTGGAGGAAAACATCGTGAGGAAACCGGCATGCCGTAGAACCTAAAAAATTCTATAACAGGTGTCAAGGAGCCTCTTGAGGCGCACTTAAAATTCTTTTACCACACTGTTTAAAGAAACTAGTGCCACGACAAGAAGATGAATCTAGTTAATCAGCCTACGTTTACCCACATCTACGTCCTCCTCTTCAGCACCACACTCTTCTTCTTCTCTCAATTTATGGCTCCTGTCCGTCATTGGACAGACAATCTTGCCAGTGTCAAGTGATTTGTATTGATTAAATACTTTTTAGTCAAGTCAGTCCATAGTCAAGTCGGCCGTCATTTGTTTTGAAGAAAATGGTGGCGGTTTTCTTCAAAACATTGGAAACATTTTCGGTCAAATCAGGATATCACAATACACTTTCATTTCAAATGTTTACACTTTGTGCTAAGACCTCAAGTAATGTTGGTTAAAATACCACCGAAATTACACAACACAACTCAAAATAACACTAGAAAAACAATTAAAATGAAAAAGCTATGTTGCTTCCAAAAATGTCAGAAAATGAATCCCCACCACACTCTTGCCGTTCCTGCTATTTATTAATATTTGTTTTGTCAAATAATACAATGACAAATCCTGACAGATGTCGGTTTTTGATAGGTGAAGGTCGGTTCACATCATTTGTACCATTGGCATTACTGACGCAAAACGAGTCACGACTTCTAATGTTGTCTTGTGCAAAGGCATTACTTTCTAGCTCAGTGAGTATCTTGGCCATGATGAAACTGCTACTAGTACGAGTTGCTGGCCGTGGACCGACGATGGAAGGTCTGAGAAGAGAAGATGTATGCGGAAAAGTCTTAAAATATAACTCAAAATATAAGGCCCTTAAAAAATATGTAAATCCGTTATTGTTAGAGAGTATCTAAAAAGAGTACCGGTGATCTAGTGGGAGTGACTCCACCTTCCGATCGTAAGGTCGTAGGTTTGAATCCGGTCGTGCACCAATGGATTTTTCCTATCGAATAATGTATGTGCGCAATGCCAGTGCTCTCAAACGGTGAAGGAAAACATCATGAGGAAATCAGTTAGTATTCCAAAAGCGGCGATGGGCTTGCAACCTGTCACGTATGGAATACCAATTACTGAAAAATGTGGGTTTGTGCCAAATGTAATGTTTGGACGTACCTCTCACTACCCCTTAGACGTCCTTAAAGAAAGAGTTAGTATTTGGTACTAAGATATCTGAGGGGATGTCTACCGTGCCTGGGGATCAAAGTCATGAAGCTGTTTCAGTTTCAGAAATCTAAGAACAAAATCCACAGCTCTTAAGATACAATGTAAATAGCAGCGTTTTACCTGAAATAAAACGCATATTAATATACTTACCTCAGTAAAAGCTTTATTATGAGAATGCATTTCCGTTTCCGTCGATTTTAACCAGTTTTCGTACTTTTTACACCGAGTGCTTCCGGTCAAGTGGCGCCACCTGGCGGCCGCGGGCCATTTTGCTTCGTAAAATGTGCAGCGCCATTTTGGAATCATTGGCTTAGTTTCAGCAGGCAGAAATAAAAATGAAAGCTTTTACTGAGGTAAGTATATTAATATGCGTTTTATTTCAGGTAAAACGCTGCTATTAAGATACTGTACGCTCAGTAAAAGCTTTATTATGAGGATTTGTTTGTTATCGCCTGGTGTCGCCACTTGTAAGATTTAGGTAACTCTAGCGCCAATGTGAATCTAAAAATATTTTACTACAATAAGTAGATAGGTAAAACACTGTAATGGCAACCTACAGTGTAGGTACAATATTAATAAAAACTTTATTTTACGAAAGTATACTATTTATCATTTGCTAATAATGATTCATTTATTACGATCACAACGTATTATTATCAATAATACAACTGATAACGTACAATATAGGAATAGGAACTAGCTTCCGTTTGGTTAAATGTACCGAATTCATTTATTTATATCAGATTTAGCTTTGATCTGCTACTAAATAAGCGATCGTAAGTAATCATAAATTACCTGCTAAGCATGGTGACTAGGGAAAGCTTTCCCAATGACTACTAAATCTGTGGAGGACATGGTCCGGCAGTAGACCTCTTCAGTATGTTATTTCAGACAAAGTAAGGATGTTTAATACGTCAAACAGATGTGTGATATTAATAGACTGATTGTTGTCTTTTATACCTCTCAATATCAAATTCATTAATCAAGAAGATAATTTTTTGTGAATGTGATGCATAGATCGAACTCTAGAGGTGCTGTAATAGCAGTCTCTCTAAACAACGATTTGATCCTCCAGCCTGCTATTGACTGTGCGTGAAAAACGCTTAGCAAAATCTTTTATTTTACTGTAACAAGCAAATTAAATAATTTGGCTGTGTTGCATAATTAAGTTATTCAATAATTAATGAGAAGGAATTTGTGTTAGCATGATCACTAAATTAATAATAATTAACAAACATCTATAATTACTGCAATCAGTATTGAACAAATAAATGACAAAACTATTAAGTAGGTACCTACAAGATCTAATGTGGAATCATCAACTGCTAATATTATCTCGTCTTATTTTATTGAAACCACTTTTTGTCAACGTCTCAAACCGGAAACTTTGATTACTCTGACTCTCTACTTACTCTCTTCTCTTACTGACTTAGGAGTATCCTAAACGAGAGACCAAGAAAAGCGTCTGCATCATAACGTAAGAACCAAGCATTTATGTGAAAGTATCGAATGAAATTATTTGTAAAGTGCAAATCACAAAGAAATTATACTTATAATAATAATTGTGTGTTCAAAATTTCATTTCATTGCTAAACAAGAAATTAATAACGGTTGCAAACTACATTCATGTTATCAGGGTATTTAAAACTATATTTTTTGTTTAAACAAAGATAAAAATAATTATTGGTCCGTATTCAATAATATACTAGCATTTGCTTACTACAAAAATTAAATCTTTTATTAGAGGTCGATAATTTGATAGGAAAGGTTTTCCAATGTGAAAGGTGCTGCTAGAGCTCAAATATTGAGGTTAGCGTGTCAAAGTTTTACTGCGGAACTATTAATGAGTAATATTCCATTGACAGAAATAGGTGAGCCGTGACATTGGGGATAACCGGTGGTAGAAATACCCACGTGAGTGGATAATCTATTGAATACTAAACGCATCGTGAAATAGAGTGATGGTTCCTTAGTTCTCAAAAAAATATGCAAATAATATAATTGTAGGTAGGTTGAATGTCCTCAAATCTCAAAAATTATAATTGTAGGTAGGCTGCATGTGAAATTTCAGAGGCAAATAAGTCGATTACGCAAGTTGCCTACTTTATAAACACTATGTTTACAAAGGCTAGTCATAGATGCCACTCGGGATGATGGTAGTGACATAAAAATACGGCCTGATTTTCGAACTTGGACACATGCCAAAGTGTATTTCGAATGGTAGTAATCGTAGTAGTAACGAAACGTAATTTCCATTTGATTGACATGAATTGATTTCATATCTTCTGTTAGTAGGCAAGCGACTGCAGTACAGACTGGTCAGCATCTCTTTTTAGTGTAAATGTTTTGGTAACCAGCTGATAGGATTGAGCAATATGGAGTGTACCTACTCCAAGACCATATATTCAAAACATCTTTTAGAAATCTGTCAGAGTTAGGTAATGTAGCAACGATTCTTTTAGAACGCCTGTTGTAGGGTAGGGACTAGTCTAGTGAGGAATTCATGAACTTTGTTAATGATGAACATAATATGGATTAAGTATTTATGAGCACTGATAATTGATTTCTCAAAATTAATAACGACCCTTTGCTTTTTAATGTTTAAACTGTAAATTTCTTCGTCGTGGTGTGCCTAATCAAAAAAAAAAGTGATCATAGTGATGCACAGATTTTTGATATTCATATAAACTGAATCTGAGCCAGTAATACTTAATAAACGTAAAAAGTAAAATTAATTTTTACTTTATAACTTGAAGCTCAACTATATAACTTGAAGCTCAAAAGTTAAGTTAAGCATACACTACCCTTCCCCAAACACCTAGGTTAGGTTTTATGTCTGGAACCTACAATACTTATTATACGTAAAAATAAACTCATCTATATAACTTGAAGCTCAAAAGCTTAAGTTAAACACACTACCAGTACCCAAACACCTAGGTTAGGTTTGGGTTAGGTTAGGTGTTTTTTTTTTTTTTTTTTTTTTTTTTTTTTTTTTTTTTTTTTAAATATATTATTTCTGGCGCCAGCAATACCAGTACCCAAACACCTAGGTTAGGTTAGGTTTGGGTTAAGTTAGGTTAGTGTTGTGTAAAAAATGGCCAGAACTATCAGCTTTGGGTCCATAACCAGATAGGTTTTACTCTACAAAGTATGTAATGTTAAAATAATATTCATAAGAATATTGAAAATCATTATGAAACACATTTCAGCACATTGTTATTACTTATTTTTACAGCCAGCTAAGCGCTTGGCTAGGCATTTGATACGATAGCTTTATCAAATTATTTTCTTCCATTGTGAGTGGAAGAGTGATAATAACTGTTATGCTTATCACGTGGCTTATAACTGACTTTATGAGGTATATCTGTACTTACCATATTAATCTTCATTATTTAGCCATCTAAAACTTCTCTGAGCCTTAGGTTTTCACGATAAAGTCGCTAGTTTCTATTATAGAATGAAACTTTCTTATTTTCATTCATCATTACAATAGTGAGGGTTGAGAGATTTTAAATGGAAACTGGCTATAGGAACATACACCCCGCGAGGATGTACTTGTTACAGGCATGTTTGTGCTTTGAAAGGCCATCGCACAAAGGATCGCACAAATTTTCACGCAATGGAACAGTTTTGCAAACGCCTAACTCTCTCGAAAGGCGGCTGTATGCTTGATAAGATTTCTCTTGCGAGAAACCAACAAATTTAGAAAAGAAAGTTCGTTTACTAAAATCTCATCTCAATCACACGTGATTGAACACAGTTTTACTAACGCCTAAACCCCCTTGAGAGGTGGCTGTTAGATTGATTGGATTTCCTTAGAGAGAACCCAGCGTATTGAGAAAGCCATATATACTAATAGTTTTTACTAGTATTTAGTTCCACGCGATGAAACATAGGTTTTCAAACGCCTAACCCCCGCGAGGGGCGGCCAAAAAGGCTTTGCCTTTTTAATTTGACAGGATCAAAATTTGTTCACGTTCATTAAAAGCAACAGTTTCATGCGATGAAAAATAGATTTTTAAACGCCTAACCCCCGCGAGGGGCGGCCAAAAAGGCTTTGCCTTTTTAACGTGACAGGATCAAATATTGTTCACGTTCACTAAAAGCTACAGTTTCACGCGATGAAACATAGTTTTTCAAACGCCTAACCCCCGCGAGGGGCGGCCAAAAAGGCTTTGCCTTTTTAACGTGACAGGATCAACTTTGTTCACGTTCACTAAAAGCTTATACAGTTCCACCTGATGGAACATAGATTTTTAAAACGCCTAACCCCCGCGAGGGGCGGCCAAGAGGGCTTTGCCTTTTACCAAACTATGTTCGTTATAATCTACGACATTTGGGTTGGTGACCCGCGAACTAATCAAAAGTGATATTATATTACTTACGAAAATAATAAAGTGGGTAGGTAGCAAAATTCAAGAAAAGTGATTCTTCAGTTGTACGACTCAGATAAGCCCAAGAAAAAAGATTGTAAATACATCATGCAATATTTTTGTTAGAGATAAAACAAAACTAAATTTCTGTTTAATTAGTATAATGCAGTTAGTTTTCAGTCGTATTTAGGCATGTTAACGTAAGGTATCATACGTTTTCCCCCCTTCGTTTGTTTCCAAAAGTCTATGAATACCTGAAGTATGTGAAGTAGCTATGTGCAGACTTCTAGCCTAAGCACTTGTTTCAAACAGCTATGGGGGTTTTAAAGCAGATAGATCCTTTCTGTCTTGATATTAAAATTTGTGATCTTGGACCTCATCGCAAGAACAATGATGTTATAATATTTCCCGCTAACCATATTAATAAAAATGGAATCCTGAACCTGTTGAACACCCTGAACCTGTATTGACAGACTGGTTAGTAAATAAAATATAAATATAATTTATTCTGCAGGTTTCTAGACTTAAAGAAAAAGAGCACGTATGCTCGCAAGTAATAGTACCATACAGCTTCTGTGTGAAAGCAGAGGCTTTTATATCTAATATATTTCTGAAAAATCAACTTTGTACAAAATATAATACCTACTAAATACACGTTCAAGTACCTAAACTGGTAATTTTTTGACTATGAGAACGTGATCCGAACGAAAAATCGTTAAAAAATTGATCACGGTCATCTATTTAAATTAAAGAGGGTTGTACTCACGGTTTTTTCCCTCTTTGCACAGTTCGAAGTACTTACAGAATTTCACTTCACTTAATAAATTAAAATTTTCTTCATCTTTTAAGAATAAGATAAGATTTGAACATAAAATATTTATATGCAACGGTCGTCGCAGAGATAGCTGCTAGACACAAGTTGCGTCGACGGAAAACAAAACGCCAATGATTCCAAAATGGCGCTGCACATTTTACGAAGCAAAATGGCCCGCGGCCGCCAGGTGGCGCCACTTGACCGGAAGCACTCGGTGTAAAAAGTACGAAAACTGGTTAAAATCGACGGAAACGGAAATGCATTCTCATAATAAAGCTTTTACTGAGCGTACAGTATCTTAATAGTATCTTAAGAGCTGTGGATTTTGTTAACAAATAAATAAATAAAATATGGCAATTTTTAACAGAAGACTTCTTCAGGTTGATGATAAATAAACAAGTTAATATAGGTGGTCATTCCACACTGCGCTATTTAGCCCCAAAAAAGGCAAAGCAATGGGAATCAGATAGCTGATATAATACTTATAATATAGTTTATTTGAATACATATTTACGAGTATAATAATTTTATAACACCTAGACAGAGATTAAACATCTACGCTCATCACACAAATTTTTGTTCTCGGTGGAAATCGAACCCACAGCTTACGGCCCAGAGAGCAGAGCTGCTACTAACTGAGCAGTGAGGAATATTGACAAGCGTGTTCCAGTTAAAAACGCATTTTCCAAAGTATGATGAAAAGTAAGTATTTGGAACCTTGAAGCTGTAATATGGCATTGTATTGATAAAGAAAAAAAGAGAATCACAAACGGTGCAGAAAAACATGTTGAGGAAGTCAGAAGTATCTTAACAGCAACCATGCATGCCGCTTGTTACGTATGGAATAACAATTACTTACTGCAAAGTGTGCACTATGCCAAATATAATGTAATGATGAAAACATCGAGGAAACCAGCTTTTTATAGAACCTAAGAGAGTAGAGCTCTTTGTGAAGGGCTCGTCCGGGGAAGTACTACCACCACGCCTTTTTCTGCCGCCAAGCAGCAACGCTGTGTTTCGGTTTGAAGAGTGTGGTTGCCGGTGTAGTTACAGGCACATGAGGCTTAACATCTGTATGCCTCAAGCAGAACAGTGCATCGTAGGGCACGTTCCTATCGTGCATGACTTACGAGGTAATGCTTTGTTATAGGTGATGGTTACCACTTAACATCGGATGGGCCATCTGCTTGTTCCATCAGCTGGTTTTATAAAAAAAAAACCTAAAAATTTTAAAAAATGTGTCAAGTGCTTTGAGATGCACTTCAAATTCTTTCACCAGACTGTTTCCAAAGAAACAGTGTAACAAGAGAAAGTGAACGATATTCTTTATGAGTATAGGTAAGTTATTTAACCATAGGTACATATTCGTTCATCACGCGTGATACTATTATCACTTAAGACTATTCTTGAATTGTGTTATACTAGACACATTAAACTCAAACCACAATAGAAATAGAAGTGTATGCATGAATCCTCTTAATATCCGGACTTCTCTCATTGCGTATTCCGTGTCGACGATGTTACTTTGTAGAACATTGTTCAATGTAAACCTGAATTCAATTAATATTTTTGCAATGCTCTGTTGTTGGTGATGGTTAGTACCACTTAACATCAGGTGGACCATATGTTTGTTTCATAAGAAGTAGGTAGCATAACAAAAAAAACATTGTTGAATCTTTGTACAAAATATTACCATAAATTTGAATGCCACTGTTTTTTAAAGATTAGATTAAATTAAACTGAATAACTAGTATGAAATGAGAACATTCATTATTTTTTTTTCGTAATTAAAAATTATTTTTTACTAATAAAATTGCAAGCCTTCTCAGAGTTACAGTTTTTTTTATACGAAATACATTCTTGCTTTGTACATACAATACGGTAATGACTATTTTTGAGTAGGTATAATAATAATTATTACTGTCATTGAAATTTTCAAGAAACTAGATTTTCTGGCAAATCATCGTCCATAACTCAAACGATGACTTGGCGGTCATGGGCCAAGACTTCTTCAAAGAGTGACTCGAGCAGCGCCATTTCCGGTAGGTATTCCAAATAAATAACAAATGTAATCCACGCTCGCTGAGCTCATTCTCGGAGCTACACAGTGTCGTGCTGGGACCAGCGTGGGGTAATTCAATAAAGATAATCCGAGAGATAGCTCGGGCAGACCTGCCTCTTGATTCTAAGCCACACGATTCGGCTATTCTAACCAGTTTACTATGATCTTAGAAACAATAGGATAAACGAATTCTACGTTCGTACTTAGTTAAATATCACTCACTCCTTGATCTCATACCCGACGTGGAGATACGACGCTGAACGAAAGTCACAGACGTTTGTGGATCCCAAGCTTGAAGAGGCGATGGGCAGGACACGTGGCAAGAAGGAATGACGGACACGTGACAAGAAGGACAACGGTGGTCACAGTGGCGAAGACTGGCACAGGGCCGGAGAGAGTGGTGTTATACTCAGAAGTGGGTGAACACTGGCTGGATAGATTGATTACTTTAGTGGGTTTAACCCAGAAGAGAACCTTTAACTTCCATACAAACGACAAAAAAAGGCAAATACAAAGGCGAATCGCTAAGGCGTGGAACTCATTGCCTTCATCTGTTTTTATCACTAAAATTTAAGTATCTTTAAGGCAAGAGTACATAGGTGTCTTCTAGACTGTTCTGACTCATTGTCCGGTTCATAGTCGATAACCACACAATTATTGAAAATAAAAAAGCGCTTAAATTCACCCTCGTCACAGCTTTTCATTGTCATGTTGATTTTTATAAGTAAGACCTCTAATTAAACCTACCGTCAAAGGATCTATTCTTATAGATAAGTAAGTCGAATCGTAGGACGTCGAATCGGACTGACAGGTAAGTGTTAGAAAGTATTCTACTCGTAGATACTTACTATGGTTGAAACACTTACTTATGGTGACCTAAATATCTTGCATTTGATTCATTGATTGATGAAGCTTTGAGCATTGAGCTTTTTCTTTCAAAATAAAACGAATAATTGTATCTCACAACAACTTTATTGCAAAAATCTGTTATTTCTGCATTAACATCATTATAGCCATCAATCGATTCACCATACTGTTTTGAAAGAAAGTAATGAATCGGCAAAAAAAAATTTTGCTACGTAATAATCGTAACTATCATGAACATTTTATTTAGAAAAAAATGTAATATAACACAGTTCTGAATAAAGAACCAGGTTTGAAATTGGAACAATATTATTTACTTTCTAAAAGCGTTCTCAATTTAAAAGAAGGTGTCAAACGTGGAGATAGCAGGAAACCAATCCATTCGATGTAAGAGCCACAATAGGAGATAAGTTTTTCGTCTGTCACTTGTTTCCTGACTTTCACTAGGGGACGGAAAGTTTGTTAGTTTGTCGGTACTGCTGGTTCTCACATTCGATTTTTTACCATTTTTAAATTTATAACTAACTCATCACTTTATACAATACAACACAAAAAAGTATATTGCCAAACACTAGAATACACAGACATAATGCAATTTTTAAATTTAAAGTTAATTCTGCACATCATTTATGTACTATTACATTTAGGTACATGATACGCAGGGCTGGTTTTCAGCCTGCCCCGAAGGCTGTTTGATCTAAGATTATACACATTTTGATACCTACTAGTCAGTGCGCTTCATAGTTGAGTGGTATTGAAAAAAATCATAAATGTTATTTCAGGTGTGCCTATGTTTCCTAAACTATTAACTCCAACAAGCTGATATCAAATTGGTATAGTTGTCTCAGCGGCAGATTAAAAAAATCCAACCATCATCAACTTTTATCGTTATTACTATTTTTTAAATGCTGGCAGGATCGATAAGGATGGCTTTAAAAGTAGATGGTGGGAGGAAACTTAAGATAGGGAGAACTGAAAGTCTTTGGGGGAGGCCTTTGCCAGCAGTGGGACGACATAGAGCAAGAAAAAAAACTATTGTTTATGGTATTGTTTAATATGTGTCTTAATAACTCGATGAACAATGGACGCTTCTAAGCATAAAAATTCGAGCGACATTCAATCGAGAACCAATGGTACCAGCGTTGGCAGTGTGTGCAGAACCTGTGACATGCTTCCAGACAAAGGGGCTTGATATATGATTAATGCTAACTTTCCATGTACCGAACTGCGGAGACCATATCTAAACACAAATGTCTATTATTGCAAAGTGGGAGATGTACATAATCTGTATGTAGCTTTTGACAATGCTTAGTATGATTTTTTTTATACATCTATCTGATGGAACAAGCAGATGGCCCACCTGATGTTAAGTGGTAACCATCACCTATAAAGCATTGCCTCGTAAGTCACGCACTATAGGAACGTGTCCTACGATGCACTGCCCTGCGTCCATCAACTTGATGCATACAGATGTTAAGCCTCATGTGCCTGTAATTTCACCGGCAACCACTCTCTTCAAACCGAAACACAGCAACGCTGTTTGGCGGCAGAAAAAGGCGGGGTGGTAGCACTTACCCGGACGAGCCCTTCACAAAGAGCTCTACTACTTTTAATTGAATTGAATTGCTTTATAGATTGTCACATCATTAAAATACTGACATACTCGTAACACTATCATATGTTTAAAGACATATTATAATACCATATACATATACCCACATAATTATACAAGGTGTTCCATAAGTTGTGTATATAAACTTCAGGGGGCTAAAGTACCCATCAATATGAACAACTTTTTCTAAGGAACCAACACTGTGAACGCGAAAAAAAAAACAGCTGTTTCATACAAAAGTTCAATACCTACCAGGCTAAAATGTATGAAACAGCTGTTTTTTTTTCGCGTTCACAAAATACAAAAGGTATTTATTCAATAAAATCACAAGGAACACTTTGAAACATTTTAAAACAAGGTGAATCTAGGTGCCAGTTCTACGCGACCAAAGCTAACAAACTTACGGCTTGGTGCCTACCTTTCTTTATTCCCTAAACTAGCGACCCGCCCCGGCTTCGCACGGTTATTGTGGGGTATCCCTAAGAGATAGACATATACCATTGTGGACTTTTTTGTAGCCCTTGTTAAGGTGTACAATACTGTATTACATTATTTTGATCTATCTCGTAGGGTTCAGCCAGCGTTTGTAATGTAAGCGCAAAATATGTTATTTACGGCATCACATTAGAAACCTCTTAAATTATCAGTGTTTCTCTACTATATTATGCATATTTTATACATCCTTTCTCTTGAATCACTCTATCTATAAAGAAAAACCGCATCAAAATCCGTTGCGTAGTTTTAAAGATTTAAGCATACATAGGGATATATGGACAGAGAAGGCGACTTTGTTTTATACTATGTAGTGATATGATGTAACTCATCGCCCCAAGAAGCGTATATAAATATACTTTTGTACATCTGTAGGTATGTTTATATTTTGTAAAATGTGGATTTAGGCATCTACTAATGAAATTATTTGCTGTTCTCAGTATAAACACGAGGGTCGTGATTAACGGTGTGAAATGGCGGGGAAGAAATTTAATCGTCTTACTGGATTCGACTTTGCATAGTGAATTAATTTGTCGGCTTATATTAGTCAGGAGACGTCTTGATTTTCATCTTGTTAATTTTCATGCATGTAATGATTGAATATGATAAATGAGGAGGACTCCTTAGTGTGGAAGTCGTTAGGTATTGCAGTCTGTTTTTCCTGGTCATTATAATTTGTATCATTCACACATACACAAATTAATTAACCTTACAAAGTTGCTACAATGTTTATGTAGCCGAAATCGGCTAGGACCTCATCAGTTGTTATTTATTTAGTGTCTTATTCATACAAATAATGGCTGAGAATTGGTATTTTGTTAGTATATAAGGTGTACGTTAAAAAAAAACATTAATTCATTCTCATTTTTATTATTGTACTAGCGGCCTGACCCGGCTTCGCATGGGTATTTTACAAAATAATAAATTTTTAACCCATACACACTCACACACATACACCTGTGGGATTCTTTAGATCCAATAAAACACAAATGTCGTACCCCAGTGACGCCTACATCGCATAGCCGAGCAGAGTGAGCGGCGAACACGAGACTTTTTTCTAATACTTACATTTTTGAACTTGTGATATATTTCGAATGGAATGTCCGAATTGAATAATTCAAAAAGTTATTTAAGGCATTGAAGCAGTCTTAAATATGAAGTAATTTATTTTGATAAGGATTAATACCAAGGTACAAAAAGCATTTTCTAGCGGCGGCATTTCAATTATTTTTTTAAAACAATAGAACACCTATTGTGACATATAACTATAATAACATAAGCCGTCATATGTCGCAACATTTTTTGTAGATAATGATGTGTTCTGCAAAGTCGTACTACATTATTTTGTTCTATCATCAATCGTTTTCGCAGCGCACGCGATGAAAGGAATTTTTTAGATCAGTTTTTTACACCTAGGGTTACATTATTGGAGTTTTAGTAAGGATCTCAAATTTTTTTGAAAATATAATATAGCTTATGTCGCCCGGGGATCACCGATAGCTTCCTAACGGTAAAATAATTTTTCAAATCGGTCCAGTAGTTTCGGAGCCTATTCAATGCAAACAAACAAACAATCAAATCTTTCCTTTTTATAATATTATACCTCTAGTATAGTATAGCAAGTGAGTCTCCAAAAGGAAATACTCGGGCTCGAGAAAACACGTGGCCAACTTAGTTTTTTTCATAGCCCACCTGATGTTAAGTGGTAACCAAAGCTTTGCCTCGCAAGTCAAGATCGTGAAGTGAGCGCAGATCCACTAGTAGGTGATACTCTCCGTGAGTTTGTTGTTGGAATAGCACTACTGATTGAAGCAACGGTTGGGGATTTGGTGGCAAGCGGATGTGCACCAATAAGGTCATGATTTATATGATTGTCGCACATTTGTCATTCACTCAAACGGTTCCTTGAGGGAGTCAATGAGTTCAGGAGTCAACGTGACCATGAGCTGGACGACTAATGATCTTTTGTTTTTATTTTTTATACAATTTGCTGATGTAACAAGCAAATGGACCACCTGATGTTAAGTGGTAACCATCACCATCACAATGCATTGCATCATAAGTCACGCTCCATAGGAACGTGCCCTACGATGCACTGCCCAGCGTCTTTCAACTTTAGTTTTACAGATGGTCGATGGTATTCAAGTAGCTTAAGACACAAGACACATCAAACAACTTCATAATCGCAAATTTCAAGATTATTGAGGACTAGCTGGTGCCCGCTTCGTCTGCGCAGGATTACTCACACAATATCTTTATAAATTGTAGCCTATGTGTTATTCTGATGTATAAGCTATATTATTGTAAAGTTTCATTCAAATCCATTCAGTAGTTTTTACGTGAAAGAGTAACAAACATCCATACTTACAAACTTTCGCGTTTATAATATTAGTTGAAGATATAAAAATACTGAAGGTAGTTATGAAAATATTACCTATACAAAATAACACAGACAACTAACACCTTTCTTAACTATAACGTTTCAACATTTATTGATTATTGTTATTATTGTACCTACTGCATTTGTATAAATTAATAAAAAAAAATGATATTTTTCCTTGATATTTTTTTTTTTAATTCCTTGTTTTTCAATGTATTCTCATTTCTTTAATTAATGTAATTTTTTTGGCACCGTTCTATGTGTTAATAAAATAAAATAAAATAAAATATATAACAGTATTTTTCATACCGTATTTCACAACGTTCATTTCAGTAAGTTGGTTTAACTAAACAGCAAGAAACTTCACCCCTTCAATAATCTATACAAACTCTGAGCTTTAGATCAAAGTTAGGGGTCTGGCTTCGTTGGTTGTATTGTTGTATTCATTGATTAATATTGTAGTTTATCTAACGATTGACAACAATGGTGCCCAAATATCACTATGTATAGTGTTTATTCAAAGGCTTTTTATACAGGATGCTTGTATTAAATAGTGTATTGCAAGTGAGTTGGTGTCTTTTTAAAGCAGTTGAAAATCATACGTTTTTAACCCTAAACTTGTTATAAAGGGCTGACATCCGTCAAAGTACTTCTCGCACGTTCATTTTAACATTTTGAAAGATATTTGGGTACGTAAACTTCTTTGGATCAAAAAGAAATTTTTGCTGAACTGTGTGCAATGTTAAGCACACATGCTTGCGAGCACTGGTGGTTATTGGTAGCGACCCCGCCTTCCGATTCCAGTCGTGGGTTCGATACCGGTCGTGCACCAATGTGTTTTTCAATTCAAAAGTTTATATGCACAATGCCAGTTATCTCAAACGGTGAAGGAAAATATCGTGAGGAAATGTCGTAGAACCTAAAAAGTTTCATAATATGTGTCAAGTGCTCGAAAGGAGGCTCTTGAGGCGCACTTAAAATCCTTTCACCACACTATTTCGAAAGAAACTAGTGATACGACAAGAGAAGAGCACACTTGCTTGATTGCGATTTTCATAAATATGTTCAGTGTTCAATCTTTAAAAATGATGAAATGTGCGAGCGAGAAATATATTAGTGGTAGGCTTCGCCCTAACGATTTTTCAAATTATCAACTTGTTACAGTTAAGCTATAAAGAAATGTTTTAACTGATAAAACTATTAATGTAAATTTTTGCAGCAAAGTCACTCAAAACATTAACAAATCAATTGAACAATAAAAAACAATCAAGTATGCGATACTGTGTAAAGTCTGTTAGGCAAATAGCTTTGGTGAATAGGCATTTCAGAAAACCTTTTTACAATCTTCATTGAATCCCATGTTTTTTTTTTATAAAATTTAGAAAAATAAAACACGCTGTATCATGTCTTCTCTCAAACAGCTGTCACTCACGTTTTGACAAATGACAGTCGAATCTTTGTCCCATTATATGCAAATGTTCACCCTCATGTACTGCGATTTCTGAGATAAATATTATTGATTGATCTAAAATTTGTATACATTCCAATAGGTGGCTGCAAGATGGTACCACAAAGTAAAACGATTTCCATTTAAGATTACTTACTATGAGTTTATGTACTCGTACTTTTAACAATACTAATATATAAAACGGGTGAGTAGTACCTATACCAATATATGAAATTTAGGATTGTGTATGTCTGTATGTAATGTTTTTACGGTTAAAGTACATAATCGATTACCTAATATGATGTTTGACCCATAGATTAATGATATAAATATCTATAAAAAACTAATGTATACTTATATGAAGCGAATTCGTTTTAAGAATCCTTTTTTTTATAAGAAGTAATCAAGTCACCAATGTTGGATGTTTAGGATGTGTCAGAACCTGATGGATCAAGCAGATGGCCCACCTGATGTTGAGTGGTAACTATCACTTATAACAACATTGCCTCGCAAGTCACGCACGTACTCCACTGCCCTGCGTCCATCAACTGCGAAGGCCACTTTGTATATTATATATAGGTATGTTGTGGTTTAGTTAGATAGTTAAAAATAGGAATAAGATTTACTTTAAAATTTAGAATCACTCTATTGTATTAGGTTAGTCCTGTAAAGATATAAAATCACTAAATTCATTTTCGAAAAATCGCTATCAACCATTTCGTGTGCAATCACATTGCACACAGTTTAGTAAAAATTTCATTTTGATCGATATTAGTTTTCCTACTTAAAAATTTACTTAAGTACGAAAACTAGTAAAGCAAACTTTTGAGTAGGAAAACATGTATCAATCAAAATAAAAATTTTACTAAACTGTGTGCAAAGTGGTTGCACACAAAATGGTTATAGCGATTTTTCTAAAATGAGTTTAGTGATTTTATATCTTTCAACATGTCGAAATGTGCGAGCGAGAGTCACATTAGCTCTTGTATTCACCTTAAAAGAAACACCAGCTTCAGTCTCTCAGTAATGCTACCTGACATAAAAATACTACTTCCATCCTTGTTCTTCTTCAAGTCTAAAGTAGAGACGGACATATTTTAATCTAGCGGATTAAATAAAATTTGGCTGATACTGTCAGTTCAGCCAAACAGTTCTGTGTTCCTTTCATCACCTTGGTTTTCAGCAAGTGTTTTATAACACATGAGTTGACAGCGTACATGTGGTTCCACATGCTTCATCTCATACTGACAAGGCTTGGAGACGACACTGCGAAACAAACATATAAGATTAATTTAAGTTACACAATCATAGCTACTCTTAAACAATTTAAAGATAAAGATAAAGATATTTATTGTTTATGGAAAAATAGGTACAAATTTGGTGTTAGGGGTTAAAAATTTTTGTTTCACTAGTCCAGCCTGACGGCATATAAAAATTTAAAAATGGATCTTAGATCTCTTTCTCTTGTCGTGTCACTAGTTTTTTTCGAAACAGTGTGGTGAAAGGCCACGACCTTAGGATCGGAAGGCGGGGCCGCTACAACTAGACCACTAGTGCTCTCGCAGAATCACACATACACAATTCCACTTTTTTTTGCCATCTTGAAATGGTACTAGTTGAATCTGTTTCCCCTAACATAATTAGCTTTGCTGTCTAATGAGACTTATTTTGATTTATCCACTTTTTTATTAGATGCAAAGAGATGCGGATGGACGACAAAGGCTACGAAAGTATGCGAAAGGATGTGAAAAGAAGCGAAAGGATGCGATAGGCGATTTATTTCTAAATTAAAAAAATTGTTAGCGAGAAGTTGTTTGACTGTTGTCAGCTCTTTACTGGCTAACAAGATCTGGCCCGCAACTTAAGGCGAAGACAAGAGCTAATGTGACTCTCGCTCGCACGTTTCGACATGTTGAAAGATATAAAATCTCTAAACTCATTTTTGAAAAATCGCAATCAACCAATTTGTGTGCAATTACATTGCACACAGTTTAGTAAAAATTTCGTTTTGATCGATACATGTTTTCCTACTCAAAAGTTTGCTTTTCTAGTTTTCGTACATAGGCAAACTTTTAAGTAGGAAAACATGTATCGATCAAAATGATTTTTTTACTAAGCTGTGTGCAATATGATTGCACACAAAATGGTTGATTGCGATTTTTCGAAAATGAGCTTAGTGATTTTATATCTTTTAACATGTCGAAACGTGCGAGCGAGAAGTTGTTTGATAGTTGTCAGCCCCTTAAAGCAAACGTACCATGACCGCATCCAATAACTTCGTTCAGTATTATCTTAGCGCTGGTGAATAATGTGCAATTCCCAATTCTCTTGGCTTCATCGTTGCTTGGTTCCAGCAGGGAGATGACAGGCTACACGTGGTCCCGCGCATGTTTCATCTCACGCAGACAGGCGGTGACACTGCGAAGACAAACAAACATGATTAATGTGTAATTCCGATAAAGTTCTGCGAGTGGCGAGGGGGAGTAGGTATGGTGTAACGATGTGGGTAAGGTAAATCTCTCTAAGGTAAAGTTTTCTAAGAAACGTAACCAAACATAAAACGGTAAAAACAATCAAACATCTATGAGTAACTTTTTGACAGCCTTCACAGCTCAGTTGGTAGTAGCGCTGCCTTCTGCACCCTAGGCTGTGGGTTCGATCACCACCGAGAACAAACATTTGTGTGATGATCATAGATGTTTGTTCTCTGTCTGGATGTTATTATATATTATAAAGTATGTATTTAAAAAAAAATAGTATAGAAGTATTATATCAGCTATCTGGTTCCCATATTACAAGCTTTGGCTTAGTTTGGGGCTAGATAGTGCTGTGTGGAAAGTCCACTAATATTTATTATTTATTTATTTAACTAAATATTGATAAACATTCTACATACAGCACTGACTTGCCCCAAACAAAGCTCATGTACTATGGGAACTAGATAGTTGATATAATACTTATTAACTTTTTTTTGAGACAGGAACAAACATTTATCTTAATCACACAAATGTCTTTCTCGGCTGGGATCGAACCCACGGCCTACGGCGCCGAAGGCAGAGCTACTATCAACTGAAGAAGTCTGTCGTAGATGTGTATTATAGAATTCCACAAGTGGCAAGGGGAAATTTAACGAGTTGCGCTTCTGCTCTCCTAAAAGTTGTGACCGTAGTATAGCGGTTATATCGTATTTGACCAAAAACTTATTAAAAAAAAACAGATTTTTTAAAGGCCGTCTTATAATGCCATCAGGCGGTTGCGTCTTCAGAAACAACAAAGGTAACTTAGGTAAGTCTGTATCAAATTAATCACGTAAATAATAAACATTAAAAACGTTACAAAAAATTAATACAAAAAATTATCAGTCAAAACGTTACAATAGCTAGGTATATCTTAGAAAAAAGCTTGGTATGTAGCCTAAAATTCGACTAATATCTATCAAGATCATTAAGATACATCTGCGTCAAAGTGCTAAAGCAATCTATCAACCTAATAGAGATGTCCAAAAACCTTTTGTTCTATCAAGGAAATGGAGAAACTAATGATTACGAGATAATGCGTAAGAAATGGACGAAAGGAACGAACACTTTCCTGAGTCTGTTCTGAAAAAGCGAAAAAAGGTTTCTTGATGGAGAGTCGAAAAAAAGACCGAATTTCGTCTCAAGAGAGTAAGACTACAAACCTGAGTATCCAACATTCCCCAGTGACAAACGTTATACGTGCTTAGCAGATTAACCAGATTTTCGACCTTGAACTCATGCGTGTTAAAGTCTAGTTTTCTTTCACTGAGATTATCCTTAGGTTGCTTTCAGGGATTAGAATAAAAACGAGATATCCGTGACTAGTCAGAAAGGGAGAGCGCACAAAAAGAGCGAGATAAGGATATGGCATTTTGATTAATACGCAGACATTGCTCAGAGCGGGCCGTGTACCATTGCTAAGTAATGACCACTCCATAAAGACATGGTTAAGGTTAAAACAAAATTACTTTATCAACGCCTTGTTTTTAATAAATATCCTGTTTCAGGAAATATTATTGTTGTTTCCAATACAAGAAATTGAGATGTTAAGAAGATGTTACGATTCGACCGCTTTATTGATAGCTACACAAATGATGTATTATTAAAATCATTTATTTCGTTAGTAACTTTTGTTTTTATCTATTTATTTCGTGTCTTGGAGAGTAATTTTATTACTGTAATTAATTAAAAGATTGTGTAGATACACTTAATTGAAATTTGATATACTATTACATTCAAGTTTTTTATTTTAATAAATTGTAACTATTAACAGCTTATAAATACATGTAACTTTACACATAATAAATAAAGAAGATTTGATATTAATGTTACTAAAAACTAGTTTGTACACAGAAATGAAAAAAAAACTAAATATGCTTAACCTTCAGACCCAACGGATATTAAAATGCTATAAAAAACCGCACAATAACAAAAGTAGGACGAAAAAAAAACAACTGAATGTAAATGCGCCTATGACATTCTCATTGGATAAAAAGGGTTAAGACAGCTGTCAGATAGAGCGTCGACCAAAGGAATGAGTAATAACTAGAGATAATCTCTGACAGATCCGTCTTATAAAAAGCCGACATTTTGACGTGGATAAATAAGAATTACATAGCTATATATCAAAAGGATTTCGGTTCCTGTTTAATTACCTGTATTCTCACAATGTGTTCTTTTTGCGTTTTATTCGATTAAGATCGCTTGGGGGTTTTTTATTTGCATTTCAATTAAAGACAAATATACTTTTTTGTGTAAGATTTTTGAAAATATATCGTCGGATCTTTAAATGCATGCATCTTTGTGAAGGCCTCATATGGGAACGTAATACAACCATGTCTATTTCGGCCGCCAAGTGTCTGTAGGTACGCCTCAAGTTGATGGACGCAGGGCAGTGCATCGTAGGCCACGTTTTATTATAGTGGTATTTTCGCTGAACTCTGGGCAGAACCCTGAAATTTCACAGCAGGTTACTTTGAAACTAGTTCTGGTCTTAATTAAATATATAGATTGAAACTTAAAATAAATTTGAGATCTCCCATTTTATTTCAACATGCTTTTGCTGTCTGTGATTTTTATTTTTACAGTTACTTACTTAGCAAATGAAACAGAGGTTTTTTTTTTAATACAAACCAAAGGTTAGGGTGTACCACCTCAAAGATACGCTATTTTTCAAATAAACATAGTATCCCTCTCCACTATAAACTTGAAAAATTCATAGAGGAAATATATTATCTGTCAAATTCTATTAGGTGCCTACTATAAGGATGCTAAAATCTACCCTTACCTTAAAAAAAAGATTTTTTTTATCCATAATAACATTATGTGATTTTATATCTTAATTGTTTTTAAATATGCGAGAAGTATTTGACAGTTGACAACCTCCTAATGAGTTTTCCTCAAACACGTACAGTTTCCTCAAAATACAGAAGGGTTCCGCATAATCAATTGTATATGGCTATGTCCAGCCACCGGCAGTTAGGTGGAATGGTCGCGCCATTACCAACTAATTCCATGTCATTTGCCTGCGGCGTCCAGCGACGGTCACCTCGCGTGATTCCTCTTTGATGACTTGAGGTACATGTGGTCGTCAGGTATTTTAAGACGTTCGCTTCGTGTATGTGGTTGTCTAATCTAATGTAAGGATCCGTTTATAACGCATAAACCATAGTTCACTTTGTATATAGTATTATTTATGAAGGTTAGAATTTTTAAATTAATAAAGCTAACATGCAAATCAGTATAATAATTATCCAACGCCCGAATTCATTCACTGCTAGGTATATCCCATTGTTTATGCCATCTTCCACGATCCTGTGTCAGCCTAACTCATTTCCGACCCGCGACTTGAGCTATGTTGTCCACCCGAGATGGGTGCATCTCGATGCAGGATGTCCTATGCTTCTGTAGCCGGTTCTTGGACATAATTTGGTTGTCGTCCTACTTCACTTGTCATCACCACTTCTTGCGATGTGTTCTGCCTTACTCCTTTTGAGCTCCGTAATCCGATCTCCGGCTTCTTGGACTACACAATAAATCACGCCCAATACATTATATTTTTGTATTTTTCCTTATTAATTATTAAGATTTACCAAGTCTAAACAATTTTTTTTTTTTTTTTTTTTTTTTATAAGTAATAAACCGTCCTTTGGCCACAATCTCACCTGATGGTAAGCGACGATGTAGCCAACGATGGAGCAGAACGGTCTAGGAGACACCTATTCACTCTTGCCTTGAAGAGACCCAAGTTGTAGTGATCAGGAAAAACAGACGATGGCAATGAGTTCCACTCTTTGGCAGTTCGCATAATAAATGTAGAAGCAAAGCGCTTAGTGCGAATGGGTGGTATATTTACCAGATATGGGTGGTACTGAGCCGTACGTCTACTTGTCCTGTGATGGAAAGGAGATGGTGGTATTATGTCGTGAAGTTCCTGAGCACATTCTCCAAAATGCAACCTATAGAATATGGATAGGCAGGCAACTTTGCGGCGATGTTCAAGACTTTGGATCTTAGTCTCCGCCATGTGTTGCGGACAATTATTCAAACCTTGACCCAACATTGACATTTGTTACATAATCTCATCCACTCGCCCGCACGCAAATGGACGGGATTATCCAGTAATGGCGAGACTATTCCAACTAAATGTGTTGGAGATATACTTGGAGTGCCTCGCCATCAATTTGTTTTGCTTCTGTCCGGAGTTTGTAGTTCTATGATTTTACTGCAGCAATAGAAACGTCTTTTTAGCTTGATTACTTTATTATATTCACTATTTCTTAAGACTGCTTACTTATTTATACACAAATAATAATAAAGGTTTGAGTTTAAAGTTTCATATAGATGTTTCATAAAAAAAAACTGCTAGTAATCAATCTATCTGTCAAAACAAACCCATGCAAAAATTTGTTTTCCTTTCGATTTCGATAAGATAAACTATAAAACAAAGAAAGAACTTATCCTGTGGGGCATGCCTCCATCAATCACTTCCAATATTTGCTATTGGCCATAATCTGTGTGCCCGACTCAGAGGGACACACTATGGGACAAAAATCGACTCTCACGGAAATTATATTGATATTCAATACACAATAAATGGGTGCTGTCAAAAACTTGCTGTTCGCTCCTACGGTCATCCCTAAGCTATCTGTGTCATTTGCTATTGGAAACGCAGGATGTACGCGTCTCGCTTTCACACCTTATTTGTTGTAAGAGAGAAAAGGACAATAGCATATAGTGGGTTTAGCTAGCCTTTGTCACGACGACTGAACTAATTTTTCATCATAGGGCCCGCGACAGTTACAAATGCGCCCGAACTGTCTCCGTCTTTAATAATACTTTTTATATTTTTTCAAGGGTAGTTCGCCCTCCTTCGAATGAAGATTTTCATCCAAAGGCTCGAGGAAAAGAATTTTAAGAAGCTTATACGAAATGTAATTCGCATAACATTAATTACGGACCAAATTCATTTAATTTTCCATCGATTCGAATAAGGTTTTATGTTACCTATTACGTTATTTCCTATTATGTAGTAAAAATAAAGTTATATGTTTGGTTATATTTATTTGTGACTGAATTCATATTATTCCATATTAATCCTACTTATTCATAAAATAAAAAAAATATATTCTTAAAGATGTTTAAATGTTTGTGACTCAATCACGCTCCAGGCTAAACAAATCTGAATTATGTTTAAACATAGTTTAAAGGTTATTGTAAAACGAGTAAACTATGTTTAAATTAGTAAATTTATGGTTAAACACAGCTTAAAGATCTATGTTAAATCATGAGTTTAATAAGAACTCTGCTAGAAAATAAACAAATAATACACTACCAAGTAGGACGAAATAAAGCAAACTATACTACCTAAAATATTGCTATTTTTAATCGATACCTACTCATTGATCAGGTCTAAAAATACCGTAATCTCCCACAATTTCCAATCTGCTAATATTTGAAATACTGTGAGTACCCCCTAAGCCAACAGGCGCAAGACAACACCCTCAGAATTATAATTCTCCCTCAGATCACGACTCCCTCAGATCACTTCGGTTCGCCCGATCAATCAATGTACGAATCTGTCATGTTAGGTTTATGAGAAAAATTGTTAGGATGCGCCCAAAAACCCCGGCCTCCCCTCTGTAAACATTTCGTAGGGAAAGGGTATTGGTATTTGGAATGCTTAATAAATGATGCGCTGATATTCAATATTTTGGGGCTAGTAACGTTCGTTTTATGTTTTTGAAAGTAAATACTTTCTTTGAAATGTCCACCTTTTTTTCTTTCCGTGTGTTATATTTTTAATACTACTTGTGAAAATTCGTTTTTTTTTCATACTACAGATGTTAATGGCCCACCTGATATTAAGTGTAGGTAGATGTAGTGTAATGTAGGCATATTATATAGGTAGATGTTAAATCTCATGTGCCTATAATTTTATTGACACCGGCGACTTTCAAACTGAAACACAGCAACAGGAATAAGCATAGTGGTAGTACTTCCCCGGACGAGCCCTTCACAAAGAACTCTACTACTAAGTATGTGCTGCAATATATGTTAGAAAGACGCAAAAATAGGCAATATTACTAAAAATACTTTGTGGAAATCATTTGTCTTACCTTTGGGAGGTCAATGCGACTTGGAGGTTCCCACGCCGATTCTACTACAATCAACCAACATACGGAAACTACCTCTTTATCTATATTTATTCTAAATTGTGCCTTATTACTACTAACATAGAGATCAGTAAAGGAGGAAAGTTTTATCAGCGGAAAGGTTTTTGTGGCCAAGACCTGTAGGTATTTCGAGAAAGTTTCCGCTAATCGTCTATAAAAAATACTAGCTGATCCACTAAGGTTTTTTCCTTAATTAATGTAGGTACTCAATACAGGAACCAGAATAAATATATGTACGACAAGCTGGTGCCCGCGACTTCGTCTGCGCAGGATTAGTCACACGATATCTTTATAAATTGTAGCCTATGTGTTATTCTGATGTATAAGCTATATTATTGTAAAGTTTCATAAAAAATCCATTTAGTAGATTTTACGTGAAAGAGTAACAAACATCCATTCATCTATCTATCCATCCGTACTTACAAACTTTCTCGTTTATAATATTAGTAGGATTGTTTTGGATTTCGGCTCTGACAAAAACTTTTAGGTAAGTACATGGGCGTGTTTATAAAATTCGGAAGAAAAGCTTAATGTAAAGCATAAAACTTAAGTAAATACCTCCTGAAGTTGTACCTATTAGATTTGTATGCGAGGTTCTTATAATCTTCGTGGGTCCATTATTATTTCTATACGGATCATCATCCATCGGATTATTTTTATGCCATTGGTTTATTCAAACTGTCGCTGTTATATAAGTAAAGGTTATCTGACGGACGATTATCTGTTAGTCCTACTAACGGATGATCGTAGAATAAAGGAACCGGCGGCAATCTATTTGGCCAACGTCTTATTTATTGTGAGTCTTCTAATGGTACAAGCTTTGGCTTAGTTTGGGGCTAGATATTGCTGTGTGGAAAGTCCACCAATATTTATTTATTATTTCAAAATCAAAACTAGAGGTACCAACCAAACTGCTCATATTTTTCACATGACGTCATAGGATTTGGAACAAGATCAATTGTGCAGTACCTTTTGAAAAAGTATTTTTTTAATACTTGGACTAAAACAGAAACTAATCGTTATAATTAAATCACGTTTTTCACAGAAACGCAATTAATAAAAAAAAAATCCTCAAAACTAAAAATTGGATTTGTGATGTTTTCAAAGGTACTTAACCTAATGTAGCCTCAGTCCATCAGATTGATATTGAAATACAAATGGCGGCCATGATTTAGTATTCATTTGACGTGATGGAGGCTTTGCTCCGGTTTAGGTTTCGCCGGGCGTCGTCTTCTCGTACATCATAGCGCACGCTCTAGATGGTAGTGCTGTGGGCACACTGGGATTTGGAAAATAAACGCTTACATAATGTTTGGGGTCAGTCCTCCGAGGTAAACCAGTCTGGCCAAGCTGGTCTAATTTGGCTAATCTTTCAGATGTATCCCTTTAGTGATAAACGCTCATGTCAGTACCGTAATAGTCTGAGGGAATGGAAAAGGAGTAATCCTATAAAGCTTGAAAGACAAAGTTATAATAGGCTCTTTGACAGGATGACGACATACCTCACAGCACAGTCGGCTCTCCCTTCTGCGGTGTAGGTAGTTTATTCGATTTCGACAAGACACATAAGGAAACAAACAAGCATGCCAAAACAAGTATGATTGAGTTTATTTGTGAATATTTATTTTAATTGGATTTTGTAGACTTTAGACGTACTCTTACAGAGAATTTTACGCAATTTCAAAATTTTCTATTAGAACTACTTTGATACCTATATTCATGCAATGTCAGTTTTTGTATTTTATTCTAATGATAAAGATATTACGATAAAAAATGTAACTAAAGTTTTTGTTTATGATCAAATTACTCGTCATTTTATATTCCTAAAAATAACTCACCAATGTTGATCTTTCTAACGATTTCTAGTTTAACATTGTCTAGTATAGGCAAAAAAAAAAGGTTTTATGTATTTTTCATCTGTGTATCTTTTCCCCATTATTGCTTGTACCTAGTGTATCCCTATCACAAGAGCTCGGTTGACGGGCGCGGGCGCGCGTAATCCCAAAAGATTTCCACTTGAAGCGAGCATCAACTCGGTCCCCGCCGCTACACATTCTAAATAATAAACAGGGTTGCTACCTACGCGAACCATTTTTATGTAATAGGTAACCAACAGAGGTACTCGTAGATATAATATAGCACGTACCTACATGCATGACGTAAATGATATTTGAACAAGCTTTACTCTCTTAGATTTCTTCAAGGACCTTAAGAAGCTGATGGTAGGGTACTTTTCGCTCTAAAATTTCAACATGACATAAATTCGTTTGGTAGGAAAACTTATTCTTGTTGTTCGTTCTTAATATTATTCTCTAAAACGCAGTTTTAGAGAATTTTCATTACTACTTCCATTTAGTGGTTTCGTATTTTCGAAAGTGTTTAAATCTGCAAGCTAGAAGTATCCTCGGTACACGAAGTGTGTGACAAGAATCCGTTAAGATGGTTAACGGATACCTACTAGTCACACACTTTTAACGAATGTGTTTATGCTTTTTTATTCATCTAACTGGCATCTCAACATCTATAACTTTATTTTATTCAATCAGCCTTAAAAAATCTTGCTCTGAAGCTTTGAAATTCAAAAACCGTTACAAACAAAACACTAAAGTTATAAACAAAAGAAAAACAGGAAAGGTTCCATTTTCAAATTTAAAAAATGGAACCGTACAACTCTGCGTCAATAAACTCGTAGCAAATAAAACTCCTTGGACGACCAGGATTGCATTGACATTAGGTGCATAACGAGTGCAATACGTCGACGGTCGCGTACCATCAATCGCAAGCCCGGCGGACCGGGATGCATGGACGTTACTTTCCACTGTCTGGAACTAGCTTAACAAGTATCCGACGACTGTTTTATCTGTGTCCGATTTTTATTCAGATTTCGAATTGTAGTGGAAAATAAATGCCCAATATTACTCCAAATACGGTGTTACTGCGTGAAACTTTGACGATAGTTACTTGTAAAGTAAATAATTATTATTTTAGCTATCTGGTTCCTTTAATACAACCTTAGTTTGGGGTTAGATTATGCTGTGTGGAATGTCCAATATTTATTTTTATTTTCTTATAATTTTTATATTTTACTACAGTTTTATACAGCAATTTTTGCTATTAAAATAATAAATGCACAATAGTCGCAATACATTTTATTTATTTTACTGATTATCTAGCATACATCCCTACCCTAGGTTAATATAAATTCAAAAAAATGTTATGGGTACTAGCTACTACTATGGAGACGTAATTTTGCGGAAAAACAATATTTACACAGCAAACAGTTACCGCAAAAGCGGACTACGGAAAATAAGTTGTTCGTCTATTCTATGAAACAAAAAGCAAAGTTTTGAAGGTAACCGGAAAAGCTATGGTCTGAAAGCGAGGAAATATATTTTCTGAAAATAATATTCTTGCTCTTCTAATTCATATACCTCAGGATGTCTCAAAATAATATTTTATATATTTACAATTAATATTACCCGCATAACTAAATATAATATGAATTAACAAAGAGAAGAAACATTTGTGTGATGAACCTAATTAGGTACAATATTAATATAAATGCAAATATAAATACAATATAATGCAATGCAATATAAATATGTTGGTTCTCTGTCTGGGTGTTATATAATATTATAAGTATGTATTTACAAAAAAAAGTATATAATGTATTATTTCAGCTATTTGGTTCCAATATTACAAGCTTTGGCTTAGTTTGGGGCTAGATAGTGCTGTGTAGTCCACCAACATTTATTTATTTTATTGGTGGACTATAATTCAAAATGGTTAGGATAAGGTTCTAGAGCTACCTATTAACGCTTGATTCAGAGAGTGTACAACATAATTATTTAAATGCAAGTTGTTACTAGATTATAATATAGGTATGTGATAAGTATATGTATAGATAAAACTAGATGTATATAAGGAAAACATCGTGAGGTAACTGGCATGTAGTAGAACCTAAAAAGTTCTAAAACATGTTTAAGGTGCTAGAAAGAAATCTCTTTAAGGTGCACTTAAAATCCTTTCACCACACTGTTTCGAAAGAAACTAGTGACACGACAAGAAGAGGACCTAAAGTTATTGTTTTTTTTTGTAATTCTACACGAACGCACATAAAATAATTCCACCTAACCCTTCCAGCTAAACGTTCCAGGTCAGAAACTACATAGGAAGCACTCACAAGACTGGTTGAAACATAAATCTGCGTCGGCGGCTCGGTCGCGTGGAAACTTTTTGAATTATTAGTTTTAATTTCCGCCTAAGATCCGTTCTGTCCCCGTATCTGTCAGCGTAGCAGAGGATGTACCCCGGCCTTAGGATGTAGCTATAATCTATAGCTTAGATACCTATATTTTACATTCAAACATTGTTTTAAAAACTGCCTGATTTGGTACTGTTCTGATTAATATAAATTATAGACTATTTTCTTTGAATATCTTTAATCATCTCAAGCCTGAAAAAAACTGCCATCTCATATTATAAAATGGTACCTAGATTAAGCATTGCGTAAAAGTGTGAATAATATTGTCGTGTAACACGACTTGTGGGAGTACTTAATTACATACTTTTTAAATAAAATACATAATAGAGCACTCTTTGTTTTCCTCATCTAATTAGCGTATTTTGTTTTTAATTTTAAAACTCACGAAATTCACAATCAACCCTTCAAGTTCTACACAATTTACACTCTCAATCATACACCAGCCTTGAAAAGGTGGTTTTCTTCAAAGCGGTGGCCGTACTTTTGAAAACCGTCATATCAGGCGCATCAATCGTTGATCTAACCTAAAGTTATATCCAATCAAATGTCATAAAAGTGACGGTAACAAAGAAATATTTCGTTCTTATCAACACTTCAAATGATCTCTCGTCGGTGACGTATATATTCGGGATATGAAAATGAATACCATAGGCACAACGTACTAGTGGTGGAGCAAAATCTTTACAAAACCTTTATGGTTTTAAAAATATTTTTATTAATGTCTTTATTTGTCCTGACTTACTAACTGGCATATCGTCGTGTCGTACGTATAGCCTTAAAAATCCTTAATTCGAAAACATTACAGTCATTTAAACCTATTACTTTGTTATTGCTTCGGGTAAAAAACTACTTCACCGAGTTAAATATTAATCCACTTTAAATTAAGACGCTGTGTTTCAAGAAACTTCAGCTTAAACATATCGGTGATCAGCAGAGTTCTTAGCACTCTATTAAGATACCAGTTTATATTGAATGGAAGCGTAATTATATACCACCAGCGCCACCGGCCGCTGTTGATTTTGAATCGCAGATGAAAAGATATTTTTGAGTAATGTGCACGTGTGAGTGCGGGAAAATTCAAGGTTTGTATTATGTGATTTGCGAAAGTATACTTAAGTTTATAAAAAGAGTGAAGCGTTTTGACTTTGGGTAAAGTTATTCTAACGCTTTTTTGAATAGCGCTAGTATATGTATACCAAGGAGATAAATCTTTGTAAATTGTCTCTTACGTGGCTAACCATTAAAAGAATAAATTTGAGATGCAATAATCATAGCAAAAATTGTTCGTATAATTTTTTTATCCAAGTAGGTAATAGACAAAAATGACGGCAGTTTAATATTTATAACTTGACAAATATTTTACTAAAAAAAATACTTTATGCAGTCATTTGCATCCTTATTAACTCCTTACCCGTAAAAAGCTTATTTCAATAAATTTGATAAGATTTTTCATAACTATACTTATACAATACTTTTTTTCTATCACAATTAAAGAACATAATCTTTAGAAGAGGAGTATTATTGTTTTTTTGCGTCACGAAAGGTATTTTCCTTATTTACTACGTGAAATAGCAACAACATTCGACACAACATCAGCCGAGCCGATAGGATTAATAAATTTGTCTAGTGGAAACAGCGCTTTCACCATTCTCCCTTTTTGCGTGTGTTTCCACATTTTTCACGCCGTAAATCATATTTTTTCACCGGCAGCGCTTTTTGCTCCGTCCTTCGGTTTGGTCGGGCGCACTGTCATTTTTTTCACTCGAACATTCGAGTTTTGCACTTGGTCATTTTACTCGTGTTTTGTACACGGAATTTATGATTAATACGTTAGTTTGAGTTCAACGAACTTTGTAATTGAAGCAGCGGGTGTTGATGTAATCATTTTAATTTCGTATGGATCCGCGACAGCGCACTAATTGATAATCAACAAAGATGGCGTTGAATTGAGTAAGTAGTCAAACGATATCGTGAAAAATACACCTTCAAGACTCCAACAGGGACGACAGCGCCTTAAATCTCTCAGCGCAGTAAATTTTAATTTAGCTACCACAATGAGAACAATTTAATTTAATTGCCAAATCATTAAATTAAGCACTCGAATATTAGTCAGCACTATTAACAGAATTAATGATGGCGGAGATACAAATAAAGAAATCATCGACGTATCTATCTTGTAGAAAATATAGCGAAGAGTGTACATTAATACGTGACCATAAATTAAAGCGGGGCTTAAAATTAAGACAACAAGCCTCTTTAATCTACAATAAATGGTGGTCGTCGCTCCGAGACCGGTTCAAAGATGGAGGCGTAAAAGAAAAAAAAGAATAATCCGGTCCGGAGCGGGTCCAAAATATGATAGGCATCCATAATACAACATGGCCGCTAAGCTCCTACATCTCTCTCTGTCTCACATGCGCGTTTTATATAATGCTATCACACTTTATTAAGGTTGACCACATGTGGAGTGTTCCGCTAAGCCTAACCTTGATATCATACTCTCGGTTATACGGGGTGTCCTTGCGTAATAAATAACAAATCTAGATAAAGTGATATAATGACATTCTGTTTCACATTTAGTTATTTTTGTTTGAAATTTATAAGATTTCTATATACCTATTACTGACCTGTATTGGCTTTAACAGCTTTATTGTCTAAGTTTTTTTTTTATAATTTGGTTTTCTCATTTTATTTTTTTAGTATTTATCAGCGAGTTGTTGATTCTGTTTTTAAATACAAAAAATTAATAATGTAACTGTTTATATGATACAGAACCATGCACTTAGGAAAATTTATGTTTACATAACTTTGAATCTACAAATTGGAGCACCCACTATCTGATCCCACTTGTGACCATCGCGCGACCACAACATTCCATTATTACGTACCTACGTCTTATAAATAAGCTTTATATGCGTACCTGCCGATGCCACGATCTAACAAAAAAGAAAAAATATCGTGTTGACATCTCTCTTAAGTTATTTATAAGTACACGCTTTGAACGAAGGTGTTTATGGTATAAAATTTATTATTTTTAAATAGATGTTTCGTTTTCTAACGCAAAGAGCCTGTCCACGATGTTGAAGTGCTGGCTTGTGAAAGAAAATAAATTGAACCCGCTGTATGTCGTCTATCATTCGCATTTTAACATACTGTAGGTATCTAAATAATTGTTTTTGAGAAAAGAACTGTCGCTTATTTATTGTTTCATGGAAAATATTATGTTTGGACAAAATAACAGGATATTTTATTTTATAGCTCACTAAATAAAAAAATACTTTGACTTACCTTACAAAAAACTTCAAGTTATTTTGTTTATTATTAAGGCTTGTAATAATTTAACTGTTACACATTATATCTATTTAACTGCTTTTTTTGATTTAACACGATATTGTAATTTATATTTATTATTAACTTGAATCAGACTGACCGCACCAAAGTACACTGCAAAACTGACTTTGAATCTAAAGAAAACGAAACTTCCTCTTTTGTATTGCGAATAATATGCAAAACTACCTATTAACCCGCAGGTGGTCATTGTCCTTTAGACTTTTGTCTACAAGTCCCAAAAAAAAAAACAAAAGTGTAACAAAGCGGCACTTTCGCTTGCATTCTTGCGAATTTCTTACACCTTTACTTGGCTTTTTGCAAGCAAATATTCAAAAACTTTGTTTAACGTTTGTGCCCTTAATGTGGTTGTAAATCAGTAAACACTTTCTTTTGAAATAGAAAGTACCTGATACAATTTAGCACAGTTTAGTAACGGTTACGGTTGGAAGGTGTGTTCGAAAGTTTTCAAATTTTATTTTAAACAAGTTGCGGCATAATTTTTTTTTTGCGTCGCTAATGGAATTTTTATTGTTTCTATTTGTTTAGAACAAATGCCAATCGCAATTTGCCATCTCGACGTCAAAATTACAGATAAGATAGATACTAGCATCAAAACCAAGACGCAAGTAATTTTATTTCAAGGATAGTTACTCAAAGATGGTGAAACCAGACCTTTAATCTTTATAAGGTCAAACCGAAACGCGCGGAAGTAAGATTTTGGCCCTGATTTTCTGATAATTTTTATTATATGTATATTCGCAATGCACAGACTCGTAAATTTGAGATTAATGAAAGTAAATCGTTAAAAGCTTATCAACAAACCAAATTTGTTTTATTTCTTACGAAATAAAAACGGTTTGTATGATATAAATATATCTTATAAAAATATTGCAAAAGCTCACTATAAATACAATTCGTATCGTATTAATAACGAAGAAAACATCTGTTATTGCAGTTCGAGCGATAATGAGTTGCATTTAGGCGGGCGCTGTAGTGTATGCTATGCTATACTTGCAGATTTATACTATAATGTTATCAAACTCAAAGCCAAATATATTTATTTAATTGAATTACAATTATAACTTAGAAACGTCTTATAGCTAGGTGAATCTAGCTATAGAGTGTTAGTTATGAATGTGGATGGATATAGGAGTAGAGGAAGGCCAAAGAAAAGATGGATGGATTGTGTGAAGGATGACATGGGTAAGAAAGGAGTGACGACTGAGATGACGGATGATAGAGGGAAGTGGAGAGAAAAGACCTGTTGTGCCGACCCCACATGAAGTGGGTTAAGGGCAGGAAGATGATGATGATAGCTAGGTGAATCTAGGTCCACGTGACCAAGCCTAGACGAACAGGCAACAAACTTTGAAATCGTGATGCAACTTAAAATAATACCCAAACTATATATTAGGTGATCTTTTGTTAATATTTTCTTTTTTTTTCTGAATCGTCTTAGTAGTTTCACCATTCAAACCCACCATTAATAGATTTTAATATGTCTGTTTATCCAAGCATTTATAGTTCGCATATAGCTTAGTGTAGAGTGAGAGAAAATAATATTTATTATTATAATAGAATTGAAAAACTGATTGATTGAGATCAGTGGAGCTATCTCTAGATCGTACACAACATTTTGCATATAGCTCAACTGTGTTTTATGTGTATTTTATACATGTTGTAAATACTTGTATCTACTAATTGTAATTTTCCTAGAATTATAATAGTGTATGTTTATAAAAAATCTTTATTGTGTCTCTTAAAAGCTTATACAAAAAAGCTGTTATAAACTGCTTGTGGCTGTTATAAAAAAGGCCACCGCTCAGCATTTATAAATTATTTATTACAAGCTGGTGCCCGCGACTTCGTCTGCGCAGGATTAGTTACACAAATTGTAAAGTTTCATTAAAATCCATTCCGTAGTTTTAACGTGAAAGAGTAACAAACATCCATCCATCCATCCATACTTACAAACTTTCGTGTTTATAATATTAGTAGGATAGTCTCATAGCATATCTTGCTGTGCTTGGATTCCTTGACGGGCAACAGATGCAACTTTTATGAAAGAGATATTGTTTCGAGTCGGAAGAGAATATCATCGAACAAAGTATTCATTGATACAATCATTAATCTAATTTTGTGAGGTTCTTCAGCCATGAGGATTTGTTATGAGATAGTACTTTAGCATTTATATATTAGTGGGAAGTAGAAAGTAGGATATGATGACATGTTTTGAACTTGTTATTAATAACAGTATTTAGGTAATTTTTATATTTTGTTTGCTTATAAAATAAGAATGTTGGGTATGTTTATAATAGTCATGAAAAATATCTCTCCGATTTTGTTAATTATTATTATGTTCATCAGAACTCGAATCTAAAAGGAAGTTTTCGGAAAAACGATAGATCATTTTTAGGTCTTTTATACCACTTTCTGATGCAACAGGCTGATGGCCCACCGGATGTCGTTTGACTGCCATCTCACCTGATGGAAAGTGAAGATGCAGTCTAAGGTGGAGCACGCTTAGCTATAATCCACTGGTTCACTCTTGTCTTGAATATTCCTAAGTTATAATGTTTCGGAAATACCGACGACGGTAGAGAGTTCCACTCCTTGGCAGAGAACCTATGACAAAGAATTGCCTCGCAAGCCACGTAGGTACTCTATAAACTTGCTCTACGATGCACTGCTCTGCGTCCACCAACCATATAGATGTTAAGCCTCATGTGCTGCAATTTCACTGGCAATACACACAGCAATCTGCTTGGCTTCGTTTGTATACAACTTGAGTTTTGAACTCTATAGGTGTTACAAGCTCAAGTGTGAACTTCAACATTTGACCCACAGCAGGCACCAAGAACAATGCAGCTAAATTCCATAGAAACACCATTACCGAATAGCTGAATGCACCATCAATCAACACCATGGCCGCACCATGGCGGAACACGACCCCGTCTCAGTTCCATGTCATTAATCAGTATCTATAAATATTGTGGGTGAATTTTGACTGGTTTTAAGGTTATAGTAACAACACAGCTGGCTGGGAGCTTATAATGTTTTTTTATATTTTATTATAGAATTTGTCCGGCGAAGTACCACCATACCTATTTTTGTCGCAAATCAGTGATGTTTGCGTTGGTGTGTTTCAAGTATGGGTGTCAGCCAATGCAATTAGTGTTCCCGCGCACGGGCCTCCGGCCACAACCACAAAACGCCGCCACTGGCATATTTCCTGTAGTTTTCATACGAAGCGCGCAGCGACGATTTGTAGCGTGTGGTGGCTACCGGCGTCAACCGTGTGCGGCGAGTCCATATAAAATGTATGAAAACTACAGGAAATATGCCAGTGGCGGCGTTTTGTGCTTGTGGCCGGAGTAGGGTTGCCAGATACTGGCTTATTATTTCCTGGACATTTCTGGGGTTACAAACGGAGTTGGAGTATTTAGAGTCCAAATCCAACTACAAATGTTTGCTGTTGGACCGGAAATACAAAAAATATTACAAAAATGCTAGTTAGGTACTTATTTTAAAAGAAAAAACAAATGACTTTAAAAACATATTTATCTACATCTACACTAATATTATAAAGAGGAAACATTTGTATTTTTGTATGTAACAAATAGGCTCAAAAACTACTGGTCCGATTTCAAAAATTCTTTCACCATTAGAATGCTACATTATCCTTGAGTAACATAGGCTATATTATATTTTCAAAAAAATCAGGGATCCTTACTAAAACTCCAATAATGTAACCCAAGGTGGAAAACAAAAACCTTACATCGCGTGCGCTGCGAAAACTATTGATGATAGAACAAAATAATGTACTACGATTTTGTAGAACACGTCATCATCTACAAAAAATGTCGCGACAGCATATGTCTAACCATAAATCATTTCATATTTAAGACGGTTTCAATACCTATAGATAACTTCTTAAATTTTTCAAATCGGACATTCCATTCAAAAGATATGACGAAATTAAAAATGTTAACGGTCCACGGGTCACGCATTGGGTGCGATTTCACTCACTCAAGGAGAAGGCCGTGCAAATGTATGAAATAAGTAGACGCGAGGCTCGAACCTACGGTCTAAGTTTATCCTAAAATGTTCAAAAAATTTATGACCACCCATGCGAAGCTGGGACAGGCCGTTGGTTTTTTATAAAATCTATAGGTAATTTTTATTCATACCATACAAAATCACATATTAGAATGTTTAGTTCCAAATAAAAATTAAGCTACTCTTTAAATAAAAATCGTCTCGGCTCGTCCGAGGTACGAGTATGCGTGCCGCCCCTTGGTGTCGTTACTTTGTGGAAAAAAACTAGTGATCATGAATTCCGGGACAGTAAAGTGTAATTACTGGACACGGGACCAGACGTGAAATTCCGGGGCTTTCCCGGAAATCCCGGCAATCTGGCAACCCTAGGCCGGAGGCCCGTGTGCGAGAACACTTTTAGACACATGAGACTTTGACACCTTAATGTCTTAGAGATTTGTACATAAACAACGTCCCCTGTGGATGTGAAATGAAATGATATAATGATTGTTCTTATATAATGATTAATTTCCCTCTTGCTTCTTCTACTTAATTACTTTTAATTCGTCATTTCACTTATCAGACAGCTTAAGAGCTGATTTAACCATGCTCTGTTAGTTACTAATAAAGGATTAACAGGCCGTTAAATCTAACCTTAGATGCCAAACACGACATATTTAACGGCCCTTTAATCCTTTGTTAATCTAACAAAGCGTGGTGAAATCAGAGCTAAACATTTCTAGAATAGTTACCATACCTCTATTCAACTACAAAGAAAATCAAAGCTTTAAATTCGCTACTCCAACATAGTATCACTGGTATTCCAACCGCTCGCACTGACGAGCCGAACAAACATATTGCATACCTATCAACTTTATGTGCAGACACTCTGTTTAACGCTTTCAGAAATGCAAGGCATTAGTTTGATATCGATTTAGTCATTTGGCTTCAAGTTTGATGAGCAACCCGTTATGTGGTAATTTACTTTGAACTATGGTTTGAAGTTTCGTTTTATTTGATCGTGATTTTTATGTAGTTTTGAGTTAATTTGAAAGCTTTTTCTTTCAATATAATCATTCTAATAAACAAAAAAAAGTTTTTAACACAAGTTAGTTTATCATATAGATTTAAGACCTGATTTCTGACTTTTTTTTATTTAAATAGCTGATGGAACACGCAGATTGCCCACCTGATGTTAACCATCACCTATAACACAGCATTGCCTCGTATGTCACGATAGAAACGTGCCCTACGATGCACTGCGTCCATCAACTTGAGGCATATAGATGTTTAGCCTCATGTGCCTGTAATTACGTAGCCTTAGTTATGTATACCTCAATAAAAGAGACCGCAGTTTCCCACCAAATTTGATAAATTAATATGAAATATTTCATTATAGATTAGCACTAAGCTAAAAAAGTACATAAAATTATTTGAAAATTAATCAACTAGCATTTAGTCGAAAAGTTATAGCTTGGACTAAAAAAAATTAAATAGGACCAAGATGTTATTATTTAGATAGTTTCCATCAAACAAAACATCCGTATCATGGGAAGCATGATTAGCATCAGCATCACTTGTCGGTCATGACAGGAATAATTTTGTCCAATAATAGGGGAGGTCACCCTAGGGGTACATATGCGGGTCTCGCTATTTGCCACACGATTATATGCTTAAATCTTTAGAGAATAAGGTCAAAAAGATGACACGATTGGCAGTGTACTATGGCATGCAATTGGATCGCGTTTCAACTATTGCATACCGCATGCCAACGCCGTGTACCGATATAAGCTGGGTACATGCTTGCGACAATCTGAAGCGTAGGTTGTTTTTATTTAATTTGAAATCAGAGAATACATTCAGATCTATTTTAAATATAATATATGTTATGAAAGTCATAGCTAAATTAGTAGAGTAGTAAACACAGCATCTAATAAAATGTATATGCATGCTTATTACGTTGCTACAGCTACCCTTACATAACGAAGATAAAATTTAAAGCAGAATTACTTACTGGTTTTAAATCTCATTTTACAGTGAAAGAGTTTAAGGCGAATATAAGAGCTAATGTGAATCTCACTTGCTTCGCTTTACTAGTTTTCGTACATAAGCAAACTTTTGAGTAGGGAAACATGTATCGATCAAGATGATTTTTTTACTAAACTGTGTGCAATGTGATTGCACACAAAATGGTTGTTTTTAAAAAAGTGAGATTAGCGATTTTATATCTTTCAACATATCGAGCGAGAGTCGCATTAGCTCTTGTATTCGCCTTAAGGGTACACTTGCCACATTACTTTTCACTCGCACATTTCGACTTCCAATCAAAAATTCTTCTTAACAAAAAGTTTTCGTACTAATGCTAACTTTTTAATATGGAAACTTGGTTGGATCATAATTATATTTTTGCTGAACTGTGTGCAATGTGATTGCTCACATCCTGGTTGTTTCCGATTTTTCATGAATAAGTAGGTACCTACAGTGTTTTTATGTCTTTAAAAATGTGCGTGTGAAAATTAGGTATACAAGGTGTTCCAATAATTGTGTATATAAACTTCAGGGGGCTAAAGTACCCATCAATATGAACAACTTTTTCTAAGGAACCAAAACTGTGAACGCGAAAAAAAAAACAGCTGTTTCATACAAAAGTTCAATACCTACCAGGCTAAAATGTATGAAACAGCTGTTTTTTTTTTCGCGTTCAAAGTGTTGGTTCCTTAGAAAAAGTTGTTCAAATTGATGGGTACTTTAGCCCCCTGAAGTTTATATACACAACTTATGGAACACCTTGTATAAGCGGTAGTATTTGCCTTAACCCGTGCGTAGCAGAGACAATAATATCCACCAGTTTCAAATAATTTCATGCAATGACAGTTTTCGCATTCCTGAAACAAGTTTAACTTGTGTGACGAAATCCATTTGTCAGCTTCGATCGCGCACGCTGTGCTTCAGCAAATGCTATGTGATATGTGATCGTTTTATCCCACGCCTGTTTTGACGTCGCAAAAGAATTTTGGACGGATCTGAAAGTCATTAAAATGTTTATAATATTGTGCGACGATTTATTTACTATTGATGTAGGTGTTAATCTAATTTGACTGCTGTCTGACCGTATAACTGTTATTCTATATTTAAAATTCAAATGTTTTTTTCAAGTCCCAGTATTCATATTTATAGTTGATAATTTAAAGTGGTAATTCAATATTTTTAAAGCAGAATTTTTACAACAAAAAACTACTAGAAACATACGCAAAAGGTAAACAATTACTCGTCGTTACGATTTCTAAGTAGGTCGGAACTTTAGCGTTACATACTTTTTTACAGATGATAAGTAGCTTATTAAAAAAAAAACAAGATACAAACGACGGTAACTGGACCTAAAGAGTACTGAATGCTGGAACTCCACGAAACAAAAGACAAGCGAAAACGACACAAGAATTTAATCAAACAATCGATAGTTTTCACCGCACACTGAAATCGATTACCACGAATCGATACCCCAGAGGAGGTAGGGGGAGTAGGGTACTGTCTCTGCAAGCGGCGTTGACTAATCGAGGCGCGTCCGCGCGGAATAAGACTGATTGCACCGGAGCTCGCCTATGCCTGCCTGCTATGTGGTTCCCTCCTACCTACAATAAGGTTGTACCACGTCGTCCGGACAAGGCTATCCGGTCAACTGCCTTACTTTACCACGAAATGTTAAAAACTACAAGGCCTAGAGATCTGAAATATGGCACAGCCACTCTACAATAGGTAGGCGCTTACAAAGGAACAATCTTTAAAATCTGAACCCCAAGTGTCAAAGGGGTATCAAAGTTTGTAAGCTCTGTTTCTTCTGTTTGGAATTCCATTAGTAAAAAAATAAAAATTGCAACGATTTATATAATGAAGATGATTATGAAGATCGTTAAGATTGATTTAAGGTTATGTTGCCACACTTCACTTCATCACTCGTTAATGAGTGACATATAACTGAGTGTATGTTTTTACGTGTTTTTATTACGTGCTATGCTTTTTTGTGTGACGCATGACTTTTGTTGCAACATGAACATGTTGCAAGATGCAACATCTTTAGTACTCTGTATTTTTTTGAGCATAATGAATTTATACCTTAATCATTTCATTTGATCGCTCCAAACAATATTTGTACAAAAGGAGAGTTTATCCTAGACAGCATTTTCTACTAGCCAATCTTGACAGGTGAAAAACAAGAGGTTTGCGTAAGCTGAGAGAGAGAATTTGGTATTAAATAATTGTGATTTTTACACATGATTGACAATTATTTTCTCCGGCTTTTAGTGTCTTAAGCTTGCAGCCCTACCAACCGACATTATTTAAGAAATCAGCTCGCTCAGCCGGCAACAAAGGGAGTTTTTGCCGCCCACGCAACGTGCTTTTGAAAGACTTATTACGTAAACTAAGTGCTGCGTAATGTTATCAAGGCATTTGATTTGAAAGAATCAATTGGGACTTGATACATTTAGTGCTTTTTCTATTTATTTTATCAACACAGATTTAGAAGGTGAAAAGTTACACAAAAGGTGAAAACGTTCAAATCACACTATTTTTTTCAGAACTGTTTTTTTTTAATTCTTCTTCTTGAAACAAGACACATTTAACTTTCTTCGGCCAATATGTAGCCGCCTCAATGGCCCTTTCCTTTTTTTTATCTGTTAAACTAAACTTTGTAAATAAGTATTGTTTTCAAATACCTATTTTAATATATTTTCTAAACCTTTTCGTGTTTCCTTTGGGTAAAGGAAACACGAAAAGTTTAGTTACTTTGACTATGACACAGTTGCGACCAAACACCAAACAAATCCAATAAAAATACTTCGTACGAATTATGCTATAAATTAAGTAATTATTATCCGTCTTCAGATCAAGTAAGTAATTGTGACTTAAGTGATTGTCCTCATTAATCAATAATGCACGCTCAATGAATACAAGCCAAACACGCCTACACTACTCAATCAAGTACCTACTTGAGGATTTTTTGTCTCGCTTTGACGGTATAAGAAAATGTGAGAGAAAATAATGATAGTGCGTAATATCACGCACCTTACCTCTTATTCAACTATAATTTTGTTAAACTCTTCGAAATGAAACAATATTTTATGATGAAACGATGAACAAATTGTTCTAAAGTCAAAGTCAAATGTTATTTATTCAATTGAATCACAAGGATAACTTTAAGATGAATCCAAAATACCAGTTTCTCGCAAGAACGTAAAAATCATGTTATACTGTACTATGCATAACATTTGTTATAAGTTTTTTTTTACTGAACAGAGAAGCGCTGATGAGTCGTCAGACAAACAGCAATTGTTTCATTAATTCGAAAAAAAAACCTTTTCAAGTTTTTTAATTCAACTAAAGAGTGATATGTATTTTTTGTCATTGTACTGTTATCATTTGTTTGTGTTTGGCAATTTATTGATATAACATTTACACTTTTTCTGTAACATTTTAAAGTAAGGCAGAATAACTTAACCAGCATTGCACAATATTTTCGCCAGTACTCGTAAACAAAACATTGACCACCTCTCCGTTATTACGTTATCGATGAGCAAACCTAAGTTTAAAGTCAAACGACTTGACTGGACAATCTTGTACCAATTACAGACTAAACTCAGGCTTTAGCCGGCATCGCACAAATTACTGTTGTTGAGAACAAACTATGTAGCGAAGATTGTAAGGACTTTCGTAACAGTGTTAAGGAACGGCGACCCTGTCCGCGCAAAAGTATTGACTATAACAGTGCTAACGGATAAATGGATTATTATAGAAGATAGATATAGATAGATGGAGCGCATACATTATACTGATATAAAACATGCATATAGGTACCGAAAAAAATAAAATTTAACAGCCTTCACAGCTCTGTTGGTAGTAGCCTTAGACTAACCTCCATGGTAGTAGCTCTGCCTTCTGCGCCGTAGGCCGTGGGTTCGATCCCCACTAAAAACAAACATTTGTGTGATGAACATAGATGTTCTCTGTCTGGGTGTTATTATATATTATAAGTATGTATTTACGAAAAAAAGTATATATGTATTATATCAGCTATCTGTTTCCCATATTACAAGCTTTGGCTTAGTTTGGGGCTAGGTAGTGCTGTGTGGAAAGTCCACCAATATTTATTTATTTATTATTTGAAAACAATAAAATTAATTCAAATAGACTAGAATAAAAAGTCGTCAAGTTAATGATACTAGCAGGCCCTTAGTAGAATCAGTCTCGATATCTAAGCTCAAATGTATGCAATAAAGGACTGCCTCATTTTGTTACATAGCATTATCTTATTCCGATAAACTTTATCAAAATTCATTACCTATATTTTATTCACGTGCCAGTCTTTTATCGCGAGTTTTCTCACTACGACATTATAATGAAGAGTTTAAATTTAGGAGTAATGGTTGACCAATAAGATAAAAGCGAGAGGGCTAAGATTGCAAAGATAATCGTTCTATTTTCTAAGACCTTATCGGTTAGAAAATAGGGTGGAGTATCCAATGGTTCTGTGCAAAGATAAGTTGGTAAATTGGTAATGACGGACGCATGGACGGCCGCATACAAAGTAGTCGGCTACCAAAATAAAGTTATCTGACGATACATCCCTATATTAATGGCCAACTCGTTACTTGGGTATTGAGACGTTTGGGATCACAAAACTCAATTATTTTGTTTGGGATATTTGGATAAATAATTATGACCTTCTATCAAACACTACCTTGAATATTATATAATTAGACATAGACATAGACATAGACATAGACAATCATTTATTTGCCACAAGAACACACAACACATACAATCAGGCTTAAAATACATATAGACGTAGATAAAAAGGTACAAGAAAACAATTATGAAAAAAGACAACAAAAACAGGTTTTTTATAAATAATAATTATAAATCAATTTAAAAGGCATATAAAATTAAAAACATAGACTTACATGATACAGAAGTACTAAATATATAAACTAATACCTAACAGAAGTGTTGTGTGCTACAGCAGCAAAAAAGGTCCCGGCTCAGCATTATGCTTTACCGTCCGAGGACAGCTCAGCGCTGTTATTCTGCCGGCACCTCCGGCCCAGTCACTCAACCCTATGAAAAGCAGTGTCATTGCAGCAGATTAAAATTTGGCGAATCATAATAATAACAATAAATAATAAAACTATAATAATTGGATAACTTACAGAATTGAATAAATATAATATCGAATATTAAATAACATTAAAAAAGTGACTTTTCGTGTATTAACCTACGTGTATGTGTAAAAGTGTGTGAGTGAGTTCTCCTGATTACACAAGTCTCATAAGAGCCAAGGTTTCACAAGAGAACCCACCCATGTGTATGCGTGAAATAAGGGTTTAGTGTTAGTGTTTAAGTATGTTGCGTATTAGTGTGATTTGTGTGATGTTGATGTGTGAATGTGGAGGCTGTGTGTAAATATGTGTATATGGGTGAGCTCCCCTGACAACACAGGTCTCTTCTTGTGTAGGTATAACTTGAGTATTAAATATAAAAAAGACTGACATTCAAAAAGCTCAACATGTGAAAGGCCTACTACAACTATTTGTACCAGACAACCCAGTTTTTTGCAATTGAATTAGATGTTTTTGATACTGTTTTTTAAAAGAATATTTAGATTTAAGCTGACGAAGAGGTGGTGGTATATTATTCGAAAGTATGTGGTTCAAAATGTCATTTTTTTTCATGATCCAGTGACGACAGGATAAAGTTTTATAAAACGCGTTATGTTCTGGAATTGTATGTCGGTTAATTTGGAAACGCTGTCTTTTCGTATGGATAAGGGTTATCATAATGCAATAATAAAGTAGATAATTTAACGAATAAATATGTTTAAGTCCTTAAATAAAATAAAACCAAACCCACCGTCTTACATGGAAAACAAAATTGGCAAATTAAATAAAGCTACCAGTGTTCAATGGAGTTCGAATAATAAAGTGCCTCATTTTTTTGATATTTTTTCGGCCGCATAATGCCTACACGATCTTAAACTTGCTGCGGTCGACAAAACCACGACTCAAAGAAATATTTTATGTCTTCATTTTATTACAGGGTCATGTGACACCAAAATATATTTAAAATAAAAATAATATATTTTTTTATTGATCGTTTGAATGTTATGTGTCTTATATGTGGGTAACCAGAAACCAGAAACACTAGGTAGGTGAAGTACCATTAGTTTAGCTTGCTTAGATTGCCTGCCAGAGTGCCTGCTTGCTTGCTTAGAGTCCTGCTAACCTTTCGTACACTGACGGTCACTTAAATGTTGAACATTACTGAATAACGAGAGTTCAGCTCCACAACCTTTCTCAGGTATCATTTCCAAGCACAATCGAGCGTTTAGTTAGTCACCATAATGGGTCCTCTACAATAATAGTCGGCAATCACCGAGATCTCTATCGTTTCGGTCCGTAAACACAGCTACGGCCAATGTCTGCGGTCCCAGACTATAATTTGCCAGTTTTCGCCGCCTAGCTGCCTGTAATTTTACAAAAACATCGACCAGCTTGAAGACTTCATTCTGATGTTTTAAAATATCCTTTTTTTGTTGTGGATAGCGCATGATTGGCCTTCGGTTATGTAAGTGCGCATCAAAATTACACTCGCGTTTTTCAACTTTTGTAACGAATTTGTGTAGATGTTTTTGGAAAAAGGTAATGAGCCATTACTGTAGTTTTGTTTACACACGTATAGTCTCGGTTCATAGAGACCTAATCTGGTAACCAAATGTTCATTATGATGCAAAATCGTGGCTATTGCATATGTTTTCTTGAAAAAATATCTTTGTGGGCGAGCGTCGAAATGTGCAGGGCACACGTCGAGGTATTCAAATGAGGCGTGCGTCATAAACGTCAAAAAGGTTCATAAATCATAAAGGACGCTGAGACAAAAGGCTCCGCACTAGGCCTTGGGCACTGGAAACAGGTCAGGATCACATGTGCTTCTAGTTCTTTGTCCAGTTTTGTGCAATCTTCCGGGTTCTGTGGCGCCTATTGTGAAATTTGCATGCAAATTTTTTTGGTGCGTATTTTTCGATATTTCTTTGTTTTGTTTTTGTTGCATATTTCGCAAAGCGGTAGCTGTTTTTACTTACTGACAGATCCGACTCTTTTGTGTAACTTTTGAAGATTTACAATGGTATTTTTAGTAGACTAGCTACATAGGCAGATGGAATTCGTCACTTTTACTTACGTAGATTTAATGTTTCTAAAAAAGTTATCGAAAGTAAATTGAAGAATTCCCATCAGTTCGAAAACGTGAGATTACAATGGCAAAATAAGAATATCACAAATCGAATTCATGGGAAGTCGAACGCGTCCACTGGACAAATCACCGTGTCACTTCATCCATTTACTTGCAAATTTCGCGCAAAACTCGTGAAAAAAGCTCGAGATAAAGGTACAAAAGTGTTCTATTCTAGTCGCCAGATGAATAATTACCTTTCACGTCGCTCCTTTCAATCCGCAGTCAGCGATCGATCAGCGTCGGGAACTCTTTCAGTCGCGTCACCCTTGCCGCCACCTCAGGTAAGACGCAATTAATCTGAAACATCCCAAATCAGTATTACATTAAACGAAATAAAAAGCCCGCAGCCTGCCGGTTTTTTCGCAGCGCGTTTTCTTTTCCATTCAGATTTTTTTGACACCACGAAAAATGAGGCTCATTTATTTGACTCGTACACAATGTAGGTCTGTTTGAGTACGAGTATTTGCTATAAATACGCATTTTTCTCTGCATCTCCGTTCTCGGTGGGGTGAGCTCTCTAAGGGAGTCTCACGTGTTCCTATTGTTCGGTTTCGAGATTTGAGGGGAGTGCTGATGCTTATATTCTCATGGAATCCATCAAAATAATCGCACGCTCATGTATAATGGATCGCGGTGTCGCCAAAATTCGTGTCATTAAATATTGTCACACTTGAAAATTGTTGCAATATTTTCAATGAGATCAAAACATTGAGATTGATTATGCTTTTCGGTAAATTCCTTCAAATTTCTTCAATAGTAATCAATAAAATGTTTGTTCGTTAAACATTGGTAGATTTTATTTGCAAGTAAATTAAACGCTCTCATTTAAGAAAAACAGTATAGGTATTGGATACACTCGGATAAGTTTAATTGAAACGGCGCGCGCCGAACCCAAAAGCGTCAAATCAACCATACGTCTTTTCTCAAACTCATTAAAACACACATAAAGGCAATTGTCTATTTTACTTCTGAAGTGTGTCCTATTGTCTTATTGAGAGCCATGAGTGATGCGGTGTCACATACACGCTAATAGTTCTACGCGTTTCAAGCCAAATTTTAAGGTTCTTTCTGTCTGAAACATCGAGCCATTGTTTGATAAATCGCTGAACATAAATACTGTTTTGTCTCTGCCCATTCACTTGTTATTAGGTAGCATAATTTGCTCTCTTGAATCTCTAGTGAGACGTGAGTACGCTTTGAACAATAAGCGGTAAATCAATTATGCAATGAGTTTACTGTATTTTTCTTTTAATTATTTGAATATGGAAGCAAGAATTCTTTTTATCAGGTAAGAAACTCGGGCATACCCTAAAATTATTTACAGAAATTTAGTTTAAGTAGTTTGAGCTATAAAAATTATGAACAAAAAACAAACTAAAATTTCAGTAGTTTATTTTTTGTTCATCATTTTAAGGCTATAATAAAATAATCAGGTTTTGATTTTGCCCTAAGGCAAGAAGTAAAAACGTAACTGTTACTCACTAGTAAGTAGCCTTAATTGTCTTGACACGAATCTAAAGCATCCATAACTTTATAATTCTTCAACATAAATAAAACATAGCATAATTATTATGAAGAGTTATAAAACTTATTTCGTATATAACGCTATAACCATGAGTATTATTTTTGAGGCACGACTTTCAAGAACCTTATACAGAAATAAAAAAAATAAGTTTAAGAGTAGTAGTAAGTACTACTACCACGCCATTTTCTGCCGCCAAGCAGCGTTGCTGTGTTTCGGTTTGAAGAGTGTGGTTGCCAGTGTAATTACAGGCTCAAGAGGCTTAACATCTGTATGCCTCAAGTTGATGGACGCAGAGCAGTGCATCGTAGGACACGTTCCTATCGTGCTTCACTTATGAGACAATGCTTTGTTGTAGGTGATGGTTACCACTTAACATCAGCAGGGCCATTAGCTAGTTGTATAAAAAAAACAGAAACAGTCTCACAACTTTGATCCACGGCTTTGAGGCACGGTTAAAAGATCAGCTCTCTTGGTACCAAGAACTTCCAAGAGATTATTTGAGCACGTCTAAGGGGGTCGTCAGAGGTAAATTGTTTGAAACTGGATAGCTATATCTTACGCCGATGGTACGTTCAAATAATACATACATTTGGACCATCTCACATTTTGCTGTAGTTGGTATTCCATAATACACCTATCACTACAAATACAATTGCATATACTTACAACTTCTTCTTTTTCTTGTCGTGTCTTGTAGTTCTTTCGAAAGTGTGGTGAAAGGATTTTAAGTGAGTCTCAAAGTGGCTCCTTTTGCTCCTTTGCGATAAATGATACAACTTTCTAAAAGGTAATTACTAATTTTATGGTATTTTTCTGTGTCTAGTAAAGAAAACACTCGTTTCTAGCATTAAAATATCAATCAAGACCCAAATACATTTGTAGCAGCCTCTCGGTGATTTGTTCAAATGAAAAATTTATTTCGCCGATGATTAATTTAATGGCGTATAATAAAATGTAATTGCTGTTTGGAAGTTTTTACATCTTCCTCTTGTCTAAATTAATTTGTTTTACGAACCAACAGTGGCAGATTGTAATGTAACCCTACTTAAATTTTAATGTCTTGGAGAGAAGCTTTTTAAAAATTGTGGCGGTCTTGATATTGTATGGGTCAATCCTATTAATATTATAAACGCGAAAGATTTTGAGTTTTTGCGAGTGTATATGTGTGTATATAAGCATACAAATACACACACTCACAAATACACTCGTTCGCTCGTCTCATCTCTGTAACGGCTGCACGGACTGGCATGAAACTTGTAGTATACATAGTTTAGGTACCTGTTGTTTAACAGGATATTCAGGTACAAGTACAAGTAACTTTATTAATAAACGTAATTTAAAATTAAAAAAAAGCTGTTTTTGTTACGTTGCAATCAAATACATTATGATCTTTATAAATGTTCTAGATCAAAAATAATTTACGCTAAAGTTCTAACTTTCTTCAACATAGCTTTATTTTCACACTTCAAAGTCGTTAAATTCTAACATGACTTCAAGTATGTAGTAGGAGAATGTTGAAATACCTAAACGTGCTAATGCATTCGGGTCCGGCCGACAATCAACCCGTCACAGCCGACCCCTCGAATTAAAATCCTCAGAGGGCCAAAACGCCACAGCCACAGACAGAAATGCTTTTGTCCACTTCGAAGGGCGTTTATTGTTTTATACCTTTGTTGTGCTAAAATTTAAATCCTTAATTATTCATAGGATTGTTTCGGCCGACAATACTACGCTCCTGGGCGAAAAACACGAAACGTCCACTTGCTGTGATTTCTAATTTTGGAATATTTATTTTGGAACTTAAATAAAATTATCTAACAAAACCTAGGGTCTAAAATTAACTTTAAACTAACATGTTTATTTTTTTTCAAATATATTAATCAACCTAAAATTATAATAATATTCATCTTGAGTTTTTTTTCAGGAGTCAACTATAAACTTCGATATAATTACGCTAGACTAGCCCCTTCAGTTGGTTTCTTTGCGCTGGGTTCAATTCTTGTCAAGGACAAATTATAATTATGTTATGACCAGGGTGTTTGTCTAAGTAGTATTTTAATGTAATTTTATTTATGTATAAAATGTATTCTGTAAATAATATTTAGTGCCTGTATAAACAAAATAGTTTAATTATAAGTATTATAACCATTTATTTGGTACCTTCTTGCCTTCTTTAGCTAGATGGCACATTGTACACGCATTAGGATAAACAGTGCTCGCTTTTATGTCCTTGTAGTAAGTGTTATTTTTTTTGGCGTTGTGTAGCTTGATCTGTATCCGTGTGTACCTACAATATCCACCAACATGTATTGGTATTTCGCTCGTATGTAAGTGTTATTTTTTTTGGCGTTGTGTAGCTTGATCTGTATCCGTGTGTACCTACAATATCCACCAACATGTATTGGTATTTCGCTCGTATTTAGTAAGCTTTATTTTTCTTCGGCTTGGTGTAGCTTCATATGTATTCGTGTACATTGTCCGCCAATAATTAATGGTATTTTGCTCAACAAATAAACAATTTTTGTAACCAGTGTGAAAAAAAGTTTTTTTTTCAGTTACGCCACTCTGGCTTATGCGCCAATATTTTCACAATAGGCCAGGCTTTGCAAGGGAGGTAATCGGTTTGATTAATAAATTGTCAACTTGAATCCAGCGTTAGAATATAAATTGTTACCGCAAATATTTCATTCCATTATTAAGCGAGATCCCGTTCATTGTTTTACGAAACGTCATATCTCAAACTGTCACCTGATTGTTTCTGTTCACCAGGTTAGGATGGAACTGTGTAGTTCAAATTTATGGTCTATGGTTTGAAACGATTACAATTAAATAACGTATTTAGTCTCTAAAATTAAAGCTCGTTGTGTTGGGTGGATTTTAAATGCAAAACAAATAATAGCATATTTCAGTGTAGGTACACAAATATAAAAAAGTGGCTATTAAAAGATTTAGCTGATAAACAATTAGGGTCAAAGTTCTATGGTTTATGTCAAAATGTAAGTAATTTGAGTTGGATCCAAAAAAAAGTACTGACATGCCTGATGATGAAAAGGATTACGAAAAATTAAGTCATTCAAAACTTTGATTAACATTGAAATCAATTAAGGGCACCATCGGTTAGGTCCGCGTCTCCGACACATGTCGGTCCCCACTACCCTCAGCTTTTTCCATAACGACCCGTGTGCCCCTCCCTTCTTTAGAGAGAAAAGCATAATCCATCACTGTACGTCACCCCTATTTTGGTTCACTCCATCCCTCTCACACTTTAATAGCAAGAGTATATTGCGCCTTGTCTCGCCCGCTAGGGGTAGTTTCTCTCAGTCGCCGCTTGACGGGTGATCATTTTTCTTGTGGCGCGTTCAATCATCGCGTCACTATCCCCCTCTCGTTTTCTCGAGAGCGTGTTTTGTTTGCCTCTCGCTCGCACAGGCCCTTCCTGTCTTTCTGTGTCCCTTATTTTCTGTTAGCGGTGCGTGTAGGACTACGTGCCGACCAAATATGGCGTCTTTTGTGTTTGATTTTGACGTTTTAATTTTTGTTAATGAAGTGGTTCCTTTTTTAATTAATTTTCTTTTGTTGCATTTTTATTATTATATCCGTTACAGGACCGGTTAGGTAAGCGATAATAAATGGTCAAATTGCTGGTTGACGTTGACGAAATCAATTAACCCTAAATTGTCCAAATTTATTTTAATAAAATTTAATATAAATAATTGGTTATATTTATTTAAAATGTTAGAATTGGTTAAAAATATAATTGATTTAAGTTTATAAATCATGGTTTCCGTAAAGGGATAGAGTTAAGATACGGATTACTGTATTAATCTACTAGTCATTCACCTGCGTTGAAACATATGCAAATGCACTTTACCCACAGCTATACCTATGTATGTGTTTTATAGTGTAGTACACGCAGAAACTTCAGACAAATCAAATAATAATATGTTAAAGTACTTCTGAGGTCTTCGGAGGAAATATTAGAAGCTAAAAGCTGTTTTAGTTTTTATTAGTTTTAAGTAAACAACTGTTAAGCTTTTCAATTGTTTACTGACATTTTTAACTACATATTGGATCAAAGATACATGTAATTTTTTTTTTACTGGAAATATATTAATCATTCAAATCATCATCACCCAATTGCAGTCCCCTTCTGGATATAGGTCTCTCCTGGCACGCCACTGAGCTAGGTCTTCGGCACTCCTTATCCAGTGACTATATCTCATATGAATGACGTAAATGTCTTGTTACATAGGCGAATAAATCGGTAACTTATACAATATCATTTTTTTTATCAAGCTTACTTGCCACTTTATAAGCGCACGGAGGCCTAGACCCATCTTTAGTAGTATTGGTGTGTCGGTTGTTTTTTTAAGAATACAATACAATACAAAATAATTTATTCATGCCACACATACACCGTTTATAAAAAATACAAGAATAGATATTAAAAGTAAGTAAGTAAGAAGAATAGTTTTATACCTATGTAAAAATAGTTAATAAGTACAATAAATGGATTGTTTATTTATTTATTTAGTTGCCACCGGCTGCAATGATAATGCCGCGATATATAATTTTGTCTGCAGTTCTTAGTTGCACTGTGACATCTACTGGCAGTCGGGACCGAGACCGCCCGGGACCGTAGATTGACTTGTCAGAATATTTGAATTTTAATCCAGGACAAACGAACAAGGAGTTGTTTATTCATGACATGCGTTTGTTTATCTAATGATTTATTTGGGTTTAGTTCCAAATTCAATTGATTGGAACTGAATATTTCTGCAGGTAGGTCCGACCACATGTTTGTATGTGAGCGGGTGTTTTTTAAATAGGTAATCAGATATTTCTTCATCAAATCAGATTAGCTTACAGAGAAAAACTAACATAACCCTATGGTCTTAAGTTGGTATTTGGTACTAAGAGATCTGAAGGGATATCTACCGTGCCTGGTGAATAAAATCATAAAGCTTTTTCAGTTTTTTAATTTTACTCACTATGATACTCTATTGAAAATATATTTTCAGTTAGACTTTTAAGATGAATGTTTAAAAAAACACTGTTATAAAATATTTCAAGTTAATATTATAAGATGAATGTATTTAAATCATAATTTATTTACTACCAGGTACTCGTTGATTGCAAAATCCGCCTCCAGCCTCGAACGGCGTTTCCACTGCGCGTCCGACTTTCTGGAGGGAAGGGCGCGTTACTGTTAGCTCCGTTTTAGCGTAAGTGTATCTTATTATTTTTAATTAAAAGCTATTGTTTTGTTTTGGAATTATCATACACAGTGCCATTGGCATTAATGCTGCACATTACTGTTAGCACCGTTTTGTCGTGAGTTTATATAACTTATTGTTTTCAAATTAGAAGCTATTGTATTTTGTTTTCGACTTCACGCAATGCACACGGCATTAGTGAAGAACATAGATGTTTATTCTGTGTCTGAACGTACAATATCAGCTATCTGTAGTTAGCTGACATTGTGCGTTGTAGCTTGATCGCTGTACCATGGTAGCTTTGTTTAATTTGGAGCTAGATTGTGTGAAATGTCATGAAATGCATTCAATTTAATATGTGTATTTTATATATTGTTTTTTTTACACTGTTCCATATGTATTTTGTACTTATTAATAATATTATTACAGATCACCTACCTATTAATGGGCCCAAAATCTTCAGGGACGTAGTATCGAAGGAAGGACAATGCAAGCAAATGACTTCGTAAGTAAGTTTTTCTTTACTATTATTCAAACTATAACTTAGCAATACAATAAGATTCCATTTTAAGTTACCATGTTTGTTCAAAATGTAAATCTCCTATAAATCTAAGAAGAAAAATCTTATACGATTTAATAATACGCAGTTCCAACAGGAACGACCCAAAAGCATTTTCGACCCAAGAAACCTTTAGGCAGTAAATGATTGGATGGGTTTTTAATAAGTTGCCGTATACGGTTGGCATGAAATTTAATTGCATGCCCGTTTGAAGGCGTTGTAGGCGCGAGCTGCAATGATCGGGAAAAGTACTTAGCGAATAAGCCATAATTACTCGTATCTTGATGAAAAGCAATCAATATAGCGGAACGAAGGAGCAGTATTTGCAAGTTCTTTAAATAAAATGATGACAAAAAGAAACGAGGTTTTAATTTAAGTAAAAAAGCTAAGCTCGGCTCTTCTTCGATTTTCAAATTTGTCAATAATTTTTTTTTTATTTTATGGGCTAATATTTGCAAATTCTTTAAATATACTTATGACAAAAAGAAAGGAGGTTTTAATTGAAGTAAAAAAGCCAAGCTTTTCGATTTTCAAATTTGTCAATGACATTTTTGTTTTGTTTTTTAATTGTTTCGACTAACAGAGGATATAAGAATTTAACTGACAGTTTTTAAATATTTTGATCGTTTTATCAAGATCATTTTACTCAAGTCGATCACGTTATAATTCAGTATGAAAATTTTTTCTTGTTTTTAGATTACACAAATAAGTTTTTTTCATTAAATCTACCGGTAGAGCCTCAAAAGGTAGGTTTTTTTTTTGAAGCGAGATAGTGGTTTCCATTAGTGCTACAAGGCTGACTGAAGAGCCAACTAGGGTTGCAAGTAGGGTTGCCATTCATTCATTTCCGGGTAGGCCGGAAGACCATTATTTAGAAATATTTTTTATTTACCGTCTAAATAGGTAGTCCTACTTATTTCGTAAAACATAGTTCGTAGCGTATATACCTCTAGTTTAAAGACGTTTGATGTTTGTAGGTTTTAATTTGGTTGTGTGTCAATGAATTTTTTTATTCGTATTTATGAGCGCAATGCTCTCAATCGGCGAAAGAAATGAAATACCAACCACTGAAAAATTTAAGTATCTATGTGCTAAATGTAGTTTGGACGTAACCCTGACTACTCTTCGTTTTCATTTCAAAGAATCTTGTGTTAGTACTTTTACTGAAAGACGTGACACTTTTTTTTTCATTATTTATTAGACACTTTTTTTTTAATTGTTTTTTTTACTGAAATTCATACGATGAAATTTTGCATTGGGTTTCATTTTCATTATTCCTGATTGGACATAGTTAATTAGTTACCCAAGTGTTAATCTTTTAGGTTTTGTTCCTACTTTTTTTCTGGTAACCCTAGAGTTGTTCTAAATATTCAATACAGGTTTGTTGAACCTACTTTTATTTTTTTTGTTGGTAACCCTAGTTGTCCTAAATATTCAATAGAGGTTTGAATATGTTAATACAGCGCCTTCTCTTTGGGTTGTAGATGGCGACGTCGTTTTTATCTTATACGACATTTAACTCCAGTAATTCAATTTAGTTTATTTGCATAACGTCGCATCTTTCTAAAGTAGGTGAGTATGCTAATGCGAACGCGATGGTACTTTATTTATGAACCTTGGCGTTTTATTGATTAGTTTTTTTATATTTATAGGTTAATATGACAGATAAGTTATAAGTACAAGATGTTCCAATACTTTTACTTAAAACTTCAGGGGGCTAAAGTACCCATCAGTATGAACACGAACAAAAAAGCTGTTTCATACAAAAGTTCAATACCTACCTGACTAAAATGTATGAAACAGCTGTTTTTTATCGCGTCAACTGTGTTGGTTCCTTAGAAAAAAATATTGATGGGTCCTTTAGCCCCCTGAAGTTTTAAATACAACTATTGGAACACCTTGTATACACCTATTGTCTTTTCTACGTATCTAAGATAAATACATACTTTTTTACTTCTTGTCAAGTACAGTTTGTAAAATAAATGTTTTCTTTGTTTCAAACTACTTACTGCGAAATGTGAGCATGTGCCCAGTAAACGCCCAGAAGACCTATCTCTGACTACCTCGCTTAGATATCCTCAAAGAATCTTAACTTGGTGCTTGGCGCTCAGAGGTCTGAGGGGATATCTATCGTGCCTAAGGATCAAAGTCAAGAATCTGTTTCTTTTTTAGTAAAACTACTTTCAATACACACTTTCGATCCTCCACGTCTCTATTCCTAAGGCCAATTTTTTCTTTCTCTCGTGAAAGGAAATTGAGTAATGTGGGCGTCAGATGGCATCAGGGCAGATTGATAACGGGGAATAAATCGCGTATGGTTCTATTGTGTGCCGCGCTGATATGGGGGGCTTTTTAAGACTTCCTCTACCCATACGGTGTTTACAATGGAGCAGTGTATTACGGAACTAAGGATTCTACTTAAAAGATTAATGGGTCAGCTTGAAGAACAAGTGGATTTTCTTGGGATGTTGAAGACAAATATCTATATTTTTTTCTATGTTTGTTCTAAGAATTAAATAAATATTTGTGGATATTTCTTGTGGGGCAAATTATTTATTTCTCTGCCAAACAGTGATGCTTGGGTTGCTGTGTTCCAATTCAAAGGGTATGGGTATCGGTGCAAGTAAATACACATTAAATTGAACATTCGGTGGACGTGCATTATGAGATAATAAGCATGTCCACCGTTTAAAAAAAATTGAGTGCAGAAGTAATCTCTCAACATCATGTGAGCTATACACTCGTTCTACCTTTGGTTCTAATAAAAAAAATCTGCGTCAATAATGAAAAAAAAAATTAAACATTTAAATTTCACTTTAGTTATTTACTCGTAAAAGGGTAAGTAAACAGGTTAATAAAATTTATCGGCCCTCAACACCACATATTTTTATTTGTATCAAGTATAAAACGTATAGACAAATCACCATAGAGACAGAACAAGTTTCCACACGTTCTTACCTTACAGAAACAATTCGTATGGTGTCTTAAAAAAACAATAGGTTCGTGATGAAGATGTAGCCATTGTGAACCGCGAGTAGGCCATATTTCACCGCTTTGTGTGCCCTCAGTGCCCGATTAATTCTAGATATCTCCATTTGAAGGCTCGATGTGATGAAACCTTTTTGATTTGATGGCAACAACGGGTGTGGGTTTCAAATATCTGTCACTTTCTAAATAAGTTTTTTCTGAGTCAAACTCCTTTAACCATTGTTTGTTTTTTTTTCATATTAAACCTGTCTGTATAAATTATATTGCAAGGCAGTGCTTTGTTATTGATCGTAACAACTTAACATCAGGTGCTTGTAAAGTTAAAAAGTGGTATTTATATTAAATGTATATATGTGAAAGTACATTTCACTTTAGTTATTTTTCTCAGCGTTTAGAACTTTTGTATTGTTTTGAGATAGTTGATATTCTTTTTTCAAATTCTGTGTTCACTCAGAGCCTAAAGAGAGGTGCACCCACACATATCCGAATTAGGGTAGGTAACTGCTGTATGTTGGTACCACTGAATGATAATTTAAATTCATTCTCTTCGCCGCCCGCGCCATCATTTGGACAAATGCTACGTCATTTGTCTGAGGGCCTGAAGTGCGGAGGGGGAAGGAAAAGTTCACAATTTCCTCACCGACAATGACCCGTAGCTGTATAGTAATAGGTTTCATTTTGTATCAACTTTCACTGATCAGATTCCAAAAACTTCTGTTACAGTAAAATTACGCAATATCAGCCTTTAAATATCACGTAGTAAAGTTCATTCGCGCTTGTCTACTCAAAATCTCATTTTGTAAGCTTCCGAAAATATTTTCACAATGAAAAATGAGACTTATAAGAATGTTTGTCGGTTTATTTTTGATCGTCAAAGTTTGTCTCAATGGGTATTGAATTAAAACTTGCTGTATTTGCGCTACTAATTAAATTAATTATTTCTCATTGTGCGCATGTTTATTCAATACACATAATTTTAATGAATTGATACAAATACAATGTAGCTACCGTAAAATTAATCAATTCTTAACTTTCATAAATACGTGAGATAAGTAAAGTAAATATTTGATATTACGCTGAATATTTTTTTTAATAATGAACTCTTTTTTAATTTAAAGATTTGTACACATCATCATAAAAAGAAATTGTAAGATATACGACTCTATTTTCAGTAACGTGGTAAAGCTAGATCTGTGCAGAACGCATTCTTTGCTTGTTAGAAGAATGTAGTCATCAAAAGTTATCAGATGACTTTCACTTATACCTACATAGTCCGTGCTAAAAAATAAAAAAGCTACAGTAGGTACTCGTATGTGTCCAAAACTCAAACAGTGGTAGAACAAAATGATCATGTACCGCGTAAATGTTCTATTAACGACCGTCCATTCGTTCCAGTGAAATAAATTTGATGAAATCAAAAAAGAAAAAGCGCTGTAAGTAATTGGCGCTTGCGTGTTGAATACGGCATACGATATTAAATTCTGCGATGAATTATGTAAAGCTTAATTGATGGATAGGTAGGAAATGTTGCGGGAAATGCGAAGATTTTGGCAGAAAATCTGAAAAATTACCGAGACTTTGCGAATGATTTTAAGCATAAGGCCTCTATCCTGACATCAATTATATTATTTTATATAACTATCTCTTATTTTTTTAAATAGGATATCCTATGATTTAATTGACACTATCTTATTCAAGTAGTTTTCTAAATCCATACCTAATGGGTTTCTGTTATAAATTTCTAAATAAAATTTGAGTGTATCTATACACTAAAACTCTAGTGCATATAACACTGCTAAAGCACTATTAGTTAACAAAAGAATGACCACCGATTATGGTGTCATTATAAAGATATCATTATTGTTTTCGTATTTCGCCAAAGATGTGTTATACAAAATAAATCTTTTTTTTTATTGCTTTATATCCAAGCTGGCCTAGCATAGGCAGTGGAAAAGTTGTCTTACCACGGGAGTGCTTGGACAGTGAGACACAATGGGTTAAGGAAATAAAGTTCAGTATAATATCAGCTGTCTCATTCTATAGTACGTAAAAGATTTGCTGTATTTGAGACTAGACGACGCTGTGTAAGTGTTCAACTAGTTATATCTTTTTATAAAGACCAGCGACCAAAGTATCCGAACTATCTACCAAAGTCGGGGCGAAAAATTATTATTTTTCCAATTTCCCAACTCCACCTAAAAAATTTGAATTGTTTTTGACAGCAAATTTTTCTATTCGCTCTCCCTCCGAAAAGCAATCTAGTTTCACCCAGCTTCACCGGGGATTACTCGTTTCTTTTTTGTATTTATCTAATTGTGCTGGCGGTATGCCCTAGAGATGGGGTGATGTGGACTCGAGGTATTGTCCTGACACCGAAGACTCAGAAAAAACACAGAGTTGAATGGTCTTGGGAAAATTCTTCAAAGTCAAAAGGCATTCGAAATCACAAGGATCAATTTGTTTATCCTATTTTCTATCTTATCCTACGCTAGTAATATATACCTCTAAATGTGGAAATTAAGATATTTGGATGTTAGGTTTTTTTTTTTATACTTCTAGCTGACGGAACAAGCAGATGACCCACCTGATGTTAAGTGGTAACCATCACCTATAACAAAGCATTGCCTCGTAAGTCACGCACGATAGGAACGTGCCCTACGATGCACTGCCCTGCGTCCATCAACTTGAGGCATACAGATGTTAAGCCTCATGTGCCTGTAATTACACCGGCAACCACACTCTTCAAACCGAAACACAAAAACGCTGCTTGGCGGCAGAAAAAGGCGTGGTGGTAGTACTTCCCCGGACGAGCCCTTCACAAAGAGCTCTACTACTCTTATGGATGATTGAGGCTCAACAACGTCCTGAACCGATCTGATTCATACTTAGAAGCCCCCATATATTTCTTGGAATAACAATTCATATTTAAGAATCTAGTGAACGGTAGAAATCATAAACCTTCCGTCCGAACGTCGAACCCATTTTTAAATAGTGCTATTCCATGATTATGTAGGTAAGTATTTGTTGTAATTTGATTGTTACGTGTCAATATTTCACGCTGAAAATCATAGCTTCCGTTCCGTATCTATAGATACGTATATAAACGACGGAAGGCAAGCTTATCAAAATAAATTCTACGAAAATGGTATACCAACAAAAAATTCAATGATTTATTGCCGGCTAGTGAAAGCTACATATAAAGCAACATCAATTCACGCTGTACAAATCGTGTACAGAAAATGTTATTCCGAAGGACCGACTCCGTCCCTGGCAAGGCGCCCCCACAGGCCGCGAGTGACACTGACGGATCGCAAGGCATTAGTCATAGTCGAGACCTCCCCCCCTGCCACCTCACCCCCCCATATACCCTGTTTATTTACTTTTTGTAACGGTATTGATGTTTAATTATAGAGGTTCACCCTAATGTAACTTGCCTAATTTTGGCGGAATGTTTTCTTTGTAATTTTTCACGGATCAAATATTTTTGTTTGGTGCCGACGTTATTTTTATGGGTTTTCTATTTTTGGTGTATGTTTTTTCGATCTTGTGAGAAGAGTTTATTTATATTCTTACGTTTTAAATAGATAAACGTTTGTTTCATGTTGGAATCTGTCTAGAAAGCGCAGGATGTGATGTGAGTAATTTATTTTACTTCAACAAAATACCGTAGACCATGTAAAACAAGTGTTAATACCCAACTATTGTACCGATAAAAGAGGTTGTCAGAGAAAATAAATACATATCCTCTTAAGGTTTATTAGCCTTTTGAATCTGTAACTATGTATAATTTACGTATATACCTGTATAGTACATTCTATTAATATGTCCATGCTATTTATTAAAAAGAGCTATGAATAGCATACCGTTCGAAACTGGTTTCAGTCCATAAAAACACTACCAATTACGCAAATTAGTAATCACTTCATGTTAAGCTATGCAATATTTATATGTATCAGCATTCCGTTTGGACCTGTTCAACTAAGTTCAACTATTAAGTTCAACCAGTTGAACCGTTTGTAGTCGGCTTTATTCTACGAAACTGCATCAATTTATAATTTTTAATTAATTTTGTCAATGCTAATCTTTGTAACATAATGTCAATGAGCTATTAACATAGCATGTCATTTGAAACCAGTTTTAGTCTATAAAAAACACAACCTCGCAACAATTTATATTTATATCTGTTTGTGTATGTCTATAAATAAATAAATATTGATGGACTTTCCACACAGCACTATCTAGACACTTTTTTTTTAAATAAATATTTATAAATATAATAACATCTAGACAGAGAACAAACATTAATGTTCATCACACAAATGTTTGTTCTCGGTGTATATAAGTGAGATATATAATTAGCATGCCGTTCAAAGCCAGCTAAGTCTGTGAAAAACACCATCAATCACCCATCAATGAATCTCCCATCATCACCTGGAGGGTTCTTATCACGACGGGAGATGGATCACTCCCCTATCTGTTAATTAAGATTTTCGCGACTCTCACGTGCTAACGGATGCCAGCAATTTAACTTTGAGCTGTGGAGTATGTTTGTTGATTATTCTGTGACTGGTAGAGATCGCTATGAGATTAGGCAGTTGTATAACAGTCTTGTATGTTTGAAACTGTGAATACTACTTAATTTGTTTTCGTATTCAATAGAGAGTAATTTAACAATGTTCATATATTATATTTATATTGTTTGTATATTCATTGTAATTTTCTTTGTAAATAATTTTTTTTTAAACTATGTTTCGTTTGTATCTATAAAGTTAATTCAGTATGGATTCGAGTGTTTGTCTCATAAGAACTATTTAAAATATAAATATCCAATAAAAGTTTGATCCATAATCAAAAATCAAGATCTACAGTAAATGTAGATAATAATAAATTCGATTAGATTCGATTAGAAAATCATTTTTTGCACAAAATAAAGTACATAAGCGAAGAAACTATCTTCAACACGTTATTTAAAGCATGACGCAAATACTGTATTTACCTGTCTACTAATACTAAACTAGTGTTTGTGTATAAAACATCTAATCTACGAAAACCCACTCGCAAATACAAACTCGTCTAAGTATAAAGTTGAGATAGTTCGCTGATCACCGATAGAGGGCGGGTCGAACACCCATTTGTCAGGAAGAGGCTCATTAGGGTCGAATCTGGTCGAATCTCGAGGGATTAAGGGCACAGTTCCCCAACACTATTCAAGAAAATGTTGAGAAATGATAGATTATCCTTGGTGCAGATTTTTTTACAGATATTCTATTTTTTTTTAAGGCAAACTTGTACTGCCTACTTCCACACAGTACTTCAATTATTTATTATATAAGTTTGACCTGTTTGACCGCTCTTTAGTGATATTATCTTAGTAGGTACGAGTACATAGCTAGATTAATTAATAAACTGAAATTATGGAACAAGCAGATCGCCTATTTTTGTGCTTCAATGAGTACGTTAAGCTGACGGTCCAGGCTTAAGCCATGACAGAGACCATTTAAGCGGCCCTAAAAATTCCATATCCAGAGTTGCCTTCCATCATTTTGTTGTTCAAATCGGTATTTCGCTGGAAAATCTGTATATTATACAACTATTAAAAAAACATCAACTGATAGATACAAAGTTATCGCAACCGCCAATCAGAAACGAGAACTCGAAATAAATCGATGTAACATCCAATCATTACTCTGTGTCAGGATCGACTCAATTAAAATATCGTTAATGAATAAAACTAAAAGAAAATTAGACCTTATGCAGGGTCAAAATAAGCTTCAATTTACGCAGTGGAAGTTTCTACCTTGCGATGGTCATTATGGTAAATGTAGTATAGTACTAAACCACAAAATCGGCGTGTCGGAGAGAGAATAAAGGCAAAATAAACAGTCAGTTGAACCCCACATGGTCAAATAGCTGTCATTTAAAAATAGCTACATAGTTTTGGGTCTGTTCTAAAATTTGATAGCACAAGCCTACTAGTTATAAATGCGATAGTTTGTGAATGTGTGAGGGCGTGGGTAACCTCTGAATTCGATGAAACTTGGAATTGATGTACACTACTGGAACGTTACTGCAATAATATATAGGATAATTTTTATTTAAAAGGGTTTTAAGGAAAATTACTAATCTCAACAAGTGGGTGAAAGCTGAAATGACGATGATATTGTGATGAACGATTGATTGCTCGCGACTTCATCCGTGTGAACTTTCACTAATATACACCGTCAAAGTTAGTTCTGAAAATGCAATTTTAGGATTCCTTTAGATTAAAACTTTCAAAATTGCTTAGGAACCTGACGCTCCCGATTTTAAGGCTATAAGGCAGTGGTTTAGGCTGTCAGTCAGTCAGGAGTTCAGGACTGATTCAGTGCCGCCCGCGGCTCGGCACGTGCTTTTAACTCTCTCAGAAGTTATATTTTCAAAAACCGTATTCCAAGTAAAACACTTAACTTAAAGAGGAGAAAAATATATATATAAATTTAACATTTGCTGGATCCATCAGCAAGCAGTACCTATAAAAAAAACAAATGAAACACCCCCTAAATTTAAAGTATCTAGAAACAATGGTCAATGATGTGTATTGTCTACCAATCAGTCAGTCAGAAGTTTGACACTAATGCTGTAAGAAGAAGAAGAGAGATTCGTTTTCTGATATTCTGGGAAGCAACATAGCTTTTTCATTGGAATAGTTTTCTAGTGTTATTTTGAGTTGTGTTGTAGAATGTTTTGAAGGAAACTGCCAACATTTTCTTAAAAACAAATGACGGCCGACTTGACTATGGACTGATTTGACTATAAAGTATTTAACACAAATCACTTGACACTGGCAAGATTGTCTGTCGAATGACGGACAGGTGCCTTATAGAAAAAGAAAGAAAAGAAAAAAGAAGAAGAAGACTTGCAGATAGTAATCCCAACTCAAGTTTATAACAATCTACAAAGTCAGCTATAGAGGTATCTATCGCTGACATCGTCTTACATCATCAAACTTTATCAAACATTCATGTATAAATGTACACAACGTGGCTTGCGATAAATTACTTGTAATTTTGTACTCGGGTGGTACCTGAGCACGAAAAAACACGAGACATAGACGTCTTGGTGCGTCGCAAATTACCGTCATCATCTTCTCATCAGTGCCGTGGGTAAGCGCTGATGTATAGGAGTCGGGCTCAAAGAGGGTGCAGCTGTCATAGAGTAGGGGTAAGATGTGACAACACTTCAGCACGACTATTTTAAAACAATCGGGAGCGTTTTCATTCGGAAACTTCCGTTTCTTTCATTTTTGTTTATGCTTTGTTCATTCATGTTTTGTTTGTAGTAAATGAAACAGTTTTTGAATGTTTTAAAATAGCCTTGCAGCATCCATGATCGAAGTTTATTTTTTTCTATAACACTTTCATGTGTAAGCTATCATAATTTGAGTGGTATGACACATCTTTTTATATATACCTCTCAATAAACTAAAGAACACACCCTAATATGAACACAATCTAGCCTATTCCCATCCAATAAAAACATTTGCGACAATGCTATGCAACCGAGGAGTGATCGTCCTCATTCCACTATGGTTTTGGACCACATGGTCCTAGGATTTGGTGGTCAAGTCGAAAAAAAAGTTTACGTAGTTGGCCGGATAATGCTGTCGGACCACGTGACCATAGGCTGGTTACCACTTAACATCAGATTAAAAAAACAATATCTATAATGAGAATAAGATAATTATATAAGAGGCCTTTGCCCAGCAGTGGGACCCGGAGGGCTCATAATAATAATAATAATAATAATAATAATGAGAAATATAATGTTGTTTTGGAGAATATATATGCAATATGTATTAAAAATAAGGTAATAAGTATTCCATCAGCTAGCTGGTTCCAATACTATAAGTTTCACTTAGTTCACGGATAGATGGCGCTGTGTAAAATGTCCATAACTTTTTTTGCCTTGCGTGATGGTATGTGACGATGAGGGATATTCCAAATAACTTCAATTCACTTTTGCCTTAAAAAGACTGAGTCAAGCAGACGTGTCCTTAAATAAAGAACGGTAGAAACTAAGCTGTTGCCTGTTCCAGGCTTGGTCGCGTGGAACTGGCACCTAAGATTCACCTTGTTTTAAGACGTTTCAAAGTGATCCTTGTGATTCAACTAAATAAAAACTTTTACTTGGAAGAACTTCTAAAATCTGACTCTCTGCAACTCTTTGTCTTAAAATAAGCACCTAAGCATCAGTTTCCTAAAGAGAGGGTTCAGTGTTAGGTTTAAACTATACAAAAGTTCAATCCTCGCAAGAAACAAATTACAAGGAAATAAAATCATCGTAGCATTATAACATCTTATAATATACTACTGTATGCCCGTGACTTCGTACGCGATGTTTTCAGACTATGTTTGTGATACCGAACCAATCTTTTGCTGAACCCTTAAGGCAAGAGTGAATAGGTGTCTTCTAGACCGTTCTGCTCCATAGTTGGCTACATCGTCGCTTACCATCAGGTGAAATTGTGGCCATAACGAAAGATAATTAACAAAAAACCCTGAACACATTTTTGAAAAATTTCAACCAAATTGTGTGCAATCGCATAGCACACAGTTTAGTAAAAAAAAACTTTTTGATCGAAACAGGCTCGCTAACACCAGGTAAGGTAACTAAGTTAACTACTCAAGTGATCATATTTTAATAATTATTGATACAAAAATCACAAATACTTTACAAATTGAACCAAGTTGAGATCTTTTCGAAATAAGAACATCTAAATTCAACAAGCTTTTCCGTAGATCGTTTAAAAACGTATTTTTATATTCCTGAATGCGTTCAATAATAAGGCCCAAAAGATACCCTTAATTTTTGGAAATCGTTTAAAAATTAATATACCGTCCGTAATTTACTCAAGTTTCTACGTTTTGGTGTGATCGTCAGTCAGTATGATCTACGCTTTTATGTTTAGATTATATGCCATTATAACGCAATCTACCTCCTGAAGCGAGATATGTTTAATGGCTGTGTTTCTTGAGAAGAAATTGTGAATAATCATAATTTGCTTCATGCCTACGAATATTTTATCTATTTAATCTTAGTGATAAGTACTCGAAGTGCCCGTAAGAGCCGCTTTGGGGTGCGCTTAAAAATTGGTGGTTGCTAGTTCAGCCACCCGATGTCCTCTACGAAGGCCAGCAGCTCGCTTATGCTGGTGCAGGCTTCCCTAGGCGTCTTCGGTGTTCCAACATAGAGTGCTCTCCAAGAGTACATGTGCTGCTGTTTCCTCTATGTTTAGGCATCCTCTGCATAGGAGACTGTCTGTGTAAATAGCTGCTTGTTTAATGAGCAGTGACCTGTAACAATTCCGATGACAATACGGAGTTTGTCTCGTTTCAGGCTCAGGAGTTTTCCGGAGTATCTCGGATTCAGGTCCGGAAAAGCCTTCTTCGACCTCCTCTCAGCTGATACTTTATAAAAAAGAGTAGTTTCTGTTTCTGTTTCTGTATACAACGTGTGACATAATACCCCTATAAGACTTAAGACCAAGTGATCAGACCAATCACTGGAATATTTTGACGTGTGAAAATATTCCAGCTTTGATTACAAAGTTTGAATGCCTACTTCGAGGTATGTTAAATTAATTTTGTCTCACAAATTTGCAACAACCCTGTTAATGTGTACGTTGCCTTGGTACATACGCTATTTGCGTTTATTAATTGGCGTCAGTTCTGTTATCTGTTATCTGTTCTATTCTGGTAACTTTTTATCTACAGTTCACAATTAAAGGGAAAAAAAAAGCTGTAAATAGGGCTGCGTCATGTTGTGTTAGTTTCATTTTGGCGGAAAGTTTAAGAGGCATTTCATGAATGAAAAACTTCGAAATTTTAGAAGTCTTATATCAATAGTTGTTCGCCATGACCTGTAGAATACCCTGCTTCCGGGGTTATAGGGTTATTATGTTACACGTTGAATAGGTAAGGTCAACTATTTCTAGTAATGCTTTAGTAAGATGGCAATCTCTATTTTTGTGATTAAACTGTTACTTATAAGTTCAAACTATACAGGTTGGTAAAAGATTACTCCCAAAAATTTAAGTGCACGGTTTTCACACTGCCTTGGTACTAAACTAAGACAAAGGCTTTAACTCTTGTAATGAATTTACAAGAGTGCTGAAGTTTGTGCATGAAAATTTTAATGAATTTTTTTTTCATTCAGGAATTGGTATTTTCCAGTATAAGCTACGTACAAAGCTTGTTATAAAACCTATTTGAAAAAAATTTTGATGGTAAAGTATCGAGAAGTCTCCGGAAGGCTTACGTTTTTGGAAGTAATCTTTTATCCGGCTGTTTAATACTTATTCAAATATTAGAAAGGCAGTAGTAGTAGACGATGACGAATCACCAAACACGCGTGACGAATCAGAATGACTTTGAAACAATTTGTATTTTGTCTACGGTCGGTAGCGGGATTTAAAGGTTTTCTCTGTTTCAAAGAAGTGGTGTCCGTTATAACGGTCGTCATTGGTGGCTGCAATTTAAAAAAAAATAGAGATGCCCACATCTCTAGGTTCAAAGCTAACTAAAGGCTACTAAGAGATCTGAGAAAATATCTACCGTGCCTGGGAATCGAAGTCGTGAAGCTGTTTCTTTAAAATACAGAGTGGAGGGAATGGAGAGGCTTTTGCTTAGCAGTGGGACATAGAAGGCTTGTAATAAAAATATTAATATAAATGCGAAAGTTACGATGTTCGGATGTTTGGGGCTCAATAACGTCCTAGCCAAAGAACCGATCCGGATGAAACTTAGAACATACCTCTATAGAGTTCGTAACCAGATTCTTTTTTGGATTAGCATATTTTTGTACTTTATATCTTTAAATATCACCAGAAGTGTGGTAAAAAACAAACCTAATTCAAACAAAAAAATCAATAAACTTACTACCAATCAAGCGGATGACCTCACGAGTCATTATGATACTGTGTAAAAAAAGTTAAGATGAGTTTTTTTCTTACATAATTACCTATGACAAAAACTTAATACTGTAAATTTTACGCATTTTATCTAATTAAGGGTGTGTAAAAACGTAATTCGTTCACACGTATAAATCTTACTATGTTTTTTACAGTCGCGTAGAAAAAATAAATTATCAAGAAGATTGTCGGTGAAAAAGTGGGCCGGTCCGTCAGATCATTAGTGTGGGCCAATGGTCGTTACCTAAAAGTCATTAGCGTCCACTTTTACCGTAAATTGAAGTATACACTACTTAGATATCTTGGATATTATGTGCTACGCATCATATAAAACGGTAAACGGTAAAAAACGGTAGGAACCAAGCCGTAAGTTCTTCTAGGCTCTGGTTGCGTGGAACTGGCACCTAGAGTCACCTAGCTTTAAGACGTCTCAAAGTGATCCTTGTGATTTTATTGAATACCTTTACTTTATTTATACCTTTTGCTTTGACTTTGACTTTGAATTCATAGTAAAAGATGAATAAAATTAATGAAGATACGACAATGAACGAATAAATAAGATTAAAAACACTTTGTAAATCAGTTTATTGTAAAGTAGATTCACTTCTTCTTCTTGTTGTTATGTCAGTAGTTTTTCGAAACAGTGTGGTGAAATAATATTATTTGCGCTTCAAAGAGGCTTTACGAGTACTTTCTTGACAGAAGTTTTTGAAATTTTTTGGTACTAAGTCATGCCGGTTTCCTCACCACGTTTTTTCACCGTTTGATAGTACTGCGCACATACATTTTTGAATAGATAAACTCATTGGTGCATGACTGGTTTTGAACCCACGACCTTAGGATTCACTTACTTTATAAGACGTTGCAAAGTTTGTGACTTTTATTGTTTAAATTATTTAGCTTAAATATAACATCAGACTTTTTATATTAAGATTTAAATTTACTGCTTTTACAGCTTGTTTGATTTAAATGGTGGTCCAGGGCTGAACGCCAATTGAAGTTTTCAAAAAGTTGACAACATTTCTTGGTCTAGCAATTCGTTTATTGAAAACTATGTCAAACATTTGTATAAAAACAATTATGTTAAGCAGAAATCCATTTTAATAGGTAAATATATTTTCTTTAAACTATTTTATTAGTAGTAGTCCACCAGATCATCATCATCATCATCAGCCTTAAGAAGTCCACTACTGGACATAGGCCTCCCCTATACATTTCCTGGAAGAACAATTCCGAGCCCTTTCTATCCACCGATTTCCCGCGATCCTGACAATGTCGTCAGTCCATCGGGTAGGAGGGCGTCCCACGCTTCGTTTTCCTGTTCTTGGCCACCATTCGATACCACCACGAGTTTACCAGATAGAAGACTTTAATACTACGACAAGACTATGTTAAGTAAAATAGTACGACTGTTTTCAATAAACTATTGAGAAAAAAAAACTTTTTACAACAAAAACATGAATTTTATTATGAGGTTGCCATTTTGAATTCAATATTACTATAATAGAGTCATTATACTGTTTAGAGTTTAACAATTCCGTCGATAATAATATTAAACCATATTAAATTTATGGAAAAAAATCTATTAACATTATTATGCAAAAGATCCAATTTTCTGTTATTATTTTGATCGTCCATGAGTATAATGAAGACATTCTTGACTAAATTGGCGAAGTTACATAAACTTCTGCTTTCAAAATGTATTTATGCAAGCTCAATAATACCAGATAATTTTACAGGAATATTAGCAATTGAAAATTTATATATCGTTTATTCCTTGCTTTAGAGGTTTCTACCATAACTCACAGTACATTGTCAAACTAGATTGAAATATAAAATATTATTTAATTTACCAAAATATAGAAAATTACAACGAATTAAGTATTTATAAAGAATATGAAACCTTGAGCTATCTGCAGACCGTTGCTAACGATCTAGAGATTATTCCATCAGCTAGTTGTATAAAAAAAAGACTCAACTGATCCAACTCAGTATCAATCGGAAGCGGTCCCAAGATTGTTGCTGCAATTATAGTGGTTAATGTTCAGCAAGGATCGAAAGCTTACCCACTGAAGCAGGGACACTATTATTAGGGAAAATTACAATTTGAAGATATTTTCATAGATATAAACCAATTACAAAAAGAGCAAGAGAAGGAAGCAAATTTAAATGAATGAGCTTCAATCGATTTCTAAACCGCACAACTACTGGTCATCAGCGCAACCGACAATACCTAACAATAATGTACTAGGTTTTGTGTGGTACAAGTTATGATCTTTCTGCGGTTTTATCAAGTAAAAGATTCCCGTATAAAAAGTAGTATACAGGGTGGCCCATTTGTATCGGTCGTTATGAACAAGTCTGTAACTATAAGACATACAAAGATCTGTTCTCTATAAGACATACAAAGCCATGTCATCGATTTTAGTGAGAAGAAAAACTGCATAGATTTGAAAAAAAACTTGTCATTAGTTTGGGAATCAGACCCGGTCGTATTGAAAAATAAAACTTACATTATTTCTATTTGGATATCGATTGTGTAAGTCATAAGGTAAACGTTACTATAAAACATGATACCCAAAATCAATAAAATGCATTGTATTTCATATCCTTTAATTTAATTAGAGTGCAAAACTTTTGCCCCAAATTTTGGTTGAAACACTGCGGACTAATATAAGACCGTTCTAATATTCTAAACCACTGCGGACTAATTTTAGACCGTTCTAACATTCTAGACTGTCTGCTCGGGCAGGCAGTCTAGTTTATGAAAGATACCACTACTTACCCACTAATTACTATTACACAGTGTTCAGTCCAACACAGTGTCAACATACCGTTTTATCCAACTTTTGCCCTCATTGAATATCACCGGGCCAGTTTGAAGCTGTACTCACTAGAAATTGCTCAAGAGACGCTGCAGCCCATCTACGGGTCGTTCCCGTAGCTGCCTCATATGACATCTAATAATAATAGTAATAGCCTTTATTCAGACTTTTGTATACAGTTTTTCTTAATACTAACTTAATCTAATCTATGTACCAAACATAATGATTGGCCGTACCTCTGACTACCCCCCTTAGACGTCCTCAAATAATCTGGAGTTAGTTCTTGGTACTAAGAGATCTGAGAGGATATCTACCGTGCCTGGGGATCAAAGTCGTGAAGCTGTTTCAGTTTAACTTTATCTTACACTACTCGTATTATCCCATCTGTTGGCCCTAGTTTGGCATAGGCCTCTTCCAACTTTTTCTACTCGTTTCTATACCTGGCAGTTCTCAACCACAACTTGCCAGCAGTAACTTTGAAGTCATCGTCCACCTTGGTCTTCCAAATTTCCTCTTTCGGTTTCTGCTAATTAGTTATCATTTTGCTCCACCTTTCAGTTCCTCTTAATATGTAACCTGTCCATCTCTTTTCGTTTTTTCTTACTATTAGGGTAACATTTTCTATTTTGGTTGTGTCTCTTATCTTTATGTTCCTGACTTTCTCCGTTACGACATCTACGACTTAACATCAGATGGGCCCTCGGCTTGTTCGATCAGCAAGTAGTTTAATAAAACAAATCGCGCTCTCTTGTGAGTTACTCCATGGCTCCACTGAAAGCGTGGACCACAAAACGGTTCGTTTCCACACCTCATTGCGATCGGGCAGTGCCATTACAAATCGCCCTATGATTATAAGACATTATAGTAATGGACACCGCGTAATTAACTATCTAACTGCTGCTTCTGTAGCAAAAACTGTATTCCTTGTTATTGCGTGAAACAGCTCTAGAAATAGATTGATTGAACTTTAAGAATCAGTTGTAACGTTTCTATTCATAAACGCGTAGCTATATTTTATTAAAACTACGAATTCCTCCCGAATTTTCAGTTCAAATTCAGAAGTAGTTTCAATTAGAAATATAATGAATAAAAGAGACTCGTAAAGCTGAATAACAGAAACAATATTCACGGTTATCTCCTGGATACCAATAATTCCTCTCGATACTTAGAACTTTGAAGTTTTCTGAGAGACTTTGTCAGTAGCTCACTTTCTCAAATGTATCTTAAGAGATAAGAGACGTAGAGGCAAATGATATAGAACATTCTAACATATTATATCCGTGCCAAAGTAAAGTAAGAGTAGTAGAGCTCTTTGTGATGGGCTCGTCCGGGGAAGTACGCCTTTTTCTGCCGCCAAGCAGCGTTCCTGTGTTTCGGTTTGAAGAGTGTGGTTGCCGGTGTAATTACAGGCACATGAGGCTTAGCATCTGTTGTTCTCTAGTTGATGGACGCAGGGTAGTGCATCGTAGGGCACGTTCCTATCGTGCGTGACTTACGAGGCAATGCTTTGTTATAGGTGATACCACTTAACATCAGGTGGGCCATCTGCTTCTTCCATCAGCTAGTTGTATATAAAAAAAAGTAGCTGCTAACTAATTATCAAAACAAAACAATATCGTACTTTATTACAATGACGTGTGACGTGTGAGAAAATGCTTTCTAAGTGGTTTAACATCAGCTCATGCTATGAGCAATTATTAAAAAAAAGACATGCACCGGTAACTTAAATTGAACACGCAAAATACGTCACAGAATGATACTTTCTAATAAAAAGATTGAATTATAATCTCAGGGCTGTCCTAAGCCCTTGCTAGTAAGTACGTTAATTACTGAGCCACCCCTACGGGACTAACGGGTTGACATCGCGGCCGTTAGCCAAACTCGGAACAACCGGGAAATCCACTTAGCCAGGTTTGCGGGAAGCTGGAAGGTTCTGGATTTAAAAACAGGGGTTTATTAAATTAGCCGTGAAGATGTCAAATGAGGAAATAGGGTTTTTCGTCTTTTTTTAATAGTACTTGCTGTTGGAACAAGCAGATGGTCCACCTGTTAGTGGCAATCATCACCACAAGGTATTGCCTCGCAAGTCACTCACGATGAGAACGTGCCCTATGATAAGAGCATTGTGCAGGGCAGCGGGCCTGCGTCCATCAACTTGATGCATACAGACAGATTTTAAAAAGCTTAAAGTACTTCTCCTTCGCAGATTTCAACATTTTTTGAAAATATTAAATCTCTGAAATTTTGCAAAATTATATACAAGTTTTCTTACCAAATAGTTTGATAAGTACTTTTTGATAGGAAAACATGTTTGAATCAAAATAAAATTAGAAAAAAAAAAATAAGAAATACGTGGATACTATTAAATTAAATAAATTAAAATTAAATATTGGTGGACATTCCACACAGCACTATCTAGCCCCAAACTAAGCCAAAGCTTGTGATATGGGAACCAGATAGCTGATATACTACTTATATACTTTTTTTTTGTAAATACATACTTATAATATTATATAACACCCAGACAGAGAAAATACAAGGACCAAAAATATTAATATCAAACCAAAGGCGGTGTTACAATGAAAAAGTCGAAATAATTTTCCATAAAGGAACTGAGCTACAGACTCCATTAAAATAACCGAGTAACAATTTGGATTGCTCTTACTAGAGTTTAATTAGACGAGAGTCTAACGAGACGAAATAGAACAGAGAGCTTATTTGCTACGCTTAGCTACAACTCTACAAGTGCTACGAAATCTAATTGCTACGATTTTTCTTACTATACTATTTGAGTAAAAATATATGAAATTGTGATGTGACTCAATGCCAATCAGTTCACAACTCACACGCATTTTTTTATTTTAGCTCCTTTTATGGTAGATATATATTATCATCATTATCATCCACAGGCCAACTAAATCCACTGCTGGGTATAATATCCAGCATAGTTTTGCTAAAATTGCTTTGCCGTTCAACACGATATTGGTCTACCCTTATCAATTTATGGTCTAAGACGCTAACAATGATGTCATTCATCATACTTCTAGAGATCTACTAAGAAAATTACTTCCAAAATCCAATCCCAACCCTACGAAATATGCTGTTAAATTATTCCAATTTAACAGCATTTTTTAAGAAAATTTGTTAAGATCATCATTATATTTTTGTAGAACTATTATTATGTTATTTCTTTTCTGAGGCTTGGTTTAGTGCGAATTTTCATATCTTCAAAAATGTAGCAAGTGAGAACGTAAAGTAGTTACCTTAGTGGTTGAATTATGAAAAATTAACTGATTAAAAATATTTTTCACAAAAATTATTGAATTAATATTCTACAGAAGGGTACAAGCTTGGCGTGACATCAAAATGCTAATCACCAAACGGAACTACATTATGCTCTTCCGTTCCTTGAGCACTACTTTTTAACGCTATCGAATTGTACTCTCGTGTTATTGTAATCCATATTACAATAATATTTTTCATTGTTATTATTTCAATAAAATAGATTTAAGATTTATACTACTTATCTCCAGGCACGGTTTCCTCTAAGATTTATTTAGTACCAAGGACTCAAAATTCTTTAAAATGGTCTAAGAGAGACATTTAGAGTTAAGTTTAAAATATTAACCATTGAATCAATTTCTCTGGAAATAAATGGAGCCTATGTTCAGACTACTACTCCTGATCATGATGACGTACCATTTCTACCACCACCGATATTTTTTATAAACACAAGCTGATGCCCGCGCCTTCGTCTGCGCAGGATTAGTCTCACAATATCTTTATAAATTGTAGCCCATGTGTTATTCTGATGTATACGCTATATTATTGTAAAGTTTCATTAAAATCCATTATGTAGTTTTTACGTGAAAGAGTAACAAACATCCATCCATCCATCCATACCTCCAAACTTTCGCGTTTATAATATTAGTAGGATTAGTAGGTTCTATTGTGGACGTTATTACCTGAACAGTAACAAAAACTGATGCCAAGGGCACAGGATGTTCAGTTTTACAGCAGCAGATCAGGATTCCCGCCTGGGGAAGGAACTTTTAATTGGCGTGCCATTAGACCGGGCGGGTAGCACTAAGCGATTTGTGGTGTACCCGGCTGGCTCTCCAGAGGTTTTTCCACACCTAGCCGTGGTACGTCGTTATGCTTGGATTGGACCTTTGGCTGTGTTCTTTGGTATGTTTGTTTACTGATCAGAATTCATCTCAGTTTGTTGGATCTATTCCTATCTAATACCAAAAACGAATACCAATGGTATTTTAGTCGTCAAAAAAAATCTGTTCCTGACGAAATACCATTCGTATTCGTTTTAGGTATTAGATAGGAATAGATCGTTTGTTGTGCTATGGGTGGCTATCATTACCTTTATCTTTAAAAACAACCTTAGTTATAAACAAGAAGTCTACTCACTCATCTTAAAAACCTTAAAAATATACATAGGTTAAAAGTAGTTTTTTGCAACATGCTCATGGAACAAGGAGATAACCCACCTGATGTTAAGTGGTAACCATCACCTATAACAAAACAATGCATCGCCTGTATTTAGCATTGGGATTTTTTTTTACAACTAGCTGATGGAACAAGCAGATGGCCTATATAACAAAGCATTGTCGTAAGTCACGCACGATAGGAACGTGCCCTACGATACACTGCTACGATACAGATGTTAAGCCTCATGTGCCTTTAATTAACACCGGCAACCACACTCTTCAAACCGAAACACATCAACGCTGCTTGGCGGCAGTAAAATGCGTGGTGGTAGTCCCTACTTTCCCGGACGAGCCCTCTACTACTACTCTTACTTGGGTGAATTATTTATAATTAATTTACAACTTAGAATAACAATTTGCTATTTTTCTTTAATAGTTTTTATAGCTACAGATAACCACTTCTGATATTTTTTTTTCGTACTATGTAATTGTAGTCATACATGTAACAAAAAACTCTCAGAGCTAGTATAAATCCTTGATATTTTATAATAAATGTCGCCCAAAGTTAACGAGAGTCATGAGAAATGTGGCGAGGATTCGAGAAGTTTTAGCATAATTTTAGTTTCACATCACAGCCTATTACATTATTCATTGAGTAAAATATTATGATAAATCTTTCTACTGGAGATCCTAGGAAGGTGAATCCGCCTTTAAAGGTGATTTATCTTTTTCAGCGAATTAGCATTACCAGTTCAGTAATGAAATGTTTATAGTCATTAAATTATTTATTTATTATTTCATGTTATGAAAATATCGTTTTTTCTTCATATGGAGAAAAACAGGTTCAAAGCTTTAATAGGTACGATAAACTCAATATTTTTGATACCTACACACTGATACGCAGCAGGATATACACTGCGTAGCGTCATTTATTGTCTATGGCTAAGTGTACGACTAGCTTGATCTGTATTAGTTTTTTTTCTACAACTAGCTGATGGAACAAATGGGCCACCTGATGTTAAGTGGTAACCATCACCTATAACAAAGCATTGCCTCGTAGGTAACGCACGATAGGGACGTGCCGTACGCATTGCCCTGCGTCCATCAACTTGAGGCATACAGATGTTGAGCCTCATGTGCCTGTAATTACACCGGCAACCACCCTCTTCAAATAGATACACAGCAACGCTGCTTGGCGGGAGAAAAAAGCGTGGTGGTAGATCCCGGGACGAGCCCTTCACAAAGAGCTTTACTACTCTTTCTCGTGTACTAAGTGATTTTTTAAGGATGGCAAGGTTATATTCAGATAAAAAGTAGGTTTATATGGTTCTAATGAACAGAAGAATCTCTGCTTTCTAAGCTCCTTAAGCATTAATCTTGCCCCAATCAAATCGCAAAAATCTTGACTACCTAGACATTTAAAAAGTCACTCCGCATGGGAACATAGTTTTTTTTTCTAAATCTCATATTTCCCGTTCAGAATATACTCAATTCCAACCAAACATTTTTCGAAAACAATTCCCTAAGTCAGCATGGCTTCAGTTAACGAGGCCTCGTTACCGCCACAGATCTCAGACATTACAACGTATTAAAACTCTAAAACTTAGCTCGGTAGCCATTTAGAGAGCAAACTTTCTTACATCATCGCGGTGATTAAAATTCGAGCACTGTTGGTCGGCAACTGCTGAGCTGCTGTTGCTCTGAGCTTTTGATGGAGAATCGTGGTTTTGTTCTTTTATACTGCACAACTGGTTAGCAGTTAGTGGTATGGGCATGTCATGAGGAGGGAAGAAAGTCATATTACGAGAAGTGTGTTGGAAATGGATGTGGATGGTTTTAGAAGGAGAGGCAGGCCAAAAAAAAGACGGATGGATTGTGTGAAAGATAACATGAGTAAGAAAGGAGTGAGCACTGAGATGAGGAATGATACAGGAGAGTGGAAGAAGCAAACCTGTTGTGCACTTAGCGTGGGATAAAGGCAGGAAGATGATGATACTGCTTAGCTGGAAACACGTACTGGAATACTCATCGTGAGGATCGCTGGAAGTCGGTGGATGGAGAGGGAACATAACCGCTCTACCTGTAAATATATACCTAGAGGAGGCCTATGCTCCGCAGTGGATTTCTCCAGGCTGAAGATAATGAGAAAGACTAAGACTTTATTGACAAAGAAATTTACAATAAAAAAGTTTATACACATGAAACAGTTGAGCTATTTGCAGACCGTTTGCAAACGATCTTGAGATAGATAAACTGATCCAAATTAGTGCCAATCGAAAGCCAATCGCAGCAATGTTACGTTGAATAGCAATGCTGATGCACTGAGCCAGAATAACCAACTCATTATATTTAAAGAAGACAGATATAGATTTATAATATATGTAATTATAATAATGAATATAGGAAAGGAATACTTTGAATCAAATATGAATTACTTATTTATTTTCAATAAACCTCGATATTACATGGGACCGAGATGAGTGGAAAATAAAGTGAAAATAATGAAACAAATAACTAGAACTTTTTCAAAATAATTTTAATAAACTGACTGCTTCTTGTCTTGATTTTTTTAATTAAGTGATGATATTTATATCAGTGTGGTTCTTAAAATAAAATGTTACGTCGTCAAAATTTGTATGGAATCGGCGAAATACTATTTATGTTAGAAATTGTATTTAAATAATGCCTATTTTTAGGCTAAAGACTATGTTTAAAAACTAGAGATTATTGTTAAACTTTCCGACATTTTCATACCATCATTAATTTTGCAAGTGGCGCCCTTTTGCAGATTTTCTTTCGCAACCCCTGTCCACAAGGGGATGAACACAGTTCCGTACAGGATTCATAGATGGCGCCATCTTCCATCATGACTTCTGTTATGCAAATATTCTCAGAGATGGCGTTCACTGCTGTACTGAATAATAAAGTTTATTTATTAATAATTCAGTCTTCTTTTAGTTGACTAATTTGCAAGCTGGTGGTTGAATTGGTATTATATGGCCAACATTTCTTATACTTCACTCGCTAGCAACTTGTATTAAAACGTAAGATAACTTTTCAAAAAATAGGAAAACTGACATGTTTACATACATATTATTCAATACAGTCGCCAGAGATTATAGTATGGGACACATAGAACATTTTCTTATATCATTTTGTGTGGACGTTTTACTATCTGTATTACTAATCTCCAATCTTTAAATTAAAAAAAAACTGTTCGAAGCCCTATTTCTAAATTCGAAAACAATTTGAAAGTCGAATGTTTTACATTCGATTTTCAAATTGTTATTCGTCGGCCAGTCGCAGTGACGTTTGGGTGAGTACGGGAACACCGGCTGCTAAAGATTAGACACGCTAGCCGGAACATTTTTTTAATATCTCCAAACAAAGAAGTTTGCTATCAAGTATTTAAGAAACGTGCAATATAACTGCGAGCATTGCTCAAAAAAGGTGCGATCAGTATATTTTACGCTGTCTTTTTTATTTCAATACATTTTGTCCATCAATGACAACTAGAAAATATTTTTTTTAGCTTCTACTCCAAATATTGCCATGCCCTAAACCTATGGATTCATTATGTAATCCACAATTATTAACACTAAGACCTTACCATATTACATAATAATTGCTATAACAATATGAATAAATTAACTTTTTTTTTATTTTAGATAAGTCTAGCTATTATACTTCTGTAAATTTTCTTTAGACAGACATAATTAAGACCTATTTAAAAATACGTATTAAAAAAAAACAGGATTCTTTTAGCTATTTGAGTACCATATTACAAGGAGCCTTGTGTTTCCACATTTAATTTGTGTAAAACTTTTTTTTATGTACTTATAGCTTTCTATTACTTAATTTATTTTTTTTCTAAAAGGCGTGGGTATATAGTTTTGTCTATTCAAATAATTTTACACATTCCTTACAATGACAAAAAAAAATGGCTTTACTTAAAAAAAAGTACTTTGTTCCCAAGGCACGTTAGATTATTTGAGGCGGTTAGATTCTTTGATTCGATCTCTCCTTACAGTAATATTAAATTAAATTACAAATCTACATAGAGATTAGCATTGAAACCATCAGTCAGCGAGCTCCTAGCTACATTGAGTGCAGCGTTGACTAACGACCTGCCAATCAGGCTCTGCCTTAATTGGAAATCCGTGTTTGTGGTGCCACTTCGCCTGAAGCCTTTGTTCGCAAAAATTAAACGGTTGCTTGTTATTGATCTTTGGAGTTTGGGTCAGAACACTTCAAAGTGTGAAGCAATGGTGGTTTTTCAGAAGGAAAAAAACTGCTTCTTGACTTTGATCTCCATGGTTTTTCAGAAGAAAAAAAACTGCTTCTTGACTTTGATCTCCATGGATTTTCAGAAGAAAAAAAACTGCTTCTTGACTTTGCTTCTTGATCTCCAGTCACCGTAGATATTCCCTTAGTTCTCCTAGTACCTTGGTACTTGTACCAACTCAACTCTTTGAGGATGTCTAAGGGGAGTAGTCAGAATCTACATCGAATATTACATTTGGTTTTCAATTCCGCGATAAACTTCCTCTGTAAATACCGTACCTACATTATAATAATTTGCATAAATAATTACATACAAAACAAGCAACAATCGACCCGATGAAAAAAAAACAATGAATCATCATCATCAGACTGCAGAAGTCCACTCTACAAACAATAATAATAACCTACACAAGGTCTCTTGAACTTTTAAATTAAATGTGTTTTAAACTAAATCAGTTTTTAAATAGCATAAAAGGTATGAATCTTACTCCGAAGAAAAGAGACCATAATGAATTTTTAGCAAAATTAATGTTCTTACTTCTAAGAAAATGCGTCAATCAATATCAAATTGAATAAAACATACCTACTGGTATTCATATCCAATGATTGATTATTTGATCCTTTGCAGCAACTAAATGAAGACACAGAGTTGAGGAAAAGTAACATTAAGTGTATTTCTATGTAGTTATATCATTTTCATACGCCGCTCAACCGTTGCAGCCCCTAGGATATGAACAGAGGATGGTGTGGAGAGGCCACAGTCTAAAATTGTTAGGTGGCTTCATACTTTTGGCAGAAACTTTTGGGCCGTGAAAAGTTTATAATTAAAGTTGTCATGACGCTGTCTACCATCAAGTAACTTATAACTAGCACCTTTCTGCATTTCATTTAAAATGAAAATGGGTTAAACAATATCGTGCTACGTAAAAAATTGGAAAGAAAACTGAACTTGATTAAAATTATATTTTTGCAAAATGTTTGTAATATTTGAATATAACTTATTTTTTGCCAATTTTTATAACCCCATTCAGTCATTTTATATCCATTAATATTTAAAAATTTTAATGTTTAATCCAATACAAAAGTGTCTTAATATTCACATTCTCTCTTGTCGTGTCACTAGTTTCCTTCGAAACAGGGTGGTTTGACCACATTCAGTCATTTTATATCTATAAATATTTAAAATGATTATTTTTTAGTCAAATACAAAAGTGTCTTAGTATTCTCATAATACGGTTAAACTACCTACAGACCACGTTCAAACAATTTGAAGGTAGTATTTGCAGAAAAAAAACACGTACACACATAACAACACATTTGATCATCAGAGGTTGTTATTATTATAAGCCTAAATGAGGCTTATAATAATAACATTTTTGTAATAAATTACCAATAAGAAAACTCGAGGCATTAAAAACACCATAAAAACCATACAAAATGTATTGAATATTTATAAAAAAATGAAAATGATGTGTTGGCTACGGTAGAACAATCAACCCATACTATACCTATAGTGAGATTTTGCCACAGGTAGTTTTAAGCTTTTAAGTTAACAATTCAGGTATAAGTTCACATAACAGGTTTATAATTTTGCATTTTACTACTACGGCTTCAAGTTATCATTATCACCTCAATAACACAGTTAATAATATCGTCACGTTGTTTTATTGAAACGTTCTAGAAATTTTTCGTGAAAAACAAAACAATACATCAAAGGCTTTTTTAAATGTGAAATGTTTAAAATGTTGGCTTTTTGTTGATTAAAAATGATAATAAAAATACTAGCACTTTCTACTCCATAGATTTAGCAAGTCTCGAAATGGTTACGATATGGAAAAAAGTAGAACGTATCAATACGATTTTTTCTATCCATCTTCGTCATGTTTTCAGCTTCAAGGCCTTTGAAATTCTAACTCTGTTTTTTACCGAAATGGGAAAGAAACTGGTTTGAGTTAGTTTATAGGATCTAGTTAGGTTAAACTAAGTACTTTGTAATACAAATTTTGGGGTTATAATATATTATATATACAATTTTCATGCAATTACAATATTGCTTTTGTAACATAACATTCAAATTTCAATCTTTTTTTTGTATAACGTAGTCAAAGTAATCTGAACTGAACAATACATAAGATTCAATATAAATATTATTGTCACCAGTCAAAAACTCGACTACTCTCGGTCTCGAGAACGTTCTATGCGGGGAACATTTGAAAGAAAGAAAGAAAGTAAATATATTTATTTGCAAAAACTTAACTACAATAATTATCTACACTAATATTATAAAGAGAAAAGATTTGTATTTTTGTTGTTTTGTTGTTTTGTATGTAACGAATAGGCTCAAAAACTACTGGTCCGATTTAAATAAATATTTCACCATTAGAATGCTACATTATCCCTGAGTAACATAGGCTATATTATATTTTCAAAAAAATCAGGGATCCTTACTAAAACTCTAATAATGTAACCCAAGGTGGAAAAAGAAAACCTTACATCGCGTGCGCTGCGAAAACTATTGATGATAGAACAAAATAATGTACTACGATTTTGTAGAACACGTCATCATCTACAAAAAATGTCGCGACAGCATATGTCTAACTATTATAGTTATGTCACAATAAGTGTTCTTTTATTATAAAAATTTAATTGAAATGCCGCCGCTAGAAAAGGGTCTTTATTTGTACCTTGGTATTAATCCTTATCCAAATAAATCTTTTCATATTCAAGACTGGTTCAATACCTATACATTACTTCTTGAATTTTTGAAATCGGACATTCCATTCAAAAGATTTTAAAAATATAAGGTCACGGGGCGCGTTCTCGCCCAGCGCGGGCCCGGGCAAGGCGCGAGTTAGAAGTGTCTCGAACCCACCACGGTCTAAGTTTATCCTAAAACGTTGAAAAAATTTATGTCCACCCATGCGAAGCTGGGACAGGCCGCTAGTAATACATAAATAACGATACTGCTAAAAAATAAGAAGCTAACGACCGGTTTCTGTAAGCTCGATCAAAACGAATCGCATGGCAAGTCACTCGCCATTTCAGCTATTACATCGAATTGGATAGAGATAGCAAGTGACTTGACATCCGAGTGTTTTGATCGGGCTTTCAGAAACCGGCCGTTAGAGTTGCAAATGCGTCCCTGACTCAGCATAAAGTTAGTTGGCCAGCACCTAACGCTGGTCTTCTGTCAGGACCGTGCAGTAATTTGGATGGGTCACTGCCAGTGGTATTTAGTGGTACATCTGAGCGCTTCCGTGCTTCGGAGGGCACTTTAAGTTCTTGGAGACAAGTCCAAGACAAAGGTCTTAGGGTTGCCAAAACCGATATCACCAGAGTTAGCCCCTCGCTCAAACGAACTTTTTTTTATAGATTCTTATAGGTATCGGCTGTCTGAATTTTAAACTTTATGACTGCTTAAACTGACACTGAAACAGAGACAACCTTATTTCCTCAAAACTATTTCAAACTCCTACAAGTATGCAAATCTATGTTAATCCGGCATTTTCCGACTATTTATTTCTGGCCGCATTTCACGAATGATATTGTCTCGTAAATCAGTCGTACAGTGTTTTTCTTGGAGCGTCCAAGCCCGCCATCCGCCATGTTTTGTTTAGAATCACGCACACCCTGTCTGCGTCTACTCCTATTGTGATTTACTGTTCCTGGATTGTTTTTACACTATTTAAAATTTATTTCATTGGAATACATTTCATATATTTTTTAAAGTTTTTTCACAAGTCATTTATAAATTTTTATGGCCTCACAATGACTGATGATAGCATGATAATTTTAGTATAGAAAAATATAATACACCACATTTTTTTTTCACTTCTCGTTAATATTAAATAACTAAATTAACTTGCTGACAAATTTGTTTCTTAATAGTGTTTATATCTAATCTCATCACGATTTTATTAATGTGAGATAATTTCTGCGGAAATCATTCGTAACAAATTAGGATTAGGAATAACTTAGCAACTTCCCGTTCGTGGAAATATAAAAATGTAGGTATTTGATATCTTTTTTTTCCTTTCTTTTGGTAAACAAACTGTAACACAATATAATATGGTTAACAAGTAGGTATTAGGTAACTAAATAATAACTAATTGTGGCACCAACACCGTTTACCACGGATTACTCAAATAGTTTTAAATCTTGAGTAGTACTATTCTAAAATCTCAAAAATCATTTTCTTGAAAGTGCTAGGTCGCGTTACCGCAATGTCTATAGAATTAAAGTTAGTATTATAAGAAAGAACTAATAATAGGTTAGCGTGGTATGGGCATATTATGCAAAGGGAAGAATGTCATGTAACGAGAAGAATGCTAAGGATGAATGTGGATGGATATAGGAGTAGAGGTAGGCCAAAGAAAAGATGGATGGACTGTGTGAAAGAGGACATGAGTAAGAAAGGAGTGACTGCTGAGATGACGGCTGATAGAGGAGAGTGGAGGGAAAAAACCTGTTGTGCCGACCCCACATGAAGTGGGATAAAAGGGCAGGAAAATGATGATTATAAGAAAGAACTAAACGGTACAAAGGATCTTAATAAGTGTAAATAAAGGTTCTTGAATAAAACCTTGCTATTATAAAAACATGTATTACTGTCTGACCCTATACTGGTGTATAGGCATGCAAGCCCTAGTCATTTTATTAGGTACTTATATTTAATTTATTTATCATTTATCTTTAGATTAACATAAACACTTACTCACATTTCACATCAACTCATGCCCACATTCAAAGTTCTCACATACCTACTTACACAGAACCACTTTTTCAAACACACACAGAACTACGTTGTTGGTTCTCCTGTGAAACCTTGGCTCTTAAGAGACTCGTGTAATCAGGAGAACCATCACACTCACATGTTCAAACTCTCACGCCCTTAGATAGCATACACAAAATTTTAACACACTCTCAGAAATAAACATACACTCACACCACTTACATAGGTACACTTAATTATTTTTATAATGTTTTTAAAAAAGAGCTGTTTATTATTTATTTCTGCATATAGCAATTTTGTATTTCTGTTGTATGGCATCTCGTTCAACTTGTTGTCTCGGAAGGTAATAGCTGAAAATCAGTGCTTTGCTCTCGAGCAATTTTATGCGCTGAGCTATTACCTTTTTGTCTAACTGCAACACACACATGGACCAAAATGTTTATTATTTAAAATGTTTGTTTTATTTGTTGTTTGAATTCTGTTGTTTTTTATGCTGATTTTGTATTTTTTGTGTCTGTGTATTAGTTAGGCAAATAAATGTTTTATCTATCTATCTATCTATCTACTTATAACGATTATACAAAATTATAATTTAAACAAAAATAGGTTGGGTAAGAAAGTAATGCTGTGATTCGGTTTGAAGAGTGTGGTTGCCGGTGTAATTACAGGCGCATGAGGTATAACATCTGTATGCCTCAAGTTGATGGTCGCAGGGCAGTGCATCGTAGGGCACGTTCCTATCGTGCTTGACTTACGAGGCAATGCTTTGTTATAGGTGATGGTTACCACTTAACGTTAGGTGCGCCATCTGCTTGTTCCATCAGCTAGTAGTATAAAAAAAGGCATCCTTTCTTTCACTTTTTAGTTTTGATACCCAACAAATATCCAATAAAACAATTTCTAAGTGATATTCATAAGAGAGTACACTTAAAATAGGATTTTTAATAAAGTTTCGGTCATTTCAATTGAAACACGTTCCCGTGGCTATGACGAGAAGGGAAGAGTAATTATTGTTATTCGACGGTTCATGCGGCGTTCAGAACATTCCCCATTGTGAGTTCAGGATCGAAGCTCTGATTAATGATGGTGCAAGGGACAACTTTGGGGCAGCTACGTGCGAAAAGCGAAAAAATATTTTTCTAGCATTGTTTGTTTCGTCTGTTACATATACCTACTCAAATCGAAAAACCCTTCTAATCAAATCTATGTTAATCCGGCATCTGGCAGCTTCTAGCCCATAAGATAAAAGCTACTTTGGTATTTAAAATTTTTGGCAGATCTAATGCATGGCTAAACTCTATCTGTTTCATTTATTCAAATTCGTAAAAATCTAATTCGACGATCGCGACAGTCAGCTTTTCGTGAGCATGGAGAGCATTCACAGAGAGTTCTACTAAATAGTATTGTTTTCCTTCTTGTCATATCACTAGTTCTTTCAAAACGAGTGTGTTGAAAGGATTTGGCATATATTATAGAGTTTTAGGTTCTAAAACATGCCGGTTACCTCACGATTTTCCTTCACCGTTTAAGAGTACTGGCATACATTTTTGAACAGAAAAACTCATGGTATCCGACAGGTTTTGAATTCACGACCTTAAGATCGGAAGGCGGAGCAGCTACTACTAGACCACCAGTGCTCATAAGCCTTAGTAAGTACCCAGTTAAGTTAGGTTGGTTTAATATTTAAGTTTGTTATTTAACTTTGGAGCACATTCACGTCTTCGGCATTCATATCCTTTGAAATTTAAAATTTGAATGTGGTTTAGTCATATCACAAAACGAGAATTTATACATACTAAAAAAAAATCTCATCATGCTATTTTCAGACACGTCAGGTCAACAAATAGGTAACTACTAAAAATTAAGAAATAGTAAAGTATATTTTTATTAATTTGAATTAATGCCATTGAAGATTCGACCTAAGCTTTTTATAGACTAAGAAACACAGAGAAAGAAGAATATTCCAGAGAATCTTCATGGATAAGTACTTACAAAGTCGGTGTGTTAAAAAGGTAACAGACATTGTTTCTTGTTTACTCTTATTGTTATTTTTTAAGACGGTGTCGTCAGATGTCTTTTTTATTTTTACTGTCATAATTGCCGTAGACAATGACAATGACTTTGTTTGGATCTTTTTGTAAAATATTGGTCAAGGGCGCACAAAACAATGAGTTAGCAAAGTTTTGCGAAAAACGAAGGGTGGATCGTAAAATTGAGACTGTCGGCTGTTTTTATCAAAAACCCGTCTGAATTTCGCGAAGAAAGCTCAAGCAAAAACTAACTGACGTGAAGTTATAATAATAAACTAAAGGCACAGAATTAAAAAATGTACTACGCTGGCTGGTCGGTACTGTAAAACTTTCTGTAAAGACGATACGAAGCTTGCAGAAACGCACGGACTATTGCTATATAAAAAAATAAGATTTAATAACTAATTAATATTTCTATAATATTCTCAGTAACGTAAGTTAGTGTGTGGCTAATTTTTAGAACTCTCCAATGCCTCAGGCATAGTTTAAAAAAGTTCAAAAACATGAGTCAAGGGGTCGAAAGAAGCATCTTGGAGGCGCACATAAAATACTTTCACCACACTGTATCGAAAAGAAACTAGTGATACTACAAGAAGATTTTTTAGCCTACTAAGAACCGAGATGCACGTTCCTACATGAGATCTTAAACGCCTTAAGTCATCCATCAAAATGATGGCCGCAGAACGTTCCTTTAGTCAATCAATAGGTTAGGACTGATCAAGCAAGCCAAGTCACGATATCCTTAAGAACTTTACGTGCTATTTAATTCTTAGAAACGCTTGGAGCCATAGACAACACAGCAGTTACTATCAACGCCTAGAGGTTCAGTTAGACGTACGGGTCATAAATCTTCGATTTTACCACTTTAACTGTCAACAGTAACACAGTTGACAAAATAATGGAAGAAGATAATGGATAGGTAATTCGGCATGAAACGTAACGGAATCTTTTGTTTTTGAGTTACGGGGAAAGTATACTCGATTTCATTTCGTACCTTGTACCAACATAAGCATAGTAGTTATGAAAATTTGTATTCATTTCGAAATTTGAACATTTTGGCAAGCGTTCCTTTTTTGTATTTTTTTTTCAAACTTTAAATTGTTTTCAATAAAAATGTTTTAAATATTCTTAGATAACTTAGTTTATGCAAATGAAAAAAAAACAAGATCCCATAACATTACTTCGATTCTCGGGAACGGTAGATATAGTAGGTATATCTGATCTCTCAGTACCAAGTACTAACAGAGGATTTTTTTTGATGATGTCTAAGCGTAAGGGAAGTTACCCTTGACTTAGTCAGAGGTACGACTAAGTATAAAATTAAGCATATACCTGCATTTTGCAGTAATAATAATAATCGGTATCCTATATTACATTAGGTATATTATTTTAGACATTCAACTATAACAAAAATATTTATCATAGTTAAAAAAAATAAACAAAAAAATCTAAGCAACAAACGATAGAATTCACAATGAATAAAGTTACCTAAACTTATCTGAAGAAGCCGAAAATTCGCAAATTCAGGTATACTAACTTTATGACGACGGCTGCCGATATTTCAAAGGTCTCTTATTACTAGAGAGTAGGTACCTTATTGTTTTACACCCCCCAATAAACGTTGAAAAGATGTTTGTTTTACAAGAAGCCGCCTTCTGTACCCTTGTGACATGCCGACTGATAACGCGAACAGTAGGCAATGAGAAATACTCGTAGGTAGAATTTTTGAAGAAGTTATTTGGTATTGTAATATTATCGGCTTAAAAAATTGTGTGTTCAAAGCGCTTTTTTCGAAATCGAGTCCGGGCGTCTTATTTTGAATAAACTGTCTTACGACTTTGAACTCCAGGCACGGTAGCTATCCCCTCAGATATTTTAAGTTCTAAGAACCAGTACCAATTTTCGAAAAGGTTTATTTGAGGATGTCTAAAACTGGGTATTGACCAACGTTACGAGGTGTAATGTAACATTCGCATCGAGCATGTTACGCATTGAGCATGTTCGCTGTGTTCTAACAACGGCGTAACATGTTCGTCAAAACTCGGCACTCTCAGTCAAGATGGCCGACTTGTTACAGCGTACTGACTGAACCACGTAACAGTCAAAAAATTCGCCAAAAACCGAGAGCCGGGTGGAGTACTCTAAAGTGAGCAACGAGCGGTTCGTTGCTCGCTGGTTTCCCCGTAACACTACGTACTGAATGCATGAATGCTCGTTGTGTAACATGTTACATTACACACAGAGAGTAGTCAAAATATTACATTTGTCACATACTCACATTTGCATTAGATTAATATTCTATACCGTAACAGGTTGCAAGCCCATCGCCGCTGCTAGAAACTAAATTTCCTTAAAATGTCTTACCTATATACGTTTTTAAATAATTATTATATTTTACATATTGTCTCGCTGCTTACTTGCTAGACATCTTAATTTTTTTATAATTATATATTCGAGAAAAGTCGTAGGGGGATATTTCAAAGAAACTTTTCAGATTTGTATAGCATTTTGTCAGGACAAGACAAGTGTGAAGCAGACCTTTGCACGTTTCATAGGTGCGTGTTTCTTTTGTATTTGCCACCAGCAACAGTAACGTGACAGATGTCGATTTTTTCGCAAAAACCATAAATTAGAGAAAAAGATCCAAAGTAAACATTAACTAAAGCCCCGCGGCAAAACCAAATACAATATTCTGAATAAGCCATCGATTGATTTCGGAAGATAAATGGTTGCATATTGTCAGCGGCATAGTATGAGTGACGGGAACTCCGACGGCGTTGCGCAATGAAAACCACCCTTATTTCAATACGAATACGAGTCATCAAATTTCGTATCAGGATTCTTTTAAAACTGACAGAGCAATGAATGGTCTTCTGTGTTTTTGGATCGTATCAACGAAATTTCAATCATAATTTTATTGTGGCAGAGTTCAAAATTTCTTGTCCTTTCTAGCGTTAGTTTGGGTCTTCTGTTGATAAAAATTAAAACTTAGGGTCCAGTAGAATTGATTCTGGAATTCAGTGTGAAATTGAAGTAAAAGTTTTTAAATTACCATCACTTTGCTGTAGTGCTTTGCTACATGGTTAATCTGATTAAATATTTATTTGTTTCGTTAAGTTATAAATAAATATTTTTATTTGTTATAAACTATAAAAAAATATAAGAATTTAATGACGCATCAATCTCTCTTGTCGTGTCACTAGTTTCTTTCGAAACAGTTTGGTGAAAGGATTTTAAGTGCGCCTCAAGAGGCTCCTTTCGAGCACTATGAAACCACATAGTTCGAGCTTACTGCTTTTTATCAGTTCTTATAGTAAAGTAGCATAAAAAGTAAGCAGGTATCTGGTGAGGTGATTAAATTCTTTAAGGTAGTGGAATTGTCATATTATGCAGAGGTAACTCGACATCAGGAGTGCCATCTGCTTGTTAAGTCACATCTCATTCTTTAATCTCATTTTTTAAATGGTGTATACTCCACTCCGCTAAGTAAGCAAAGCTATGAGGACCAGATAGCTGATGATAATATTTTGATTAAATACATACTTATGATAAGTATATTTTAAATCAAACAGAAAAAAAACAGTCTCAATTTTCATTACAAAAATGTTTGTTTTCAGATCAAACCCACGACCAATAGCGCAAAAGGCTGAGCTACTACCAACTGACAGAGAGGGCTGTCAATTGTTGTGTTAGTCTTGTCAATTGATAAGAGACTGATGACTTCCTATCACAGCATGCATGTATGTGACCTGAGTCTTCACAATAGCAATGTGGGTGTGCGCTTATCTGACAGATGTGGAACCGTTGGTGTAGGGAGGTGTGCTACAATGAATACGTATGTTGTGTACAAAGCTTAGTCATTGGCCGTTCAAAAACGCGAATGTTGCATGACTACGCGACTTTGAGACATACTTTTGATGCAGCGTCTCATGTGATATAACTCTGTTATGATGAATCATTAGTTAGAATTAATAGTAAAAAAGGTACCTACATACTCCTAAGTGTTTAGAATACAGGAGATCGACTCCTTAAAACAATAAACAAAGGTTAGTTTGACATTTTGAGTTACACTGCGAGTATGCGCACTCGTGGCAATGTTAACTTGACTGCGGAGTAGTTGGTCGCATTGCTACGCAGTGTAACTCTTCTTCTTCTCTCCGTTTATGCCTCCTGTCTGTCATTCGACAGACAATCTTGCCAGTGTCAAGTGATTTGTATTGAATAAATACTTTTTTGTCAAGTCAGTCTATAGTCAAGTCGGCCGTCATTTGTTTTGAAGAAAATGGTGGCGGTTTTCTTCAAAACATTGGAAACATTTTCGGTCAAATCAGGATATCACAATACACTTTCATTCCAAATGTTTACACTTTGTGCTAAAACCTCAAGTAATGTTGATTAAAATACCACCGAAATTACACAACACAGCTCAAAATAACACTAGAAAAACAAATAAAATGAAAAAGCTATGTTGCTTCCCAAAATGTCAGAAAATGAATCGCAGTGTAACTCAAAAAAGTCTGTACGAAACTTCAATTATTGTTTGTCAGAATATCAGGAAATCCTGTCAATCAGAAGCTATGAAATTTGTGCTTCAACGTCCCGAAATATATTATAAACGTATAATTGAATATGTATACCTACTGCCGCTGAAATTAAACCTTTTGCGTCCTATCCCGACAATCAGCCTACATAGGCTGTCCTTAAAGTTTATTTTTGTGATTTGATGTGTCTGACGCAGCCAACAGGCATTTAGTCCAAAATGAACCCAATTGCGTTACTTTAAGATTCATATTGCAACGGTGATACTACCGTCACGAAAAAATCGGATAAAATCCTTTTTCAGGCTAGTCTTACTTGCCCCAACTTGACCATCTTTTTGCTAGCCAGTAAAAATGCTTATAAAGTGGAAAAAGTCGAAGTAATAGCAGTAGTTAATTAATCTAAAGGCGAGATGACATCGGGTGCGCGCGCGCTCATGCCGGGCTATTGTCACGACCCCGATTGAACTGTTGCAAGCTATGAGTTATGTGCCTCGTAACTTATACAGGGTGCTCAAAATTTAAATTACAAGATTTACACGATGCATTCACATATATTTTATACTACTTGCTGATGAAACCTGATGGTAAGTGGTAACCATCACTATAGCAATGCAAGCCGCAGGTTACGCACGTGCCCTACGATGTACTGCAATGCATTCATCTAGGCATACAGATGTTAAGAATTATGTGTCTGTATTTTCACGAACACCCACACCTTTCATACCAAAATACAGCAACGCTGCTTGGCGGCAGAAATTGGCATGGTGGTAGTACTTCCCCGGATATTAGATCTTTACAAAGAGCTCTACTGCTCAAGTAACAATCTGCTTAAAATTAATAGTTACCGCTTAGCTAATAGTGAAATTGTATCAATCTTAGTGCACTGTCAAGTCATTAGTACCTACCTGGCTTATCCCACTAAGGGGGTCGGCAACAACTGTTTATATGTCGGTCTGTGAAGGAGCAAGTCAGGTAGCATAAAACATAAAAGCACAATTTGTTTGAAATTGGATTGTGTTATGTTATTTATATTCATAATACTTTAGAAAATAAAAAAATTGATAACAACTTAATTATTAAATAAATGTAAAATTTAATTGTACCTACTCATGGGTGAACTAGAAATAATTCATTACCAGTGAACCTTTATGTAATGTATACAAGGTGTTCCATAAGTTGTGTATAAAAACTTCAGGGGGCTAAAGTACCCATCAATATGAACAACTTTTTCTAAGGAACCAACACTGTGAACGCGAAAAAAAAAACAGCTGTTTCATACATTTTAGCCTGGTAGGTATTGAACTTTTGTATGAAACAGCTGTTTTTTTTTTCGCGTTCACAGTGTTGGTTCCTTAGAAAAAGTTGTTCATATTGATGGGTACTTTAGCCCCCTGAAGTTTTTATACACAACTTATGGAACACCTTGTATATAGAAAAAACAGAAATCCTTTCACCACAATGTTTCGAAAGAAACTAGTGACACGTTATGAAGAAGACAAAACATTAATTCAAAATGTTTATTTCATTCTCATATAGCGATGTCAAAAACGTCATAAAATGAAATAAAGGTCAATAATAACCCCCTGTATAAGCTTCGGCTGCCAATGCAGCACACTGACACATATACGTGGCTTTACACTAAACCAATAATAGAATAAAATCAATCTATACCACCCTCTCTACTCACACCGACACAATGCAATCAATGATCACCCGTACCTACACACGCACACAGCTACAACCTATTGGAAATATTGGCATTGTAAACATTGACAGAATATTTGCAAAATATTCCCCTAAAATTCTACTTACATCCATCTCTTTCTCACATACTCCATTGAATGGCCTGCAACAGAAAAGGACAAGGACGGAACACCCGGTTTTACAACTTTGCAGAGGGACAATGGCGACGCTATTGTTGAAAGTACCCCTAAACTTTTTTTAGGTCACATAAAAGTATTACATTTGTAAGGGACGTGCCGCCTGTATGCACTTACTGCATTCGTTTCGCAGTCCACCTAGGAGAAACATCTCCCACGCAGTCCAGTTGAGTGTTAAAATCTATGAAAGTGATAGTGCTTGAAGAAAAACTGATAATATGTCCTCAGTTGCGACTACCAATCGTGCCAGTAAAATGTGGAACAATGCAGAAGTGAATAACCAAAGTGCTGCCAAAAATTACGGATATAAACAATACCCCATGATGCAGAACTATCACAGCGGCTATCAACATCATTTTTACTCGCCGAACTCTGAATATTCCAATGGGATGAGCGCTGGATATCCCGAGAAAGTTTACGGACAAAATCAAACCGAAGCAGTTGTTAAAATGGAACCAGGTAATTGGCAAAACTATCATAATAACTATATGGCCAGTCATGCAAACGCTGATGCTATCAATAAATGGAGAGAGCTAAACTTTTACTCGCAACAATATGAACCTTATGCATACGATCAGAGAATGAATCTCATGAGCCAACATTGTTCTGAGATGACTGAAGATGCAAGATCGATAAACTCGCCTGGTCAGTGCAGTATTCCTGAAACAAGTTATGGCTCACCACAGAGTGCTACAAGCAATGCCAAATCACCCGAAACAGATGATTCCCCGAATCTAAGAGCACTTTTATCAAAGCCGCAAACCAAGAAAATCTCACCTTACTTTGTCAAGCATGATAAGTCGTATGCGCAGGATATGCACATGATACTGAACCAAGAAGAGATTAACGAATGGGAAAAAAGTAATGACGCGACTGAAAAAAAATGCAATTTGTCGCAATTTCACGGTGGATTTGAGAGTAAGGGTCAAACGTCAGTCAAGAAAGTTGCCGTGGGTGGAGCGGTTGCAAACAAAGGTGCACCGTCATCGCAGGAGCCGACGGAACCCTGTCAGGACATGACGAGGGTCGAAGCAGGCGGGGACAATACGGATTACGCTGAGAACAAGATGGCCGCTGCTTCTGATGCACAGGGATTCTATCCATGGATGAAGAGTGGAAATGGTAAGATTTATTTAATTTTTCAATTTGGTCACATTGATTCTTCAAAGAATATGATTCTTTTTATATATTATGATCTATTACTTACCATTCATGTTTGTTTACAGGTGAAGACAGAAAGGAAGGTTCAAAACGAACGAGACAAACATACACAAGATTCCAAACCCTGGAGCTGGAGAAGGAGTTCCACTTCAACAAGTACCTGTCCCGAAGAAGAAGAATAGAAGTCTCCCACGCCCTTGGACTGACTGAGAGACAGATCAAGATCTGGTTTCAAAATAGACGGATGAAAGCTAAGAAAGATGGAAAGCTGAATACGTCCCCTGACCCGTACGCTGTTGAAGAAAGTGTGACGAAACTAGGAAACATGACAGAGTTTATGGACACTAGGCAACACATCCCAACTGTGCCTGAGTACCAGGCGTATAATAACGCTGCTTTAGCTAATATGGGACAGATGACCGCACACATGCCTCAAAACTACATGATGCCCACTTACGGAGGTATGGCTCCGAAGATTTGACGTTTGCTCGAATCATAAATTTTAGTTTCAACCCTTTAGAACTAGGTGTAGACAAATTATTTATTGATTTTGTATTGTTATTTACAAATTGTAAATACTCAATTGTTTGTAACTAAGCTTACTCGTCAATATCTTTTAATGCATTTTATTAGTTTTAGACTTGAGTACGGGTTAATTTTAAATACATCCAATAAATTTGTAAATAATTTGATTATCAAACTTAGTTTTAGATTCCAAAATGGATTGTAAATATGTATCATCATAAGTATAATTATAGTTCCTATTGAATTATCTAAACTATTTTCATAAAATATATTAGTTTTTAAGGTTGATTATTTATAATAAATATTATTTACTTCTCTAGTCAAATTTAAGGCGCTAATAAATAAAGAGGAGTTTTGATTCCAAATCATTTCATAATTATTGCTTTTTACTGTCATCCTACAAAAAAGGTAGAATAATTTAACAATATCGGCACGACGAGTAAGAAAGTAAATTTTCAGAGTTCTATACCCAAAGTGTGGTAACGGAACCCTATATTGCTAAGCCTTTGTCATCTGTATGACGTCATAATGGTTAGTTATACAAAAAAGGTTAGTGCTGTTTTCTAAAATAAAAACTTCTTGAACTATCTTGAATGAAGACCACAGATAAACACTAGACGCAAATATGGTATAAGGCAACTGGTATTAATCTAAAATAATAAAATAAATCAATCTACGGACATTTTTTGTTGCATAGGGTGGGAACAAGGGTGGTCTAGATTTAAGACAAGACTTTATGAAAATCATTTAAAAGAAAACTGGAACACGACTGCGATTCCTAAGCTCGATAGATATCTCCTCAGATCTCTTAGTACAAAGTACTATCTCCAGGTTCTTAGAGGACGTTTTAGGAGGGTATCAAGAGTAGTTGAGCTCTTTGTGAAAGGCTCGTCCGGGGAAGTACTACCACCACGCCTTTTTCTGCCGCCAAGCAGCGTTGCTGTGTTTCGGTTTGAAGAGTGTGGTTGTCGGTGTAATTATAGGCACATGAGGGTTAACATCTGTATGCCTCAAGTTAATGGACGCAGGGCAGTGCATCGTAGGGCACGTTCTTATCGTGCGTGACTTACGAGGCAATGCTTTGTTATAGGTGATGGTTACCATTTATCATCAGGTGGGCCATCTGCTTGTTCCATCAGCTAGTTTTATAAAAAAAAAAGTCAGTAATACGTCCAAACATTAAATTTGGTACATACCCACATTTTTCAGTAGTTGGTATTCCATACGTGCCACGTTGCAAGCCCATCGCTGCTAGAATACTAATTGGTTACCTCACGATGTTTTCCTTCACCGTTTAACTGGCATTGCGATCAAAAAATACAAATTTAAGAAAAAAATAAACAAAAGACAGCTACAAGTTGATCGTTAATACTAGCGTTGACATTGCATAATATTAATTCTCACGTCAGTCAAAATATCGCCAAAACCAACAGCTCAAAACTCCAAAATTGATCCGCTTAAAATGAACGCGCTACAACAATGTAACAAAACAATGAACCCTTTCGCATAGTTTAAAGGGTTCTAAATACTGCAAGTCAATAGGCCTCTAGGGACGCTTGTTTTGCAGTTTTGAAATGTTTTGACTGTTTATTGGATTTGCTTGGCTTATCGAAAAGTGCTTTGTAAGCTGGTTCAGCTACCTGTGTTGGTTTCCTTTGTCGGTCTAGATTTGTCTTGTCATCCTTAGTAGGGATATTTATCTAAGGATTAAATAGTTTTATTTAAAGCTAGCGGCTCGTCCTGGCTTCGCACAGGTGGACATTTATTTTTAAAAACTGAAATATAGCCTATGTTACTCAAGGATAAAGTAGCATTCTAATGGTGAAAGAATTTTTGAAATCGGACCAGTAGTTTTTGAGTTTATTCTTTACAAACATACAAAAATACAAATCTTTTACAAATTATTATTGTGTGTTTATTGTCATAAATTATTTTCGTGTGTTTTTATCCATAAACATTTAAAAACACAGCCTTTCACCACACTGTTTCTAATGAACTAGACACACGAAAAGACATTTAAAAAATAAAGATTGATTGTTACTGCAAGTTTTAGTTTGTAACATAGTTTTTTAACTGTATAACTTATCTTTGTGAAATGAATAGGTTTTCTAGAAGGGTTAGTCAGACACGTCCATTAGTTACTCTTGGAATATGTTTTTGGATTATTAAATACTAAACCGAAAGTAAATGAAAACAAGAAGTTGTTTGACGGTTAATATACGAGTTTAATAAATTTGTATTCCATAAGGTCTTCCGTGGGTTTCTCACATTTTCCTTTGCCGATTGAAAACTAAAAATACCTGTGTATTCGGAAAATTAAATAACTTTGAGAAAGTTTGATCTTTGCTTAGGAGTTAATCAACATTCTCTGTTGTATGATGGTCTTAGAATACGAAAAGAAAACAAACAACTCAAGGTTTGAGGTGTGGTTTTAGTAGCAGCGAAAATAAATAAACGCTATCGCTTTCGGCTATATACGCGCTGACATGCAGTGAAAACTGTCTTCATATCATAGTTGTCAATGAATTAAACTTTTCAAATTTAGTAAAACGAATGGGTTTAAAAAATCATGATTTAAAAAGCTAACGTGTTCGCTTTTATGTTTATAATGAGAGGCATCATAACGCTAAGTTTTTTCCTTTTTACAAATGTTTAATTTAGATAAAGCTTGTTGCATGCAGTCATGTTTTTTAGTCGGCTTAAATGAAAAAAAATTACAATAAAAATTACATCATAGATATATTCTGCCTAAAAACGCTAGCACTCTTTCCCTACCTTAAATAGTCAGATATGAGGTACTATTATTTATTCTGTGCTAAACTTACACCTACTACTCATACTACTACTCTTGCATTTTGTTACATCATCATCATCAGATCAGAATTCTTCAGATGAACATATGCCTATTTGTAGATTTGTATGAGGAAGTAATTTGAGTTTCCTCCATACACTACCTTTCAACAACGTCTTAAATTATTTTTTGTTTTTAACTGGTGACTTAGCGCATCAGCGCTGTCATTCAGCGTGGTAATGCAACCAGTGTCGGAGACGCTTCAGATTGGCACGGATTTGGATCAGCTAAATTATCCCTAGATCGTTTGCAACGGTCGTAACGGTCTGCAGATAGTGCAACTATTTTAAATGCATTTTGTTCAGTGTTCAATCTTTGTATTTATTGTAATTTTCTATATAATGTTTTTTTTATTATTAAATTAATCTGCTACAAATATTCCCCGATGATTGTCAAACAATTTAGATATTAAAGTAACTTTTACAAGTCGGTAATCATATAAAATCAAGCTATAGGGTTTTATAACTTAAAGCTCAATAATTTGCAAAATAAAATGGAACTGATTTGCAGCTAACTTCACTCTCGACCGACCCTTGCATTAGAAAGTCAGCCCTCCGTTCTTTTGAATAAAGCTGAACAAAAGAGCCTTGCCGAGAGAGAAAACGCATACGCACGTACCGTATGAGAGAAAGAGACAGCGAGACCATCCCTTTGTCCAAGGGTGTGTTCTTGTGCGCTTGCGTAGACATTCGACCAATATGGCTGCTTGTGTTTGGTTCGTATTTTGTGTTTATTTTTAGTTATTTTAAGCTTATCTTAAAGGATTTCTATTGAAAAATAGTGTCAGTTAAAAGGTTTGGTAAGTTATGTGACCCTGTATATTAAAAAAATGCTAACGAGTAGATAATGTATTAAAATTTCGTAACAAATTATTTTATATATAGGTATATATTTTCAATTATATTTCTTTCACTTCATTCTTCAGACATACTTAACGTGTAGTACTTTTAACTTACTCGGTAGCTACGCACTTTTTTAGAGATTTTTAAAACCAAAAAGTTTTATAACCAAATCGACATTTACCTACTGGCTGGTTACACCACAATCCAAGTGTCCTTCTTCTTTTAGAGATCAGACAAATGCAAAGACATGAGAATGTAATTGTTCACCTACGGGATTGGGCTGGGTGGGTTCTTATATCTTCGAATGAAGTGAACTCATATAATATTGATCGAACTTCACACATTTTGTTTTTCGTTTTTGACAGATTCTGATTTTAGTTCCCAACTTAGCCGTTAGAGTCTGGTAACTTGCCTTAAAACAAAGACAATATAATAATACATTGTTATAACACACATTAAATGGTAAAGCGTGGCTTAATTTTATTGTGACTTTCAGTTACTATAACAAATCTAAAGTATGTAACTTTTATATTAAAACTACCGAAGAACCAAACCCATTAAACTAGGATTGTACGAAAAACAGTCACCGTCATTTTTACAGTAATATAACGGAATAGTTATTTTACTTACGTATACATTGTAAGTGTTACGTATGCTTTAAAAATGGGTAGCACTTCTAGCATGTCTAATTTAAAAAACTTAAAATGTTTTGAAGATGCACAGACGAGACGAGACTATTTTTTCTTAAACTCTTAAAAGAAGAAGAGTTTAATAATTATTCTGATTCTCTTGTTACGTTATGTTAGCTTGACAGCGCTAAAATTATTATATCCTTATGGTTTTAGTTTATAAGGAAGAGACCAACAAAATGTTGACAAAATATGGCCAGTTTTGGATACAGAATGCAACAGAATGCAAAAACCAAATCATATTCGCCTAAAAGTTTTATTTATTTTACATTTCAGCGGCAAAAGAGATTCAGAATTTTACATTCATTAACCTTTTTTTTTTAAATTGCAACCAACATAGTTGCCATGTGCTAGTCAAAGCACAAGCTGAAGGTGGGTTTTCACATAAATTTCAAAGATTTGAACGCAAAAGTGCGCTGCTTCCAAAAGTATAATTCGGAACCGTAATGTACCTACATCTACCTTTGTCGCTAACTGAACCTTTCTGTGTACATCCCACTTCTAAGCGTTAACCTAACATCAGATGAGTTATTTGCTTGTTTCATCAGCAGGCCGTTTTTTTTATCATCAGTATAAAAAAAACGGCCGTCATAAAACGTTAACCGGTCCACAGAACACCAGGTACCTTACAAACACAATCCCTAAGCTCCAAGTTGGTCCGTCCATGAATGCTTGAATGGCATCTCTAATTAATCTGACGTCGCAGGTTTATTGGAGCAGGATCAAAGAAACCTCCTAATGGACATTTGAATGCCTTGATCGCATTTACCTCTGTACCCCAAGTCTGAGTTGTGTTTACCATTTTTCGTATTTCGTAAAGCCTTTTTTGTATAGAGACTAGTGAGTTCTCAAAGAGGCGCTTATCGAATCTCCATACAAAAAAAGGGTGACGTTACAAAAAACGAAATACGAAAAACGGTAAACGAAACTCAGACTTGGGGTACTGAACCGACAGGCTGGCTCGATCGTGACGCATACAGGAGCTGCAAGAATATTTTCATTTGTATGTTCAATTTTATTTCAATTCATCAACTTTTTGTACACCGCCGTTTGTTCGACCTTGTATTTCCAAAGCTTTTTTATTCATCTAGTTGATGGATTAAGCAGATGGCCCACCAGATGTTAAGTGGTAACCGTCACCTATACCAAAGCATAGGAATTAAGATAAGGTTGTTGCAAGCTAGTGACTTTTTTTTAACTTAGCTAAATATTTCTTAATACGCATTAGAAGATTTACCAAAGGTTTCTGAAAGCTCGATCAAAGCTAATCGGATGTCAAGTCACTCGCCATTTCAGCTATTACATCGAATTAGATAGAGATAGCAAGTGCACATGACATGCGATTAGTTTTGATCGGGCATTCAGAAACCGGCCGAAAGACTTTCAGAACTTCAAACTTTTTATTACAATATTTTTTAATATCATGACTAATTTTATACTAGAGTTTGGATTCACAATCATGGTAAAAAAATAGAATATTTTTTTTAAATCATAACAACTAATTTAAAGCTAAAGTTTTGATAACAAACAAAGTGTAAATACATAAATAGATTGATGTTTTCTCTCAACATTTTTAAGACTTTAACCGATCATTGACTTAATTTTGGCTGTACTAATCATTTATTTTGAATGCAACATCGAATAAGTATTTATCGACCAATCCACTCGCAACTAACGTATTGAACCTGAAAATCCGTCTTATCATCTACAGATGTTCTCTTTCATCTTCCAATCAAAGCGTACCGATATCAACATACATAAATAACAACATAATTAGACATAACGATCAATTAACATCTAAGTGGGGGCAGAAATAATAAATTAAGTAATGATAACACGGACGCGCGCTCTTTGAAGAGGCCTACGTAAATGTTATCGGTCTTAAAAGGATCAAAAGCACAACAGTAAAAAAAAAATGATTTTCTTTAAATCATTTTTTTTAATTGAGATTGCTAGTATCACACTGAAACTACAAAAAAGTTAATCTAAAAACCAATGAAACTTCTACAAATACCATTTAAATAAATAAATATTGGAGGACTTTCCACACAGCAGGGAGGATATGGGAGGAATCATGTCACTGCTAGACATGATTCCTCCCATATCCTCCCTCTTTCTTCTCCGGCTTCTTTACGCAGATGATGTACCTAATATGTTGTAAGGCCCCACGCTACTCTAATAAATGCTGTAAGCGGTTTTTTTATACAACTAGCTGATGGAACAAGCAAATGTCCCACCTGATCACCTGGTAACCATCACCTATAAGAATGCATTGTCTCGTAAGCCACGTACGATAGGAACGTGCCCTGCGATGCACTGCCCTGCGTCGATCAACTTGAAGCATACAGATGTTAAGCCTCAGCCTATAATTACACCGGCAACCACACTCTTCAAACCGAAACACAGCAACGCTGCTTGGTGGCAGAAAAAGGCGTGGTGGTAGTACTTTCCCGGACGAGCCCTTCACAAAGAGCTCTACTACTCGTAGGTTGGCAGGGGAAAGTCTATCTTAGTTTGGCAATTATAAAATACACGACACGTTTTACACAAACACGTTAATATTTTGGTAATGAGCTCACTCAGCTCAATCTAGCCCTATTTTAAGCAAAACTTTGGGAATCAGATAATTGATAGGTACTTTTTTTGTAAAATCATACTCATATTTTAGTAATAACATCCAGACAGAGAAAATATATTTATGTTCATCACACAAATGTTTGTTCTCGGTGGGTATTGAACTCACGGCCTACAGCGCAGAAGGCAGAGCTACTACTAACAGTGCTACTGCTATTCTCTCAATAACACTCGCCCAAGTAACCAGAGTTCGTGGTGAGTTTTCAATTTGGCATTCTGTAATACATTCACCCATCACTAGCGCCACGTGAATTTTGGCTGTGGAAATGCCATCGTGAGGTGAAGCTCGTGAACTAAGTGAGCGCGGATTCACTAGGTGAAACTCTAGTGACAGCCTTCACAGCTCAGTTGGTAGTAGCTCAGCTAACTGTGCCGTAGGCCGTTGGGTTCAATCCCCACCGAGAACAAACATTTGTGTGATGAACATAGATAGTTCTCTGTCTAGGTGTTATATAATGTTATAAGTATGTATTTACAAAAAAAAAGTATCTAGGTTGTATATCAGCTATCTGGTTCCCATATCACAAGCTTTGACTTAGTTTGAGGTGAGATAGTGCTGTGTGGAATGTCCACCGGTATATTTCCACTGTTTTGTTATTTACTGAATACGAGAGCTGTGAGGGCTCTCAAGGTACGCCACTACACCCACACACGCTTGGCCCCGTCCCGGGCCCGTCACGTCAGTGTCCATACAAAAAGCTCAACAAAAGAATCTGCACGCATTGTGTTCTACGATCATTTATCAAGAACGCTCCGCTGCCGATTGAGCTGATCAATGCTGGGGCGATTAAAATTTCTACGGGAGAAATTTCTTCGTTGTATAAATTTTTGAGTTGACTAGATAGATGCATCGGTTACATTATAAAATACTAGCTGGTGCCCGCGGCTTTGTCTGCGCAGGATTAGTATTTCGAGTAGCTTATATTAACGTGGCGTAGTACATATGTGTAACTCTAGCGGTAATGGCAGCGCACGCCAGAATAACTCGCAGATGGTAGATTTTCCTACTTACTTGACACTTATCGTCATATTTTAGACAATTCACATAATATCTTTATAAATTGTAGCCTATGTGTTATTCTGATGTATAAGCTATATTATTGTAAAGTCTCATTAAAATCCATTCCAGTAGTTTTTACGTGAAAGAGTAACAAACATCCATCCATACTTACAAACTTTCTCGCTAATAATATTAGTAGAATGAATATAACAAGCTAGGTAACATCATTTATCGGCATGGTATTAGCCTGAAGAATACCTCTACTGCTAGACTTAGACTTTTCCATAGATTTCTAGGAAAGAACGGTTTTTAGCTTTCTTTAGCTAGCGATTCAAGGAGCTTCGCAATACAGTCAGTCCTTAGGGTGTAAGGTCCTACACTTCGTCTTTCAGATCGTGGTCACCATTGAAGAGCCTTTATTTTTAAAGCCTTTATAATTGTCAGTAATACTTGCTCTATGGTCTGCCTATTGCCACTTCAACTACATTATTATTTAATTTAGACTATGATTAAATTTAGTACCTGTTGTTTGTTGTTGTTGTTGTTGTTGTTGTTGTTTTCTGCTTGTTCCATCAGCTGGTTATATAAAAAAAAAAAAAAAACCTGTAAGGAAAAGTAGATTGTTACACAAGGGATTAAAGAATATTTTTACGTTATTTTAATAGCAAAATAAATAATAGCTCTTCAAACCACTATACATAAAAGGGCTTAATTTTTCAAAACAACGCGGCATGAACAATCAGGTTGCAACTCTACATGCCCGCATACAACCGTCAGTTGTGCTTAATCTTGTACAATTTAGAAACGTAGAAGCAGGTGATCGAATTGTGAACAATTTGGCTGTGGACAACGTAATAATATCGCATACTATAATTCTGATAGCATACTTAAGTATGTTATCAGAATTATAGTATGCGATGTATGTTAATGTTTTGGGCCAGTATCCACATATTGTTGAGCCATTGCTCCAAATCACCATAAAATTACTGTTCTTTTAATTGGTGAAAAGCAGATGTTTCACATTGCAATAAAGTATTTTTATTTTGATTCGAGCGATTGAATTGAAAATTAGATAAAAAAGATTTTTTTGATTCGAGCGATTGAATTTCTCAAGATAAATAGATTTTTTAAGTAATCTTTCGCTAACGCTCTGTGTTCTTATAGTAGCCTCGTAAAATTTACTAACAAACCAAGCGCGGATCCACCGTTGTGGGCACGATGGGCATGCCCATAACCATAATAGCCAGTGACGTCTCACACAGTGCTCGCCCCACGACTTTGTCCACGTGGAACTTCAACACTGTACAATATTTTGGTTAGACCGTCATTTATATATTGTGAACACGTCTAATGATGCACTATATCGATCATGAGCGAGTTTATATCAGACTAGCAGTCGCATTTTCGGGTGGCTGTGACCAAAACCGTTTTTGAGGGCTGGATCCACGCCTGAAACAAACGTTACATAAAAATCTGCTTTTTATTCCTTGTAAAAGTATAAAACGCCATCTCATTTAACTAAAACAAAATGCCTACATTTTACAGTATGGGCCAGTAATAGCACATTTTGGTATTGGTTAACCAACCACATAATAGAACTACTACAGCTCCATACGCTTATAAATGGCTGAAGCTTCACAGTGCAACCGTTTGCCCGCCACCACATAATAACGGCTATTAAATTGCAGTTATTATAATTCTGCAATTTGACGCCTTGCAAAATTCATAATAACTCAATTTGATGAGCGCTTGCAGTTTTTTTTACAAGCTGAGTAGGTCGTTATATGAATTTGGTTTTCAACAACGTCTTAATTGCACCTACAGTCAGTGGCAAAAGAAGATGAAATACTTTATTTTTTTATTTGGTTTATAGAACTATGCCCATGGAAGGTACTCTACTAAACTAACCTAACATTTTTTTATTTACCAGCAAGCTTTTGATCAAAATTTTAAACTATTTTTTTAATTCGACTTTAACTATCATTGAACTTTACTTATACTGTTGTTGAAATTACGAATTATTTAATTTCAGTGAAAAAAAATAACGAATCATCTATTTAGGTTGCTGACTGTACTGAGTTTGCTCTTTGAAGAACAAACTATTTTAAAGAGTTTCTAAAACATATCAGCAGATTGCAATGTTTTTATGACATCCGCCTACGACTCCGCTCGGTGTAAGTTTCATCCAAATCCATGCAATAAATTTCAAAGAACTTTTGAATTAATGAATGAAAAAGCTTTATTGTACACCAAACAAAACAACAGTGCAATAAAAAAGCAAAAATAAAAGAATAAATGAACAATGGGCGGTCTTATCGCTGAAAGCGATCTCTTCCATACAACCTTTGGATGGAGAGGATTGTAAGAGTAAGGAAGATTGGTCGCAGGTGCACGCGAAAAATAACAAGATAGTAATTATAAAAATCAAATTACACTCTTTTAGGACCAATAAGCCAAACTAGCAGGTAAATAATAGTCGTATTAAGGAATTAAAATAATACATTTTATTTACTGAAACTGGCTTTATGACCCATATTTATATTTATGTTCCATAATACTTTTCCGTTTTGACTTCCAGTCACAGTCCAATCCAAAATCATATTATAACGTAATTTACCTGAACCTAACCTAAATCGACGTGGCCTGAGCAGAAATGTACATCGACCGACCAGGTTACATTGAGCTCTGGTGTGTTAAGACATGTTCATTATTTTGTAAGGTTTCAGGGAGCAAGTAAAGTGGTCGGTATCGGCGTCAATGTCACTTATATGTTTAACCCGCCGAGAGGATGGAGGAAATGATGAATGGTAGCAACCGAGCCGTTGCTGTAACGGGAAAGAACTACCGACATATACATAGAGTTGTTACAACATCTTATTTTTTAAGACTATCAACCCTTTATCTTCCGCTAACACCTATATATTTGTAGAAAATAATACTTTTTTCATAAAATTAAGAACTGAATGTATTATATAATAAAAATACTACTAAAATTATATATTTTTCTTTGTCTATGCCCTTTTTTTTCATAATTTAGAGTGGGGTTTTTTTTAAGTTTTATCAAAACCCTATGCAGTTGCATATGGTTCTCAGTTCAGGCAATAAGACTTCCGTGAGGTGTATTCCATGTTCAATTACCTGGTAGTTTTTTTTTTAATTTCTATTACTGTTGTAAAATAATAACTACGTGATCAGTTACTAGTACTTAATACTCCAGCAAAACCTTAAATTTTTCAACACCCTCTTTTACCTACCTAAATGGTTGCTTCTATACTATATCCTATAGTAATATTATCACGAGGAAAGATTTGTATGTTTGTAACGAATATAAAATATTTCAGTATTAGAATGCTTTATTATCCCTGAGTAACATAGGCCATAATAAAAATATAAAAAAATATAATTCCCACCCGTGCGAAACCGGAACAATCCGCTAGTGTTATATATTCCTATCAATAAAAAACTCCATGGTTCTGGCCAGAGCTTGGTAAAAGCTCGAGAACCCTCAATGAACCACCATTATTGTGAAAATCACGTGAAAGTGGTGGATAAAGAGATAGCTCTAATTTTTTTTCCTAGAAACATATCTAAAGACTTCTTTAGGCTGATGATGGTATGAAGCTCGAGGAGGTACTATTATCTCTGTAAAGATCCAATTTTCCCACCGTACCCGGCCGACCCTCCACGTTCAACGAATTCCAAATTGTTTTTGACTGACAGCTAAATGTAAGTTAGCATTGTTTGAGCGACGCATCGCATGCCTCTCAGCTCTCAGTGTAATTATTTTTGTTCTACAAGCAATATGAAGCAAGTTGAGACAGTTTTTGACATGTTGATGTTTTTTTAAATTTCTAAGCTTTTGCTTAATTTGAGTTACAAAGACTATTGAATATTTTCATAAAATAATTCCAATTGCTTGAAATAAATAAATTATTTGCTGGCATAAAAGTAACAATCAATTACCGAGCCACTAATCTCTGCCTAGAATAACATAACATAACAGACACTAAAGGTTCTTTTGAAAATTAAATTACAATTTCAAGAAACATTTACGAAGTCATTGAAAATGAAAGTTAATAAATATAAAATAGAATAATATATACAACGTGTAACATAATACCCCCATAACCCCGGAAGCAGGGTATTTTACAGGTCATGGCGAACACCTTTTGTTATATGACTTTTGAAATTTCGTAGGTTTTCATTCATGAAATGCCCCTTGAACGTTCCTCCAATATTGAACTAAACACACCATGAGGCAGCCATATTCACAGCTGTTTTTACGTTCCGTGTGTAAGTGACCTTGGTACTTATGTAAACAGTATCAGGGGTGTTGCAAATTTCTGAGACAATATTAACTTTAGTATGAGAATTTCGAATAAAGTATATTCAACCTTTGCCCACGTCAAAGTATTCCAGTGCTTGGTCTGATCACTTGGTCTTTGGCCTTATAGGGGTATTAAGTTACTCGTTGTATAATAAGAAATAATGTAGGTACATAGTATTCCACTTTGATGTTTTTCTTTTCTGTTATATTATAATTATTATGTAAGTATTATGTTGTGGGTAAGAAAGTGTTTTCTATCTATCTATCAGTCATCAGCTTCCACATCAAGTCATTCATATTTCAAAACAAAACCTTTATAAAAAACCACTGTTGTTATCGACGGAGGACGGCAGGCTAAAACTTCGTCACCATAATAACTTACGAGTAGGTACAAGGTACTTTTTCCCAGAATTGCAAAGATCTATACAGTCTTATAGTTAAATGAAAATACCATCTTCATAGCTGCATGAAGTTAGACAAAGGAATGACGGGCAGACAAAACTTCTTTCAGTGGAATTTTCCTGAAACTTTTCTGAACTTTTATTTGCAGTAAGAATTTTTAGAATTGCAACGTTCTTGGCACACTGATGTTAGTGTAAAAAAATCGCGATATTTCATATTAGGGTATTTAGTCATATTGTAATTGTTACTAGTATCAATAGGATACGATTAAAATCTCCCAAAAGTTAAGTCAAATTAAGAAACTAAGAGCTGATTTCATCATGCTCTGTTAGATTAACAAAGGATTAAAGGGCCGTTATATATGTCAAAATGTATGCGTAGGGTTAGATTTAACGGCCTGTTAATCCTTGATTAGTAACTAACAGAACATGGTGAAATCAGCTCTATATATAAGTAGGTAGGTATTCTTTCTGACGAGTTGCGGCGAGGATCTGCAAAATGTAGCTGGCAAACATTGGATGAGAAGAGCCGAAGACCGGGCTCAGTGGCACGATTGGGAAAGACCTTACGTGCAGCAGTGGACGAACTAATAGGTTGAGGATTATGATGATGAGGTATTCTTTAATGAAAATAAAAAATACTTTGTTTTGTTTCAGATAATTCGGTCTGCAGAAATCAACAATGAACATGCTGTCAAAACTTTCAAAACTATTGTTAATTAGAAAATTATTATCAATCAAATCAATCAAAAGTTTATTTATTATGACAATTACAAGTCCACATTGTTAGTAAAAAATGAAGTATAGGAGTTAGTACTTAATAACTAAAACAGATTTCGTCCTCTGGGAGAGCTTCCACACCAGGGGACACGCATAATTTCTTGCAATTTCCTTTAGGATGCTGTTTCTGCTCGAGCGCACTCTGCTCAGTAGTGAGGCCGTCTTTTTCCGCCAGATTATACAATTATAGTAATTGGTTTAAATAAAGATTTAAATACTAGTACCTATGTTCTTTATTTATTTATATTTATGCTGAGCTGAAATGAGCTGAAAAAATATATTTGTAAAAGGAAAGGCTCAATTTTTTTATCTGGAAATATATGAAGGGTATCCTTGAAGTGGCTTCTTGTGGACTGATTATGATGCTGATGAAGGAAGCAGTGGTTTATTAATATTAATTAATCATTTTCAAACTTCTACACAAAAATTGTTTGGAATCTGCATTTGGATGGAATATAATGAATTCCATCTTTTGGAGAATTAAAGATGATAAGAAATAAAATTGATGAAGATATTTTTAGATTGAATAAAAAAAAGAGCCCGCACTCACAAATAGATAATATACCTGCCTTCTCTGAAAGTCGTATGTATTTTGAATAGCATGGAATTACATAATGTATCATGGTCTACTAGAAGTTTTTCTTGGCCAAAATATAATATTTATTAACAAAAACTTCAATTGTACTGACCACACTTTTATTAACATAAAATTAGCAACAAATTGAGAACAGACTCCAATTTTTGATGTCTACTAAAGCCAAGTAATAAATCCTCTTCAACTTCATCTCTCCTGTCCCATTCATGGCGCCTGTCCGTCAATATCGGCAGACAACCTTGCCAGTAAAATAATACTTTTTAGTCAAGTCAGTCCAGTAAAGTTGACTTTCACTTGTTTCTTTGCGATAAGATACTTTTAAGTCAAGTCACAGGCACATGAGGCTTAACATCTGTATGCCTCAAGTTGATGGATGCAGGGCAGTGCATCGTACATCACGTTTCTATCGTGCGTGACTTACGAGGCAATGCTTTGGTATAGGTGATGGTTACAACTTAACATCAAGTGGGCCATCTGCTAGTCCCATCAGCAGCTAGTTGTATTAAAAAAACGATATAAAAGTGAACGAAGTGTGAACATTTTTTATCAAGAGTACATGATTTCAAAAATTTGTAAGGATAGGTATTATTTACATTTGGTAAAACCCAAGTTCTTATGAAGGCTTCGTCTGGTGCATTAAGGTCTCAGAAGAAAATATTATCGAGCAACAGTATGCAATCGACTGACATTTAAGCTTGGTGGGCCAGCAGATGCTTGTTCCATCAGCTAGTTGTAAAGAAAAAAAAAGTCAGTCCATACTAAAATCAGCCTTCATTTGTTTTCTTGCAACTGCGAAAACCTTGCAAGGAATGTCAATAGCATCACACGCTGTCAAAGTGCGGGTGTTTAGGTATATTAGTGTAAGGACGAAAGGGCAGGCCTGACAAGGGGTGACGTTTTGACTAATGGTTCGTTCTGGTTCGTTCTCTTACTTTTTGGGATGCATTGGCATTGGAAACAGTAAGTTGATAGGTTAATTAAATTCTTATGTCAATAAAAAGAGAAGCTGATATGTCGATTGCATACTGTTGCTCGATGGAGTAAGTATACATACTTTGAGTATGTTTGTTTGTTTGAGAGCACTGGTGGTCTAGTGGTAGCGGCCACGCCTTCCGATCCTAAGGTCGTGGGTTCGAAACCAGTCGTGCACCAATTAGCTTTTCTGTTCAAATATTTATGTGTATAATGCCAGTACTCTAAAACGACGAAGGAAAACATCGTGAGGAAACCGGCATGTCGTAGAACCTAGAAAGTTCTATAACATGTGTCAAGTGCTCGAAAGGAGCCTCTTGAGGCGCACTTAAAGTCCTTTCACCACACTGTTTCGAAAGAAACTAGTGACACGACAAGAGAGAAGAGAGTATGTTTGTAAGACGATCTAGTCAAATCCAAGATATGACAAATTCACTGATATCCAAAGAAAAAATTTCTTCACTTTTGAGACCATAATGCACCGAATGAATCACTGCCTTCATAAGATCATGGGTTCTTAGCAAATGTAGATAATATCCTTACAAATTTTTGAAATCAAGTACTCACCTCTTGATATAAAATGTTCACATTTCGTTCACTTTTATATCTTTTTTTTTTTAATACAACTAGCTGATGGAACAAGCAGATGGCCCACCTGATCTTAAGTGGTAACAATCACCTATAACAAAGTATTACCAGTGCCCTATGATGCACTGCCCTGAGTCCATCAACTTGAGGCATACAGATGTTAAGCCTCATGTGCCTGTAATTACACCGGCAACCACACTCTTCAAACCAAAACACAGCAACGTGGCTTGGCGGGAGATAAAGGCGTGGTGGTAGTACTTCCCGGGATGAGCCCTTCACAAAGAGCTCTACTACTCTTAAAACGTAGTCTTTACCTCTTTTTTTACGTAGTACTGCTACGCCATCTCTGGACGTATGTCAAAGAGGACTGAAAGTGCTCAGTGGCGCCACCTGCAACTTTATGAAACGTTAATTTTACAAGAGCCTAGATTGTGTTTTTATTATCTACCTATTCTACTTTCTTTTAAAAATTACTTAAACATAGAAATAAAACCTTTGTTTAAATATATTGTAGGCCTCTTTAGTTAGTCCTACAAGAACTTAAAATTTTGGAGGATGGCATAGTTAAATGCAATAAAATATTTGAACTTTTTAAAATTTTACAGAAAATTACCTAGATAAATCATATAACTGGCACAACTGAACACCTAGAAGAATTTTCTAGTGTTTAATATTATGACACAAATTTTGAACAATAATGAACCACCACGTTCCATGACGTACACATATTGTACGTCATTGAAATATTGAAATTTGAAATATAGTAACATAAACATTACTTTCTAATTTGAAAATAGTGGGGATAAGTACTTGTTTTAAGTAGGTACTTACCTCTTCTATTGCTATGAGTTGCTTCTTTGTGCTTAAAGCCGTTTCAGTATTGTAACTATAAAAGAGTCTTGTTAGAAAGTAAAATTAATTTTGTATTTGAGAAATTAAATCTAATTTGCATTTTTTACCACTGTGTCGTAGCAGCGATAATACCATTGATCGAACTATAAATTAAACTTATAGTTTTTTATTATTGCCATTTTGATTGATAACTAGTGTCTAATTAAGTACCTGCCATTTTTTTTTGACTTAAAACAACAAAAACCAGCAACATTATAAATATAATAACTTCATACTTACGACTAAATTTGTACATGTGTAAAGCTACGAAAACTTTACCATTTCACTAGAAAGTAGTTGATCCTTTTCTTGTTGCGCAACGACCATTGTTTCAAAGTCACCCAAATTCCAATCACGTCGTCAGACAACAAGGGATCTAAAAGAAAATTTTGTATAATTTCAAAAAGTTTGCAACTATAAAACTGCGAAGTTTCTTGAACACCTTCACACCCCTCTAGGCTACGAGATTTCGGCCAATCAGAGGGCGGGAAATCACGCAGGCAGCCGCGCCCATTGCCGCTGCAATACGCATGCCTCACTGCAAAGCGGCCACCACAAGCAATCTGTCCTCTTCACTCCGATACAAAAAGACTTTGCCTGACAAGGACAGAAACATTTTGCCATTACGATTACATGCAAATTTTTTATTCATTCGCAAATTATTGCATTAAGTAATTATGTATTATTATATGAAATCACGACACGATGAGGTAAGAAAAGCGTGACACGGGAGTTACGGAGTATAATGAAGGTATGTTTATTTGCAAATAAGTAAATTGTTTATACAAAATAACAAAACATAGGATTTATGCTGATGGGTAGTCGATTCAGATGTTAAACTAATGAATTAGGTCAAGCACGCTGTGTATAGAAATCTAGTAAGTATTTGTCTTATTGGTTAATAGGGTTTGAAAAGGTACAACTTTACTTGATTTGATTCTCACTAGATTTTACAATAATCTATTAAAATATAACGTATAAAATTATCAAGTTTTTTCTTTATATCTAAGTCGCTATGCTTATCCATTATTATTGTTAGTAGTTTTAAGTTCCTCATCTGCCTAAACTTAAGACTTTCAAAACTATAGATTCAATAGATTTTCTATTGCTTTATGGAGAACAAGCTGGTGCCCGCGACTTCGTCTGCGCAGGATTAGTCACACAATATCTTTATTAATTGTAGCATCAATCCCTCCATCCATCCATCCATCCATCCATCCATCCATATTTACAAACTTTCGCGTAATATTAGTAGGATTCCTGATAGAGCAGGCGAGGTATACCATTACTGTTGCCCATGTATGTACGATTTTCAAACTTCAGCTTTGATCACATATTGTCATATAGAGATAAGTAACTTACTAAATTGACCACAAAAAAACCAATAGCATTGGATTTAGTTCAAGCTACACAAAGCCAGAGAAAAATGACGCTTACTACAACGACATAAAATCGAGGATTGTATAGCATGCGTATACGCATGTGTGTACAATACCGTTTTTTTTGTAATTTTTTAGGTTTATAAGCCCTTCCTATTAAATAATCATTGATTTATTAATTAGTTACATGAAGGGTAGTAAATTCCAACCAGAATCTCATTATCAAAACTGTATCTAACATTCCTCAGATGCTGTTTAAAAAAATCTTCCAAAACTGTCCATAACTCCAACCCTAACCACTAACATAATTAAATACCAATAAACCAATTTTAAATAAACATATTTGTCGTCCATCTCACTTCTGATTATGATGTTGGAATGAGAAAGAAAACATCCCCTCAGGTCATAAATTACTTTGCAGTCAAAGGTGGCTTAAGCTATGTGTTCGCAACATGTGTGGACCTGCTCATTATTAAGTTGTAATAAATTTTATGGCCCATGGGACATAAAGGTATCTCTCGAACTTCATTAATGGTTTCAAAACGAGGGTATGAACTGTAGGAGAGGACTGCCCTAGTTAGGCAGGCTATGCTTATATATATCATTGAATGGACACCTATGGCAAATAAGGTTCTAGAACGAATGTGGAATGACATAGGTGGCGAGAAGTCGGTGGATATAATAAAGCAGGTTAAATCGTCCTATGGAGGTCTTCGAAAGTGGCTTTTGTGGTTCTGAGTGTAGAAACAAAGCAGTTTTTATTTCGCCGAAAGACTTGAATCACGTCTAATTTTTATTTGTTTTTATAGTGTTTACCTACACTTAAGGAAAATCACAAAGATTTAATATAATATTTGTATATTAATATTTTAGGACTATATTAAATCTTTGAATCACGTCTTCAGGTTATGGAGATTGCTCAAGTTAGTATTGCTGGGAACTATCAGATTTCTGAACTATGAGGCAAGCATCAGTCCTAGTCTTTCAGTTTAGTCAGAGAAGAACTTTGAAGTAAGTGGGAAGCCTTTTTTGAATGATGCCAGCGATGAAGCAAAAAGGTCCAGGAGGCACCTATCCATGTTCTACAGGCAACCCCTATAGTTTCACTTTCCCTTTACAGAGCTGTTTTTTTACCCTAACGAACTAAAAACTGTGGTAGCTGTCGTTAGAAACATATCCTATGATCCTATTGCCTGACCCTATATAATATAAACCTGAATTATTATATAAGATGAAGAAATATTTGCCAGCACTTATCCCATTCTGTTGGAGTAAGCTAGGGGTAGGTTTACCAGGTACCAGGGGGTCAAGCAAAGATCCACTCTCTGTTTGTGAAGCACGCCTGAAGAAATATAATTGAATTGTATGATAATGACATTAGTTTGGCTTGAACGTTTGTCAAACTTATACCAGTTTCATATTATCTTTCCGCAGGCAGAAAGTGGATGTTATCTATACCCTCTTGTACCTGGGTTTGATCATCTTGAGAAGTAACTCACAGTGATCAAAGCACAACTAACTATGGTTAAGACGCGATTCTCACCTCAACTTTATGCTTATTTTGAGTAACCCGTTTGTAATCTCGGAGAATGTAGTTTCATTCATTATCCATACTATATTCAATGACTTTTTGATAATATTTTATATGAGAGAGTAGAAATGGATAATATTCTGTATGAGCACTATCATTATCATCAACATCATGCTGAAAAATCACGTACACACGTCTTCAGTGGACGTGCTCTGTAAGGTGATGCAGAGTTATAGGCAGAGGATATCGATTCACATCCGGTAGCTTGTTTCGACACTTGGTTTAAAAACTTGAGAGTATTGATGTCCATCGGATGAAGAGCAGTCCTACGCTTCATCTTCTAGTTCATTGTCAAGTAAATTCATAAAAAATCAAGAAGAATATCAAATTAAGACAAGAGTTTAAAGAAAAATCCCAATTTATAAAGTATCCCTAAAATGTGCATTACTTAGGCTGAGCCATTAAACTATGTTATGTTTATGTTGAATAAAGTTACTCTTAATTATTACTTAATTAAGTTTAATGAAACCTCAAAAGGCATGTCTGACGAATGCCTATAATTACTGAAAGTGATACACAACATGGTTTTATATTCTGTATTGCATAATGAATTTTATAAATGAGATTTTGAGTGAAAATGACCCATAACAAAACAAAATAGAGCAGGTATTCGCTTGAGGCTTTGATTTAGCTTAATCATTTATATTTGCTTATCTAGGTGACCAAGAGAGTCTCAACCAAAATTGTTGGGTGATGGAGAAATCGAATTCTACCCTCGAGGCACGCACAAGTAATCCAACCAAAAAAGTAATTTAACGACGTGGTTAAGTAAGTTTATAGTAAGCTTGTCAAAGTCATAGTCAAAAGGAATTTACTTAGTTATATCACAAGGAACATAGGTGGCTGGCTATACACTGATGCACGGAGTTTTTAGGCCACCCTAAGGCCTCCTTCATGGCTTAACGACCTCACACAGCTGAGACCAACAGAAGCTATATTTTTGGGAACTACTCCAGCATTTCCCGCATGGAGGTCATAACGGAACGGAGTAAATATGTAACGATGATAAAATCAATTCAGACCTTATTCAGCTCAAACACAAGGATCACTTTGAAACGTCTTATAACCTAGATGAATCTAGCGCCAGTTCCTCGCAACCTAAGCCTATATCCTTATGTCATCGATACATCAAACATTTGTGAAGCCTTTAGTTGGGTTCATTCTGTATTGTTCTGACCTGCAGGGCAACTTTGACAAGAACGCAATGTTGGTGTCTAATAATACGTTTCAGACACCCTGAAAATTAAGGTTCCTTGGGACTTCAGACTTTTAATAGACAAGAAAGCTTAGTTTGGTAGCAAAACTTGAGGAAATAGGCACAAATTATCAAATTTTAAGCATACATGTGGAGGTATAGAAAAAGCACAAGGCCGTGAACAATGATGACCACAGACTAAAAGATAAATATATTATGAGTCATCATAATTAAGATCATTTGCTCTTTTATCAAAGGTTCTACTTCGATCAAACCTACGTGATTGTAGTTCAATTAGTCACATATTTACTAGTTCTACAGCGTAGAGGTGAGCAGTAGACGTAAAAAATAATACAGTGAATGTTTTCACAATATGTGCAGTGCATTTCAACAACAAAACACTAAATAATTCCAAATATTCTCTACCGTTTAATAACATTCAAAGTAGATTCTATCACCACATTCTAGAGCATTTCAAACACCCATTTCCTTAATAATAAAACAAAAAGTCTCTACATTTGCATGTTATGCTGAAGCTAATGTAGAGGTAATTTTTAACCCTCGAGACGTCGGTCTGTCAGCTGATGCATGAGACATGTCCGCTCTTCCAGACTGGTACTAAGTACCCGGCATGGAGACTTATAATGTTTTTGATATCTGTAACGTTTATTATGCGTTATTGTGTTAAATGGTAATGTGGAGCGGGACTATGGAAAGTTATGTAGAGTCAGTGGCTTGTATGCACCTTTGATTATAAATATTACCTGCTCTAGGACAGTAGATAAATAAGACTGATAAAAGTGTAAAAAAAAAGGGTCAAAAAGTACGTAACTAAAATGAATTCTATTAAAATTTTAATCAAAAAGTTTTGTTTCCAATCAATCCAACAATTTAAAAATGTACTTACCTAGGTACTAGTAAAATTGTCCCAATACCACTACTTCTTAAAATGACTTATAACAATAATTAAGTTAAAAAAAACTAATTGAAAGACCCGAGTGAAACTGAAACAAACTAGAAACGCACAATCTGAAAACGGTTTCAACACTCACCTGCTTCGGGATGGTCTATTGAAAGTGTTGTAATGACACTCCTAGAAGCGGTAGCGGTAGCGAGAGCGGAAGCGGGTCCACGTGGTGCGGCGGGCTCAGGTGCGCCCCGCCCCCCTCGCGCCCCGCCCCGCCCGCTTCAAGCCGCGTCACGTCAACCGCTCACCTAATCGTCAGAAGCGCGCTGCCCTCACGCTCGAACGCCGGGAAAAGCGAGCCGTTTTCCGCGACCAGAAAACTTCGAAATTCGAACGCTCCTATTTCAAAAGTTTTCATAGTCTATCTTTTGTTTTCTATTATCAGTTGAACTGTTATTTTTTTGTGAAGTGTATGGATCTTGTGGGATGTTTGTGATTTATTTGCTACTTTTTTTGTTGTGATTTTTATGTTTGTCGCTGATTGCTATTGAGTTAATTGGAGTAAGTATCTAATTCGACCGTTATATTACCCTCATAAAAAATATATCTACACGATCATAAAAATCTGATCTACGATCAAATTCAAAAGCTGTAATGATACGATGGAATAAAGCCATTGAAGTGAAATAAATTAAAAAGGCGCGATATCATAAAATCAAAGCGTATCGCAGTAAATCTCTCCGGACTTTGTGGATCTGAACTGTCCACTTGACACGGGACATTAAATGTTATTATATCCCGAGATCTTTTGGCATTAGCGACTATTAAATTCGCTTTAAAGCTTTATTCGAAGATCTGAAGTGTCCGTTTCGAGATCAAAAGCAAAGCGAATGTGTAGTGAAACTTAATACAACACAATAAAACCAACCGCATAACTTTTTACTGTGTAAAAAAAGAGTGATCACGTCAAAAAAACTATCAAAAACCTACCTAAGTCAATAAAACGTTTTCGTGTCTTTTATTGGGTTGTAATATTATTTAATTATTTAATAAAAAAATCTAAGGTGCAAACAAAAATAACGAGCCATAATTTTTAGCTATAAAACATCACCCAGATCAAAGGTCAAAACTCCGAATTAAAATGAATGCAGTCATCCAAACCACTCATCAAAGGATGTCTGGGAATAAACTGGAGAAAAATAAATAAAAAGAAACAAAACGCAGTGAAATTGTTCGGGCCATTTAATGTGGACCGGACGGGAGTGACAAAAATTCTAAACTGAAATAAACTGAACACATGCGTCTTACGAACACAACGTCAGTTACTTACAATAAAATTAAGAGACAAAAGCTTTGTGATCCTGTAATTATTTGAGTAGCTTTGGATATCTTGGAAGGGTTATATAAGTTATAACGCTATATAAAAAAAAAAAAAAAAAAAAATAAATATTGGTGGACTATCCACACAGCACTATCTAGCCCCAAACTAAGCCAAAGCTTGTAATATGGGAACCAGATAGCTGATATAATACAAATATACTTTTTTTTGTAAATACATACTTATTATATATAATAACACCCAGACAGAGAACAAACATCTATGTTTATCACACAAATGTTTGTTCTCGGTGGGGATCGAACCCACGGCCTACGGCGCAGAAGGCAGAGTTACTACCAACTGAGCTGTGAAGGCTGTCAAAAAAGAAGAAAGTAGGCTGACGACTTCATTCTCATTGGACTGTATCTTCTACCTGATGCAGCAATGAGCTTTTATGTACCAAAGTTCTGATCACAAGGACCTAGTATGTAAAAATTCATAGTCACATCTGAATTAACTGAAAGTAATTAAACACTAAATAAATGATATATTATTAATTCAGGTTTACCGCTCTTTTTTTTTAATTATTCATTAAAAAAATTGTGATTTCAATAAACATGACGAAGTGTTTTTTTTTTACATTTTCAACCTTGGTTTTCTTTCAGTAAAACTTTGAGACAAGTTTAACTGAAAGAAAGTTTACAATGAAACTGTTTGAGTACTGATAACTTATTGTTATCGTTGAAAGAAACTCATCATGTTTCAATGTGGGAATGTGTCTATGATTATCACTTTTTGATATCCTAAATGATCTAAGGTACTCAAAATCTGAACTCTCCCGTGCATAGGAGTTACAGTCATATTTCATTTTATTCAAGCACCAAGATGGAAGGTTGGGTCTGAAACACAATGTTTGTTCTTTTTAATTTATAGCGAGCGCAGATGTCTATAGTACAGACTGTCAAAGTCTAGTTTAGAGATCTGAGGCTTCATTAAAATATGTGTAGGTATGTTATAAACTTATAAATTACATTTCAATGTTATTTTAACAGTGAAAAATGTTAAAGTACTCAATAAATATCATTTCATTTCATGTAATAATTATACATAATATACTCCTATCCTACATTTATATTTCCAAAATAAATGCTAAATGGTACAGAACATTTTTCATGTAAAAAATAAAGCCTTGGATTGATTTCAAAAACGAAGTAGGAAGCTTAAACTGGGTACATTGATTATGTATATAAATTTAGATTCATTTATTTTCATGTTAACACGTGCATTCAGATACTACCTAGTTGATGCAATATTTTAGGTAGCAACCGACTCACATTTTACAGCATTGTAATATCATGAATGTTAAAAATATGGTTCTTAAAATCATTGTTCATATTTTGTTTGTCAGGCTCACAGTTAAGTTGCCTTCTGACATTTTAGTTTTGATCCTGACTAAAGACAAACATTTGTGGGATTAATGTAGATGTTTGTTATATTTTTATAACAAACATCTAAAGTAGTATTTTTGTAGTATTACATTATATTCTAAGTATGATAAAAAATGTATGTTTTTTAACATACCTTTTTTTAAATAAAGGAGATTTAAGTAAAGGAGATTTTCAAGTTAGCTATACAGCTAACTTGAAATTAAACAATCTTTAAAAAGCTTACTTTGATTTTGTATTAAAATGATTTAAATTCCTTACTTTAAAAACATCGATTTATAAACCTACTGCATTAATTATTTTAAAAGGTAATTCGTGTTTAACACTTGAAAAAAATATCTTAGAAATTTTATTTGCATAATAATGTAGCTAAAACGTGTTTATTCGTAAATCAGCAATTTTATTGTCTAACGAAAATCGTGAAACTGCTCATTGTTGCATTAAGTATTTATGTACATAAATGATGCATGTACGTTATCACATTTACTGGAATAATTTACTGCTTCAGATTCCGAAATAACGCAATGCACAAAAATTCGCACATTCATCATTCTCCGAGTAAACGGTACAAATAAATCCGAGTGCACAATGACTGCTAATTTGCCTGTAAAGATGTATGCACTGCAGTGAGTTCATAAATTCGAGAAGTCGTTCGGCCTACCGCTTACACCCATAAACCTCAACGGACACTTTTATAGCCGAACCACGTGGCGGAGTGTTTTTTCCGCACTTGACTTGACATGTGTACAACGGTTTAGGACGTCATGGCTTTGTATTAATTTATTGTTTTAGAATAGACCCCCTGCGTTTAATCCTTCACGTTCACTTTTAGTAACTTGCACAAGATGATAATGAAAAATGTTCTAAATATGTCCAGCGAATAACTATAATTGTCTTCACGACCATAACTTTCTCAAAGTCAAAGCAAACGATTAGTCTTGCGTGGAATATCAAGGGTCATTAAAATAATTTCAAGCTCGCTGATGCTGTATAATTTTGATCTCGAAAATCCACACTATTTCAAACGATTTAGATACAATCTCGCGTTAGAACATTTATCACCAATAACGAGAATACACTCTTGACCAGCTAATGTGTCTCGTTTTATCACAGGTCCATCAATCAACCGCTCTCCGGGACAATTGGAGGCCCTCGCATCAGTAGCACTTAACATGTCCAACTAGAGCATTCAGTGCTCGTCTAAGATGACAAGTGTCGAGTGATCCACAGAGAAAAGGACACAAAAATCTAAAATGAACGACCTTAACTATAACGCTGGGATGAGTTCCTACCAGTTTGTAAACTCACTCGCTTCCTGCTATGGGAACCAGGCGCCCGGACGCACGGGCACGCCTGTTGATCAAACTGGGCACCCAGGGCTGCCTACACCCGGAGCCGACTACTACAACCCAACAGCAGCTTCAGCATACCCTAATGCCTGCTACTCGCCGCCGCAAGTGGGTCACCACTACCCTCAGCATCCGTATGGGACACCCGCGTCGGGCGCTCACATGCAGCCGCAGTCGATGATAGATTATACCCAGCTACATCCGCAGAGACTTAGTAGTGCGACTCATATGCACCATTCGAACCCAAGCCCTGGGGCACTGTCTCCTAATCTGATGTCGACTACGCCGAGCCAAGCAGCCGGTGCTAGTTGTAAATTTGCTGATACTACTTCGACTACCGGGGTAGCATCACCTCAAGATTTGTCCACATCTTCTGGACCGGGAAGAACTTCGCCAGGGTTTGGTGTTGGACCGAATTCTAGCGGAACCACGAGCACCAAGTTGGGTTTGACTACGCCGATTGCATCTCCTGTAGAGCATAAAGCGGTTGTGAACCAGAACATCTCGAGTCCTGCATCCAGCACTTCCAGCAACGACAGCAATGAGGCTAACAACTCTAGTTCTAATTCTAAGAACTCAAAATCTGCTGCCAACACGTCCAACCCTCCGCAAATTTATCCGTGGATGAAGCGAGTGCACCTTGGAACAAGTAAGTTGCAATTGAATCATTACTACTAGTATAATTTGCGTAGGCTTAAAATAAAACATCTGTTTTGATTATTCTCAGCAGCGAGGAAAGTCGATTCACACTTTTATAACAAGCAGCCGTGAAATTACAAATGATTCGACTTCCTTAGTATTAAACCAATAACGGTAACCGCGAACACGCCTTCGTAAACAGTTTAACGCAATAGAAAATAAAACAATCCATCAATTGGACGAGGTGGAGACAAAACAAATTATATAACTATTTATAAAGCGTTAGCATGCATTAATGTTGGATCGATATGGTTGACTGATGGATGGTGTTCATAATAAGGCATAATGGCTTTGTTGGCGGGCGCTTGCAACTGAACGTACCAAGACTTTTTTCTTGGACCTCCTAATGATGGGGAAATGCCTTATCATCGTGACGTTTGATTTGTGTGATCCTGACCTTCTGGTGTTAGGCGTGAATTGCCTTGTTTGGGAGTTAATCTATTTTAAATTGGAGTTTAAAAGCCCGACGTTGGTTTATTTGCTCTAGAACTCTTTTCATTTAATGGCAATTAGTATGCATTCTATAAGAATTTTATTTTGATTATAAATTATATTTGATCCATTTATTATCTCTACGCCTAAATTAGTAAGGTATGTAATAGATGCAAATATAGATTGCCCAACAAGAACTCTTGACAAAAGTCAAAAGAAATTAAAAATACAGCGCACAATAAACGAGGGACACGCGTGAAGCGGGCCGGTCACAGCGGCTGTCACGTGTAGATGTTCAGATAAAGACAGCGTAAAGACAAGCGCAGATGTTCAGCCCACTGTTTCGAAGAAAGCGTATTGTTTTTACAGCACAAATACCATGTGATGCGACCTTGTGAACAAGTGCATATAATTGCTTATCTTTTTTTCTTAGCTCTAATTGCGTTTCAAACGTTATTGCGTTGACACAACTCTCTTTGATAAAATACTTACTTCTTTATAAATGTGAAAGTCATCTGAAAGCCTTTTGATCGAGTTACCTTAAACGCGAGATAAAACAAATGAATCCAATCAACATAGCTGCTTGTTATAAAACGGTTATCGTATCTAGTTATGAAAGTCTGACTGCAGTTCAAGTACCAAGTACTAAGCATCAATACCGTTATATTTCGGACAAGGACGAATCTTTATCATGTATCACAGGAAAGATAATGATATTAATAAGAAATAATGCAGACTCCATAAAATATTTTTTTTTTATTTTTTTTTTTTTTAAATTAACTCGAAACAAACTAATAATAAAATTAAAAACCATAGGCGTCGATTAAGAGACCGATTACCTTCATATAACTTGTCGCTTGTAACATAATATTTTTGGAGATAAAAAAATTACTGAAAGTTATGAAAAGTTGCAAATAACAAATTTTTGTTGAATAACATTACAAAGGTTCAACAAACATACTATTTTGATCCGAACAAGTTTTCCTACCTAAAAGTTTGATTAAGTGCGACAACTAGTTAAACAAAATCAGTCATTTTAAGAGTAGTAGAGCTCTTTGTGAAGGGCTCGTCCGGGGAAGTACTACCACCACGCTTTTTTCTGCCGCCAAGCAGCGTTGCTGTATTTCGGTTTGAAGAGTGTGGTTGCCGGTGTAATTATAGGCATCGTAGGGCACGGTCCTATCATGCGTGACTTAAGAGGCTATTCTTCGTTATAGGTGATGGCTACCACTTAACATCAGGTGGGCCATTTGCTTGTTCCATCAGCATGTTTGAGTAAATGGTTATGACGTGAAAAAAAAGTGTTTTATATCTACAAAAATGTTTAAATGTGCAAGCGAAGTTGTTTAACGGTTGTCAACCTCTTAAGGCTTAGGTGAATCAATCGATCAGGTTCAGAGGCCACAACCTCAGAAAGGAATGAATATAGTTTCGAAAAAAATAGTATTTTAATTTATTGTAGTTTATATCTTTCTTGTGTCACATTAGTGATGGAATAAATATACATGTTGATTTAGCATATTGTGAAAAAAAATCTAATGGAAAGCTGTTTTCGACCGAAAATGCCAAATAACTTCCAAAAAACATTCGCGTTTTGTTAGCTTCTTTTCAATTCTTTAGCAAACATTTGGTAACTTAGACCTGCCTATTAGCATTTAACTCAAGTATCAGAAATTGCTATTTTCTCTAATTTCGGACCTTGCTATCGTTGTGCAAAGAAAATTTTGATTTTGAACTTTAATTCGACCACATTATTTGTGTAATTTTAGAGTGATGTGAGTAATAGAGCTCTTTGTGAAGGGTTCGTCCGGGGGTAACATTTGTAGGCCTCAAGTTGATGAACGCAGGGCAGTGCATCGTAGGGCACGTTCCTATCGTGCGTGACTTACGAGGCAATGCTTTGTTATAGGTGATGGTTACCACTTAACATCAGGTGGGCCATCTGCTTGTTTCATCAGCTAATAGTATACAAAAAATGAAATAGCACGCACCGAGTTGCCAACCTTGTGGCATCAGCTTCTTGAAAGTTTTACACAGCATTTTGCTGAAATATACTTCTTTCAAACTTTAAAACTTCAGTCTGTAGCAAGTAGCCTAAATGCAAATATAGTTGAAAAGCGAAGCACCTGCAACCCTTACATGTTTAGACGCCATAACTCAAGTGGTGGTTGAAGCGACCACCCCGTGCGTGCCAACCGACTTATAAGTATTCAATACTGCGGCTCAAGTGGAATATGAGTATTAAGTTATTAGGTTTGCGATATCATTTCGTAAACTTAAACTGAAGTTGTGTAATCACGCGGAATTCCCTCAAAAATAGATGCAGTAGATTACACGCCAAACAAAAGAATTGCAATCGCAAAAGACACTGTCATTAACTACGCAAAATAACAAAGAACTACTATATGTAACAGTGATACGTTTTCTGTCGTTTTTATAAGCAGCGTTGCTGTGTTTCGGTTTGAAGAGTGTGGTTGCCGGTGTAATTACAGGCACATGAGGCTTAACATCTGTATGCCTCAAGTTGACGGACGCAGGGCAGTGCATCGTTGAGCACGTTCCTATCGTGCGTGACTTACGAGGCAATGCTTTTTTATAGGTGATGGTTACCACTTAAAATCAGGTAGGCCATCTGCTTATTCCATCGGCTAACATGAATTTTTTTATACAGAAAATCTAGTGCCTTTCGTGTTTCACTTTAAAATTTTACTTTTACAATCTACAAGGAGCATTATTTTAGAACAAAACAAGAAACATAACAAAGGTGGTAAAACCTTATATTTGTAACGTTTCTTACTAACTATTTTCTAAGTACTTTACTTACAAACTATTAGTAAATCTGTTTCTTGACTTCCAAATACGATAACACCAAATTGCACGCAAACGACCGAGCCTGGAACTAGCCTAGATTATTAGTAAGGTACATCTAGATTAAAACAAATGAACAGAGCATAGATTTGTAGCATTGGTATGCAGTGTATTAGAATGTTTAACTGTTGAAATATCCCTAAATCGCAGCGATTTTTTATCTGAAATACACTCCTGTCCAACAATCATTGGTTGAGGTGTTAAGATAAATATTCGTACATACATACTTACAACACCTGCAAAGGATAAAGGTCTACCTACCTAACTACTTGCATAGTACTCTTGTAACCGGGCAATAAATTTCAAAACACTTTTTTTGGTAATGTTACTTGTCGTAAATTTTGGAATAAAATACACTATCAAAATTATCGGTCCAGTTGACCAACTGAAATTTATTTTTTATTTTTGGGGTCATCTGGACCGCGTCGGTCCAGTCTGGCGCGGTCCAGATGACCAACCACTCAATTTAAAGTGGAATGAAACCTCTTCAAAGTACCTTCGACAGCAACCGTTCTTTCTAATCTAGGTATTCGAGGCTATTCATCTAAAAATGAAACTATAAATCCAGGTGCTACATTACCGTCGGTCACCTCAGTTTAAACGTGCCCTTTTATAGAAGGAATTCACATTAAATCAACATAATTTGTCTCAGATTTCCAAATGAGATGCGAACCCTACCTGTTCCGTGCGGCACACTAAGAGCGATTAGTAAATAAATAACAAATTAAATTCCAGTAAAGATTAGTGGTCGAGTCAGTGTTCGCTCGTAAATAAATCAAGTCAGTCTACGGCTACGGTAAATTATGACTCAAATAATATTGTGCTAAAGGTATGCTCGTAGTGTACTCGCCACTTTACTGTTCTTGCTTGTTGTATTATAAGCGGCCTTTGTAATTGCAGTCGCGGTTGTTTTTTGTGTTCAAAACAGATATTTGGTCGTCCAGACTGCGAGTAAATAAATAAAATAAAAATATTGGTGGACTTTCCACACAGCACTATCTAGCCCCCAAACTAAGCCAAAGCTTGTAATATGGGAACCAGATAGCTGATATAATACATATATACTTTTTTTTTGCAAATATATAGGTACTTATAATATATAATAACACCAAGACAGAGAACAAACATCTATGTTCATCACACAAATATTTGTTCTCGGTGGGGATCGAACCCACGGCCTATGGCGCTGAAGACAGAGCTACTACCAACTGAGCTGTGAAGGCTGTCAAGAATGAACAGAATGAACACATCATTTTTCAACATTTTGAGTTTTAAAGCTTTAATCTACGGATTGAATCGCGTAGGCGTTGGCAATACTCGTAATACCAACTTACAATAATCTTTTTTTTTAATATATTTTGGCTAATTCTGATTAACGCAATAAGAATTAGTTATTTTGAGTGCATTGAGCTTACTTTTGACTTGTTCTCGGACTAAACTTTATGGAATATTGTTTCATGAATTGCAATTAAATAAACTAAATATTAAGTTAAAAATATTACGCAAGTGTAAATCCCAAAAGCCATAGTCACAAAGCATACTGCAATCACGAACAGTGATAAATTATATCTAAACAAAACGAGACACGTATTAATTGTAGCTAAGAATCGAGATCACGATAAAATCGCAATGCAATCCCGTAGAGACCGCCTCCGATGCCTTTTTAATATGCAAGGATTAAAAATAAAAAAAATAGTTACCCAAGTCTGCCAACCAATGAGGGTTAAAAAAATAAAGTTTGTAAAGGGATTAGTGCGCGTGGCGCGGTTGGTCGACCCGTTTTGCAATGGCGGCCGTGAGCTTGCAGAATCGGAAGCTCCTTTCTAAAATCCTGCTTCTGTACCTAATTTACTAGCTGCTGCCCGCGGCTTTGTTTGCGAATTAGTAGTCATTGCTTACATCAATTTTCTTGACGGTTTCCTTTTATTCGGTTCGTTCATGTTTTCTACCCAGTTCTCGGTATTTTTTGGGATAAAAAGTAGAATAGAATAGAAGAATAGAAAAATAAAAGATTTTTTATTCGACACACAAGAAAAACAAGAAGAAGATAAAACTGTGGAATAAAGCAGCCTATTATGCTAATTTAAGCTACGAACTATATTTGTTCATAGTTTCATCCCGATCAGTTTAGCAGTTAGGGCGTGATTGAGCCACAAACATAACATCGTAACTTTCGCATTTATTTATATAAAGTATAATACTGAATAGTTCACAGAGGCTGTTAGGTACTCGAGAGATTGCAATAGTGTGCTATGACCCGCGTAGGTGGCAAGAATATGGCGCTGGTATTTACAAAGTGTAGAAATAGCTTTGAAGATACTCTACCAAACATTTAATCGTCTTGGTGAAGAAGAGATAATGGACACGGAATTATATTTGTTTAGGTGAGCGTGGTAGGGCATGTTATGCGAAGGGAATAATGTCAGGTAACGAGAAGACTGCTAGGGATGAATGTGGATGGATATAGGAGTAGAGGTAGGCCAAAGAAAAGATGGATGGACTGTGTGGAAGATGACATGAGTAAGAAAGGAGTGACTGCTGAGATGACGGCTGATAGAGGAGAGTGGAGGGAAAAACCCTGTTGTGCCGACCCCACATGAAGTGGGATAAGGGATGAATTATATTTGTTTCATTCATAAAACAAAAACAATCGGTAGGTACCCTGTAAAAGCTAACTACCAAGTTAATATGTTCGCATTTATAAAAGTACTCGAAAATCAATTTACAAAATGCGTTTTTGATAAATTTAAACTTTTTCAATGAATCCTAACAAGATTGATAGAAAAATTAGGAAGTTTATACACAAGAGAAAAACTCGCCGGCAAAGTTGACTCCGCATCACGTCCACTATTCGGTAAACCCCAGTCTCCGGGGAACGCAACTTCAATTATTGATGGCAACTTTTAGCCAGTATAAAATATAGGGAAGGATCACCACAATTTTTCATCTAGTCCACCTTTAAATAACTCTTTATTTATGTTTGCCTGATAATGTATGGTTTGTAAATTAAAAATGAGGTTTTACATAATAATTTACACGTCGCCTTGTTTTTGAACTTTCGAGCCAATTTCGCAGGTGTATCTTTGCCTTATAAATTAAAAAAAGTAATTTTGTTATGACTCGTTTGATGTTATTTTATATCAGCTTAGGCATCTACATAAATAAACATTGTTTTTTGAAAGTTTATGTGTAAAATGTGTGTATAAACTAGTGGAGTCCATGTGCTCAAAAAAGGAAGCTATTTGACAGCCTTCAAAGCTCAGCTGGTAGTAGCTCTGCCTTCTGTGCTATAGGCCGTGGGTTCGATCCCCACCGAGAACAATCATTTGTGTGATGAGCATAGATGTTTGTTCTGGGTGTTATATAATATTAGGTATAAGTATATTTTTACAAAAAAAAATATATAAGTAGTATATCAGCTATCTGGTTCCCATATCACAAGCTTTGGCTTAGTTTGGGGCTAGATAGTGCTGTGTGGAAAGTCCACCAATATTGATTTATTTATTTATCAAATGCTATTTTTTTTATAATAATAGCAAATTTTCCACTACGCACCTGCAACTATAACTAGGTATACACGGTTAAGCATCAGGATTATAAACACTGCTCGTTTTTATGTCCTTGTACAATGAATAATTTTTCTTTGGCTCTGTGAAGCTTGTTTTTTTATACTATTAGCTGATGGAACAAGCAGATGGCCCACCTGATATTAATTGGTAACCATCACCTATGACAAAGCATTGCCTCGCAAGTCACGCACTATAGGAACTTGCCCTACGATGCACTGCCCTGAGACCATCGACTTGAGGCACACAGATGTTAAGCCTCATATGCCTGTAATTACACCGGCAACCACACTCTTCAAATCGATACACAGCAACGCTGCTTGGCGGCAGAAAAAGGCGTGGTGGTAGTAGTTCCTCGGACGAGCCCTTCACAAAGAGCTCTACTACTCTTAAGGCTTTACGTGTAAAATTTTCGTTTCTATGTCCTTGTAGTAAGTGTCATTTTTTTGGCTCTGTAATGCTTGGTCTGTATCCGTATGTACTTTGAGGTAACAATACTGAACCTATTACATTAAAAATATCACCCATTTTTTTATAAACATTATCTTTTACAAAGACATCGTTGGTATCACACAGCACCTGTTTTTATTTTTTTAATTTGAGTTCTTGTAATAGGTAATATTTTTACAACTTATACATACTATATGTATACAAAATAATTGCAGATGATTAAATACTACAATAATTTTCGTAAGTGCGCAGTTTTTACACCATAATCGGTACGTTGCCCATATTCGAAATGACCGCTATTATACCTCATTATTGCAATTAATATTTAATATGTGTTCACTTACATGAATTATTGCACCATACGATGAGTTTTCTTTCCATAAATAATTCATACTTCTTAGACATGCTCAAGTTAAAACTCGTTTTATCTCTGTGACCTTTAAAAAACAAAATTACTTTCAGATTATTTAATTAAACCATCGCTTTTAATGTATATACTCTCAATAAAAAATATTGATCGTCATCATCATCATCTGCCTGTAGAAGTCCACTGCCAGACATAGACCTATCCTATACGTTTCCAAGAAGAACAATTTTCAGCTCTTCCATCCACTGACTTCCCGCAATCAAAAATATTATGAAACATAAATAAACTAGTAGTTCGCCCCGAACTGAGATCTCGTGATGCGACCCGACGAACGCAACAAAACTTTGAGTAGGTGGTAGTCAAAGGCAAGTCCAAACATTATGTTTGGACTTTTTTCTGACTACCGCCTACTAACTTGGTACGGTAACCAAGTTTCAATTCTATTGGCCTATTCATTGAAGAGTTCCGTTGAACAGACCTTGGCATCATCAGACCTGGTCGTTGTCACCATTTTATGAGAACTGAGTACCTCCTTAATTTATTTCAAGAAAAAAAAATAAGAAAAAGCAAAGTAACTGACCGACCAGTAGAAAAACCTTGATGCCAACGAAACTCTTAGAGATGGGAGCTCTTGGGTCGCTGGTTATCTTAATTTAACTTTTTGGTTGTATCTCAAAAACCGAGCGTCCTAGAAAAAAAGTAAAAATTGTTTTGGAATGTCCAAACAAAGCCCTTTCGTATGACATGTAATTTGATTTTTTTAAGTCACTTTTTTTATTTTTGCCCCCTTAAAAAACCCCATATCTTAAAAATCCTTCATCTGATTTTACTCATATACTTACCAGTAAATTTCTCAAGTACAAGCTATCGACATATCAAATTTTATGCAGATCGGATCAACGGTTCTAAAGTTATCGCCAGACAAACATACATACATACATACATAAAATGCCAAATCGCCCAAGTTGAAACTAAGATCTTCATTCGCTTCGCTCACTCGATCAATAAATATTGGTGGACATTCCACACAGCACTATCTCGCCCCAAACTAAGCCAAAGCTTGTGATATGAGAACCAGATAGCTGATATACACTTATATATACTTTTTTTTGTAAATCATACTTATAATATTATATAACACCTAGACAGAGAACAAACATCTATGTTCATCACACAAATGTTTGTTCTCGGTGAGGATCGAACCCACGGCCTACTGCGCAGAAGGCAGAGCTACTAACAACTGAGCTGTGAAGGTTCTCACATGATAAGCCAATAAGGTTTTAAATGCGCTAGAATTCCGAATAAGTTAGGATAAAGAAGAGTTAGACCATAACCTAAACTAATATACCTAAACATATATTTATTAAAAAAAACATGCCATAGTTTCCTACAATAAAAAAAAACACTGGGTCTATCTACTTAGTACAAAAATTATAATAATTATGTGTAAGTATCATAAAGTTAGCAATAGTAAATAAATAAACAATGTTCGTTTCTACTTGATCACTGAATACAATATTCAATTGTTCATTGGCTAACATCTTATACCACGTATAATACGGATTCTGTTGTTGCATTATGAAAACTAGTCTAACTCACAGTACCTCATCCAAGGATTTTAATTAAAATGCAGAACGGCTCTGCATTATTTCCCAACGGTTTTAATTCCATTTCAATAACCCGTGTCGCCGGCAGACACTGATTAAGCTTCGAATAAGAACTCCACTGATCCTGTGTACTGTCACAGCTTAAAAAAGAACCCGCTAGCTCTTTTAAATAAGCCGAATGTCGAATGAAAAATTCGCCCGCGTATTGGTAGCGATTGCGAACATTGATATTCAAAGAGTTTCCTTTTATTGGGTTCGTTCAAGTCTTCTGCCGCATTCTAGATGTTTTTTTGAATAAAAAATAACCGATACCTATGCTAATTCAAGCTACGAACTATATTTGTTCAAAATATAGTTCGTACACACAGTAGTTTGACAGAGTTTCATAATTCACTATGGCGGCACTGAAAACCAGCGCTGTAAGGGCTTGAGCTCTTACAGCAAATGCTGAGTGGTGGCCTTTTTTGTCATCAAAAATTTAAAAGCTTTTTTTTGTAAATTTCGATTTTAACAGACAAAATAAAGATTTTTCTATTTTATTCTATTCTAATTCTGCAGTTAGTTACAGTCGTTTTAGTTTTATCGTGTACCTAGTTCCAAAATAAACTTATACTTTTTTTTTAATTTTACTTCAATCAGTTCTGTGGCTAGGGCGTAATTGACTCACAAATATCCAAACATCCAAAATTTTATATTTTTATTATTAGTAGGAAGTAGGAAAGAATATATCAAAAAAAAAAAATTTATTAACAGCTATATACAAAATACAAATTTATATTTATATTATCATACAAAAGATCAGTCGGAAATAAGCCGTAAGTTTGTTGCCTGTTCTTCTAGGCTTTGGTCGCGTGGAACTGGCACCTAGATTCACCTAGTTTTAAGACGTTTCATTGTGATCCTTATGATTTTATTGAATAAATACCTTTTGACTTTGACTTATACCTACTATCCCACTGTTAGGCAAACATTCAAAAACTTCTGCTAAGCAACTAAATGTAATAGCAGTTATAATCAGCACCAATATCTGCTCCCCATCAAATCAAATTTTTTTTAGAAATTAATTTACTGGAGTTACTCAGCTATAACATTTATTTGCTGGGATCCTCTTACGATACATAACTACCGCAGTATGTAGTACATAATCTACGTATACTATATACATAACTGCATATTCATTCAGAATTAGCATAAAGGAATATGCATATTCCAAGTGCGAGACTGTGAACGTAATTGACAATTATTTAAGTTGTCAATTCGTTTAACAAGTTTTGCATCTCTATGAACATCCGACTGGCAATTTATTAATTGGCTAGCTATTTGCATCTATGCTGTGTAGCAACTTGCGGTAAATTCAAATAAAGAATATAGTTGAAAGCGTGTAGAAAGTTTTTTTTTATTAGATTATTGGGTGCTAGTGCGTTTGATAGAGTCATGGATTTTTTACGAATATTAAAAAACACGGAAAGAGTATTTCTTTATAAGGGAATCGAGATGTTACAATAACACAATACTAGCAATCTTTTGTTGAATCAACCCAAATGAAGAACGTCTTCATCGACGCAAAAAGTGAAATAATACAGTTATTGCTGTCAAATGCGAAATAATGGTAACACTACAATTGTTTTGGTGGCCATAAATAACTTTTTTCAAAAGATCTGCGGTTTCCTTAAAAGCTAAACTGGCTGATAAACATTTTTTTTTCGTAGTCGGCTTTCCTGCGGCGATGCCTATAAATATTAATACAATCAAATGTTTTGACGTGGACCTTTTTTAAGCTTTTATCTTGCCTTCGCTTATTTTTTGTCGGATCGATTTCGTTTTTATTTCGTGTTAATTTGGACAGCGAATTTGGTCTTTTAGCAGATCGTAAAGTATACGAAGTGGGGCAAGAACGGTTCGTGGCGCCAGGTGTATTTCGTATAATTTGGGGTTTGAAAGTTAAAATTGAATGAAATGACAGTTTGGGTCCACGTGGAATGTGATTTTTCCACTAAAGTACCTACGGTGCAGCCAAGTTGGTCGGTTTTTATACATTTAACAATATACCTAAAATATCCTATGCAAATCTAATTTGATGTAGCTTAATATTCCCATAGAGCTAAATAACTCTGGATCAGAAACACCAATACTTTACTTCAAGATCCTAAATAAAATATTTTGAGATATAGCATTCAAATCAAAACGGTCTTTATTCAGTACAATCACAAGGATCACTTTGAAACGTCTTAAATACTAGGTGAATCTAATCTGCATTCAATTTGAAACGTCTTAAAACTAAGTGAATCTAGGTGCCAGTTTTATACAACCAAGTTTTCAACTGCCCACAACGCCACAGAGATTATTCACCTCATTAAATTCCTAATCATTAATGCTCAAAATTAAATAACAGCCATTACTACCAACACCGCTTAAATCTTTTTAAATAAAAACATAAATCTCTACTTTGACTTAAAAACTGTTGTACAAACACCCACTAGCTCACACGACATTCGAAGTAAACTAGACTTTATTGTAATTGTCATAAGGTTGAAAAGTATACGTTCTAATAAAACGGGTTTTGCTTCGACAAGATCTGATCAAGGTATCTAAAATGGTCACAGTTAGTGGGTTAACCACTTGAAATTGTCATCTGTCTGATTTATATCGTTTCTTTTGCGGTCTACACATTCTATATTTTTTAGCTAAAAAACATTTTCTATTCTGTGATTTCTTTAAATAATTTTAGCCGTTTGGCAACCCCTATAATCTATTAGGCACTAGTTATAATAGTATTTTTCCTTTTTTTCTATTTGAATTTACTTGGTGTACTTGTTACCTATGCATCTGTAGAGGAATTCGTTAAAAAAAAAAACGTAATTATTATGATTCTAATAACTACATATTGGTATATTTATCCCGTCACAGGTTTCTTTTCGCAATTTTTTTTGGTAAATCATAACAAACACATCTCCAGCAGAATATTCAGAGTACATAATTAAACACCACTATTCCTATTTGATTTGTTGAATTTGATTGATATTGGATTGATGACAATGCCAAAATACAAATATGAGTATACAACGTGTTTATTAAGAATTGTAGGGATCCGAAAGCAGGATATTCTACCGGTCATAACGAACAACTTTTGTTCTACGACTTTTAAAATTTCAAAGTTTTTCATTCATGAAATGCCTCTTAAACTTTTATCTAAAATGAATCTAAACGCATCATGAGGCAGCCCTATTTACAGCTGTTCTTTGACCTCTAGTTGTTAACCTTAGATAAAATAGGTAACAGAACTGCCACCAATTACCTAGTAATGTGCCTACCTAATAATGATGTTGCTGTTTTTAAAGATCTTGGTATGTAAAAGAAATATTTTCGCAACTGTAATCCCTAGTCACGGTAAACATTCTCTGAGATCTTTGGTACTAATACCTATTCAGTAACTAGGTACCTACGTGGCTACGTACTCAATATTTAATAGAATATTTATTTTTGTTTAATTACTAGATGTCGTAAACCAATGTTTATGATATTCATAGTTCTTTAAATTGTAACATGTTACTTTACCACCATGGTTCATTGACACGACAAAATTATTCAACTGCAATTTTGGGAAGTGTCTAGTCTGTCCTATTTAATCTTTGACTAACCTGTCTGTCATTGGTTGCATTTAAAAACGCATATCCAATCAGGACGGCCGACGGCCGCCGATCAGTGTTACCATTTGTGGCAGATTTCTGCCATTTGGCAGATTTTAAATATTTCAAGAAAAATCTTATTAGTTTGAATTTTTAATGAAATAATATTTACCTATAATTTATTTATTCTTTACCGAACTGGAAACTTCTTATTCTTTTTTACCTTTATTGATTTGGTTTCTAAACAACTTCTATCTCGTTTTAGATAACTGCAAACCGTTACAAACGATCAAAAGATAGTAACTGAATGTAATGTAGGTATTTAATTTATTCCGTAGCCACGAAGGAGATGGTATGAAGTCATATTTTTGGTATTTTTATCGTCAAGCTTGGTAGATTTTGACAGATTTTTTGGCAGGTGTGTGGTAGAACCGCCACTTTTGAGATGGTCACCCTGTTTGTGTTTACATGCGTTGTTGTACATTGTTTTGTTGAGAAAATGTCATCAAACGTGATAAAATGGTGATTGTTATGTAAAAAGCCGTCGTCAGTCAGTGTGTGTATGAGCAGTGCCTACGAGGTAATGGTTTAGTGTGAAGTTTGAAGCCTGTGTCGTGCGAAATCTCGCAAACTTACCAAAATCCAGTTTTATCCAGTGTTATTATAGCCAGTAAATAATGACAAAATCCATAGGAACCAGTAAAAATATCGTGTCAGGGGATTGGCGGCGTACCTACCTACCTACCGAAAGGTAAGTATTTCAAATTATCTCGTAGGTTATCGTTGTTTTTCTCTTTCCTAGATAGAAGCGCGCGTGCGTGTGACCTTGACACGTACACAGACAGGGCTGTTGCAAATTTCTCAAAATATTAATTTTACTTTTCTATGGGAATTTCGAAAACGATGTATTCAACCGTTGCACACGTCAAAGTATTCCAGTGCTTGGTCTAAATACACGCTCTTTGTTTCCCTACATAACTTCATCAACACGTTGTATAAATAAAAGGCCTATGTCCAGCTGTGGACTTCTCCAGGTTGCTGATGATGATGATTATAATGATGATGATGAACCAATTATATTTACACCTATTGACCAACTTAGTAACCAAACATCGCAACTACAGTAACCTATGCGTATTTCCATAACAGTCTAGTTATAAGGATGCAGTAGATAGGTATAACATAAGAACGAAATAATAAAAGAATGCCAACAATTTTGCAGCACATTAGCTGGCCTACCAAAGAGCCAGAGGCGTATCCAGTGAATCGCTCGTAAACTATAATCATTTGCGGAGTCCATAAATAATTGCGTGGTAGGGAGGCCAAACTTACCGGTAGGACATGTCACAGATTTAAAACCTGTGATTTTAAACCTGGTATTTCTGTGAGCACGGGAAACCAAAATAAAAATGGTATCTAAATATTGTTTATAATTTAATTGTTAAATAAATAAATATTGGTGGATTTTCTACACTAGCCCTAAACTAAGCAAAGGTGGCTGGTCAACAGTGATGACAAATGATACCATGATTCAACGTCAAAAGGTCAACATTGACAAACGTTATTTATTCCTGACTTGTCATTTAGAACCTTTAAAGCATTTATAAAGTAAACTGCAAACCTATCACTTTAAAAAAGTTTTATACATCTACTGGCAGTCCATAATTTACATTAAAAAATGACATTTCATGAAGAAACGCAAAGAAAAGGAAGGTCCGCTATTTACGAGTAAGTAATATAAATGTATGAAAAATTTTCAAGTCAGATGTCATGCAAATTTTGACGTGTTATCGCTTCTTCTGTCAAAATATCCCAATTCTTTCAAAATCATGGCAACATTAGTCCGACCCCGGTTTTGTCGGTCGCTTGCGCCCGCGCAGGTAATATAGTCATAAATTTCCATAACCGCCACACGATCTTATCAAACATGATTTTAATTTGATTTCGGAACCACACGTGTTGAGGTCGTTTTGATCGCGAGTTACGATCGTAGGTATAATCGATAATTTTTCTTATGTAAAACAGTTTTGGCCAGCGACTGTGAAGTCATGACTCATCAGAGAGTGCAGGTTCAAACCAATGAATAAAGACGTCTGCATGCCAATGCGCAGAAAAAGACTAGACTTTAGCAAGCCCTAAGCAAAATAAATCAGCGGTCAAAAATTTTAAAAATATAAATAATTCAAACCTGCATTTTTTAAAGATTATTATTGACTATATTCAATATTTTTTTTTATACAAGCTGATGGAACAAGCAGATGGCCCACCTGATGTTAAGTGGTAACCATCACCTATAACAAAGCATTACCTCGTAAGTCACGCACGATAGTTATACCCGATAGGTGCACTACGATGCACTGCCCTGCGTCCACCAATTTGAGGCATACAGATGTTAAGCCTCATGTGCCTGTAATTACACCGGCAACCACACTCTTCAAACCGAAACACAGCAACGCTACTTGGCGGCAGAAAAATATGTGGTGGTAGTGGTAGTACTTCCCCGGACGAGCTCTTCACAAAGAGCTCTACTCTTAAAAATCTAATAAAATGTAATAAAAATTACAATCTGCCGAATACTGATTTAAAGGGTATGTGTGTGACAAATGATGTAGTAAAGCCATGAAAAGGCCGTGATAAGTATTACGTCTGTACATCAAAACATAAATTGTCAATCGTAATCAATAAGCGAAATACTAAATCGACTTCTAATGATAGACTTTAAACAACGTGTGTCACGCCTTAACATCGAAGTAAATCAGACAGAAGTACCATTAATTTCGTGCCATGATATAAGGCTGACTGAAATGACACCATTGTGTATCAAGTTGACTTGACTTGATCAGAGGTTTATATTGGGTACAACATGGGATAAAAATGTTTTAAAATATTTGAACGGTCAACGCGCATGTGATACTGCTGGTGTTGCAAGCGTCCATAGGCTACGGTAACCGCTTCCCACCAGGTGGGCCGTACGGTGTTGCTTTACTACATAAGCTTCAAAACTTAATTTTGTGACCATTCGATGCAAATATTGTACCGTGACACGTTACTCGATTCTATTTTTTTAAAAGCGAAACGAAAAAAAGGTTATATTATTTTGTCTAAACTAAGTGACATATAAGGTATTATTTAAATTTAGTTCATTCTTCAAACTGAAAGCCCGATAAAAACGTATCGCAATATGTTAAGTCACTTGCTATCTCTATCTAATTCGATGTAATAGCTGAAATGGCGAGTGACTTGACATCCGATAAGTTTTGATCGAGCTTTCAGAAACCTACCGTAAGTGTGGTACAAACCGGTAAACCGGCGCAAACAGGTGTCTGAAATCATATATATCTGAACAGGCAATTCATGGCTGCAAAAACAGGCGAGCAAAAAAATCAGTTTTGTCATAATTTGACCTCCCAACTTACCTAAAAATTTAGTTTTACAATCATTTGTGTTATCTACCCTACCCTTACACTTTCATCAAACACAATTTTGTTGTTACTTATTGGTGTGAGGCACACTCTTTTTAAACGTCTAAAAACTGACCGCCGCTTACAAAATCACGATTTACAACCCACAGGTCGTATTATCTAGTATCAGACTCTAATCCATTTATCAAAGCTTTTGTTTACGATGCTCGCGTATCATCGACTATTAATTACAATGCGTTCTACACTTCGAACTTTGACGTTCTCGCTGTGTGACAGAACAGAGATAAGAATTTTAATGTTACTCGATACTGTACTACTTTTGTTACCAAACCCAAGCCAAAATAAATCTTACCGCACAGTAAATAAGATCTAAAAAGTCATCGCAGATACTGAAATATCACTCCAACAGATATAGAACTCATAGAGCATCAAGATAGAGTCGATAGTCCGATGAATGGAAGAACTCAAAGTGGTTTTAGAATTTTGATGGATGTGGTTATAATTGTTTCTGTATCGATTATGCCATTGATAAATATTTCGACTATTCCTCATTTTATTAATGACGTGGAAGCGGAAGAGCTGCGATGCCATAACGACAGCGTAATGTCACAATTAATAATACCTGGACTGTCATGATATCTGTCATCGTGACATCTGTCAGTGCACGGGTGCTTTTCATTTGCGTGTAATTAAACGTGATTTGTTGTACCTGGCATTGTTTTTCTGATGAAAGGCTAGACTTGCCTCTGCACTATGCATCTTATTAATAACATCATAAATAATCTGAGACATTGTTTCTGTCTGTGGTGAGTTTATTTTTAAAACCATTCTTGTTGAGCGCTTTGATAAATATAATTAATCTTAGTTAGTCATAGATATCGTTTTTTGATTTAAAATTGATCTCAAATTTTATTTATTTGTATTAATTCTATGTGTTACATTTACTATATGTATAATGTTTTCAAATTCAAAACAAACTTTGTGCAAAATCAATACCGTTTTGTCCCTAATTTTCGCTTAAATTAACGGCTTCGTATAAACCATCCAAGCAACGAACCGTACAGGAATTTAAATAGTCTAAAGACGCCTTTACCGCAAGCTGTCGATACGAAAACGATCTATCTCAGAAACTAGATATACAAATTTTGCATTTTTAATGTATAGCAATAGAGTTGAATTTACAATAACATGGCATTTCCAATGCTGTTGTAGAAAAATCGTTAGAAGTTCGTGGATGAAAATTGTGTAAATAGTTTAAAATAATTTTGTTTGAAAGATAGCTTTCGTGATAAAACTTGTGATTTTTTTAAGTAAATCTCTAAAGAAAAATTATTTATAATATTTTGTCCCACATCTGTGTTTTTGGTTTGGATGGAAGTTTCAAGATATTTTATCCTTTGTCAAAAAGGATTTTTCAATAAAAGCTCAGAAATTACAAATTATGGTACAAAAACTAGTAAAGCAAACTTTTGAGATAGGAAAACTTGTATCGATTTAAAATATATTTTTACTAAACTGTGTGCAATATGATTGCACAGAAAATGGTTAATTGCGATTTTTCGAAAATGGGTTTAGTGATTTTATATCTTTCAACATGTCGAAACGTGCGAGCGAATGGTACAGCTCTTGTCTTTGCCATAAGAAGAAAAGCTTTTTATTGTATCTCTTTACTACATTATTTGACATTGCTCTTTTGTGGAATAAGCTTTTTAATTTTAATAGCATTTATTTACTTCATATTACTTGATCTAAGATATACCTAGTTAAATAAATAACAAAAAAATCCAACAAAGATTCTGATAACAAGAAACTTAATTTCTAATATCTTACAATCAACTCGTTAAAGTAACTAGCCTACTCGTACTTGCTACCTGACTCGCGCGAAAACAAGTCTAGGCACAACCTGATTCAATTTTCTATAAATAACAACGTTGCTTCCTATAAGCAGTGCGTTGTCAGTTCAGTTAAAATTGCAGTTCTAGTACTTAGAGATTAAGACTCGAAATTGCATGACACGGTGACTGTACAAATGCATCTAGATTGGAAACATGCTTTGTAGGGATTAAAAATTAACTTCTCGGTTAGTCTAGCCTCGAGGTGCTATGACCTTACGTTCGTTCCGTACGTTCTCGTTTACTACGATTTCTATACGAGTGCTATAGATTCTTTGTTTTAATTCTTTAGTACCTTTGTCCAAACCAACTTTGACAATATTTTTTATCAGTATTACATTTCCATTAAATTTTACAAATGTTCAAAAAAACATTTAGTCTGAATATTTGGGAAATTCTTTTTTACGAGGTTTGTGAAAAACCATTAAAAGTTTAAACTTAATTTAAACACTGTCCGAAAAATGTTTAAAGGCAGTCTAGTTATAAAAACTCGATGATAAATGCTATGGTATTCTGCAATCTGTTCGTACCATATGAATTATGTTAAAACAATGTCAAAGTCAAAGTCAAAGTCAAAATGTATTTATTCAATAAAATCACAAGGATCACTTTTAAACGTCTTAAAGCTAGGTGACTCTAGGTGCCAGTTCCACGCGACAATATTCTTATTAGTCATCTATCTATATTCCGAAAAGGAGATCTCAAACCCCTATAAGATAGAATAACTTACTGAATAAAAAAATCATTAGAAGTTCATTTTATTACCTTATCACATTTTATTTACCTTTTACAATATTTTATATCTTGATATTGAAAAAACATCTGCCATTAGCCTATCTCGGTGAGACAGCATTTCATCAACAATTCACTTGTCAGTGAGCATGCTCTGATCGTTGCAGAATTAATGAAGTGAACACGTCGACCCCTGTCACCGGCTCCTGTCGAACTCCTGGCTCCGAAGACGTGTCCTGCCCCTCTGTTGGAATGTTTATACAATACGTGGGGTGTTTTAGGTTAAGAGGCTGACAACCATCAAACACATACTAGCTTGCACATACTTATCAGTTTTGGATATATGAAATTACTGAAGGTTGTTATGTAAAATCGCAAACAACAAAGTGTTAGAGTATTCTAAAAGTTTGTTTTTAAACAATTTTTTTGGTAAGAAGACGTGTTTGGATAAAAATGATATTTTTGCTCGATCTTTGTCGATAATATTATTCTCCGAAACTTTTTCATAACTTTAAGCAGTAATTTTATATCTACTTAAATATTTATTAAGTAGTTTGTGTCTTAAGTTTGACTTTGCTCGTTATTAAAGAGAATGTGCGAACAAAATATTGACATGATCTTGAACTGACCTTTTACTGATACTTTGTAAACCGTATTTATTTAAAAATACCTACATTTATTTAAAAATGAATATCTTATTCGTTTTTATTGTGCCGTGTCTTTTATTTTACCTAGCTCAGTTCGGATTTCTAACGTATATAATTGTTTTTAAAATTTTACAATATAATTAGTCGGTTTTCGAATAGAATTCTATCAAATTGGGTATAATTTGAGGAATTCCTCGAAGAGTACCGATTTTTGAGCACCGAATTTGTTCCTTGTAGAGCACCAATCAATATTTGGATGGGTGCTCTACGAAGAATATCAAAAATGCGTAGATGCGTAGAATCGTAGAGCATCTGTCGTGTAGTAGCTTCTAGTAACTTATTTTTTTTATATTCTACTCAATACTGATTACCTGCATAATTATTCAAGTCTCGAATTTGAATACTACTATGTAAAACTTGTAATGCAACTTGTAATTTAAAACGTGTAATGCTTTAGTGGTCAATGCGGTCATCCACAAAGGTAAAAATTATGCAGCCCGATAAAACATTAGAATATTATTCTACAAAGCTGCTTGGATAGTGGCACAGGCGCGGCATCCCTACCGCATTGGGGCAAAGGAAACAAAACCGACAGATATTAATGGATATGGAAAAAATATTGTACGTTTTCCTTCCCCCGCTTTTAAAGCGCAATAAACACTGTGCAATTAAAGCGCCAATAGCAGATTGATGGAATGATTGATTGGAAATTCTTGGCGTTTGCTTTTCTAGAGGATTCTTGAACTTTTTGTTTGGGAGCGAAAAGTTTTCAAAAATAAATACTCTTATGAAAGTTACAATAAAATTTTATGATGGCCTTCTTCTTCTTGTCATATCACTAGTTTTTTCGTGACAGTGTGGTGAAAAGATTTAAAGAGGCTTCGTTCAAGCACTATGTTGGTATGATTTATGATTTCACTATATCGAAGTGGGATAAGGTCAGGAAGACAATGATGATGCCTATTTTAAGCGGGACAAATTGGTATTTCATTGATTTTTGTGGCCTTATTGGTAGATATGGTATTAAATTTATAAGCTAGCTATACCGTAAATTCCTCTACACAGAAGATTAATAATTAAAATGAGAAACTTTCAAGACAATCGTGTTAATTACCTTACTATCATTAAGGGTGAATAAATTGTAGCACAATAAACCCTTATTCAAAACTGAAAACTGTTGTATAAAAGTGAATAATAAAAGAGTAATTATGAATTGAATAGTCATTAACGTCGCCACCTATCCCCTGGGTTATAAAGCTAGTAGCATTAACACCTAACGTAAAAAGCAGGTTATTGCGCCTGTTTACCGGTTTTTACCACACTTAGAGCTTCTTCACATTATGAATCGTAGAACCATAGCTCTGGCTATTTGTAGACCTAATAGAATAGAAATTGCTTAGGTACAAAAAAGCATTATAGAGAACGTTCCTTGAGATTTAATTAAATAGTATTTTTTTACGTTATCTGTAACTAGTTTTGTTTTAATGAGGAAGTAAGGAGTGTGTTAGAAGTACTAATTGGCATATTTCTATCGCTGAAATCGAATACTTTCTAGTTATTTAGAGCGTTGTATAATTGGATTTGATCTTAATTCAAGGTCAAACAAGGCTATCCTTTTAAAAATTGTTCTTCGCTGTCATGCTGGTTAACAGGCGTGAACCTATTTTCTAAGTGAATGCTCTTTTAATAGTTGTAACTTATTCTGTCGTTAAGGGCTTGTCACATTTATCATTGTAATAACGTGTCTCATAGGTTATTTAGTAATGCGTCAATTTTATGAAAGCTTAGAATTTCTTTGAAACATAAAATTCTGTAACATACACACTACAACATCCGATTTTTTTGTCGATTTTTGTGATACTAAGTTACCTATCCTAAGACGAAATGAAGTGTGCGTTGGGTTTTCGTAATAGGCCAACGTATAAACGCATGAACTGCAAAAATATTTTTTTTGAGTATAGCATCGTTTGTATACCTGCCTTCGTAATCTCTTTCCAGACACATATACACAAAGAAACCTCAATTTACAGTCAGGCAGAACCTATGTATGCACGCCCTACATGTTGTTTTAATTTTAATATGAAACAGCTCCCAGGTAAAAGACCACGGACTATCTACTATCAAGGCTTATCAAAAACCTGTTCCTAACGAAAACCAGACAATCCCTCAGGCCACTCGTAGCTATGCAGAAATGCACGTGCAGCGGCCACGCCCAGCCACACTGAATAATAATTAACCAATTACGGTATGACAAGACATTGCCGCCATTTTAATTGGCTCGCCATTCGCGTATCGATATACAGCTACTGCCAGTACTGCCGCTCTCGAACGGTGAGGGAAAACATCGTGATCAAACCAGTTAGTATTAGACATGGGCGTTTTCGTTTTTTCCCGCAAACGGTTATCTAACCGATATACAGTTTGCATATCGATATAGAAAACGGTTTTCTGATATCGATATCAGCCGTATGGGTTGCAAACGTTAACATGATATTTAGTTATGGCAAACTAACAACGAAACGACAAACGCAAACTATTTGGCTATGGTTACGTCATATTCGCTTCATCTCTTTTTTACTAGTAAAACAATTCATTCTTAGAAAGGGAGGTATATAGCGAATATCAATTGGTGTTTGTTTCATATCGTTTGGTTTGTGAAGTTTTCGTTTTGTTCGTGTCTTTATTAGGTAACAGTTGAGGTTTTGAATAGTTTTTATGATATCGGATATGTTGATATGAATATCGATATGGTATGATATCTAACCCATATCCGATATAAGTTACGTTTTGATATATCCGACTCATGTCTAGTTAGTATTCTAACTGTGGCGATGGGATTTTACAAAGTCTCGTATGGAATAACAACTTCTGCTAAATGTGTTGTCAAACGTAACAGTTTGACTTACATGGAATGTAGTCAGCTACATCCTCATAGAATCTTGTGTCAGTAGGTACTTAGTACTAAGAGATGTGAGGGGATATCTACCTTGCCTAGTGATCAAAGCCGCGAAGCTGTTTCGTTCGTTTTTCGTATTATTGCTTCGCTTTTCCTTGTATAATTTCTAAAAAAACACTATCTCTATAAAGTCATCTATAAGATATCATAAAAATATTTTTTTGTATCGTTGTGCAGGCGTTTTTTGAGATACAAATAAAAGAGAACAAAAGTATCTTTCACTCTAATTGCTTACAAATTTTTATGTATTCTATAAAACTAAATTGTTCGTATAAAGCACAGTTTACTCGTCAATCTGTACAGTCAAAATATGTACAAACAGTATCAAGATCCCGTGAAGAACACGCGTCTAAATACCGTGCACACTGTACAGTCGACCAACACTCGACACATTGATTCTTATCATTTGGATATAAAGACCAAAGTTCTATTTATAATACAGACGCTTGTGTGGTAGACTGTATGCAGAATGATCAGTTTGTTTAGAAATGTCATGAGCTTGTATAGAGACCACACGCTTTGTATCAAGATGACGTTTGGATCTACGGAATAATACTTTGGTTATTTGATTAATTTTCTCGTAAATAGACATATTTGCCTTCATTTGTGGATAAATAATAAACGGTATCGATACGAGCGAAAGTTAAGGTGGCTGTACACATACCTGTAAAATGGAACAGTAGCGGGCATGCTTGTTAAGGGCATGTAGAAGTTACTAGCGCAATGTGGATAGATTTGCAAGTTAAACTTACATGCAATTTGCGTCCTTGCATGCCTGTATTTGCAGGTTTCGTAGCCCCCCGCCGCCCCTCCCTAACGTTGCATGCCTGTAGCTGACAGAAAATCAAATGTTATGCTAACTACTTGCGTATACACATGGAAGTAGGTGGCATGTGCAAGTAGCTTTATGCAAGTGTGCCAGCTACAGTCATGTGTATTCCCGCCTTTAGATTGAGTGAACACACCATGCAAGTAAAACTAAAAAAAATCCTATACCTATATGTTTACCCTACCTATAGGTTTTGAGATTTTCGCATTATGTGTGACGCGATAAACTATTGATAAATTATAAAAAAATCGTTTATTAGGTACACCTCAAATTATGCGTAAATATTTAAATATAAATGACAGTATAGGTATCTTCTTAATATATATAAATTACGCGTCATGTTGTTTGTTCGCTATGGACTCCTAAACTACTTAACCGATTTCAATCAAATTTGCGCACCTTGTGCAGTTTGATCTAACTTAAAAGATAGGATAGCCTTCATCTCAATTTAAAGCCGCAATATTATTTTATTTCAAATTTGACAACGCACAACAAAGTGGGCACGGGTCAGCTAGTTGTATATATATAACAAAGCAAATAAGCAATGTAGCAGTCTGGCATGTTTATGTCTCCATCTGTCCAGAGACTGATCTTTGGCATTAACGCAGTTAATTAATAAGATTGATGCTATTGGTCGTTACTTTAAGATTAGTTTTGTAGTGTCTTTCGGCAAAACTTTCATTACATTGTATCTACTGTAGTTTGGGTGGCATAAGTATTAGGTACATATCAGGTCAAAAAAAATGCATAAAATAATATCACCGGACCAACTGTGACCAACACTACCCGGTTACACCGCCTTTTGATGGAAAGGTCGTCGGTATGAATTCAGTCGTGCAATGGCAAATGGCTCGCCGAAAAAATATTTTTATGTGTGATATCAGTGTTTTCATTAATATGTGAAGAAAAACGCCGTGAGGAAACAAGTTAGTACTCTAGCAGCGGCGATGAGCTTGTAACCTGTCATGTATGGATTACTGTGGGATGACAAATGTAATATTTGGATGGACTTGTAACTGCCCCTCTAAACACCCTCGAAGGATCTCGAGTTGGTACGTCTTGGACATCAACCGGGCCTGTTTGTGCTCACGATTATAATATATTTTATAATGATTGAAATTGTTTACACATAGAAATTTTATTACATGTACATAAAAATACCATGAACCAAATAATTAAGTAGATATTAAATTATAATTGCCTAGCCCAAATACATACCCAGTTGTTAATGCCAAAAACGTCACGTGGGATTATAATAAAACGACGAAATTATATTAATTGAGAGCTATCAAAATATCATCTAGCAAAATTTAATGTCGTCCTAACATTCTGTCACGTTACTGCTGTCAAGATATTTAAAGAGAGGCGCGCCTGCGCAATACTTGCTGTCACATTGGGCACAGATCTTTGGGTAGGTTTTATAATATCGTCGATTTCAAATATATTTAGGTTGTAACTTGCATACATACTGAGTATAAGGTTTTTTTATAATTTTTGTTGAAATTTATGTATTTCTGATGTTTTAAACAGTTAAAGAAACTGATCAACTCTTTATACTTATGAATATCACGGAACATGGAATGTGCAAGGAAAATTAATGAGCAAAAAACTCCTGAGTTTTATAATCTTCAATACACTGAGTTTAAAAGTAAAACATTATTAACTTATAATGTTTAACTACTGTAGTAGGTAGTTACAAAAATCTCCATCCCGAGCGGCTCATCAGTCGACCAACAAATTAGTCGGTGTCACTACAATAAAGAGCACAGAGGCGCGCAGGCGCAGGTTGTCGAATAAATCCCTCAACGCGCAAGAGTAATGTTTTGTATGGAGATTTCTTTCGACATTAGCCGTGTGTTGTGGCCTTTATCTAGGCTTAGATTAATGTTGAAACACGCATCTTCTTTTTATAATCACCTTTGGTTTTTGAAGCCAACTTTCTATGTATCGTCTGCTACAATGTAGTTGGGATACATAGCTGAATTGCTAGATTCTGTGACATCACGGTCTATTTTTGGATTATTAGCGTAGGTAGGTACATTCCCATCAGTACATCGAGGTCTTTATACTCCGACTATTCACGTCATCATTGTTTGTACCAACAATAGTGTTCGTATACCTACTAATGTTTCATTATTAGTGTCTATTGTTTGTTGATGCCAATGCGATTCTTTAGTTTTTACTCTACGTTGCGGCACCACAAGTGGTCTTTTTATCAAAACTCGGTTTGTAACGACAAAGGTAACCTCCCAGAGTGACATAAATCACATTCTATGCGAAAATGAACAAATGTTGCAAAATGGTGCAAGGTCAAAGCATTTCGGCAAACGCGAAGGTTGAAAAACTTCTCCATTGTGCACTTGGAAGAAAGTATAAAAGGCTTTCTTTAGAGAAATGTCACAGTAATTAATCTACTAATGCGCTTTTGGAAGAATGTCTATTATACTTTTACTTTCTGGAGCGTATGATTGTTTTAGAAAAAGTTTTTTGAGAATTTGCATCGGTTGGACCCTCCGCAGGCAGGTAGTGCTCGTAATCGGTCGATTTGTCTTATTGTCTGAGATGTCGTGTGTTTGTGCCCTGACCGCGCTGTGCCCGAGATAAAAGCAATAAATTAACTGAAACGGAAGGTGTTTGTAAAACTCGCCGTTAGAGGTGTGGCAAGTAACATTATGAGACGAAACAAGAAAAAACAAAACAAAACGATGATGGCTAATAAATTGAACATTTAAAAAAACTATTAATGATAAACTATAGCCAAACTTAAAAGTTAAGTTATAAATTAAAGGCGATACAAAGACTGGTTTGACCAGATTTATAGTGAAATTAATATTCAATTAGCTTTCCGCACATGATAGCTTTGCGTTGGGCGTGCGTATTATTAAATTTAATTTATGGCATCATTTACTGGGCGATATTTTTTAAATTATTACTGGTCTCACGGCGTCCGCGGTAATTGTGAGGCGATCAATTTTAGGAAGCGATCGTAACGGAACATCACTATTTTTTTTAACTCTTCGACCAGACATTAGACCTCACTTTAACTTCCACGTAGACACGCTTTGGTACTGTTATCAAATTTATTTCTGATGTTTTTTTTTTATTATTTTATTTATCAAGCTTCAACGTTCGAGCTTAGACGTGACAAAGTATTCCTCGTGATACCTATCTCATGCTCCATGATACTTGAAGCTTTTTCGTAGTTTGATTAATTAATAAAAAAACAAAAACTTTCCACACAGCACTATCTAGCCTCAAACTAAGCCAAAGCTTGTAATATGGGAACCAGATACTGATATAATACATTATACCTTTTTTTTGTAAATACGTACTTATAATATATAATAACACCCAGACAGAGAACAAACATCTATGTTCATCACACAAATATTTGTTCTCGGTAGGGATCGAACCCACGGCCTGCTGCGCAGAAGGCAGGGCTACTACCAACTGAGCTGTGAATTCCGCCTTAGCGATAATATACATACAATATACATGTTAAAGTAAATAATAATACATAACGGTTATATATTACTTATTTTACCTAGAAGTAAATACATTTTAAATTTTGACTTAATTTTGTATAATATAATGGCACACCCAACACATATTTTGCATACAGTAGTAAACATTTATTATTATTATGATTATTTAAAAGCACAACTTTTATCATGCCAAAAAAGTATCCTTATGCGATTTTTCATTGCAATTTATCGCGCACCTTGGCCGTTTACAAGAAACAGTGACCTTAATAACACTATCGATAAATTCAGCAAGATTAATACTTGCGCAAAGAGAAAAGACACTTTTTGCTCACGTCCATAATTATGACTAATGTTCGCTCACCAGGACACGAAACAATAAATCACAAATAATCATACATACCATTTACCATACCACGGTTTACTTACTTCCTTAAGGCAAAGCCCAGGATACCGGTTTGACTGCCACTAAGTAATGATAGAATGACCATCGATCTTTGAGATAACTGAGTGATCCGAGTTTAAACTACAAACACGTAAACAACAGTGACACACAAAATACATATTTATATCGATAATGGTTTAAGCCGATTAATAATCTAGACTATCGATAAATTGCGGTTTAAATTCGACAGTATTTTGCGGCTGTTACAACAATTTGCAACTGCCACAATTTGAGTCTGCTACCGATAATCAGTTACTTATTGAATTTGTAAAGTTTGAGGTGATTAATTAGTTACCTGGTTTGTATTTAATTCCATAGTCGTAGATAAAACTGCATTTATTATACAGCACAGTTTCTTTTTGTCTTTTTCAAAATCTTTCTTCCTTTTTGTTGTTGTGTTGATGTTGTTCTTCTGAATTTTAAGCATAAAAAATGATGTATCTTATCCATTATATTTGAGATTTTATGTATAAATTATAATCCATAATTTTTCTCTTGTTTTAGTTTCATTCAACATATAAGTTGAAATTTTCGAGAAGAATTTATCAGCAGTTCCGTTGTGCAAAGATTTATTGGATGTTATGTAAATGTTCTTAAGATATTAGTGTCCTTAATATTTCCACGTCGTGATTCGAGCTCAAACGTGAGATATCCACTCTTAATGCGGCAGATTCGTGCACAAACTGAGGCAATCATCTGATTCACTTACACGCTCCAGGCATCGGCGGAGTCTGTATCTTTGCTTTGGATAGCGTTTGACTTCCATCTTGAGAGATGTGGTATTGATACAAAACATAATAGCGTTTTCATATCGTACATTCGTTTTTTATTTGCTCCTCCACGCTGGACAAAGGTCTTTTGATCTTCTTCTATTCTTGTGTTCATTCATTCGTAACATGTTATATTTTAAATTACTTATTTTAAACTAATTTTGACATTTTCTGAAATAGACTAGATATTTTGTTTTAATACTAGCTACTGCTACGATTTTTTTTGTCTTTTTTAAGTTCTTGCAGATGCCAATAAGTTTGTAAAGCTATAGTAAAACAAATATTGGAGAAATTAGATAAAATTACAATTCGTTCTATAAATCACAACCAAAATTAATTTATTTACTTCTATTATTTATCTCTAATACTATAAGAATCAAAGTCCTGACTGACTGACTGACTGACTGACTGACTGACTGACTGACTGACATATAGACAACGCACAGCCTAAACCGCTGGTCCTAGAGACTTGAAATTTGAGGAGTACATAGGTCTTATGGCGTAGAGGTGTACTAAGAAGGGATTTTTGGAAATTCAACCTCTAAGGGTGTAAAAAGGGATGAAAACGTTTGTATGAAAAATTGTATTCCTTGAACCTACAAACTTGAAACTTGGAGTACATGTACTCCAAGGCAAAAAATAGGAAAGGCATTTTTAGTTTTTTAAAACTACCCTTAATAAGTGTGCTAAGGGATGTAAAAGTATGTATGGGAGTTTTTTGACCGCTGGTCCTTGAGACTTGAAATTTGAAGAGTACATAGGTCTTATGGCGTAGAGGTGTACTAAGAAGGGATTTTTGGAAATTCAACCCCTAAGGGTGTAAAAAGGGATGAAAACGTTTGTATGAAAAATTGTATTCCTTGAACCTACAAACTTGAAACTTGGAGTACATGTACTCCAAGGCAAAAAATAGGAAAGGCATTTTTAGTTTTTTAAAACTACCCTTAATAAGTGTGCTAAGGGATGTAAAAGTATGTATGGGAGTTTTTTGACCGCTGGTCCTAGAGACTTAAAACTTGAAAAGTACATAGGTCTTATAGCGTAGAGGTATACTAAGAAGGTATTTTTGGAAATTCAATCCCTAAGGGTGTAAAAAGGGATGAAAACGTTTGTATGAGAAATAGTATTCCTTGAACCTACAAACTTGAAACTTGGAGTATTTATATTTCAAGGCAAAAAAATAGGAAATACATTTTTAGTTTTTTAAAACTACCCTTGATAAGTGTGCAAAGGGATGTAAAAGTTTGTATGGGAGTTTTTTGACCGCTGGTCCTAGAGACTTGAAATTTGAAGAGTACATAGGTCTTATGGCGTAGAGGTGTACTAAGAAGAGGTTTTTGGAAATTCAACCCCTAAGGGTGTAAAAGGGTTGAAAACGTTTGCATGAAAAATAGTATTCCTTGAACCTACAAACTTGAAACTTGGAGTACATGTACTCCAAGGCAAAAAATAGGAAAGGCATTTTTAGTTTTTTAGAACTACCCTTAATAAGTGTGCAAAGGGATGTAAAAGTCTGTATGGGAGTTTTTTGACCGCTGGTCCTAGAGACTTGAAATTTGCAGAGTACATAGGTCTTATGGCGTAGAGGTGTACTAAGAAGAGGTTTTTGGAAATTCAACCCCTAAGGGTGTAAAAGGGTTGAAAACGTTTGCGTGAAAAATAGTATTCCTTAAACCTACAAACTTGAAACTTGGAGTACATGTACTCCAAGGCAAAAACTAGGAAAGGCATTTTTAGTTTTTGAGAACTACCCTTAATAAGTGTGCAAAGGGATGTAAAAGTTTGTATGGGAGGTTTTTGACCGCTGGTACATGTACTCCAAGGCAAAAACTAGGAAAGGCATTTTTAGTTTTTCAGAACTACTGTTAATAAGTGTGCAAAGGGATGTAAAAGTTTGTATGGAAAGTTTTTGACCGCCGGTCCTAGAGACTTGAAATTTGAAGAATATATAGGTCTTATGGCGTAGAGGTGTATTAAGAAGCGATTTTTGTAAATTCAACCCCTAAGGATGTATAAAGGGCTGAAAACGTAGGTATGAAAAATTGTATTCCTTGAACCTACAAACTTGAAACTTGAAGTAAATGTACTCCAAGGCTAAAAAACAAGAAAGGCATTTTTTTTTAAACTACCCTTAATAAGTGTGCAAAGGGATGTCAAAGTTTGTATGGGAGTTTTTTAACGCGTGGTGCGATTGATTTAAAACTTGAGGTAAATATACGAAGAAATAAATAATTAAGAATGACGCTTTTAACTTTTGATAATTACCCCTGCAAAGGGTGAAAATGGCTGGTAAAAGTTAGTATGGGAGATTTTAAACGCATAGTGCTATTGATTTCAAACTTGAAGTAAATATACTCCACAATAAATAATTTAAAATCACGTTTTAAATATTTTAAAACCACCCCTGCATAGGGTGCAAAAGACTGACAAAGTTTCAAGGTTTGTATGGGAGATTTTTAAAGCGTTAGTGTAATTAACTTCAAATTAAAAGAAAATGTGTTCTCTGGATAAATAACAAAAAGAAAGTTTGATTTTCGAAAACAACCTCTAAAACGTTACCCTCCTTCGTTGCGCTCAAGTAAAAAGGATACAACAAGGCGTCAATGTTTGTAAGGGACATTCTCAAACGGGAATCTTGAGTTGGTACGAAGAGATCTTAGGGTATCTACCGTGCCTGGGGATCAAAGTCGTGAAGCTGTTTCGTTTCGTTTGTTTTTGGGGTAGAAACTAGGAACCAATAAGTACATATTTTCCGTGTAAGGTTGTCTTTGTTGTATTTGTCATGTTTGTGCTAAACTCAGTACCTACCTATACCTACCTACCTACCTAATATAGGTAATGTACGCCTATAGGTATCTCTTATACCTGCGTAGGTATCCTACTCTAATAATATACAAAACAATGCGAAAGTTACGATGTTTGGATGTTTGTGGCTCAATTACGGCTCACCACTTCAACGCGTGCGAAGCCGCGGGAAGCCACTAGTTATATAAATATAATTTTATAGTTCAATAAAATAATGCTCTTTTTTCTCATAATTGAGATGCAAAATTGAAAACGTTTATACAATTTGACTACCTAAAACAGTATAAGTCATCTAATTAATTTTAAATTATCTTATTAACCATAACGATTTATTATAAGCTTGTATTACTCTAATATAATCATAGCTATGTGCACTGACGAGCTTTTAATTTTGTTCCCGTTATATCCACTAATCGGTTATATCCAAATCTATTTGTAATTTTTAAATTTTATAGCAGATTAACTAATATTCACTGGATGTTAAAGATAATAACGTAAGGCAATGAGCCAAATAATAACCACAGTCGACAAGAAGCCACTGACATTTGGAGTAACATAACACGATCTTGGGAGTCAGCTGATGACATAATTTGAAACATGCGTGCGTAGTTTTCAGCGCTATAATTCATTTGGAACGCTACCACTCGACCCACGTCGTGTGCTGTAGAGAATAGACTATTAAGTAAGCAACCATGCTGTGAGTATTTCAGAGACTACTTTTTTATACAACTAGCTGGAACAAGCAGATGGCCCACCTGATTTTATGTGGTAACCATCACCTATAACAAAGCATTGCCTTCTAAGTCTTGCACGATAGGAACGTGGCCTACGATGCACTGCTCTGCGTCCATCAACTTAGGCATACAGATGTTAAACCTCATGTGCCTGTAATTACATCGCCAACCACACTCTTCAAACTGAAACACAGAAACGTAGCTTGGCGGCAAAAAAAGGCGTGGTGGTAGTACTTCCCCGGACGAGCCCTTCACAAAGAGCTCTACTACTCTTAAACTACAACTACAAAGAATAAAGAAAAACAGAAACAGCTTGACTTTGATGCCCAGGCACGGTTAATACCCCTTGGTCCCTTTGTACCAAGTACACAATCAATATTAAAGGATGTCTAATGGGGTAGTCAGGGATACGTCCGGATAATACACTTGGCTCACACCCACATTTCATCATGACAAGTTGCAAACCCATCACCTCTATAAGAATACTGAGTTGTTGCCTCACATGTATTTTTCTTATCTTTATTATTTACAACTTATTTATTACATTTTATCAGCAGATCTAGAATAAAGACAACCTTTTAAGGAAAACCTGCGATAGGCTAGAGGCACTACAAATTAGCTGCCTGTTTACGCCGAGCCTCTATTAACTATAGTGATTAACATAGTTTATAACTGTAACATTTTATGTACGAACCAACAAATAAAATTTATTAATGTACTTTTTTAATTTATTTTACACCACTTGCTGATGGAACAAGCAGGTGGTGCTAATTGGTAACCATCACAAAGCAATGCCTTGTAAGCCACGATAGAAACGTGACTTTCGATGCAATGCCGTGCGTCCATAAACTTGAGGCATATCGATGTTAAGCCTCTTGTGCCTGTAATTTTAACATAACACCCTAGTCCAAATGTTTAGTCACAAAATGAGCAGCATAGGTACCTGTAGTATAGGTACTGCTGTCACGGACACAGTATTTCAAATCATATAATGATCATAAGTAGTATAGAGAATATCATAAGTAAAGTCAAAATTCAAAGTCAAAGTCAAAAGATATTTATTCAATAAACAAGGATCACTTTGAAACGTCTTAAAGCTAGGTCACTCTAGGTGCCAGTTCCACGCGACCAAAGCCTTAGAGAAGTAGAGAGAAAGGTTAAAAGTAGCGCCTGTGACGGATAAGTTGAGAAGCAATTGGTTAGCGACAGTTGGGCGTCGTATGGGCATGTCATATGAGAAGGAAAGAAAGTCATATGACGAGAAGAGTGTTTTATATGTATGGTTTTAGAAGAGGCAGGCCAAAGAAAAGATGACATGAGAAAGAAAGAAGTGAGAACTGAGATGACGAATAGAGGAAACCGGAAGAAGAAAACCTGTTGTGATGACTACATTTAGCTGGGGATAAGGTCAGGAAGTCGATGAAGATGTGATATATAACTATTATAGATGATATTTGACGAGATTGAAATTTGTACGAATAAGACGTGCAAATTTGTATAAGACAAGGTGTTCCAATACTTGTATTTAAAAACTTCAGGGGCTAAAGTACCTTAGAAAAAGTGTTGGTTCCTTAGAAAAAGTTATTCAGATTGATGGGTACTTTATCCGCCTGCCGTTTTTAAATACAAGTATTATAACACCTTGTATATATGACTATCCGCCTGATTCACATACGAACTTCTTCTTTTATTTGTTTATGGCACCTGTCCGTCATTCGACAGACAATTTTGGCAGTGTCAAGTGATATAGATAAAATACTTTACGGACTTGTCTTATAACTATGATTTCTAAAAACTATTGTGCTATCTAAATGTCCCACAAAACAAGTAGCTACTTGTACTAATAAATAAAAATGACGTCTCAGTGATGGACAGATTCAAGAAACTTTATATTCACAGCACCTTGCAACAGTCAATCTTGTCAAAGAAATGTAGATTCGTACATTTTTCAAGCAGGTGATGTTAAAACTGTTAAAGGAAGGCATTTGTATGTGTTTTATTAATACTATGTAAATTGACTTTATAGATTGACTAACGTCATACCAGAAAGGTATTATGGATTCTGTTCAATTCAGTGAATGAGTTTACACCATTGACTTTTTTCAACTTTCGACTTTATTATCTAGAGCCTTAAAGTAAAGTTTTACTTATTCCGACTCATCTCTATAAGGTTATCCAACTTGCTATAATACACTGCCATAGATTTAGGCTTAGATGTTTCATTCGGATTTTCTAGGAAATTTGAATACCAAGCGATTTAAAACTACATTTTGATTTCATGATTAATGTGTTTTTCATCTTCATTTAAATCTGACCTGTTTAGATGCACTGACTGTAAAACCGCGATTATTTGCGATCGCCGTAATTTGTTAACCGTAGAAATACTAGGAGGAAACAAACGACATCAACTACCGTCTATGTGCCTATAAAAACTTATTTTATGTGCCATAGGCGACTATGTTATGGACCATAGCTAAGTCAAACTCAATATTGTTCAAAAAATATACCATTGATTGCAAAGAAAAATCTTATCTGAATTATATATTTGGATAAAGACATTTATCTATACCTACCTATAATGGAATAAAATATAATAATAATAAAATAAATATATTACTAAATATAAATAATGCAATTAAAAAACTAGAGTACAATGGAAATATATTAAATTATCATAAAATGGCTACCGCTAATTACGAAAATCTAAAATCTGAAAATTAAAAAACTAGAGTACAATGGAAATATATTAAATCATCATAAAATGGCTACCGCTAAATATGAAAATCTAAGTTTAGGTATTAAAAAAAAAAACAAATAAAAAATTCCTAATATCCTTGTGACTCAATTTAATTTAATTGAATCACAAGAATCACTTTGAAACGTCTTAAAGCTAGATGAATCTGCCAGTCCCTCCCGACCAAGCCCAGACGAATAGGCAACAAACTTAGTACGAGCTCATAGCAACATGATTTCAATATCTCGAGACCTGAAATCAGATATTCAGATACCTAATCCTCTGAAATGTCTGTCTGAAGTCATGGGCGCTGGATTACTTAATTCAGTTGCTGAAATATTTAGTGTTTTTACTATTGTTACTTTATTTTTGACTAGCTGCCGCCTACGACTTCGCCTAATAGCGGTGAATGCTAATACATATTTTCCTTATTTTGGCCCATTTATATTTTATACCACTTTCAACGTTAATTATGGGATAAAAAGTGCCTAAAAGCCTAGGTAAAAAGGCTAAATATATGATAATCTAGCTTACAAACTAAGAGTAGCAGAGCTCTTTGTGAAGAACTCGTCCGGGGAAGTACTACCACCATAGCTTTTTCTGCCGCCAAGCAGCGTTGCTGTGTTTCGGTTTGAAGAGTGTGGTTGCCGGTGTAATTACAGGCACATGAGGCTTAACATCTGTATGCCTAAAGTTGATGGATGCAGGGCAGTGCATCATAGGGCACTTTTCTATCGTACGTGACTTACGTGGTTGTAGGTGATGCTTTGTCATATTATATTTAAACAATTATTTATTTACAATTTTTTTTTGTATCTTGCCGTCGAATCTTGCAAATTTGAAAATGTTACCCACATTGCTTTTCGTTAAGGTAAATTTTACACAAAATATTTTTAAGATACTTAATCTCTGAATGTTGGAAAGTGCGGGCGAGATTTTGTTAGACGGTTTTCTGGACCTTAAATTTAATGCTACCGTTTACCTGCATACCTGCATACTGCATGTAGATAAGTAAAAAATTAGAATGATCACGTCATGAGTAATTATTTAAAAGCTAATACCTACCTACATTTTTCCCGAACGAATAATAACGCAATATCTCCACATAAATTACATTCTAAACAGGCTGATTAATAATGCGAAGAAATATTTATCGGTAGCGTTATATAATTAAATTTACGACTTTTGATTTTAGCTTGTTCGTGGGAGTTCATATTACCATAGTATTTGGCTACCTTATTATTTTAAAGTTCCGAAGATTTCGAGCGAGCGTCATCGCATAAGTACGACTTGCACCACTCTGGAGAGCACTGGTGGTGTAGTGGTAGCGGCCCCGCCTTGCGATCCTAAAGTCGTGGGTTCGAAACCAGTCTAGCACCAATGAGTTTTTCTGTTCAAAAATGTATGTGCCCAGTACTCTCAAACGGTGAAGTAAAACATCGTGAGGAAACCGGCATGTCGTAGAACCTAAAAAGTTCTATAACGTGTCAAGTGCTCAAAAGGAGCTTCTTGAGACTCACTTAAAATCCTTTCACCACACTGTTTCGAAAGAAATAAGTGACACGACAAAGAAAGACCACACTGGAGCTTCATTACTGTAATGTTGTGTATGAAGGATAGGAACCGAGCCGTAAGTTTTTTCCTGTTCTTCTAGGCTTGGTCGCGTGGAACTAGCACTTAGCTTTAAGACGTTTCATAGTGATCCTCGTGATAAAATTGAATCAACATTCTTCCACTTTTACTTTAACAAGCATAAAAATATGCCCAAGTATTTGATTGCGTGAGCGAAGCGAACGAAAATCTTACAGTCAACTTGGGCGATTTGGCATTTTACGTATGTATGTATGTATGTTTGTCAGGCCATAACTTTCGAAACGTTTATCCGATCTGCATGAAATTTGGTGAGCTTTCGATAGCTTGTACTTGAGAAAATTACTGGTAAGTATATGAGTTGAAATGTATTACGAGTTTTTAAGATATAGGTTTTTTAAGGGGTCAAAAACAATAAAAGTGACACAAAAAAAAAACATGTTATATGAAAGGGTTTTGCTGGAACATTCTATTTTTACTTTTTTTTTTCTCGCGTCGCATCACGAGATCTCAGTTCGAGGCGAACCACTAGTTATTTATTATAAAAAAAATAGTACCTATACATTTAGAAATACCAGAGCACCAGGCACTATCAATACAACTGCAATGTTGGGAAAGCAGATCCTCAACAATGAAGCATCTACTTAGGTACTTTAAAGAAGGAAGTTTTGGACAAGCGCCTTTATGACCAGATCTAAAACTAAAAAAACTGGAATTTTTAATGATGATGAGAAATAAATAACTTAAAGCTCTGTTTATTTACTGATTTGTTTGTAAATAATATCTAGTGAATAAATAAGTCTAAAACTCAAGTAATATCTTGTATTGTAGAGCGGATGAGTCAGCTTTGTGATCAATAACTGGATGATGACGTAACATACGCATTTGTCAAAAAATAAATTTTACGATACATTAATAATGCATTTTATCTTTAGCTTAGGTTTTATCTGCAAAGAAAGCACCACACTGCTCTAAATAAACAAGATACCTTTGATGTAGACAAAATTATTAATTAAGGTACAAGTTCTAACACTATAAAAAACCGCTATCTAGCACAGAATATATCATTCACAAAAATATTAAATTCAAAATTCTATTATGCAAATAAAAATTGTATGAGACATTTTTATTGCGTGTATTCTGTTTTCATCCTGATGTCGTTAGTCATGTATTCTTTGAAGTTTTATCGCAAAACATTTTATACTGGCGCATATAAAGTTGAGTACACTGGATTAAGCATCTTGCTGATAGATAGATTTAAGCGATTAACAGTTGGATCATTTGTAATACTGTATTAAGAATAGGACGCTTAAAATAGGATGAAAAATAAACTGCTAGATAAAACTAATACATCTACACTTTCTAATATTATAAATTCAATAGTGCATATGGATGTCTGTTTGTTAGAATATAACACATTTATTTGGCCACAAACTCACAGAAACACATGTGTGTGTACTTGCCTGTGAGCAAGTAAGAAGAATGCAGACGTTGCTTATACCTTCAAACGTTAAATTCGGTACAGAGATAGCTTAAATTCTAGTAATAAATCTTGTTTTTTATTGCGATAATATTGATTAAGTTAGCAAAAATAAACAAAATCCACGCACTTGAATATCGAACTAGCATCATCAAAGTCAAAAAAAAGTATTTATTCAATAAAATCGCAAGGGCCACTTTGAAACGTCTTATAGCTAGGTGCCAGTTCCACGCGACTAAAGCCTAGAAAAACAGGCAGCAAACTTACGGCTTGGTTCCTAATCATCAGATAATTTTCACTGCCATAGTGTTTCGTTTGTTTCGTATTATTTTGTTAATATTAATAGCAGTCGCGCAAATTGTATTTGTTTCTACCTTTATATTTGAGCCAATCGGAATTTCAGGATTATTCACATTTTTTCATGATTTAACTTGTACCCATTTTCGCAATAAATGAATTATGAATTATGAATTTTCCTTGACTCCGTCATGACCTTGTGACTATAAAATAATCTGATAATGTAGTTAAGTTTACAGAAAATAACAGAATTTCACATCATATTAAAAGTATTTTTTGAAGTAACCGTTGTATATACTTTCCATGTATTTTTATGATCGCCAGTAACGACATATAAACAAGTAACTCACCTACACCAAAATCATCGCTTTTCAATAAAAACGGTCCGAAATCTAGACAGTGCCTGTTTTAGATTTCAAATTTTATCAGTCTCATCCATACATAATGCGATGCTATTCGTTTTAAATTCGACCATGCAATATGTCTAGACCACTGAATATAAATGGATGGTGACCTAGAATAGCCTACTTCAGACGAGTGAGGTTTGTCATTTTGTACGGGTTTTTTCTCTGTCAAAATTGATTTATTCGTTTTAGGTTTGACTTGGAAGACTATTCTAGAATCTCCTGTCTCAAAACATAAAAGCAATTTGATTAATACTAATACAAACGTGTTATCAACACAAATTATAAAACTATACTTTAGAATAGAACATAGGCGGTCCGAGCAGCGCCCACTGGCTAGGTGTTATCATGACACGACTTTATGCCGTTTGATTCAGTCTATATTGAGATATGGTAGCGGAAGCGTGTTCCATCGATCTGACACGAACCGAAGTAGGTTGGACATGTTCATCAAGTGAATTGTATAATGGCACGATGTCACGTATACTGTAGTATATAAGATACAACTTATGCAAAAATAAAGGTTAATCATTCAAGATGTGACTGTACGTTTTAATTCCTCCACGCCTCCGGCACACGATATTACATAGCGACCGTAACAGGACATACACGATATTACAATATTTTCCCTTTTTATTTAAGGGGCTGACAACTATCAAACGACTTCTCGCTCGCACGTTTCGATATGTTGAAAGATATTATAAAATAAATAAACTCATTTTCGAAAAATCGCAATCAACCATTTTGTGTACAATCACATTGCACACAGTTTAGTAAAAATGACATTTTTATCGATACATGTTTTCCTACTCAGAAGTTAGCTTTACTAATTTTCGTACATAAGCAAACTTTTAAGTAGGAAAACTTTTGCGAAAATGAGTTTAGTGATTTTATATCTTACAACATGTCGAAACGTGCGAGCGAGAGTCACATTAGCTCTTGTCTTCGCCGTAATAACAAATAATACGTTCTTCTTTAAGATCATTGCAGTCCGTTCCAGTCTTTTTGGCCTTTTTATTTGTTGGTATAAAGATGCACTAACGTTCATTCTTTTACTTTCAAAAACAATTGTTTCGCATTTTTCGTAAACATATTCAAATCTTTGTAACTTGATGTAAACGTTTAATCATCTAAACTGTTCATGTATTCATATTGAAATTCAAATTGTACCGTATTGTGACCATTCGTTTCGATTCTGTACAAGGATTATGTTAAAATAAAGCTGTCTGTCCGTTGTTTGTGCATCAAGCTGTCACTAACATTTCAATCTCATAGGGTTTTTACTGGGGCTACTTGTCGACTTTTAACTTGTATTTTATCGAATATTTATATATTTTTAACATCTTTATTGACGCGGGTATTGACAACTGACGGTTCGAGAACGCGGCTGTAGTGAATTAATATCCACTTTTTGTATAGTCAATTGAATGAAGTCGCAATGGCAGTTCGGTATGATATACACCTCTCATCGCTTCAGTTCGGGTCAGCAATAATGACGAGTCCAGCTCATTAGTGGTATGAGCTGCTTAAAGAAATGTTACAAATGGTACAGTTTAATTTGGTAGACACACACGAGACGGGTGCGTATCTATCACAAGAGCTCTGGCGGCCGTCCAAGCCGAGCAAGCGGTGGGCCGTACCGCCGACAAGCCGTGACAGGTGCGGCATGCAACCCATGACTCGAGAGATGCCGTACCATCACGGCACTCCTTCCTTTGATATTGATGTACGGTCATATGCTTCAGACTCTAATGTTTATACAACCGTCTCCGGTCATACCGCAACATGCTAAAATAACAACAATTTAACCGAACCATTGCACCTCGCGAACACAAATGACTCGCAAAGTTTATCTTGGCCCCACCGTGAGCTCATACAGGAACAAACACGTGCCAAAGCAATCATTAGAAAAGGTGTCGCAGTCTAGATACAAGATATAAATTAGAAAAATGTGACAGCTCAGGGAAATAAATTTAAATTAATTGCACAATAGTGTTTGTATTTCTGAACAGAATCTCGCGGAGAGCGCGCCGCCACAAGCTGTACATCACAATCGAGCAAGCGTAGCAAGGCGCGGGGCTGATCGAGCCAACTATTCATTGGCGCTCTAACGAACATTCAGATCTAAATATTAACGTGCCTTGCGTTTTGTGACCAGAATAATACTTAACTAACTTATGCAATGAATGTGTATCGCGTTTTTCCTTTGGCACGCTAGTCACGAATGTTTTTTACTTTTTCAGGTACGGTGAATGCGAATGGCGAGACGAAGCGTCAGAGGACGTCATACACGCGGTACCAGACGCTCGAGCTGGAGAAGGAGTTCCACTTCAACCGGTACCTGACGCGGAGACGGAGGATCGAGATCGCACATGCGCTCTGCCTCACCGAGAGGCAGATCAAGATCTGGTTCCAGAACCGACGCATGAAGTGGAAGAAGGAGCATAAGATGGCATCGATGAACATCGTGCCCTACCACATGAACCCGTACGGCCACCCCTACCAGTTCGACCTTCACCCGAGCCAGTTTGCGCATCTGTCCGCATAGGATCAGTGGAATTTTTCGAACAGCGGATAACTGATTTATTAATGTAGACAGTCGTCCATCTGCGGGGTTGTGTGTAGCGTCTTCGATCACATCGAGTTGTGGGGGAGATGTTACAGCAATCAGACTGGTCAGTTATTCGCTGCTTGAAAAATTTGGAAAATGATTCATGGATAGTTTAATTTCGTTGATTGTTGTTATAGTGACGTCATGACGTTCAAGACTTTAGTGTTTTTTCGACACGGTGTTGTGTGGTTTGGTGACTGATAAAAAGCACGTGAAATTGTGAAAAGTATTAAATTAACCCTAATGTAGTTCGATACCTTATAGTCCACTTTATTGAATAAATCAAGTTTTCATTGTTGAAAACAAAGTGGTGTTGAAATTTTATGTAGAAACAAAAATTGTACCTAGTCATAAGCTGTAATTCGATTTGATTTGCATACTTTATCATTTCTAAATTAATGAAAGAGTAACTCGCTGAATTATATAAAACGCAGTTAATAAGTGTCACCATTTTATTGTAAAAATACTAGCTACTGCAAATAAATAATTGTACATGAATTTGCGTATTAAAATTAAATATCACTGAAATAACAAATTCGGAATTGTACAGGGATAGCATAAAAATGGACATGAACATTTGAGATAACATTCAAAGACACGGCTAGCATAGAACATTGCCTCAGATTCTATTGCAAACATCATTGGTAAAATTAAATTATTAAAACGATTCAAGATGTTTATTTGCATTTGAAAAAAAATTGGTCTTTGAAATTCGATATCAATTTTAGATGCTGCTTGAAAAGAGCTGTGCACGATGTTATTACGCTCAGTAATTAGGTTGATATGGTGGAGTTCGAATGGTAAAGCCCTTCCTATTATTGTAAATAACTTCCTCGTCCTAGAGTTATCATGAAAATTTTAATATATTTCAGTAATCTTCCCCAAGAACTGTTTTATGTTCCTGTCCTTAGTTTGTAAATAAAGTACCTAGGTAATTAATAAGTAGATGCAGTCTAAGATTAGTTGAGACTAGTTATCTCGTAATAACTTAATCTATAGGGTTTTTAATGTTTCCACAAAGATACCATAAAATATTTCTTGTGACTTCTTCTGCCTATTTATAAAGTCTTTATGTCGTATTTGTAAATGTACTTAAAATTTAAGGATTTAATATTTTTACTCTTGCTTTAAAATACGTTCACCTCAAAATTTCACAATTTTTTTACTGTCATGATGGCGACACTTTATAAAATATTATTTTTTTGCTGTCACATTTTATAAGTTTGTCGTGGTCAACTGTGATATTTTGTTAAATTGTTAATTCTTAAGTGAAAAAGTACGATCAGAATTTGGTAGACCATTATTATTCATTATTATTTTCACTTAGTAGTTGATTTCTTCGTCAAATTCATCTGTTGTTTTATTTATTGTTTGTAAATATTAGAATTATAAAATAAGAATGAAAAATTGAAATGTTCAAATTTTACCTTACTAACATCTCATGTTTTTTTTGTAAATGCTGTGCAATAGAATTTGGCCTTTGTTTCAGTTCTCGCTGTAAATTATTTTCTGTAAATTTTAAGTTATGTTATTTCTTTTGTAATACCTACGATAATGTTAATCGTTCATTCCAATTTAAATGAGGTTTCTAGAAATATGCTACTTGATCATTTAAATTATTGTAATGTAATAATAAAGTGTAATAAATTTTAAAATTGGTGAAGATGATAAAATAAATTATGATCATATAAAGTGTGTTTTATTAATATTTTTATGTCTATTTGAGAATGGAATAGCGAGTTATTCGAGAATTATAAAAGTATAGGTATAACCTCAATAATTTAAAAGATGCTTTCTAGGCTTTGGTCGCGTGGAACTAGCACCTAGAGTCACCTAGCTTTAAGACGTTTCAAAGTGATCTTTGTGATTTTATTGAATAAATACCTTTTGACTTTGACTTTGATGTGTTAAGCCTCAATTTTGAGAGTATGCGAATTTACAAAATTCCTAGTTTCACAAAAGAGTTCAATAAAAAAAAAAAGAGCATTTTTATGTGTGATTTAAAAAAACTTATAAATCTTACATTTAAAAAGTGATAGTGTTAGGATTTACAAAACAAATGTTTTTTCCCAGCACTTAGCAACTTATTAATAAACAGTCGTACCTACACTGAAACATTTCCAGAGAATCTCAGATAATTTTAGCCAAAGGAAAGTTATTGAATGTAGGTAGCGCCATTGAGACGCCTCTATTTGATGGCAGTATTGAGAGATGATTAATGAAAGTATGACAAGACAGCCGAAGCAAGGGCGCCACCACGTGCTGGCAACAAAAGAGTGTCGAAAAATGTGGAGCCAGCCTTAGTTTTGTAGGTCGCGAACGTAACTGGACCTATAAATCATTCGGTATGCAATGTTTTGGGCGTTCGAAGGTTTTATGTAATACGCTATAGAAATTGATACGTAGATTCTGTTATTTTGATGTGATGAGCACGTATCTGACATTCGCTTTATGCCCAAAGAGAGAAAATGAATAATGATTATAGGTGAGCTAGTACCTGTTTATGAATCCTTTCAAATTTTCCTCTAACCCGATGGACTTGTCTGATTGCATGTCGGTGGATGGAGTGGACTCAGTTTTTTTTCGTATAGGGAATGCCTATGTCTAGCAGTAGACTTCTTCAAGCAAATGATGATGTTGATGAGTCCTTTCAGACCAAAAACTAATCAAAGATTCAAAATATTGACTCCTAAGAAGTTATTGATCGTCGTAGGTAAATGCACTATTTCAACTTCCTTTTTTATCTAGTATGGTGGTAAAGGTGCCATCAATATGTTTTTTTTCTGGAACTCTATTTTGAGACTTTATTCAAGACCTCGGCGGATGTATCTCGATCAGATAGCAGACGTTCTAGAGAAGGGCCAGGTCAAGAGTACCCTAAACCGACGAGAATGTGTGAAGAATGTTATGAGAGTGAATGAAGCAAAAGAGGCATGTAAGGACCGTAGCAAGTGGAAATCCGTGGTCTCTGCCTACCCTTATGGGTTACAGGCGTGATTTTATGTATGTGTATGTATGTATTTGAGACTGCAGCCTGAAAACTTTGTCCCTAAACTTAAGCTCATTACGAAATATCTTACCCATAAGCAATAGGTACTTATTCAAAAAGTAAAATCCAGCTCAGTATAAACTTACCCAAGATTTCTTGGCATCTGAATACTAAAAAACTCTTCAAAGTTCCAAGCAATATCAGATTATGGCAGCACAATGACTAATATTATTAATGTTGGCCTGTCGGACGATCGTGGACATCGGATCGTACCTTACATTAAGGTGTGTTCAATGCACTGAATCATTTGTCATAACACGCACTTCGCGAAGCATGATGGGCTTAACTGGTGATAAGATTCTATATTCGGTGAACTGGACTTACAATACGACTTACAAAATCATATAAGTAAGACGTATTATAGTAGGAGAGCTCTTTGTGAAGGGCTCGTCCGGGGAAGTACTACCACCACACCTTTTTCTGCCGCCAAGCAGCGTTGCTGAATTTCGGTTTGAAGAGTGTGGTTGCCGGTGTAATTACATGCGCATGAGGCTTAACATCTGTAAGTTGATGGACGCAGGGCAGTGCATCGTAGGGCACGTTCTTATCGTGCGTGTCTTACGACGCAATGCTTTGTTATAGGAGAAGGTTACCACTTAACATCTGGTGGCCCATCTGCTTGTTCCATCAGCTAGTTGTATTAAAAAAAAGTACCTACCCATACAAAAAATAGCAATAAAACAGCTTGACGACCGTAATTCCCAGACATTGTAGATATCCCTTCAGATAATAGATAGATCAGAGTGTGACTGTAGATCAGAGTGTGAAAAGATTCTTTAAAGATGACTAAGGGGGATAGTCAGAGGTGCGTCCAAATATCACATTTCGAAGAATTTGCAGTTGGTATTCCATACATGGCAGGATGCAAGCCCATCGACGCTGTTAGAATACAAAGATGAAAATGTTGGATGTTCTAAGGAGTTTGCATGCCATGGTAGTTCAGTACCAGTACCGTAAAATTAGTGACCGCAGCAGGGATGTTAAGCACTCAGAAGATGGGAAGATTAACACTGACGACTGATAAAAGGTGGTCTCTTCTCTTGTCGTGTCACTAGTTTCTTTCGAAACAGTGTGGTGAAAGGACTTTAAGTGCGCCTTTACAGGCTCCTTTCGAGCACTTGACACATGTTATAGAGCTTTTTAGGTTCTACGACATGCCGGTTTCCTCACGATGTTTTCCTTCACCGTTTGAGAGTACTGGCATTGTGCACATACATTTTTGAACAAAACTCATTGGTGCACTACCGGTTTCGAACCCACGACCTTTGGATCGGAACGCGGGGCCGCTACCACTGGACCACCAGTACTCTCAAAATGTGCATAAAGGTGGTGAGGATCAATCAAGGATCTGGAGAGGTTGCCATGCAAAAGGACAATCTATTAGACCTATGTATATTAGGGTAGTTTTTTTTATTTTTTACATACTTATTGGCTTAACTGGTCTTTGTTTTACGAACTAAATGCCAAAAAAATAATAGTATCAGTCTTCAAAGCGCAAACTGTAGGTAAGGCGTAAGTAATATCATATAAATGTTTATTTTATTACGATGACATCTGTACAAATATCTAAGAACTAAAATGTAAAACTTGAAAAAGGTGTCGAGTTTATTCGACGCCAGCGCCATCTAGTTAAAGGAAGGTGAAGCTGATATTAAGGTTACAAAAATGTGATAAAGATAGTTCCTAATTATTCCGGGGGCAGCGTGCAGAACGCTTCTTATTAGAATTCGAGTTTTTATACGCACGCACAGCACACTGGGTTTCAGCTTGGCACTTGTAAGAGCTCGCTGTAAAAATATATTTTTAGAATTGTTCCGGCACTGTAAATAGTGATTTTATACTCAAATTCTATTCCTCTAACAATGTGTTCTATTATAAAAGTGTTTATAATATGGGAAACTAAATATTTTTAATTTTTTAAGGGTTTGGTTAGATTATTGATTTTTCGTAGCACCGAGGACGCCAGTGAAATGGGGTGAGTACTTTCCTAGCTTTTTGACTATTATTGTTTCTGTAAAGTGCTTTTTACTGTTACTGTTTGTATTTCCAGTAAAACAGATAGTATTCTTGTTAGTTACTTTTCTACCCAGTACATTTCTAAAGGGAACCAAAATAATCAATAGTCTAATTAGCGGGCGGGCAGGTGCCCCTCTGGGCGCCCCCCGCTTCTCCGCGAGGGGTTGACTAGAATCTTTTAACGTAGTGTAGCCACTCGCCGCTAGATGGCGCTGCTTCGCGTCGCTAAAACAGTCAAGACCCCTCTACGTCTTACGACGTGAAGCTTTTAACAAAAAGCTTCCATAGAACAACCACAAAGGCGCATTGGTCGCTTTTACCACGTTCATTTTGTGAACTAATAATAATTTTGGGGAGCTTTCGTGAGTTTGTCTGTGGCGCTGCTGTGTGTCCAGCGCTTTTTTTTATAATTTATTTCAAATATTAGATAAAGCGCGTAAGAGTGTGAGATTGACAAAGAACAATGGCCTTTACCTAAATATTGGATATATAGGTAGCTAAGTAATCAAGTAGGTAGGTGTGGGCTACATACTTACCTAATACCATTTAATTTAAATGATGAGTAAAAAATAATAGGTCTTTACCTATGAAATTGCCGTTCTGCAGTACTGGCCATTTCAAATCAAAATTATTTTTGTTAGGCTAAGAATTTTAATTTCAAATTAATTTTATTTTAAAAACATGGAATTCTTTTTCCAAAATTAGTCATTTGTTTATTGATTAGTATTACATTTTCACCGCATTTCAATCTTTTTCGTCATCATGGATACGTAAAAAATTCGAGTAATTATGGAATATGAGTACCGTCGTGGCAGCAACGCGGCACAAGCGGCACGCAACATCAACGACGTTTACGGAGCTAACACTACAAACCAACGCACCACCTGTTATTGGTTTGCTCGCTTCCTTTCTGGAAATTTCGACCTGAAAAATGAACCTCGCGGTCATTCGAAGACTTTGGTCAACAATGACGAATTAAAGGCGATTGTGGAAGCTGATGATACACAATCTACGGTTGAATTAGCAGCAGCTTTCGACGTTAGCGTCAAAACAATATTAGTCCATTTGCGTCAAATTGGCAAGGTAAAAAAGCTTGACAAATGGGTGCCCCACGAACTCAATGATCGCCAGCGCGAAGTACGCGTCGAGACGTGCCTTGCACTGCTCAACAGACACACAAATGAAGGAATTTTGACCGCATTGTTACCTGCGATGAAAAATGGATTCTGTTTGATAACCGTAAGTGCTCAGCAAGTTGGTTGGATCCTGGTTCAGCACCTAAACAATGCCCTAAACGAAAACTTACCCCTAGAAAAGTGATGGTCACTGTTTGGTGGTCTAGCGCCGGTGTGATTCATCACAGCTTCTTACCAAACGGGGTGAGCATTACTGCAGATGTGTACTGTGAAGAACTGAACACAATGATGGAGAAGCTGGCACATCTCCAACCAGCATTGGTCAATCGCTCGTCTCCGCTGCTCCTGCACGACAACGCGTGACCTCATACTGCATAGCAGACGGTCTCCAAGTTGCAAGAACTGGGGTTGGAAGCTCTCCGTCATCCGCCCTACTCACCAGACCTTGCGCCTACAGAATACTACTTTTTCCAGAATTTGGATAACTTCTTGGCGGGAAAAAAATTCAATACACGAGAGGCAGTACAAAATGCCTTTGAAGAATTTGTTGCCTCCCGTCCAGCTGATTTCTTTAAGAAGGGCATCAATAAACTGGCACTGCGTTGGCAAAGATGCATTGATTGCATGGGTGATTACTTCGATTAATACAAATAAAAATACATGAAAAAAAATCGTTTGAATTTTTTCATACAAAATGGCAATTTCATAGGTAAAGACCTAATAATTACTATCAATATTGGTGAACTAGGTACCAGAAAATTATCAGTTTTTTTTTTTTAGGATGTGATGAGCAAAGCGGCCATGGAGAACCAGCCTATACAACCCCAGGGATTGTCAAGAAGGAAAACGACACTGCACCTGTACACAGGTAAGTAGATAGGTAAGTATTTACCTAGATATTTTTTGTAACTATGTAGGTAAAGAAATACCAGCGAAGTCAATTTATTTTTAGTACGTAGCGAGTAGCGACTACATAATAAATATTTTTTTTTTGAGACAATCATTTTGTATTTTTGTACGTTATTTGAAATTTCATTATCAGCATCATCAGCCTGATGATGATCTGGATTTAAGATAATGGAATAGTACATTTCCAGAAAAAACGAATTGGCAATACACAGGCCGTTAAGATGCCGACGGTGGCTAATTTTCATGTTTTTTTTTATTTATTGAAGAAAATCCACAGTTTTCAATTTATATAGAAGGTAACATGAATAGAGCTAAAAGCCAATAACGGATTTACATTTTTAACAGAAACTATAAGATCAAACGAACTTCTTGAAGTGAAGTTCGATTATTATTGTATGAGTCGCATCAATCAAATATAAATGAAGAATGATGCGACTATCACTAAACTAATTGATGACATATACTAATAACTTGTCTTTAAAGTGTGTATTGAGTATAAATGTGAATGTATGAATCTATGTGTAGTAAAAAATATTTGAAATATCATCATCATCAGCCCTATGATAATGAAAGCTGGACATTAAATAAAGGCACAATGAACTTCCAGAAAGAACGATTTTGAGTATTTCGACAACAAACAAGGATATTGACAAGCTGACGGTAGTCAGCATCTTAATCCAGATGCCACGTGAGCAAAACTGCAGGCAGAAACTTGTATTATTTTTCCTACAGGGTGCAAAAAGACCACTCCCATTCTTGCATTACACTAATATTTCAAACATTTATAAATTTATTAATTTTGTGTTTTTGTAATTAATTCGTTTTGACACTTCACATAATATTGTCTAGTCTCTTAAAAACTTAAATACTTTTATTAACTAATACATTTAATATTATTTACAAAAAATCCCAGACCAACTACATAATTTCTTACATTATTAGTTTTAGTATTTACCTTACCGTATCAAAAGCAGGGTAGTTGATTTTAAATTCCACTTGGACTTTTGGGACATATATTATATTTTTTCATGTTTCTTTTATCAAAAAATATTTTTAATCGAATTTTTTGGTAATCGATCAAGAAGCACAGTCCAAAGGTAAGTTAATCATAATCATAAGTTTTGGGGAGTACTCTTTTTACACCCTATAATGGTACTGATAACACGATATGCGAGCTTGGGGACTCGGTGCTGAAACCAGGTAAGAAGGTAAGTAGGTACAGTCAGCATCAAAGGTTTATGATATTTCAACTTAGACAGGACTTGACAGGAGCCACTGTCACTGCGGAAGCCACTTTTTTTTAATACTTGTGGACTTTCATACATCACTATCTAGCCCCAAACTAAGCAAAGCTTGTACTATGGAACCAGATAGCTGATCAAATCATTATAATAATTTTAATAGTAATATAACTATTTTATTTTTTGAACTAATTGTTTGAATTACAATAATAATGCCAGAATTTTCGATTTTAACGATATTCTTTAATAAATTTGACAGTTTGCTGAATGATTTTATATTTTTGATGCTGACTGTACAGCTTTCAGAATTTTCAGTACTACTTTTACTGCATTAGGAGGAACATAGCAGCTGTATAGGTATTTATGTCATAAATAAAAATAAAACCGACCAAGTGCGAGTCGGACTCGCGCACGAAGGGTTCCGTACTATAAAAACGGCAAAAACATCACGTTTCACCCTTTGGGTACGGAACCCTAAAAACCATATATTTCACTGGTCTGAAAATTCAGTCCACATCGTCAGTAATCGCTCTGTCTTTTACGCTGTAGGTTGCGGGTTCGATTCCCTTCAGCATTTGGGTGATGAATATAATAGATGCTTGTAGTAAGATAAAAGCACCGTTGATCTTGTGGGAGTGTGGGTTCGAATCCGGTCGTGCACAAATTTTTCCCTTCGTAAAAATGAAGTAAAATTCGTGAGGAATCTTGTTAGTATTCTAATGACAGGTTGCAAGCAACAATATAGTAACAAACTATATTTTTTCTAAGTTTCTTGCTTCTTTCCTATCGGTTCAGTGGTTATAGGACCAACTATCGTTGTCTGGTAGAGATCGCTATTTAGCAATAAGACCGCCCATTTTTTGTACTTTTAAGTCTATTTTTTTTTAAGTTTTTTAAAGTAAATAAAAAAAATTGTGTGCAATAAGTATTTTCTATATATCTATCTATCGTAACTTTCACATATATTTATATATCAAGAGGATAGGCAGACATTTTATTTAATAGGTTCCTACGCGCTTAGTTTTTTTTTTATACAACTAGCTGAAGGAACAAGCACATTGGGCCACCTGATGTTTAGTGGTAACCATCACCTATAACAAAGCATTGCCTCGTAAGTCACGCACGATAGGAACGTGCCCTACGATGCACTGCCCTGCGTCCATCAACTTAAGGCATATAGATGTTAAGCCTCATTTGCCTGTAATTACACCGGCAACCACACTCTTCAAACCGAAACAGCAACGCTGCTTGGCGGCAGAGAAAGGCGTGTTGGTAGTCTTCCCCGGACGAGTCCTTCACAAAGAGCTCTACTACTCTTAGGTACTTATATTTTGATATAAACATAATAATATATATATTAATCACACAGAAATTATCCTAAATAAGCTATTAAAGTTATTGTCGTTGTACCTAAAAAGAGTTATTTAGTAAATATTTTTTTTATTAAAAAAAAAGCTTTTTACAGAGTTTAACTAATGGTAAGCGTCACTTAATCCAATTTACCAAATCCTTTAAAAAAACATAATCCAATTCACAAAATCCTTTTAAAATAATATAATCCTATCCACCGCTCACTGAACATTTCTAACTTCCGAACAAAAACAGCCGCCTCGGATCTTATACCTGACTTCTATGAATGGCGTTATTCTTGCTAAAGGTCGTTCAAAAAAGACAATAAAATATGGCCGCCTCAAAGGACGGTGCCTGCGCCGAATTTTTGACTTGCGCATTTCGCTGCTGGTTTTGATTCTGTAAAATTCTTTGCGCGTCAAGTTAATGCTAAAATAATTAGTAACGTACGTAGGTATTAAATTAAACTAATAGAAAAATGCTTAATTAAATAAAACTAATCAACTAAACACAAAAGTTTAAGCATAAAACAAGGTAAAGATATTTTTTTTTTTTTTAATAGATGAATAAGTCCATCAATTAATAATTTTTCGATAATTCTGGTCATAAATAATAATATAGTAATTTCCATAGTATGATGTTATAGGTATAATGTAATATAACTTACCAGTCTGTGTCTATTATGGTTTTTACAAGCTTTGATATAACTTGCAATGTACGAGTATGTATGTAAATGTGTTTGTTCGGGTGGAATCTTGCAACTCAAAGGACAGGTTTATTCTGGGTCTGGTCTAAGTACCGCACATAGAAAAATTGGGAAAAAATTTAAGATTACCATTGAAATGCAATTTCATTAAAAATGTAAGTTAATAAAGTGTTCATCACTATATGTTGATCTGTTCGAATTTCTTATTATGTGCACATTTTTAGAGCCGCCATCTCAAGCTTGACTTATACAACAGTTGTCAAAATGACATTCACGCTGTCAGTCCGCCATATTTTTAGTGCATTGTGTTGCTCTCCTTGACCAATAAAATCTTGATGAGCAAGAAAACGAAGTAATAATAAAGCAAATTAAAACAGTTAAAACAGTTACTATATTGCTAAGCGATAATTATATAAACTGTACACAGACCCGACCCCGGCTCCATATATTGATGAAACAACGCCTTTGAAGCAGATTCTTCTACCGATTGAGCTGAAGTTTTGTATGCACATTTAGTTTGGATGACAATGCATGGTTATTGCATTTAAGGCGAAGACAAGAGCTAATGTACCTCTCGCTCGCACGTTTCGACTTGTTGAAAGATATAAAATAACTTTACTCATTTTAGAAAAAACGCAATCAACCATTTTGTGTGCAATCACATTGCACACAGTTTAGTTAAAATTTTATTTTGATCGATCCAATTTTGCCTACTTAAGTTTTCTTTACTAGTTTTCGTACTTATGCAAATTTTTGAATAGGAAACTTGTCTTCGCCAAAAGTAAAAGTTTGTTTTAAAAAAGGTTTTTTTACCTTTAATTTTTTTTTTTTTTAATACCATGAGCAAATGGAACAAGCAGATGGCCCACCTGATGTTAAGTGGTAACCATCACCTATAACAAAGCATTGCCTCGTAAGTCACGCACGATAGGAACGTGCCCTACGATGCACTGCCCTGCGTCCATCAACTTGAGGCATACAGATGTTAAGCCTCATGTGCCTGTAATTACACCAGCAACCACACTCTTCAAACCGAAACACAGCAACGCTGCTTGGCGGCAGAAAAAGGCGTAGTGGTAGTACTTCCCCGAACGAGCCCTTCACAAAGAGCTCTACTACTCTTAGATTACTCATTTATTACTTTTACTCTCGTGTGAGATTTGGTAGGTACCGATTTAAAGTACACTCTCTTTTTTTATTCAGGTATTAAATACTTACTTTTTTTACTTTATTAGGTTCGTGAATGGAGCTTAAGAGACTTAACATTTTTTTTTAAATCTTAAGATCATTATTTAGGATTATCTGTCGCTATCTATATTTAAAATTGTTTAACAAATTAAAAACTGTGTACGACCAACATGCAATATACTGGCAAAATACAGATTACCAAACCGTAACTAAAATATCATTGTATATCTTTATCTTAACATATATAAATTACGCGTCACGTTGTTTGTTCGCTATGGACTCCTAAACTACTTAACCGATTTCAATCAAATTTGCTCACCGTGTGCAGTGTGATCTAACTTTAAAAATAGGATAGCCTTCAGCTCAATTTATAGCCGCAATATTATTTTATTGCAAATTTGACACCGCCCAACAAAATGGGCACGGGTCAGCTAGTCATCATATAAAATCCACATCATATTTTGTGCGTACCTATTTAGGCGATGTCATCTGTTAATGTTCGCACATTTCAACATTTTCAAAGATATAAAATCACTGTAAATTACAAAATACTAACCAACATATTAAAAAAAGAATGCTTATTATTAATCAACCTATAAGATCCTGCTGTTGAAATAAAATATAATTTCTTTTAAATCGATCACTTTTATAACTACTAGGCAGTGGAGACGGCTGTCAGTTAAACTCAGAAGGGGAGCGGATTAAATTGAAATTCTCTTTTTAAATTCACCAATAGGGGAAGGGTGATGCGGGATTGGTTCGACGCGTCCGAGCAAAATAATCCTCTGTCTGATTGACATGGGGCAACGAAACCCATCCATTTAACTTTACAGAACGGTCACGTAGTAAAATTTATCGGCAAAAAAAAAAATTTTTCAACAAAAAAACTTTTACCAAATGATGCGCGGTCTAAATTTGAATAGGTTGAACACTCTCTCTTGTCGTGTCACTAGTTTCTTTCGAAACAGTGTGGTGAAAGGATTTTAGGTGCACCTCAGGAGGCTCCTTTCGAGCACTTGACACGTTATAGAACTTTTTAGCTTCTACGACATGCCGGTTTCCTCACGATGTTTTCCTTCACCGTTTGAGAGCACTGGCATTGTGCACATAATTTTTTGAACAGAGAGCACTTAAAATCCTGAATCCTCCCTTGCTCATGTTAAGAACGTCCCATAGCTAGATTACTAGAATATAGTACATATATTTGACCACTAGCACACAGGCAAGTAAGAAGATATGTAGATAGAAAATAAGTAGGTACATTTAAAAATAATACAGAAAAAGGCACACAATTTAATTAAACAATCAAAAATAAAGTGAGTAAAAAATCTAGCCATTCCCTGTGCGAGTGCAGTAAAATTAGGTTCCATGAAGGGTACCTTACCAGGTACCCTTCATTTAGGTAGGGTACTAAAGCTACGAGTTAAATATTTAGGCCCTTATTCATATTGCACTCCATTTTAAAGCAGCTCTATACTTGTCACTGTCACTTTCATGTCAACGGAAAAGGATAGCAACAGACTTATTGGTTATTTAAGTTTCTGTAGCCCAGCAACCAATAAGTTTAATATTTTTACAAGACCATATATATTTTTCAATTGATTCTATAGTTGTAAACACGATTAAAAAACTCTGTTTTGTATATTTTCTGAAAACTATATTTTAGGAACCCTGAATATTAATTTTATTGCGACAAGTACATAGGTAGGTAATAACTTTTTTTATTACATAAATAGGTAGGTATTATGGTTTTCTATCATTCTTTCATTTCTATATTTTATATTTCTATCATTCAGTCAAGTCATTCTATCAAAAAAATTGGTAACTTCTTATATTTTCGACCTCGCGGCAGTCGTAAGCGCCACGGCGGAGCTTACGTTGTTTTGAACTTTATCTTAACGATGTTACTTGTGTAATTTGAAATTGCACGTATATAGGTGCTAATTTTGGCTATGACGGCTCTGGTGGTCATCAAGCCATGACTACGGCCATAATGTCACAGTTAACTAATAGAATTTACCTACTATTTAAATATTTTTTTAATAGTAAAAACGTGTAGGTTTTAGCTAAACTATGTCGGTTTATGACGTTTTTACTGTACGTCTTGTTAAAACCAAAACAAATTATTTCGTTAAACCGGTAAAAATGTTGAAATTGACAACAATGATATAAAGAAAACATATTCTAGAAATTTCAGTTTTTAGTCCAGAAATCCCCTGCGCCCCTGTTTGCGATAAGGACAAAAGTTCCAGATATCCCCTGAACTATTTTTTATCTATTTACAATATAAACTACCTTCATCATTATCAACCTGAAGAAGTTTAGTCCCCTGATAGACATAGTCATCCTCCATTATCCAGGTAGATGATTTTGAGACAAAAATTCCAGCTATCCCCTGAACCATTATTTATCCTATTTACAATCGTAATAAGCGCACGGTTCACTACATTTGACAATAGATTACATACGTATTGAGTCATCGTTGAGAGCGTTCGGTTGCCATATGGCGGTGTTTGTTGGACAGCGGACGAACGTGTCGCGGTGACGTCATAGACCGCGGTCACACTGCGTGCGAGTGACAAACGTGACGTAGTTTACAACGGACCTTGTAATTATCCCCACACTTGTTTTATAAAACATAATTCCTTAGCCACATAACAAAAAAATGACCAACCTTTGCACATTGCTTGATATTTTTCGCAAAAAACTAGCGTTTAAAGTTAAGATGACGTCTGAACTTTTAATTGAACTAAGTCAATATGTACTATTTTGTTTTTTATTTTAAGATATGTCACTGTTTAACGGGATAATTTAATGAGGTAACGGCTATTATAAAACGTTTTTAAATTACTTGAAACTATATTTCAAGCCTTTGAGGCTCAAAGTTTGAGCTATTCGATACAGGCTGAACGATATCAATCGCTCAGAAATCGATGGGGTTGTTTAGCAGTTCTAAAGTCAAAGTCAAAGTCAAAGTCAATAGGTATTTATTCAATAAAATCACAAGGATCACTTTGAAACGTCTTAAAGCTAGGTGACTCTAGGTGCCAGTTCCACGCGACCAAAGCCTAGAAGAACAGGCAACAAACTTACGGCTTGGTTCCTACCGTTCTTTTGTATGATCCTTTTACAATGTAATATAATATATTATTGAAGTTAAGTGAGGCGTAGGCATACAGAAAAAGGTAAACATAATCAAATTTATAAGACAGCACACGCTACGCTTCAAACTAATAATACCTAATGCATAAAATTAAATACAATCTATTTAATCAGAGAAAAATAAAACACACAATAGTAGGTACAGTACAGACATTGCAGACATTTTCTACTGCTGCAATGATGGTAATGATCCATTTTTTATACGAACTCTTACCAAAACATATTTTTCTATTTAACTCATTGAACACAAACTTTAATTTACCATGAGAAACTGAAAAGTGTCATCCTTTTTTTATAAAAAAAAAATATCTGAAGTATATTTTTGGAACAAGAAATAGAAGTACAGAAACAGATTGAAAAACGATGATATGTTTTTTTTCTGATAGATAACAAAACAAAATCTATCACATGAGAAAAATCGTTTATTCCCGTTGTCCCCATTTATGTCTTTTTATAATGAGACAACTAGATTTTTTGTTGTGTTTGGTCTGCTAGTTTAGGTTCATAACACTTTCGGGGACTTACGGAGCAACTTAATACTAGGTTAGAACCTCAACGCTTGCATTTTTAACTTACACACGTCGAAATAAATCTTAAAAAATCGTAATACGTTCTGCCGGGGTACTTACACCTGCTTGAAGCTCCTAGTTGTTAAAAATAGCAATTTTATAGGATTTTACGGGAGAAGCCAGGCTAAAAAAATCGAAAAAATACTTTTTTAATATGTTAAAATATAATGAACAAATTTCGTTTTGCAAAACAGGAGCATTTGCGAAGCACTTTAGATCAAAAACTGCGTTCTTTGAGATTTTTTAACATTATACTGAGTTATATGCCGATTATACAACATGTACATATAAATATTGAAGTAATTCTAAATTTTTTGAGATTTAATTTTGTTTATAGTTTTATTGTATTGTTTGTGGGTGGACATTACCTTCTAAAAATCTTAGCACAATGTATAGCGAACAAATCTAGATTTTGGTTAACTATATCTTTTCAAGTCTCACAACTACAAATTTTTTATGCTTATACTATAAACCAAACGATATGAAAAAGAAATTTTAATAAACTAAACGAACAAAACAATAAATTACATAAAAAACATTTATAAATTATAATCATCTCATTGTGAACGTGTCTTTGCGTTCGGGCAGTGTCGGTTGCGTCACACGCCTAGCTACGGTAGGTAACGGTTTCATTGTCAAATACGTGCATAAGTACTTATTTCTCTACTTTCGTTTGTTCTTACATTATTAGATACTCTTAAAATTGCGTCACATTTACGTAAACCTAAATTGACAATTCATGGTTTGTATCAATTTAAACTTTTTAAAAACCACGCTTTGGATATTTGTTTTTTTTTCGGAACCTTCGAGGTTATGTTAAAGTTATAATCAGGTTTTGAAATACCCAGTAGGTAAAGCCAGGGTAGCTAGCTACCGAGGGGTGAGTAGGCAAATCTGTGGGATCGGGAAGGGCGGGGTGCGGGTGTGACGTAGCGAGCCTGTCGTCTGCCGTCGCAAAGCGCAGCCGCCTGCCGCCCTGACGCCTGCCTGGTGAGCGCCATTACCTTTTTTTGAATTTAGAATATTTTGTTTCAAAGACGTTTTAAGCGATATACAATTTTTTTTTATTTAGAGGTTTTAAGCAATACTTTTTTATTTATTCAGCTTTATTTTTGTATCGATATTTTTTTTCTTTTTTTACGAACACTTTTAACTTACAAATTTTGAGCTATAATCTGGCACGCTCATTTTTACCTGTATTTGAATATTGTTTGGTTAGAATTTTACCGTAGTATTTGACGTAAGAGTTACTGTCGATTTATTTTCTTAACCATACTTGTATTTGATTTATGTCTTTATCAAAATCTTATAGCGATCATTTGTGTCTCGACTATATGTCAACGACTTTGCCATTTTTGGTAAGGTCTACTCCACACTTGGACAGTTGCCAGACGAGTAAATTACGAGCATTGATATCAATAACATGCTTTAGCTCAATAAATTGTTGAAATAGTTTGGTCTTCATCTTGTCGTTTTTTCATTACATAAAAATGTACATTTACGTATTTTACCGATGTGTCTGTCCAGAATAAAGGATTAAATAATGAAACTACTTAACAAGTCAGTTACGAGACAGTATAATGATCATACAAATCTGTCGCAATGACTAAATCCGTATAAGATTTTATTCATGCAGTACCTAAGCGCTAACATTTTGAAATCTATCAATATAACGCTGTCAGCCCATTTTCGGTATCTAGTGTCGCCTTGTCAGTTGACTGGCGTATACAAGGCCGATTGCACACTCGGACAGTCAGATTTTTTTTAACCAAGTAGGTATTCAAATAGAGTATGTACGCTGTTATTTTATTATATTATTTACGTGATCAGGGCGCGGAGTCTGTGAGAGGTGGGGGAGGAGAGGCGTGGCATCCCGTCAGTCGATATTGTGGCCTCTTCCACGCATGTGCGGAACGTAGCCGGGCGTCTGATATTCTGATTTCTCTTTATGCATGCTAATGTTCGATATCAAAACTCCGACCTTTCGACTCCCCTTCATCGTTAAGGCATTTGACGAACACATCGTTATCTCTTTAGGCCCCTTTCATTACGGTTAAAATTTGTTTATTTATAGCTGGTTATTTTTAGCTTTTCTCTGTTTTCTTTTTTTTTCTTCAAAGAAAAACAGAGAAAAGCTGCAAAATGTTTTGTTTCTTTTTTTTCTTCCAACTACTTAGACATCGTCTAAGTATCTGGAGTTCGAACTTGGTACTAAGAGATCTCCGGAGATATCTACCGTGGGATCAAAGTCGTGAAGCTGTTTCAGTTTTTATAGTTAGATTCGGGATATACGTTTAGAATGTTGTTTTAGGGTTCCGTGTCCAAAGGGTAAAACGGGACCCTATTACTAAGACTCCGTTCTGTCTGTCTGTCCATCTGTCACCAGGCTGTACCTATCTCATGAAGCGTGATGGTTAGTTCATAGATGATGTATTTCTGTTGCCGCTATAACAACAAATACTAAAAAATTGAATAAAATAAATACTTAAGGGGGCTCCCATACAACAAAAGAGATTTTTTTGTAATTTTTAGAGATAGGTAATGGCACGGAAGCCTTCGTGCGCGAGTCCGACTCCCACTTGGCCGGTTTTGTTTCTTATTTTGACCTTATTTACCTAATGAGGACTGCGTGATCGCGGGTTGCTAGTTCTATCTTTATGATTTCACACAAAAACAAAGAGAATATTAACATTTTCCATCGCAGTAGTTTATGGCAAAAACCCATTTCCAACTTTGCATAGTAGACCAGTTACATGAAAAACTTGAATATAAATGAGGCTACTTAGAATTTTCACTAAACAATTTGAAATTCTATACCTACTCGTAACCTTAAAAAAGTAATACAACATTTTCAAATTCCAAATACCTGATAAAAAAAAAAAAAATTTCTTTATGAATTAAGTGAATGGCTCAAGCTTAATACGCCATGTTATTACATAATCGGTTTAAATCGAATTCTAAAAATAAAAACATTTTTTATAATGTTAAATACTAGCTAAAATAACTAATACCAAATTAATTTCGTGTTACTTTACAAACTTTTTTTATGATTAATCATAATGCCAAGAAAGTTAAAAATTCCCTTGGACGAAGTATCTAAAATTCCCCCCATAACGATGACAACTGTCATAAAACATCCGGAAATAGGAAGTCATGTTGCGAACTGTATTCGTTTTACAAACATGCCGTGTCCATGGAATCGTTCATACTAGCACCAGAGGCTCTACGTGACAGGAATTGTTTCGGCTTACGACTTTGTGTCATGGAACCTAGTATAGTAAGTAGGTACTGTTATCTACCTGAGTACAGCTAGCGACAAAAGTGAGAGATCCTACTATAATATTATATAAACGCGAAAGTTTGTAAGTATGGATGAATGGATGTTTGTTACTCTTTCACGTAAAAACTACTGAATGGGTTTTAATGAAACTTTACAATAATATAGCTTATACATCAGAATAATACATAGGCTACAATTTATAAAGATATTGTGTTACTAATCCTGCGCAGACGAAGTCGCGGGTAGATGTAGATAATAAGTTTTATGTTTTCGTCATACGTTCCATAATATTTCCATTCTTTATATAATTCACATCATGTGTATTTTGTACATTTTGTAAATACTTGTAATTGTCTTTGTTATTTACAAAGAAAATTACAGTGAGTTATATAATTATAATTATAATTTCTATAAAAAAAAATTGATAATTGCATCGCAATTACAGTGCATGGTATGGCCACTGCATACCGAGCTTCCTTTTGAAGCACTCAGGGTTCACTAACAAAATAATACATATTGGGCATTCCACACGACACTTTATATCCCCAAACTAAGCAAAGGTACCAGATAACTGATAGAATACTTTGATATTTTTTTTTGTAAATACATACTTTAATACAATATTATAATACCCAGACTTTGAACAAATTATGCGTCGGGAAAATAATAAAGGTAAACGCGATAAATACCCGTGTAATACTTCAATAAAATAATACTCGTCTATACAATCACAATAGAACAATATTCGTTTGCGAATGTAACTTAGGTACTCCGTGTAACATTAGGAAATAAAAAAAATCCAAGATGGCGGAATTTTAAATTGGCTACATGCGTTTTAGTCATATTGCATAACTTACATAACAAAATAATGCTCTTCTGTACAATCACAATAGAACAATATTTGTTTGCGAATGTAACCTTAGTACTCCGTGAAACATTTGGATTTAAAAAAATTCAAGATGGCGGAATTTTAAATTGGCGACATGCGTTTAAGTCATATTGCATAACTTACTTACTAACTACCCTCATTTTTATTTTTTTTAAGGCTTGTTGAGTTATTGTGTGTATGATTGTACCGACAACATAAAAATGCTGCATGATTTATGACGCGGCACTTGGAGAAGCAACTCAAGACAATGCAAAACGAGGTTGTAGTTATAAAATATTCTTCGTATTGCTTTATAAGCTACATCCATCTGTTTATAGAAACTAAAAGAACTAAAATATTTCAAAAAGATTTTGAAGTTTTCAATTTTTAAGCAGGTTAGGTACCTATGGTTACATAGTTCTTAGGATTCAATTCAATCACTCACGCATTTTTTTTTGTTACGCTTTAATGGTGCATTTTGTGCACTAATAATAATAACGTCAATAAAACCTCCGCGTCCCACTGGTGGGCAAATGCCTTCTTCTATTCACCCATCGTGGTCCAGGGCTCTTCCCGCCAATTATGTAATCTAAAAAGAAGACATAAAAAACACAAAAAATACATGTCTTGCCAAAAAAAAAAATCTCATGAGGTAGGTACATTTTTAATTAAATCATACGTACATATATAAAATAGGGAGGCAGAGACCACAGATATACATATACTTACTACTATTCTTACATACCTCTTTCGCTTTATTCACTCTCATAACATTCTTCATACAAGAAATTAAATCAATTAAAATAAAATAAAACAGTCTTTATGAAAATCAAAGACCCACCCTATATAAAATACCCTCAAAACTTTCAAAATCCAAAGGATTCAGTCCCAAAGGGTGAACTCGCGTGACTTACTAGTATTATGAATTAATGTATTTTTATTACCTCAAGTTATTTTCATTAAAGTTCCAAAGTTTATAAACAGTAAATAAATTATGTTCTTGCGTGTCTCTGGGGAAGCTTTACATTGGCTTATCATAACTAACTTTACTATCTTCTAACGATATTCACTATTTATTCGACTTATTCATGCGACGCTATGAATTTATTTTCTTATCTACGGGTTATTAGCTCGACGATTAGAAATCAATAACGTTGTAAATCGCGAGTTCGAAGAGAACGCAAATTCGCTTTGAAATATTTTAAAAACCTTTTATTTAATGAAACTAAGCTTAGGCATTTATAAATTATAAATAACCTTCTAGTTTTTCGTGTCTTCTACACTAATATTATAAAGAGGAAATATTTGTATTCTTGTTGTTTTGTATGTAACTAATAGGCTCAAAAACTACTGGTCCGATTTCAAAAATTCTTTCACCATTAGAATGCTACATTATTCCTGAGTAACGTAGACTATATTTATTACTAGAAAAAATTTGGGATCTCTTCTAAAACTTCAATAATGTAACCCAAGGTGTAAAAAAATTGGCCATAAAATATCTTTCATGGCATGCGCTGTGAAAACTATTGACGATAGAACACAAAAATGTTCTACAATATTAAAGAACACATCAATATCTTCAAAAAACTCAGCAATACTTTATGTCTAACTATCGTAGTTATGTTACTATAACTTCTTTTTTACATTTTAAAAGTTGATAGAAATGCCGACCAAAGTCTATAGTTTATTCTAAAATGTTTAAAAATGTATATTCACCCATGCGAAGCTGCCAGCCGCTAGTAATACATATTCTTAGTGAAACATAAATTAAATTATAGCAACTGCTGTTTGTTAACTAGGAGTTATAATAGCAACTGGTTTTTGTAATAAATAAATTCATATTTGTTGTCATTTCATACAAAGCCAGACCCAATCTAAACCAAAGCTTGTAATTAGTATGTGGACCATATCTGATAGAATACTTTGGCTAAGTTATGTACTTATTTGTATTTTAGTTGATATTAAGTCATTAATCTCTGATTTCACCATGTGTTAGATTAACAAAGGATTGAAGGACCGTTAAATATGTCAAAATGTACGCGTTTGACATCTAAGGTTAGTTTTAACGGCCTGTTAATCCTTGATTAGTAACTAACAGAGCATGGTGAAATCAGCTCTAAGGGCCGGTTTCACCATGCTCTGTTAGTTACTGTAAGCTCCTACTTATAAACGTTACTTATGTTTAATCATTGCTTAAAGTTAGCTCTGCTGTTTTTTACATTTAGGGCCGGTTTCACCATGCTCTGTTAGATTAACAAAGGATTAAAGAGCCGTTAAATATGTCAAAATGTACGCGTTCGACAGCTAAGGTTAGATTTAACGGTCTTTTAATGCTTGATTAGTAATTAAAAGAGCATGGTGAAACCGGCCCTAAGTAAGTAATAGCAATTGTTTAAACATTGATTATCTTTAGATAGATTTTTATAAGCAAGGCCCCAAAAGTATTCAGCCTAAATCTTCATAAAAGATAACTTGAAATTTGAGAAAAATTAACCTTATTAATATACGGCGATAAGATAAAGATTAGCCCAACGGAAGCTGCCACATCAAATGTTTGCATTCAGATTATACAACGTATCAACTAGATTACCTTATATTGTTTATCGCCTGCTCTTGTCCCGATTAAGATGTTTGATTAAGATAGGCTGCTGTGGAAAACGTGATTTAAAAATGTATCTTGTTATAAAAGATTCTAGAACAAAAAATAATACAAAATGTGTGTGGCCAGTCACTTGCTTGCTTGTTATTTAGTAAGAGTTGTAAAGCTCTGTGAAGGGCTCGTCTGGGGAAGTACTACCACCACGCCTTTTTCTGCCGCCAAGCAGTTGCAGTATTTCGGTTTGAAGAGTGCGGTTGCCGGTTTAATTACAGGCACATGAAGCTTAACATCTGTATGCCTCAAGTTGATGGACGCAGGGCAGTTGCAACCTAGAGTACGTTCCTATCGTGCGTGACTTACGAGGCAATGCTTTATTATAGGTGATGGTTACACTTAACATCAGGTGGGCCATATGCTTGTTCCATCGGCTAGTTCTATAAAAAAAACTTACAAACTTTAACTTCCTATTGTAAAGGGTTATTCGAGAAGTCGAGAGGAAGAAGAGAAGGGTTACTCTTATATAAAAAAGTTATAGTACTTTGAGCCCAGCACTTATATTAGGATTGCTTCGATAATCAGCCTGTCACGTCACGTAACAATTTCACGAGTTCTTCATACATTTTGAGGTTTATGAACTTATTTTATACATTTTGACGTGATATTTCATGTATTACTTACAAGAGCCGTGTACATTGGAGACTTTTTTATTAGTATACGAGCAAATTAACTGATAAAAGTTTGAATATTGCAGTGTTTTGTATCAAGATATAAGAAATATTATAAGAAAAACTATTCTATTAGGTATATTCTACTTAAATAATTAAAATATTGTAACTTTGTACTGCACATTTAATGAGACCAGCGTATCATTGACACGTCCCCATTGCTAAATGATCAAAAAAATATATAAGGAAAGTGCTGAGTTTATTCTACAGCAAAATATTTTTACTTTCATTGTTGCGCCGAGTCCTGGTTGACCCTAAAGCAAAAATGTCGTTCAATTTATTCCCAAAAATTTAGTCCTGGCTAGTCCCTTTTTGTTGCCATCTGCGCGTCTCGCCGACCCGAAAGTCCAGACAGCTCCACCCTAAAAACCGTTTAGCTACACGATTTTCTGACTCGTTCACACACCAGTCAAATTTCATATCGTTATCCTTGTCTAAAAGTTCAAACTGCCAGGACCTGTCACCCGTCTCTTTTTTGCACATACACCGGGACTGTTCTATCCTTTCTGACTCGTGGTATTTCGTGTATTTCCGCTTCCCACACGAGCGGCAGCCATGTTTGCCGGGACTGTCAAGTCAACGCCAGTTTGGCGCGTATCAAGCAGGGTGAACAAGGTCGGTTTCTTTTCTCGGAAGCGTTTTGTACAATCTGCAACATAAAGTATAACAAATATTTGTTTTGTAAAAAGAGAGAGTTATAAGAATTTTTATTGATAGCAAATGCATAATTTTCGTTATGTAAATGGTTTCAGGCACGAACGCGGCGCACTTCAAGGACTTTGCCAATTGACGAGCGTCAGTATTGATTTGGTGAGTCTTACATTAAATATGTACTTTACTCATACTTTTTGTTGTTTTACAACGCATTGCCATTAATTTACCAAGCGTTTCATATGATTCAAGTGGGTGTCTGATGGTTGGAAATTTGCAAGCTTTGGCATCTGCCCAATAGACATTCTTATGGGCTATTTGTCCTGTTAATATTTGTCTAGTCATTTCTGGCCTATGTATTGTGTTATGTAATTTATCAGGGGTTATGATTCGATTAAATTCCTGATTACGTGATTTCCGTTTTTGAGACTTAAACAAATACTCAACCACTTGGTGGTACTTAACCATTCCTACTTAGGTTATTTTTATTATCGTATCCTAACAAAAGCTAAAGCTAAGAATTGAAAAGATCCGGAACTTATTTATTTCTCAAAAAGAGCCGCTTTCTCTCCTTTACCGAGTCATAAAGTCAGTAGGTACCTAGTCGTAGACAATAGTTTCTGTTTTCGGCATTACAAAGCATTCCCGTTAATTGTTCTTCCGGCTTTGCGCACTTTCTGAGGCATTTATTAGCGCTTCAACGAAGGTTCCTGCATTACTCATCACTTCTCGTGTTAACATTTTGAACACCTCATCTTGCATACAAAACATTGTCATTCCGTTTTTTCTTCTATTTGCCACACCCTATAATTTTTCTCAAGAAATAGTAAAAAGATCTTTGTTAACATCGACTACATTGATAGTATTATTTCGTTCGTCACTACTTTAATGTTCAGTTATCTAATAAAATTGTTTGATGAGTTACATTCCGACCAGTTAAATGACATCATCAAACGCATATAACTCCAGTAGACTATGAATCTAAATGCTAGTAGCTACCTATTGTCTGTCATAAAATCACATCTGTACAATCGTTTTAAATATCTAACTAACTCCATTGTCTCATGATCATTCAAATCAAAATGTAAATGACGCCTTCGTAGTCACCCACAGCTACTAGTTTATATACTTCTGTCTAGTTTTTTTGACCTACGTTCATGGTTTTCTACTTATTAAATATTACTTTGAAGGCAACTAAGTTCATTCAATGATTGTCTTATGCCTATGTGAAATATTTTACGAAGAATTGTGTGTTCAATCAACCAACAAAGCGAACTGTGGAAGTTAAGTCTCTATTCAATACATGGTATTTTCCAATGATGAATCAGCTGACTTCATAATATCAAATTGGGCCAATTTAGGTATAGCACCTATTTCACAATAATTTCATTTCCTAATTTCCACTGCTCGTGGCTCACACATTCTCTCATCTCTCGTGTAAACAGGCAGCAATTATGCAGAGCGAACTAACGAAACGTGTAAATGGGCCAATTACCGCCGCCTATGTAGGCTACTGTACAATTAGTAGCTTACTAATAGTTTTCATCACCAATAGCTAGCGATACATCGTGTGGGAACACACCAGATAGACACCATCTCTCGTAGCGAACACATCTCGCTGTTTTATTTTTAAAGTGTTCATTTTATTTCGTTTTTGTTTTCAGTCGCTTCAGTTTGGATCGCCTTTCGTGTGATTGCTGTTAATGGTGAGTTTGAATTAATAAAGTGGAAGTAAATTCGCAAATTCGGAATTAAAGTTAACGGTTGGCTTAGTGAGATTTATTTGGCAGATATAGGTCACCACTGCAGGCTTCTAGGGTTGAGATATATTTTGCAGAACATTTGGAGCGCATGAAATTTATTGCACTGACTCTGACAACATAGTTCCTTTGTTTTACTTGAATTATTGCACTAATTTTCATGCTTCAAGTTTTCTCTGACGTAATTATAGGTCTTAGATACAACTTTGCGTATCGGCTCGCTTTTAGGGACCATAAAGCGATCATTGGCTCCCAAAAAACTGGTTTTGGGTTACCTACCTTAACATAAACGATCGCGGACTCGCTAGAATAGAATTTAATACGCTGTAAAACGGGTTCACTTTTAGTTTCATTTCCGAATTTGAATTATTCCCGCGACGGCCATAAAAAGACAACCGATGGAGGTTCTTGTTTCATAAAAAATTTACTGGGTGCGGTAATAAAAGCTTGGAAAATCATAAACGGAACCTGGATTTGAAATACTTCCGCAAATGGAATAAAACTTTTGTATTAGTACAAATAAAAATGTTGTTTGGTCAACAGATTTCATTTTATGATCAAAATTTGGACAAATGGTTCTATTTTATATTCTGAAGGTGCGGAGGCTCATAACCAGGCATAGCAAGCCTTCGAAATATCCATCACACAATCAATACCACGATCTAATCAAAATCGCTTAGCAACTGGTAGCAACAGATTTTTGCCAGCTGCCGCTTAGGTACAGAATCGGGAAGCATTTCATTTAATACGAATAGGGGAGGTCAGGGTATACTGGCTGAGTGGGGGCCATTCATTGTCCCGGGGGCGGTGCTCATTGCCTGCGTCCGGCGCATGCGCGGTGTCTGACCTACTTGCAGTACTTGCGACGGGCGTTTTAGACCAAGGCTGGTTCTGGCGAATCACATCGCCTTTGCAGGCGTAGTGACGCGGTGGTTCGATGAATAGATCGCGATGAATTTTTTGCTTGTCAAATTAGTATGGTAAAAAACGTAGGAATTAACGGTTATACATAATTTTTGATGTGCGTCGATACGAAGAAGGTAACCTTTTGAATTTTTTTTGTTAAGATATTTACGTAATCGTATGTTAATTTTCATTAACTTTTAAAGCTGATTAACTTCATAATTAGGTATTTTCGTCATGCTTAGTAATATTACATACATAAGCTTATGTAGACGAAATTTGACAATATCTTAACTTTCGATTATTTTGGGCGGTTCCTTATCGAAACAGACAAATTATTATATTTAAAATTAAGGAAAATATCTTCAATTTACAATGAAATGGTTATATTTGGATAAATTAATTAAATTATTAATTAATTAATAATTTTAATTGGCTGTTTGTTAGAAACCTAAGTATTTACATTGTATCTTAAGAACTGTGGATTTTGTTCAAAAAAAAAAAACATATAAATATTGTAACTTGTTCAAAAATTTAAAATAATGTTACGTATGTGTTTTCGTCTGATAATTAGCACTGTTTAGTATACGGCATCTAAAACGTTGTCTTGTTACCAATTTTCTATCGATATTTTTAAAGGTTTTTGAAAAACTTTCCCTTTTATCACAGCGTATGTAACAGTTGCTATTGTATGTCATAGAGAGTAAGTAAGTAAACATTTACTTACTTTTTGTCAAGTTATTGTGGATAACAATTCTTGTGTAAGACACCGTTGTTTGCACATTGGTGTCCTTACCTGTCTTGAGTGTTTGCTCTAGCAGAAAAACTGCCTTGGTGTAATCGATCATGTTTTTTTGGTAGCTACCGAAATCATTCGCTTATTAATTTTAGACGCTAAGTATCGATAAAAAATCGTGCTTTGACAACACTTGTGATGGATGGTTCTTGAAATTAATACGAATTAGATGCGCCTACAAAATCTTGAATCATATTTTTCGTATTTAAAATTATTACACGGGTATTTATCGCGTTTACCTTTATTTTTAAATATGTGTTATGATAGCGAGAGTTTAAAAAATACATTTTTCGTGTCATGGAATCGTCAATAAATGTTTTTTTTTATATTTCCAGATTTTATACGAGCTGCGGCACTATACAACCGTGAAGATTGAGAGAAGTTTCATTTTCCTTATTATTTTATAAAACAAGTTACTTACATTTTTACATAAAAATATTAATAATAGAACATAATGGATCAATCGGGACTGATAGTTTATTGAAAGCAATGTTATAGATTTAATAAAATCGCACAAAGTTGGAAGAATTTAACAATATTAAATATTGAAAAATGATACAATTGAACTTGGAAACAGTTTTGTAAATAAATTATCTGACCAAGTTTAAGTTAATAATCCAACTCATTTGTAAAAAGCTAATTTTTTTACTAAATCCAATTACATATATATCTTGTACTAACGAAATTTAATTTGTTTCAGAAAATAAGATACCTGGTGCCGTCGGCATCAAAATTAGTGCCCTACATCTACCCTGTAGATCCGAATTTGTTTGAAGTGAGGCGACAAATTCGGTTCTAGAGAGGTTTGTGTGGTGCACCACTACGACGCTACAAGACCTGTTTAAACGAAGAGAAGAATTGAATAAGAAGAAGAAGAATTTAAAGATAAGAATAAGAAAGAAGATGATTAGAAAGATACTTAGGAGTAGGTTTTCAAGGAACATTGTAGCGGTAACAAGGGTTACTATGATTAAATTTAATATTCGTTTGCTCGTTTGAAAGTATTTTATAACTTGACAATTATAAGTAGTAGAGTAGAGTTTTTGAAAGTATTTTTGTATAAGCTGACAATTATAACAGGCGTTTTAGAAAATATTTTTGATGAAGACTGATTAATTATATTATAATTATATAATATATTTCATACATCAACTACATAAAGGTCGCTGGATATGTTTTAGTATCTTAGTAGTGAAACAACTTTAAAATAATTTTAAGTCGAGATTGATTATAAAGCAACAATGGCTTATCAATCACCTTATAATTTTTTTTTAATTAAAGACTAGGCCAGGTTCATTTAATTTTTCATCAAAATAAATGCAGAAGATTTGGAATACCTATTTCTATGCTTTGTCTATCTTAGAGAGGTTTTTGACGATTTGAGGTACATAAAATATTGGTTCAAATGAAATGAAAACATGTATATTTTATAACTTCATATTGAGTATTGATAGATTATAAAATATTCGAATGACAAATGGAATTACTGACAAGTAAATACAATATATTTTAAAAAGATTCAATTAACAGTTTCGTTCGTAAGATAATTAATATTTATTATTTATGTTATTTTTATTAGAAGGTACGTATGCTTTCAATCTTCCGGTATATAACCCATGTAATTTTGGAATACCATTTAGCGATGATATACCAAGGATCAAACCAAGGTGTACAGTCAGTAACGAAAGCTGATTAGCAGCTGAAGTTTATTAAATCAATTTTTCTTGCATTAACATAAATCAGAACAGTGACTTGAAAATTGTTATGAGCCAAGGCAAACATTCAAATATTTGCAAAAATTTGATCATGACGCGTCTACGTATTCCGGAACTATTAAAGATTTTGAATCATAATTTTAAGTTTAAATATTTTAAATTTTTTTTAAGCTAATCTACATTCGTTGCTGTCTATACAGTTGAGTGGATAGGTAGGCAACTGCAAGCGATCACAGTTAGTTACTCCACAAAATGCAAGTTTATCGTCTACCGACCTCGATTCACTCGCATTCTCTGTGTATTGCTGTCGATTTGTTGGCGTTTCACAGTTTGATAAACGAAATGATAGACAGAATAAACATATGTTTTATTCTGTCTATCATTTCGTTTATCAAAACATTATTTATTTAAGTATTTCATTATTATTAATTAAAAGACGAGCAGCTGTCGCTGGTGTGTGTATATCGCAATGTTGGAATTGTCGTTATGTATGATTAATTTTTAATAATCGTTTTTATTATATCTATTATTTTTAGTGATAATTTAGATAAACGCTTAGACAAGTTTGGGGGCGCCAGTGGTTTTTTTTTATAATGAAAAATTGGCTGATAAAATAAGTAGGAAGATTGTAGTTTAAAAAAAAAACATATTTTTAGCCGCAATAATCATGTATAGAACATTATTTTTATCACTAATTTATTCATAAAAATGTATTGATTCAGTAAAATCACGGTAATAGCTTTAAAAACTGTCTTTATAAGGTACCAGCAGTTCATATTTATGAACATAGCATAAGCTTACTCTTGGCGATCGTGAAGTTAGCCGTGGGACCTCAAAAATTTATATATTTAACAGTAATCACACATTACAGTGAATAATGTTTACACCAGTGCACAATACAGGCAATTTAGAACAAAATTATATGTATCATAATAAAATAAAGAGATCATAATACCATAATTAACATATAAAACTAATTCAAATATGGTAAATTGTCTGCTGGTCAGCCAAACGGCTAACTTCACATTTACTTATCCACCACCCAAAGTCAAAGTCAAAAGGTATTTATTCAATAATATCACAAGGATCACTTTGAAACGTCTTAAAGCTAGGTGACTCTAGGTACCAGTTCCACGCGACTAAAGCCTAGAAGAATAGGCAACAAACTTACGGCTTGTTTCCTACCGTTTTTGTGTATGATCCTTGTTGCAATGTATTTAAAATACAATATTGAAGCTCCAGTGTGGTGCCAATCGAATTTAGTGAGGCGTAGGTATAAAAAGTAAACTGTAGGTATATTAATATATTTGTTAAATAATTAAGAAAGCAATTGTTTGAATTGAACATACTAAAACTACCTTTGTTTATATTGTTTAAATTAAAATTTTATACCCAACGATCAAATTGCAATTTTTATTTTACCTTCCCTTTGCAGGTTGTTTCAATTACTGTACTAAACAAAGTTGTACATAATTATAGGTACACACAAAATGCAAGTTTATAGCTATCTATATTTAGGTACAGTAAGCATCAAAAGTTAAAGTCAAGTTGGTTAAGGTTTCAAAATGATTTTATCAAGCATGTTTTTTTTGTAGTATTTTATATATTGAACTTTGATTAAAATGTAAAATTTCTAATCCAAACATTGTATCTACAATGATAAAAAACGATGGTTAGAACCATAATAAGCAATTTAAAAAGTTAGGAAGGATAAAAATAACTTCTGATTCTGACTGTACTTTCAAGGCTTACCTACTCTTAGATTTTTATGAAATTCCGAAAGTACAAATTTACCATCTCAGATAACATCTAGGTAGGTAAAGGTTCATATAATTGGTAAAAGATACTTACAGTAGGCCGATGGCCCACCTGATGTTAAGTGGTAACCATCACCTTTAACAAAGCATTTCCTCGTGAGTCACGCACGATAGGAACGTGCCCTACACTGCACTGCCCTGCGTCCATCAACTTGAGGCATACAGATGTTAAGCCTCATGTGCCTGTACCTATACCGATTGATAAAATTAATTCAATGCCATATATTTGGTTAACTACTACCTAGTAGTTACCTAGCTCAGTAGTTATTTTTATGAAGTATTCTATACCTACCTACAAACAAATTAATTCGTATTTTTTATTACCTAGGTACATTTATTTTAGTCTCTCGATCCGGCCTCCATTGTTAGAAAGGTAAATGCTGATAGATTGATACGTTAGAGTATCTATGATAATTTAATAGGTGATAATCGACAATCGAATAAAATTAAGCCCAAACATGGTGAGTCTACCAAAGAAGTTCAGGAGTTCTATAAGTCTAAAATTTCTACAGTCTCAAACTATCAAAATATTTATGAATGAAGCTTTCTTGCAAAAGTAGTATTTACTAGCAGAGGTAGAAACCTTTGTAAAAACTCATTAAATAAATAAAATGCATTCGCACACTGCAATAAAATTATAGAGAACATGCTAGACTTTGATTAAAAATATAAAGTCTCACGTATTATTCATGGCGGCAAAAATCAATACCGCGCTACGGTGTGAGGTGAGGGGTGGGAGCATCAAGCTTTTGTTTGCGAAATAGTACTTCTACCCGACAATAGATGGCGCGCAGCATAAGTTACCGACTGAACCCTAGGCAGGTTGTTACTTTTAAACACGTCTGTTTTCCAAGCTACTCGCCGATAGATGGCAATGATTGTTATTTCGGTCCTTAGGTAGAAAATGTCCTGACGTTTAATATTCGAAATAATACGATTCAAATGCATATTCTTAAAAAAGGAGCATTCTAACTTTTTGCTATTATGTATTTTCAGTTTGTTAAGAGCGTTTGAGAGATTTGCGCTTAGAGTTCCATATTTCAATCTTTCTTCGTTTTTTTTTCGTGACCCACGCACCAGTCAGCTAAGCGTATTGAAAATATTGAACGTGAAATTCCGAATTGAACGCAGAACTCAAAATTAAGCGCTGGCGGGATATAGGCCTTCATCACATATAGGTACTAATCAAAGCACACTAATTCAGAAATGTTTCAATGCCAACAATGATTTTGTTCCTTGTGTTATGTTTCAAGTGGGTAGTCAAAGTTTAAAAGGACACTGTTTGAACATCAAGTAGGCCATCTCTTTTTTCCGTCAGAAATTCTCATAAAAAACATTATTGGGCTTAATAGTGTGTAAAAGTTATATTGATTGAGTTTTCATTCCATCTGAAGATAAAAAGACATTTCAGATAAAAACTATTTCTATAACTCCGAACTCTAGACTCCAGAACAATTCCACGCCGATGCCAGGTACCAGGGTACCAGGAATGTATAAGCACAAGGAGCGAAGATTAATGGCTAGTCAGCTGGCAGCCGCGGCCGCGTTTGACAAGCGCAGGTGCGCTATTTTCATAATTGGCCCGACCTCCGTTCTTTCAGCTTTCAGGGAAGTGGCCATGTTGGGTGTATCAGTGTGGAGATCCGGGGAAGAATATGCTCTTGGGTATAATGAGAATCAACTCATTTTTGTTGTTCGAGGACTTATCAGAAATTATCTCATCGCATATACTTACCTAGCTCTGGCCCAATAAACATACCATCAGATCTCTTAGTACCAAATACCCACTCAAAATTATTCGTGGATGTCCAAAGAGATAGACAGAGGTGCGTTCCAAAATTTTATTATACTACTAAAAAGGCTGATGATGATGATGATGATGATGACTAACAAAAGCCATCGTATATTTTTATCGTTAATGTAAAATCAATTTAGTTGTAAATTTAAGATGTGTTCCTAAGCTCAGGTCGAGCACTAAAAACTTTGAATAAGCTGTTTTTCTGATACTGGTTACTGTTATGCAGGTACTATATTCACATACTCCATTCATCACGACTCGCCAAGACAATGTGGATTACCTACGTCACTAATTCCTAAGCACTAGTGTAGGGCTGTCACGTGTAAATCTGACGTAGGGGCTCACCTTCCAACTAATGAGTGTTATTAATCACCGACCCTACTTTAAGCTTATTATCTAGTTTACTGAAGTCCGAGGGGCTAAAGATCTTAAAATAACAGTATATACCTGGCTAACTATCGTAATAAAGTGTGCAAATGTAAGATTCTAACTGCCATATCCATATCGAGTTCACAAAGAGTAGTGGATCTCTTTGTGAAGGCCTCGTCTAGGGAAGTATTACCACTATGTTTTACACTAAGTATTACACTTTTTTTCCGTCAAGTAACGTTGCTATATTTCGGTTTGAAAGGTGTGATTGCTGGTGAGGAAGGTAACATATAGGCACAAGAGTCTTAACATCCGTATGCCTCGAGTTGTGGACGCAGAGTAGTGCATCGTAGGGCACATTCATATCGTGTGTGACTTTTGAGGCAATGTTTTGACAAATCAATGTCTTACTGGTACCGCTTAACAGGAAGACCATTTTCTGATTCTTTCAGCAAAAATTGTAAAAAAAACTATCTTGCCCAATAATATTTATTGAAAATAACAATAGTCTTACTCAATGTTATTATTTACTGCTATTACGGCCGGTTTCTGAAAGCCCGATAAAAACTAATCGCATGTCAAGTCACTTGTTATCTCTATCTAATTCGATGTAATAGCTGAAATGGCGAGTGACTTGACATCCGATTAGTTTTGATCGAGCTTTCACAAAACGGGCGTTAGACGGATTCTGACGAAACAAAATCGTAAACTGGTAGCTGGTAATCCTATTAGCCTTTACAATGGGTCTCACGTAAGCCAACTAAAAAAACAACCACTTACTCTTAACATTTGGCATGTAAAAAAAACCCATCCCAAAAATTGTGTAACTGAGCCAAAATCAGGCGGAAGGGCAACGTCAAAAATCACTATTATACCCAACATAATTAATGAACTGCATATTTAAATACATTTAAAACTATTATTCATGCCGTTTTACGTTTGAAACATTCCGACCTTCTTTGTAAGGACCTCAAAATCTATTAATTAAAAAGTTGTCTGCGAGCCCTTTGCTCAAACGGAACGAAAACTTAGGGTAAATAAATATTGTTTGTCAATGCTTTGTTAATTATTTAGTTATGAAGGCTTGTGCTCATGCTCATCTTACAACCCTAGTGATGGGTTACTTGGAAAAACCGCCATTTTTAATAAATTTTACAGCAGAAACGTAAAAAGTGTTTGACTTAGTTTGTTTTTCCAAAGAATAAACATACTTTAGCATGGAATATCTCTTGAGTAACAAGAGATATTCAAAGTAGGTATGTTTATTTTTGAAAAACGGTGATTTATATTTGATAGACATAATATAAAGAAACTGTAGACATCAAAATCTATATTTTTTTTATTTTGGTTGTTCTTCCAAATAAACCTTCAATTGATAGTACCTACTTAATACCGGTAAAACTTTCATAATATCACCATGCAACTAAGTAAAAAAAGTAGTCTTTTAGGAAGGACTGTTTGGGTCACACACACTGGTAACGTGCCCTACGATGTACTTTCATCAAAGCCTTTTGTGCCTGTAATTTCCTCGATGCCCTTCAAACTAAAACAAAGCAAAGCTTCTTCAAAAAGGCATGGTGGTAGTTCTCCGGACAAGCCTTTCACAAAAAGCTCTACTACTCTCATCTCGTTAGTATAATACTTACTTACTCTTATTAAGATACAAGTCCAGTAAAATTTGGCGCACAAAGATAAGTTCACTTTACTTATAAGAAAACATACTCTCTACATACAAAAACAAAACAAGTGGACATTTACAAAAGCAGTGACAAAAACCTTCAACGAAGCATTTTCCGAGAAAATATTTTCTGCTTCGCCTTTGATACAAATAGACCGGCCAGCTAACTTGATCCCCCGCTTTCCCTTATACTTACTTTTTCCAGGAAAATAAAAAGAAAGTTCATACAGATGCAGGCCAAGTAATGATGGTTGGATAAGATTTTCCGGGATGCTAGCTGTTTTTGTCGTATTTCTTGCTTCTCTTCATTCGTCGTTCTTATTATTTTGGATTTGTGATGAAAGAATGGAAGCTACGCTATTTGCAATTTTGTTTTACCCAATTTCGGTATATAACATGATTGTATTTATAAAATGGGTTTATTAGATCCCGAATGAACATCTTTTGTTTATCGGACCTTGAAGAATTTACCTTCTGATTGTAAGGACGTGAGCTAAATCCGTTTTTCAATTTAAAAGTGTATGAGTACTATGCCAACTACTATGAATAAGGAAAACATCGTGAGGAAACCAGTTAGTTTTTTTAGCAACGGTGACGGGCTTGCAACCTTTTATAATTTTTTTTATTCTACTAGCTGATGGAACAAGCAGATGACCCACCTGATGTTAAGTGGTAACCATCACCTATAACAAAGCATTGCCTCGTAAGTCACACACGATAGGAACGTGCCCTACGATGCACTGCCCTGCGTCCATCAACTTGAGGCATACGGATGTTAAGCCTCATGTGCCTGTAATTACACCGGCAACCATAGTCTTCAAACCGAAACACAGCAACGCTGCTTGGCGGCAGAAAAAGGCATGGTGGTAGTACTTCCCCGGACGAGCCCTTCACAAAGAGCTCTACTGCTCTTAAACGTATGGAAATAATGGTAATTTTACCTATGATATTTATCTACAAATTTAACCAAAATTATGTTCAAGTCTCACGACAGCCCCCCGTCATTAATACTGAATACTAAATAAATACCTGCGATTATGTGTAAATACATAAACTATGCAAATCAGTTCGGGTAAAACATACCATAACTTTATCATACAACACTATTCCCTTCCAACATTATTGTGATAAAGACGCTCATGAAATTTACGACCACTTATACAAACTTATATACTTATATTACAATGCTTGGATAAGAGCCTGTTACAAAGAGGAGCTCAAATCATTTTTCCAAGTGCCCTGTGGAGACCTGTAATATTGCAGTTTCCATATCGAAATCCCATTGCAGCATTGCACAGAGAACTTTTAATCAAGTCCTGGGCTACGATTTATATACCGCTGCCATAGAGTGTTAGAGAAGAATGCACAGATGTGTCAAGATTGTAAGATTTGTGAAAACAGTTCACGCTGATTCGTTCATTCCTTGTTTAGTGCGTATATCAATATTCTACTTTCTATCCCATACTTTTCTTATTCATTTTATCATTCATTCATTCATTTTCATTTCATTTTATTGGGTTCATTTTATTGGGTCTGGACCCAATAAAAGGAAAACACCTTAAATAGTAATGCTAGCAATAATTAATAATTATATAATTATAACGCAGTTTTTCGCAGACGCCTGAGGAATCATCTAGTAGACAACACCTCTTGGCCAAAACCCTGTATCAATAAACGTCGAAGGACGAGCATGTGACACACTTTTTTTTGTATTTAAGATAATAATATGTATCCTGTATTTATACTCCAAGCCTGACTATTTTCATTATTATTTAAAGAGGGCTAGTAGGCAAAAACAAATGAGCAGCACCCTCTACAGCTGTCAACTACTCCATGTCCTCGCCCGCAGACGTCGACCGGCGCTCGCCGCAGCCATATCATTAATCACAACTTTTAGCTGCACGTTCTGCACACACCATAGCTGCGGTGGATAAAACGAAATATACGTTTTACTCTATTTATAGCTAAATTACCTATCTAAAGATAGTTGAAAATATTTGACGTAGCACTTGCTACGAAATTCTACGGAGCTACGGGAACGCTTATTACTTGCACAGAATACTATCAATTTTATAATCATAATACAGATGGAAACCCTATATTGTTCAGAACTACGATGTGCGATATTTTCTTCAGTTATTTGTCAGTACGAAGTTGATCTGATTCTTGGTTTTCTGATCGATATTCAAGTCCATTTTCTACTGAAGAATGTGTTCATTATAGATAGATTGTATTGAAAAGTATATTCTAAGTCACAAAAATTTGAACCCACGACCTTCCCCTTATCAAGGGACTTTAATAATAACTTTTGGGGCTATATTACAATCTTTGTGATTTTCCTTAAGTGTAGGTAAACACTATAAATCTAATAAAAAATATTCTAAGTCGCTCGCTTCTTTTGTTTCGCTTCATAGTACCATATTATCTGCCCATGATTGGATTCTCTTCCCCTTTTGGGGAAACTGAATCAACTGGATAAATCTGGGGAAAAACAGAGAAACATGGAAGAAGCTGGAGGAGGTCTTCGCCCAAAGAGGGGTTCTTATATCGAATAGGCAACTACCAATGCAAACATAACTACAATATGCCATAAAATTATAAGAAAAATAATACTATTTATATATATTTTTGTTACCTTTGTATGTAGATGTAAGGAAATATACGGTTTTTATTATTATAATTATTTATTATATACATAACGTAATTATAAATTAATGTTTTTCGTATGCAACTTACCGCTTTAAAACGCTTTCGACTGTGTACGTATAAATGCGAAGGTGTTTACACCGCGAAGGGTTATTGTTGTCAAGTTATTTTGAGAAAAATATATATTTATATAAAACTGATCCATTTTATTGCGTAAATTGGTATGGGTTTACCAATTTGCCGCATATGTTATTGAATTGTTCGAATATTGTTGAGTCATTAATAAGGGGTAGTTGGACAGTAGTGAGAGTCTGATAAAGGCCATATGGAGCCCTGTTATGAGAAAAATTAACGTGCGCTTATGCTAAACGAACGGTTAGCAGAAACGGAAAGCGAATCAAGAATTAGTAGTAGGCCGTGGGTTCGATTACCACTGAGAACAAATTTTGGTGTAATGATCATAGATGTTTGTTCTCTGTCTAGGTGTTATTATATGATAAACATATGTATTTACAGAAAAAAGTATTTATTGTAATATATCAACTATCTAGTTTGTGAAAAGTCCAACAATATTTATTATTCCTTTAAGAGTAGCTCTTTGTGACGGGGTCGTCCGGGGAAGTACTACCACCACGTCTTTTTCTGCCACCAAGCAGCGTCGCTGTACTTCGGTTTGAAGAGTGTGGTTGCCGGTGTAATTACAGGCATGAGGCTTACATTTGCCTCAAGTTGATGAACGCAGGGCAGTGCAACGTAGGGCACGTTCCTATCGTGCGTGACTTACGAGACAATTATATAGGTGATGGTTACCACTTAACATTAGGTGGGCCATCTGCTTGTTCCATCAGCTAGTTGTATAAAAAAAACTCTTTGTTAGAGTTGGGCTCAGACTAGGCTAGTCAGACTAACATCAGGTAGGCCATCTGTTTGTTCCATCAGCTATTTGTATAAATAAAACCTGCTCAATTCGTGGAAGTACCCACAAGTAGCCAACAAAGTGTGGAATTAGAATACTTACCTACTTTTATTCTACATGTGAGTTCACCATATTCAATTTACCGTAAAACTACCCAAAAACTAGACATCTGTGCAAAATTCCAAATAATTAGCATAAAAGAAACAGTAGTTCATGATAAATTGCCGATATAAGACACTGTTTTGTAGTAGCACAATAGGATATACCCTTTCTTTGGCTACCGTTCAAAACCCTTTCGAAATTCGCCATCTACCGTTCGCTTGTTCCAATTTTGTTCATTTTTGTGTTCTTTCCGATAATTTATGGCGGTACGGGCTGCCTGTATAATAGAGTTTTGCAAGTCACAAGGCTTTGTAGGAATTGTAGGTCAGTTACTGCTTCCCTACCGATACAGTAATGGTATCATCGGACTGTGGTTCTCAATGTGGTCTTCTCTCAGTTTTAAGAGTAGTAGAGCTCTTTGTGAAGAGCTCGTCCGGGGAAGTACTACCACCACACCTTTTTCTGCCGCCAAGCAGCAACGCTGTGTTTCGGTTTGAAGAGTGTGGTTGCCGGTGTAATTACAGGCACATGAGGCTTAACATCTGTATGCCTCAAGCTGATGGACGCAGGGCAATGCATCGTAGGGCACGTTCCTATGGTTACCACTTAACATCAGGTGAGCCATCTGCTTGTTCCATCAGCTGGTTATATAAAAAAAAAAAAAAAAAAATGTGGTCTCAGTTATTTTATGCATGTTTTTATACAACTTCCAAAATGGTTATGGTACGAATCTACAACATATGCAATACGAATTTGACAACTTATTACAACATGTAATTTTATAACATCCTACTAATATTATAAACGCGAAAGTTTGTAAGTATGGATGGATGTTTGTTACTCTTTCACATAAAAACTACTGAATGGATTTTAATGAAACTTTACAATAATATAGCTTATACAACAGAATAATACCTAGGCTACAATTTATAAAGATATTGTGTGAATAATCCTGCGCAGACGAAGTCGCGGGCACCAGCTTGTACTCCATATAAATTGCAGACAAATGAGGCTCAAGTTGATGGACGCAGCAGTACATTGCAGGGCATGTTCATACCGTGCATGAATTGCGAAGCAATTTTCTGTTATAGGTGTTGGTCACCACTTAACATGAGTTGGGCCATAAGCTTGCTTCATTAGCAAGTAGTATAAAAAAATATTATTGTTTTTAGAGCACTTTTGTTTACACTATGGGCTAGACAGGAGTCCATGTAAAATCATGAGTGCAATATTTAATAAAAAAAGTCATTTTTTAATTTACAATAATCATAGTCTGGCCAGGATTTTTTAGACAACCCACTCAAGATATATTTTCTAATATCTATATTAAATTTGATATCACATACTTTTCATCCATTAAACAGATGGGTGAAGAACGTTACTATGTAGTTCGGATCCTCTACTATTGACTTTGTGACATAAAGTTTGTGAGGTTTATTTTAATTATCATGTTCTTTTTTCTAACCTATCAAAAAGTGAAATGCTAGCTTTTTCCGAGCGGTTATGTAAGCTCTCGTAACTCAGAAACAGTCAGAAAACTTCCCCAAGGTTTTTAGGTACATAAAAGGTCATAGGGGTGTCACTGTGCTTATTTAAAATCAGACTATTATATCCTAAAGTCTTAACTAGCTCTAGGATTGAGCACCACAGTCGAGCCTCGTGGCATTCCCCACAATAGCTCAGTAATGATCGTCTTAACATTCAAATCGCCCACGCTCTTCTTTTGTCTCCAAAACTACGCGTTTTCTATCCGCAATGCTATTTTTCAAACCACGTGACACCTTTGCTAAAAGATGTGGGTCAATGAGTTGCAGCCTAGCTCAATTTTTTTATACAGTAGTATAATAAAATAGCAATATCAGTTCATCAGCAAGTCTACTTACATATTTCTTCTTTTGTCATGTCACTAGTTTCCTTCGAAACAGTGTGGTGAAAGGATTTTAAGTGCGCCTCAAGAGGCTCCTTTCGAGCACTTGACACATGTTATATTATAGAACTCTTCAGGTTCTACGACATGCCGGTTTCCTCACGATGTTTTTCCGACCTTCACCGTTTGATAGTACTGGCATTGTGCACATACATTTATGAACAGAAAAACTCATTGGTGCACGACCGCTTTCGAACCCACGATCTTTGCATCGGAAGGCGGGGCCGCTACCACTAGACCACCAGTGCTCTCGTATCTACATATTAATAATATAAGCACCTATTTGTAAGTTTGTAAAACAATATGTTCGTAAAAAAATATGCTGATGGAACAAACAGATAAAGCCCTCCTGATGTTAAGTGGTAACCATTACTTATAGCAAAACAGTGCCTCAAAAATCACCTTCGATAGGAGCAAGCCCTACGATGTAATGCCCTGCGTCCTGAAGCATAAAAATATTAAGCCTCATGTGCTTATAATTTCAACGGCAGCCACAACCTTTAAACCGAAACACCGCAACGCTGCTTGGAAACAAAAATAGGCATGGTGGTAGTACTTCTGCGTACAAGCCCTTCACAAAGAGGGATTTCTTCTATTCTGCAAAAGTTCTTAAATCTAATTTTGATTTTAAGAGTAGTAGAGCTTATTGTGAAGGGTTTGTCCGGGGAAGTACTAACACCAAGCCTTTTTTTCTGCCGCCAAGCAGCAACGCTGTATTTCGGTTTGAAGAGTGTGGTTGCCGGTGTAATTACAGGCACATGAGGCTTAACATCTGTATGCCTTAGGTTAATGGACGCGGGGCAGTGCATCGTAGGGCACGTTCCGACCGTGCGTGACTTACGAAGCAGTGCTTTGTTATAGGTGATGGTTACCACTTTCAGGTGGTAACCATCACCTATAACAAAGGTCCTTGTTCCATTAACGAGTTGCATAAAATAAAAGAATTATATTATTGCTGAACTTGGTTGATTGTGATTTTTCTAAACAATTTCAGTTAATATCTTGGAAAATATTGAAATGTGCACGGCGAAGTTCTTTTCTCCTTCATTTACTACTAGCTGGCCCGCGACTTTGTCTGCGCAGATGGTAGATTTTTTCCTGCTTACTTGACACTTATCGTCATATTTTGGACAATTCACACAATATCTTTTAAATTTTAGCCTATGTGTTATTCTAATGTTTATGCTATATTATTGTAAAATTTCATTAAAATCCATTCAGTATTTTTTACGTGAAAGAGTAAAAAACATCCATCCATCCACCCATACTTACGAACTTTCGAGTTTATAATATTAGTAGGATAGGATAATAAAATATCGGAGGTAATATTCGAAGCTTACCTATTCCATCCGAATATCATTTTAGAATCTAAAGTAGCTAGTTTCCAGCGGTATTTCTTGAAATAATAATATGTGAGAAGGAACTCTGTCTATGCCATATGACATTTAGATCTATTAATCATTTGCACAACCCGCTTTGTGTTCCGCAGGACCGAAATAGTAATAGAAAATAACACGTTTCATTAGACGCTTTTGTTTACGTGATCCTAGAAATATATTGTTAATTTTGACGAAGTTATTGCATTGTCAAGGTTTTTCGCCTTGTACCTATCATACATCAAAATTGAATATCACGTGTTGATACTTAAGAAGTCAAAGTTGAAACATTTTGACGAATGAAAATACATATGTAAATAAAACAGGTAGGCATAGTATAGTAGGTAGGTTATAGTGCATAGATTCTCACGTCGATAAACCGAACGAATATTTTTAGTAAATAGAGCACTGGTGGTCTAGTGGTAGCGGCCCCGCCTTCCGATCCTAAGGACGTGGGCTTGAAACCGATCGTGCACCAATGAGTTTTTCTGTTCAAAAATTTCTGTGCGCAATGCCAGTACTCTCAAACGGGAAGGAAAACATCGTGAGGAAACCGGCATGTCGTGGAACCTTCATGTTCATTTTTATGTAAATTATACTTTTAGTAAGTTCCGAGTTTCTTGAAATTATGTGATATCAAACTTCGATAGATTTTTAAATACTTTGAGCGGAGTGCAACAAAAACAACATTCAATTAATCGTGAGAAAGTACAACGTCAACAGAACCATTAACAACAAACGTCTAAACCGAATTGTATTGTCGATGTGAAAATGGAAAAACCTTTTTGGAATCGACGGAACGATTTCACGCGTCATAAAATAACGCTGTAGAATTCGAAATCCTAAAATTCCAAGATGAAATCGAATCGGCCCGCTGGCGTCCGAATCGAATGAAATTAATCGATTTGTTTTCAAAAACGATGTCATTATTTCTTGACGTGGGATGGAAGGGCGCCGATGACAGACGGATGTTTTTAGAAAAAATATTGGAAAATAAACCTGGCCGCTTTGGGATTTTTAACGTTATTTTTCTTACAAACATCATAATAAAGCAGAGATTAAAAAAAAGAATTACACGGTTACGTTAATATGAAACACCCTTACTCCTCTTGCGTGGTACTTAGTACCTGCGTACCAACCCATGTAAAGAGTAGCCTATAATAATATTTGTGTTATTCCCGGATCACAAAATAAGATTTTTCTAGTTGTTTCGATTGTGTTCGTCTGTAAATTGCATGAAAACATTCTGCAGCCCTCATATTCATGAGGGAGGAAATGAATCCATTTACAAAAGTAACTAAGGTCCCAATCCTACTGTTAATTTCTGAGGTCCCAAGAGGCCGAGTGGTCATCACTGCCCTTTATGATCCAGTGGAGCTGTGCCAATCAACACTCCCTCCGAAGGGTAGACCCTAGAGGGGACATTATACGGGACCAAAGGGGATCAAGAAAATGTAAGTCAAAATGGACGCGAGGCGAATCGTAAGGGGAGAAGAGGGATGTTAATAATAATAATATTTTTGTATAAAAAAAATGTATGAAGAATGTTATTAGAGTGAATGAAGCGAAAGAGGTATGTCAGGATCGTAGCAAGTGGAAATCCGTGGTCTCTGCCTACCCCTATGGGAAACAGGCGTGATTTTATGTATGTATGAATATTGTATGTACTTATGTAAAAAAAAATATTTCAAGTTTTATATTATTTCGTCGAGTGCATTATGTTTTATTTCATTTATATCTGTTTGTGGCAAGAATATCCAAACATAAACACGTATGTACTATTTACAATCAATAAATCAATTTCAACTTTTTATCCCATTAAAATTTGATATTTACGGCATGTTGAAATTTATATACATTTTTGGCTTAGGAAAATTCATTTCAGTTGCGTTCAAATAGACTCAAATGTAATAATATGTGTTGTAAAGTTTTCTTTCACATTCTGATTTATAATTTCACTTAAAAGTCCAAAAGCAACTTTGCTTTCAGCCCTTTCAACTTTCAGTCAGGTATCCCTTCGTTATTAATTAAACGCGAGACTATTCAGTCAGTCCATTAGGCTTAAAACCCTGGCTTAGCGGTAGGTACTGTTGTTTTCCATGACCCTTCGACCAAAATCCCTAAAGTCCAGTTGAGTGCTGACCGCTGACCACTCAAAGTAAAACCCTCTGTGCTGCGCGTGTTCCCATAAATATGAGTAAATAGTAAAGTCTCGTGAAAATTAGAGGTCTGAGGTAAGTGGTTGGTTCAGGGTACGACTTTTGTTTTATTCATTGAGGGTTCACCTGCTGAGAGGAGCTTTTAATTGGATTAAAGATTGTTGATAAAAGGCTTTTAATGTAAGCGAGGTCGCCGGTGACATTTCATTAAGGAATGGCTATTGATTTTTAGAAGCACGCTATTGGTCGTTGGTTTCTGTAGTGTGTTACAAGGCTTTTAGATTTTGTGAACAATCATTCCTGCTCCAATCATTTTCAAATAGAGAACGTTAAGGGGCGTCTAAATGGGCTATATTTTACGACAATTTGTGGCTGCAATTATTGGCAAACATTGACCAGCCATCAAAAAAACATTTTAGTGCATTTTATGGCTGAGCAATCAATTGAAGGCAACATGTTGCAATATGGCTGCAATAGTATGGCCTTTGATTCAGAACCCTTTAATGAGCCACACAATCCAGCAACAATGGCCGACGAAATGACGCTCATCGCAGCCGCTTACATTGTTTTGGCAGAAAAACGAAAAAAAAGGACACGAATGTGCATTCGACCCTACCTAAGTAGGCGTGACACTTTGGATTCCGTAGACAAGGAATTAATGCTGGATAAATACTTATTTAAAAATTTTACAACAATGTCTAAGAGCGACTTCGAATTTCTTGTGAACAAATTCGCAGGGAGAAAGGGACGCGCATATACAGTAAAACAGAACAACAATAAAGATGGCCCAGATATATTGCAGTATTTTCGATTGCGAGGCGATCGTTCGGCCACACGCCGGCTACACATAAAAACATTTTGACATACCAAAAAATATGTGGCTTTAATGCCGGGCCATCCTTAAAATATTGCATAGTGTGGCTGGTATTGCTAGCAATGTTGCCGGCCACAGTATTGCCGCCACAAATTGTCGTAAAATATAGCCCGTTTAGACGCCCCTTTATACATATAAATGTGAAACTTGTACATAAATAGGTTTCTTTAAAAAAAAAACTACATCATATTATAAAATGTTCGAAATTCAAAGTATTCTTTTTAAATTTCACTAAAATTTGCATTTGTTTTTAAACTTTCACTTATCGTGACCATCAATCAATAATCAAATTATAAAGTTGTGTGTGCAATAACAAACGTTAAAGTGTTTGCAAAACAAACTACTTCCACTTTGTAAATAGTAAATAATTATTGATACTATCATCTAACAATGTTTTATTATCCACATTAATTTAGCTTTCAAAAGTAAAACTACTTTTTGTGCCTTGAAACTAGATGGCGCTATATGTAATATCCGCCAATATTATAAGTAGGTGCTATAGACACTTCATCAGCCTCTTTTGTGTTTGTTTTTGAATCATAAACACGAATATTGCTCATTGGTTTTCACATTTATAAGATAGAGGATTTTACAAGTAACAATGTTTTCTTGGAAATTAAGTAAGTATGTATAAGGAAACAACTTGCCTACCTCATCATTTCGTAAAGTCGGAGACAAAATTCCGCCGTGTTTGTTGAAATACCGATAGGGACTCGTGGCGAATGACGTCAGCGGCTAGTTTTTAATTGGTCAGTCTACTTCACTCCAATTTTATATGGAATTACGTAATTGGTTTCAAATTACTTGACCTTGTCATTTTTTCAGTTATAAGTATTTTGGATTTAGCTCGTAATTTTGAGTTGATTTAAATATCTACGCGTATTACCTTGACTCAATGCAATAACCCGAAAATAGTAATCGGGAAGTATTTAACTTGCTGATTAGATCTATTCAACAAGCAGACGGCCCACCTGATGTTAAGTGGTAACCGTCACCTATAACAGAGCATTGTATCGTAAGTACCGCTCGATAGAAACGTGCCCCACGATGCACCGCTCTGCCTCCATCAACTTGAGGCATACAGATGTTAAGCCTCATATGCCTGTAATTTTACCGCTACCACACTCTTAAAACCGAAATACAGCAACGCTGGTTGGCGGCAGAAAAAGGCATCGGAAGGTCAGATTTTTTTTTAAATTAAAAAGAAATGTAAGGTATTCGATCTATTTTATGTATTTGGCATGCTCACAGCTGTATTTTGTCGACCTACTACTGATTTTTCTCCGACTCATGAAACTATAGTCTTGCAGCATTTTCCTCCTTTCAATCGAAGCTACCTATGTATGCTGTACCTTTATTCTAAGTTCACCTTCGCTCCAACTATTATTTACTTGTAGATAAGGCGTGTACAGACAGCGGAAGGCTCGGGTGCGCCCGCCAGGCGGCATGTCAAACAGCAGGGTTCCCGGTTAAATTGAAAAAACAATCTCCCGCCATTTTCGCTCGGCGAACGTAATAAATCTATGTACAAAAATTCTACACGTTATTTATGAAATCTATCAGACGGCTACGAATGGCCAGTTGAATCTATCAGTGTTGTGATGGACAAAAAAATAGACAAGGGATAACAATTTTAAACAAAAAATAACACTTAATACAAAATTAAGTACTTACATTACTTTCAGAGATTGCAATGAAATGAAAAAGGTCTTTATTCAGTTCAGTCACAAACTTCTTAAAAAACTAGGTTTTTTTAAAAATAATACTTTTTGGTGGAACTAGCAGATAGCCTACATGATGCTAAGTGGTAATCATCACCAATAACAAATCGTTGCCTCGCAAGTCAGACACGATATTCGATTTATATCGATTGATGAAAAAAAACATTTATTGTATTTTCTAAAAATTCTCTTTTAAGTTGAGAAATATTATTTTGCTTACAAACTCAGAAATTACAAACTCAGAAATTACACTTAAACACTACCTACTAAAATGCTTGTAATTTTAAATATCTAAGTTCGATAGTTGCTAACTTCAGACATGTTTTGGGGACGCTTCCAATTCCAAAGTAAGTAACAGATTTTTGTCTGCAGATAGCTCAACTATGTTTCATGTTCATTTTGTACATTTTGAAAATACTTGCGCTCATTGTACCTTACTTTCTTTGTTAATAAATCATATTACTTCAGACACTAGCTAAATATATATTTTATGTAGTGTTTCAGTGTCCAGCAGTGTACAACAAACCAATGTGGCTATTGTGGGATTAATTGCATTAATCACATTCAGTGACAGCTATTACATTTTTGGTGCTCGACTTTCGGCTTGAACACGACAAAGTTCTATTTGATTGTGAAACGATGCCGTGTTTCAATTTTGAAACAATTGCTGTAGAATAAAAAAAAGGTTTTTATTTATTTGTATTGTATAGTACAAATTACTTGGAAAAATACGTGACGTCATACAATGTTCGAAATTTAAATTTAATCATAGTAATATTATAGATAGAAAATTTTGTGTATCGTTATACAATGTTCGAAATTGAAATTCAATCACACTAATATTTTAAATGGAAAAGTTTGTATACCTATCGTTAAATAATGTTCGAAATCTAAATATTTGTTTCCACTCTACTCCGTTACGGCTGATAGGATTTGGATAAAACTTGGAATAAACATAAATATAATTTACATCTCTCATGTTCGGTAAGTAGGTTCTTATTACCTCCAAATGGGGCTTGTAGGTGACTAATTAGCGCTCTAGGGTAATAATGTAGCTAGAAACGCCCTAGGGCGGTAAGTAATTAAAAAAAACACTTCTTTCTTTCAAAAAGTTCGCGTACATCTAACCATCATACTGGCAATAGACAATGTCTATAGACATCATGCATTCAGCCCAATGACCAAAGAGGTCGCTTTGCTATTCAGCCTTGTCTTCGTGTGAGTATAATAGTCATCAATTTTAAATATCGAACGGCGAAGCTCAATTTCGATCTTGAAAAAAAAATTAAAAAGTTCTTTACTTGATTCTTTATAATGAAAAAAGGCGGGAATAGAAAACTTTTACTTTAAATATTGTTTATTCTTGTAATGCCGGTTTTTTTCTACTTACCTCACAATCGAGATGTAAAGCAGAATAGTTAGCTCGGGTGTAAGCACCAATTGCACCCTCGAACTATAGGCGCCCTCGCTGCGCTCGTGCGCCTAAATATATCGGGCTGCAATTGATGTCTTACAGCCCTTGACTACTAATCTACTATTAACTCAAGTCGGACCAACATTCGTTTTGAAAACAAAAGGTAATGGTTTCCTTCAAAACAAATCAGGCTATCACATTCATTTCAACCTCTCTCAAGCTTATGACCATTTGACGCAAATATTTCATAAAATTGAATTGTCATTGTTGAATTATCTGAGTCCAATAGACTATCGGCCGGTTTCTGAAAGCTTGATCAAAACTAATCGGATGTCAAGTCGCTCGCCATTTCAGCTATTACATTGAATTTGATAGAGACAGCAAGTGACCTGACATCCGATTAGTTTTGATCTGGCTTTCAGAAACCGGCCGTTAGTCGATCTTTACCTTATTTTAAATAGTTATTTTGGAAGCAGAAGTATTTCTGAGACATGAAATTAATTAATTAATAGTTTCCCAAAACGTTTTGGTTCTAACACCTTGTCGCATGAACGACATTATTGTTCGAGACACAGTTTCTTACTGTTTGATTATATTCTAAAAAGAGAATGAGTTATTCATAAATACAAAACAAGAAATAAATACTTACACCATATTGTCATAGCAATTTAATCATAATGCATTTACGAAACGCCAGCTAAAACAGTTTTTACCGTAAAACTATTAATCGTTTTTACTGTGGAACCATTATTGATTTACTAATACTGTGATCTTTGACATGATACCTAAACTTAACCTCTTCATCGATATTACAAAGCAACTAAAAAACATAAAACGATGCAAATCGATCAGATTTTAAGAGCATTCGATCATTAAGACGACGGTTACTTTGTGTAATGACTTCATTATGGTGTTCCAAGACATTATTACCGGGAGACAACCTCTAAGCTAAATTGAAAATCGATTTTCTTATAGTCTGATGCAAGAACGATATGGCCATACGACGATGCTTTTTATACATAAATTATTATAAATTATTGCCAGTGAAATTATGGGTAGTACTTCCCCGGACGAGCCCTTCACAAAGAGCTCTACTACTCTTCTAAAATTTGCGATGACTTGGAGTGGTAGAAATGAAGCTTAGATGGGCATAATTTTAGCTCTCTGTTATTTCAGATTGGTTTCAGGGTTATTTCAATTTGTTATAAAACTTCTGTTAGGTGTTATATATTAAAACTATGCAGGTATTTACAAAAAAAGAAGTATATAAGTTTTATCAGCTATTTGGTCCCCGTATTTCAAGCTTAGTTATAGGCTAGATAGTGCTGTTTTTGATCGAGTGAGCGAAGCGAACGAAGATCTTAGTTTTAACTTGGGCGATTTGGCATTTTATGTATGTATGTATGTATGTAACCTGGGCAGTCCTAAGGTCACTCCAGCGATGTCAAATTGACTATCGGTATATCGAAGTGTTGAAATGTCTATACAGTAAAGCCACAATGTCTATCCGACTCCAGGACCAAAGCACGGATCCTATCCAACTGCAAAAAGGGGTGAGACAGGGAGATGTAATTTCTCCGAAACTGTTCACCTCGGCACTGGAGGATGTTTTCAAGCTGCTGTCCTGGAATAGGTATGGCATCAACGTCAATGGCGAATACATCACTCACCTTCGATTTGCCGACGACATAGTCATAATGGCGGAATCGCTGGAAGATCTAGGCACGATGCTCAGAGACCTCGATATTGTCTCCCAACAGGTGGGTCTTAAGATGAACATGAGCAAGACGAAAATCATGTCTAACGCTCACGTCGCACCCGTGCCGGTATATGTTGGGAGCGATATCATTGAAGTTGTAGACCACTATGTGTATCTGGGTCAGACGATCCAACTAGGTAGGTCCAACTTCGATAAAGAGGTCAGCCGACGAATCCAACTCGGATGGGCAGCGTTCGGGAAGTTACGCCGCATCTTCTCGTCACAGATACCGCAGAGCCTCAAGACGAAAGTCTTCAACCAGTGTGTGTTGCCAGTGATGACGTATGGAACTGAGACGTGGTCGCTCACTATTGGCCTCATCAATAAGCTCAAAGTCGCTCAACGGGCTATGGAGAGAGCTATGCTGGGAGTTTCACTACGAGATAGATTCAGAAATGAGGAAATCCGTAGGAGAACCAAGGTAGCCGACATAGCTCGCAGAATCAGCAGGTTGAAGTGGCAATGGGCAGGTCATATAGCTCGAAGGACTGATAACCGATGGGGAATAAAGGTTCTCGAATGGCGACCACGAACAGGAAAACGAAGCGTGGGACGCCCTCCCACCCGATGGACTGACGACAATGTTAGGATCGCGGGTAGTCGGTGGATGGAGAGGGCACGGAATCGTTCTTCCTGGAAATGTATAGGGGAGGCCTATGTCCAGCAGTGGGCTGATGATGATGATGATGATGAGTATGTATGTATGTTTGTCTGGCGATAACTTTCGAACCGTTGATCCGATCTGCATGAAATTTAATAAGTCGATAGCTTGTACTTGAGAAATTTACTGGTAAGTATATGAGTAAAATCGGATGAACAGTTATTAAGATAAGAGGTTTTTAAGGGGGAAAAAATAAAAAAAAGTTACATAAAAAAATCAAGTTACATATCATATGAAAGCACTTTGTTTGGACATTCCAACACAATTTTTACTTTTTTTCTTGGACGCTTGGTTTTCGAGATACAACAAAAAAGTTAAATTAAGATAACCAGCGATCCAAGAGCTCCCATCTCTAAGAGTTTCGTTGAAATCAAGGTTTTTCTACTGGTCGGCCAGTTCCTTTGCTTTTTCTTATTTTTTTTCTTGAAATGAATTAAGGAGGTACTCAGTTTTCATAAAATGGTGACAACGACCAGGTCTGATGATGTAGCCAAGGTCTGTTCAACGGAACTCTTCAATAAATAGGCCAATAGAGTTGAAACTTGGTAATCATACCAAGTTAGTAGGAGTTAGTCAGAAAAAAGTCCAAACATAATGTTTGGACTTGCCTCTGACTACCACCTACTCGAAGTTTTGGTGCGTTCGTCGGGTCGCATCATGAGATCTCAGTTCGGGGCGAACCACTAGTTTTATATTATTTAATAGCAAGAATTTGACTGCCATCTCACCTGATGGAAAGTGAAGATGCAGTCTTAGGTGGAGCACGCTTATCTATAATCCACTTGTTCACTCTTTTCTTGAATATTCCTAAGTTATATCGTTCCGGAAATACAGACGACGGTAAAGTGTTCCACTCCTTGGCAGTTTGCACTAAGAAAGTGGAAGGAAAGCGCTTCGTGCGACAGTGTGGGATATCCACCATGAAGTGTGGTGGCACTTATCCGAGCGTCTAGTTGCCCGGAGGTAGAAGGGTGACGGGAGAATGAGATCGTGCAGTTCCGGCGCACACTCACCAAAATGTATTCGGTAGAACACCGATAAGCAGGCGATTCGTCTTCTGTGTTTGAGGCTATAGAGCCAGGAACAGCTGTTCACTGCCAATGAGTCTCCTAGCTCGCCGCTCAATAGAATCTAAGGCTTCAAGCTGGTACTTGGCAGAACCGTCCCATAGGTGGCAACAGAACTTAATGCACTATCGGACTTGTGCTTGATAAAGGTCCAGAAGCTGTCCTGGTGTGAAGTGCTGTGTGGAATATCAACCAATATTTACTTATTTAAGCTATATAACTAATGTATGTATGTATCTACATGTTGGCAATAAATAAATTTAAATCTAGTAATCACACGGATACCACTTCTACAATCTACATTCTTAGTATCGAGAAGCGCATTCGATCGAGTCGGTGACACCCACTCCATCTCAACTTGTCATCAAGCAATACCTTATTTTCACGCGATCTACGCGGGCAGCGCGACGCATATCATAATTTACATTCACGTTGCGCATGAGTCGGTCGTCTTTGATCTCCGTTACAATCGGCCGTAATTGATGATTGTGGCTGTGGACGGTGTAACCAATCGCAGGCGCGCGTTCTTGTTGTAGAAACTCGAAGTGCCTTGAGCTATGCATGATGTTTCTTGAAAACAAAGTAATAACTACAGCGACATAGTTTGCTGCATTGTTTTCATTTAATACTGTATATTAGCAGCGTTTTAATCTCTAAGCACGGTAGATATCCTCTCAGATCTCATAGTACCTACCTAGACACTCATAATATATGATCAAACGAACTTGCATAGTGAAGTTCGATCGATATTATATGAGTACGCTTCATTCGAAGTTATATACACCCTCCCACCACATAATGACGATCTGTCGCAGGCCGTATCGGGGTCTGTTTATGAAGCGACGAATTATAATTATATTAAATATGTTTAACTCCTAATATATAAGGTCATACTAAAGCCAATGGTATCCAGCTATGGGGATCAACCTGCAACTCCAATAAAATCATAATGCAAAGAGCCCAAAACAGTATCCTGAGAAACATATCTAATGCCCCATGGTTCCTTATGAACCGTGAGCTGCATAGCGAACTGAAAGTCAACACAATCAACGACGAAATAAAACTAACCTCAGCGAAATACAGAAAACGCTTGAACACACATCCTAAATACCTAGCTGCACAGCTCAGTACGACCAACTACTCCAAGAGGTTACGCAGACAGCACATCATGGAACTAGATGGGTTGACATGATGCCGAAGAAAAGGAGCAGCACTCGCTGGAGTGCACATTCTAAAAAACAAACGACCCACCACAAACCTGCTCATAGTCTGAAGACTGATCGCAGATAAATTAAAACAAAAAAAAAATATGTTTAATAGGAGAAGTCACACATACCCACATCCCACATTTTGCAGCACTTTGTATTCCAAACGACGTGACAAATGGCAAACCCCTCGCTGCTGCTAGAATACTAACTGGTTTCTTCACCATGTTTTCTTTTGACGATTGACAGCACTGGCATTGCACACATACATTTTTCGAAGAGAAAATACATGGAGCAGGATCGTATTTTAATAATACCGAAAACGGACGCATTGCTACCAACGTAAACCTTATCTCGGTATCTCGAGGGCCGAATCGCCCATAATTAAACTTTTCAATTAAGGTTTAAGGTTGTACACGTCATAAAACTCATTGAATCTGTCATGAAGACTTCATCACTAACCCTGGCCATTGGCCGTGAGCTCTCAAACACAAGGTTTTGGTATTATTTTGGAGCACAGTTACGGAGGTACGTTTTCATCCGTCGTGCGATGAGACAAGGATGACGAGTTTCTATACAAGGTGTTCCATACGTTGTGTATATAAACTTCAGGGGGCTAAAGTACCCATCAATATGAACAACTTTTTCTAAGGAACCAACACTGTGAACGCGAAAAAAAACAGCTGTTTCATACAAAAGTTCAATACCTACCAGGCTAAAATGTATGAAACAGCTGTTTTTTTTTCGCGTTCACAGTGTTGGTTCCTTAGAAAAAGTTGTTCATATTGATGGGTACTTTAGCCCCCTGAAGTTTATATACACAACTTATGGAACACCTTGTATAATCAATGTTTCTCACAATACGCAGATGGACAGTAAATTGCGATTTTGTTCTTGTCATGTCACTAGATTCTTTCGAAACAACTAAACCATATAAGAGTATATGAGTATACCTAGGTAACACTCTACGAATAAATAATCATTAATTCGTAGGTCATTATTAGTAGTAGGCCTTCATTATTTTCTTTGGCTCGTTTCTTAAACCCCGTAAAAAACTAACAGGTACTTACATGTTTATAAACTAACTTGCTGAATAAGCAGATACCCCTGCTGATGTTAAGTGGTAACCATCACCTATAATAAAGCATTGCCCCGTAAGCCTCGCACGAACGTGTAAGATGTACTACATACAAAATATGCTAAGCCTCATTCGCTTGTCATTTCACCGGCAACCGCACCCGTAAAACCAAGTTATCAGTCAGCGAAGATAATTTCGTACAGTTACTATAGATGGATCAAAAAGAGGTACTGAAATGGACTGCAGAAGCTAATCGGGTCCTTCCTCTCATCTGCATCCAAATCACCACCGGGGATGCTTGAACATTGCTGCCACCAACCCAAGGTCCTTCTCCGCTATTTTAAGGAGTTGGGCTGGCTGTGCTGAGGTTAGCAGGGGGACAATGCACAATACACCCCATTGCGGGACGTCCGTGCTGATCTCATTCCCCACCACGAGTTAGAATTAGAGATACTTAATTCCTTAGCCTGGTACTTTCACAAACTGTATAATAAGTGATATATAAATGGTCTCAGTGTAAACTTTTTAAGTCGCTACTGTATGTCGATGTGGCTATGGTTTTGCAAAAAAATAATTGCTTAAGACGTAATCACTTAAGCCTTACAGCCTCATGGATCCATTTTCCATTAGCCGCAACAAAACAATCTTTACAATCGGAAACTAGGCTAACGGATATGAAATCATGCTCGTCTCAAAACAAAAGCTGCAGTCGTGAGGCACCAAGCTGATTTGATATATTCTCTGCAGAGACGTAGGCACGAGCGTGCGTTTTGATTTATTAACCGTCAATGCGCGTACGCGTAAAGCGACTAGTTAGTGGCCCTGGTTTCACATGGATAACTGACTAGCCTTGCTGGAGTACTCTCGTGCGTAACTTGCCATCTTTTTTTTTATACAACTAGCTGATGGAACAAGCAGATGACCCACCTGATGTTAAGTGTCCATCACCTATAACAAAGCATTGCCTCGTAAGTCACGCATAATAGGAACGTGCCCTACGATGTACTGCCCTGCGTCCATCAACTTGATGCATACTGATGTTAAGCCTCATGTGCCTGTAATTATCTGCTTATTCTATCAGCAAGTAATATAAAAGTAATACTTTATTGGTGAAAAGTAATGATTTTTAGTAACAAAACTTCAAAGAGTATTATTAGTTAGGATAACATTTATTTTGTAGGCTTTATCAAAATGAATGGAGGCACATTTTCCTTGCAAGTCGAGCACAAAAACGTACCCTTTGATGCACTGCCCTGCGTCCATCAAGTTAGGTCATTTTAAGCCTCATGTGCTTGTAATTTCACCAGCCACCACACCCTTCAAACCGAAATTCGGTTGGGCGACAGAAATTGGCATGGTGCTAGTATTTCTCCGAATGATCCTTACACAAAGAGATCTACTATTCTTGCAAATGTTACCACAGCACACAACCTTTCCAAATTAGTTTTGTATAAAATACATTAGAAGACCAAGTAATATAAGCTACTTATGCAAACGAATCATACTTTGGGTTACAACATTCTTTATTTCTTATAACTGTAGAAGTTCCCATCTTTATCTATACACATAATAATCTATTTATACCATTTATAAATATTTACAGATAATTGATTGATTGTATAGCTCGATTGACAGGCTATAAATTCAGAATGTTGTTATACTGTTGATAAATACACCTGGATTCTTGATCGTGAAGCATGCTTTAAATATCAGCATTTCCAACACAAAAAGGTTCGAAAACTGAAGTTTGAATTTTGCAATATTTTTGTGGCTAGCGCTATAACGTACTTTATTCATTTTGATACTAGCTGTTAAATTGAATGAATACATGAATTTATGTATTTTTGACAGACACACTGTCATGTGCTTAGATTGCTTGCAAACTAGCTATTAATACTGACTAGTGGCCGCCCACGGCTTCACTCGCGTGGTTGTGATAACCTCCAAGTATCATCATCATAATCATAATTTCAGCCGTTGGATCATCACGTCGACTGCATTATATAAGTCTCTCTTATAGATTTCCAGCGCAGTATTTTTCGGAAATCAACGGTACCGCCTGCAACTTGTTTGAGCCAAAATTATATTTGAAGAACCTTTGTGATGTATTTTTTTTATTATTTTTATATTGTTTACAAAGGAAATCAAAAGATTTTTATGATATCCCAAAAGTTATTATGCGCCCCGTATCATTTCCCCCGCTCATTTCTTTGTAATTATGCAATATATTAATCGAGAACCTACTGGTTATACAAATCTTTTAGACTTTAAACCACTACTGTAATAATATTTAAGTAACTTTGTATCCTTAAATAAATAAAATAAAACATCAAGGGGAAGGTCATTCTATCTCGTTTTTTGTTACATTTTATAACAACATTCAGTGATTTTCAAGTTCAATAATTTTGAAATGTGCAAGCGAGAAGACGCCTAATGGTGGTCAGAGCTGTCATAAGCAATTTCTGCTGCGTCATCGCCTAAAACAATTGTCAAGCTAGTTCTTCTGACCCAATGACATGGTCATCTCATCATAAAGAACTTTTTTTTTTTTTTTTTTTTTTTTACTAAATTAGTTTAGCGCATGACATGCGGTACCCTAATATCATTACGATCTAGCCAGGTAGGCTAATGAGTAATTTTGTTTTGACTTAATTTTATACAAATAATATTAATAAGAATGTGTCCATTGGCACTTTTCTTACAGTCTCTACTTAAGGCGACACTTTGTTCTTGTGTTCATAAGAAGTAGCACTATCACTACACAATATTAGGTTTATCACTGCACTAACTCAAAAGGTTTGGTTCTTTTGAGTCTTCTCACTTTGTCTGTGTTGTCGAGGAGCTGGATGGCCTCGACGTTCACGTGGTGAAGAAGTCTTTTTTGGTGAGCTTCTGCGTATTTCTTAATTAATTTATCAACGAACTCAATCTGGAGGTCCCGGTGTAGGTCATCGTTTCTCACGTACCAAGGTGCATTGACAATACCTCTTAGTACTTTATTTTGAAATCGCTGTATTATTTGGATGTTGCTTTTAAAGGTACAGCCCCATAGCTGTATACCATACGTCCATACTGGCATCAGGACTTGTTTGTACAACAAAAGCTTGTTATGCACTGACAGAGCGGATTGCCTTCCAAGCAGCCAGTACATCCTTTTGTAGCGTAATTCTAACTCTTCTTTTTTCTTCTTGACATGTGCTTTCCAGCGCAGCTTCGCGTCAAGCGTCATACCTAGGTATTTTGCTGTGTTCTCGTATGGTATGATTTTATTGTTAATGAATACCGCACAGTACTGTTCTTTCTTGTTACTAAAGTTGATATGAACCGACTTGGATTCATTAAGCTTTATTCGCCATTTTATCGTCCAATCATGGATTTCATTTACAGCTGCTTGTACCTTTTCAGCGGCTTCTGCATGAGTGCTTCCGACAGCCATTATAGCAGTGTCATCAGCGAAGGTTGCAATGGTGTTATTTGGTAGCTCGGGGATGTCACTTGTGTAAAGAAGATACAGGACCGGGCCAAGTACGCTTCCTTGTGGCACCCCAGCTTTAATTTTTTTAAGTTCGGAGTAAGCATCTTCTTGCCTTATTCTAAAAACTCTATTGGATAAGTAAGATTCTATTAAATCTACGAATTCTGAAGGTAGTACTCTCCTCAGTTTCAGTAATAGCCCTTCATGCCATACCTTGTCAAATGCTTGAGCTACATCTAAAAAGACAGTAGAGCAGACTTTTTTTTCTTCGAGTGTTTTCTCAATGACATCTGTAATTCTGTGAACTTGATCAATTGTGGAATGCTGTTCTCGGAATCCAAATTGGTGATCTGGTATGATGTCTTTACTATCTATAAGTGGCTTAAGTCTTTTAAGAAACAACTTTTCAAATAGTTTTGATAACATAGGTAGCAGGGAAATCGGTCTGTAAGATGAGGTCTCATGTGGCGGTTTTCCTGGCTTGGCTATCATGATAACTTCGGCAACTTTCCATAAATCTGGTACACACTTTAGTCGGAGTGCTGCATTAATAAGGGTTGTCAGTTTGACTAGTGCTTTTCTTGGAAGGTTATGTAGTATTACTCCCGTTATGAGGTCAAACCCAGGAGATTTTTTTGGGTTTATGTGATGTTTTATTTCACTCCAGACTTCTCTGGGTGATACCAGCTTTATGGTTAGTGTGTCGTTACAAACTTCGTTTATCGTTGATTTATTGTTGGTTTGGGCTTCGTTAGGTTTAAATATTTCTTCTAGATGTTCTGCAAATCTTTTTGCTTTTTGTTCGTTGCTAACGGCCCACTTTCCAGGTCCTATATTAATTGGAGGAATAAGGGTAACGGGTCGTTTCATATTTTTTGTTGCCTTCCAGAGTGAGTAGTTTGTACTGCGGTCACTGGTGAGGTTTTGAAGATAACTTTCAGTTGACGCATCGTTAAAGAGATTAATTTTTCTTTTTAACTGTTTTGTGAGATTATTCAACTTATTTTTGTCTTGAGGAAATCTAGTTTGGTGCCAAACTTTTCTCTGTTTCCTTTTTTCATTTATAAGTTGTAAAATATCATACGGGTAGTTGTTACTGTTGGCCCTTTTCTTGTTTACTGGTGTATTGTTCCAGGCAACTTGTTGTATAAGTTTTGTAAAATTGTCTACTTCTAGGTTAAGTTGCTCTGGTGTTTTTAGTGGAATCTTAAGATTTATATTATAATCTAGTTCTGTCTTAAAACTCTCCCAATCAGTATACTTATTTACTAGGGTCAGAGTATTTTGCACTTGTAAAATTTGTTCACTTATTTCTAGATATATTGGAGAATGGTCAGAGTTCAGATCATAACTCTGTTTTATTTTTAAATAGTTACGAGATAGGTTTTTATAGATAAAAAAGTCTATCAAGTCTGGAATTTTGTTTGGATCACTTGGCCAGTATGTCGGTGAGCCAGTAGATATGACGTCTCCAGTTATCTGATTTATTGCTTTCATCAAATTACTCCCCTTTGTATTCGTTAGTCTGGAACCCCAATACGTGTTCTTGGCATTAAAGTCACCACCTAAGACGAATCTTTCGCCAAGCGTTTGAAAAAATCTTGAATATTTATCTACATCTATTGTATGTCGCGGTGGGCAGTATATGGCTGCTACCGTTAGAGAATATCGCTTTGTATTGACACAGACAGCTACAGACTGGATATCTGGCTCTTCATATTTACTCACTTCATAGTGTTTGATATTTTCTTTTACGATAACAGCACTACCTCCTCTTCCTTTGTTAGCAGGATGTAGAGCATGATAGACTTTATAGCCATTAAATGTAATGTGTGATTGTTTATTGAAATGTGTCTCCGATACGAGACACAAATCTATATTTTCTAAATCAAGGACTACCTGCAGTTCGTTTTGATGATTAAGTAGCCCATTGCAGTTCCAAGCCATGATTTTTAGCGTATAAATCATTGTTTGCTCTTAGGAACAGCAAGTTTGGTGCTGTTTTCTATTTTCCTCAATCGCTCATCAAAAGATGTCATGAATTTCAGAATTTCATCTAATTTGTTATTGTTGCTTGGCTCGTTGCGTTGCATAGCTAGTGTGTTTTTAGCAGTTGCTTGGGCGTATGATACAGATTTATGAGTAGTGTTGGCCGACGGAGTTCCTATGTTACTCTTGGAAGAGCTTTGAGGAATTACCTGCTGTTTAGTACTGAAGATTTGCCGCGTAGCTGGGGTTTTCTTCATGGTTTTGGTCCGCATCTTCTGCAATTCTTTGGCTATCATGCAGCCTCTGTAGTTTGATGGGTGCGCTTCTCCGCAATGCACACACTTTGGCTTCTCGTCTGCAGGTTTTTTACAGTCCTTGGTAAGGTGTTTACCTGTGCATTTAACACACCTTGCTTCTTTGGAGCAGTACTTCTGTGTATGGCCGTACACTTGGCATCTCTTGCACTGAGGGATCAGTTTGGTGGACCTCAGAGGTTGGATCTCAACCACGCACCCCAGTATATTTTTAATCTCATAAACTTTTTTAATGTCTTCTTCATTGCTGAAGGTGAGCATGAACATATTGAGTGGTTCTTTAGTTCTCCAGCTCAGTTTATTCACTGCTTCTTCAATCTTGTAGCCCTTTCCTTTAAGGTCCTCGATGATCCGATAAGGTTCACAAGTGGAAGGCAATTTCTTGACCATAACTCTTATAGGCCTCTCTAGCTTATTTTCATAAGAGTGCCAGGGGCAGCTACTCTCGCTCAAAATTTTTGTTAAAGCTCTGTACGCATCATCGTTAATGGCGTTCACTTTTACACTCTCACCGCTCAGTATCTTAATTCGAAAGGTACTAGCGGGCTGTTTTAATGACAAAGAGTCATAAAAATTTTGGTAGTTGTTCACCCCGTCCACTATAATTGGAGGGGGGGAAGGAACTGTCTTGGTTTTTTCTATAACTGGAACGTTAGTATTTCCTTGTGGTGAAAGAGTGGGTGACGTGTTCATTTTCCGCTTTTTCCTGGACTTCGCTCTTATCCACTCTGTCTCTCTTACTAAATCTTCTTCGTCCGTGGCATATTCAGCCTGTACTGAAGAAGTTTCCATTGTTGATGATGTTTTTGGAATGTTAGATTCTGCAACGCATTTGAGCTGCTGTTGAAGAACTTCTATTTGGTTCTTCATATTTTCCACAAGGCCCTGCAGCTTTTCCCGCTCTTGCTTTTCTTCTCTGAAGCGCTCATATGTTTTATTGTAGCGGTCATACAATGTATACTCCAGGTCTGTCCGCAGCAACACTGTAAATTCCTTATTTGGTGTATCCATTGTTAGGGCAAGTAGTGTCGCCTTAACAATATGATTAGTCGTCGATAGACATGCCTTACGCGACAAATAACTGGGTCATTGTCACAATCCGGCGGCACGTCCGCGGCGACGTTGTTATGATGCGTTTGCACTTTGCACTGTAGGTACCTACGCGAACGCGACGCGAGGGACACTACTGTTCTCGGCGAAAATCGAACGATCACTGATCATAAAGAACTGAATGAGTGTAATGTTTACAAACATCCTAACCTAGGCTAATGATGAACGACAGGGCGTGCTCGAAGGTAATCAGCGGGTCGTTGACCCCTGGTAATGACTGGTCGATGACGCTGCACGTAATGGGGCACGTGCGTACACTCACGGTGCTTCGATGGGAATTGGAACAGATGCAGGATTTTGCCAATAATTAGGTTGGTAGAAGGTATTACCAACGGTTTTTGTCGATCCTTTTTTTTACTCGATACGATGTACACACACACACACATAACATATACGGTGTATTATATCATCATGACCATGAGATATTATTCTGGGCTCGATTAAAATTAGGACGAATGCGGGCGTGAGGCCGCCTTAACTGAAAAACCGAGATGTAACCTATTTTTCAATCGTATACAAATATAAATGCGCGGTGCAGAAAAACGGAGTAAAATCATGTGTACCTGGTACTCTCGAGATGGGAAACGGAAAAAAGACAGGCCAACCTGGAGATGGGATGACGAGTTTGTCCAATCAATGAGAAAAACCTGGACAAGAGGTACTTACATTTCTCTTACGCTTACATTTCTCAAGTAGACCAAATTAATTTGTGCTCGGCCGAATTCAGAATTGAATTTGAATTATTTTTTAACTTGACATTTGAAGAGCGTGTGGCTATATGGCCTTCTTTATTCATCATCATCAGAGGTACCTCTTATTGTACGCTGTCTTTTTGCGCTCCTCAATCAGTCGCCACTCTGGCCAGTTCTGGCATTGCATTTCTCTAGCGCTGCAATTTGCCGCCATCTCGCTGTGGGCCTGAGTAAAAGCCACTCTTATATTCCCTAGGCCTATTCTATCAGCCCTTTGAAATGTTTTAAATTGATTGCTGCTAAATCAGGTTCAATACTAATTTAAATGCTCAACATCCATCATTGTGGGACATTCAGTTTTTATTGTTTTGAATTCATTGTGTCATTCCCAGCTCGAATGTTCACCAACTCAGAAACGGGCCGTTACTGAAACCACCCGATGGTTTGACATTATGCTGACAACTTACTTACCCAGTAAAGTGTTGAAATACATGGAATTTAAGGTTATAAAGTGAGTTTTGAGTGTTTTTTCCTGTATGAGAATGAAGTGTTAATGTATGAAATAAATGGCAATTTCATTAAACTTTATGATTAACTGGCTGCCATCCCTCGTAATTTCTAAGATCATTATGGTATTTTTTTCTTTACTGAGTTCATTAACAATTTCTACCACGTTTCTTTACGTTTCGTTTACGTTTCGTCTTTTTTTTGGTATTAAAAGTAGCTAATCCAATTATTTAGTTTTTAGTTTCATCCCTCGGTCCAATGGTTAGGACATGATTGAGTCAGCTCAGCATAAAATAAAATGTATTAATACATTAAAATAATAGCTGTTATTGTTGTATGCTGATTTCTTAGGATATGGACCAGAAACGTAACTTTCATATGTTGTCAGAAATAGGCCTATTTCGTAGTCTATCCAACTTCCTAAAATATAAATATATAAATGCAAAAAATACGATATTTTGATATACCATAAAACTACAGCCCACAAATACTGAGGACACTTTCGATTACCTTCTTTATACATTCGTTATTCTTCATTTCATATTTCTAGTCTCGTACAGCGCAGTAAAGTTATTTGCTAGGACGTCTTTCAAGGAGCCATTACGCCGGTTAATTTGTTGGTGCATATCAGCTCATATGCCGGATTTGTGGTACATCTCACACTGACTATCATTGAGACGTCAACTCAATGAAGACAAATACAATAAATTTTGGTAGCGTCGCTTTCAGAATATAAGTAATAAAATAAAGAAAACCTATTATACTAACTCGAAAAACTCATTCTGCCACTGCTCTGAAACGGTGAAGGAAAACATCGTGAGGAAACCAGTTAAGGCGAAGACAAGAGCTAATGTGACTCTCGCTCGCACGTTTCGACATATTGAAAGATATAAAATCACTAAACTCGTTTTCGAAAAATCGCAATCAACCATTTTGTGTGCAATCACATTGCACACAGTTTAGTAAAAAAATCATTTTGATCGATACAAGTTTTCCTACTTAAAAGTTTGTTTATGTACGAAAACTAGAAAGGCAAACTTTTGAGGAGGAAAACATGACTGTATCGATCAAAATGAAATTTTTACTAAACTGTGTGCAATGTGATTACACACAAAATGGTTGATTGCGATTTTTCGAAAATGAGTTTAGTTATTTTATATCTTTCAACATGTCGAAACGTGCGAGCGAGAAGTTGTTTCATAGTTGTCAGCCCCTTAATATTCTAACGACGGCGATGTGCTTGCAACCTGTCACGAATGGAATACCAACTACTGCAAAGGTGGGTATGTAACAAATGTATTGTTTAGACGTACCTCTGACTCCCCCTCTTCGACATTCTAAAAAATCTGAAGTTCAGACTTGGTACTGACTGAGGATATCTACCACGTGACTGGGGATCAAAGTCAGGTAGCTATTTCAGTTTTATTATGCTATCTTTTATCTATCTTCTATCTACACTAACTTATTCATCATCATCTTCATCAGCCTGAAGAAGTTCGCTGCTCGAGCTTCGTCGAGTCGAGCTCGTGTGCTGTCTTATAAATTTGATTATGTTTACCTTTTTCTGTATGCCTACGCCGCACTTAACTTCAATAATATATTATATTACATTGTAAAAGGATCATACAAAAGAACGGTAGGAACCAAGCCGTAAGTTTGTTGCCTGTTCTTCTAGGCTTTGGTCGCGTGGAACTGGCACCTAGAGTCACCTAGCTTTAAGACGTTTCAAAGTGATCCTTGTGATTTTATTGAATAAATACCTATTGACTTTGACTTTGACGTAGGCTTCCTTAATACATTTCAAAGAAGAAGTATTTCCTTCTGCTTCCACCGACTTCCCGTGATGTCAAAAACGACGTTAGCCTATCGGGTGGTGGGAAGTCCATTACCCAGTGGCTGTTGCTTCTGAGAGCTAAATAGCCTAACCATTGTTGCTTCAACTTACTGATATTCTGAGAGCTATGTCAGTGACCTTAGTGCGTACGGATTTCCTCATTTTTTTATTCAAACTACTATATTTTTATCATTTTTTGGCTTGAACTAACTGACGATCAGCTCGTTACGGGTAAGTACGTACTTTTTTGCGTACGCATTACGTCAGTGGCCTGGTATGATGGCTCTAAAAATAGTAATATTGTGCGTTGTTACTCATTAACAAATCAAGGTTCTAATAAACTCAACATAATATCAACTTACTACTACTAAAACAACTTGATGGATTTGGCTTAGTCTGTTTCTTGAACCCAACGAGGCAAACAACGAGGTTTTGGAGTATAATAATTATAGCAAATATTGAGCGAAAATATAAATTTGATCCGAACAAGTATTCTTATATGTATAAAATTTTGAATTACATAGTACGAATAAAAAAAATATAAATAGAGATAAAAATAAAAAAGTGAAAAAAGGTTTAGATAGACGGTTGGTTAGCTTCTTAAAATAAATGCTTACATTTTCAGTGACTAATACATGTGTAAGGCTCAAAAGGAGCCTCTTTGAGGCGCGCTCAAAACCTTTTCACCACACTGTTTCGAAAAAAAAACTAGTGACACGTCAAGAAGAAGAAGTGAATAGAATAAAATCAATTTTATTGTTAGTGTAGGGTGGCCCGTGTTGCTCTAAGGTGTAGCAAAGAGTTGTGTCATGCGTCTCGTTTCGCTCCATCGCATTCATCGTATATTGGTTCAATTGACATGTCCGTCTTCATGAAGGAAGTAGATACCATTCAACCTTAAAGTACTTCCTTTGAATTGTAACTAATTGAGAATAACTGCTTTACGTAGTCGTCGCGTTACTGCAATGTAGGTCGACACTGGCTTTTTGAATTGCATTGGTAACAAGGATCATACAAAAAAACGGTTACGGCAAAAAGCCGTAAGTTTGTTGCATGTTCTTCTAGGCTTTGGTCGCGGGGAACTGGCAGTCACCTAGCTTTAAGACGCTTCAAAGTGATCCTTGTGATTTTATTGAATAAATACCTTTTGACATTAACTTTGTCCACCAATACTTATTTATTTATTCAAAATCGAATCGGTCTTTATTCACTTCTATCATAGGTGAAACTAGCGCCAATTCCTCGCAACTCAATCACCCATTTCGAAGAAATAAATGAGAAACTGAATTCGTGTTTTTTCCAAAACGTAGACTAGAATGAATGACTGATTCTGCTTATGATAATGATAACATACTGTGCCACAACTTAAAGAACACTCGTACATACAAACTGTGATAACTATCTACACTAAAGACAAAAATATACGCGTATGTCTACCATATATAATTTTTAAGAAGTGTCGTCTTACTATAATACGACAAATCCATACGTCTATAATCGTATTCACGTAGATATAGAGAGAATGACTGGCACACAATCGGATATCAAGCGGCGCGACTGACATGTAAATCGTGATCGGGACTCGAACCCGCTACTACGGACTACCGGTGCCACTGCGCTGACTCAGCGCTTTCACGCACCTGCCGTTTAGCAGCCAAACTTTACTCAATCACCTTTAATCAATTTTGAGCTCTATCATCAATAGCAAAAGAACGCTTTTGGCCTAAAAAAGAATGAGAAAGGCTGTTTTGTATTCGAAAGTTGTGTGGTTGATTAAACTATCAATAAAGTTACGCTGACGATATAGATTCGTCTTACCTAATTATTGTCAACTGATCGACTGATTAAATTAAATTAAACTTTAGCTAAGTCACTTCACCTCTATTTTAATGAAAACCTATTCTAGACTTTTTGGCCTGTCAGGATAGTGTAAAAGCTACAGATACCACGATTTAATAAATAAAACCATTTTAGAACTATTTCAGAACTAGCTGGTGCCCGCGACTTCGTCAACGCAGGATTTGTATTTCGAGTAGCTTATATTAGCGTGGCGTAGTACATATAATTATGTGCAACTCTAGCGGTTTTGGCAGCGCACGCCAGAATAGCTCGCAGATGGTAGATTTAATCCTACTTACTTGACACTTATCGTCATATTTTGGACAATTCACACAATATCTTTATAAATTGTAGCCTATGTGTTATTCTGATGTATAAGCTATATTATTGTAAAGTTTCATTATAATCCATTCAGTAGTTTTTACGTGAAAGAGTAACAAACATCTATCCATCCATCCATTCATCCATCCATACTTACCAACTTTCACGTTTATCATATTAGTAGGATAATGAGAACGACATAGATTTACACGAAATAAATATGCCACAAAATATTTAGAATTTTTACTTCCATACAAATATTACTCTTTTCAATCTTAACACACAAAATCTTCTTGAAATATTTAGTCTAAAGTTATTATCCCAGGACAATACTCAAATGTTACCAACAGAGTGGGCCGGATGCTATTTTGCTGGTTTAGAATTCGCTATGTTCTTGAATCGGAAGCAAGAACAATAAATGAAATTAAACATAACATAAAAAGCTTTAGTTATGTATCAAGAAACAAACCCAACATAAGGTGTCAGGGCCGAATACCACCAACAGACCTTCGTCAAACGTTATCTACCGCATTATAATCATACCTGAGAACTCCAAAAAAGTATAATTTCTTGATCCTCTTAAAATCTTTTTAATACAGGATGAACTTTATTCATGATTTCTTCAAACAAATTTTCTGTGCTGGTAGTAAATTGAATATGAGGTTAAATATTAGGTACTTCCAGTGTTAAAATTTTTCGATTTATGAAATCAATCTATTTACTCTGAATAAATTTACCAAATTCAAAAGTCAAAGTCATTACCGTCGTTTGTTTTTCCTGACCACTACAATCTAAATCTCTTCAAGGCAAGAGTGAATAGGTGTCTTCTAGACCGTTCTGAGGGCTTATTACGAGTTTAGTGCCGATCGTCGATCGTTACGATACACCGAATTTTCTATGAAAATAAATCAACGGCATCTAGCGTATTCTTTGAGAAGCTATACGAATCAAAGAATACGCTAGATGCCGTTGATTTATTTTCATAGAAAATTCGGTGTATCGTAACGATGATCGTAACGATCGAAGATCGGCACCAAACTCGTTATAAGCCCTCTGCTCCAACGTCGACTATATCGTCGCTTACCATCAGGTGAGATTGTAGTCAAAGGACGGTTTATTAATTATAAAAAAAAAGGTATTTATTCAATAAAATCACAAGATCAATTTTAAACGTCTTAAAGCTAGGTGACTCTAGGTGCCAGTTCCACGCGACCAAAGCCTAGAAGAACAGGCAACAAACTTACTGCTTGGTTCCTACCGCTCTTTTGTATGATCCTTGTCACCATTTTATTCATTGGCATTTTAAGTATTGGTATGATCTAGTATTATGTTACAAGTTCATAAAGCTAATTATTTGCTCTTAGAGGATCTCAAAAAAACCATCGTGAGCATCAAATCCAGCATTTTTTTTTCTAACTAGCGACCCGCCCCGGCTTCGCACGGTTATTGTGGGTTATCCCTAAGAGATTATGCTTGTATTATGCATATAAACCTTCCTCTTGAATCACTCTTTCTATAAAAAAAAACCGCATCAAAATCCGTTGCGTATTTTTAAAGATTTAAGCATACATAGGGATATAGGGACAGAGAAAGCGACTTTGTTTTATACTATGTAGTGATGATGACCACCCAGATTTTATCTCTGAAAAATCCAAAATTCGCCAAAAACATTTCACCTCAATCTTTAAAATATATATCCCCACGTTCATTATCTTCAACTTCTCAGACATCCTTTTGAGACATCCTGTAGGAAAACGGAGATGATGTTTTTAATCTAAAGATTGACAGGTCGGTTCGTGGCCGCCCCTAAACCCGGTATCAGGTAGATGGTAGGGGCTTTGATTAAAAATATTTTAGCGAAAGTGATATTATCAGAAATCGTTCCTTTTCATTTCCCCCTATATTATTTATAACTTTTGAATCTGCTATCGCTTAAATTTTGGTACTATCTAATCTATATCTACCGTGCTTGTGGATCAAATGAATGAAACTGTTTAATCTAATGGAAACAATATAATAGCTTTTAAAATGTAAATGATTTTAATGACACCTACTACTACACTAACATAATTATATTGTATATAATAAGTATTATTACAGATACTAAATCATTAATAAAATCATTATCATTATCAATTTGGATCAGTCCAATATCCAACTCTCCAAGCGTGTTTCAGGATTTTTCAAATCGGCTTCTTATAGCGGTTTTAATGTCCACGCAAGTGAAGTTGCGTGATTCCTACTACCAGTACTGGTAATGGTAAGAATACCTAAGTAATATAGGCACGTACATAGATTTCGATGGTGAACGATTTTGTTACTACTAGCATCGGCCTTCCGCGTCCTTTACGATGACATTGATTCATCGGATGAGGGCCATACTATAACAGAGAATTATTTCGATATTTTTTCCAACTATGTGTTGTTCAAAGAGGGTTGCACGATTACTTCACGCTACATGAAACATGTATCAAAAATGTAATCAATATATTACAGACATCTCAACGAATGCACCCTCTGGCAGCCATTTCTCAAATTGAACATATTCAGAAGCGCATCGGACCCTCACAAAAAATATCCAACTAAAACCAACCCCCGAAATTATTTTAGTGAAAAGAAAAGAACTTAATACAGTCCCCACTCTACCTCGGCGCACCCCAGGGCTGGTTTGTGTGAGTGTATTGTGTGGCGCTTGTGTGAGTGTGCTCGGAACGTAGCGGCTGACAGCTCGGTACGGCTGTGAGAAAGTATCGTAAGTATTTAAGTTTGTTTTTATAAAGCTCACATTACACTTTTAAGAGTAGTAGAGCTCTTTGTGAAGGGCTCGTCCTGGGAAGTACAACCACCACGTCTTCTGCCGCCAAGCAGCGTTGCTGTGTTTCTGTTTGAAGAGGGTGGTTGCCGGTGTTATTACAGGCACATGTGGCTTAACATCTATATGCCTCAAGTTCATGGACGCAGGGCAGTGCATCGTAGGGCACATTCCTATCGTGCATGGCTTACGAGGCAACACTTTGTTATAGGTGATGATTACCACTTAACAACAGGTGGGCCATCTGCTTGTTCCGTCAGCTAGTTGTAAAAAAAAGGGTAGCTTTTCATAGATAATTATACATATAAAAAGGTGTACTGCTTGTTGAATCTGTCGTCATGCACTCACCGCTCAGCTTCTCCACTTAGTGAACATTTTGAACAACAAATAAAAAACTATGGACTGCTGTTGTACTACATTACATAATAAATAAATATTGGTGGACATTCCACGCAGCACTATCTAGAATCAAACTAAGCCAAAGCTTGTACCAGATAGCTGATATAATACATTATACTTTTTTTTGTAAATATATACTTATTATAATATATAATAACACCCACGGCTTACGGCGCAGAAGGCAGAGCTCTATCAAATGAGCTCTGAAGGCTGTCATATTTGTAATTCCACCCATGGGTTAAAAGATTGAATTTATAACTAATCATGCATTACGCCAAAAAAATTAAAACGTATTTGTTCCCTAAAGGTGGATATGCCTAAAGAAGGAAAAAATATGAAAAAAACAAGTGACTGTGATTTAAATTCAAAACTGACATAGCTAGAAGGTTTTATAAGCATAAAGATCAATGTGAGCATGACTGTTATTTCTTTCAAAAATATATCACCCTTTGAACCTTAAACTGGAACTTTACTTACCCTCTCCTGTACCCTCCGTGCCGTACTCGTCGGTCGACGACGTCGGGAAATCAACCCACACATCAGCACACACACACACGTCAGCACGTGTCGTGTATAAGTAGCTATATACTCTGTGGGGCATAAAAGCGCCGACTGACTGGCGGGCTATACTGTGAGGCTGTTGTGTGGATTTGTATTGAGGGCATGGGAAGACTTCTTTTGTTGGTGTTTCAGTGGAGTACGTATTTTCCTGGCCTGTGATTGGTCTGGATATTGAATTCTTGGATTCGAGTATTGAATATAACTTGAATTTACAGGCTGCAGTGTTTTTATTGAACTATAATCATTCATTTATTCACACCATAATTAGTTTTTATATAATAATATATTTTTTTGGAATAAAATTAGTGTAGAGTCCTTTGTGACACCGCCTTATGACATTAATAAAATCATGTCCATCCAAAGGTTGTCTGGAAGAGATCACTCATAGATAAGACCGCCCATTGTACTTAGCTGTAGTTTAAATAATTTCTTAAATGTTATGTTATCTTCTTGTGGTGTACAATAAAGAGTTTTCTATACAAGGTGTTCCAAAAATTGTGTATATAAACTTCAGGGGGCTAAAGTACCCATCAATATGAACATTTTTTTCTATGGAACCTACACTGTGAACGCGAAAAAAAAAACAGCTGTTTCATACATTTTAGCCAGGTAGGTATTGAACTTTTGTATGAAACAGCTGTTTTTTTTTCGCGTTCACAGTGTTGGTTCCTTAGAAAAGTTGTTCATATTGATACTTTATATCTACACTAATCTACACTAATATAATAAAGAGGAAACCTTTGTATTTTTGTATTTTTGTATTTTTGTATGTAACGAATAGGCTCAAAAACTACTGGTCCGATTTCAAAAATTCTTTCACCATTAGAATGCTACATTATCCCTAAGTAACATAGGCTATATTATATTTTCAAAAAAATCAGGGATCCTTATTAAAACTTCAATAATGTAACCCAAGGTGGAAAACAAAAACCTTACATCGCGTGCGCTGCGAAAACTATTGATGATAGAACAAAATAATGTACTACGATTTTGTAGAACACGTCATCATCTACAAAAAATGTCGCGACAGCATATGTCTAACTATTATACTTATGTCACAATAAGTGTTTTTTTATTATTAAAAATTAATTGAAATGCCGCCGCCAGAAAAGGGTCTTTATTTGTACCTTGGTATTAATCCTTATCCAAATAAATCATTTCATAATTAAGACGGTTTTAATACCTATAGATTACTTCTTAAATTTTTCAAATCGGACATTCCATTCAAAAGATATGACGAAATTAAAAATGTTAACGGGTCCACAATTCACGCGCGGGGTGCGATTTCACTCACTCAAGGAGAAGCGCGTGCAAATGTATGAAATAAGTAGACGCGAGGCTCGAACCCACGGTCTAAGTTTATCCTAAAATGTTCAAAAAATTTATGACCACCCATGCGAAGCTGGGACAGGCCGCTAGTACTTCATATGGGTACTTCAGCCCCCTGAAGTTTATATACACAATTTTTGGAACACCTTGTATAGAAAACTCTTTCTATAATTTTTTAAATTTGGAATTAAGAAAAAATGCGCATTTTTAATTGGGATAGGAACCTGAACCTTGTTTTAGGTTGAAAAATAATTTTGTTTATAGTAAAATGCTTACAAATTAGTGAGTTGGTTTCTGGAAATTCTGATTAGTCTATTTAATCTTGACTTTTATGATGGATTCCAAACCATGGTAGATTTAGGCTTGGTTGTGTGGAACTGGCATCTATCATCACCTAGCTTTAAGACGTAAATGATCCTTTTGATTCAAATTGAAATAATACCTGCCTTTTGACTATGTATTGATGCCTACGTGCTTAGGTATAAAAGTGATTCCATTTTATGTATCAACATAATAAAAGCAAGTCGCATTATAGCCTTTAAGTGTTTGATAATGACTTTAGTGTTAATTAAACTATTAAGGGCGAGCTTTACCAACTCAGAGTATCCGTCCGATAAAAATATTTCCGTCTCTACTTGAGAAAAATAGGCACATGATAATAATAATGATAATAATTACAAGCACATGAGGCTTAACATCTGTATGCCTCAAGTTGATGGACGCAGGGCATTGCAACGTAGGGCACGTTCCTATCGAGCGTGTCTTACGAGGTTATGCTTTGTTATAGGTGATGGTTTCCACATAACATCAGGTAGGCCATCTGTTAGTTCTATCAGCTAGTTGAATAAAAAAATAAAAATTTAGACATAAAATATTTTGTTGTTGGTAAACCTCTTAAACTTTTTATTTGTCACATTGATCTTTTAGAAATTACAGTACGAAAAATACAATAGTCCCCCAAAAAGCTCTTGACTTTCCCTACATTTCGTTCGTTAGTATCACGTACGATCGCAGCTCTCAGATCGAGTAAAGTATGGATTACATTCGCTCAGTCTTGAGCCACCCTTCTGAAGCCAAGTTATGATATTGTAGTATAAGGCATGAGAGAGAGCGATTTTGCTACATTATGGGCGACGAGACCAGTGCGAGCCCCTGGCCGGGCTAAGGCCGTGCTATCCGTTGAGTCCTTTAAGTAAAAAAATAGGGTTCAAATTCAATTGACGGCATAGCCCAGCACAGAGAAGCAGCGTTAGATATTGGTGAACTATCCACATAGCACTATCTAGCACCAAACTAAGCCAAAGCTTGTAATATGGAAACCAGATAGCTGATAATATACTTATAATATACTTTTTTTTTTGTAAATAGATAGAAAAGATAGAAAATACTTTATTGCACACAACTTAAGGATATAACAAAAAAACAGACTTAAAACTACAAAGTACAATGGGCGGTCTTATCGCTCAATAGCGATCTCTACCAGACAACCGTAAATACGTACTTATTATATTATATAACACCCAGACAGAGAACAAACATCTATGTTCATCACACAAAATATAAATAAAAAATAAAAAAAATATTGGGGGACATTCTACACAGCACTATCTCGCCCCAAACTAAGCCAAAGCTTGTGATATGGGAACCAGATAGCTGATATACTACTTAAATTGTTTTTTTTTTGTAAATATATACTTATAATATTATATAACACCCAGACAGAGAACAAACAAACATCTATGTTCATCACACAAATGTTTGTTCTCGGTGGGGATCGAACCCACGGCCTACGGCACAGAAGGTAGAGCTACTACCAACTGAGCTGTGAAGGCTGTCCAATATGTTTGTTCTCGGTGGGAATCGAACCCACGGCCTACGGCGCAGAAGGCAGAGCTACTACCAACTTAGTTGCGAAGGCTGTCTCGAAGAGATTACTCGCTACAACCTGTGAAAGCCACTGGGGGGTCCCAGTGACGGGTGTCACGCAGCGCTAAGTGTGGGCAGAATTGAATTGTTATCATACATTTTTGCAGAACATCATCAGAGACCGGAATAACGAGTTTCACTAGTTTTTTTTAATACAACTTGCAGGTAAAGCCGATGGCCCACCTGATGTTAAATGGTAACCATGACCTATAACAAAGCATTGCATCTTAAGTCATGATCGATGGGAACGTGCCCTACAATGCACTGCCTTGCGTCCATCAACTTGAGGCATACAGATGTTAAGCCTCATGTGCCTGCAATTTCACTAGCAACCAAACTCTTCAAACTGAAACACAGCGACGCTGTTTGGCGGCAGAAAAAAGTGTTTCACTTGTTCTCTTGTTGTTGTCTTTTTTTACCCTATTTTTTCAGGAAGTATGTGAACACTTTCAGTCCTAAAGGTAAACCAAGAAAACGTTATGTACCATGGGCGTAAGATATGCTTATCCACCTTAAGGGTGATTTTTCTGTAAAGTGACCGATTGCCATTGTTTTTAAAGACCAATAGGAGCTACGTATTTCGTGGAACTGGTCAAGTACTAAAAATGCCGCTTTATCTGATTGTAATAAAACTCTCTATTGGTCAAAATAGACAACAAAAAAAAGAAGGTGTGACCAGTAACCCAAAACCAACGCAAGGCAAAATTGTTTCAAACTGGATAGCTATATCTTACGCCGATGGTATTTGACCCAAAAACTTATGTAGGTACGACAAAAAACAATATCAACAGTAGGTAACTCCTCTTTAGGTTGTAAGTTACAAGTTGGTTCACTTGTAACTTGTACCACAACATTCATCCGCCATATTTATGTAGGGTGCGTAGGGTACGGGCACTCAGTCGAGATGTATTGAAATTTGTCGTCTCGGCGACGTGACTCCAAACTTCTCCCTTCAGTATCTGAAACTTGCTGACTGGTACACGAATGTTGCATCAGCAGCTTTTGCTTTTGGTATATTAGATTTGAGAAAAGTTAATTTAATTAGCAAGATAAAATAATAAACAGAGATTGTGATTTGTTCGATTAAAAAAAATGGGTTTGTTAAACCATTAAATCATTATCATTTCGGTTTTTAATAGATACAATGTTTTACATTATCTTCTTTCAAACATTTCCTAATGGAAATTCAGACAATTCCTGAACAAGTTGGTTTAAACAGGTTAGTACGAGTAATTTTTAAAAGATATAGATTTATATAAATAAATAAATATTGGTAAACCTACGTACCAGCTATACGCGACTAATATAACTAGTAGTTCGCCCCGAACTGAGATCTCGTGATGCAACCCGTCGAACGCATCAAAACTTTGAGCAGGTAGTAGTCAGAGGCAAGTCCAAACATTATCGTTGGACTTTTTTCTGACTACCGCTTACTAACTTGGTATGGTAACCAAGTTTCAACTCTATTGGCCTATTTATTGAAGAGTTCCGTTGAACAGACCTTGGCTCCATCATCAGACCTGGTCGTCGTCACCATTTTATGAGAACTGAGTACCTCCTTAATTTATTTCAAGAAAAAAAATTAAGAAAAAGCAAAGGAACTGGCCGACCAGTAGAAAAACCTTGATGTCAACAAAACTCTTAGAGATGGGAGCTCTTGGATCGCTGGTTATCTTAATTTTACTTTTTTTGTTTTATCTCAAAAACCGAGCGTCCAAAAAAAAATAAAAATTGTTTTGGAATGTCCAAACAAAGCCCTTTCATATGACATGTAACTTGATTTTTTTATGTAACTTTTTTTATTTTTGATCACTTAAAAAACCCCATATCTCAAAAACTCTTCATCCGATTTTACTCATATACTTACCAGTAAATTCCTCAAGTACAAGCTATCTACATATCAAATTTCATGCCGATCGGATCAACGGTTCTAAAGTTATCGCCAGACAAACATACATACATACATACATACATACATACATACATACATACATACATAAAATGCCAAATCGCCCAAGTTGAAACTAAGATCTTCGTTCGCTTCGCTCACTCGATCAATAAAATAATATAATATAGAAAACAATAGAAAAATAAAAAAGAATAGGTTTATATCTAGGCAAACTTAGTATTTTTTTCATCTCATACTAATTTGTAGTTATCTCATCATTTAGCGCGGAACAGATAAAACTCTAGATCATTTACAAAGGTCTATAAGTAGGGCTTGGTAAATATAATTCACCTGAGCTTATTCACCTAGGTGCATTGAATAAACTTTAGATAGCTGTTTCATGTGTTATTTGTACATTTTGAAGAACATATTTCTCGTATGCATTTTATGTTGGTAGAGCAGGTAGTTATATGTAATAACATTTTTTGCTCTATCACCATCAGGTATACTGCTGGCCATAGGCTTGATACCTAGAAAACTTTTTGGTGCCCTCTCTATCCATCGTCGTTGTCTTCGTGTCGTGTTACTAATAGTTCTTTCGAAATACTGTGGCGAAAGGATTTTAAGTGCGCCTCAAAGAGGCTCCTTTCGAGCACTTGACATATCTGTATTAGAACTTTTTAGGTTCTACAACATGCCGGTTTTCTAACGATGTTTGCCTTCACCGCTTGAGAGTATTGTGCACATATTTTTTTCAAAAGAAAAAGAACTGTTTTTGTTCCTACGATCTTAGGATTGGAAGGTAGGGCCGGTGCCACTAGACCACCAGTGCCTTCTCTATCCATCAACGTCCTGTGACTGCTGGTTCATCGGAGAAGTCATCCCAAGCTTCGTCTTCTGGTTCATTGTCATCATTCAAAAAGTATCATTCGGTTCTACGATATATTATTATATGGCCTTTTAATTTCTACTTCAACTACTTATTCTGAAAGTTCTTCCTCATTTCAGAAATTACAATTTAGTTACATAACATAAATTCAGTAAGAAATTTCTTGATTCTCACTTAAGAATCAACCACTAAACTAAAACTGATAATTTCGGCTGAGAGGTTCATCTAGTAGATTTTTACCAAGACAAATAACAACGAGAGTAGTCTGTAAACAAATGGAATAGTATACTTACTCGTATCTTATCCAGCGGTAATCTTCGCTCCACAGCCAAGACAAACGATTCCCCAAAGGCCTGCTATAAACAAAAGGCGGTAAAGTAAAAGGTGCTTCAGAGATCATTTGGCAGGTGAGTCCTGTGGGCTCAGGATCCCCTGGGGGCATTGTGGAAGTGCAGACTAGGCCCAGTGACTTGCGTTTGCGGAACTTTCTGCAAACAGCTATGGCTGTGCGCATGACTTGTGAAACTGGGTAGCAAGTCTTGGAGATTGAATAGAGTAAACCTTTTTTAGTTGGTTTAAAAACATCTTACCTATCATGTTTTCACAGTAAGATATGTGGTATAAATTAGTAGTTACGCAAGCAGGACTCGCCAGAGGCCAGTTGCGGAGTTAGGTATGGTCAATTGATCACAAAGTAGTTAAGAAATGAGAAACTTTTTAAAACCCATATAAAATAGGATGTAGAAATATCTTGATGCCTTCTACATTGTACTACTTACCCTATAGTCGGATTTGTGGTCGCGAGTACGAATAATAAAGTAAATAGATGTCTTCCAATCCAGATTGTATTATCGTCAGATTTGTTGTCTCTTGAGATTTGATTTGCTATCAAGTGTAATGTCGAGATTTGATTTGCTATCAAGTGTAAAGTGTAATGTGCATAATTTTGCTTATACCTATGGAACTATTGTCGTTATTATTTTTTACCGATTTAATCTTATGATTCATAGATGTTTTTTGATTTTGTTTTATGGTTTTTTAAAATTTGTATGAACAATGTATGTTACTTAGCCAATGTTAATCAATGTTTACCTAAAACTGACCTGTAACAAATCTGAAATAAATAAATAACTATGAACTACCTCTATAATGAGATTGTAGTTCATAAGCTTATTAATTGCAAAAAAAATGTTAAACATAACTAGTTAGTTAATATCTAATAAAGTAACATCATTTAGACCCATATACTTAAACGTAGAAAGGCTACCGTGGACTGGCTGTTTCCATAATTCCACTCATAGTGCGGAATGTAGGCGGTTTGCAAAAGCAATACCATATAATACAGAAATGTATATCTCATATGGTGATCCCAATTTGTTGCTAAATTCCAGATTTAAGCTTTTAAAATAGGAACAACCACAGCCACTTTGACCTTTGACTTGGTCCAGTGTATTCGAAAAGTCGAGAATTAATAAATGGCGACAGAATTTTTAAAGGATTATAAGTAAATAAACCCAAAAAAATAATATGACTTACGCTTGACTTCTACTTCAATTCGTACAACGGTAAAAATAGGATAATATGAAATTAAAGTGACAACAACATCCTCACAAAAAGACGGTAGTAAAATAAGCTACCAACTAATCCTACTGACAAAAGAGTCTCCAGAGACGTTTAAAATGCCTTCAAATATAATTTACGATCGGCATTTTCTTCTATGATGTATCTTCAAAAGCGTACGGTAGCATAATCCTGTTATTTGCATACAAATTTTACGACAATCACTCCTTTGTCTATTAAATTTTGCAAAATATTTAACCCTTTGACGCCTTCGCAAAACACTATTTTTTGCGGCGATCTTCTTCAAAGAATTTCTTAAATTGAAAGCTTTTTGACGTTGCAGTTTTTGCAGTTGTTTTTCTAGAAGTATCTATGCTTTTGTTTATGCTTGGTGACAAATGATTTAAAGTTCGATGGAGCTCTAATGATTGTATCTAGTTTAGACTATTACGTGTATGTGAGATTTTTTTTTATACCTACCCAATTCAAGTTAGTAATTGAAGTAGGTACCTACTTTTGTAAGATAAATAATGTGGTATAATACTTATTCTAGTAAACTATTTTACACTATACATGCTTTTTTATTTTTGATAGTTTTATAATAATAGAAAAATACTGCTAATTCGAATACCTAATATTTTTTTCAGCTGAATCTGATAATAGTTTGTTTAACTACACTCACTTTTTATACACAAATAATTATTAGACGCGAGAGAAGAAAAATTGATAGTGTTTATGGAGCTCAATGACAATGTATGACAAAGAGAAAAACAGTTCACCAGACCTTAAAAATCTAAAATTATGAAAACACAGTTCAAACGATGTTCGTTGTAGGTTCGATCGATAGCCTGTACAAAAGTAATGTCTGAGATAGCTTGCGTGCCGGCCACACAATGAGCCGCTGACGTTGATTGATGAACTCCATTGAACGAATACATTACGATTTTTGCTTTCATTTCGTTCGATACGAATGTCACAAGGTTATGATATCGATGCCAGTTACGAATGGATGTTGTGAGTGTAGGCGATGTACAGATCGGTGAAGCAAAATGTAAATAAATCATATATGGTTGATGCTGGACTAGTAACTGTAATAGGTTAGGTTAGCGTGGTATGGCAATATATAGAAGGGAAGAAATCTATTTTACGAAAAGAGTATTAGTTATGGATGTGCATAGTTTAAAAAAGAGAGGATGACCAAAGAAAAGATGGATGAGCTGTGGGAAATATGACATGGGTTAGAAAAGAGTGAGCAGCTAGATGACGAATGTCACAGAGTGGATGAAGAAACCTGTTGTGCCGAGCCAACTTAGCGATGCTGGACATTGAAAATTAGAAACCCTTCTCCAAGCTCTACGACATTGGCAAACTATTTTTGTGACTTCTGCCACCAATATCATATGTGATCCATCGATGGCTATCATATTATATCTACACAATCTACACTAATGTTATAAAGAGGAAAGATTTGTATTTTTGTATGTAACGAATAGGCTCAAAAACTACTGGTCCGATTTCAAAAATTCTTTCACTATTAGAATGCTAGATTATCCCTAAGAAACATAGGCTATATTATATTTTCAAAAAAATCAGGGATCCTTACTAAAGCTCTAATAATGTAACCCAAGGTGGAAAAAAAAAAAACCTTACATCGCGTGCGCTGCGAAAACTATTGATGATAGAACAAAATAATGTACTACAATTTTGTAGAACACGTCATCATCAACAAAAAATGTCGTAACAGCATATGTCTAACTATATAGTTATGTCACAATAAGTGTTCTTTTATTATAAAAATTTAATTGAAATGCCGCCGCTAGAAAAGGGTCTTTATTTGTACCTTGGTATTAATCCTTATCCAAATAAATCATATTTAAGACAATTTCAATACCTATAGATTACTTCTTAAATTTTTCAAATCGGACATTCCATTTAAAAGATATGACGAAATTAAAAATGTTAACGGGTCCACGGGTCACGCACGGGGTGCGATTTCACTCACTCAAGAAGGGCGTGCAAATGTATGAAATAAGTAGACGCTAGGCTCGAACCCACGGTCTAAGTTTATCCTAAAATGTTCAGAAAATTTATGACCACCCATGCAAAGCTGGGACAGGCCGCTAGTTGAGTTATAAATTGAAAACGAACTATATAGTTTTCATTGGTTGTAGCCAGGCAAGCTCAATGGCTAATAGTATAAATGCTAAATGTTTTGTTAACGTATCAAATAACTTAGAAAGCATTGAAATCATTACTATATTTATTGATTTTCATTCACAGATTTTCCTATTTTAGTTACAAAACAATTTCTCGTTCTAAAATTAGAATCCACATTTTGTACCTAAGCCTAAGTCATTGTCTACATCACATAAGTCTCGTACATAGATACTGTTATTATGTTATATTGAATATCTATTTTATAGTTATGTTTTATATACATTGCATATTTTGAAACAGAGTAATATACCTTACATACACAAAAATAGAAACGATTATTGACCAACCTTAGTGTCAGTCAAGCAAATATGCCCTCATTTGTAATACAAGTAAGCAATTACGTGAACGTACATGTTGGTAAAGTGATTGTAAACAATGCAAAGAATAACCCTTCTATAAGACACTTAGATACACCATTTAAGACGCAAATAGCTAGTTATAATTTAAACATAGACATAGATAAATTTCATTCAAGTGGTAACTACAAAACTGAAAATATTCTTCACAGTTTAAGAAAATTGCAATATAAAATATAAAGGTACTTGACAATGACTTCAAAGAAAACCGTCATAACACACAAGATGCAGTAGCCTATGCTTAATTAATCACACTTTTGACATTGTGGAGTTTTTACTTAACTACCCAAACATCAAATCTATGACTGGTTAATCTAAAAATACTTACACAACTTAAAAATAAATCTTAAATTATTTTTAATCACCAATTTTAAACACCTTATCGACACAAAGGAATGGTACGAATTTGAGAGTTCAATAATTAAAAATATAGTTTTTTCTTTACACGTCTAAAGATTATAAGGCAGTCAGACCGTAGTCTGATTTAATGACGGGCTGGTTGGCAGGGTTTATGCCAGTACCACAACCGGGGAGCGGAGAACCATGCATCGAGAGATTAGCAAGCATTGCTGGGTCCATGCCTCCGTGCAGTCCCATCATGTGCAAGTGATGCGGCGTCATACCATGCCCACTTGTCTGGTTCCCTGGGTGAGACATCGGACTTATCGAAGGGTCATGCGACAGATTTTGTTGTCCTCCCACACAGTGCAAGTCATTCATGATGTTATCCGTGACATTCTCTATACTATCCGGCCGTCCGTTATTATTCGATTTCTTCTTATCATTGTTATTTGTATTCTTATTTGATCTACTCTTTGGTGCTCCCTTAGCCGTTGTGATCACTCCGGCCGGATTAGTTTTTCTTCTAACGTTTTTGGTGTTGGGTAGTTTGTTGTCCTTCTTCCATTTCATTCTTCTGTTCTGGAACCAGATTTTGATTTGTCTCTCTGACAAGACTAGAGTGTGGGCTATTTCTATTCGTCTTCTTCTTGTAAGGTACCTATTGTAGTGAAATTCTTTCTCCAGCTCTAGTATTTGGTGTCGCGTGTAGGCTGTGCGCTGTCGTTTCGGTTCCATTCCGGGTTGGTATTGTCCATTTGCTGTAACAAAGCAAACACACTATGATTATAGTGAAAAATACACTTCTGACACGAAAATTCTGGCCGCGGTCTCATAATAAATTCATACCCACTCATAAAAGTTGGTAAACATAGTTTCTAAACATACGACTAGTAGCTTATTGCGTGCTGGCAGCGAGCACTCTGAATAATTTAAACAATACAGTCTAGGGCAAAAGTATATATAGGTGAACTGTATAGTACTTATGTTCATATACCTAGGGGTTAAAACATGTGGTCGCAGCGTAGTGTACGGCAGGCATAGCTGCGTGTGTTAATGAATGTGCATAATAATTACACTTGCTTGAACATGGGCTTCCTTTTTTCCTTTGATTAATTGTGGATAGTAAATTAGTTAGTTTTCAGACAACGTTGTAGATACGAGTGTGTGGACCGATGGTTATTGATCGAGATAAAGTGCACGTTCGTGGTCAACAGTTAACTTGATTATTATTACAGGTGTGTATGTAATTAGCATGTAACTTAATCAACCTAGAGATGACTTTTATGCAGAATTTATTATGAATGGCTTTAAAAATACTCTAGGTAAAATACGTAGGTACTGTAAGACAAAGTTGTCCTAAAGTCAAAGTTAGAAAAAGTAAGTCAAGTTTTATAAATTACCCAGATGTTTGAACTTAGCCCAAATGAATACTGATCTCACTGAAAAATTATTCTATGTTCATACAGAAATAGAGATTTTCAAAAATTACATCATTATTCTTACGCTGTCAGTGGTAGGTAATCGATCAAAAACATGATATAAAGATTGAGAGTTATTTTAGAACTTGTAGAGTAGAAAATTTTATTGAAGTTTTTATTTTAATAGTAACCAATTTTCCATATTAAAAACTCCAAAGACTGAAAAACATACGACATTCATACAAACGTATTCATACAAATAAAAAAACAAAGTCAAACATTTTACGAAGCTTTGAAAAAGGTTAACCGTTATGATTTTATTTTGGTAGAATAACCAAAAAGATCATGTCAGTTTTATTTTTCTTGATAATTATGTAATTTCTTTTCTTTAGTAGGAAATCGAATTATGGGTTGAACTAATGCAAAAACATATTATTATATGAAACATTTTATCATAATTAAATAACATTCATCGTTCAATAGATTAATGTCTAAACTTGTTAAAGAATGAATCATTGTTGGTGGATTCTAGCAATTCCTTTAATTTCCTTCGACGGAAATTGCCTTTGTACTCAATGTCTATGGAAAATTTTGATAAGTTACTTTGTTGAATGGTATTTGAACTAAAATGGGAGTATGTACTTAATGTAATATTTGAACGTACTTTAGACTACCCCCTTCATTCATCTTCAAAAGAACCTGAAGTTGGTACTTGGTACTAAGAAATATCTACTGTGCCTGGGGATCAAAGTAGTGAATCAGTTTTTTTTTATTACAACTAAGTATTTTGTATTTAATCAAGAACACAAGAACAAAGTGTCTTCGCCTTAAATAGAGACAGTAAGAAAACTTACTTTAAAAAACTAGGTCAGTGTTAAATTACCTATTAGCCATAATTATGGCTAGATTGTAATATTAGTAGAGTATGTTATAAAATAATAAAGTACACTATGAAAAAAAAAAAAAAAAACTTCTTCTTGATAGATTGATGATCACTAGTTTCTTTCAAAACAATGTCGTGAAAAGGTTTAAGTGCGCCTCAAAGAGTTTCCTTTCGAGCACTTAACACAATCATGTTTTAAGAACTAATGAACGCTTTAGGTTCTACGAATTGCCGGTTCCCTCACGTTTTCCTTCACCGTTTGAGAGTACTGGCACACTCAAACTATCTATATCAAGAACACTAGTATCTACAAGGTATATACTAGTGTTAAACAACGGCAAATAAAATGAAATTGAAGCTGATTATCAAGTTACTATAGACTTTGCACATATTAATATGGCACAAATTGTATCCATCAAGGGAGCCTTTTCAATCATAGCATCAACGAATCTCCAGAAGAGAATACAAATATCTATAATAATCAACATGTGAATTGTGAAAGACAATTCAAACCACACATGACTATGACTATCCCATTAAAAGAAAGAGACAAAGCGAAACCTCTAGGTCCGTCCAGGAATTCTTCGAGTGTCCGCGGTTTGGGCAGCGGCGTTGGAATGCGTGGTTGGAGGGAGAGCCCGAGATTTTCTTGACCAACTGACAGTGATAGGGGTATTTTGAACGCAGAAACCAATAGGTATCTTCAAAGAGATTACCAATTTTAGAACTGGCAACTTGACAAGTGCTCTATAGATTTGGCTTTTGTGATCTCAGAATTTGAATGACTCAATAAAAACGTGATCAATCATCACTAGATTGAATATCAGTACTTGCATGAAAAGACAAGTAGCTTATTATGGTCAGTCATGCAACAACTGATAAGATTTAGTTCAATCTTTTTAAAATCAAGAAGCTATAAAAATAATGGATGACCGAACAGCAGCATTCATCATCGGATGCAAAACACAAGAACCCGTTACGCTGCTACCAGACGCTTCGTTAGCCAGTATCATGTCATCAGGACGATGACAATCTAAATTGAACTACCTGCAACCGTGTGGTCTCATGAGCGATCTTACAATCTCCATCCCATCGACGCATGCTATCGACCTACCCGGTGGTCCCTCATTACTAACCCACGTATATTTACAGCTATTGTGCCTCAGTGAAAAATGCTGCTCAAATGACAGGTGACGATAAGAAAAATTCAAAATACACCTTCAGAAAACTTTGTCACAAACAGTGGCAGTCATAACTTTCCCTGGTGATCGATCAAAGAACCGGTCCGGAGGCGCTCTTGACCTGATGAATCGCTGCAAATACGTTATTCTGTCGTGTTCATTATAAAGGTTTTTTAGATAGCATTGGAGTCTCACTTTTGTAAACCTGTCACTGACCTTGATCATGTTTGAATACAAAATAATTTGCTTACAAAATGTTATGCATGGAATGAACTTCGAGTTTGTTGATACTATATTTTAGCTACCTGTTGTAAATTTATAAGACACATACATACATGTACGGCAAAGCAGAGGTACAGACGAAACTATCAGAAAGCTTATTTGTACGACCTGCCACTTTTTTTTTTTTTGGCATTGGCGATTGATTTGATTTCCCAATATCCTACTTAATTAACGAACTGAAATAATCTGTGATAGTCTAAATAAGTTGAAGTTGGGTAGCAATTTTTTAAACTAGCAGTTTGCTTACCTTCCACGATAATCGAATCAAGGCGAAGCACTTATACCTTTGAAGCTACATGAGCCAGATTTGTGATTCACTGACCGGCTCGGATTTCGCCCAATGACCTTTAACCTTCAAGAACTAAATTCAAATTGGCTAAACTTATTGTTACTCACACTAACCATTGAAACCTATTTCTTTGTCTATTTTCTTTGTAAATTATTTGTCACAGAGTAGATCTCGTTTTCTTCCGTTCTACATCATCAAGTGTAAATATTTTTCCCAGAATTTAAAATAAGGTAAGCCTTAGCTAAAGCTTTTTATCAATATCAATATATTTTTATCACAAAAAGAAGGATAATTAAACCTCTCGTTGTGCGTCGTCAATAAAATATTTATTAAAATATTAAAAAACCCCGACTGCCCAAACTAAAAGGATGGAAACAAGATTATGTTTTAAATTGTTCAGTATTGACGAATGATACAATTTAATATTCACAGGCAGTCGGAGGTTCGTGTATGTCCTAGCAGTATACAGACGCCTCCGACTGCCTGTGATTATTAAATTGTATATTCATTTCGCTTCACCGATTTGGATGTGGTTTTTTTAAACGATTTGTATGAATTTAGAGAAGGTTTTATAATAATTTTAGAATCACTCATGGTCTGGGTCGCTAAAGTGACTTAACGAATTTTGCGTTATGGTTTAGTCTTTGAATTTAACTTAAATGAAAAACAAATATATTATTTGAATTAACTCTATTACTCTCTTGATTTTGATACCCATATTGTGTAATGTTTTTTTTTCATGTCAAAGTCAAAAGGTATTTATTCAATAAAATCACAAGGATCACTTTGAACGTCTTAAAGCTAGGTGTGAGAACATTGTTCCTGCTTTCCTGCTCACCTAATTTTTTGAAACTTTTTGTACCCTAGAACACTCGGGCAGTCAGACTAATCTTTTGATACCACCCAGCCGTTTGGGTGCTACGTGGTAATAAAAAAAATATCGAAGGGTAGATACATAGATACACGCCAAACACATAACCCGGTGTGTCTTCGGCACTCGGTTAAAAACCGCGGTAAATGGACGCATAATTTTTGATGGAAGGTCTGTACAAACAACTATAATCATTCAAGACGGCTTATCAAAGACACAAAAACACAAAAGTATCGATAATCTCCAAACAAAATTCACTACCACAAACTCATTCGAAAGTCATAAAAATAAATGACGCTCATTAACATGAGCGTTGGGTCTCCTATTGTTGGTCTCCTTGCGTCTTAGGTCCTTTATAATGACAACACATTAGTAAAATGTCACAACACTTCAAAAGACACACGCCTCAAGTATCTCGCATTCGAAAACATCTCGAGTGATATTGATGGGTGGTGATTTGTTAATTCTTTTAGTGGATGTACCGCGAACATTTAAAACCATTTTGCGGTGGTGTATGACAATGGCGAATCAGGAGATATTAATGTGGTGGTATTAGTCTTGGATTCTGGAGAGATCATTGAAAAAATATTAAAGCTCTTATAGGTAAGGAAAGGTTTGAATGTATTGTTTGGAAACTACCTTCATCATTGTCTGGAAAATAACAAATTTTGCAAAAAATATGTTCATTTTTATCATCTTGTCTGAAAGAAATCGCTATAGTTGGCCTTTTTCAAACTGTTTCTCTTATTATTTATATCTGGCCAATATTTTCTTTAATCATATAAATTCATATTGATATAACTGTATGGCGGAGCGAAAAATAACAATTCAAGCCTTCCTATAGAAACATCTACATTATTTTTAGGACAACTACCTTAGAATTAAGAGTAGTAGAGCTCTTTGTGAAGGGCTCGTCCGGGGATGTACTACCTGATGATGGTTACTACTTAACATCAAGTGGGCTATATGCATGTTCCATCAACAAGTAGTATGCAGAATACAGACCGACCAAGCGAAAGCAAGTGAACAATAACAATCGAAATCAAGCAAACGCGTACGGACTTTTTAGCGAGATCGAGCTTTTGCGTGAAAGTGCCTTCGCTTAAATTCGATTGTACTCGCTCCTTTTTTTGGGTAACATTTTTTTAGACTATTTGTGATGGTTCAAGCAGATGGCCCACCTGATATTTAGAGGGAACCATCACCTATGACAAAACATTGCCTCGTATATCACGATAGGAACGTGCCCTACGATGCACTGTCTGGAAGAATATAGCCCATTATGCCAAAATATGAGGGAGGCCGACCTAAGTCCAGCAGAGATCTTGTTTTATTTTTTCATTTACTTATATGTTTTCCTAAAATCCCAGTTTTCAATCATAATCATGTTTTTCTGGAGAATCCGTTCAGTGCCAAACATCTAGCACTTCTGTATGCAGGGTGTAAAAATACAACTTCCTAAAACGGAAAAAACAGACCCCAAAAACCCTATAAACTTAATTCTTATACAAAATAGCTATATTTCAAAGGATCATCAGACTATGACCATTTTAAAGTTAGGTTCCACTATTCGCTTTATAATCTTAGAGTCAACTAGAACGATTTGGCATTTATTGTATACGTATGTATGTATGTATGTTTGTTGTTCCATAACTTTCGAACCGTTGGCGTTGATCCGATCCATGAAATTTAGTAAGTCTTGAGTTTCTTTAGCTTGTTCTTGAGAAATTTACTAGTAAGTACTGAGATCTCGTGATTCGACCCGACGAATGCATCATAACTTTGAGTAGGTCAGGGTCAAGTCCAAACATTATTTTTGGACTTTTTTCTGACTACCGCCTACTAACTAGGTATGGTAACCAAGTTTCAACTCTATTGTCCTATTTATTGAAGAGTTCCGTTGAACAGACCTTGGCTCCATCATCAGGTCTGGTCGTCGTCACCATTTTATGAGAACTGAGTACCTCCTTAATTTATTTCAAGAAAACAAATAAGAAAAAGCAAAGGAACTGGCCGACCAGTAGAAAAACCTTGATGTCAACGAAACTCTTAGAGATGGGAGCTCTTGGGTCGTTGGTTATCTTAATTTAACTTTTTTGTTGTATCTCAAAAACCGAGCGTCCCAGAGAAAAAGTAAAAAAGTTTTTGGAATGTCCAAATAAAGCCCTTTCATATGACATGCATCTTGATTTTTTTATGTAACTTTTTTTATTTTTGCGCCCTTAAAAAACCCCATATCTCAAAAACCCTTCATCCGATTTTACTCATATACTAACCAGTAAATTTCTCAAGTACAAGCTATCGACTTATCAAATTTCATGCAGACGGTTCTAAAGTTATCGCCAGACAAACATACATACATACATACATACATACATACATAAAATGCCAAATCGCCCAAGGTGAAACTAAGATCGTCGTTCGCTTCGCTCACTCGATCAATTAGGAACGCAAACAGCGATATGTATGGTTACATTGTAAAATATATTATGTTATTGTTTTAGACTAGTACATACGCCAATAACAGGCGGACACAACATTTTCACTAATACTTGACTTAAAACAAATACAACAAACTTATTACGAATTAACGGGTTATTAATAACATATGGGATTTTAACAGGGGGAAAAAATAAAAAAGTTACACAAAAATATCAAATTACATGTCATATAAAAATGCTTTGTTTGTACATTGCAAAACAATTTTTACTTTTTTACTAGGTTACCCGGTTTTTGAGATACAACGAAAAGTTTAAATATACATACATAGCCAATGACCCAAGATCTCTCATCTCTTAGTTACGTTAGTCATAGTTTTGGTCGTTCAGTTCCTTTACTTTTTCTTTATTATTTTTACCAAGATAGTTGGCGGTAGTCAGAAGCAAGTCTAAATATAATGTTTGGATTTGCTTTTGACTACCACTTGCCTTTGACTACCACCTACTTAAATTTTTAGAGCGTCTACCACTATTATTAATAAAATTAACATAATTGTATCAATTCAAAAAAAGTTTTAAAATTTATATTCGCTTTGTAGTCATCGATCGAGAAGCATGTTTTGCAGATATCCGGTTTATGTTGCCGAAGAAACAACGACATGGCTTTGATCCTCAGACACGGTAGATATCCTCAGATCTCTTCGTAGCAAGTACCTACTAGCTAAGATTGTTTAAAGACGATGTCAAAGTACGTCCAAATGTTATTATTTATGCACGGGGTAGCATTACCAATTTAACCTCACCAGGCAAGCAAGACTAATAATTGACATATTTCGTTTATTTTTGTTAATTCGTTCTTTTTATTTTATTTATATTCATCTGTTAACTTCTCTATTATGTGTTCCTTTCTAATGTGTGTGTTAAATAAACATTTTATTATTTAATTACAGGCACGTACCAACGTTTTGCATTAGTTGCTATAACAATTCGCGTTTTATACATAACTATGATTATGTATCTTAATTTTGGGCCCTGTACTATACTTTATCTACGGTGTTTCCCGAAATACCGAAAATGGTAGAAACATAAAGTGAGGTAGTAAAATAACCGGCGTCAGATAGATCATTATCATCACCAGCCTGAAGAATTCCTCTGCTGGGCGTAAAACTACCCTCATATAATTTGGATTTGGCTTGCTATAACTACCACGTTTGGCAGGTGGATTGGTGACCGTATACCGATTGGTGACCATAGCTTCATACTGAGTACGGATTCAAGAGATGCTGCTGCCAAAATCCTGTTGCCCTGGCGTGTTCTATCAGAGCCCCCGCAAACTGCAATCTTTTCTATCGGCCTATATTTACTATAGTTTCTATGGGTTGGGCAGCTAGTGCATTTTGTGGCCGATAGTGCATCGTCGTAGAGGACTTGCATACATCTTCATACTGATTAAAAGCTTGACCAAACTGTCAGCAGAAATTTCAAGAGTAGTAGAGCTCTTTGTGAAGGGTCGCCTTTTTCTCCCGCCAAGCAGCGTTGCTGTGTTTCGGTTTTAAGAATGTGGTTGCCGGTGTAATTACAGGCACATGAGGCTTAACATCTGTATGCCTCAAATTGATGGACGCAGGGCAGTGCATCGTAGGGCACGTTCCTTTTGTACGTGACTTACTAGGCAATGCTTTGTTACAGGTGATGGTTACCACTTAACATCAGGTGGGCTATCTGCTTGTTCCATCAGCTGGTTGTATAATACAAATTCTGCAGTCTGAGGGAGCTCTTATCACCTCCTACAACCTTCGAGGTGATGAACGGGTCCTTTTTCTATGCTAGAGCGATAACTGCTAAATAGACAGATGTCCTTGTCCAATTAGTACCTACTCTCGTTCTCGGAACCATCTTTTTACACCCTGTATACTAAGGGAAGGTTTGTAAGGTAATCTAGAAATTACCAGATGTATTGGTGAACTCCAACCTACTGCTTTTGTTAAATCATTTTGGAATCAATCGAATAAATTAAAAAGACCTTCCAGGCTTAATAAATGAACAATTTGTTAACTTACCGACGCCAGCAACATGAATCTTCTTCATCCACGGATAAATGACCCTGTCGTTGTTATCCGAACAAATTGAAGAGTCATCATCTTCAACGGGCGGACTGTCCAAAAGCAACCTCTCTTCATCTAGCTCCGACGCCGATGGGGACCCTTCTCTTCCCAACGCATGGAGCTTCCGCCCTGCTGGTGCGGCTTCCTCAATATGCCTCTCAAGCCGTAATCCCAGCTCGGCCAGACCTGGAGTAACTTCGTTCTGGACGTATCCATGGTCCGCGTCAGAAGGATGCGAAGCCTCCGGCGGCCGCGGCGGTGGCGCCACAGGTGGATGCTGCGGCAAAGGATGGTAGTACCCTCCGTACCCATAACCTGTTCCTATCTGCACTGGCGCGTACTGATGCTGGTACCCGTACTGAAGATGCTGATGCTGGTAGTATTCGCCTGGTGGTATGTAGTCCGCTTGGCTGTACTCCTCGGAAGGTGGGAACTTGGGATCCGGCTGCGGTTGGTACCCACCGTTCATGAGGAAGGAACTCATGGTGGGCGTGGTCGAGTCGGCGCATCACCTTCTACACAACACGCCTAATATGGCCGCCATTCAAGATATACCATTTTTTTATATCTGGCTTATTGCGAAACAGTACATAGGTCTTTTAGATATCGTACTTTTGCAATTTCTCTTTTAGCGTAGAAGAACACATGTAGGTACAATAGCGTGTTAAATCTAAAATCTGGTATGATGTTATAGTAGTTATTTCTACAAAATACTATAAATGGATCTTTTGAGTGAGTAAAATTCTTACTTGAGTTATATTTTGAGTAATCTACAGATAGTTTTTTGATCACGTGGATTAATGTTCGTTGCTCAAACGCAATAAATCTGTTATAGTTTCAAGATCAACAAAGCCTAGAGTCATTTTAGTGTACTTAGCTTCTTTTACTGTAGCATTCACAAGTCTTTACACCCACAATATAATACATATAAATTCGTTTTGTTTTTCAGCACTCTGTTCACTTGTTTCTTTGCGTATAACCTTAAAAATCAATAGCACTAAAGTATGTTCATGCACTAAAATCACTCGATTTTTAATGTTTTATTGCAAAGTCATTTGATTTATCACATTTTAATCATAAACAATGAAGCAAACGCGCACATTTCTGCAGCGACATTTTGAGACAATATACACTGCCCAACCAGCCAGCGCACTCTGTCACTTTAAGGACTCCTATACATGTTCATCAATTTTTACATACCACCTTCCATTTTTAAGGCGGAGCTGTTCTTCAGCTGTCTTATCCACAACTACACATTCCAAACTAAACCTTACGTCCATCACACTACAGTCTTTTATCCCCTGTTGCTCCGTACAAAAGCACCAAGCCGCAACATCGGCGGTCCCTTTTCCACTCACACAGGACAGCGCAGGTCAAAATGAAACAGATGTATAAGTTATTATTTAAAGCCGCTCGAATTTTTATACATCCATCTCATTCTATCAAGTGAGCTTTTGCATTGGAGTGTGAGAGAACGCGTTTTATACAAAGCTTATTTTAGTAGAGATTAAGAAGCTGTTTAGTAATAATACAGAATGAACATGGTCTCTGTTCGTAACGACACGGGTGTTTTAAATATTTAATATGCAATTTCCTTTATTTTTCATTATTTTAATGGACGACAAGTGAGATATAATTATGTAGGAATTAATAGTGTTTGATACACTCCGTGTAAATGCAATTTAATGGTTATTGTCATTTGTATGATTTTATAAGTAGGTGATGCTAAATTGTATTCTAAACTACACAAAATTTGTCAAAGACCCTTTTTTGTTCACATTTTCTTGTTAAAAAAAATACATCTAAAATGATATTCAACTGAATTTAAATATTTTCGTCTGTATTATTAGTAACAATTTAAAATCACTTTAAATATTTTTTTGTAATATTGGTTTTCTTACGGTGTTAGAAATAAAATTGTACAGTCGCTTACAGTAAGACGGTAACACTTCTTAATTAAATTACGTCATTACTTTTATTTTAAAGTTTGGTAAATAATAATATACCATTTCCAGATGTGATTATAAGGTTATGGCAGATCTACCAGACGTGTACACATATATACTGAGATACGCATCAGACTATACACTACTCGCTTTTATGTCCTTGTAGTAAGCGTCGTTTTTCTTTGGCATTGTGTAGCTTGATCTTAAATAATAAAGAATATTTAAAAAAATGTTTAAACCCTAATGAAGGTTACTATATTATACTTTACTGGTATGAAAACTTTAAAAAAAATCCTAGATACCAATATAGTAGATACAAATATTTTATCATAGACGACCTTATTTATATCAAAGAAAACAATATAACCCATAAACAATGCCATTGAGTGTAGGTAATCTCCAATAATCCTGACATTTTGATAGGTAAGTTGTTATTAAGCCTCAATTTCCTACAAAGCGGTTACCACCATATTACGATCAACAAGAAAAATAATATTTTGTATCTCTAATACTATAAGAATCAAAGTCCTGACTGACTGACTGACTGACTGACTGACTGACTGACTGACTGACTGACTGACATATAGACAACGCACAGCCTAAACCGCTGGTCCTAGAGACTTGAAATTTGGGGAGTACATAGGTCTTATGGCGTAGAGGTGTACTAAGAAGGGATTTTTGGAAATTCAACCCCTAAGGGTGTGAAAAGGGATGAAAACGTTTGTATGAAAAATAGTATTCCTTGAACCTACAAACTTGAAACTTGGAATACATGTACTTCAAGGCTAAAAAATAGGAAAGGCATATTTTTTTTTTAAACTACCCTTAATAAGTGTGCAAAGGGATGTAAAAGTTTGTATGGGACTTTTTTGACCGCTGGTCCTAGAAACTTAAAATTTGGGGATTTCATAGGTCTTAAGGCGTAGAGGTGTACTAAGAAGGGTTTTTTGGATATTCAACCCCTAAGGGTGTAAAAAGGGATGAAAACGTTTGTATGAAAATGAGTATTCCTTGAACCTACAAACTTGAAACTTGGAGTACATGTACTTCAAGGCTAAAAAATAGGAAAAGCATATTTAGTTTTTTAAAACTACCCTTAATAAGTGTACAAAGGGTTGTAAAAGTTTATATGGGAGTTTTTTGACCGCTGGTCCTAGAGACTTGAAATTTGAAGAGTACATAGATCTTATGGCGTAGAGGTGTACTAAGAAAGGATTTTTGGAAATTCAACCCCTAAGGGTGTAAAAAGGGTTGAAATCGTTGGTATGAAAAATTATATTCCTGGAACCTACAAACTTGAAACTTGAAGTAGATGTACTCCAAGGCTAAAAAATTGGAAAATAATTTTTAGTTTTTTAAAACTACCCTTAAAAAGTGTGCAAAGGGATGTAAAAGTTTGTATGGGACTTTTTTGACCGCTGGTCCTAGAGACTTGAAATTTGAACAGTACATAGGTCTTATGGCGTAGAGGTGTACTAAGAAGGGATTTTTGGAAATTCAACCCCTAAGGGTGTGAAAAGGGATGAAAACGTTTGTATGAAAATGAGTATTCCTTGAACCTACAAACTTGAAACTTGGAGTACATGTACTTCAAGGCTAAAAAATAGGAAAAGCATATTTAGTTTTTTAAAACTACCCTTAAAAAGTGTGCAAAGGGATGTAAAAGTTTGTATGGGACTTTTTTGACCGCTGGTCCTAGAGACTTGAAATTTGAACAGTACATAGGTCTTATGGCGTAGAGGTGTACTAAGAAGGGATTTTTGGAAATTCAACCCCTAAGGGTGTGAAAAGGGATGAAAACGTTTGTATGAAAAATAGTATTCCTTGAACCTACAAACTTGAAACTTGGAGTACATGTACTTCAAGGCTAAAAAATAGGAAAGGCATTTTTAGTTTTTTAAAACTACCCTTAATAAGTGTGCAAAGGGATGTAAAAGTTTGTATGGGACTTTTTTGACCGCTGGTCCTAGAAACTTGGAATTTGGGGATTTCATAGGTCTTAAGGCGTAGAGGTGTACTAAGAAGGGTTTTTTGGATATTCAACCCCTAAGGGTGTAAAAAGGGATGAAAACGTTTGTATGAAAATGAGTATTCCTTGAACCTACAAACTTGAAACTTGGAGTACATGTACTTCAAGGCTAAAAAATAGGAAAAGCATATTTAGTTTTTTAAAACTACCCTTAATAAGTGTACAAAGGGTTGTAAAAGTTTGTATGGGAGTTTTTTGACCGCTGGTCCTAGAGACTTGAAATTTGAAGAGTACATAGATCTTATGGCGTAGAGGTGTACTAAGAAGGGACTTTTGGAAATTCAACCCCTAAGGGTGTAAACAGGGTTAAAAACGTTGGTATGAAAAATTGTTTTCCTTGAACCTACAAACTTGAAACTTGAAGTAGATGTACTTCAAGGCTAAAAAATAGGAAAAGCATTTTTAGTTTTTTAAAACTACCCTTAGATGCGTCAATGTTTGTAAGGGATATTCTAAAAACGGGAACCTTGAGTTGGTACGAGGAGATCTGAGGGTATCTACCGTGCCTGGGCATCAAAGTCGTGAAGCTGTTTCGTTTCGTTTGTTTTTGGGATAGACACTAGGAACAAATGAGTACATATTTTCCGTGTAAGGTTGTCTTTGTTGTATTTGCCATGTTTGTGCTAAGCTCACCTGTACCTACCTACCTACCTAATATAGGTAATTTATTTATTTATTTATAATGAACGTCTATAGGCATCTCTTATACCTACGTAGGTATTTAAAATCCTACCCTAATAATATACAAATCAATGCGAAAGTTACGATGTTTGGATGTTTGTGGCTCAATCACGGCTCACTGCAATATATTTCGGCACCACTTCAACGCGTGCGAAGCCGCGGGAAGCCACTAGTAACAGAATAAATTTTATAACAAGTAGGTACAGCAATAACTAAAAAACAAAAGCCGGGTGTTAAAATAAGTGTTTTTAAGAGTATCGAGCTCTTTGTAAAGGGCTCTTCCGGATACTACTACCACCATGCCTATTTCTACTGCCAAGCAGCGTTGCTGTGTTTTGGTTTGAAGGGTGTGGGTACTGATGAAATTACAGGCACATGAAGCTTAAAACCTGTATGCCTCGACACAGGCACAACGGTCCTATCATGCGTGACTTGCGAAGAATTGCTTTGTTAGAGGTGATGGTTACCACTTAATACCAGGTTGGCCATCTACCTATTCCATCTGCATATAGTATTGAAAAAACATCTAGGTATGTTCTATTTCCATCGCACAGTATATCTTTGTTATGGAAATCAAGTACCCAACCTGCAACGCAGAAAACAGAGCTGTGGAGGCTGGTTAACTTTTAACTTCACAGCTCAGTTGGTATTTCACAGACAGCCTTCACAGCTCAGTTGGTAGTAGTTCTGCCTTTTGTGCCTTAGCCCGTGGGTTCGATTCCCACCGAGAACAAATATTTGTGTGATGAACATAGATGTTTGTTCTCTGTCTGGGTGTTATTATATATTACTAGCGGCCTGTCCCAGCTTCGCATGGGTGGTCATACATTTTTTGAACATTTTAGGATAAACTTAGACCGTGGGTTCGAGCCTCGCGTCTGCACATTTCATACATATGCAGCGCCCTTCTCCTTGAGCGAGTGAAATCGCACCCCGTGCGTGACCCGTGGACCCGTTAACATTTTTAATTTCGTCATATCTTTTGAATGGAATGTCCGGTTTGAAAAATTTTAGAAGTAATCTATAGGTATTGAAACCGTCTTAATTATGAAATGATTTATTTGGATAAGGATTAATACCAAGGTACAAATAAAGACCCTTTTCTAGCGGCGGCATTTCAATTATTTTTTTATAATAAAAGAACACTTATTGTGACATAACTATAATAGTTATGTCACAATAAGAGACATATGCTGTCGCGACATTTTTTGTAGATAATGTCGTGTTCTACAAAATTGTAGTACATTATATTGTTCTATCATCAATAGTTTTCGCAGCGCATGCGATGTAAAGTTTTTGTTTTCCACCTTGGGTTACATTATTAGAGTTTCAGTAAGGATCCCTGATTTTTTTGAAAATATAATATAGCCTATGTTACTCAAGGATAATGTAGCATTCTTATGGTGAAAGAATTTTTGAAATCGGACCAGTAGTTTTTGAGCCTATTCGTTACATACAAAAATACAAATCTTTCCTCTTTATAATATTAGTGTACATGTAGATAAGTATGTATTTACAAAAAAAGCAAGTCTTTTATTATATCAGCTATCTGATTCCCATAATACAAGCTTTGGCTTAGTTTGGGACTATCTATAGAGGTAGTGCTGTGTGGAAAGTCCACCAATATTTATTTATAAAAAAAAACTTAAATTACCGTTCTTGGCTGCATGTCTGCATACTCTTTGTTGCAAATTTTTAAGCCACAAACAGATTATTAAAAAATCATAAGTTGGTTTTAGGGGGGGCAGTTAGAAGTCCGTCTAAAAATTACGTTTGGAACATACCCACATATCCCATACGTGGTTGCTTGCCCATCACCACTTGAGTTGGTACTAGTTACTAAAAGGAGGATCTAAATCCGAATGGATATTCTACTGTATCTGGGGATCAAAGTCCTAAAGCTGTCTCTGTTTCTTACATTTAAAATATTGTAAAGTTACGTTCACCGCTATATCAAGTCACACACACGGAGAATCGTGAGCCAAAGCCTCAACAAAAACAAAAGTCAATCCACAAGTCATGGTACAGCCTATCATGAAGTAAGCGAGTAATAAGTCGCTAATACCGATAGCGTCCGACAAGGGAGCCGACAAACAAACAAGAATGCTCGGTGATTTTATTGAATTAGACGGTCACAATAGTACGAACGCGGCCATCCCACAATATGCTGACTCACGGCTTCCAACCGGCTGCAGATACAAAAGGTGGTAACACCCGATCAATGGTTGTTTGATCAATAAATAGATGTGCTTCTTTTTGGTGCGGTATGTCTAGGTGCCGGGAGAATATTGGTGTGTAAAACTAAACTAAATAGTCTGATGATTGTAGTCAGTTTATTTTTTGTTATATAACATCAGATCAATGGTAGTTTGATCAATAAATAGATGTGCTTTTTTATGTCGGTATGCGGTGCCGGAAGAATATTGGTGTATAAAACTAAACTAAATAGTCTGATGATTGTAACCAGTTTATTTTTTGATAACACCCGATCAATGGTTGTTTGATCAATAAATAGATGTGCTTCTTTTTGGTGCGGTATGTCTACGTGCTGGGAAAATATTGGTGTATAAAACTAAACTAAATAGTCTGATGATTGTAACCAGTTTATTTTTTGGTATATAACATCAGATCAATGGAAGTTTAATAACTTGCTTGGTTGCGATTTTTAAAAACTTGTTTCGCCGATATTATATTTTCTAAAATTCTGAAAAGTGCGAGTAAGACATTTTTTTACAGTTGTAGGTCTAACGCTAGTAGCGATATCATTTTTTAAGATGAACTCTCCATTACAAAAACGCTATTACAATTTAAGAATCTACAAATTCATTATTATTGTATTACAGGTTATTTAAAACCTGTCTCGAGCGTCCCTTGCGAAGTACTGACATACCTATGCATAGGTATCTCGTGCCTACCATAAGTCCTACTGTAACACCACACTTTGTAAAGGAAAATAAACACATTTTTGAATTTAGAATTCTTTGCAATTTTTTTGACAGAAAAGTTATTTTACCTAACTTGTATTGATAATCACCCAGTTCCAACGAAAATGAAGACACTCAAATACGAACTTTCTAGAAAGTTTTGCGTTCCAGTCGTTTTTTACTTCAACTGCTTGCCAGCTTGTTCCAGAGCAAACTTAATCCAAGTTTAATGAACAATACGACAGGCCCTTAATCAAACTTTGGATTTCCTTGCTTTACTGCTCTACTATTATCAACTGTAACTGCTAGAAGTTACGATTCATAATCGTTTGTTCTGCAAATACCTTTTAGGTTATTTCGTTCTCAGCTGGAGAAAAACCTATTTAGCTGACTTTGATCGCATTATTTGTTTTGTTTTATCTTATTTTTAAATGAATTGAAAATATTCTGAAAATGTGATGTTTATAAAAAAAAGTGTCGTTCATTCGAGAATCTATAGGTTTTGCAATTTTTATTTTCCAAATCCCTGGAAAGACCACCTGAAAAGTCAATCTCCCTCAGAAACTCAAAAAGTTAAATTGACTTCAAGTTCCAAATTATATGATGTTCTTGCCCAAAATTCTTCGAACTTATATCATTCGTGAACAGTATTCTTGCAAAACATATAATTTTAAATTTCGCAGTGATCCCTCGTGATGTGTAGGGGATTGGATAGCCAATTTTCTTTAATGGCGGGTTTCGTTGCCTATCTTTGTTGGGTCGAGTGCCGACGTTTTTTACATTCGCCCCTCCCAAAGTTGAAGCATGTTTGAATCTAAAATTTATGGGGTTCTTACATATACAAACGTAGCTACGAGATGGGAGTTATTACTCGTATATTGGTTTTTCAACATATGGACGTATGAATAGTGCTCGAAAGGAACCTCCTTGAGGCGCACTTAAAATCCTTTCACCACACTGTTTCGAAAAAACTAGTGACACGACAAGAAGAAGAACATATGGATGTATGACGATAATGTTTTGACGTAATTTTACAGGGAAACATAAAGGAAACTGGTAAAAGCATGGTGATAATATAAAATAAATAAAACTATTATTAGAAATCAATCACATCGTCTGAATAGATGACATCTGGACCGTCCGGCTTCAACGACAGTTACATTATCGCTTACCATCAGGTGAGATTGTAGTCAAAAACGGTCTATTCATTGTAAAAAGAAAATGTATTGATTCTTGGAAGTGATCAAGAAAAGAAAAAGTCTAAGTTATCATTGTTATTTATGGTTAATATATTAAAAGTAGGTAACCGACAAAATGACAATTTGTGTGATGTTTTTAAGTGTTTTTAAATAAAATTAGAAAGAAAGAAGAAGAAACATTAATGCCGTAAAAAACAAAATCAAAATCAAAATTTTTTGATGCCGACTATACTTTCCAGTGACTCACTGACTGTCTTAAATTTGGCTCATTACTTACATTCATCACGAATTTGTATATTATATGCTTTCTAAGCTGAACTGTGGTTGTCACAATATTTACGACCAAATATTTCACGAGTTTTGACTTCATTAAAAGAAACTCCAGCTTCAGTCTCTGAGTAATGCTACCCGACATAAAAATACTACTTCCATCCCTGTTTTTCTTCAAGTCTAAAGTAGAGACGGACTTATTTTAATCTGGCGGATTATCTTTGCGTACATCTTTATTTATTTGCTACATAAACATTCAAAACCAAGCCAGAGTTTAACGAAAATACGAAAATTAAAACTCAGACTTGGGGTACAGTAAAAAAAAAGCAAATAAATAAACGAATTCGCTATGATGAATACGCATATGGTCAAGAGCGGATTTAGGAGGGGGCGCACGGGGGCACGTGCCCCCCCAGACGGTAAGTCAAAGTCAAAATGTATTTATTCAATAAAATCACAAGGATCACTTTGAAACGTCTTAAAGCTAGGTGACTCTAGGTGCCAGTTCTACGCGACCAAAGCCTAGAAGACTGGGTACTTTTGTATACTGTGGAGATTCCATCACAATAGCATACTTAGAAGAAAATCAAATCATCAGATCACCTGGATCCGCCCTTGCACATGGTCTCGCCAGAGCTGTCCTCAAGCCTCAAACCAAAACACCCACATATCCTGCTGTTCACGCACACTCAAAGCCACGCACAAGTTTTTGACGCACGTCATCGTATGTCATACGTTTGGCAGTTGACAGCATGCGCCCTCCACGCTCTCCGAATGACGTCACTTGTGCGAGAACGTAATTATGGCAAACCAATGAACATAGATATAAGAAGAAAAAGCAATTAAGGTTTTACAGGTTTATTCAGAAAGACCAGACCTATTAAATTAGATTATTAGACCTTTAAAAAATCCAGAGCTAAAATTATGTATTTCTTTAAAGGCCATCGTAAAAAGCTTTACTCGTGTTGGTAGTTGCCCCAACCGTACAGTGACGTAACGTTTCAAAACATACGACTAAGATATTACTAGTTATGGATTTTAAGGCAACGACAAGAGCTAATGTGACTCTCGCTCGCACGTTTCGACATGTTGAAAGATATAAAATCGCTAAACTCATTTTTGAAAAATCGCAATCAACCATTTTGTTTGCAATCACATTGCACACAGTTTATTAAAAACTTTACTAGTTTTCGTACATAAGCAAACTTTTAAGTAGTAAAACTTGTATTGATCCTAATTAATTTTTTACTAAACTGTGTGCAATGTGATTACACACAAAATGGTTGATTGCGATTTTTCTAAAACACGTTTAGTGATTTTATATCTTTCAACATGTCGAAACGTGAGAGCGTCGCCTTAAGGAGATGTCTACCGTGCTTGGGGATTGGTGACTCTGCAGTTTAATTTCATGTTAATGCAGCTTACGATTTACCGCTTGTAAGCTATTCTTTTTCTTCTCTTTGTCTTCACTCGTTTCTTTCGAGACAGTGTGGTGATAGTATTTTAAGTGCGCCTCGATGAAGCTCCTTTTGAGCACTTGACACAGTGTTTTTATAAGCTTTTTAATATCGAAGAATATTGTATATTTTTTTTATTAGGTGTATTTTTAAATATCTTAAACTCTAGATGCCCTTATTTCCCCTCGACTTATATTTTGCCATCTTTATGTGTATGTGTCTGACAAAAACGTCAAATGTTACAGCGCCGGGGGAAAACGTTTGGTATTCTTAACTAGCGCAGACAGGTCCTATCTCCAGGTTTTCTGCATGGAAATTTGTGCCATAAAGCTATTTAAAGAAGGTTGGATCTTGCTTGGGATGAGGATGGCGATTAAAGTTATTCACAGATGAATGAGCAAGTCTTTCATTAATCAGTGAACAGTCGCGACAGTGCAACGTCGTGGTACAATTTTTTTCCTCTTTCGCCCTTAGATTGGATATTGGACACGATTTCCTTGAAAACTTGGCAGAGACTGGGTGGTCGGTACAGTTAATCAATATAGAGCAGGATTTCATTTATTTTCTTGCTGAGTTGATTTAAAATAGGCGTATTTAAGAGTAGTAGAGCTCTTTGTGAAGAGCTCGTCCCGGGAAGTACTACCACCACACCTTTTTCTGCCGCCAAGCAGCAATGCTGTGTTTCGGTTTGAAGAGTGTGGTTGCCGGTGTAATTACAGGCACATGAGGCTTAACATCTGTATGCCTCAAGCTGATGGACGCAGGGCAGTGCATCGTAGGGCACGTTCCTATCGTGCGTGACTTACGAGGCAATGCTTTGTTATAGGTGATGGTTACCACTTAACATCAGGTGGGCCATCTGCTTGTTCCATCAGCTGGTGGTATAAAAAAAAAAAAAAAAAAAGGTTGTTATGAAGAAAGACGAAGGAAGAAATGGAGCGCTACATTACCCATGTAGTAGGTAGCAGTGCATTTTTGTGTTCACTTATATTTTCCATGGAAAGATTATAAGAGCAGGCTTCAAATTTGACATCAGTTTGACATTATTTTTACCACAGTTCCCGTATTTTTTTTTTAAGTTTCCCAATGTGAAATCTTAATATTATACTCGTACCTTTTTGTCAGTGGGGCGTTCTCGTTTCAAGATCAAAAAATTAAATTGAAATGAAATGAAATTTATTGAGTACCATAACATTGTTCACTGTTATAGGTATACCAAAAATTTCAAAATGAGGCCATGCCATCTTTTCTCGCGGTATCTTTTGATTATAGATTCGTTTCAAGATTTGACCAAAACCGGAATTTAATTCTAAAAGTTCCATTAGTCTGTAACTTACGTGCTTTTCCTATCAACCATAAAAGAACCCTAAATTTACATTTCAATGTATAACTTAACATGCGAGGGATATCACAAAATCTCAAATAGAATTCCTTTTATCTCACCCTCGGTCACTCCGCACTCTATCCCGCGAATTATCCCTCCGGGCGATGGGAGGGTGGTGTGTTTTGCTGGCGATTTTTATTTAAACTGCATGGAGGAATCCATTTATAACGCATGGAAATATATAGCTATACACAGGGTGTATGTTTATTAGGTTATAGGTATTGCGTGTGTGCGGGATACAGATTGGAAAGAAATATGTTAGACACCTTTTTGATGTGATGTTTGGGTCTGTTCAAAGAATCTTATAATATTTTTGATAAAGAGATTTATTTATTGAAGAAACGAATAAATTTGATGCCTCACAGCTCAGTTGGTTGAGGTTGGCCTTATGCATTGTAGGTTGTGGATTCAACTCCCACCAAAGACAAATAATTCTGTGAAGTTTTTTTTTTTTTTTGAGAGTGTATGGAATGTATTTTGTTGTATAAACAACGTTACGGCTTTGCTTAAATTAATAAAAAAAATATATAGCCCTTGTGGCTTACCTACTTAGATACCTCATATATATTCCAATTTCATTATCATTCCTGGACAATCGCATTATTGTTAATCGCAAATGTCAAAGTAATGCATGCAAATATAAAAACAGTATGAAAGCGCATTCCTCTACGATCGATCTGCATCTAATACTCTAATCGATCAAATAAGTGACTGCTACATTATTCTTAAATAAACTTCAATTTCACGGTTCTACGATGGTAACTTTCTACTGCCTGATCGAGATAGATTGCCCAGAAAATTGCACGAATCACCGTAAATATTTTGACACAATCCGAGCATCGTATGACGAAACAATCGCATTCGAAATTCAAACATTGAACGCTTTCATTTCTTTGAAGGGAACGTTCAAAACTTAATATCTGAGTTGGACGTTTGATAGATCGGTCTCAAGGGTGTGTTTGGGCGTTTGGGCTGTTCGGAAGCAAACAGTAGCTACAGTAGCTACGCTTGACAATAGTAGAGACAACGTCACTTAGAACTCGATAAGATTGTCGGAAAAAGGTTCTTTACAACGCTCAAATTTCTCAAAATGACAATTATAACCTTAGTTCCTATACATATTTTGGTTCCCTATTTTAACAAGCTTTTTGCTTAAACGACTAGATTTATGTGATGTTTTGTTGATGAGTTTTTTTTATTCAACTAGGTAATGGAACAAGCCGATGGCCTACCTGATGTTAAGTGGTAACCATCACCTATAACAAAGCATTGCCTCGTAAGTTACGCACAATAGGAACGTGCCCTACGATGCACTGCCCTGCGTCCATCAATTTGAGGCATACAGATGTTAAGCCTCATGTGCCTGTAATTACACCGGCAACCACGCTTTTCAAACCGAAACACAGCAACGCTAATAACGCTGATTGTTGTAAGTTTTAAAATAAGGTAATATGTAAATGATATTAGTGCAATTTGCTTTGCATTTACATAATGAAGTTGTGCGTAGTTTGAGACTAGATAGTGCTTTGTGGAATGTCCACAAATGCTTGTAATTTATGAAAAAAAATTTAAAAAAAAAATTGGTGGACATTCCACACAGCACTATGATCTTGCCCCAAACTTAGCCAAAGCCTGTGTTATGGAAACCAGATAGCTGATATACTACTTATTTTTATATACATAATTATAATTGATCGAGTGAGCGAAGCGAACGAAGATTCTAGTTTCAACTTGGGCGATTTGGCATTTTATGTATGTATGTATGTATGTATGTTTGTCTGGCCATAACTTTCGAACCGTTGATCCGATCTGCATGAAATTTGATAAGACGACAGCTTGTACTTGAGAAATTTACTGGTAAGTATATGAGTAAAATCGGATGAAGGGTTTTTAAGATATGAGGTTTTTTAAGGGGGCAAAAATAAAAAAAGTTACTTAAAAAAATCAAGTTACATGTCATACGAAAGGGCTATGTTTGGATATTCCAAAACAATTTTTACTTTTTTTCTGGGACGCTCGGTTTTTGAGATACAACAAAAAAAAAAAATTAAGATAACCAGCGACCCAAGAGCTCCCATCTCTAAGAGTTTTGTTGGCATCAAGGTTTTTCTACTGGTCGGCCAGTTACTTTGCTTTTTCTTATTTTTTTTTCTTGAAATAAATTAAGGAGGTACTCAGTTCTCATAAAATGGTGACAACGACCAGGTCTGATGATGGAGCCAAGGTCTGTTCAACGGAACTCTTCAATAAATAGGCCAATAGAGTTGAAACTTGGTTACCGTACCAAGTTAGTAGGCGGTAGTCAGAAAAAAGTATGCCTTTGACTACCACCTACTCAAAGTTTTGGTGCGTTCGTCGGGTCGCATCACGAGATCTCAGTTCGGGGCGAACAACTAGTGTATGTATGTATGTATGTATGTATGTATGTATGTATGTATGTATGTATGTATGTATGTATGTATGTTTGTCTGGCCATAACTTTCGAACCGTTGATCCGATCTGCATGAAATTTGATAAGACGACAGCTTGTACTTGAGAAATTTACTGGTAAGTATATGAGTAAAATCGGATGAAGGGTTTTTAAGATATGGGGTTTTTTAAGGGAGCAAAAATAAAAAAAGTGACTTAAAAAAATCAAGTTACATGTCATACGAAAGGACTTTGTTTGGACATTCCAAAACAATTTTTACTTTTTTTCTGGGACGCTCAGTTTTTGAGATACAACAAAAAAGTTAAATTAAGATAACCAGCGACCCAAGAGCTCCCATCTCTAAGAGTTTCGTTGGCATCAAGGTTTTTCTACTGGTCGTTCAGTTCCTTTGCTTTTTCTTATTTTTTTTTTCTTGAAATAAATTAAGGAGGTAATCAGTTCTCATAAAATGGTGACAACGACCAGCTCTGATGATGGAGCCAAGGTCTGTTCAACGGAACTCTTCAATAAATAGGCCAATAGAGTTGAAAATTGGTTACCGTACCAAGTTAGTAAGCGGTAGTCAGAAAAAAGTCCAAACATAATATTTGGACTTGCCATTGACTACCACCTACTCAAAGTTTTTGTGCGTTCGTCGGGTCGCATCACGAGATCTCAGTTCGGGGCGAACTACTAGTATTATATATAACACCCAGACAGAGAACAAACATCTATGTTCATCACACAAATGTTTGTTCTCGGTGGGGATCGAACCCACGGCCTACGCCGCAGAAGGCAGAGCTACTACCAACTGAGCTGGAAGGCTGTCAAATCTCTCCGTTTTTCCGCAGATTCGCAAATTAGTTTCGCTTATGCATTAGCACGGAGTTGCATCACTAAATGTGTCTTCGCAAAAACCTTCCCCGTCCTCGGTGACAAATGGTTGTACCGAAACAGAGGATTTCGAAAAAGTACCGCCAAACGCTTTTGGACAGAAACACTATCTCGAAGAAATGTAATTGAGAGCTTTGAAAATGCCGAAAGGTTTTCAAACTCAACTACATCATTATCATCAGTCTGTAGGAGTCCACTGGATCCTCTTCTCCATGTTTTTCAGAGTAGTAGAGCTCTTTGTGAAGGGCTCGTCCGGGGAAGTACTACCACCACGCCTTTTTCTGCCGCCAAGCAGCAACGCTGTGTTTCGGTTTGAAGAGTGTGGTTGCCGGTGTAATTACAGACACATGGAGGCTTAGAATATGTATGCCTCAAGTTGATGGACGCAGGGCAGTGCATCGTAGGGCACGTTCCTATAGTGCGTGACTTACGAGGCAATGCTTTGTTATAGGTGATGGTTACCACTTAACATTAGCTGGGTCATTTGCTTGTTCCATCAGCTAGTAGTTTAAAAAAAAGTTTTTTAGGAAAATTCGATTTGATTTTGACTCTTCGATCTTTAGCGATTTTCTTACGAAACTTTTAAAACATCGCATTTTTCTTTGCTTGCTTGCTGTGTAAACATTTATTTATAATCCATAAACATTTAAAAAAAAATATGAAAAAAAATTCACTAGTAGAAGTATTTACAGCAAGTACATACGAGTAATACACAGTTGAGCTATTCATTTATTTATTTATATAATTAGTACTGTACGCAGACCAATTACACTAATTACCAACTAATTCTAATTAAAGAATTAATGATATAAAAATTCAAATAAGGATTAACAAAATTTCAAGTTCAGCTATCTGCAGACCATTGCAAAAAATCTAGAGCTAGCTCAATGGATACAAATCAGTACCAGTCTCTCTCTCTCTCTTGTCGTGTCACTAGTTTCCTTCAAAACAGTGTAGTGAAAGGATTTTAAGTGCGCCTCAAGAGGCTCCTTTCGAGCACTTGACATATGTTATAGAACTTTTTAGGTTCTATGACATGCCGGTTTCCTCATGATGTTTTTCTTCACCGTTTGAGAGTACTGGCATTGTGCACATACATTTTTGAACAGAAAAACTCATTGGTGCACGACCGGTTTCGAACCCACGACCTTAGGATCGGAAGACGGGGCCGCTACCACTAGACCACCAGTGCTCTCAATCAGTACCAGTACCAAGTACGAACCCCAGATTCTTTGAGGATGTCTAAGAGGGGTAGTCAGAGGTACGTCCAAACATTACATTTAGCACATACACTTTGCATATTAGACAATGTTTTAATACCCAACACTTCAGTAAGAATCCACTAAAACGGAACAAAGACCCGGGTACTAAGCCGATCCCCGAGAAAAATAGTAGGAAGTCCATTAATATCTGTCACAGAGGCTCCTTGTTAAATGCATACAATACTGAAGCTTTTTAGAAGACTTACAATGGGGACTTGGCTAAATTAAAAGTTTTTCGATACGCGAGTGCGACATTGCACGGAACTGGAGGACTGGTAATTATTGTTGTACCGTTGGCAAAACAATTAGTACCGAGTCTACTGCACAAATATTTGCGAAGTAGTTCGTCCGGGAAAGTACAGTGTACCTTTTTCTGCTGCTAAGCGGTGATGCTTGTATTGTTGTGTTCCGATTTAAGGGAGTAATTACGCCTTTCTGCCGCCAAGCAGCGTTGCTGTGTTTTGCTTCGAAGAGGCATGCAGATGTTAAGCCTCATTTGCCTGTAATTACACCGGCAACCACACTCTTCAAACCGAAGCACTGTAACGCTGCTTGGCGGTAGAAAAAGACGCGGTGGGTAGTACTTCCCCGGACGAGCCCTTCACAAGCTACTTGTTGTGTAATTTTCAGCTGAACCATCTGGTAACGACGTTCGTACTAACAATTTATTGTACGTTCACCTTACCGAAGGTAATAAAGAAAGCGAAACCGAAACGAACCGAAGTTATAACATAAAAAGTACAATGGGCAGCATTATCGCAGTAGCTATTTCTCTCAGGCTCTTAGAGTTTTTTATTAAATCAGAACCAAGTAAAAAATTGGGTTTTATTGGGCCATAATTATGAGCTGACAATGATGATGATTATAAAACAGTGTATCGGATAATTCACACTATTTTGCGAACCGTACAACATAAGTTCGTACGTCAACTGCCACAGGTCTGTAAAGACACATTTGAGCGGAAAAAAATCAAAATTAATGATTTAGTTGGCAGCTAGTAGGGCACGGTATACCTTTCATGGTCCTACGCTTCGCTTCATTTTGTTATTTGCCTTTAGCTGGTTTTGAAAGAAGTTCCGGGCTTCGAATTAGAACTACTGTGACCTTTCAGCAACTAGAGTTTTCCTCTAAAAATAATGCTTTGAATTCAAGTAGGTGACTTCTATGGTGCTGTGACTGACTTAGGCAATCGATTATCGGCTTAATTTTTTTAAGAGTAGTAGAACTGTTTGTATAGCTCGTCCGGGGAAGTAATACCACCACGCCTTTTTCTGCCGCCAAGCAGCGTTGCTGTGTTTCGGTTTGAAGAGTGTGGTTGCCGGTGTAATTACAGGCACATGAGGCTTAACATCTGTATGGATCAAGTTGATGGACGCAGGGCAGTGCATCGTAGGGCAAATTCCTATTGTGCGTGACTTACGAGGCAATGCTTTGTTATAGGTGATGGTTACCACTTAACATCAGTTGGGCCATCTGCTTGTTCCATCGGCTAGTTGAATAAAAAAAATATAAAAAAAATGTTTTAATTTCCACGACGAGTTAATGACTAAATTATCTGCTAAGGGTGTTGTGGTGTATTTTGCATTGAGATGTATGTTTTTTTATAGATTGCTGTGTTTCGGTTTGAAGAGTGTGGTTGCCGGTGTAATTACAGGCACATGAGGTTTAACATCCGTATGCCTCAAGTTTATGGACGCAGGGCAGAGCATCGTAGGGCACGTTCCTATCGTGCGTGACTTTAGGACTTAAGGTACTTCTTGGTAATAGAACAATCAGATGGCCCACCGGATGTTAAGTTTTAACCATCAGCACGTATAATTTAATATGTATAGGTCCAATAAAATATCATATAATCCGTAAGTGACTACACCGCCGTCAATTCTGATTAGTTTTTATTCTTCCAAGTTTGCCTGGAAGAGATCGCTCTCAGCGATAAGGTCGCTTGTTTTACCTTAATGTATGCTTTAACCCTGTGCTATGTTTCTGTGTGGTGAGCAATAAAGAGTTATCTATCTATATATCTATAACAAAGCTTTCCTCCGTAATTTTAACTTCAATGACTTTGAGAAAATCACCTGGTAAAGTCAAAGTCAAAAGGTATTGAATCACAAGAATCACTTTGAAGCGTCTTAAAGCTAGGTGATACTATGTACCAGTACCACGCAAACAGAATCACTCAATCCGTTTTTCAAAATCGTTTGACGTTCTCAAACAAAAACAAAACAAACAAACAACTTCACGACTTTATCCCCAGGCCTGGTAGATATCTCCTCAGATCTCTCAGTACCTACCAAGTACTAACCCAAGATAATTTAACCATGTCTAAGGGGTAGTCAGAGGTACGTACAAGTGTTATATTAGGCACATACCCATATTTTACATTACTTAGTAGGTATTCAAAGTAGAAATAACTGGAATTTTTCGTGCATTTATTGGTAATTAATTGCAATTAATAGTTGAACTTAGTGGAACAGGTCTTCAAAGTCAAAGTCAAAAGGTATTTATTCAATAAAATCGCAAGGATCACTTTGAAACGTCTTAAAGCTAGGTGATTCTAGGTGCCAGTTCTTCTTCTTCTTTACGTGACTTACATCTTTTCCGTTTTACAATAATTCGAAGCACGCTCCAATCTCGTATCGATCCTCTTTTAATTACTCAGATACAAAACGCAAAGCAATGGGACCCTGTGACCCATTTTAAAAGTTCCATTCGAAGCAGAAAGGCAATGAGGGGAGTGATAAATGAAGAACATCAATCAGCTGAATAAGTGTTGCAAATTTTCGCCATCGAGGAGTTATCTCAACGAATGCTGTTTTGTTTTGAATAAAATGATTGAGCGTCGCGCCTTGTTGGGACGTGGTATCAAAGATTCATATTTTGACGTATGAGAGTAACCCATATTTAAAGTCGATGTTTTTTTATCGATTATAATCTGGTGCCTTCAGACTCAAACTTCAGACTCAGACTTCGTCTGCGCAGGATTAGTCACACAATATCTTTATAAATTGTAGCCTATGTGTTATTCTGATGTATAAGCTGTATTATTGTAAAGTTTCATTAAAATCCATTCGGTAGTTTTTACGTGAAAGAGTTACAAACATCCATCCATCCATCTATACTTACAAACTTTCGCGTTTATAATATTAGTAGGATTTTATTGGTAAAACTTTATTTTTATTGCTGTCACAAAAATTTAGTAAACTTGAGATTGTTTGAGTGCAGAATAAATAAATAATATAAATATTGGTGGACTATCCACACAGTACTATCTAGCCCCAAACTAAGCCAAAGCTTGTAATATGGGAGCCTGATAGCTAGCTAACAAGCTTTGCTAAGTTTGGGGCTAGATATTGCTATGTGGAAAGTCCACAAAGTTATTAATTTATTTATTTAATACTTAATGTCAATTCATACCTAATAAATAGATAACACACAAACACAGACCAAACGTCTATAACGGCCGGTTTCTGAAAGCCCGAACAAAACTAATCGTATGTCAAGTCACTTGCTATCTCTATCTAATTCGAAGTAATAGCTGAAATGGCGAGTGACTTGACAGCCGATTACGTTTAATCGAGATTTCAGAAACCGTTAGTATGTTAATCTCGTCACACACAATTCTTATCCGGGAATGAAACACAACCTACAAAACAGGAGGCAAAGTTACTACCAACTGAGCTATGAGGCCAATTTTAGGTGACCATATTATAATCACCTAAGACAGACACATTATTATATATTTCTAATAATAATTCTAAAGGTTCTCATAAAAATTTAATGCCATAAATGACAAAGATACAAGTTAGCCTTAAAGTTTGTGTTCGATTTTCCCATCTACTTTAGAACGAACGATTCACTTAAAAGTTGGAAATTGCTTTGTTTCGAAGACAGTGGATATTGGACGGTGTGACTTTGATTAAGAAGTGCAAGTCAGGAAATGGAAAACTCTACTGTCTCGTATTCTGTGCTTTTGTAAAGTTTATGTTCATTTTGAAATGTCTGGTGAAACCAATTCTTCTTAAAGGGTTGAAAATTGATCAAAATGAAATAGTTATTTCTAGAACTAAGTTTAAGTATCATTTAAACCTCGATGCTTGAAATATTTAAAGTGAATTTTCAAAAAGTCTTAACTTTTTAGGATGATTATTTCAAGTTGGTGGCCTGTTTTGTATGAAATATTAATTTTTTTAGTATCTTTAGAACTGAGACAAAATGTTGCAGTATCATCTTAGAAGAAATAATGTTTATGTTAATAATTTGAAAAGGTTCGGTCATTTCTAAGAGTGGTAGGTTTATGTTGACGATGACAAAAAGGTCAATTTAGATTCAAATATCCTCCTTGTGATTCAGTTCAACCACACGAATCGCTTTAAAAAGCTTTATCTGAAATTATAAATCCATATCTATCAAAAGCTCGGTGATATTCGCTAGCAAGATAATCTACTAGCTATTCCTTAGTTCGGAAGTGTAGCGCCATCTAGTGTGATTAAATATTTCAAAGGAGCTTACACAGCGCCATCTAGTATCGAGTAGCGGTAAATAAATGCTAAGGGATGAATAAGTTTTTCTGACTTCCAACAGAAGTCGCCCTTTCGTTATGCTGCTTTACCGACAGAGCATTAAAAAGCCGTGGGGGAATGAAAAATTAGGGGAGCGTTTGAATATTTTGTACTTACTTTGCATTAATTTATTATCTGTGCTTTTATTTTTATTCTAGAAAATATCGATTTTGATGATAGTTTTAGATTCGGGTTTGTTTTTAAATAATCTTTCATAATAATTAAGTTGAAATGATGATATTTACAGCTAAATCACCTAAATGTGGTTTTATGCTTTTTCGTCATCTTTTGAGCCATTAGGCACCTACCTACCTAGTAGGCAATCTATACCGTATACATAAGTAACTCGAAGTAGAAGTTTGTGTATGTTAGTACACATCTGTTTGTTCTAGTTTAATAACATGTATCCTACTAATATTATAAACGCGAAAGTTTGTAAGTATGGATGGATGGATGGATGTTTGTTACTCTTTCACGTAAAAACTACTGAATGGATTTTAATGAAACTTTACAATAATATAACTTATACATCAGAATAACACATAGGCTACAATTTATAAAGATATTGTGTGCATTGTCAAAAATATGACGATAAGACGAAGTCGCGGGCACCAGCTTGTGTATAATAATTTTATAAATGCTTTTAAGTAGAGAATGGTAAGGTTACCTGCCTACCTTCTGTAGTAGAATAGATAAATTTAGATAAATCCATAACAGACAGAAATCTTTTGCGAAACTGGTTTACTGAATGAGCTAAGTATGTATGATTTTTTTATCAAAGCTGGGTTAAGGTTAAGGTTAATTCTTCATGCATTTTATATGCACACACGGAAACGTATCAGATATCCACTGCTCGCTTTTATGTCCTTAGCAGTAAGGGTAATTTTTCTTTGTTTAGCTAGATCTGTATCTGTGTGTGCCTAAGTGTTTATTAGATTTTTCCTGAGACTTTTTTCAGAAACTAACGGCGGTTGCTCAAAGCTCGGTCAAAACTAATCGGATGTCAAGTCACTCGCCATTTCAGCTATTACATCGATTTAGATAGAGATAGCAAGTGACTTGACATGTGATTGGTTTTGATCGGGCTTTCAGAGAGTTACCGCCGGTTTCTGAAAGCCCGATCAAAACTAATCGGATGTCAAGTCACTCGCCATTTCAGCTATTACCTAGAATTAGATAGAGATAGCAAGTGACTTGACATGCGATTAGTTTTGATCGGGCTTTCAGAAACCGGTGGTAAGTCACCGTTTTTTCTATGAGAAAAAGTCATGGCACCAAGCATATGACCCACTTGATGTTGAGTGGCTACCTCTGCTCATAGCAATTCAGCAATTGTATTATTTTATGCACATCCAACTAGCACGTGCTCTATGTAACACCGAACTGCGTCCATCACTGAGACGAAAAAGTGTTAAGGACACCCGTCATAGTACTCCTAACTTACCTAACCACGAGAGCACTGGTGGTCTAGTGCCCCGCCTTCCGATCCAAAGGTCGTGGGTTCGAAACCGGTCGTGCACCAATGAGCTTTTCTGTTCAAAAATGTATGTGCACAATGCCAGTATTCTCAAACGGTGAAGGAAAACACCGTGAGGAAACCGGCATGTCGTAGAACCTAAAAGTTCTATAATATATCAAGTGCTCGAAAGGAGCCTCTTGAGGCGCACTTAAAAACCTTTCACCACACTGTTTCGAAAGAAACTAGTGACACGACAAGAGAAGACTCCTAACTTTACCGGTTGAGCGCCTTCCGCGCTCGCCATTGTCCGGTAGCGCTGTAAGAATCGTCAGACGATCACCAGCATTTAGCCCAATCGAAAAAAAAAGTCATAAGTAGTACTTCTCGCTCGCACATTTCAAGTTTGAACTAGTTTTCGCACTTAAGCAAACTTTTTGGTAAGGAAACTTGTTTGGATCAAAATTATATATTTTCTGAAATTTGTGCAATGTGATTGCACACAACTTGATAGAGAGCGATTTTTCATAAATAAGTTTAGTATTATTATATCTTTCAAAATGTTTAAATGTGCGAGAGAGAAATACATTAGAGGTAGTCTTCGATTTAAGTCTCATACACCTGTAATTGCACCTCCTCATCAATGTTACATTCAAATCCTAGGATATATGTACAGTAAGTACATAAATAATAATCTAATAAGGAAAGTTTACTATACTTCAAATAGCTATATTAATGACTAGCTGGTGCCCGCGACTTCGTCTGCGCAGGATTAGTATTTCGAGTAGCTTATATTAGCGTGGCGTAGTACATATGTGTAACTCTAGCGGTTTTGGCAGCGCATGCCAGAATAGCTCGCAGATGGTAGATTTTTTCCTACTTACCTACTTGACACTTAACGTCATATTTTGGATAATTCACACAATATCTTTATAAATTGTAGCCTATGTGTTATTCTGAGGTACCTATAAGCTATATTATTGTAATGTTTCATTAAAATCCATTCCGTAGTTTTTACGTGAAAGAGTAACAAACATCCATCCATCCATCCATACTTACAAACTTTCGCGTTTATAATATTAGTAGGATAAATGTGCGAGGCCCGATGTCCCGGTCGCTCTGCCCATCGGCAGCTAACATGTCTGCAATGTCTGTACTATTGTGTGTTATTTTACTATTGTGTGTTATTTTTTTCTCTGCTTTAATAGATTGTACCTATGTATGCATTAGGTAGTATTCGTTTGAATTTAATCTTTTGACTATGTGTACTTTAATACTGACATAACTTAATTTCTATTTTATTTTATATTTTTTTTAATGTTTATTATGTAATTCAAATTAACCTCTGTATAATAATTAGTGTAATTGGTATAACCGTTCTAGTTATAAATAAATAAATAAATAAGCGTAGCGTGTGCTGTCTTATGAATTTGATTACCTTTACCATTTTCTGTTATGCCTACGCCTCACTAAATTCGATTGGCACCCCCCTGGAGCTTCAATATTGTATTATAATACATTGTTTCACCTAGGTAATGAATAGTGGTAGGTAGACAGGTACTTCAAGTTTTCTTTCAGTTTTCAAATTATCGTAAAACACCTACATTAGAATTACTATTTAAACATCATTTATGTCCCTAATGTGCGTGACTTCCAATGCAATGCTGTGTTTTAGGAGATGGTTACCACTTAAGGGGCTGACAACTATCAAACAACTTCTCGCTCGCACGTTTCGACATGTTGAAAGATATAAAATCACTAAACTCATTTTCGAAAAATCACAATCAACCATTTTGTGTGCAATCACATTACACACAGTTTAGTAAAAATTTCATTTTGATCGATACAAGTTTTCCTACTTAAAAGTTTGCTTATGTACGAAAACTAGTAAAGCACACTTTTGAGTAGGAAAACATTTATCGATCAAAATGAAATTTTTACTAAACTGTGTGCAATGTGATGGCACACAAAATGGTTGATTGCGATTTTTCGAAAATGAGTTTAGTGATTTTATATCTTTCAACATGTCGAAACGTGCGAGCTAGAGTCACATTAGCTCTTGTCTTCGCCTTAACATCCAGAGGGCCCATCTGCTTATTCCATCAGCAAGCTTTATCACCATTAAAAAATGGATTGCCTTTTTTGTGGAGTTATTCTTTGAGTGAAACTAAATAAAACCAGCAATTGATTATAAAACTTTATTTTATTGAGAAGTTTTTTGAGTCATAATATTTTATATAAAACAATATAATTATAGTTCATTTATTAAATACAAATATGCCAGCATGATAGCATACAAATAATAATGTAACATACCATACAACTAAGGTAATAACCGACTTTTACCGATTTTTATTTATTGAACACCAACATAATAAATACAAAACAAACTTAAAGATTACATTAAAAAAATTAAGTGCTATTACAATTTTAGGTGAAGACAGCATACATATAAGACAAACGAGTAGCATAAGACTTATTAACTAAAACTTTTCCACGTAGGTACTCGTATATAAGAATTAAAAATCGTATATAAGGAAACCTAACTTACTAAACTAATTTATAGTATGAAGTAATAAAATTTTTATACAAATTTGAATTTAATATTATAACAAATCACTTCATCACACTTTCTGTAAGACAATAAAAAAAAGTAAGTCAGTCAGTAGCCTCCACAGTTAGATTTTTCAATAATTTCGTAAGCATTTTTTTCCGAGCTAAATGACTTCTATCATTCTATCTTTAAATTTATTAGGGGCCAATGGCCTGCACAGTTTGATTTTCGGATAAGTTATCATTGGTGTTTGATCTCCATGGTAAAAAAAAGTTTCGCAAGAATTTTCTATCGATTCGAGCAATGATTTCTATTCCTTAGTAAATAGGTCAACAGCTTCCGCAGTTTGATTTTCGAACACATTCTCGTTGGTCTCTATAAAATGAGTTTTTAATAGTATATTGAAGTTCTAAGTTCAAAATTTGAACTTAGAACTTATGATTTAATCATACAGACGTAATAATATAATTCTGAACAATATTAATTCCTACAATTCGTTTGAAAATTCTTAGATGAACTATGATTGGAAACAATTATAAATATTTAACTTTTTTAAATTTAGCAACCTAAGGAATCTAGTAATAATTAAGTTATATCAGTAACTTTATAAAAAAAAGAAATGTATAAAGGAAGTTGTTGCAATGGAATCGCCTCTTGCTGTAGTTTTACGTCACAGACGTCTTGTCTGTGTAAACGCGTCTTATATTTTTTTCTTTGCATTTCTAGATGCTTATAGTACTTAATATCACCCATTTTTTTTTCTTAGCCTATTATTTCGAAGGTGAACGAAGATCTTAGTGAGAACTTGGGCTATTAGGCATTGTATGTATGTATGTATGTATATAATTATGGATGTATGTATGTATGTATTTATGTATGTATGTATATACATACATACCTACCAAAAAAAGGAGCTCGCCTATCATCACACTGGTAAGACTAAGGTGGCAACTTTATAGGAAGAAACCCTTTCTTCTGCATGACGAGCTCGTTGATGTCTTTTATATGAACTATCAAACTGCACTATTCTTATTTAAGTACCTACGCGATTATTACAGATCTTCCTAATTTGGGTACCTCATCATAACTTATACACTGAGGATTCTCAAATTTTTTAATAGCCCAAATTTATATAAGTAAGTACCTTACATATTTTAACTATGTACAAATTGTCTTGAAATAAATGTATCTTATCCTGTTTTTTCGAATAGATATGTTTTCTTATTTAAGCATTTCAAATCCAATAAAGAATATCACCCAAAAGATCGGCTCAAGAGAAGCTATCAGAATTAAGGCGCATTACATGATTTTCATTCCACAGGTTCAAGAGGTTTTAGAATTGAATTACTACACGATGTCACTGTTTGGCACTACTAATTGGAAAAAGATCGCAATACTTAAAGCATTGCTTATCATTTGACATTGGCGGTCGATGGTCTCCTGGAAAAGAAGACTCATCCATCTCCATCACTTTCCGTGGATATATTTTTTATACAACTATTTTATGGAACAAGCAGATGGCCCACAAGATGTTAACTGTTTACATGGCAGGGGACAGCTGGCTGACCCATACTGGTTCAATCCGTATATACCAGTTAACTGAGGAGTTAAGTGGTAACCATCACCTATAACAAATTGCTTAGCAATAATAGCACGACTTACAAAGCATTGCTTCATACGCACGATATGAACGTGCCCTACGATGCACTGCCCTGCGTCCATCAACTTGCGGCATACAGATGCTAAGCCTCATGTGCCTGTAATTACACCGGCCTCTGGTTAGAGAAGAAGAAGCCTGGACTTCCTACAGCCCTCAGAAACAGAGGAGACTTATCCTGCAGTGACCTTAATAAGGATGATGATGATGATAATGATGCTCTTTTGTCAGATTTTTATAAGTAAGACCATTTTTACAAACTCACTCAAAAGTAAAAAAACTCTTCATAAATTACGTTAGATAGAATAATTTTATCTACTGTTATATTTGTTTATAAGCTGGCAACTGGATAAAAAGGTTGTTATCTAAAATTTTTTTTTTTCGAATGGACTAAATGCTGGAGATCGTCTGACGATTCTTACAGCGCTACCGAACAATGGGGAGCGCGGAAGGCGCTTAACCGGTAAAGTTAGGATGGGGCAACAAACGCAAGGGCACCGCTATAGTACGACCTCGGCTTGGGCTGTTGCCAGGGTGGGGGTTTAAATCTAGTTTAGGACCCGCGTGGGCGGGCGGTAAGGGACGTCTTCGACTCCGCCGGCGGGGTCGGTGTATCTGTATAGTGTTTGCTCTGTCCGAATTGGATGACTCGATCGCTTCCGCGTTAGCGGTTTCGATCTCATCATCGGGATCACCACGGTTATGCCTAGGTCTACGGAGGGTATATTTAAAAGTGGTAGGATCGTGAGATTTATACTAGTCCGGTTTATTTTGAGAACGGCAGGGAAATAAAAGTCAATCTTGAAATTATCTAAGTGTTCCTTTTCTTAATCACTGAAGCCCATGATCACCGCCATTTCACGCTTCCTTCCAAAAATATGGCCCTATTACAGTGCAACAATGTAGCTGCAATGAAGTACATAGGTACTTCTCATAATAAAAACGGGATGAAGGTTTTTAGCGGTAACGAAATATACCTTAGCTGAATAGACTTTGACCCAACTACTAGCTTGCTCTGGAACCCTTAACGCCCTTGTCCTTTTCAACATCAGTCTAATCAATCAATCAATCAATCATGAGCAATCAAAGAAAACGAATGATAAGACTGACCCATTGACTGACACTGACTGACACAGGGAATCCTAGTGTGAAGCCTAGGGCTCTTGAAAAAAATATAGTAAGTAATTCATCATTATCAGTAGATAAGTTTTCTGTACTTCAAATTTTATTACCTATAATTATTATGTCAAATATACTTTATAAACAAAATATAGTAAGTAGCTACTTCATCATTTTCAGTAGATAAGTTTTCTGCAGGTGATTTTCTGTAGGTGATTTTTTATTACCTATATGTTAAATACTTTTAAAACATAATTGTACACAGACTAATGAGATGCTAAATAAATTTCATTTCATTGTTTGAGCTTATTTTCGGCTACATTATTTTCACTCAATAGGGATCAAATATCACTCACAACATTTATTTTATTTTATTTAATCCTAGTTCCTAGTAAAACAGATGCATATCTTAACTTTTTCGATCTATTTGAAAAAAATATTTAATATATTATCATTGTAAGTTTAGGAAATAATCATAGTGTAAGTACAAGTACCTATTATAATTTATTATCTCATGTTCAATTAAATAATTATCGAAACAACTCAACTAGGCACATATCAGAAATAACAGAATCTTAAATAGATAAATATCTGAGGAAATGTCTACTATGCCTGGGAATACAGTTGTTAGCATATTTATTTAATTAACATCAGTTCAATACTTCAATACAATTTTTTTTTTTTTTTAGGAAAGCTTCTTTCGTCTTCTGTATTCTTCTTTCTTCGAAGATAGTAGCGAGGTCTTCCAGCCGTGAGATACCTGTAGAGACGAGCTTCTGATTTCTATTAACTACAAAAGCCCGGATCTACAGGGTAGATCACGAATGTGCCATGGTCATCTTCTTTTCTCTTCTTTCTTCAGTTTAGTGTGTTTTAAACCAGCCTGGGACTCTATTAGTGCTATTTTAGGGCAGCCTCAAACGCCCAGTTTTAACTTTTAATTCCAACTGTTCAGTTTAATCGTTACAAAACAGAAATGTGAACGGTAAAAACAGAAATATGTACTGTTCAAATAAAAATTAAAGTGATTTTACTAAAGCGACTATAGTAAAAACACATAAAATACTTGTCAAAACAATGTTAAATGACAGGTTATCATATTTTTTTACTAGTTGCTAGCGAGTGTAGTCTGGGAAAACTCATGGTAGACCTTATGGGTGTTAGTTACAACTGCAAGTTTAAACTGAGCAGTTAAAACTGGACGTCTGGAGTTGCCTTTAAACAGATTTAAATGATACCGTTCGATTGATTAGTGCCGTACGATATTATGTTATGTATCATCGACTATGTCGTACGCAGATACTTAACGACCGTGGTTTTTTTTAGTACTTTCAAAGTTTAGGACTTGACTCTATTGGCCCCCAGGCTAGTTCAAATGTAAGGTAATTCTTAAGGCACTTGTAAACATACTTTAAGGCGAAAACTACCGCTAATGTACTTTTACGTCGCAGAATTGAATAATTCTACGTTCAGAATTAAATAAAAAGTTCACTGAATTATATCTTTCAAAATGTTAAAATGTGCAAGCGAGAAGTACTTTGAAGGGTGGCAGCCCCTTAAGGCAACTATATTTTACCCTAAACATGGTATAGATAATACTATTTAAACTAGGCCAACTAGGCTGAGAAAATACTTGCGCAAGAATACTCGATCTAAATCCCGTTCAAGGAACAATACTATAAAAAGAAGTATAAAGAAGTGACGATGTATAAACCATCGGAAATGAATGGAAAGGTATGTTTTGACCCAAGTATATCTCAAGTATAACCTAGTTAACCTAAAGTAGTGACAGTGAAAGATCCAGTTACACGAAGTGAACGAAATAGTTGCTCGTTGTAGTCACTGGTTTGGAAGTTCCGAAAAAATGTTCCTCGATCTCTGAAAGTAAGAAAATGTGCTATAGAACAAGGTTGGAATTATAATATATTTTTAATTGCTTAAGAACTGTAATTCTATATTTCAAGACAAAGTTGTGTGGTCCATTTGAAAGTTTGAGAAGATGTTACAAAATATGCATCTTATGTATCACAAGTAGAGACCAATCGATAATAAATAAATAGTAGTACATAAATATTGGTGGACTTTCTACACAGCACTATCTAGCCGCAAACCTAGCCAAAGCTTGTATGGGAACCAAATACTGATATTATATACTTTTTTTGTAAATACATACTTAAAATATATAATAACACACTGAAAGAGAACAAACATCTATGTTCATCACACAAATGTTTATTCTCGGTGGGGATCGAACCCACGGCCTATGGTGCAGAAGGCAGAGCTACTACCAACTGAGCTGTGAAGAGAATGATTGAATCATATGGGAAAAACTTTCTAAACGTGTCCCCAGGAAAAAGATTCTAGCAAGAGAAATTGTTCTACCGTTTTATAATGCTTAGCTGTATCTTATATCCAAACATCTTTTTGGGAACGTTGTATGTACTTAACAGTCTGCCCTATTCGAGCGTACAATATAGTTTATAAAATATTTTACGTACAGCAAGTACCATTAACATTTGAAACTTAGAGTTCATTGAAAGTTATCATATTTATCATAATCTAACTAAAGTAGCTAAGTGAGCTGTGAAGCCAGTCGGATAATATAAAGATTCGCTCCAAGGGGTTCTACCGTAAAATTGCAAATGTATACTAATACCTCCCTCCCATAACCGAATGAAAATTTGCATAATAATAATATGCATAATATCATCTCATAAATTACCGATAAAATGAACACCTATCTATACAATACATGTTAAATCCAGGCTTAAACTTGTAATCAACATGACAGGTCACAGCCACGTTTAATATGGAAATCTCGTTAAACCTACGCGACATGTAATCAATCACTAGGCACACTTAGCCGCGTGCGTGACATTCGCTATTTTTCGAGGTTTTTGTACCAGAAAAACAGATCGGCTACAACATTTTTTACCGGAAAAACAGATCGTACCATTTAGCAAAGCGGTTGTTTATTTTGTAAGAAGTCCTTTATGTTCACATTGACAAACAAATTAGTCTTTTTTTATGTAAAAAAATATGAAAATGTTGTTTTTTGATACATGTTTATGTGTATATATTAAAAATGTCGATAGTCTAAGTACTCGCGTTTATACAATTAATAAAAGGATTCTACTGTTATCGTTTGTCCAAACAACTTTTTTTTGAGCTAAATTTTAGGTTGTTCTAAAGAAACTTAAAAAAAACAACTCTCAAATAGTGAAGAAAAAAAGGTAGTGTTAACATTTTACACGAGGAACATCAAATACTTATTACAAAATGTGAGCATGTACTAATGTAATATTTGGACGCACCTATCTCTGACTGCCCGCTTTAGACATCATCAAGGAAGTGTATACTTGGTACCGAAAGATGCCAGAGAAAATCTAGTGTGCCTAAGGATTAACTGTGCGTGAACCTATTTCTATTTTTATTTTCTACGTTCAACAAACTAAACTAACCATCCAAAACGAATCAACATTCAATTACCGACACAATACAACACTTACAGCGTGAGGGCTCACAAATCGGCGAACTCCCCCGAGACAAAAAATAATCTGTGCCGATTTCGGCAATTCACGTTCTTTTGTACGAAACCCGGAATAATGTAGTGGAGGAAGGAGCCCTAACAAAAAGGTTCACATAATTGCGAGAGGGAGATGGTGAAAGGTTGTATTGTTTCCCGCGGGCCTTTGTACCATCTGACTCATCAATTTCACTGGATTGGAGCTCGCCATCGAACTTTCTAGACTGTTTTTCTTAGATACATTAATCTATCTTACGACGAACTAATCTCGGATGAGCGAAAGTCTGAAGGTAACTAAGTGCTTTCGTGCGAAAAAACTCGGGAATCGTGGAAATAAAAGAAACGAACGCACGCTTCTAAGCGTTATTTTCATCGGATTCCTTTTCCTGTTGCAGTCTTATATTTAAGTAAAACTATATATCAAATTTTGTACAAGTGACTTAAAATTTTATTTTTTATCCCAACTTAAATTGGCTAGGTGAACGTCGTGTGCTCAATAAACTTATTATAGAAATCAGTTCACGAAAACCTACAAACTAATTCGGATTAGTTGACTAATTAATGAAAACAGCATTAGTAGAACTGTAAGTACCCCAGCCGTCGAATCCAAAGCCTTCATTGGAGTTCATTAATAAATCTAAACTAATCGTTTGAGAACATTCGTGCGATTAGGCTTGAACTAGCGTGAAAGCACGGTGGGGTGAACAGGGAAACCTATTTCATGACTCTTCTCTCCTGTGTTTTAAGGTTCAAATTTGCAAACCATTGTGTAGCTTTCAACTCCAACTCAACGGCCCAAAAGAATTATACTTAAGGATTTCCCGTCTTGAGTATTAGTAACCAACACTCAGAAATGGAATACTATTTGAAGATCATTCAAACATCAAATAAATCGTCTCACGCCCTAATTATATAAAAGCAAGTAAGCTTTCAATTGATTCACATAACGAACGAAAACATTGAATAAGTCTATATAAGCACGTCTTATTTTTGATACGGGAAATATGTGAGATTCCTATAGCATAAGCAATGCTACGAAAAAATAATGCTAATCAACTGTAGAAGTATGTACATAAAGAAAAAACTACGAATATATTTTCTAGTCTCCCCAATCCCTAAATCGTCTGTCTGGCGTTCGTATTATATACGAGTACATACGTTTCAATAGCTAAACGCTGCGGTGGGATGAATATAAATTCTCCCCTTTTGAAATAGGGGATGACTGTCTAGTCTATACTATACATACTCTTAGCTATCTAGGTATAGCTCAGCGGGCGGGTGGTTCTATACCATACCTACAGAATCTATAGCTTAGTGCTACGGTAGAATGAACAGAATCCCCCCTCTACCCCTTTCCTCCTCCGTTCTCTGTGTAGTGTCCTCCAGCCATCATTTATCTTGCACGCTGAGCAGACGCCGTCGCTAAGTGCTCGAACAAACTGAAAGAGAGATTGCCGTTAAAATTTTATAATGCTGGAAAAATACGATGTTTTTTGTCAAATAATTAAAAATGAGGTTTTTATTCGGATGTTGAATTTATCATGACGTGATCTATCTAAGACATGCCTTTTTTCGTGGTAGTATTCATTTGATTGTTTATGACGGAATCTTTTGTTGAGATAATCTTTTGCAAAATAGAAGTCGAATAAAGTTGAAGAGAAAAAAATAAACTGATACTGTAGAAAATTGTTTTAGCTTTTTTGTTAGCACAAACCAGAATGGTCTCATAAAAGCAAAGCGCTTTTTAAGCTAGCAATAACGATAAAGATAATTTAAATTTAATTTCGCAATTGGTGTGTACGGACAAAGGGGTCCATGCTAATCCGTGTTTGTCTAGGACATTTGAAGCGCAAGTTTACGGCTGTGTCGTGTCGATAAAGCAGTGCCTACTTTAGAGGTTCTAAGGGGGACTAATTAATTGGATAAAGGTACACTTGACTGTGAGATTATACAGGGTGTCCCGCAACTTGTATGTTAACCTAAGGAAGGGTGATTCGACACTTACGGGAACCACAAATGGTCAACAAAATGTAAATTCCATGATTTTATGGAAGTAGGAACTAGTTATCACCCTGTATTGTTTGTAGGAACGGGTTTTACTACATACATTTTAGTACTGAAATATTGAAACTGATGACTCTTCGTTTTGAAATGGCGAACAAAATAAATGCAATTTGAAAAGTTGACCTTTTTTTTATATCGTATTAAATATAAATGATTTTTAATCAAATCACATTTACGTATTATTGTGATGTTGTGGAATGAGACATAACAATTCTATGAGGTAATGTAATTTTCAAAGGCAGAACTCGAGATCAGGAGAATGTCCTAATCCAGCTAACTCTTATCATTAAAAAAATCTAATATTCACTACGCCAAAATGTTAAATGGCTTGCAGTAAAAAAAACAAATTATCAGTTTGACTATGGCCCTCTTCACAAAAGGCCAACGTAACGATCCAATCTACCCACCCTTCGTTTAATTAACCCGATGTTATTACATATAACGGACATGATACATATCAATATGAAATTCAGTTTTCAACTTTACACCCTACAACCCAATGCTCAAAATAGTAAAACAACCTCTGTTTCAACGGTACCGATTATTATCTGTATGAAGTTTTCAATTTTCAACTTTGGCTGTAAGGACATAAGGTTCAAATTACAGTACGGTTGTTTTTACGGGTAGTTTTGTAATATCGTCTGTTTTCCCCGGGGGCCAAATGTTACGTTTCAATATGCTGACTACACAGTTTCACTTTTACCTTTATTTTATTTGAGAGCAATATGTCTTTGAGTTATTGAACGAATGTTTAGGAAAGTAATTGCCAATTTCAAAAGAGTATTATGATAAGAACTGTCATTCGAGCAACAGAAAAATGAGGTTTTTTACTTCCCTCACGCCCTTTTTCTGCCGCCAAGCAGCGTTGCTGTGTTTAGGTTTGAAGGGTGTGGTTGCCGGTGTAATTACAGGCACATGAGGCTTAGCATATGTATGCCTCAAGTTGATGGACGCAGTAGGGCGTGACTTACTAAGCAATGCTTTGTTATAGGTGATAGTTACCACTTAACATAAGGTGGACCATCTGCTTGTTCCATCAGCTAGTTGTATAAAAAAAAACTTTCATAAGTGTCATCATTTTCTTCCGCCCTTTTCAAACGCTCAGTGGGAGAGACACGACAGTTTTTTATCCTCCACTCTCTTCTATATATCATTCGTCATCTCGGTGCTCACTCCTTTCTTACTCATGTCATCTTTCACACAGTCCATCCCTATTTTGTTTGGCCCGCCTCTTTTTCAAAAACCATCCACATACATATCTAGCACTTTTCTCGTAATATGACTTTCATAAAGTAAGTTTGAAAAACATGAGAGTTGGGAAAACCACCAGTTATCTTTTAGTTAGTAAAATAATTATTAAACACCCCACCATAAAAAATATGCTAATTTAATTTTGTCTGTATAATTATAATAATTATAAAACAACTATAGGGACGTCGCATTAAACTTGATGTCATTATAAAACTTTCCTCTTAACAGTTTAGTTAACGAGCTAACTTTCGGCATGTGCTTGGAGGTATTACTAATTAATTATATGGTGTGTAAAATTTGAATTCACCAGAGCAGTATGGTTTTTATTACCTGTAACTGAATAATTTATTTTATACGATAGATTAACTTCAATAGTTATTATAGTGATTACACGTAGAGTATGTTTTATATTACTTCTTTAAAAAAAATATATCTAAGTATTATTTAAATAATTCGATTCACAAATGAATGTTTGTATATCAAAAGCAAATCTTTAAAGACTTTCCAAACGCTGATAAATTATAATAAAAATATTAAAAAAAATAAAGACTCAGGCACGATTGGCCCATTCCGATCCCATGGGAGGAGTCAAAAAGGCAAAATAAAAAGACACATTGTAACGTCCGTTTTTTTTACTGAAAACCATTAATATAGAAGATATAAAATTTCATAGATTTTTCAACTTACGCGCCATTGTATTTTGAATACTCCTTTCATTGAGATAGTTTTATTACCATAAGAACTCATCCGTGAACCTTGGCGCCTTAAACAGAAAATTTATGTTATATAGTTATAACACATAACTCAGTCGCGAGCCATTGTAATTTTATACACATCATTTTATAACGTTATATCACCATTATAAAAAACCATTTTGTCTAACGAGTTTGTCATAATTTTGTTGTGTACGAAACAGCTGATAGGCTGGTGTTGCCGTGTTACACGAGCGAGCGTCGAATATTGATTGTATCGATAATTAGATATGTTCTCTCAAGTTAAAGGGTAATACTAAGTAATCCACTGCATTTTGTTCACGATCCTCTGTGGAAACTCAAGTCAGGCAGATATATCGTTTTTATTCATTCAAATCATTTTTTCCCTCGGTCGATCGATTATCGATCATCCGATTTGAGCGAATTACTGTTCAGTTGCTGGCAAGCCTAATTGAAAAAGTAGAGTGTAGAAAAATCTATGGTATGTTGTTTTTTTTTAGATAGTGATCTTCGATTTCGAACAATTATATCGAGTCGATTAATCGCGTTTTATTATTTTTCAGTTTTATTGGACAGATACAGTTTTAACTTGTTTTGGATTCGTACGGACTCGGGATCATTCCTGGAGGATTATAGGGATTTTTAATTTGATTCATTAAGACCGAATTGACGTAATCTTGTTCGTTTGTTTCATCGGGTATCTCGATTGTCCGAATTATAGAATCGGTCATGTACGATCGAGTTGAGTAGATGAATGGTCTATGTGTGTCTATGGCGCAGACATGACACGACAAATGAACTGATATTTTTTGATAGATGGTCGATATATTCGAATCGTCAGAGAATAGTATTTAATTCTCTGTTATTTACTAAATAAATAACCCGTCGTCGATTACGAGACGCACGAGACTTAATTGTCCGAAAACGCGCCGTCGTTGTGTTATATTCAGTGATCATACTTCAAGGCCTGGTGAGTTCCGAAGAGAGATTGTGATATTTGGATTTTCCTCTCGTGTTTCTGTGAGTCAGTTCTAATTCAAGTTTTATGTTTGGTCGATCAGAAAAGGCTGTACCCTGGAGCTGAATTCCTGCCCAGTCGTGTGTCGGCGCACTTCGGTGCCAACCTCAGATATCTCAGACGCCGGCAGTTGCCTTTCGCCAAGCTGCTTCGGGATTGAAGTGGTTGCTCCCGCCAAGTTCTTACTATCTTCGTGGTAGACTACACATAGTTACCTCGTAGCTGCATTCATTCTGAGGACCCATTTAATATTCCCCAAAAGGTTAGTCAGAGGCAATTCCGATGCCCGCGTGAAATTCGTCGACGTTCTACCTCGCCTGGTTGCGGTATATCATTCGTATAAGAGCCATCAATTCAGATAAATACTAGAGAGTGAATTCGAGCCTAGCTCTGACCAAACGCTTCACCAATCCATATCATATTTTGTATTTTACTGTATACACACACTATAATTATAAGTTTTGTGTTCCCCCAGGTATTTAGGATTTCAGAGCACTAATATTAATGTTAACATCATATGCATAATCTTTTCTTAACAAGAATTGTACATAAGAACACTTAGGCAATAAAAATAAAGCTTGTATTATTTTTAGTAAATATAGTTGTGTTTATTTACCCTAGATTACCCCTAGGTTATAGGAAAATATGTTACAACATCTAAATATTACAGTTTAAAATGTTCAATAATATGTGTTTGTTCATATTTTGGCCGATGGCCCACCTGATGTTAAGTGGTAACCATCACCCACAACAAAGCATTGCCTCGCAGCTCATGCACGACAGGAACGTGCCGTACGATGCACTGCCCTGCGTCCATCAACTTGAGGCACACAGATACCAAGCCTCATAAATAAACCGGCAACCACACTCTTCAAACCGAAACACAGCAACGCTGCTTGGCGGCATAAAAAGGCTACATAAGAAGGTGGTAGTACTTCCCCAGGCGAGCCCTTCACAAAGAGCTCTACTACTCTTTATGTCTACATGTAGCTAACTTCGCTTTTATAAATACATTTTTTGTTCGGTCGCTCTGAAAATGTGTACAAAGCCTTATTAAACTATTAACGTTCTACGGTTAAAATGATTATATATATTTTAACCGTAGAACGTGGAACCGTGGAACTGTATCCACAAAAGGATAGTTCCATGAAAAAGTTTCATGACAGTAATTGATTCGTTTCATTAGTGAATGTGGTCGCGCCTACCCTTATTCACAGTTTTTATGAACCTCAAAATATCTATAGGTAAAACCTCGGGGTTCTCATCAAACATTCACCGTCCTTTTAGTGAAGCACGCTCGGTTCAGCTGCCATTACCAAGCCTCACTACCCGTTACTTTAATTAAGAAGTGCGGCTGAACAGTGAACACTGTGAATATGGGTTTAATATATCCTAGATAAAAGGGTTGGCGCAAGATCGAACGGTATTAAAATAATAGCCGGTAGTAAAATAAAGCAGGTATCGGCATTTTCGGTTCAAAAAAACCCGCTTCTGGCCTTCTCCAATATTTTTCCAGAAAAACAGTTTTAAAGTTCTTTCTATTCACTAACCTCTCTTGCGCTTCGCTTTCCAGTTTATGGTCTCCAGTCTAGAAATTTCAGCCCCTAGCGGCTAGGTTCTACGAGTTAAATAACCGGCCCATTGTCACTTCAAATTTATCATTCTAATTATTCATTGGTAAAGTTAATAATAGTGAGTTGAAATTAATACCCTAGCTAGTAAGTACATTGTATTTGCAAAAGCAAATCATGTAGATACTGTTCAATATTACAAGCTTAAAACTGCCGTTGGGCCTCCACTATCTGATATCAGTCGTTACTTTAATCAAGTGAAGCCTATATCAAGCGTAGTGCTATGACAATGTACTGGCACGCAGCCAGCGACCGCACGAGATTTATATACATTTTCATGGCCTGTGGAGGATGTTTTTAGTGCCTATCGATTGCGCCAGCTTGGCAAGAGCACATTTCGGAAAGCGTCGGGTATTAAAGCATATACTCTAGCTTTTTAGTATTCCAAACCTACTGCAGCTATCTCTACTACGCTGTTGCTAACTGATGTCTACGATTTACTAGAAAGATATCCCGGAATTTTTAATAGGTTTTCGAATGTCTTCACCATTTTATACAAGTCACTACCTTTTTGCTTGAGCTAAATGCCAAATCATTCTAGCTTTTATGACCACAAATGTTTGAAAATCGAACATTTACGCCGAGTTCTTTATTCAAATCGAGCACGAGATTTGAACATTCTGACAACGCTACCCGATCAATAAGCAATTGCAAGAAATGGCCAACCTCCCATTCTGTACATGTACACGCTTGAATATTTACAAGGCGTAAAGATTTTCAAAGTTTATGGACTACAAAAGCCGTACGTGATAGAACGAGACGCTCGTAATTTAGATGGCGATAGTGGAAGATATGATGAGATATAAAAACATCATAATACCTACTTATTTCATATATACGCGTAAAAAGGGGAAACGGATGGATGAGAGAAGAGTACACGCAGCAGAATTACGAATGTTGAAATGGATGTGTGGATTGACAAGGATGGATTAAATAAGAAATGAGTATATAGAGGAGTTTGAGAGTAGCGCCTATGACAGACAAATTGAGGAGTAATAGGTTAGCTTGGTACGGGCATGTCGTGAGGAGGGAAGAAAGTCATATTACGAGAAGAGTGTTAGAAATGTATGTGAATGGTTTTAGAAGGAGAGGCAGATCACAAAAAATATGGATGAACTGTGTTAATGATGACATGCGTAAGAAAGAAGTGAGCACAGAAATGACGAAAGACAGATGATGATGGAAGAAGAAAACCTGCCTTAAAACCTGAAGATGATGACGACGCGTTTAAATAGATTACGAAACTAGATACAGACTTGTTAAAAGATATTGTTGGAAATACAAAAGGGTCTCCAAACAAAAGCAATTTAAATTCAATATAAAGTGAAATAATTTAGATAAAACACCCAGCAAACAATTTAAAATTTACCAAGACAATCCTATCTCTAACCATTTTAATTCAAAAGCTAGCGAAGAGTAAAACTCAATCAGAAAAAGTAAAAGAACAAAGTTCCAAAGTTTTCTTTAAACAAGAGGGAAAAGTTAAGAAGGAGGGAAATAAACGCAATGCCAAATAAAAGTTTTAATGGCCATTTTTTTGCTGTCCAATGTTGGAGAGAGGTTGCAGCAAGCGAAAGAAAAACTCATGGTTTGCTTGTGTTTTTACTTTTATAGCTTTGTTCCTGTGTTTCTCTTGTTGCAATTGGCTTTTATAGCTGTATTTTGTCGTTGCAATTGTTTTTGTACAGAGAATTTTAATTGTCAGTTGTAAGATAATGTTTTTTGTTCACAAAGAAAGGCTGAGTATTCTGCAATGTTTTTGTTTGGAGTGTAGCTGCGTTTTTCCTGTTTTGTCTCTTTTGTTAGTTTACTTTCACATTTGGTGGCTTATTTAAAATAGTTTTTCCTCAGCGGTTTCATGTTTTCCGTTTGTTTTTCTGTATTTTGAAATAGTCTTGTCAGGGTTTTATAGACCTTTATTAAAACAGTCGAATCAAGATGTGTTAGTAACACATTGAAAAAAAAAGACAGAAACAGCATTATTTTTTATGTCCAGGTAGGTACGGTAGATATTAGAATGCATACGATATCAATTTTGTCCCAATCTTTTTTAAGAATTTCGACCTATTGTTCATTAATATTAATCTTTTTTTTAAACCACTTGCTGGTGGAACAAGCAGATGACCCAGCTGATGTTAAGTGGTAACCATCACCTATAACAAATCATTGCCTCGTAAGTCACGCACGATAGGAACGTGCCCTACGATGCACTGCCCGGCGTCCATCAACTTGAGGCGTACAAAGGTTAAGCCTCATGTGTCTGTAATTACACCGGCAACCATACACTCTTCAAACCACAGCACGCTGTTTGGCAGCAGAAAAAGGGGTGGTGGTAGTACTTCCCCGGACGAGCCCTTCATAAAGAGCTCTACTACTCTTAATAGTACCTACCACATTGCAGAAGTGTATATATATATACTATATGACTGTCACCTAGATTCACCAACTATTGAAGACTTTTTAAAGTGACCTTTGTAATTCAAATAAATAAAGACCGTTATGATTTGATATGACATAGCAAATGTACTAACCCTTTTATTCATATTGGTCGCTCAGCGTCTCATTAGCTTATCAGACCGATAAGTCTGTTGCTGTCTCTTTTCGTTGGCATGAAAATGACAGTGACAAATGAATAAGGGCCTAAGTGTTTACAAGTACACATACAATCCAAGAACACAACAGAACTAAACTGTCTGTATGTGTGTATGTACTCCAGTCTAGTTATACAAGCATATAATATGCTAGACGTAAATAAACTTTAAACGTTCATTATACGTAGACTATTCAAACTGTCTAGTGCAGCCGCTGCATCTAATTAAGTTCCAAACTGCAAGCACTTATGAATTGCTCGTAAACTCCCATTTGCTCTATGCCGTGTTCTGCATGTGAAGTTGAGTGCTTTAGGTACTTACTGCTATGTGGTAATTTAGGTACTGTCAACAGTAAGAGTAATTTAACTATCCTGTTCTTTTATATTATAAACCAGTTCAATTTTGATCAAGGTTTTGGAGTATTTTTGAAGATTCTGGTCGTCCAGTCGTAATTGTCTGCTAATCGAAGTTTTAGTTTTTTGCAAAATCTACATTAAAAAATGTCTTGTACTTACTGATATGTGGTACTTTAGGTGTGTCCCTGCGCATGTATATTTTAGCAATATATTATTCGTTGAGATTTTCTTTGTCAAAAAGTGTATTATATGTATCGATTATTTCAAGCATAATTACACAGGATTCTTTGTTTTTCTGTAATTAATACGGATTAACCAATAATGGCTTTTTAACTATATAGGTGGGTGAATTTAAAAGTAATATTATTTTAATTATTGTAAGCAAGCTAGTGCCCGCGATTTCGTCTGCGCAGGATTAGTCACACAATATCTTTATAAATTGTAGCCTATGTGTTTTTTTTATGTATAAGCAATATTATATTAAAGTTTATTTATATTAAAGTTTTATATTAAATTATATGTAAAGTTTCATTAAAATCCATTCAGTAGTTTTTACGTGAAAGAGTAACAAACATCCATCCGTCCATAGTTACAAACTTTCGCGTTTATACTATTAGTAGGATATCAAAATGTAAATCTCAAACAACTTCATAAGTAAATTATTAGACAGGTATCCGTAAGTTATCGAGCTCTCAACGACTTGAATAGACTAGATTTCCCATTCCATTCCGAAGCTGCCATTTCTTTCCTTATCTTCAAAACCCCGTTCTCAAAATAGTTTTTCTCCTAGCATCTACTTAACATCGCTATTTCACTCACCAAAGCCCCCGACTTTAGCCAAAGCCCGTCGAGAGCCGTTAGCTAAAATTGCATTTGCATAACGTACTTCTCTTTGTGCGAAACGGTCCAAGTCACTAGTGGCCCCATTAGAAATATAATATGTTTTAGTTTATTTTCTCGATATAGAAAAGATATTTGGTCGATGATACGTTCGATTTGGGTTTCAAACAGGGATTACATTTTTATATTATAACAGTTGACGAGAATTTTCTTACGGCCGGTTTCTGAAAGCCCGATCAAAACTAATCGGATGTCAAGTCACTTGCTATCTCTATCTAATTCGATGTAATAGCTGCTATGGCGAGTGACTTGACATCCGATTAGTTTGGATCGAGCTTTCAGAAACCAGCCGTTAGTGTTATTGAAACGTTGAAAAAATATGATAACCTATCTATGATTTAAGTACTTATTCAAAAGATGTATAAACAAATGTAAATTTTCAGTTCCTTTTGTAAAAGTGGCAAGTGACATGATAATATTTAAAAGTGTTTTTACAACTATTAAAACTGTTTTCGATATTCATGTCTTTAACTAATTAGTTCATGTAACAAATTATTCTTTTAAAAAAATGTTTCCGCTCAGATTTTCGTTCGCTTCGCTCACTCGATCAAATTATTTTTAATTATTAAGTACCAGGATAATCCGCACCAATAAAGAAACAAAATACAAAAAGTTACATAAATTTTTTTTTTTCATTATTAAAGCTAATTCTAAATTTAAAAACAAAATGGAGGATGCCAATGGAATTTCTAGATGTTTCGGTAAGTTATGGTAGTCACATTTATTCTGCAAGTTTCCACTCCGGAAATTATTGCGAGGCGAGCACCATTAAAATGTTGAATAACTTGCTTGGACTGGGAGTAATGGTATTTTATGCTAAAAATATTACCAAGAAGCGTTCTGTTATTGTGTTAGTCAAGACTTATTTATTTATTTAAATTCACAAAACAGATGACAATCGAATAAGCATTAATATTCAAAGTCAAAGTCAAAAGGTATTTATTCAATAAAATCACAAGGATCACTTTGAAACGTCTTAAAACTAGGTGACTCTAGGTGCCAGTTCCACGCGACCAAAGCCTAGAAGAACAGGCAACAAACTTACGTCTTGGTTCCTACCGTTCTTTTGTATGATCCTTTTACAATGTAATAATATAATATATTATTGAAGTTTAGTGAGGCGTAGGCATACAGAAAAAGGTAAACATAATCAAATTTATTCATTCTTAGAACTAGATTCGTAATCAAATATGTGATATGACAATTATATAGTGTTTCATGCATTAATTATAAACTTCCCTAAAACTAGAAACATCAAAGAGTATCAATTATTATTATTGGATTCATAATATTTCGCCAGCAAACATTATCATAAAAAAATATCTGTATTATTTAAATTTACCAACTCGTTGTATAGACGACACATACGCGGTAGAGGAACGTGGAGAGAAACGTTGTTTCTGTATACTTATAGGTTAAAGGTAGCTGAATAACGACATCTATAACATACTTATATTTATATTAATAGAGTAAACCTACTACTGAAACTTTATAAACTACTGAAATAACAATAATATTGAGATATCTCTTCAATCGACGAAAAAAACACTAATCTAAAGTAGGTAGGTGAACGCAAAAAGTTATACTAAGAAAACCTTATGCTTATACAAGTTTTTCGCATGTGTTTGCTCTGTCTTTCACATTTTTTTGTTCCTTAGTATCACTGATTAAATCCAAGGCTTCAAATTGATACAACTATTGTTTCTCAAACAGCTGATTACTGTGTCGTATAGGACTGCTTTTGTTGTACTCTAACTAGACCGTTGAAAAATATCTACATAGGTATAAAAACTACATGATTTTTCAAAAAAATCTATGTAGCTCAAGTTCTAATAAAATCAATTTGATTGCCAAAAAGAGTTAGCCGTAAATTCTTTACAGATGGGCACCGCTTATATAACAAAACACAAAAGAAAGAGGTCCAGTAAGGTACATTTAATTCGAAATTCCTACACGTATACCACCCACCCTTTAGGTGGATACTCTTCCTGTCTAGCACTCCTCTTTTATTTAAAACCAGCCATAAACGAACTGAATGCGACCACTAAAAGGACATTAGCACTGTAGCGTAGGTTTACTGCATTTTAATTACACCAGCCACAGAATAGCGGATAGTTATCTCGCTAGTGCCGAATCAAAACCAAGATGGCGCCCGGTAGGGCCGGCGGTAGGGGTGGGGGGTGCCTGGGGTGACATCTATAATTCCAGAGCTATCATAAATTAGCATACGTATTAGATTGTGTGGCCGCGGGCGAGGGCAAATTCTGTGCACGATTTATTTATCGCGTAGTCGCAGGCTGATCCCAGAAATGTGAGAATGTTAAACGAAAAACGATTCGTCAAGAAAAGCTTGATGTTACGCTGATTGATAATAAAAATGCACGATCGAAACAATAAAATTAGTTATTAAGCTCATCAGTGAAACGTTAGAGCAATCATTTTCTCCAAGAGCTATCAATTTTATTTGATGATCCTCACGAGTGCGAAGATCGTTGAAATTATAAGATCAAACCCATCAACTAATAATAACTTGGCAATACAACGGGAAATTAATTATTTGTTTTTACAGTCTCTCTCTGAAATAGAATGAGGGTAGAAATGAATTTACACGATGCTTGTAATAAAAGAGCTTTCTGTGAGACCTGTTGAGTGGATCATTAGTTATTCATTTTCATTTGCGTTACAGCTCTAATTTGTACCTACTGAGTTTTACGGCAGATATAAAATTTTAGTGTAGTACAGGAGTGCGGAATTCCTTTCTCACGAAACTACTCAGCACATGATGCTCGGTTATAAAATAGTTACGTCTGCCAGGTAACATTAAAGATTCTGCGCATAAAAGTTTTCCTTCGTTAAATTTTTCGTTGATAAATTTTTATCGAGTTCTCCGGGGCTAAAAACTTTAAAGTTTTAATACTTCATTTTTATAAATAGCTTATAAATAGTAATTTTAATTTGTTAAAGTTAGGTACGACAGCGCAGCAAATATATAAAAGAAGATATTGAAGGCTAGTCCGGAAAAGAGGAATAAGCTCTGCAAAATCCTATTCTTCTTCCTACTAATATATAAATACGAAAGTTACGATGTATGGATGTTTGTGGCTCAATGGAGCCCTAATCACTGAGCTGATTAGGGTATAAATTAGAACAATTATAGTTCGAATCCTGGATAAGCATATAAGCTTATATATAGGTAGGTACTAATACTTTTCGCAAAATTACTAGGAACTGAAGAAAATGAACGAACCAAATAAAGAAAAACACTAAGTATACTAAAGTTAGCTATCTCTAAACCGCGAGTGAACCCGCGGGCGGAGCATTAGTACGATGTAACTTCATATTCTGACTACAAGTCCTTAGAGAATCGTATTATATCGGACTGAGTACAAGATTCTCCAGCTATATTTGTACCCCCGAGGGACTTGTTTTATCTTCAAGTCTTTTATAGTTAAAATCTCCGCTCGTATTATCATGATTTTACGATTTCTTTACATCAACAAATGTATAGAATCATCGTTGTTGTATATTACTATTTTATACGTTACTTTGTTGGTTTAGAATACTTTTAGCAAAATAAACAAAGCTGTCAAGGTGATGTATCCTATTAGTATTATAAATGTGAAAGTTTGTAAGTATGGATGGATGGATGGATGTTTGTTACTCTTTCACGTAAAAACTACTGAATGGATTTTAATGAAACTTTGCAATAATATAGCTTATACATCAGAATAACACATAGGTTACAATTTATAAAGATATTGTGTGACTAATCCTGCGCAGACTAAGTCGCGGGCAACAGCTTGTATTTTATAAAAAATATACTTTACCTAAAAGTTTAATTAAGTACGAAAATAGAATTACGAAAGCATATTTTTGGTTGGAAATCTTGTTTGGATCAAAATAAAATTTTTCCTGAACCTTTGTAATGCTATTTTCAGAAAGTCGGTTGTTCGCGATTTATAAGAATAGAATAAACATTTATTTGACAACAAGCACACAGAAGTAGCATAAAGACAAGTAAGAATATAGGCAGTAGAAAATAATACAAGGAAGGACATAGAAATTGTACATGAAACGTTAGGTACACAAAAAAGAAAAAGAACTAGTTGGAACAGATAAAAAAAAACATCATTTAGTGATTTTATATCCTAAAAAAATGTTGAAAAGAGCGAGAAGTAGGTATATTAGCGGTAGTCTGCATCTCAAGTGTTACAGAAGCAAACCACTATCATTATATATACGAGTATATCCTACTAATATTATAAACGCGAAAGTTTGTAAGTATGGATGGATGGATGGATGTTTGTTACTCGTTTACGTAAAAACTACTGAATGGATTTTAATGAAACTTTACAATTATATAGCTTATACATCAGAATAACACATAAGCGTGTGAATTGTCCAAAATATGACAATAAGTGTCAAGTAAGTAGGAAAAAATCTACCGTCTGCGAGCTATTCTGGCGTGCGCTGCCAAAACCGCTAGAGTAACACATTATGTACTACGCTACGCTAATATAAGCTACTCGAAATACTAATCCTGCGCAGACGAAGTCGCGAGCACCAGCTAGTACATATATATATAGATATACATTCCACAACCATACTTCAAAACAGTTTCGAGAAAAGCAATTACTACCCCTACTGGATCGCGCCAGTAACTTTGAATTGCCGCGCAGAAGTACCTCCGATGTACGATTGCAAATAGTTTGCCACATTACAAAGAGCCCGTTCGCCACGATTACCGCAACTATTCATTATAGTGCTCCGTCGGGAGAGTCGGGTAATACACAACGCGTTCACGCGAGCGTGAAGATGGGGAAGTAAATGGATGAACTATTTTGCCAATAAAGCCCGGCGTTTCCGAGTCCGAGATTCGTTCTTGTGAATCGAAACACGCGATTCCGTTAGTCTTTTGTTTTTATAAAAAAAAATAGTGACAGTGGAAACATGCCAAAAAACTAAATATATTACGGTACCTACGTAGTACATAGTTGTACAATAAATAGTACCCCCTGGGGAGCGTCGGGTAATATACAATACACGTTCATTGAGAGCGTGTAACTTTTGGAAGTAAATGGATGAAATATTTGCCAATTAAACTCAGCATCTCTAGAGACCATGCAAGCTCTTGAAAAATACGCGATTGGTATTATAGCGAAACATAATATTTTTTGATTTTATATCCTTGAAGAGAATTTGGTATTTTCCCGGAAGGAATATTTAAGTAATTCTGATATAAAAAAAAAACACTTTATTTTAAAATCTTTTGCTATAGTATTTTAGTTGTTTAAGTACGAGTATGTTTGGATTATTAGTTTGCAATAAATTTTATTACCATTTTTCCCTGCCTGTAATTTAGTTTTGTCACCAAAGAAGCCATGTTACTTAGCTCTTGAGTTTACTAATTATTGTCTTTACCAAAAGTACCAAGCTAAAAAGTTTTTTTTATGATCAAAAATTGATTTTGGGGCTCCACCACCTAATAACTGCCAATTATTCGTCCACCGTGTATCCATCCATGCTGTTCGTCCCACCCTGAATCCATCCCACTATTGTTTTAACTTCTATAGTTATTATATTATATTATAGATAGCATTTAATATAAAAAAACGGTTTGAAACTGTTTTTACCCAGTTCAGTAAAATATGTCTGAGAAAATTAAATACATGTGATATTTTTTAACCTAGCATAGAAAAAGCGCATAAATAAACAAATCATGGGTTTAATTGATCGAGTGAGCGAAGCGAACGAAGATCTTAGTTTCAACTTGGGCGATTTGGCATTTTATGTATGTATGTATGTATATATGTATGTATGTATGTTTGTCTGGCGATAACTTTAGAACCGTTGATCCGATCTGCATGAAATTTGATATGTCGATAGCTTGTACTTGAGAAATTTACTGGTAAGTATATGAGTAAAATCGGATGAAGGGTTTTTGAGATATGGGGTTTGTTAAGGGGACATAAATAAAAAAAGTTACATAAAAAAATTAAGTTACATGTCATATTTAAGGGCTTTATTTCGACATCCCAAAACAATTTTTACTTTTTTTATGGGACGTTCGGTTTTTGAGATAAAACAATAAAAGTTAAATTGAGATAACCAGCGATCCAAGAGCTCCCATCTTGCGCTTTCGGTACTTTTAGTACCTACCAATCCAAAAAGTATAATAATAAACATTTTATAAATGCAGCTCGATAGATATTATGTTTATGAAAAATAACTCGTTTACATCTGTCATTAACACAGATTAAGTAAAAGTTCGAACACATTCAAAAAAGGAACGCTGTGTTTTATGAATAAAAAAAGTTCAAAAACATTCAAAAAAGGAACGCTATGTATCATGAATAAACAAAGGAGGATTTATACTAAGTCGACATGAAACGTGATAATAGCAGATGTTTCCGTATGAAAGTTGCAATTAGTATGAAACGTGTTCGCCTACGTGTTTCAGCAAACATTTTGGAGCGCTGGGACTAATCCTTATTTGCAGTTCTTATTACGTTTTGCGCTGGCTACATAAATATGGCTCTCCTGGGATCTTTCGTAGGTACAATAAAATGTTATAAAAAGGGGATAAGCTTGAGGCTTTATGAATATTTATTATTTCGTTCGTTTTATAATGTGCCGCGAATTTGCATTGTAAAATTTAAGTACTTTTTGCTGTTTACGACTGTTGACTACCGTGGGAGTTGAACCCGCACTTTTGCGCCTCAACCGGTTAATCGACGTGGACATCGAGGTCACATAGTTTTTAAGGGTTTTTGATGTTTGGCTCTTTTATTTATATGTTGTTCCTTTACATAAATAAGTTCTGAGATAAATTAAATTATTTATTTTAGTGTTTTTTTTTTCAGGTTATCTTTGTCAGCTGTCCCAACTTAGTAAGAGTACGACGGAGTACAATAGTTATTTAAAATTTAAATTGTTATTTGAAATTCGTATTTTTTTTGCGTAAGTATTTATCCTTTAAGTAATGTTTAAAAAAAACTAAACTAAAAGCCGCTCGTTACGTGGAAATTATTATGCGCGTGGGCAAGACCATTAGAAAGTGCTGTATATATATTTATAAAGGTATAAAATTGAGAAAAATACCAATAAGATACGACCAAATTCATTTTTATTTATTTAAGTAAGTATTTATTATATTTTAGAATAATGTCTTCTTTATTAGTTTTATTAGTACCTATAATAATAATTTGTTCCATAATTATTAATTTTTGACTAGACTCCAATTGGACATTCTAGCTTTATTTTACGAAAATAAATTTATTTTATTCTGGTTAGATTGTCATCATAAAAAGTGTTATTTAAATTGATAAATTATGATACATGAATTGCCAAAAAATGTCTGAACCGCTTTTGTTTATGAATAATAAAACTAGAGTCAAATCAAAGTCAAAAACCTTAAGAAAACCCGATATCACTATTTTCTCGTGGAAACCCGCTGACAGGATAGCGCTGTAAATAAATTCGAGACGAAAAACCAAAGGCGTCTGTGACAAAAAAACTCCACCGCAACCCAACAGATACACCAGTAAATGATGAAGTCTAACAAGATCTTTTCACCTTTTCGTAACGACATTCTAAAAACGCTGCCGAATCTTTTTCAAACGATGCGATAATTCTGTTTTAACGCCGAACCAAATTACTGCAACCAAAACTAGTGCTCCGCTTTCCAAACTTGATATGGCTTACTAAAAACAACATTCAATAAATAAATGAGCAATTTGAAGGAAATATCGCACAATGTATTTAAAAAAACTTTAGAAGCTTTAGAAAATGGACGCGTTAGGAAAACACAAATTGATCCCTAACGAAAACAACAAGTCAGTCAACAACACTTGTACGCGTCATAGATCACGCGGGGAAAAGTAAAGGCGAGCGTTAGGGTCCGCTGGAGAACAATCAAATTACATTCACGAAGTTAGATACAGTCTGCGCGATATTTTCATCAACAATGCAAAATTTTCACATACCTGTAGAGGCTCCGCTTCGTTCCCGTTCAGTACTGAGAATTTGAGAGACTGAATTTAAAATTCTAAGTTGAATATTCGTGCATTGCCATCATCGGCCAGAGCTCAGTTGCGTCTAACTTTGCGGCGAGCCGCGCCCCTACACGCTACTTGTACTGAATCTCTACCCCTATACCGGGCTCGGGAGCGAAACCGACCGCTCTCTTTACAGCCTAACCACACCTCTGCAATACATTGGAAATTCAACTCTAAGAACTACATTTAGAGTTCAAATTGCTGCGTAGCGATCTGCGCATATGCCGTTACGATGTCTGCCAACTGCAATTGGCTACCCGGGGATGCTGCGCAAAATAGGAACACGAAATATGAACGAGACTGCGAGGCGCTGGCGGATGGGGAGGGGTGCGAACAGACAAGGGATATTTGAATAGACCTCGCTGACTCTTTCCCTCTCACCGGGTTAGGGGAGTGCGAGGAATGAAGAGAGCGGTTTTGTCCATACCTAGCTCGGTACAAATCGACGTTGTACAGAGAGTAACGAATGTGCACTTTCCATCAAGGTTTTGGTAGAGAAAAAAACAGCGTCGGTAATAGAATTTACCCTCATTACATTATCTGCGAAGCAAGATGTTCCGCGAGGCAAATTTATTCAAGGATCCTATTCCCGACAAGAATACTTAAGTGGGTTTGCTTAAATTCTAGAACGAAATAAACGCTTTACAAAATACACAAGCTCCAAAATTATTTATTTAAAAAAATTGCAACAGGGACTTTGTATTTTCAAACTGAGAAATGTAAAGCTAACATAATTTACTATACTCATAAACATAAAACCTTTGAAATAAACAACATTAAACTAAAACAAAAGCTTTTACCGCTCCGCTAGTAAATACCTATAGGAACATAAACCAAATTAATTAATATATCCGTAAAACCCCTCTATTAGAATAGTCGTCCAGTAATATGCTGCTGTAGTACAACTATAGTCTTCGGTTCAGACAATGCACAAAACTAAAGCCTGTATTCTAGCCTAAGCCAGTAAACCCGGGTATTGTCCCGGCAAGTCGGGCGGAACGCTCAGATAGCACCTCCCGAGCCAAATGCAGGCCCGGGAAGCCACTTACACCAGAATTACAGATAACGGGAGAATTATTCGTTGCACAAATACCAACTAGATCCTGGAACTAAATTTGGATGCACGAGCGTGATGAGATAGCGATTTTTATAATAAAGTATACAATATTCATGGTAAGTGCGTCAAAAGATGAATATATTGCTCTCAAAATTTAATCAAAACTACCTATTAATATATAAAATCTGAAAATGGCAATGTTTAGTGGTTTGTGGCTCATTCTCATACACTGAAGCGAAAAGAGTGAAACTCAGAACGAATATAGTTTGTAACTAGAATTAGAATATAGGCTACTTTTTATTCTTAAACCAGGAACGGAGTAGAACAAATTAACCAACCCGATAAGGGGAAAGAAGTCACGGCGAGAGCTAGTTTCAGATAACAAGAGAATTATTTGTTGCACAAACACCAACTGGATCCTGAAACATTTGGACGCGCAAGCACGTGGTGATAGTGAGTTTTACAATGAAGTATATACGCAAAAGTCATGGTAGACAGAAGACATGTAAAATTTTACAAAAAATTAAAATATATTCTCAAAATTTTACAAAAAAAAAGAATATTTTATATTAACTTTTATAGTGATTACTTAATTTAATCGTCGGGTGTTATTAGGATCCAATGGCGTAGGAGGTTAGCTCATCCCCGTAGGGTCGTGGGTTTAAATCACACCCGGATAATAACTTTAAGATATTGTAATATATTTGTGTTTGAATTAAAGATATGTTACGAAAAACTTATTATCCCAGAGTCACTTAGATTTCAAGGTCCACGTAGATGTTTGCCCACTTAATTTGAAAGCATTAAGCACAAACAAAGAAGAAACCAGTAACACGAGCAATGTAAACAGAACATGAATATCAAAGCCTACAATAAAGTATCGTTTGCATCCATGATTCCCGTTCAACGCTAGATTACGGCGCAGTCGTGCCAACCAATATATTATTAGATTGGCTGGAGCCCAAGCGGCGTATTTGTGCTCAATTAATGGGCCTCGCTGAGCGTAACTCTGTTTGAAATGCAACTTACGTATTTAGTTTAGATATCTAGCAATTCAACGCTATTTTGAATATAATTTTAGTGCTTCTTCTTCTTGTCGTGTTACTAGTTCTTTCGAAACAGTGTGGTGAAAGGATTTTAAGTGCGCAAAGAGGCTCCTTTCGACCACTTGAGCATGTCTTAGAACTTTTTAGGTTCTACGACATGCCAGTTTCCTCACGATGTTTTCCTTCACCGTTTGAGAGTACTGGCACCGTGCACATACATTTTTGAACAGAAAAACTCATTAGTGCACGACCGGTTTGAACCAACCTTAGGATCGGAAGGCGAGGAGACCGTTACCACTAGACCACCAGTACTGCCTATTCTTCGAAGCTTGGTCGCATGGAACAGGCACCTATATTTACCTAGCTTTAAGAGGTTTCAAAGTGATCCTTGTGATCCAACTGAATAAATACCTTTTGACTTTGAAATTGACTTTATCACATTACATTGGGATAGCAAGATAAAAAAAAAGGCCTCGTCAGGAGTACCCTAAACGATGAGCATGTATGAGAATGTTATGAGAGTGAATAAAGCAAAAGAGGTCAGATAAACGATTTATTGTACACAAGAATACATCATAAATCTAGGCGTAACTTAAAAAAGTACAATGGGCGGCCTTATCGCTGAAAGCGATTTCTTCCAGTCAGGATCGTAGCAAGTGAAAATCCGTGATCTTAGCCCACCCCTATGGGAAACAGGCGTGATTTAATGTATGAATGGGAAGTAAGTAAGCTCGTATGAGCTCGATGGTATAACAAGCCAAAACAGCTACGCCATGAGCGCCTCGCTTATTTGGCATTCAAACCATTTTGTTAACCATTTTTGTTTGATAGCTTTTATTCTGTGTGGTTATGATCTCAAATAGGTATTGAATGCTTCTGAATAGTTTTAAAATGTTGTTGTATCGTATCGTTGTATAGCAACTCTGTAACTTTCCGTCAGATCTTTTTTATGTAAACAATCATCATCAGTCCATCTTACTTTAAAAAGCAGTTTAAAGCAATAAATTCAAAGTAAATTCTTATAATAACGTGATAACCCCCTTAGACATCCTCAAAGAATCTTCATTTAGTGTTCCACGGCCACCGGCCACAACCGCAAAACGCTGCCACTGGCATATTTCCTGTAGTTTTCATACATTTTATATGGACTCGCCGCACACGGTTGACGCCGGTAGCCGCCACACGCTACAAATTGTCGTTGCTCGCTTCGTATGAAAACTGCAGGAAATATGCCAGTGGCGGCGTTTTGTGGTTGTGGCCGGAGGCCCGTGTGCGGGAATTCTTAATGTCTACTTGGTACTAACAAATCCGAGGGGATATCTATAAATGGTGATGCTGTTTCTATTTACGTGATAAATATCCTTAAAAGTGTGTGTTTTAACGTACAAAACCTATATATTTATATTACCGATTCATACGCTTGAAAATCTAATAAAAATAGACATGACGGCATAAAAGAGTGAGATCCATTCTTTAGAATATTTAACTGGTACGGAACAAAGCCCTTTTCTTTTAGCTAGGCTTTCAGCGTTCGCATTTTAATTGGAGCTGAAGGCAGTTGGGAACGTTCCAAATGGCCATGTTGGATGCATTCTGTAACCTCCCTAAATACTTGAGGGTTTTTGTGAGAATGGAAATACGCTCAGAAATGTCATGGGCAATTTCACGCTGCATTGTCTAGAATCTAGATAGTGTTGGTTTTTAATTACTTTTTTTTATTCCACCAATTAAGCAAACAAGCGTACGGCCCACCTGATGGGAAGCGGTTACCGTAGCCTATGGACGTTTGCAACACCAGAAGTGTCACACGCGCGTTACTGACCCTTTAAATATTTTAGAACGTCTTTTTTGAAGAACCCCATGCTGTATTCTTCAGGGAAAACATCCGCAGGGATAGTAGTTTAAATAGTTATTAGTATGCTACTACTAATATATAATAAGCCATATGTACCATGTCGCTGGTATAGGTGACATGAGAAGCTTAATATACAGCAGTGAGTGGGCTACGAATGATGATGATGCTAGGTTAAAAAAAATAACAACCTTTACAATATTATCTTTTTATGAATAGTGGGTGTCCAACAAAAATGATTCGCCAGAGAGCTTAAGCCTAAGTTGTAGATAGATAAGTAAATTGACCCGGACTAAGGACACACAGATAGACAGATGGTTAAGGCCTTTTTTTGAGAAAGACTTGAAGAAGTCTAATGGGGGTATTAGTCAAATGCATTGAATAAATTTCACAGTCACCATGCATTGAATAAATTTCTACTGCAAATATTTATTCAATGCATGGTGACTGTGAGCCCATCGCTGCTACTAAAACAACTGGTTTCCTTTCAATTTTAACCATATAGGTAATTTCCATGATCCAGTTTCTCACTAATTCATACCAACTTAGTACGTAAGTACCTTTCTAGGTATTATTTCTTTTTTTTTAAGTACCTAGATAGCTTGAACGTGAATATTATACATACCCATTTCAATGTCCTTATTGTCCATATTTCTCAGTTCTGTTCGCAAGTTTGTCTCCATTCCCAGTCCATTGTTCTGGTTCTGAAAATATGGATTTATGAGAGCAATAAATGCTGTTTTGTGTTGCCTGGTAGAATAACTAGTGAAGCTGAGTATAGCGAAGGTTCAAAAAGGAGACCGGAACTTTGCCATTGTTTAGTAGAAAAAAAAACATAAATAAACAGCGCTTTTCGTAGTACATTTGAATGAGTGCAGGAAATACACTGTAAAGTACAGTCAAGAATGAAAGTAGATTAACATTTGATGATTTTAAATGACAAAGCACTAGTTACCATTTATTCACATATCGCAAAGAAGTTGTTTTAAAAGATGATTAATACTCAAACTGTTCATCAACATACGTTGCTGACTGAACGATGAAAAAAAATTATAGACAACTTAGATTAATTATCAAAAATGTGCTTATAAAAATATGCTATTCCCTTATTTACATTTTATTGGTAATAAATAAAAAAAACTAACAGTTACAATGTCTTAATTTTAACATTAAAATTTAAAAAGTACAACGTGTGGTTTTATAGTTACTGTTTATAATTTTTTTATTAAAATTCTAAATAGAGACTTGAAGAAGCTTGTAGGGAATAACTTTGGCCTATAGTCGCGTTAAACTCTCGCTGCAAGCTCGGTCAGTGCTCAACCTATAGTCGCGTTAAACTCCCGCTGCAAACTCGGTCATAAATCATCTTAACACACGCTTAAACAAAAGGATCGTCCGTTCTCCTAAGTGCGAGAGAGAGAGAGAGCAATATCGCTTTCTCGTTCCGATAACTTATGACCGAGCCTGCAGCGAGAGTTTAACGCAACTATAACAAGAAATATTTGAGCTGCAAGTTCAGCGGAAAATTAGTATCTGAGAGTGCAACTTTTCTGTAATAACAAGTTTCCAGGCAAAGTTGGTCCAGCAACTCATCTTTTTTGCTTCAAGTGTCTCTTCGCAGCCGGAAAAGTTTCGAATCGCGAGAATAGACCATTTATTTTATCTTTATGCAACTGCAAAGTAGAATATTCAAGAAGCAGTTTATAAAAGTTTATTTCTAAGATCTGGAATGTTAAAAAGATTTAACCGATGGTTCTACAACCTAGCCGTTGCCCGTTGGTTAAGTTCTATTAAAAAGAAAGAAAATCATTAAATCATAAATGTCCATATCATTGATTTTCTTATCCAATTTATTGAGTTGATTATAGATTTATATATTTTGATTTGGAACGTATCTTTTGGGTAAACCACTACCAGGTTAATATCTAATTTATAATTAGTACGAGTTTTAAGGGGATTTCTATATTTTTCAGATATTTCAGCTGTTTCGTTTCTTCTTTGTGCATAAAACTGCATCTTAATTAAAACAAAAACTGACGTGAATATTTCACGCTGCACGCTATTGTAAATCTAACAAAAAACCACTTATTGAAACTCAAAAGCTTTTACTTTTACACCAAAGCCAATAAAGTCCTTTATCCAACAGCTACGAAGCTCAGCTCTAAACAAAGATTTAATTTAGCTTTGTCTTGTATTCGAAACACGTCTGCTTCATTTCGACGCTGAATTCGGAGACAGCTATGGACCAAGTTTAAAGCAATCATCACAGGCACAGCTGTCGGTAGCTACAGGCACAGTAAAATAAAGCTCGGCACAGTAGTTCAAGAAATGAATAAATGAAAGGAAGTCACCGTGAGACTTAAGCTGAAAAAGTGGTTAGTGGAGGTTGCAATATAAACGATACAGATCACAGTCAGTGTCCAGGCGTAAATATTTAGATGGTGATCTATCATATATAGCGCGCCTTCACTGTTCAGTAAAAATCTTAATAAATCTAGAAATACCGCAGGGTTGCTGGCGTCTTGGAAACTCTTGAGAAATAGATTCATTTCATAATTCAGATCGACTCTTTTTGAACTTAGAATTTATTTATGTATTTAACTAGGTCTAAAGTATTTTGATGAGTAAAATCACATACTAACTGTGTTACTAAACACTAGCATATTATCAGAGATAAATTAATTAGGTCCAATTTATGAATCGAACATCACTAGAGTATCTGTTTATCACTTTATCTTACTGTGCCTAGTGTGCATGGAATCCAATTCCACTGAATTGAATTTAAAATCGGAAGCAAGCTCAGATAATAAATGTGTCTGACTAACACGACCATAGTTGAGCATTTATATACAATAGGTATATTATGTAGTGGTACAGAACATGCATGCATAGTAGAATCAGCCACCTGTATTGATTTTTCCCCTCATATTTGAATATTGCGCTGTACACAACTCTAGAGCTGAAAGTTGTACTCGTAGTTTGCGATTTTAAAGTTGATAAATCTATTCAAGTATCCAAATAATCATATCCATAATCATCATAGTTGTTCTGAACAGTTTACTCAGTTCCTTAAAAGATTTCTTCTGATTTTACTATATTAATGAAGAAACCAGCACGTCGTAGAATCTAAAAAGTTTTAAACTACCTACATGTTCGTTCAAGTGCTCGAAGTGTCTCTTTGAGGCGCGGCGATTTAAATCTTTTCACCACACATCAAAAGAACTAGAGACACGACAATAAGAACTTTGTTCTGCTACGATTTTTTTATACAACTAGCAGATGGCCCACCTGATGGTAAGTGGTAACCATAACCTATAACAGAGCATTGCCTCGTAAGTCACGCACAATAGGAACGTGCCCTACGATGCACTGCCCTGCGTCCATCAACTGGAGGCATACAGATGCCAAACCTCATGTGCCTGTAATTACACCGGCGACCATACTCTTCAAACCGAAACACAGCGTTGCTGCTTGGCGGCAGAAAAAGGCGTGGTGATAGAACTTCCCCGGACGAGCCCTCCACAAAGAGCTCTACTACTCTTAAATCTTAGATACTTACGTGTAGTAAGAAAGAGAGACTTACAAAGATAAGGCTCTCTATGAGAAATCTCTGTTCCGATTCGCCGCACAGCGCCGCGATCTGCAATTCCAACGAATATCCATCACTCGGAGACTGGAAGAGAAATAGCGAGGTATTAGTGCAGTTTTAATACAAATAATCTGCTGGAGACTTTGTGGAATAAATTACAAGCGCCCTTACAAATATACTGTTGACTGGTTTACCACGTTTACGTTCGTACTAACCTTAGAGGGTTCAGTGGCAAAAATCAGTAAAATCTCAAATGTAGCTTAGTTCTGATTTATCTGTATTTCCTTTATACTATTTTAATATATTTTTTATTGAGAGCACTGGTGGTCTAGTGGTAGCGGCCCCGCCTTCCGATCCTAAGGTCGCGGGTTTGAAACCGGTCGTGCACCAATGAGTTTTTCTGTTCAAAAATTTATGTGCACAATGCCAGTATTCTCAAACGGTGAAGAAAAACATCGAGAGGAAACCGGCATGTCGTAGAACCTAAAAAGTTCTATAGCATATGTCAAGTGCTCGAAAGCAGCCCCTTCAGGCGCACTTAAAATCCTTTCACCACACTGTTTCGAAAAGAAACTAGTGACACGACAAGAGAAAGAGAATATATTTTTTTTAAGAAAGGGTTTAGCGATTTAAGTGAGGGTTGGATTTTGAAATTTCATGGTATTAATAAGCAGAGAATGCCAATTCAAACTCATAGCTTAGAAAAAATTGAAAGCTTAATTTATGATAAAAAACCATCCAGCAAATAGGTTGTACTGAAAAAAGTCGAACTCTCCAATTCACCGAACAAAAAGCATTTCACTCAATTTGTTACTTGTGCTGGTGTTGTATCTCCCCTCCCGAAAAGTAATTGGCCTACCTGTACATACTTATATAGGTACTATAGCATGGTATCTAGCATGCAGACTCAATTAATTGTGAATTTATGACGTCATTAAATTGATGCAGAAATAGTGCAGCCTACCGTCACGGAGCGTCGGAAAAAAAGGAAGTTAAAAAACGTATTGTGTTTTTAAATACTAAGCTATTTTTGTGAAACTCAAAATATGTATTTTTGTTTGTGTATCTTGAGTACTTGGTACAATGAGGGATATTTACCGTGAGATATTAATGAGGGGATATTTATCGTGCCTGGGTATCATGGTCGAGAGGTTGTTTCTATTTTTTGTTTCTTTATAAGTAAGGGAGTGAAAGATTACGTTCCACTCGACTTTAACAGTCGCTGATGCAAAACATTAGTTCCTAAAGTGATAGCAATCCACCACCATGAAAAGACAACCAATAAAAAAGCCTGTTGTACACACAGATACAGATCAGGATATACACTGCTCGTTTTTATGTCTTTGTAGTAAGCGTTATTTTAGGCTTTGTGTAGATTGATCTGTATCCATGTGTACCATCTTGTTTTTCTTTTTTTTACCATTTGTATTTACCCCGCTGCCTCCTCATTAAAATTCATGACCTACTTAGCTTACTTATTTCCTTGAAATACACCATTTTATCTTACCCAACTAGTTATTTTTCTTTTTTGTGTACCTACCGTTTCATGTACAATTCCTATGTCTTTACTTGTATTATTTTCTAGTGCCTATATTCTTACTTGTCTATATACTACTTCTGTGTTCGTTGTGAAATAAAATGTATATTTTATTCTATTCTATTCATTTCCTAATCGTGTACGAGCATAACATTTTATAACAAAGATCTGCATCTTTATCCTTGCTTCCATTCAAATATAAAGATAATTTTACATTTAAGCACGCAAATAAAATATTGTTTACGACATTTTACTCAAAGTGCGTACAATTATGATTATTACCACTGTTAATATTAGGAGGTAGGTTTAATACCTTCGTTATGTTCTGCGAACGGTGCAATGTAAATCAACGCGATAATTATTGTACAGGAACCGTTGCGTTGTAGTTATAAGGATGGACAAACAGGCAGCGATAACAGAAGCCTTAGTTATGTTGGATCCTTATTTTTAATCTATTTTAATTCTGTTTAATATTTTTAATTTACATATTATTTTTATTATTTAATTGAATTGAATTATTGGTTTTTGGAATTTTTAAACATGTTGATTAATTGTTGCATGCCAGGAGAATAGTTATTTCATTAGGAATAAAATGTACTAAATAATAATTGATTATAATTCTACTTCTTGTCATATAAATTGTTATAAAAATTCAGTATTTTACTTCTTAATTTAAGTAAATAATACTTTTTAAAATGTAATTATGTTCTAAAATTTAAGCCTTATCTGTTCAGCGGAGGGCATTGGTATGCCATAACACAGGATTATCCTAGTTTGGGTACCAATGTTGTCCAACCAGGAAATATCGTAATTGTTATACATAAACCCAATTTAATAAGATACTGTAATGTTTGGTACCGATTTCAATAAATTTCATTTCATTTCAATAAATTTCATAAATTTCATTTAACTTTCGCGTTTATATATTAGTAGGATTGGAAATGGAGTAGGATTCTAACTAAGATTTTTAATCATCAAATATTATACAGGGTGTTAAAATACCTCTCTGGAAACTTCAGGGGGCTAATATAGTAACCATCAATATGAATAACTTTTTCTAAGGACCCAACACTGTGAACGTGAAAAAATAAACAGCTGTTTCATAAATTTTAGCCAGGTAGGTATTGAACTTTTGCATGAAATAGCTGTTTTTTTTCGCGTTCACAGTGTTGGTTCCTTAGAAAAAGTTATTCATATTGATGGGTACTTTAGCCCCTGAAGTTATCAGGGGTGGTATTTTTATACCTTGTATAATTATCGTTTAGTATGAATAACGCAGTGGGCTGCAATTATGTTCATAATTTATTTGGGCATTTATCTGCTTATAAAAAAAACCAACTGAATACAAAGTGCTGTGGGTTTTATTAAAATAGTTTCTTTTGACTAATGTACTAGTAAAACGCTATTAAAAAATGACAAATATATTCCTGTGATATGTGTGTGTTAAAAATATTTCTTATCTTCTGTACATTCAACCGTTTCTCGTAGGTATATAATAAACAAATAAATAGGTATCTACCTATAGAAAATAAACACTAAAACTGTCACATAAATTCAGATTTAACGTGTTCTATTTCCTATGAGCGTTAACCGAAAAGGACTGTAAGCAGGTTTAGCCCCGCTAAATCATTTACAAATATACAATAAATAAATAAATAATAATAATAAATATTGGTGGACATTCAACACAACACTATCTTGCTCCAAACTAAGCCAAAGCTTGTGATATGGGAACCAGATAACTGATATACTACTTATATACTTTTTTTTGTAAATATATACTTATAATATTATATAACACCCAGACAGAGGACAAACGTCTATGTTCACCACATAAATGTTTGTTCTCGGTGGGGATCAAAATCACGGCCTACGGCGCAGAAGGCAGAGCTACTACCAACTGAGCTGTGAAGGTTGACATTGTGATAATACTGGGCAAGCCATTCAAAAAAACTTATGTATTCAGAATATCAAGATTTTTCAAAGCCATGAAAAAAACACGTTTACATGATTACTTTACGAGAAAAACCTGAAACAAAATTTAACATCGACGGAAAGATTTCAAGCAGTCAAGAGAGCAAATAAAGAGAAAGAGTGTTTACGTGCACATATGGACATATTTATGTGACCTAACTTATTTTATTCGGCTCACGTAAAAGCTCACAAATCTCAATATTTAAAACTATAAAACCAAGCTATTTTGAGTGTTATTTCCATCATAAAACTGACTGAATAGTATTTGGTATATTGGCGGAGCAATGAATGAAAAAATAAAATGCGCGTAGTGTTCGATTAAACTTTTTAATTCAAAGCTTTCATCGCTTCTCCGTCCCAGACACCATTACCGTCGAAAGACGGTGAAACTTTTGAATAGGGGTAGATTTCGTCGTGGCGCGTGGTCTCACCACGAAACCCTTTTCCACGAGATTACGGGCATTATGGAAGTGACGGAGGTTTCACAGTTGCAAGAAATGAAACTCCTGCAAAAATTCTACCTCAGTTATTAAATACATAAATATTGGTGGACTATTCACACACAATCTTGCCCAAACTAATCCAAAGCTTGTAATATGGAAACAAGATACTTAGCTGATATAATACACATATAGTTAGGTATTGACGTAAATCAAAAGTTATTGGTAACTGAATGTTATTATTTGAGGTTTTTTATTAGTAAGTTCGTTTAAGCTGGTGGCTAATCTTGTTTTTTTATTAGTCTTGAGATTTTTTGCGAAAACTATTACAATCCTAGTTAATATTAAAGTATTACACGGGTATTTATCGCGTTTTATCTTTGTTATTTCCCGATATTTCGGGAATGCCTATGTTGCAATAGCCGAGGTCGCGGGCAGACCTATAAATACCCGTGTAATACTTCAATATGTGATAAGATCGCGAGAGTTTAAAAAATACAATCTTAGTTAACTCAATAAACAGGGATTCTTCCATAGAATTTTAAAGAAAACCAGCATGTTCTTATGCAAAGTAATAAATAAAGTATTTATCAAACAAGCAATTAATTTTAAAAGAAATGAAAGAAAATGAGTAAGTTGGGATAATGTTTTTTTTCAAAGCGTAGGATTATCAATAGAGTTTCTATGCGCATTATAGAGGTATTCCCTTTGCCACAGTAGCCCAAACCTACATTTATCGGAATGCTCATGTAAATAAGATTCGGGACGGGCCCGAATTCGCTATCCTTTCAGATTTCAGAAAGTAGATCTAAATCTAAACTATGAATATTTCAACTTTAACCTATTACATATTTATCCTTTTGCGAGAGATGGCAACACCAACAAAAAGCGTGCGGAATACCAGGCCTGTGAAATTCATATGCACGTAGGGCACGTTCCTATCGTCGTGACTTGCGAGGCAATGCTTTGTAATATGTGATTGTTATCATTCACCATAAGATGGGCCATATGCTTGTTCCATCAACGGGTAGTATGAAAAATGCTATAAAATGAGACTTGCACTGACAAACTTTTTTTTTGGTAGATACCAACCTGCAAATAAAAACGCGATTCTATGAAACAGACATGGTAGAGTAAACCTAACCAATGGAAAGATGATTGATAGTATTGAAGGTATATTGAAGATAAGCTGTTGTAGCCAAAATCCGCGCGCAAAGTGTCAACAACAAAACTGATGAGAAAATAGAAAGAGCTCATGATACTCGTACCGTGCAATTTGACAGTAGCAATAAAAGCTCTCTGTCAGCGTTCTATTTCGATCATTTGGTCATTTTTCCTAAAGCGCTATCCAGCCCTAAGCTAAGCAAAGGTTTTACTATAGGAACCAGATAACTGAAAGGGTTTTTTTTTATATAAATGGCTATTGTACAATTTAATCCTCAGTCCTATAATCCTAGTGTCACCTAGCTTTAAGACGTTTCAAAGTGATCCTTGTGATTTTATTGAAAACCTTTTGACTTTGACTTTGACTGTGGAGAGACAGATAGCAAAAGGTACGAGCATGGGGTACGAGCGGTGTACACTGCTTTACAGATCAGTTGCACGTTGGACGCCTGTGACACGCCCTTTTCGACGCCTTTCAACGTGTTTCTTACAAAATGAAAAGTTGCGCACCCGACTCTAACCATTCGCCTGTTTATCTGTGAGAACTCTTAAGAGGCTGACAACCGTTAAAAAAGTTTTTAAATGTTGATATGTGTCCGAGTGACATGTCGATAAGCCTCATACTTTATCAAACTTTTTGGAAGGAAAACTTGTTTGGATAAAAATTAAACTTTTACTGAACCCTTATAATATATTTTTCGAAACTTGGTTGTTTGCGATCTTTCATAACTACCTTAGTAATTTAATATATAAAAAAATGCGACCGAATTTTTTTTTTGCGGTGGTCTGCGTCTAAAGCCGTTTGATGCCTACACGAAACAGGAGCTGCCATAACCGAAGATTAACCATCAGTTCTAGAGGACAGAAACCTATAACTAAAAAAGTCGTAAAAACCAACCCCGCATAAGTATAAAAGCTAAACTAAAACGCCTGTCACCATCCTCAACATTATTGGGTCACTTCACTCACCCTTTTCATTGGCGGCCGCTCGACCCTTCGCAAAACTTCCTGAGAGAAATCATCGACACACTACCCAAATGGATCCGATTCGGTCAAAAACATACAAACGGTGATCCGAGATATTTTTTATTATAAACTTGCTACCGGCTAAATATAGGTAATGACTTATATACAAATACTAAATTATTAATTCGAGAATATATTTTAACATGATTAAAGAAATGTGCAATGGACCCCGCGCTAGGTATAAAAGCCTGTATCGCGGGAGACTTATAAAGGTATCCATACAAAAATCGTTATGTGGCGAACAACTGAGACGTGATAAAAATAAAGAACAGATACGCTTCTAATAATAATAAAAATACAACCTACAACCTGTCCAAGAGACTGAAAAAACATCCTAAAAACAATAAGAAACAAAAAACCACTCTACAAACTTACACAAACATTTTACATTTTAACAAATAGATCAACATTAAATTATGCATTTTATGTATGTATTTATGTATGTGTAGTACCTATACATACATAAAATGCATAAATAATCCTACGTTATCTACCATTACGCTTATGCAAAATAGCAGTTTATTTCACAGAACGGCACGTAAAAGTAGCAAGTACCTACCTACTTCTACATAATTTAATATGCTTGTTGGGCCCATCAAACTATACGAGTACTATTCAAAAACATGTGATAAGTAATCATATAAAACATCAGCTAAAAATATAATGGATTTAGACTTTACCTAAGTAAGTGCAATTTGATAGTATTCATACTTTATAGCCACGATAAAAACTCGAATCAGCTTCGATTTATATCCAACCAACGTTCTTCATAAACGAATCTTCACAACCATCATAATATTGCTGCATAATATTTTCTAGAACAGATTTATCTTGATAATCGGCGCGTGACCAATCATAAAATGTGAACAATTGATCCTAAATTTTCACAGAATCGAGACGTATTGACTTTAGATAAAAAATATAGTGTGTAGTCTTCTTCTTCTTGTCGTGTCACTAGTTTCTTTCGAAACAGTGTGGTGATAGGATTTTTAAGTGCGCCTCATGAGGCTCCTTTCGAGCACTTGTTATAGAACTTTTTAGGTTCTATAGCATGCCGGTTTCCTCACGATGTTTTCCTTCACCGTTTGAGAGTACTGGCACTGTGCACATTAATTTATGAACAGAAAAACTCATTGGTGCACGACCGGTTTTGAATCCACGACCTTAGGATCGGAAGGCGGGGCCGCTAACACTAGACCAGTACTCTCAAGTAGTGTGTAGTTATTGCCTATTTAATAAGCATTCGTGGAAAGTTCACACTTCGCCTTCAAGTCCCAAACTAAGCAAATCCTGTGCTATGGGAACTAGATATAATACAAAACATACCTATAATATAATAACACACAGACAGAGAACAAACATCTAATTCTATTGTTAATCACAAGAATGGGTGAATCCAATCTCAGTGGGGATTGAACCCAAAACCTCAGCACAAAATGCAGACCTACTACCATCTGAGCTGCGAGTCTAGTCTAGTGTTTATAAGATGATATGCCATAGACATTATACATCACGTTTTTAACACGTACACAATTAAATCTATAATTTTATAGTCTCTACATCTTGTTTATCCTCTCTACATCTTGTTTTGGAAAAAACTTTGACATCAGGACAACCTACTACTTGTTTTTACATACCTACTTTATTGTGTATGTATTTTGTGGACTTTTTTCATGGTAGATTCAACAAAAAAAAATTGTCAGCGTTTCCTAGACGCCTACTATGTCGCGAGATGTGAGTGAGAATTATTCAGTTTTTTTACCTTCTGCCAGCGATCACTTGTCCCGCTTTAAATAGCGTAACCATTAAAAGACGAAACACGAAAATCGACTGTATCCTTAAAGTATTATGGCATAGAATCAATTGGAGGTATATTTTGATATGTGTGAGAAAAGATTCCTTGTTTTTACTCTTGCGGTGGGATTTGAAGATTTTGTTAAACGTTGAGTGTGTTCAAGATGATTGAACGAGTTTCAGAAGATCAAGGCTTAAGCGCTATCAAAAAGGGAATTTAAATTGTATCAATCATCGGAGATGTTGTCTTTATGTTGTACACGAGTTCCAATATTCTTTCGTCGATGAAAAATAAGTATTGCATAAACATTTCAAAACTGCTAAAATAATGTCGATTTACGCAGCTGTTTTCAAAAGTTAAGAAACCCTGGTAAGAAATTTCCAAACTGGCGTTATAAGTTTTGACTTTTTATGTCTTCCCATAAAAACAATATTTTCCTGTTTGATAACATTCAAGCGGACAAAGGAAAATGAGTTTTCCCCAAGTTACGAAACCAAAATATTTGTATATTTTCGTAACAACAAACGTATCGCGTGCTGTGAAGAATCAGGTTAAGTTAGGTTAACGAAATTAATTCGTCTTATTATTAGGCTGCTTGAATTTTCATAATCAAGCGTCATCCCTTCAGCCAGTGAAATGTCATTAACCGCTAATAGCTTTGCAAACAGAACATCGAATCGCAACTTAAAGGGTCTCCGAAAACGAGGATTGTGGGAAAATTCTCCATTGAAATCTGTGCTGTCATACGACATATCGTTACTGCGACATGGCACCGTCGAGACAGACAGAGACAACCGCTCAGACCCAACGGGTGCGAAAGAGCCAGCCTCACCTTTTGGTAGGTCATATTGATCTTTCACCCGCCATTTTAGCTCGAGCCATTTTCCCTCGTAGCGCCACATGTAGGCACCAGTTTCGACACCCTGAAAAAAGAGGAAACCTTTTATTTGCCTGTCATTTTGTATTCTAATGAAATATTCCACAGGAACGGGGATGGAGGTAGAATTTGATGTAACTAAATTAGCATTTTTGATGCCGTGAAAATGAAGACCCACAGAGCTTTGAGGCTCAATGTTGGGTTATAAATCTGGAGTACGTAATTTTCATTATTTTGACTCGTGTTTGTTGATGGGGACTTTGAATCGAGTTTTTATTTGTATTTGATAAGTTTCTAAGCTCCCTAGAAAGTAAAATTTTCACCCCCTTTTTTTATAAGTAAGCTTAGCATTTAAGATTTATATTGTAATCCAAACATAGAAATATTAAGTACCTTTGACAAGTTTTGGCAACTTATCAGTATTTATGCAAGAGAATAAAAGGTTAACAGCCATGTTATTTTTTCCACGTGAGTTGAATTGACTCTTATACCTATTCCACATTTATTTTAACGCCTTATTGGACGGGCACGAAATAAAGTGAGCCAATAAAAAATAACGTCAATATTAAAACGGTGTCGGCGCCTACCAACGAGGGATCAAAGGTTTAAGAGTAGCAATTTTATAACGTTTCATCTCTGAAAGTTTAACTTATGGATATAATGCACTTTTAACAGATGTGTTTGTTAAATCATCGATTGATCTACGTAGTTAAGTACGAGTATGTACATAATCTTATTGTTTTCCTTACAAGGATCTTTCAAAATGAACTCCGAGTAAGCGAAATTTATAAATCCCAAAACGATTTAGTTATAATTTTTATGTAAAACATTGATATAGTATGAATAATTTAATAAAATATATACACATATAAAAAAATAAAAGGAATAATGAATGGCAACATAATGTGCCAACACCTTATGAAATAAAAGCAGGAAAGATAATGATAAAAAAAATAAGTATCGTTCAAATAACATTGCGTAAAGGCTAAAATAATAACCAAAGTATGGATTTCGGTGACCACAAAACCGATTTCCGCAAACATAGCAACAATTAGGCGTGATTTACACAGGCTAATAAACTATAAGCGATGTTACGACGTGACGTAAATGGCAAACTGGCTCATTATCGACATAATGTGTTCACGGCTTATAGCACAATAATTTAATGTGCGATATGAAATTAGATCGTTTCGTGATATGGTTGCAAAATTTTGGCTTTCGGGTAATATTTGGATGTGGTTCTGACTATCCCCCAAAGATTTTCTCTAGTAGAAGAGCCCTACAGACTGTAGACTTTCTATCGGCCGATAGTTTGGTCAGATTGTGCTGCTAGTCCATATTGCGGCCTATATTGAATCGTTGTAGTGTGCGCACTTACATGCATCTTCATACTGATTAAGAGCCCAACCAAGCTATCAGCCGATGGAAAGTCTAGAGGTATAGTCTGTGAAGAGTTATAAGGAGTATCAAAAGTTCTGAGGGATGTCTACTGTGCTGGAGGAAGTATAATCCAGTTGTGAGCTAGATATTTCAATATATATAAAGGGTGTAAAGGAAAATTTGATGGGGAAATTTAGACTGCTTCTTGACTAAAACAATTTTTTTTTTATTTAAATCAATTTTTCATTAGGAGGTACAAAACTTGCATTAGTAATGTTCAAAATAATAAAACTTTAAAAATGAAACACAAACTCTCAGTTGTAGGAATTATGATAATTATTCACATTCATCGAGTAGTAGAGCTCTTTGTGAAGGGCGCGTCCGGGGAAGTACTACCACCACGCCTTTTTCTAACAAAGCATTACCTCGTAAGTCACGCACGATAGGATCATGCCGTACGATGCACGGCCCTGCATCCATCAACTTGAGGCATACAGATGTTAAGCCTCATGTGTATGTAATTACACCGGCAACCACACTCTTCAAACCGAAACTCAGCAACGCTGCTTGGCGGCAGAAAAAGGCGTGGTGGTAGCCTTTCACAAAGAGCTCTACTACTCTTCGACATCTATGTTCATCACACGAATGTTTGTGTTCGGTGGGGATTGAACGCACACCGCAGAAGGCAAAGGTACAACCAACTGATCTGTATATCTTTGTCCTTTGTTATGTTTGTCCAAAACAATTCAATAAATTTGAATTAGGTTCATTCGAAATAGCAGCTGCAATATTGCACAGATATGGTCGTTGAGCGGTGAGTGATGACGTTATTGCATTGTGTTTGTCGCCCCGAGATATATGGGAGCTATTCCTCATGCCACAAATTAATGAACAGTGACTAATGAAATACATAGTTGTTTGATGTTCTTAGACATGAACCCTAATGCACGCATACAATCGCGTTTTGTGATTGTCCGACGCCAAATGGAATGTAGGGCACTGGTGACATAATACAGGCTTTTAATCTATCTGGGCACCCAGTTATACACAAAACCGGTTTTCATAATACCCTAAAAATTCACCCATATAGAGGGCCAATAACGTTTAAATTAAAAAAAAAAAAAAAAACATAAGGTAATAAGAGATAAGAAAATACTAGTAAGTACTTCAGGCAAAGTCAAGACACAATATTGATAATAATAATAATAAGAACTTTATTGAGCCAGAATGGAAAAGGTTATAAATGTAAAAATACATTGAGTTTGTCCTACAAACGGCGGTCTTATCGCAAGTAGCGATCTCTTCCAGACAACCGTTATTTTCAAAACTTAAACCTAATGTTTTGCATCATTGACTGCGAAGTTGAGCTGATTTGGTATCCACACTCCCTTTGTAAACAAGACACATATAATTATAGATAGATAATTTTTAGTAGTATTTGTTTAAAGAAACCTATTTCAGGTTTCTTTAAACAAATATTGTATCTTGAGTTTGGCTGGAGTAGTCTATGAATCTAGTCATGTGTTTGGTCCGTCAGTAAGTAGTTTAAAAAAAATATGAGTTCAAAATCTTGTTATATGAATCAGATTCATTTCAACCATGAGAGCTATTTTTATATTTAAATAAAAAAAAATCTAACTAGTTTTATGTCATGATGGCAGGCACATGATGTACCTAGCAGATAGTCTGTGGTGTGTGGGTCTGCGACCCGCTGCGTGGGCAGTCGAATAAATGGATCTATCTTGTACGCATGTTGTTTTATTCAAAAGTTCGCACCAATGCAACCAGAACAACAACAAGCAAAAAAATTGCGCTGACTGTATTTACCTGGCTTACAAAAAAGTTGGCAACCGCAAAATACACGGTCCAATCAAGTTGTTTTAATAACGAAATTGTGTTAGGTAACTCTTGTTTTTTTTAATACTCTAGTTGATGGAACAAACAGTTGGCCTACCTGATGTCACCGCAAGGCAGTGCTTTGTTGAGCACGTTCATATCGTGCATTTCTTGCGAGGCAATGCTTTGGCAATGCTCCATCAGCAAGTATTATTAAATAAATAGATAGATAGATAAATAGATAACTCTTTATTGTTCACCACACAGAAACATAGTAAGAGGGTTAAGAGCTGATTTCACCATGCTCTGTTAGATTAACAAAGGATTAAAAGGCCGTTAAGAATGTCAAAATGTATGCATTTGACATCTAAGGTTAGATTTTTGATTAGTTTCTAACAGAGCATGGTAAAATCAGCTCTAAAGCATACATTAAGGTAAAACAATGGGCGACCTTATCGCTGAGAGCGATCTCTTCCAGGCAACCTTGACATAAATAAATGCATTACAAGACAAAACAACATTAAACTTGACACCTGAAGCAGATTTCGATAGCCGATACAAAGTTACTCCTAACGTTTTCATTCATTCGAAGAGACAAATGAATTTGATTATTCGAACTTCATAAGGACGAATTTCGTGAATCCGCGTACTGGTTGGTTAGACTCCAACTTATACTAATAAAAGTCGATACGGTCGGTAGCAAGCTTGGCGCGAGCACAGAAGTGTGGCGTTAACGTGCACATTTTCAGCATCTGTCTGCCAAAACGTTTTTAATATAAAATTCTTTCTCGTATACGCAGTAGTATCGTTTATGAGGAAACTGCATTTACGCTTTTAAAGAATGAATTAAATACAAATAAATATTTTTGGTCAGATAAAGATTCTGTTTGATGATGATGAAATATTTTTCATTTGACGAATAGCGGTATTCTGAGTTGGTCAAACCACCCTTACGGCCGGTTTCCGAAAGCCCGATCAAAACTAATCGGATGTCAAGTCGCTTGCTATCTCTATCTAATTCGATATAATAGCTGAAATGGCGAGTGACTTGACATCCGATTAGTTTTGATCGAGCTTTCAGAAACCGGCTATTAATGAGTTAGCTTTTGTGACACCGCCCATAAGGATTTTTAAAATGGCAACAATTTCTTAAGCCGCCACGTTAATCTAAAATTGAGTATATCCAAAGGTTTTTTAGAAGAAATTGCTCACAGCGATAAGACCGCCAATGTTTGCTGTAGCTATCATTATGTCGTCATCAGAGTTTTCTATATATCTATACACACAGGAAATAAATGAGGGTAGAAGCAAGCGCATAATGCAATGTGCACGGGCAAGGTAAACTTATTTTAATTCCAAGTGCAAAGAAAACCAAACAAACAATAATTTGTACTACAGAATTTAAGCTACATACCAAACAACACAGTTAAATGAAGCACTTAAGCCTTCCAGTCTAGTTACAGTGCAACTAAATTGCGAAATTTTCCCCATTCCAACTCCCAGACACGACCCTGGCAACTGCAAGGGAGAAGTGTGAATTTGCAAGTACAAAATTAATTTGGGAGTCGGCGGTTTCGCTTGCAACACTTGGAAATTTCTTTTGGGATTTATGTCTGTCTGAAGCAGGCGACAAAAGTTGTGCGATTTACAGCCTTGAATTATACGTATACTTCGGAATATTTCATGCTGATAAGACCTACTGGCTACAAAAGTAATTCTTACTTATGTATAGACAAAAGTAGTTTCTAATAACTACCAGACGAGACTTCAAAGTGTGAAGTCAGACCAATATTATGATGTGACTTTTTTATGACTATACCCGCGGCTTCACTCGCGTAGTGTTTTTTTTTATACAACTAGCTGATGTAACAAGCAGATGGCCCGCCTGAAGCTAAGTGGTAACCATCACCTATAACAAAGCATTACCTCGTAAGTCACGCACGATAGGAACGTGCCCTACGATACACTGCCCTGAGACCTGCGTCCATCAACTTGAGGCATACAGATGTTAAGCCTGCAATTACACCGGCAACCACACTCTTCAAACCGAAACACAGCAACACTGCTTGGCGGCAAAAAAACGCGTGGTGGTAGTACTTGCCCTGGTGGACAAGTACTACCACACAGCACCAACACAAGCACAACGAAACACACGCTGCTTGGCGACAAAAATGGCACAATGATAGTACGAGAGTAGCATTTAGTGATGGACAAGCCCTTCACTAAAAGCTACTTGTTTTTTTACTAAAGAGTCAAGCTCAGGCTCCTCAGCACATCCTGCTGCAATTCAATCGAACCGATTCTTACTGGCATCATTTTGGTTACCGTTCGAAGATCGAGATCCAATGGCATCTTTCGTTTTAGGGTAAACAGCTTTTTAGACAAATCTCATGTTTAGGTATAATGGCATGGCATGGCAAAAGGTGAGCATTTTTTAGGACTCCGAAGCTCAGCAAGGAACCTTCGTAATTCCTAGTTCGGAAATTAAATTAAATGATAATTGCGAGAAACATAGAAGTTAGTTCTTATTAGGCAGGTAGTTTCACATATTTCACCAAAGCATTAGCATACAAATACATTTTAAGAATAACCAATATTGATTAACGGAATCAATATTGGTGGCTAAATTCTGAATAGATCATTTTTAGTGGTAAGTTCTAGTCAATACTAGATAGTATTATATTTTTTTACAGTTTTTTTTTTATTTAAGTAATGTGTTATTGCAAACGCCTTAGTGGACAAAAGCCTGAAGTTTTTAAAAGAATCCTACTGATATTTTAGTGTAGCAATACTCGTAATTTCACATTCGACAACGTTTCGGAAAATACGAAGCGATTGCAAACGGTTATTGGCGCTCTGTTTTATCAGAATTATTCGCACCAAAATTGGCTGGAGTTTTATTTGGAAATCATGTAAATTTTATAAAACCGAATTATTTTAACAAGGAAATAAGTAAAACGAGCTTTAATATGAAAATGCAAATAAAGTAGCTTAATTAGAGAGAAAATTAAGCTTAACGCTGTGTTTTTAACCAATAAGTATATCACAATGAATTTTTTTTATGAAGATTTTTTTAAATCTAATCTAAATGGAATTTAATAGAATATATAAATACTTAGAAAAACACGTCGATATTTAAAACCGCTCTGCAGCTGCAATACATGCAGTAAAATTATAACCAACATATCATAAGAAGTCAATAACACTTTCTTTTCTAATATTATTCATCCTTCCTTAACGCCCAAACTCTTCGGTATCTACCTACCTATCACAAATTTAATTCATCCGTGCAAGATCTCATACACAACCACGATACTAGCGCCATCTATTATCAATTCTCGGCGGCGCAACTGTTCCAAAACCGTGCGTCCTGAAACCAGTTTCAGCCAGGAGGAAGGCTTTCACTGAACACGAACTTTGAACCCTCAAAAGCTTAACGGTTCCCGGAAAATAGTCCAGATGGCGCCACTGTGCACCGATCAATACTTACATACACGCAAGATGGGAAAAGAGAATATTCAAATGCTTAATTTGGCTTAAATAATTGACTAGGAAGCAAGAGTGAGTAAAATTAATAAAATAGAATGTAACTTACCACAGTGAAGGTCGATGAATGCATTTCTGAAGACCTCAAATTGAGAATTCACTGTAGCAATTAAATTTTGTTAGTTTTGATGCTTGTATGCTGTCAGCTACGCACATTATTACTCACATCCAATCCAAAATGTTTTTCAAACTGTTCAATTCACTTTTAATAATGACAATTGCTTTATTTTGGAATAAAATAATTTCATTCGAAATTCGATATCAAGAAACGTCACCACCAAATGCTGACAGCTTACTGTAGAACCAAACTCCAGCTCTATGGCTACACCACTTTGGTTTGGCGGGAAGATACAATTTCATGCTTCGTCTCCCTCGCTCGCGCTGTATTCACTATCTGCTTCTCGCTTTGGTGTCGATTAAAGTAAAACCATTACGGTGAGAACAAAAAAGGGTCCCCTTTGAGCAAATTGTAATATATCATCGGTTTGACGTTCGGGGTCTATAGCCAGGATTTGCTTTTGTCCATTGCAGTAAAATTTATTGGCGTAACGGTCCTGCAAAGAATAAGCCCAACTTTAAACAGACTAAACTTACAAAAAAGTGAAAATTAGGGTTGATATTATCAGACAACTGGTGATCCCACATGATAAAGAATATAGTATTCTGTGGGGATATTGACTCCTAAAATATCAAGTTGGCAACCCTGCAAAAAATTCAAAAATCTTAGACGGTCACTAAGATTTTTGAGACCATTTAAATATATAGAAATAAATGTAATGGTACTTGTCAACTTTGTTAAATTCATGAGATTGGCTTAGAAGTAACTTTATTTGAACAGACCTTTCAATATTGACGATTGAAAATTCGTAATCAGCTTAGTTCCGTTCCAAGAGTGTTCCTGCAACAGCGGAACAAGGGTCAGCCCGCTCCACGTAGTATCCATTCGTAATAATTGATTGTCACCACATTCCTACAAATTCGAAGCGTTTGGTGTGGAAATTTGTTATGAAATAAATAAATAAGACTGAAAACTGTACCTGATCACCTGATCTTTGAGGATGCATTTAAAAGCGTTCTGTCCAAACACTACATTTAGGACGTGCCTGGTACATACACTTCCAATGCCCTAGATTAAAAGCACCAGACGCCGAAACCCTTGAAAATGTCTAGTCTGCCTAGTCAGGGAAATATTTTAAAGTCCCAACTTATTTTTTCTATGCCAAGACGAACGCTAGCCTACCTACCTAACCTAGCTAGAATCTAGGTTAAGTTACGTGAAACTGGCTTGACAATCTCGGAATACACTTCATGCCAGTACTCTCAAACGGTGAAGGAAAACATCGTGAGGAAACCGGCATGTCGTAGAACCTAAAACGGTCTATAGCATGTGTCAAGTGTTCGTAAGGAGCCTCTTGAGGCGCACTTAAAATCCTTTCACCACACTGTTTCGAAAGAAACTAGTGACACGACAAGAGAGAGAGAGAGTTCATGACATCTGTGGTTATCACAAATGAGGAGCGCCGGAACAAAAACCGATAAATCCGTTTTTGATCAAACAACTTTTTTTTTCGACTCTCATAGTACTCTTATATATCATACTATAATTGGACGCGTCTAAACCCGTTAAAAACGTACTAAATGAGACTCTAAAGATGGGCAGCCAGAACAAAATCCGACAATTTTAGTTTTGTTTTGCATTTTCCCAAAAATTACGTAAAGTGGATTTATCGGTTTTTGTTCCGATGCTCCTCAAATGGCGGAGGCGTACACTGTAGTGAGGCCTGACCCTAAGCCAGCATGGCCCTCAGCTCTCACGGACGGAGGCCATCTATCAAGTGCAACAATAGGGTCGCCAGTTCATTGAGCAGCTGATTTTGTGCCAGTCTCCAAACGGTAACCGGAATGCTTGGTAAAAAACTATGGATTTGGTATTTCTGTATGTTACCTTTATCATGCAGGTGGCTTCAGACCACGCGATTCTTATGGCAACACTTGTTTATTAGTAGTTTGGGTATAATCTTATTGTAGTCGTTGTTTTAAACTAGGTATAACTTGAAATTAATTAATTTTTAATTACTACAAAAACAATAAGTACTGTTTGCTTTCCTAAGAGAGATTTTTTTTTATACAACTAGCTGATGGAACAAGCATATGGCTCACCTGATGTTAAGTGGTAACCATCACCTATAACAAAGCATTGCCTCGCAAGACACGCAGGGCAGTCGTGCCCTACGATGCACTGCCCTGCGTCCATAAACTTATAAATAAATAAATAATAAATAAACAAAAGTCAAACTTATGGTAAAATATATAACTTGGATCATCTGGTGACTGATATAGCACTCATCGCGTGGAACTGGCACCTAGATTCACATAGTTTTAAGACGTTTCAAAGTGATCCTTGTGATTCTGCTGAATAAATACCTTTTGACTTTGATACACATCAGCTGTGGGTTCGATTCCGCGAAGGAAAAAAAACAAAAGACTGAAACAGCTTCACGACTTTGATCCCCAGGCACGGTAGATCGCTTATTACCAAGTAGGTATATCCAGATTCTTTGAAGGAAAGGAAACATTTGCACAATATTGATGAAAGTATTTGATCCAGTGATGAAAATGTAAAAAGATCACGACTGTATGTACGGTAGACATCTCTTGGTACACATGGATACGCATCAGACTACACTCGCTTTTATGCTCTTGTGCTAAGCGTAATTTTTATTTGGCTTGGTGTAGCATGATATGTAATGTATTAGTGCAACGGAGTCTTAGTAATAGGGTTCCGTACCCAAAGGTTAAAACGGGACCCTATTACTAAGACTCCGTTGTCCGTCCGTCTGTCTGTATGTCTGTTTGTCTGTCCGTCTGTCACCAGGCTGTATATCATGAACCGTGATAGTTAACCGTGATACATTTGAAATATTCACAGATGGATGTATTTCTGTTGCCGCTATAACAACAAATACTAAAAAACAATAAAATAAATATTTAAGGAGGCTCCCATACAAAAAACGTGTTTTTTGCCGTTTTTATAGATAATGATACAGAACCCTTCGTGCGCGAGTCCGATTCGCACTTGGCCGGTTTTTTTCAAACAAATAAATATGTATTAGCACGTGCCAAATTAGGTGCTAAGATTTGAATAGGTTTCTGATCGTTTACTACAGAAACTAACAGCACAGTTCATTTCTAGATTGCTTTATACGTTATGGTAATTGTCACACTAATTATAATCTATACTACCCTTTTCAAAGATCATCATATTTTTTTTTTCTTTCTATTGTTTTTGTCCCTCTGCTGTGCAAAGGCCTCCTCCAAGGACTTCTACAAAAAAAAAGTATATATGCATTAAAGCAGCTATCTGGTTCCCATATTACAAGCTTTGGCTTAGTTTGGGACTAGATAGTGCAGTATGGAAAATCCGCTAATATTTTTATTTTCCGAAAACGAATAAAATAAAATAAATATAGATAAAAATGCGCTGCACACATAAATACTGACTGCGTACCTCCATAAATATTTTTAAGTACTTTGCCTTGAGTGTCAAATTGAGAACCTATCAGTTTATTTTTTTAGATACCTACATAAAATTATATTGATTGATATTGTGAATACTTATTTTTGACTATTCAAATAGGCTCTGATTATTTTGTTCCAGTTTGTTGGTAGGTAGGTAGATACCTACCTACTACTATCTTAATGACTTTAGTATCTAAAAGGTAGGTAGGGACCTACATTACCTATCTGTGTACAGACCTGTGGTTTGAAAACCCACTGTACCATCATCATAAAAATAACAGTTTGTATTATAGTGAACTTAATACCTATTTGGTATTCTGTACTAAAACATAATTTATACATTTTAGCGTTCAGTTTACTATTGGCCTACGTCGCAAAATTATCTAGCATAATTACTAAAAGAAGTTTAGAGAAAGATGACTAAGTACTAGACGTCTTTAATTTTAGCGGCCAAGTATTCAAAGACCTTTTTTAAAAAATAATAGATCCTATAGTATATGTTTTGCGAGATAGTGGTTGAATGACAGGTATTTTAGCTACCGTACTTAACGAAGCCACGGAGGCTTTATCTTGTGTCCACTATCAGAAGACCCGGTATTTCTCTTATCTGTTGCACACAAACAAACGTTCTTCTAAAAACTATACACACCAACAAACAAAGTCATTACCAAATTAACGACACTCAGGTGACGAAAAAGCATTTTGTAAACAAGCTTCATTCCGATCGGTTGCCTAAGTGCTAGTGATTTATTGTGATGTCATAAAACTGGATGTAATTGTGGTACTATTATGTCTTCACCATGTCTTTCACCAAGTTTGCAATCAGATGAGTCAAATGACACAAGTTCATCTGAATTTTCAAGCACAGTTTTGGCTAAGTATGATACAAATCTAGATACAATTAACAAGGATTTTAAAACCACTGCTGCACTATCACATGGTGTTGAAGATATTCTATCTGATGGAGTAAACTATGTAAATGATGGAACGTACCAAGATTGTAAGCCGGATGTTCGATCAGCAGTGCCACAAGTTTTTACGCAAGATTATAATTCAAGGGACTCAACTGGATTCAGTATTCAAGACATTCTCGGTTTGCAACAACCATACAATCCTGCTCATGCTGAGGTTCTAGAACCTAGATATGACTATAACGCACCAAGTTACGAAAACATAAGTAACAGCTCAAACAATTATGGATCGGGTGCAGAAGAAGTGATTGCCGAGGACTGCATTGCAAGTGACAACATATTTTCTACAACGCCACAGATCGTCAATCAAGTGATTTACAATAGAAACTTTGCTACTAATGAGCTTGCACGATACAGCCAAAGAAGTCTGGAGAACAGTACCAATGACCCTACGAGGGAAACAAACGACTTGCATGAATCAAGTTTTCCTAGTCAGGTATGTATGAATTTCTAATTTTTTTTTCTATATAGCAACAAGACCCAAGATACTCGTTTGATTTCATCAATAATTTACAAATACTGTGACCACAGAAAAACCGGATTCATAATGACAATTTAATATACTTACCTTCCGGTTACTCACTACTTATTAAAAAATATAAGGTTAAAGCCAATCCATTATTTTATAAAACTCAGGCAGAGCAAGACGTTTTAGTTATTCAATATTATCATTTTAATTCACATTGAATTTTCAGAATCCTTCATGGAATAGTAAACACACTCTTAGCACTCAAGATTTAAGGGCATCTTCTGAATTGCCCGTTGATGGTAAGATTTTATCAACATCTAATTCTGCTTTGGCTTGTAAAATATGTTTTAGGTATAAATATTTGTTTATGTTTCAGACATGTCATCAGAATCGTCTTCCTACCAAAAAGGGTTTTCGAAGAGAGCAAGGACTGCTTATACCAGCTCGCAACTAGTCGAGCTTGAAAATGAGTTCCATCAAAACCGCTACCTCTGCCGACCGCGGCGCATAGAGCTTGCAAACTACTTACAACTATCAGAGCGTCAGATCAAAATATGGTTTCAAAACCGCAGGATGAAGTACAAGAAGGACAACAAGCATAACAAACCTTCATCTTCAGTAGACGATAGCAGTCCTTCTAGCACCAAAGATTCACCAAGTCAAGATCATAAGATGAGTCACGGAAGAAGCTGCGGTGGCCACGACCGCCACAGGCGACTATTAGTTGATAGCCATGCCAGCCATCACAAAGTTTACTTGACGAGCGATGGCATTCCCCGGCCGCCGGAATACCCTTCCATAAGCCCGATAAAGACTGTGATTAAAGGTCCTCAAAATACAATCGAGCTACCGTCCTACACACCAAACTTGTCCTACTCGTCGTACTACGCCGGAGGTAGCAGAGCAGCTTACTCACCGATGACCGAAGTTTATCGGTACAATGATGAATCACTGGCTCAGAATTCAACGCTGTCAACGATAGCATCGGATAGTTACGTACCGAACGGAATGAATTTGAAGCTAGGGGATGACTTAATACGATACTCTGCTACATCTCCATACTACAACCCGTTGTCTTCTGGAGTTGTGATACATCCTGCTTCATCCGATGGCTACGTATTTAGTTCTTCAATGGCACCTTTACCAACTCCTACGTATGATGATAGCGGTCTCCATGGAAGGACATCTAGCTTATCTCTTCCACAAGATCCATACTTTGCATATTTGGCAACATCTGACACGGCTCAACAACCATCTTCTTCAGCAAGCAAATACCCTTCGTCTTCTTACATAACATTGTGAAATCATTTAATTTAGGAGTATAGTTTATTTTTGTTTGCATCAGTTTATTGTTTTGGATTTATTGTGTGTGAATTTATCGTGAATCACAATTTTGTGTGATTTGTAGTTTTGAACTTCAAAATGTACCTATAAATAGGTATTTCTTTATTTTGTGCATAGGTAATAAAATGTATTTCAAACAGAAGCACAATACTACAATTAAGGTACCTATAATTATCTATAATCTATAATTTATCTGATTTCCACTGTACAAGTTTTGCTTATTTTGGGGCTAGATGGTACCGTGTGAAATTTTCACCAATATTCATTTAAGTTTTAGTGAATATCACAGACCTTTATTTTTAATACTATTTTTTTTATAAATGTCAATATAATGACAATATCAAGAATCGAGTAAGTTAGTAGGAATTATATTTTCTAGACATTTAAATGTATGGGTGCTACTTATGTTAATAAAATAATCTTGTTTATTTTGTTTTTTTGTATATATTTTATCTTTAAGCTTGATTTAAACAAAACCAAACTAAGCGTTTACTTCATTCGATGTTTTTAAGTTCCAATAATAATAAACAAAAACAGAAATAGCCTCACGAATTTGATTCCTAGACACGGTACATATCGCCGTAGTTTTTATTTTTATAACAGATGACCCATCTGATAAGCGGTAACCATCACCTATTACAAAGCATTGCCTCGTAAGTTACGCACGATAGGAACGTGCCCTACGATGCAATGCCCTGCGTTCATCAACTTGAGGCGTACGATATTAAGCCTCATGTGCCTGTATTTACACCGGCAATCCGAAACACATGCAGTAACGCTGCTTGGCGGCAGAAAAAATGCGTGGTGGTAGTACTTCCCCGGACAAGCCACACAAAAAGAGCTCTACTACTCTTAAATATCTTAGTAGCACTGGTAGTACATATATATATAAACTCAAGGGTATTTTGATGTCTAAAAGGGGTTAATCAGAGATTCGCCCGAATATTAGGTACATTTGGCACCCACATTTTGCAGTTGTTGCTATTTATCGCTATTCATCGCTACTGCTATAAAACTATGTAACTGGTTTCATCACGATGTTTTCCGTCACCGATTGAGAGCACTGGCTTTACACGCATATTCTTTCCGTTTAATTTGTTGAATATACCCAAACTCAACGGAAAACGGGATTTTAAGGCGAAGACAAGAGCTAATGTGACTCTCGCTCGCACGTTTCGACATGTTGAAAGATTTTGCAATGGATGGTTAGAGGAATAGTATAGCAATATTGTATGCCCGGAATGGGTAGACGGTGGGAACAAAAATACCTCTGTAAGATCTATTTACACAGTTTTACAATAAATGATTCATCTTATTTAGTTTGTAGATCCGAGTGGGTTTTGTATGCAGTCTCGAAAAGCATGACTACACAAAAAATACCGAGAAAATAGAAAGTGTAAAAACTTTAACCTTTTAAACTATTATGGTTATGAACTTCATTTTCAACATTTAGGAGCACTGGTGGTCTAGTGGTAGCGGCCCCGCCTTCCGATCCTAAGGTCGTGGGTTCGAAACCGGTCGTACACCAATGATTTTTTATTTTCAAAAATTTATGTGCACAATGCCGGTACTCTCAAACGGTGAAGGAAAACATCGTGAGGAAACTGGTATGTCGTAGAACCTAAAAAGTTCGAGACATGGCGTGTCAAGTGCTCGAAAGGGAGGCTTTCGAGCACTTGACACGTCATGAGGCGCACTTAAAATCCTTTCACCACACTGTTTCGAAAGAAACTAGTCACACGACAAGAGAAGAGATTTTCAAAATAAGATATTTACAGTGATCTATGAGTTTGATTGTTTTTTATATATATATATATATTTTTTTTTTTAATTTTACTTAGTATAAAAGACGTCTCAAAGTAATCCTTGTGATAGTAATGAATAAAGACCGCTTTGATTTTGATTTTCAATGATTAAATTCGTACACAGAAAAAAAATCGTGCGTCGTGTCCACTCACAAATCATGGTAAATATCACGTTTTAAATAAAATGAATAATAATAAATATTTGAAAATCTGTTTCTAGAGGTATTACAGTCTGAGCAACTCAGAATTTACTCAAACATGTTTTGGAAAATTGAACCCATTTTGAAACTGTCATAATCTGAAAATCCTAATAAGTAACATATAAATGTTTTCTCAATATGGGGTTGAAATAGTCTGTTTTCGGGAGTGGTTTATTACTTTTCATTTACTTTGCATTGATCACTATAGCTTTTACATTTATAAATATAAATTCAATTCGTTTGTCAGGAGCTAATAGATCATGTAAAGATTGGAAAAAAGACATGCGCTTAGAGACACGGACGTTAAAAATATTTATTTTTCGTTAGTGGATTATCTACATATCGGAACGTATCGGTATGTTGTTTTGTAACTGATCAACCTTTACTACCTGAACTGGTAATGACCCAATTACATTCGAACCTCAAGCAGTAAACAATATTAGAATAAAATGATTACTATTGTTGTTCACAGGTGTCCAAATGGTGCCTAATTAGGAGCCACTGACCAATAGCAGAGATTTCAACCCTGGAAAGGGTGAGTTGGTTACTAATTACTTTGAGCTTAGATTTAGTATAAATTGTAAAGCAAAAAAGGATATATCATCATTCGATTCCCAGTAATTAAAGCCATCATGTGCTCCTTGCAAAGCGCCAGTTTCGGAACATATCCTAGTGAGCAGCTCGAAGATGATTTTATCACTAATCTCTTTTCGCAAAATACAACAAGCAATAATATTGTAAATATCTTTTCTGTCACATACCTAGCACACACATAAGTCACATAGCATTTTTTTTTAATTCTTTTCAATCTCTCATAAAAATCTCAATTTTAATCTTTTATTTACAGTGCAATCAAACAGAACCAGTTTATGCAACACATTCAAATCAAAATGGGGTTCAAGATTCAATATGGATCTCGGCAAATCAGGTATGTTACATTCCCGCTGATAAATATCATGTGTAAATACTTCTATTAATTATAATTTTCTTTTTAATAAAGTGTACGGTAACACTGCTATTTTTTGGTCTTTAGTTCTAACTTGTGCGTTTAATTCCAGATGGATCATGATTATGCCCAAACCGAGCCTTTATTATTACCAACTTGGGAAGACCAAACCACCAATTGTCCCGCCAGTTTGAACATGTCTACATACTTTTCTACCTTCGATCCGTCCGTACAGGTAATTTTGAAATGACTATTTGAAACCTCTAAAAACTTACTTGAGTTGTGTGTTGAGTTGACTAATATTTGCAGTTTTTTAAAGAAGGTTTTTATTTTCTTTTTCAGATGAAGACCAACCAGTTTCAGAGTTCCAGGCTGCAAAATAAACTTATCAGTATCCAGCATTCCATGGGGAAAGTTCATCGCGCTCATATTAATAGTAAGTCGAGGTTTTATCTTATTAACCACTTACATAGATATAAGTCGTGTATTACTTGGTTGTTTTACCAATTTTTTCGACTATTATGCAAAGCTATCATAGCCAATACAAAACACAACCCCACACCAGATTGACTCACTTCTAAAATTATATCTTCAATTATGCTATTCCTACTTTTAGAATTTTTCCTGAACTAGCATAGCGCTTTCATATTCATCAGTGATTTTAATTCTATCTTTTCTTTTTTTTCAGTGGTTCCTACTGCGACGGGCCACTTCAAAGCGGTGGTAAAGCGCAAACGGAAGAGAACCGTTTTCAGAACAGATCAAGTGGAGGCTATGGAAAAAGTATTTGCGAAGAAACCTTACGTGACAAAAGAAGATCGAAAGATTCTTGTCGACACATTGCACATCAGCGACAAATCAGTTAAAGTTTGGTTCCAAAATCGCCGCTTGAAGAACAAAAGAAGTGAAGACATGTCTGATGATGAATATAGAAGCTCACCTAACCTTGATCGTCTTGACTACGTGGAATCAAAAATACATGAAAGAACCAATGAGTTTGGTTACGTTACTCTCGACGACAAAATTCTGGGTGATCTTTTCGCGGTGATAGATGAATATTTAAACAAACCACGTCACGATATCTCAACGAATGATATCGAAATGGAAGAAACTAAGTTGAAAGAAGAATTAGTACCTTTGTATGAACCAATATCTCCTGCCAGCACTGTCGATGAAGAAAATCCTCAGGAATATCAATCACCTGTTGGAAATGAATATTTACAAAGACTGATTGATATTGAATCAATTATATCAATTTAACAATAAATTAAATAGTGTTGCAGATTGTATAAGTAGTAGTATATTTTATTATAATTATAAGATTTAGTATGTAAGATTAAATTATTAAAATTAATTCAATATATTTTTAAACATATTTTTAATCTAATTTATATTTTATACTCGTGATTTATATAATGTTATGCTTTAATTATGCTACTCGTTCCTTTTTAAATAAATAATTTATCAAATTAATAACTTTTTTTTATCTACGTAAATAACTATTACCTACTTTAAAATAGGTATAAATGGTATCTACAAACAAAAATATATCTAGTGTATATCTAGTCTACAATTTTATTCACTGCAATCTACACCAATATGTAAATGTGAAACTGTGTTGTCTGTTTGTAAGCAGGGTTTTCCAAACCACGGCCCACCTCATATCTGTGCGGCACGCAGAACGTTTTAAAAAAACGTGTCACAATATTATGAAGAAAAATAAATTTGTTTTAATCTTCAGTTTTCTGGCAACCCGAATATTACAAAAGATAAATTAATGAAAACACAATAAAAAATGTATGAAAATATCCACTGTATTAATTTTTTCTCAGACTTCAAGTCTGATAACATTTATTTAGTTTAAATGGTCCTCCAGTCTGTGTGCTCATTTTTTTGGCCCCTTTTTCATCTCTAGCCTGAACAGCCCTGGGGCCTAATCACGAACGAATTTGACATCAGTCGCGTAAACGTATCGTATCCCTAAATATAACAAAATAAGGCTGAATATCGGTACGATACGATAACAAAAGTCAGATGTTTTCGTGATCAAGGCGCTGTTATAGTATGATGATAAATACATATAAATTTTCTGCAATACACAAATAATGAAGGTATTTCTACGCACAAAGATATGTAACGCATTTCGAACTCAATTTTATAAATTGAGGTAGTTCTTAAAACATGCTGTCACCATTTTACTCGTTGCGTGAGCTAATCGGTTGTTGGCTTTATTATTCTTTATAGTATTTCATTTCAGCTAATTGTCTGTGTTTCCTGTCGATTTTACAAGATATTACTATATTAAAGCATATATTCAGCATCCAGTGAATCGAGACAGTTTAAAAAACTACTATTTTACCAGTCGTATGTGCTCGGCCGTTGAACATAGAACCTAATAGTTCCATTTTTAATAGCAAGTTTGTGTTTCCGGAAATATACAAGAAAATTAAAATGGTGCAAACTATGGTAGCTGGTGTAACTCCTTTGCACAATAAGGATGAAGTAAGTTTTACATAAACTACCGTTTAAACTACTTTTTGAAGTTATCCATTTTTTTTTTGCAAAATTTAAAAGAAATACAAAGTTAATCTCATGTATGTTTTTTTATACAACTAGCTGATGGAACAAGCAGATAGCCCACCTGATGTTAAACATAAATATAATTACACCGGCCACCACACTCTTTAAACCGAAACACAGCAACGCTGTTTAGCGGCAGAAAAAGGCGTGGTGGTAGTACTTCCCCGGACGGTTAATTGTTCAGTTGAAAAAAACAATACCTATAAGCTATTGCTTATAAATACCCAATTCTTAGGCATTATTGTAATCCCATCAAATATCAAGTTTGCAGTAGTTATTATTAGTTAAACTAAAACTACTTCACGACTTTGCTCCCCAAGCAGGGTAGATATCCACTCCGATCTCTCAGTATCTACCAAGGACTAACTTAAGATTCTGTTTTTGTTAAACGGTAAAAAAATTTGATGCTTATCAAAAATTTGATGCTTATCAACAATTTTTTTTTATTTACAGATACTCCATTGGGATAATCACCCTTTCTCAAGTGTTTGGGTTGAAAGGAATTATCAAAAGACAGGTTAGTGCAAAATTTATTATATTATTATTTATTATTCAGATATTTATTGGTACGAATCGTTCCTCCTGGAAATGTCTATATCCAGCAGTGGAGTTCTTCAGACTGATGATGATTCGTTTAGTGACAGATCGCGTTATTAGCAAGTAGGTAAGTAAAGTACCAGTCTCTCTAAGCAAGATAAAAATTCAGAAAATAATTATATTGCATTTACATAACTAAAAACGTTTATTTAACTAACAAGCTAATTATTATTTAAAAAAAAAACCTTGTGATTCAATTAAATAAATAATATTTTAAGTAATATAGCAAATTCGAGCTATCTGTACCCCCTATAACCTTAAAAAATGCTGAACAGATTTTACTACGGTTTTCACTAATATAAATCTTTTCTTATGCTTTTAGAAAGCGTTTGGGTCAAGTAATAAATACAAACAAAAATATACTTTATAGAAACTTTTAGAATAAATACTTTATAGAATTTTTTTTTACAGATGTCACAAGAAACAGAAAAATAAAGAAAAAATGCAAACGGGTACGAACAGCATTCACAACCGACCAACTACGAGCATTAGAGAAAACTTTTCATCAATCCAAGTACATAAACTCCGAAAATCGTCTACAGCTTTCTAAAAAGTTGAACATAGGTGAGAAATGCATCAAAATATGGTTCCAGAATAGAAGGATGAAGGAGAAGAAAGAATCGTCCGAATCCAGTGATACATCGAGTGAAACTTTAGGTAGTGAGGTTATGTCACCTACGATTGCTATCCAGCCAGAACCAGAAGCTATGAACTACGATCCACAATACAATCATGACATGCCAGTGTATAATGAACCTTATGTCTGCTACCAATCGCCTGATTTCCAAAATTACTATGCGAATAAGGCAGAAGTGCCACACTACAATGTATTTACGCCGATAGATGACTGTAACAACGGTTTGATTTACTCTAACGAAACGAATTACTCCACGCAGCAGCCCAGTGGCGCTGCAGATCCCAATAATGCATATGTCAACCAAAATTATTACGGTAACGAAATGTATAACTGGTACGCAAATAATATTGATTCGTATAATTTTTATCAATAATGCAACAAGATTATTTATTTGTTAGATTATTTTCTTTAGATAATGTTTAGTTTATATTTATTTTATTGTAAAGTACTGGATATTATGGGTAAGTATGAGTAAAGCTGTATTCACTATGTTTAAGATTTGTATCGCTATAATAAAATTATATTTGTTGAATCTCATTTTTACATAGGTACATAATTTATTATTTTTTATAAGATATAAATAAATTAATATTTAAGTTGGTATTCATTTTATAATGGAAATTAAATGATTATCCTCTCTTTGTTATTTGTTAAGGAACTATGTTACAAACTAAATTATTAAAAAACTCTCTTGTTTTCTATTATACCTACTGTCTTCTGTTTTCTAACCATGACCTGAATCTGTTATTTATTGCTTTCCTATGTTAAATCATGAAAAAATTATGATCGTGTTTCTTAATTTTAAGTTACTTTATTATCCTATTTATTCAATAAGAGATTTGTTATAAGTAAAATGATACGGCATAATATATTTTTAAATAAAGACACCCAAATTAGAAATACTTAATTTTTTATTGAAACATTTACCTTCTACAACTTTTAGTAACCTTTAGCTATTCTAAAACTTTGGACTCGAGTTCCGGTAAGGTGCAGATGCTGTGAACACATACTGAGGATATGGGCTAGTTAGATTAGGAGGCACTGTCAAGGGTTGAGCATTTCCATGACAGTTACAGTTGCAGTTGATTTTCTGGTCATGACCAAAGCTGTTTTGAGGGTGGCTGGTAACAGGGATAGCATTGCCTGGTGTAACTACAGGCATGATGTTAATGGGCTTCCAAATTACTCCCCCAGGGGAGATGTACGGATGAGCGTATACGGTAGGCATCACAGGGAAATACGTGGGACCATTTGCCTTTGCTTGTTTTGATAACCTTGATGATGGTGTTGTTGTCTTCTTTTTAGATGGAGCGTCTGGAATAGAACTTTTAGATTTCATAGAAATCGATGGATGCACTTCCAACTTTTTCTGCAGTTTTGGTTTATGATCTTGATTGATATCTCTTTTTGTTTTTTTCAATCTTTTGCTGAAATCCATTGAAAACTCCACAGGTTTTCTGTGAAATTGTTGATTTCTATTCTTGAACTGTTTCCTTGACGACTCACATCTTTGTGTCGAAGTCAGTTCGTTGAGAAAAGGTGCCTGTTGCTCAACATTAAGAGGCTTAGATTTGATGTGGGTCGTTGATAAATTTTGTGGCACTTGCTGTATCTCCACTTTTTCTCGAATTCCTCTATAAATACTTTCATTATTTGGCGCGGAGAATTTCATACTTATATTTTCGACTGGTTTCATAACGACCGGTATCGAGTATGAAAGTTGGCCATTAGTTGATGGCAAAGTAGACACATTATTTAATCGGTCTTTACCGGATTCCTCTGCTTTACTAGCCGTTGCGTTATCATGTTCCTTATTGGTCGATTCTTTCTTTTCCTTCATTCGCCGATTCTGGAACCAAATCTTCACGGCTCTTTCTTGCATGTTCAAAGCAGTGGCAATCTCTTTCCGATGTTCACTGCTGATGTATGGGAACTTCTTGAATTGTAGCTCCAAGAACTTTATTTGTTCTGTTGTAAATGCACTTCTGAACCTTTTTGGTTTACGGATTGGTCTTATTGTTATCTGCATACGATTAGAGTCCATCTGTAAAATGTGAAAATAGATATAATGTTTGTGATTGGTTCGTATATTAAAGCTACTTGAAAAAAGTTATTTAAAATTCGTTGACTGCGATTCTAAAACAAAGTCATCAACTAAACCAACCTGAAAATGTAGGCTTAAACTCTTAAGTTGTCCAAAAACTTTATTTCAACACTATGTAAATAAAGCTGCATCATTTTTTCAGATATAGTAATCATATAATATACTCAACTTTCTGTACAAAGTATTTTCGTAAATATGAAACTCGATGTAGTAGATATTGAGCTTAGTCGTTGGATAAAAAACAAGTACTTACGGTTAAAAATACTTAATTTCTTCCAACCTTCTCCTTTTTCTTTAAACTATAAATTACTTAGTTGCTGTACGATACACAATTTGTTTATCAACACGCGCATTGACCGTGATCACTTCTTCAATAACTGATACGTTTGTACCATTCTTGTCTCATATATAGCAAAGAACATTATTTAATTACAAAATTACCAAATCGTACACAATTAACTAATCGTTGACAAGCTATGTCAATTAGAGAGTCATTAGAACTAGTACCTATTTATATTGGGTTTGATAGTGACTGACAGGATTTTTATCAGTTTATTAGGGTATTTTGGAGTATGTTTTATGACTCGTATTCACTAAAGTATTGTGCGCTAAAGAGTAAACAAGACAACACGCTCAAGAGGGAGACACAAGGAATTTAGAAACGTGTATCATCAGCGTACGTTCATATTGAGCATCATCGATTACTAGTTTTTGTACAATTTCACTTGTAATTTTATTCGTTACTTAAAATTACGTAATAAGTACTGTCACTTTCATTTAAGAGCAGAGCATAATAATACCATAAATAATACCTAGATCAAGATTAGGAGTAGCGTTTCAGAAGAAGAGATTTCGGATGATAATTTGGATCGAAAGTAAGACATAGTTTTGATTTATTTTGTTTTAATTTTATTTTATTTAGTTACATAATTTTGTATAATTATCATACAAATACTGACTTACGGCATACCTGGTGGTAAGTGTAACCGTTATCAAATTATATTTTTACCGAAAAGTGTGCAATGTGATTGCACACAACTTGGTAGACTGCGATTTTTTATAAATAAGTTCAGTGATTTTATATCTTTCAAAATGTGTGAGCGAGGAGTACTTTGACGGGTGTCAAACCCTGAAGGGTTTTTTTTAAAGGTACTCGCGTCTTTACTTATTCTTCTTTCTGTCCGTCATTTGACAGACAATCTTGCCAGTGTCAAGTGATTTGTATTGATTAAATACTTTTTAGTCAAGTCAGTCCATAGTCAAGTCGGCCGTCATTTGTTTTGAAGAAAATGGTGGCGGTTTTCTTCAATACATTCGAAACATTTTCAGTCAAATCAGAATATCACATAATACACTTTCATTCCAAATGCTTACACTTTGGGCTAAGACCTCAAGTAATGTTGGTTAAAATGCCACCGAAATTACACAACACAACTCGAAATAACACAAGAAAAACAATTAAAATGAAAAAGCTATGTTGCTTCTTAAAATGACAGAAAACGAATCGTCTTTACTTATAAAAATATTTCAATAGATAATTATGAAGATGTCAGTGCTTAAACTATTGCCATCTCTTACCAATGCGTAATGACAAATAGTGACAGATGTTTCAACTTGTTTAACGTTAAGAGAGCGATCTTTAAATAACTATTAGTGGGAAAATGTATTTTGCAAGTAATTGTAAATGTATCTTCTCATTTTGCAAGTTTTTCTGTTCAAAAATGTATGTGCACAATGCCATTACTCTCAAACGGTGAAGGAAACCAGCATGTCGTAGAACCTAAAAAGTTCTATAACATGTGTCAAGAGCTTGAAAGGAGCCTCTTGAGCCACACTTAAAATCCTTTCAACACACTGTTTCGAAATAAGCTAGTTACACGCCAAGAGAAAGAGAGATTTTGCAAGTACAACAGTATATATTTATTTATTTTTATAATTACCTAACCCTACTTTCTACTAATGTAAATGCGAAAAGATACGATGAATGGATGTTTGTGGCTCTAACCACTGAACCGATCAGGATGAAACTAAGAACAAATATAGTTCGTAGATTGGATTAGCATAAAGATTTTAACATACATAATGTTAATCCAGGCTACATTTTATCCCGAAATTTACTGGGAACTGGTACAAAACATAAATATACCTAACAAAAGAAAAACGCCGTAAATATTAATGTTGAGTTTTTGCTTGCTGACGTCATGCAACCAATAAATTACATACTTCAAAAATGCGAGGGACGAATTGCCCGATGTACCTTCGTATCTGCCTAGTTAGACCAAAACAATACACTAAGTACATTGTTAACGATACATGTTTTCCTACTCAAAAGTTTGCTTTACTAGTTTTCGTACAAGCAAACTTTTATGTAGAAAAACTTGTATCGATCAAAATGATGCTCTTGCGATGCGATGCTCTTGTATTCGCCTTACAAGCCTAAAATTGGACAACAGGCAACGAAGCGAGCTATGCTGGAAGTTTCACTACATGTTGGAATCATCAAAAATTATAAAATCCGTAGAAGAACTAATGTCAATGACTTCGAGAGTCCAGAAGTATCAAGTTGAAATGGCAATAGCCAGGTCCTATCTCGTAGAACCGGTGGAGGAATAAAGGTTTTTGAATATTATTTTCTTGAAACTGATGCTATTTTTTTTCGAATGGATTAAATGCTGGTGATCGTCTGACGATTCTTACAGCGCTACCGAACCATTATGATGCTGATTACATGGTAATTATTTTATTGTTCTATAGAGGGAACCCTAGCCACAGTATTTCGAAGTACCCACAGTAACAAAAAACATCAGGTAAAATCATAACGGTTGAAATGTTGGTGTAATACTAAAATCTAAAATTATATAAAAGCTCAAATGCTGAGGAAAGTCGTATTGTTTTACAATTAAGACTGCTCTGAAACCATTCAAATTCATGATATGTATGAAGAGAAGTCCTCTGCTGGACATTATATCCACCTCATAGATTTAGGTAGGTACATAAATTATTTTGCTTCCTACATTCACTGATTGACTGAGCACCGGTGGTCTAGTGGGAGTGACCCCGCCTTTCGATCGTAAGATCGTAGGTTCGAATCCGGTCGTGCACCAATAGATTTCACCTATCGAAAAATGTATGTACGCAATGCCAGTGCTCTTAAACGGTGAAGGAAAACATTGTGAGGAAACCAGTTAGCATTCTAACAATGGCGATGGGCTTGCAACCTGTCATGTATGTAATACTAACTATTGCAAAATGTGGGTATGTGCCAAAAGTTATGTTTGGACATACCTCTGACCACCCCCCATAGACGTCCACAAAAAGAATCTGAAAGTCGTACTTGGTACCAAGAGATCTGAGGGGATATCTACCGTGCCTGGGGATCACAGTCGTAAAGCTGTTTATTGTTTTTTAATTCACTGATTTTAATCTTGCAATCTATAGTCCACACACCTAACTGTAACTACCTATTACCTAACATTTAACTACATAAATTGGTGTTGCAAACTTGCACAGTAGGTACATAAAAACAACAGGACTATTTCACCATACTTTTATTATTATAAATTTCCTTCACTAAAACTAAATCTATTTACAACTCCAAAAACATTATTAATTAAAAAGCCTATTCTTAAATTCTATTACCGTTTACTGATATTCTTCATCAACCTGAATACTCCTGATCCAGGATAAATCCCAATTCCTTTCCAGTATTTCGCCCTGGTTATTCGAGCTGTCTGACTGCGCCGTCGAGTCTGGAGACAGCTCATGGACGTCACTGTATGGAGACTGGTACTGTTGGACGTGAAGTGGCATCTGTTGGTATGAATGGTCCGGTTCGTAAGGTGGATAGTCCATAGGAGCAACGGCTTGAGGTGCCAACATTGATGTAGACGACACTGGATATTGCTCAATGAACACGCCTTGGCGGTGGAACACTTCGTTCTGGTGGTATTGTTCGTGTGTGAGCATCGGGACGCCGGTCTCCAGTGACTCCGTGGAATTCACCTCTTCAACTTCTTCAAGGCTTTCCGCTCTGTCCTTTTTTTCTTTCATCCGACGGTTTTGGAACCAAATCTTGATCGTCCTTTCGTTCAGGCGAAGTGCATCCGCCAGTTCTATTCTACGGGTGCGGTCTAGATATTTGGTCTTGGCGTATTCCTGTTCAAGATGCATCATTTGTTGGCTTGTAAAAGCTGTTCTGATGCGCTTTTGTTTCTTTACTCCGTTAGTTTTATTTTTCCAGTTTCCTGATTGGACCAATCTTCCAATCGATTGGTTTGTCCAAGCATTGGCCATGGATACGTTGGCTGGCCTAGGAACCATTAGTGGAATGTTTGGCATGGTTTGTGGAATATGGACGGTGTGGTAGCCATTGGGTATAGAGGGAACGTTTCTTTGGTACGGCATGCTGATATAGTGCTGAACGTTATAGCCCACTGGAGAAGGGGTAGGGTTGATGTTGTAATCTGTGTTGACGTAAGTGTTTTCTGATTTAACTTGAGATTCATTCCATCCTGTTCCCTGTTAACAAAAAGTAGGAAGTTTTAGTAAAGAGTTTATAACTGCTGAAACAATTACAGACTCATTTCGTGTTTTCAAAATGTAGGTTGGATAATTGAAAATATTTTATTATATACAAAAACAGTATGTGACAAACGTGCACTTTTCGTAAGCACCATTCAAATTTTTGAAAATTTCAGGAATAATTACCAGTCCATTCTGAACAACTGCTTGTTCTTGACTCCACTGCTCACTTGCACTGGAACTGTTGAACACTTCTGGAGGCGATTGGCTCGACGTAGATTCGGGCATCTTTGGAACTTTTTTTAATTATTTAGGTTACTTTTGCGACTCTTCCGTAAACTACTGTCGAAACGTTCACAACGAAAGCTCAATTACTTATAGTGGTATGTCCAAAATACTTCCCGATTTTATATGGTGTCCTATTGTTGTGTGTCATGCCGGTGATTAGCGAACTGGACCTCCTGCGATAAGGTGATTAGGCTTTTGTCTGTGGTGTCACATTTTAGGGAAAATATCTATGATATTTTAATAAACTTTTGACATTCCATAATTTAATCTAAATATGCATCGAGTGCATATTATACTACTTCAAATTGTGCATTATCTTATAGGATATGATTATCTCTAAAAAAGAGGTCATTCTATATATTTGTATGACTATGTAAGTATGGAACCTTTACCGTGGTTAAAACCGTAAACCCCTATGTTATGAAACCCTTATGTTATATTTGACTAAAAACTCGAAAATATAAAAACCTAATAACCATTTTCCTTTTCAGAACAGTTTTATACCTCATTTTTATTTTTATGTACCTACTAGAACACAATATTTTATTTAAAAGAATTATGACCTCTCATAAACCTAAAATAAAGCCTATATTCGTTTGCATATTATTCAAACAAAGGCTTCTTATTAAAATTCTAAAAGTGCATTCAACAGATGACTCGCAACTAAATTTATAATTGAACCGCGCGTTACTTTATACTTTACATAATTACTGATTATCAATTGACAATTTCATTAACTGTAATAAGTATATGAGCAAATGTTTACAATTATCTGATATTAATGAGAAGTTATTCGATAGTTAGTTTATTGGCCACCGATCAGTACCTACGAGTATATAACAAGGGTAAGTCAGCAACACCTTATCTACTTCTATCTATCAGACACTTTTTAAAGATACTTATTACAAAATATCGTAGGTAATTTACCTATAGGTACTATGTAGGAATTAGGTACATAGGTATGACGAATCTATTATCAATAAAACTATCATTCACTGCCTTTGTTTTCGTGAGAAAGGGTTTAGGAATAATAATACTAAAGGTCCTCTTTCCCCATTGGTAAGACAATAGGTAAATTGAAAATAAGCTTTTTGTACCTGTCATTTTGTTATTGATATGACCAGTCTTTGCTGCTATCTGTAAATTGCGATTGTTCTATCGCAATTTACAGACAAAACCTACTTTTTGATTAGTTTTATTTGATGAATGAAAATGCTTGATTGTACACCTTACAAACGAACAAAATAGGAAACAAATAATAACAACTATAGATCAGTTCAATGGGCGGTCTTATCGCTAATAAGCGATTTCTACCAGACAACCTTTGGATGGAGAGTATTTAAGATGGTTGGTTTGGGTGCACCATAAAAATATCATGATAAAATAATTTGATTTGTGTGTGTAACCTTCAACTCAGGAAGCTTTTGAACCCACCGTTCACCTTCCGAGACCACCTAGGTGAACCGTGTTTTTTTTTTTACAATGGTTCACCTCTTAGATAAAACTTGAATGGCCCTTATTTTATATTGGTGACAATACACCTCAGAAATTTGGTGCCGTTGTCCAGCAGTATGAAAGCGCCGCCCGGTGCCGTCGGAAACAATAGCATAGTAACTGTTTGATAATCGGTGTTGACCCTATAGTTTTGTATCTTGGTATGCTACGTTTTTAATATCAAAAGTAACGTGGATCATAATGACTGCCTATTTTTGCTTGTTGCAGACCTGTAGTGAGATGCGTAGTCAACGCTTGTTAAGTAGATACACCACATAGTAGGTTCTTATTTTTAATTTATGGTAGTGAGTAACTCATTCCACATTTTAACTTTTAACCTTCAATCTGTCTATAAAATAACTAAGTAGGTAGGTACCTAAACCTGTTTATTGTACATAAAAGATAACCTACCCCGTAGAGGCGCCGCCATACAGAAATAAATGACAAAATTATGAGATTACTTAATCCATTATAGTAGCGCCGAGTAAAAGTAAACAAATAAAATAATTTTATTTTATCTTATACTGTTATCTCGAAAATAACTAACAAAACTAATTACGCCAAAAGAAAGCCAAATATCACAACAAATCAACTCGGATCTCACTGATAACATTTATGTTTACTTACGTAATTCTCTTCAGATACTACTGTTTTTGTTTACCAAGGTCTAAAGTTGTAGTTGCCCACTTTGTTGGTCAGATTTGCAATAAAATAATATTGCGGCTAAATTGAGATGAAGGCTATCCTATCTTTTAAGTTAGATCAAACTGCACACGGTGCGCAAATTTGATTGAAATGTTTAGGAGTCCATAGCGGACAAACAACGTGACGCGTAACTTATATACATAAATTAAGATAAATACCTTGAAAAATAAGCTTACACATTTTGGCACATGGCACACATGGTTACCCATTCGATTGTTTTATGTATTATTTATTTCAAATAAAAGTATAGCCAACAAACAAAATATTGCAGCGCCATCTATTATCTGACATCGTGACTACGAAGAAATACGGGTTCTGAAACTTCTGTCCCATTCACGGGCTACGGAACAAAGGTTCACGGTGAGCTAACGTAAATAGTAACTATAATAATATTAACACATCACTATTAAAAACTACACGTGGAACTTCGAAATAGATAATTTTAAAAAAATACGTCCTTTGTGAATCTAAATATGTGAAGTAGAACTTATCTACTCAAATGCAAATAAGCCACCACCAAATAACCACTGCAATATCAAAAAGAGAACCTTACACGTAGTAACACAGCCTCGGAGCTTTTAAACTACGAGGCTGTGTTACTACGTGATAAGTTGAACAGAAGCTCACAGATGGCAGTGTAAGCTTCTACGTTAGTACTTCTTAATTTTATTTTTTGTAGAATTTATTTTGTTATTAGTTATGTAAGTTTTTTATCCTTTAACTTTTTATGTGTACCATTTAAGTGACGTGTTAGATTTAAGTCTGTAAAGTTACTTAGATTTTTTCGCAATAAACTAAACTAAACGGTTGGGACAATAATAATTTGAATTTGAATAACAGGCAGTTAATTCTTTTAGACTACCGGTGTCTTTTTAAGAATGTATAAACAAAACAAATAAACCACAATGAAATGAAATTATATATATTTCGTAAACCTCAATGGATTATAAGAAAAAAAAAAGTGGTTAAAGATAATACCTACCTATAGTAAGCAAGGTTCACTGTGGACGGATGCTTTCAGGAGGACATCATCATCATCATAAACTAAAATTACTGTCATACTTTCACAGCCTTTTAAAAAAGAACAAGAAAATCTATCAATGTTATACTAATAAAGGGGACGGTGCATTAAGTATATTACATAATTGATAGGTACGCATTTAGATAAGTACTATGACTACATTCTAATTGCATTCTAAGTACATTAGCTTAAAATTGCGTTTCTTAAATTCCTTTCAATTAGCTTTTGCGTACGTAATGAGCAAGATTCAGTTGCGCATTTAATTATGTTAATTACATAATGTGCCTTTTACCTAATTATAATTATGGGTACTACGATATGCAGGTGTGCGAGTTTATTTAATTATGTAAGTATGAACTATGATTCAACGTTAGTCTAATAAATAAAGTAGTGGTGCTTAGTGACGGCAACTAACTTTTTGCCCATAGAATTGGTGTATAGTAAAATCTTTGTGGGTCTGAAGTGAGGTTCTGCGAAGCTGCATCTCTTTCACGCATGTATAGTTCGGAGGAGCTTGAGCGAGATAAAAAAACAACGGACGATTTTGGAGTGACTACAATAACTGTACAATTTTTTTTCTAAATTTTTTTTGAGTCCAACACGAAAACTAATCATTCCTCTTTTTTATTTATAGTAAGTATTGATTATTCTGGACACTACTTTAGATAAGCTAGGTATAGATTTTAATTTTGTCATTCTGTGGACAATTCCAACGCTCTCGGGGAAAGTCGAGGGTTTGAGTCCCGGCCTATAACTCTTGGGATATTTATTTTATTTTATTGAACACTTTATTGCACAAAAATAAAAAAAAATAGTGTAAAAAAGGTGGGCTTAATGCTATGAGCATTTTCTACCTGCCAACCATAAAGGTAGATAATGATGTTGTCGTGCTATATAATAAACAGTTACCTCCTTCAAAATAAATGCGAAGTTACGATATAAATATATCTAAGTACTAATATTTACGTCGCTATGTTGACCTTCTACTATTATATTATTTTTTAAGGAATCGGTAACCGCACTCTATATCAAATATGAGTAAATATACATTTATACAGAATCATGCAATAGTCTCTTGACGAATGTATAATATTTGGGCGAAATACTCTACGTTCGTCTGAGTTTACTTATATTGAATAAACGTGAGTTGAATAGAACGTTAGGGCTGTCGCGACTTTTCTAAATACAAAACCACATATTTTATTATTTTCATGATGGCCAAGAGTATTCTATAAACCTGTTATGAGTATTCTGTAAACAATTCCTGAAAAATAAAAAAATGGATTATAGTAAAAGCTTCGCTGTTTTGAGATTTTTTGAAGACAAACGCTTAGATTCCGTTTTATAATCAATTAAAATAGTTAAAGGTATATTTTTTTGTCATGATACTAAACATGCTTAGTAGGTTAGTGCGTTTTCGTAGGCGGAGTCTAAAAATCGATGCGAGAAAGAGAGGGGAATAAGATCTGTCAATCAAACGAATTGAAAGGGGGATTATCCTGCATTGTTAAGGGTAAGTACTTGTTGTTGTACTTTTATATTATTTAAGTTCTTCCCTCGATATTATTGACAAGTATTTACCAGTTTTTGCTGTTGACAAAGAGAACAATTACCTAATGGGGTTGTTTACAGATTTTAAGATTGTTTTTCATATCTCTAAGTATTAGGATTCTTATGATAACAAGCAGAAAGTAAGAAGCGCTGTGTGTAAGGTGATTAGTATCTTTTTTTGTATTAACTGCTTTGATTTAGGTTATTTATCTTGCCTATTATTATTATTAAAAAATATTAACATACATAACATAAATAGTTTTTTTTTGAAATCGGTTGTTTTTTACAGTCGCCTGCATTGTAACGGTATGTGTGTGATGGTTACCATAGTTTGTTTGATGTTGTATGATGGTGTTACACTTTCAGCAAAAAAAACAGCTAGTTGATAATAAACCTTAAATACTTACTTGAAATACTTAAACATTAGCCGTGGTGATTCCGGCTAACGAATAGGACCCCTCCATTTCCTCCTGAGGATGTCGTAAAAGGCGACTAAGGGAATAAAATACACCAGGGGATGAGCAGCAGCATCCGCCTGAGTACGTAACACCAATACTGCGATCACCAATCCGCCCGCCAAGCGTGGTAATTATGGTACAACCCTCCAGTCTTTGAGGAGGCTCATGTCCAACAGTGGACGGTTATAATAATAAGCAAAAAAATAATAATAACTAAATAGCGATATGAAGTGCTACCAGTATGTAGCTCGCGATCATACCGTGCTTTATTTTTATAGAAGTAAGCTACTGTACGACAAACATTTGTGATGAACATTGGCGTTGTTCTGTGTATGGGTATTTTGATGACTTATACAACTATGTACTTGTTCGAATAACTGGAACAAACCGTCCGCACATCGTCACGAACGTATTCGTGTATTTGCTTATTCGTCTTGTTGATCAAAATAGGCAAATAGAGTTACCAAACATCGTCGTATACTTTAAAAAAATATATCCTTCGTCGAAAATAAGAAGAATAGCGATATGAAGTACCACCATAAGACATAACAACACCCATACAAAACACAGAACAATACTAATGTTCATCACAAATGATTGTTCTATAAATATTTAGGTTACTTCTATAATAATGTAGCATGATGTGATCGAGAGCTATACACAGGACACCCAGACACAGAACAACTCTAAATTTCATCACAAATGTGTGTCCTACAGTAGCTTACTTCTATAAAAATGTAGCTTCTATAAAAGTGTGATCCCGAGCGCGAGCGTGGCAGCCCTACGAGCCAGCTGCCGCGGAAGATCATCAATCATCGCAGCAAGACAATCACAACCGGCGCACATCTGCCGAGCGCCTACCATTCGCACCGCCGCGCCTCGCCTCGTCACTATCGCGGATCTGTTTCTATACGAGTTTACTTTTTTTTGTATTACTTGCAGGCTCAAGCAGATCCACCTGAGGTTAAGTGGTACCTATCAGCTATAAAAATACAATGCCTCGCACGTCACTATCGCGGATCTGTTACTATAGGTACGTGTTTACTTTATTTTAGTATTACTTGCAGGAACAAGCAGATCCACCTGAGGTTAAGTGGTACCTATCAGCTATAAAAATACAATGCCTCGCACGTCAATAACGCGGATTTGGTACTATACGAGTTTTACTTTACAACGTTTTTTTTATAATTATGAGTAATTACGACAAAAGGCTAATAATAAGTCTCCACATATAGAATTGTATTCGTATACGTGTCAAGTATTCATGTAGAAAGAAGTAAACACAAAGACATAAGGCAGTAGCTTTTCGTCTAACTCACCTAAGCCTAGATAAACACATGCACATCTACAAATTCTCGCATCTACTTACTTCTATTTTCATAATACCCCACGATAAGGCGGTGCCTAAAAAGTTCCACGTTCAAAAGTAATTTCAACAATTTTTCATTTCAAAGAAACATCTAAAAAGCTATTAGACGAATAGGTATTAATAACCAACCCTCTCCGTGGATTTTAATCTCATACGCACCTTGTTACTTCCTCGTAAAAAATAGCTTTCCATATTTCACTAGTGGAAATATTGTAATATCGCGCAAGCTTCGCGTCGTCTTAATAAACATTTTTTTTCGTCGTATGAAAATGACATTCAGGCGTCACATGTGACATTGATGAAAAAATATAAAGGACGGGATCGAGACTGGAGGCCTGTGTGCAATCCACTGCTTATTCCGGGTTCTTTATTTGGGGATCTGAGCGACGCATGAACATACATACCTATAGCTAAGTTATAGTCGGACAAAATGTGACTATTACACCTAAAATATTAATTTTACGAACAAGCATACGTCTTATTTAATAATCATAAAAATATAGATTGATTTATTTTGAATAAAAATTTACCAATCGCATCAAGAGCAATGATCGCTAGACAATTGATGTGTCAAATATCACGACTGTATCAATCTCAGACGAAATGTGTCATTTCCTCCAAGATATCAATTCATTATTTATTATGTAATGCTACTAGTGGCTACATACATTCTTGTTGTTAAAATTGTAATTCTCAATTGTACATTTAGTAATACGTAAAATAAGAGTACATACATTCAAACACTCAAAGTATTTCGAACGGACTGGTATTTCGCATAACTTTATTTTTTTATAGCTCAAAACATTTCATCTGGCATGTCAGTCTGTCCCATACGCTTCCTTCCTTCCCAGTCCCGATTTCGTTTGACAAATGAGCATCATTATTTGACAGACACGATCGAGCGACGGTGTGTCGACATGTTGTTGTCTTTTGTTTTATTAAAGCCTCCCCAAGACGGTATTATGAGGGATGATCGCTTAACATAATGTGACCAATGTCGGTGATGAGCTGAGGTTTACTTTGTCGTAGTTCGCTCTCTGCTTTTTATGTGCTTACCTACTTAGTTTTTTTAACACACGATAAAACGGAGATGTGAATGCGTTTCGTTTTATAAGCTGAGTATTTTGTCTATTACCACATAAACCATAGAATAGTTTGATAAAATTATCATTAAAAAAAAAATGTTTTTAAATCATTTATTCATGGATATTTTAAACAAAATGGTTATAACAAACCTATAAGATAACGAAGGCAATTAAACACACCTAAAATTAAATTATAACTTACAAGCTGGTGCCCGCGACTTCGTCTGCGCAGGATTAGTCACACAATATCTTTATAAATTGTAGCATATGTGATAATCTGATGTATAAGCTATATTATTGTAAAGTTTCATTAAAATCCATTCAGTAGTTTTTACGTGAAAGAGTAACAAACATCCATCCATCCATCCATCCATCCATCCATCCATACTTACAAACTTTCGCGTTTATAATATTAGTAAGGATTATTATCTAAGCTGATACTAAACTATTTATTTCAATTTATGCTTTCAAAAGTATATAAATACAAGTTTCCTAAAAGAACCTACAAGTTTACCTACAAGTTTCCTTCACACCTAAGACTAGAATAAATCGCGGTGCAAGAACCACGGTTCAAGTGCAAATCATGCTTTTAAATTTAGTCACGTGACTTTCAAATCATTGGTTGTCTATTACGGATCGAGGGTTGCCACAGTCGAATCCGGCGACAAAGGAAACGCGAGCCTGGAGCGAAATCTCGCTCGCAATAAATCATAGAGCGGAACAACCCTGGCATGGTTTCTATGCAAGGGGCTTTAATGTTTTATCTTTAAAAGTGTGACCTATCTTTGAATGGCACGCGCAATATGCTAGACTATTAAATATTATCAGTAATTTGAGGTTTTTGATGACAATTTTTTGGTAACCCACCAGCAGTAACTCATTTATTAAATTGGTTATGCCACCCTCATTTTGGTCCCATTATAGCATGTATGGTATACCTACCTGACACCTACTGCATAGCACAGGATATTGTATTAGATAAACCTATAAAAAGTGTAGTAGAACTGTTTGTGAAAGGCTCGTCCAGGAAAATACTACCATCATGCCTATTTCTGTCGCCAAGTTGACGGACGCAAGGCATTGCATCATAGACGGTTTCAGAACTACTCGGTTTGGCCTAAGCCAAGTGCACCTCAGTGGAACAATGAGCTTCATGAGGAAGTTCAGTTTGCAGAAATTTTCTGACTATTCTGCACATGTTTAAAATTGCTGCTTTTTGTAAAAGAATGAATGTTATTATTATTATTATCGCAGCAGAGATATCGTGTGAGACTTGCGAGGCAATGCTTTTTTATAGGTGATGTTAACCTCAACAACAGCAATTAGTAAAAAAAAACATAACACCACAGACATTATTCTTACTATATTATTTTTATAGTTATTTTTACTTAGTCATCGTATTCGTGGTGTAGCGGTGCAAGCTGGACTTGAGTTAATTTCAACATGATTCATAGGTAAATCACTTACCAACAATGTCACATGTTAATTTGCAATAATTATGGTCATTTAGGCTTCTGACGTACCTAAAGTACATATACCTGTCGATTATTAAGTAAGTGCTCGTTAGGTTAAGAATTCTATTACCAAATTAATTACGCACTTGCGTACCGAGATTCTAAATTCGAGCTCTGTGGGAAGCATCAATTATTTATTTTCTCCGAAATGTCATAAAAGAGTTTGTATTGTGACGATTTTTTTATTTCAAAACACACTTATTCTTTCAACGAAAGCTTTGATTTAGGTACTCAAGTTTCAGTTATACCTTTATAACAACGCTATAAATTTTACAGCAGCGTGGACATCATGTGGAGATGATAATACCCCAGCGGAATATTTTCATAATAATCTGTAGAATAGTATGTTTTTATTTTGTGTTTGTTGAGTTTAACATTAATTTATCCTAATTTTCTTATACGAAATACCATAAACCGAAAAAAATATGTACTTAATATAAAATATCGTCTTGTCTGTTAGTTTTTGTCTTATGTTGCTTTGAATTAATTAAAAGTATCAATCAATGTTTGTTTTCGGTCAAGTGTGAGTCCGCACCGAAACTATAGGTACCTGATATACATTGTTTTTGTTTTTTTGTACTACTGCTGATGGAACAAGCAGCTGGCCCACCTGATGTTAAATGGTCGCAGTCCCAACAATTTATTTAGCTTTATAAAATATTATCTGCTTGGCGGCAAAAAAAGACATGGTGGTATGTCTTCCCCAGACGAGTCCATCACAAAGAGCTCTACTACTCTGACAAAATGATCATCTCAGTTCAAAAGCTGTACTATAAATAAAATCAAATCAAAATTAGTAGCGAGGAAGTGGCGCTAAATAACAAAATATACAAGGTGTTCCATAAGTTGTGTATATAAACTTCAAGGGGCTAAAGTACCCATCAATATGAACAACTTTTTCTAAGGAACCAACACTGTGAACGCGAAAAAAAAACCAGCTGTTTCATACAAAAGTTCAATACCTACCAGGCTAAAATGTATGAAACAGCTGTTTTTTTTTTCGCGTTCACAGTGTTGGTTCCTTAGAAAAAGTTGTTCATATTGATGGGTACTTTAGCCCCCTGAAGTTTATATACACAACTTAAGGAACACCTTGTATATTGCCATGAACTAAATTTCGAATTTTCCTGTTTAACTCATGTGATATCTGCTGTCACACCTCTAACCCTGCAACATCTGCAACATCTCTATATACTTCTTCATCGATGATTAGTAGGTATGCTTGTAAACTGTCGACGTCGGGCAAAGAGAGCTTTTGATAAATAGTCACGTTGGCGATAGGCCAACCTCGCGGAATAATCAAATTTACTACTCTACGGTGGTTTCGGTTCATACAGCTACTATTTGCCACGCTCACACAGAAAGCAGGCTGTCGGCGTCTACTTATTTATGCCCCTTTTGATGCTACTTAAAGAATATTATTGAAGGAAAGCGAGGTAAAGGAAGGCCAAGAATAAGTTACTAGATAAAAGAAAAGATCGCTGTCATGTCGTATAAGGAAGTCAAGGAGGCCGCATTGGAAAGACTCAATTGGAGAAATCTGCATCAGAACCCCGACACGAGCTGAGCTCTTAAATTTAAGAAGACTTTTCATGTTCATTCATATTTTGTTTATCTGTGGCACATAAATAAATTATTTTGTATTGTATTGAATGCAGGTTAAGGTAGACTTTGGAGCAACGCAATTTGTATCAATGTTACAATTTATAAATAAATACAAATAACTTGGTTCGTAATTATTTGGCAAAAAATCTTATTCTGCTTTGCTCCGTTTACAATATATCAAATTGTCGATTATTTTTATAAACTTAGGCTTACCTTAATTATTATTTTTTTGCGTTAAGCCTGAATCTATTGGTTAATTTTATTGACTAAACAACTGTGTCGATTAAATATCTGAATAAAAATAACTCACCTGCACTTACCTGAAAGCAGGCAACCTGCTTTCTACGGAAATTGGCTTGGGTTCATACAGTCACTGGCATAGTGGCGTCACATTTATGGATTTAATCCCCTAACAAGATGCCGGGGGGTTTCTTTGCGGTCTCTTGAATTAAATCGTCGTTGATAAAGTCTTTACTGCGCTTTCTTGTTTATTTATTCTCTGGAACTGTTTTTTAGAAGAGCTAAATTGAACTGCAATCCTGTTGGATTGCATATGGAATCCTATTGGAAGTATTTGGAAGATATATCGTCTTGTTAGAATTTGAAATAGAAAAAATATTTTAATAAAATAATAGTAATACTTATTGAAACGATTCTCTTTTCTGTGTTTAACAGAAATCATTGTTCTGATGAATATGATGATTCTGAAACCTAGGGTGTAGAAACTATGTGTAACATTTATTGACTACCGTGTTTACTACTCACGAATAGGTTCACTGAGCTAGACCCAATCTTTATAAATAAAGCGAGCCTATTGCCTATTCATGACCGGCAGAATTCGACCCCCCGTATCAAACAAGCCCCTTCATGTCAAATACTCCGCGCCCCGCGTCTGTCAAACTCTTCGCCAGCGTTTGACAGGGATCCTCCCTCGCGAGGCGGTGGAGTGCCACCTTTGCCGACCGCAGGGAAATACCAACCCTATATAGTGAGGATAAGGTTCGTTTTTGTGGTGGAGGAGGTTTTCCACCCGCACTGTCACGAGTCTAGTTGCAGGCGCCACGGCGAATGATGGATGACGTAGAAGGTCGGCAGCATCACGCGTCATTCATGTGTACACAGGCGTAAGGGATACGTTTTTCGTGACGATATAATATCGGTGATATGCAGATTCGGTGGGTATCTGTTGCGATCGGTAGTTCTCTGTTGGGTTTATTAGCAATTTTTGTATCAGATTTTTTTGGATTAAATTTTATTTACGTATAAGTGTTGACTACAAAACCTGGGTGATATTGCTAGGCTGGTAATCATCGTTATTTTTATTTAGGTATCACTAACTCGAACTTGAATTAAAAAAAGAGACGCTGATCAGTCATATTTGAAAATTATTTGGCTTCTGATTGGTCCGTTTTTTATTTTTCAAAACATGCTAGAATCTTTTAGGATAAAAATGATCACCGCACCCACAAACTTGTGTGGTAGGTACTATTGTTTAATCTGTGTCTGCGGTGTCGTTCCAAACCGCGTAGACAAGTATGCGAGCGTTCCCCTACTCAAGCAACTTGTTCTCCTAATGTATACTTTATGAAAATTAAATATTTCACTCACAGCGACTTAAGTCGCATTTCTATAAAAAGCAGGCTACCGGTGCTGGTTTACCAGTAAGAACTCTTACCGGCAGTGCATATTTTTATACTTACTGAACATAGTGATAGTATTCGTTACATACATATCAAATTATCAAGTCCATGGGTTTTACGAATATTCAATAAAATAACAAGGATTACTTTGAATTTAAACATGACTGTTATCTTGCTCAGTTTGCACATTATTTATCTTGAAACAGTATTTTTTTTAAACTAATAGCGTCAATGTTGGCACACGATTTTATGACTATTTCAAAGGTCACGTAGGAACACAGTAATATACAGATCATTACACTTGGTAAGTAAATCTACCAGCTTTATAAGGCACATCGACATTATCAATTTTTATTCGACTTGTTAATGAAAAACGAATGTCTAAGCTCACATATTTACGCTACATATTTTTATTGATTTAAGCTCAGCCTATAATAATATTCTGGCATAATCTAATAACTGTTGTGTTTGTCAAAATGTTTAAATAAAACTTTGTCTTTAGCCATTAGAAATCACTAGAGTAAACGAGTAAAGGAGAAAAGGGTTTTACGACGATACAAAACAGAAGAGGAAATATGTTTGGACATCTTCTATGACATGACAGCCTAGCTCTTAATTTAAGAAGAAGAAGAATCAAATGAAGATACCCAAGCAGGTGGACCAGTGGCAGCCTGTTTTCTGTGTAAATCTAGCCTTGGAAATATTCACGGAACACGGACTACAGCAAATTTACATTATTTAATGGATACTGCGCGTGAGGATTTATCACGAATTTCACTTCATAACAGAACTCTATTTTGATTAATTAGTAGGAATAGCGTTCTGAGATTACAACTCTCTTTAAAATATACAATGTTTGAACATGTTTGTTTTATCTCAAATTTAAAATAATCAATTTTAAATTTGAGATAAAATAAATAAATAGACAGCCCAAACTAAGCAAAGCTCGGGATCTACGGAAATACAACACTGAACCAGCCACACCTTCTTCACCATCTTTTTGCATGCCCAGGATGACTGGTATACAATGCTATTAGCACTAAATCCTCCAAGCACTATACATTGTTTTGTGTGAAAGTTTTTAATAAATAAATAAACCAGATACCTAGGTAAAGTTGCATAGCATACTTTTTTTTTGTAAATATTAGTAAATTGAATACATAGAATAATAAGTACAACTTATCCTTGGTATGGACTTACTTACTATTTTAAAATATGCTCTTATTTTGTAAGTTTATGCAAAACGCTAGTTTGAGGAGCGACAGGTTCTTGCCGTTCCGCGTTTTCGCCACTTTTTCCATGAATAAAACAACAGATCTCTATTTCCGCCGGTAAACTTTTCCCTCCCACCTTCGATTTATTCGTCGGATAAAGAAAACTTCTTTCAAAAATGTAGCTAAAGTTCCCTTTAATATTTTCCGTCTGTTAGCTATCCCGCGGCCGTTTAAATTATGTGCATTTAAATTTTTTGGTTTGTTTTACTCTTGGTATTGGTAACGTGCACGTTTCGCTGTTGGATTTTAAAGTCAAACTTAAAGTGTATTTTATTTAAAATGTATTATTTACATTATATAAATATTATCATTAAAAAGTATGCTACTAAATGACATGTTTAAACGAATAATACGAACTATTTGCACGCTCTTATGTTTTGTTTTGTTTAGTAAACTGCTGCTTTTTTGTATTAATTGAGAGACATTCCACACAGCACACGCAGCCCCAAACTAAGCAAAGCTTGTATTATCTCACCCCTCTCAACAAGCTACTAAAAAGCAACTCGGACCGCGATATATTATTTGCAGATGACCGGAAAAAAAATTAGAATGTTTCTGGTTTTGTGAAATCGAATAATTGATTCTAATTTGAATGTTGAATTGTACGTATTAAATTTCATAATAGAAAATTATTTAATTTAGGTTTTTTATTTGTGAAATTTTAATAACTTCATCTAACAGTCAAGCTTACAAATAGTGTAAGCTTGACTGAACTAATTTGTATTGTATTTTAATTCTAATTGTACTATTGTAATTAATCAAATCCCACTCGGGTAATAACTTTTGGGATTATATTAACTTCTATATTAACTATATTGTCTATGTTATTGTAATTAGTCATTGTAATAGGCCTGCATACCGTTCTAATTATTTAAATAAATAAATTATGTGAACCAAATAGCTGATTGCAGATTTTGTGTTATTTATAATTCTTATATTCTTCTTCTTGTTTTGTCACTGGTTTCTGTCGAAACGTTTCTGCGCCTCAAAGAGGCTCAAAAAGAGTAGAGTATAAAGGAAAGTAGTGCTCGAAAGGAGTACGCTTCTTTTTGTAATAACATACGTATACTACAAACCCAGTGTTGTCCTCAGTAGGTATCGAATCCTCAAGAGAAGGCAGAACTACTACAAAAGGAGGTGTCAAAAAATCAAAACATACGTGTACAGTTGAAACATGCATTTTTTTTAAGACACTGAACCAAGAGGTTTGTCAAAAAATCAAAGGTTAAAACATGCAATTTTATTGAAGACAGCACGATATTCTACCCTTGAATTATCTGTTCAGTCACGGTGTGCAATCTCGCGGCCGCGACGCAGTCAGGGTTCATTTACAATTCCAATTGATCTTGCTTATTTCATCTCACTTGAACGAATGCCTCGAAGCCGGTTTCTTAAAAGATTATAATTCACAGTCCTATAAGAAAATCAACGATGGTCAACGGGATCACGAAAATTTGTTGGAAACAGTTGTTTTTTCTTTCCAATCTCCGTGCTTTAAGACGATTTGAAGTGATTCAATTGGATAAATACCTATCCTTTGCCTAAACTTACCTTTTTATTTTAACTTAGAGCCTTTTACCTAGCAGTGGTGCTCAAAAGGTAACAAAAAATCTTATTAGTATCAACAACCTAGTCCTATACTAGTATCATCAACCTATCAAAATTATATATTTTCGTATATTAATCAGACAGAGAACAATCATCTATGCTCATAACCCATTTCTTCTCTCGGTGGGGATCAAACCTACGGCGTACAGAGCAAAAGCACGCAGAAGGCAGAGCAACTACCAACTGAGCTAGGAAGGCTGTCAACTTTGCTCAGACTAAAACACTTTGAACGTCACTCCGCAATATCTGTACGATACAATCGGCGATCCATCACAGCCGCGGACACGAGTGACACTTGGTACGATAGTAACCAATTTAAATTTAAATCCTAGAAAAGCCACGCTCCCCTTCTCTTTGCTACGTGCCTGCAGATACAGATCGCTAAGCGTTGTACGCGATTTAAACTACATACGTGTATAATTTTTAAGGGAAAATAAAAAGGTAAGACTTTCGATTTTGAGAAAACAATGATATCGTGTAATTATAGACCTTTGCATCTATTAAACAGCGTCAGGGTAAACTTTTCCAACAAGCCCCTATTTGCGGGATGCTATACTGCCTGGTGCTTATTAGATGAAGTATGGATTTTAGATGGAGTAAGCTTGGACTAGCCTCGTATAGACCATTTTACTTTTAACTATTTCCGGGCATTGAATACCAAATCCGCTCGACTTCGCAGTCGTTGCAAAACATTAGTTCGGTAGTAACGGTTGTCTGGAAGAGATTGTTACCTGCGATCTCTCTCTCTCTTGTCGTGTCACTAGTTTCTTTCGAAACAGTGTGGTGAAAGGATTTTAAGTGCGCCTCAAGAGGCTCCTTTCAAGCACTTGACATATGTAATAGAACTTTTTAGGATCTACGACATGCCTTCGCCATGAGCATGGTTTCCTCACGATGTTTTCCTTCACCGTTTGAGAGTACTAGCATTGTGCACATAAATTTTACCTGCGATAATATTGCTGGACCAAATTACTGTAGTTTTACTGTTGTAATAACTATTTAACCACACAGTCCTCAATTACGTTCTTATTTATTTCTATATTTTCATACATATAATACAGTTGAAAATTAAAAAAATCACGCAAGAAATGTAAGTGAGTAGGTACCTACATAATATTTTCACCATCATTGTTCAGTTATAATTTTTTATACAATTTTTCGTAAAATCATAATTGTTTCGTATTTTTGTCCCTCGTATAAATATTCATGTTTTTATTAGCATGCGGGGAGCGGAGCGCGGTGGAAGCCGCCGGCGTGCGCCTGTCATTATTTAGCGATTTGGACGCAAAAACGACACACCTTCCACCATACACATACACACATCCGCACTATCTACGGGCTAACCGTGTGTTTCGGAGAAAGATGCTTCGACTGGTATTATGGATTTGTTCGGGTCTTTCGCAGTGTGACATAGCTGGAACTGAAACTGTAAAGAAACAATAAAGTAAGTCTAAACATGCTAGTGACACACTCTTTTTTTTATACAACTAGCTGATGGAACAAGCAGATGGCCCACCTGATATTAAATGGTAACCATCACCTATAACAAAGCATTGCATCGTAAGTCACGCACAATAGGAACATACCCTGCAATGCACTGCCCTGCGTCCATCAACTTGAGGCATACAGATGTTAAGCCTCATGTGCCTGTAATTACACCGGCAACCACGCTCTTCAAACCGAAACACAACAACGCTGCTTGGCGGTAGAAAAAGGCGTGGTGGTAGTACTTCCCCGGACGAGCCCTTAACAAAGAGATCTAATACTCTTAAATACTCTGGTGACGTGGTACCTATTGAGGCCACCCTAAGGCCTCCAAGCAAGAGTAGTAGAGCCCTTTTTGAAGGGCTCGTCCAGGGAAGTACTGCAACCATGCCTTTTTCTTCTGCTAAGCAGCGTTTCTGTGTTTCGGTTTGAAGTGTGTGTTTTGTTACAGGTGATGGTTACCACTTAACATCAGGTGGGCCACCTGCTTATTCCATTAGCAAGTAAAATAAAATAAAAACAGGGACAGACAGCGAAGCACGAAAGCGCTCAGAGGTAAATGCAAATAGCGGTCACCGATTCAAATAGTGAAAGAGCTTTTTGCCGTGTAAGTTAGGAATGTGTGTGTGAAATCTTCATGCAGCCGACTGTACCTATCGATACTTAAGATCCTTTAAAAATAAAAACCCTTCTCCTCCTTTATAGCTTTAAATTATCGGCGACAGTAAAAGAAACCCATTTTATAATTTTATTCTACCATTAAATCCATAAAATAATAATTCAAGAAAATCCACAACACGCGTACAATATCCATTCAAGGAAACGTAAAAAGTCCCAAACAACTAACTGAATTAATAAAAAATCTCCGCCTACCGTGGAGGGGTAAAAGAAATTATAATCCTTTCTTTTAAAACGCAATGAGGTGGTTGTTAAAAACGTTTGCGGGAATAATTTTAATGCGGCTCGCTTGGCAATTAGTGATTCGAGTAAAAACAATGAGAGGGCACGGCGGGAGGCACGCAACTCATTGTGGGGGATGAATGGAGCCCGACCAACGCGGCTGCTCGTGCAAACTACCCGTAGCTGGGGAAAAATACGTTCAGGTATCTGTGCAATAAATTCTATCGTTAAAAACTATATTTTTTAGATTTTTTTATACAACTAGCTGGTGGGTAAAGCAGATGGCCCATCTGATGTTAAGTGGTAACCATAGCCTATAACAAAGCATTGCCTCGTAAGTCACGCACGATAGGAACTTGCCCTACGATGCACTGCCCTGCGTCCATCAACTTGAGGCATACATATGTTAAGCCTCATGTGCCTTTACACCGCCAACCACACTCTTCAAACCGAAACACAGCAACGCTGCTTGGTGGCAGAAAAAATAGAATTAGAATTAGAATCACTGGATATCTTAGAATCTTGGTATCTGTTCAAGAAATTCAATTCTTAAAAACGATATTTTTTATCTGGTTCTACGAGTATTTCTAGTTACGACTGGTTTCAGTTATTGAATTCATAGTACAAACTTTGCTCAGTTTGGGGCTAGATAAATAACATAAAATAAACTTGAGCTCTATGACTAGGATCTAAGTCACGGTAGATATCAATGTGTGAAATATCTGTTACTCCTTAAAATGTTACCAAAGATATAGTAAAAACCAGTACCTTAAAAAAACAAATTTGGCTATACACTACTAAGCGTAGTAGAGCTCTTTGTGCAGGGCTCGTCCGGGGAAGTAGGTACTACCACCACGCGTTGCTGTGTTTCGGTTTGGAGATTGTGGTTGCCGGTGTAATTACAGGCACATGAAGCTTATCATCTGTATGCCTCAAGTTGATGGACGCAGGGCAGTGCATTGGGCACGTTCCTATTGTGCGTGACTTACGAGGCAATGCTTTGTTATAGGTGATGGTTACCACAAAAAAAGAGATGCAAAATTGGTAGGTACTTAAACTAACTAGGCACATAAACGTAGTAATTTTTTTTTTTTTTTTTTTATCTATTTTTTAAGGAACTTTTGTCGGTGTCCGACCATGTCAGTTCCATTATGCTACCATAATATACAACTCTTGACTCATGACTATATACCCTCTGTTACCAGCCCATATATAGACCGATAGAGCATGCTAGCCTCAACCGAGGTTGGTGCCGCTAACATGCTCTGAAAGAGTCCCATATCAAGCCAGTTAATATTTATGTTTCGCCCTAACTCCTCCCTCATCGATGCGCTCCGGGCGCACTCCATCAGGAAGTGGTAAACATCCTCTTTAACACCACACATTTCACAATTAGGATTGTCTACTAGCTTCATCAGAAAAGCAAAAGCTCTCAATGGCATATGCCCAGAGCGCAATCTATGAGCGATTACAATGTAATTTCTGCTTAATTTCGAATTCACAAACCATGGCACATGAGGTGGCTCACTTTGCATGGTCCTATACCATATTCCTTTTTCTCGTGAAGCAATGTCAAAATATTCTTTCCATTTTGATTTTAAACTTTTTTTATATTTGAGCAAGATCTCTGAATACTCAGGTTTCATAAAAACTTCTGTTCCATCTGACATTGCTTCACGGGCGAGGTTATCAGCCACTTCATTGCCACTAATCCCGACATGTGATGGGATCCACTGAAATCCGAGAGTCACCCCCTCGGTCACCAGTGCTTGGACTTTATTTAATATTTTGTAGGCAATCGATGTACCTCTGTGACCAGAGGCGCATCGAGCCACATGTTGCAAAGCACTTCTGCTATCTGACAGAATAATTGCTTTTTTAAATCCTGCACTGGTAACATAAGAAAGTGCCTCGGAGATCGCGAATAATTCAATTGACATTATGCAGTTAAAAGAGCTATTAACAAGCTTAAAGCACCCTTTCACATTATGGGTGGGATCGTAAAATGCCGCACCACTACCATCTTTTGTTTTTGACCCATCCGTAAATATTTTCTGCCATCCATCATACTTATTATACATCATGTGCAATGTGTTATACTTAAGAACTCTATTATCATATTTATTTTTAGGCTGTACAATATTCTCTACCGACGTTTTAATAAAATCCATATTGATATTTGAGATCCAAGTGTCTAAGCTATACATATATAAAGGTTTACATGCATTAATAATTTCATTTTTTGTGTTGCCGAAAATATTTACTAGTAGAGAACTTTTATTCCTACGAAAATATTGTGAGTTACTATTATCTGCTAAATTATTTATCAAACTAATCGTCATATTGCTTGAACAGGACTGCGCCTTGAGACAGTACTTAGTTGCTAGATACTCTCTTCGTAGATGAAGTGGGGGTAAAGAGAGTTCAGATTCCATGACATGAATGGGAGTAGTCCTAATAAACCCTCCCACAACACGCATTGCTACATTCTGGACTCTATCCAGTTTAAGTAGATGTGTCTTGGCCGCACTATCGTAGATAAAACTAGCATAGTCGATTCTACTTCTTACGAGCGAAATATATAGCCTACGAAGATGTTTCGGATGTACCCCCCAAGATGCCCCTGCTAAGATTTTGATTATGTTATTAATTTTTAAGGCCTTGGCCTGGACTTCCTTAATATGTCTATTCCACCGGAGCGAACTATCTAGCCAGACACCTAGATACTTAACACAATCCACAGCCGGAATATTATGACCGTTAACATTTACTTCGACCCGATCCCTTGTTCGCCTTCTACTAAATGTACAGATCTGCGTTTTAGTTAGTGAAATTTCCAGACCAATTTGAGCTAACAATGATGATACCTCCCTGACACAGTTCTGCATTTCTAAGGCACTACTTACACTATTGCTATTTTGTGAATAAAATACAAAGTCATCTGCATACTGCAAGACGTTAATGCTATTAATAGATTGGCTTATCTTATATGTAACTATGTTAAAAAGGAGAGGAGAGATCGGGTCTCCTTGTGCCAGGCCTCTACCAGTCCATCTCATAAGGGTACCATCCTCATCATCTTCTTTGATAGTAAGACGTCTCTTTTTCAAAAACATATATAGATATTTACACATTTTGGAGCCTACATTCAATTTATCCAGTATCTCCACCAGTTGCTCTACCAAAACCGCATTGTATGCTCCGTCTATATCTAGAAAACATGCTAGAGTCGGTATATTTTGGGAAAAACCAATCTGAACTTGGGTAACTAACCGTACTATACAGTCAATACTAGATTGTGTTTTTCTGAAACCAGATGTAGTTTGTGGGATAATTTTATTCTTTTCAACAAACCATTCAAGCCGTTTGTTCAGCATTGCATGATAAATTTTGCATATACATGACATCAAGGAAATCGGTCTAAATTTTGAGTTTAAATTACAATTTGAATTTGGTTTAGGTATTGGTAAAATTTTTATTCTTCGCCACTGATCTGGTACGGATGCGAGATTAAAAATTGTATTATAGATTAAAAGCAAGAATAGTTTGCCTTCAAGAGGTAAATTAAATATCATTGAGTATGTAACATTATCCTCACCAGGTGCTGAATCCTTCTTCTTTAGGCAGTTGAAGAGCTCTTGCGGCGAAAGGTGACATTCAAGCTGTTCATTCTTTGATACAAATATCGGTGGAGGCGGCTCTACAAAGTCTGGAGCTAAAGAATTCAGGAGTTCTTCTTTTTGAGCATTAGAGGCACTAATTCGAGATTTTTTCATACCTTTCATCCATCGCATTTTTTGCCACATTGCACCCGAGCTGGTGGATTCGTCTACCTCGCCGCAAAAGCTCCTCCAACTGTTAGATACGGCTTGTCTTATAATTTTCTGAGCAGAGGCTACTTTTTCTTTCCATATATTGAAATTAGTTGGCGTTGAGTTTTTCCTAAAGTTTTTGAGGGCTAACCGACGTTTAGCGATAGCTTGTGACACAGACGGGCACCAGTAGGGTTTCGGTTTAAACGACCTGGCTGGGTTTTTACAAATTTTGAGGTATGGTATGCTTTTATCAGCAGAGTGGTTTACAGTGTCAATAAAAAAATCATACATGGTCTGCACATCACTGTTGCTTGGAACTCTATTTTCCACAAATCTTGTCTGGAATGTATCGTGATAGAGTTTCCAATCAGCAAGCTTGAAATTGCGGCGCTTTTGAAATGAAAGTGTATCATAATATTCTAGACCTATTTTTATAAATAGGTGATCACTTCCCAAACTTTCTTTTGTCACAAACCATTTATAAAAAACTGCTATGTCCGTAGAAACAAATGTTATATCAGGAGAGCTTTTTTGCATTATATTATTTACCATATTTATTCTTGTGTGTTCACCACTATTTAATGATACAAAACTATGCTCCATGCTAGAGTCTAGAAGCTGTATTCCCCTAGAGTCTGTTTTGTTAGACCAGTTAGTGTGGTGACCATTAAAATCCCCGGCTAAAATTGTTTTTTCTTTAAATTGTAAGAAAACCTCATCCCAATCTTGCCGGGAAGTTCTAACAGAAGGGGGACAATAAATTGAGGCAATGTACTTAAGATGTTTACAATTGGATACCTTTACACAAATTATCTCAATTCCTGAATTGCTAACATTTATAGGACAGAACTGGGCTTTAACAGACTGATGTACTATAATAGCCACACCACCGTGCTCATCATCTCGATCTTTTCTAAAAACATTATACCCATTAATTCTCAAGCTTGATTCTGGCTCCAGCCAGGTTTCACTTACTAGACAAATACCAATTTTATCTTGATTCAATAATAAATCGAATTCTTGCTTTTTTGGCATTAGGCTTCGAGAGTTCCACTGCCCAATATTTAAATATTGAGCAGTTGGACTCTCCAAGCCCAATGCCGTTGGGACACGATTTCTTATATTATTGTCGAAATCCATCATGGAAGAGATTAAAAAGTTTCCTAATTACCTCTCCTTTGTTGACAAATCCCACCATGAACTTCATAGCTTCATCTAGTAACACTTTCAAAACTTGTATAATTTTTTCTTCAAAGCTTGTTGAAGCCATAAATATTTTTTGTACCTTACTGAATATTTGACTAAACGTATTACTTTTCTCTTGCTCCACGTCTTCTCTCTTCTTTTTGTCACTTTTCTTATTATTTTGGTTTACATTTTCCGGTGATATGGTTGCAGTTGTTGGACCCTTAGTTTTTTCCGTAGGCCGGGGTCTATTTTCTCCAATATTTTTCATCTTTGACTTGGTATTTTTCTTCTTTTTTGTTTGCTTGCTTGCTCCCCACTTCCAAACCTCTCCTTCGCTGCTTCCATCATTGTCACTTTCTACTTGGATATCACTGTTTTTACTGTCCTCATGGATCAAGGCTTCAGTAGTTATGGTTTGTGCTTCAATAGAAGAGGGGCACTGTACGTGTCTTCTATCAGTTGCACACATGTCACTTTCATCATTTTGCTTCCAAGTGGTTTTTTTATTTTCAAAGAATTTTAAAACTGCTATCTTATAGGTACAGTTCTGCTCACACATTATTTGTCTGATTTTTTTTTCTTTCACATACACTGGGCACACTTTTTCAAAGGCCATGTGGTTCCCTTTGCAATTAATACACCTGTATTCTATAGTTTCACAGTTTTCATGATCACTGCAGCACTTGGGGCACTTTTTCTTTGAAGATGGGCACATACGGGCCATATGTCCAAACTTCCAGCATACTGAACACTGGGTTACTGGAAACGTGTATGGCTCAACTTTGAAACGGCAGTCATATCCGTAAACATATGGTGGCAAAGTAGATTTTTTAAAACAGAAACGTACTGTTTCACTGTCACACCACTCTCCGTTCTCATTCATGCGTTTTAACCTTTTCACAGCAACTATTTCACACTCGCCTCTGAATGATTGCATGAGTTCCTCTTCTGAAATCTCTAATTCAATGTATTTAACCAGTCCATATGTAAAACTGACTTCATTCGTGAGGTTACATTTGTAGCCTAAATCAATAAACTTACTATTGCTTAGCAGTTTTTCTGCATCTACCCTGGTCTCAAATTTCATCAACACTTTGTTGGGGTTCTTGTACTTGATTTCAGTGATGTTTGAAATATTTTCTGCCTTCAACAGTTTGGCCATACCTATCTGTTTCGGCAGCACTTGATTAGATGAAACACATACTTCAATTGCATTTAGGTCATCTCCCCTTTTGTTGTAACTTCTTTCATTAGTTTTCGCTTGGAAATTATCTCTGTAAGATTTAATATTCCCCATAGATTGTTTCGCTTTCTTCACTTTCTTCTTAACTAAAGTAAACCCTTCTTGGTCCACACTAAAATCGACTTCTTCACAACTTTTATCTACATCACTTATCCTCCGCTTCGATCTGGCTCCACTTATATTTTCAAAACTTTGTTGTATTTGCTTCTCCTCATGATTGTTGAACTCCTCCAAATTACATATCATGTTACACTGCAAATCCTCTTCCTCACAATCACTTCCTAGGTTGGATCGAGGTCTGGCGACCTCGTCCATAATGCGACGCAAAAATGCGGGTATTCACAAAAAAAAACAAAACGCGGTAAAATAGGCTCTCTAAATACGTGCGCTCACGGAGTAGTGCCGCGCGCGAATCAACGTAGTAATGTAATGCAAGAAAGTTAACTGACTGACGTAAAGACCACTAGTACTAGAACTACCCTCCAAATTCCAAGTGGGTAGGAAACCTACTTGAAATTTGGAGGGTAGTTCTTTGCTTCTTCTAAAAGTGAATCCTTTGAAATAAACCCAAAGATATAATAAATCTGCTTTTATAATTGTTTTATGTTCCTGATTAATTTGAGGGCTGAGGCGTGAGGGGTGGGGTATCGTGACGTTTAGTGACGTCATCATCTCACTGTCATCTCAATTGACATTGTTCTGTATCCTTCGTCTGCGGTATGCGAGTATAGTAAGGATGTTGGATAGTGGCCTTTGGAATTAAATCGCATATTTTTCGTTAGGTGCATCAATAGTACATTTATATTAAGACTAGTGTTCATTGACATTTAGACCTTCATAGCCAGGTTGCGCCTTTTCTTGATATGACTTCACAAGAAAAAAAAAAGATATCTACTAAGTAAGAGTAGGGAAGGTATATTCCCCCAAATTATCTACTTCAAAAATAGTAAGTAGTAAGCTCTCTTACTACGTGAACGAAGGTAGAGGGAACCGCTCAACGCCACGTGAGTTAACTATGTATTGTTCCACCACATGTTCTAACAAAAAATCTCTCAGATTTTTTTAAACTGTTTTAAAGGTTAAGGTTACTTTTGCGGCTGTATTTTATTTCACAATTATGTATCAAAATGTGTATGTATCCAATAAAGAGTGAGAATTTAAGAAGAATTACATTATAAAATAAGTTCCACGCGATACAAAATTAGCAGAAACACGACCAATTCTCACAATAGCACTACGTTGTCATCGCTCGGGTGTCATTTATCATACTCGCGCCGCGAGCTACACACCAATATTCCGCAAACGTACTATAACATTACCTACCTATCCTGAGAACCTAATTATTATTTAAGATAATTTGAAATTAGCGCAAAACAATATTATTTCAAGCAGAATTATATTTTACTAAAGAGGTTGACACTCGTCAAACAAGAGTAGTACAGCTTTTGAGTCTTTCAAGAGTAGTAGAGCTCTTTGTGAAGGGCTCGTCCGGGGAAGTACCACCACGCCTTTTTCTGCCGCCAAGCAGCGTTGCTGTGTTTCGGTTTGAAGAGTGTGGTTGCCGGTGTTTTTACAAGCTGGAAAGATGGAAAGCCTCATGTGGCTTTCCATCTATATGCCTCAAGTTGTTGGACGCAGGGCATCGTAGGGCACATTCCTATCGTGCGTGACTTACGAGGCAATGCTTTGTTTTAGGTGATGGTTACCACTTAACATCAGGTGGGCCATCTGCTTATTCCATCAGCTAGTTGTATTAAAAAAAAAACAACCTCGCTCGTCTGTGATGTGTTATTTGCGATTTATTATAACGATCTTCAGTAATTTTATATCGTCAAAATCATCTGATCGCTAAAGGCTTCATTATTAAAAATGGCCGATATCTGCTGACCTCTTTTCGTTGACATAAAAGTGGCAGCGATATAGGTACTTTATAGATTCGCTATATAGCGGGTTTATGAATAAGGTCCCTGGTATTCGATTTTTTATACTGCTTGCTGGAATAACCAGTAGGCCCAACTAATGTTAAGTAATAACAATCACTTACACCAAAGCATTACCTCACAAGTCTGAAAACTTCTATAATGTTCATAAATTTCGGCGATTCGAAAACTTTATTTTGTACCTAATTACAAGAGAAACACTCGTGTGTTCGCCAGACTGAAACATCTGTTAAACCTTTTTTATTACATAGGTATCTATGCCTAAATTCAACCTTGCTAAGGCCCCGATAATACCAAAGATAAAAATTATAGAGGTAGGTATCACAGATCACACGCACATGAAGTTATTATTGTAAAATCCGGTTATTTGGCTAATGATTTCACGGCTGACATCATACCAAAACTAGCTTATTATAATAAAGACATTGAAATAATTCCTCTAATCGTGGACAATTACGTGAATTATTATAATAGGTATCTTCTGTGCGCGTCTAACGGGCGATAGTTGGCCGATTACTATCCCAGATTTTATCGCAAAAGCACTGTATCATTGTGAGATAATAATGGCGAATGACAACGTATTATTCGCGGTTATTCAGCGGAGGCCGATTGAGGCAATCTCGCCGTTCTCAGCGGGACTCGGAATCCTCCGATTTCCCGGCACAATTGGATTTTTGGTTACGAAACCGGAATAATACAATCGGGTATCGTCCTGAAATCTCTGATTTGAATCGTTTCAACAAGGCTTTGGTGTGAATTGGGGCCGCGAAGGTGTTATCCCGCAGTTCTGCCGAGTCACGCCACCGCTGGGACGCGCCGCCACCTAGCATTGAATTAATCCTATTTAGTACAACGTTCCATACATTTATAAAGCAATCATAAATTTCTGAATTTTACTAGGTATGGAGTAAAATTCGGGTCAGTGATTCAAACAGATTCGAAAGACTTACAAAGATTTCTTTCACGTTGTTACGTATCATTGACAACGCTGCAAACGAATCTGTCTGTCTCTCTTAAAAACCAACCAAAACTGGTTTTACCTACACAAAAATTAATGAGGAAATACAAGCTGAACAGAAATTATTATTTATCCAAAAACCTCAGCAACGCGTGCTGTTGCGTTACTGAAAAAGGCATCCCAGTCCATCCCAAGATTGTCTGGAAGAGATTATTTTTAGGGATAAGATTGTATTCCAATTTGATACTTTTCTGTATCTGATAAGTGTAAATCTTATGTGGTAGGCAATAAAGTAATTTCTATCTATCTAAAGGCTGAAATATCAACTCTCTAGTGACAACACAGACACTGCTTTAATACCAAATGACTACGGTGAAAGAAATATATTATACAAGCTGGTGCCCGCGACTTCGTCTGCGCAGGATTGATCACAAGTTGTAGTCTATTGTGTTATTCTGATGTATAAGCTATATTATTGTAAAGTTTCATTAAAATCCATTCAGTACTTTTTACGTGAAAGTGAGATCCATCCATACTTACAAACTTTCGCGTTTATAATATTAGTAGGATGTTATGAAACCCACAAATAATTTACCCAAACTCGAATATGCTTACAAGCATACAGCTAGTTGAATAGTATAAGAGCATTGTACATAAATGTGGAGGCATTTATCTGTAGCTATCTTTGGGTACGCTTTGCGAGCACAATGGCTGCGCTCAAGTGGGATATCTCGGCTTTGTGACGTGTTGTGTTGATTTCATATGCCGCACCGCACTAATGCTTGCTGGATTACAAAGGGTTCTGCCTAGGCTTCAGCTATTGCCAAATGTATAACAGCAACACAAAAACTGCACTATCGAGAGAATAAAATAAAAAAATAAATAAATATTGGTGGACTTTCCACACAGCACTATCTAGCCTCAAACTAAGCCAAAACTTGTAATATGGGAACCAGATAGCTGATATAATACATGTATACTTTTTTTGTAAATGCATACTTATAATATATAATAACACCCAGACAGAGAACAAACATATTGTGTTCATCACACAAAATGTTTGTTCTCGGTGGGGATCGAACCCACGGCCTACGGCGCAGAAGGCAGAGCTACTGCCAACTGAGCTGTAAAGACTGTTAAATAAAAACTAAAGGACAACAGAAAACACCGTCACAATGCAAGGTTAAATTGGACTAGTGTAAAAAGACTTTCATGTTTAACATAATCCACAACTATCGTTTTTTCTGCAATAAAAGTTTCTTCTACAGATATTTTGAATTTATAAATACTATAGTAGAGCACCACTTTGATTTGCAGTGACTAGCTCGAGACATAGTTTTTTTAGACAACTTACTGATGGAACAAGCAAATGGCCCACCTGGTGGAAGTGGTAACCGTCACCTATAGCAAAGCATTGCATCGTTAGTTCTAAGCGTTTATAAACAAAATTGTAACAAAAGGCCATAACACACATTCGCCGCTACGGTCAACCTATGTCTCGTAAGCAGCACCATCTATAGCGACAATACACGCAAATCTAAAGACTCCGGAAAACTCCCTGTGAACATTTGAAATGTGAAATCACACGGAACCTACGTAAGCTATGAAATATTGCATGGAAACCGAATACCGTAAGGTATTCCATTATTCTGTGGAGATGTACCTCGCCGGCGATGGTCAAAGCGAGGCGTGACCTCGAAGGCGTGAGAACGTAGCACCGCCCGATAGAGTAAAGCTCCTTGTACACGAATATAGCAACTAGCACGAGTAGACAGTCTAATCTACTCGTCGCTACTTATTAATTGTGACTATCCAAATTCAACTCAGCTGATGTATACGATGTTGAGAGATATCGAGTTGCTAAAAAGGTGTGTTGTTTGTGCCTTGCCTATTTCTACGGTCAAGCAGTGTTGCTGTACTAGGGGTGTCGATGCTGGTAAAATTATACGTCTATAAGGCTTATCATCTTTTATGCCTCAAGTTGATGGAAGGCCACATCGTAGACCACGTTCCTATCGTGCGTGCCTTGTGATGGTTTCTTTGTTATAGTTGATGGTTAGTCATCATCTGCTTTTTAAATTAGAAAATAGTAAAAATATATAGTACTGTCAACTGCTACATGCTTACTGTGACCAGCAGTGACTACTACGATAGCGACTGGTGTTTACCAATTTACGTATGTTTCCATTTTTCCATTTATTTACAGTTAACAGTACCGTATGCTACTTCCAATTCTAATTCAAGGTGGGGGAATAAGATGTGCAGTGGGTTGTGTTGTGCATTGTTCCCCTACTAACCTCACCCCAGCCCAGCTCCTTAAAGTAGAGGAGCAGGACTTTGGGTTGATGTCAGCAATGTTCTAGCATCCCCGATGGTGATGTGGATGCAGGGGAGCAAGATCAATTCTTGCAGCCTCGTGTTATACCTAGCTTCATTTGTTGCAGAGCAATGTAAAGTATGCTAGCGACTGCCTCGTTTGCCAGCAGCTTTAGACTGAAATAATCTGAGTCTCCCCCCTCGTAGCCGCAGGAGCCGTCATACCCCCTGTCTGACCACATAGCACTTAGACAATAACGAAGGTTGCTCAGTGACGTTCATATATCTAGTTGAAAGTGGAGTGGCGAAGGGAATCGATAAACCTGGTGGTTATTTCGATATTTCTAATGTCGCCTCTTTGACTTCCATAAACAAGGTGTTCCAATACTTGTACTTATAACTTCAGGGGGCTATAAAGTACCCATCAATATGAATAACTTTTTCTAAGGAACCAACACTGTGAACGCGAAAAAAAAACAGCTGTTTCATACAAAAGTTCAATACCTACCTGGCTAAAATGTAGAAAAAATTATTCATATTGATGGGTACTTTATAGCCCCCTGAAGTTTAAAGTACAAGTATTGGAACATCTTGTATAACATGACAGTGAACTTTTTTTTTTTAAATCTTTTTTCTGTTCTCCTATTCTTGGTTGTCCTCCTCCACAGAATAATAAGTTTCTTCGCTTTCCTTCAACCTTTTTTTCAACGATGTTCTTTATACTGCCATGTCGTAGAAGATGTTCGAATATTGTATTTCTTTGGTTTCGATGGTATGATGGTACCATTTTGATGTTAACTGTAATGTCTACGTCAGTTTCAAAAACCCCAAAATAAAAAAAATGGAAATAGTAAAATTCATATTTTATTTAATTATTTTAATAAAAACAATGGTTTTGTTAAACATGACCTCTGAGTTTTATTTAATTATTTAAACACAAAAGTATAGCCTGAGTTATGAATATTAACTACAAAAAAATAAAGAAATTGCTAGTAATTGTGAATCCGTCGTAAAGTTTAATTCTATTAAACGGCTAACCTCATTAGTTAGGGTTAATGCTCTACCACGACACATATTGATGATCACCATACGTCATCACATCACCCTTGCAGCCGATAGATGTATCATAACAAACATTGCATTGTGAACTGTATTACAAAGCTGGTAAGGTAAAAAATAGAAAAACGTGGTTTGGAAACAAAAAAAAACAGCTCGAAACATTTACAGACATTTTAGTCTGTTTTCATCTCAACATTTTGTACTTCTAAGTCAAAAAATCAAACAGTAATAGTATGTGTTAGTAACATCGGTTATAAAATTATTAATACAATAACCAACAGCGTTATTCACATGTAAGTAACAAAAGTATAAAAAAACGTGCCATAAAGCAGGGCCTAATTTATTTTGAAATCCTTTAAATTTTTTGTCATCATCATCATCACCAGTCTAAAGAAATCCACTGCTTTTTTTTATACAACTAGCTGATGATGGAACAAGCAGATGGCCCGCCTGATGTTAAGTGGTAACCATCACCTATAACAAAGCATTACCTCGCAAATCACGCACGACAGGAACGTGCCCTACGATGCACTGCGTCCATCAACTTGAGGCATACAGGTGTTAAACCTCATGTACCTGTTTTTACACAACCATTACACTTTTCAAACCAAAAGAGCAGAAAAAGGCGTGGTGGTAGTACCTCCTTCCCCGGACGAGCCCTTCACAAAGAGCTCTACTACTCTTAAAATTTATCCTTCCCCTATATATTTAGAATTTTTACTTAAATATAAATGTGCAATGGACCACGCACTAGAAATACTAGTCTAGCAATGTACTGTCACAGGTATGCTGGAGTCTTAAAAAAAATCATCACTCAAAAGTTAGTCCTTAGTGGGGATCCAAAGAAGCCAAAGCGACTACCATCTGAGCTGTACTTTCAAATGGTGAAGGAAAACATCGTGAGGAAACCGGCATGTCGTGGTACCCAAAAAGTTCTATAACATGACTTAAAACTAAAAGTGCACGTAAAATCCTTTCACCACACAGTTTTGAAAGAAACTAGTGACACGACAAGAAGAAGAAGCTGTGAGGCCAGTCAAAATACTCACAAAAAATTCAAGGTAGGCAAGCACTTGATTTATACCTTGATTTTTTATGAATATCCACGTCTTTCGAAGACAAAAACCTTTTTTACGCTACGAAATAAATTAACGACAGGAAAACGTAACGAATTAATCTATGCATAAAATTGTATGACGACTTGCTGGCTTTTTTTATAAATCATTGTTGTTGTTTAATGGTTCCGTACAAACATAAATAATCAATAAAAATATAAATAAATAAATATTGGTGGACTTTCCACACCAGCACTATCTAGCTCCAAACTAAGCCAAAGCTTGTAATATGGAAACCAGATAGCTGATATAATACATAATATACTTTTTTTTTGTAAATACATACTATAATATATATTAATACCCAGACAGAGAACCAACATCTATGTTCATCACACAAATGTTTGTTCTCGGTGGGGATCGAACCCACGGCCTACGGCACAGAAGGCAGAGCTACTACTAACTGAGCTGTAAAGGTTGTCCTAAAAAAAAATGTAAAATAAAGGTACAAGTAAAATTATTAATTTTACTAATAAAATCGATATATTCTTTGTATACCAATTATGTATAGATAGATAGATAACTCTTTATTGTTTACCACACAAACAAATTAGGCAAAACAATGGACGGCCTTATCGCTGAGAGCGATCTCTTCCAGGCAACCTTTTATCTCTCGTATACTCGTTGTTCTCGTATACACTATTAGGTATACTTCAAACAAATAAATCTTTGAATAATAACGCGAAAGTTATGAGTTTTTTAACACGTTTTAAAACATAAGTAAGTATGCTATTTACACTTTAAATAAAGTAAAGACTTTAATCACCATACATGACAGGGAAGAGACAAAAATTAGTTCGGAGTGCTTAGATTTTTGGTGCTCTCAGAATCAAAACTATAAAAAAAAAAATACGAATTTTTTCCTTAGCCTATTTCTTCCCACTGCTGGGCAAATGTCTTCCCCAAGCACTTCCAGTTCTCCCTATCCCGAGCCTCCTCCCACCATCTACCTTCAAAGGCATCTAGATCGTTCCGTCAGCGATTTCTCGGCCGACCACGATATTTTATAAATTTATAAATAAATTTCATAATTTTTTGATAACGGTCCCCTAAATCTTCACTACGAAATATTACCTCAATCAAGTTAGTGCCGGTCAGACGAATGCTTGACAGGCGAGTTTTTAAATTTATTACATCATTTTATTTATTTCTACGTACGTGATGGTGTCAATATTTTGTCACGAATCACATTTGTCGTGGACGTGTACTAATGATGGCAATAATTTGTTTGTAACCAAATTAACCGAGTGTGAATCGCTCTTTTATGTCCTTTACCGTTTATACACGGGCAACATACGCATTAAAATGAGTTATAATGTTGGAAATATTGTTGAATTGTGAACCGAATCGTACCCCCTGGTGAGTGAGGAGTTATCCAGTTTAGAAGCTCATCCACACGACATAGCTGTGACATAAACAAAACTTACTTCATTTTTATTTATTAAAGCTTCGGCCAAACCTGCGCGACCAAAGCGACTGCAAAGCGAATTTATTTATCACCAAATTATTTTAAATCATTGTACTTAAGTACACACGGATTCAGATCTAGCTACACAAAGACAAGAAGGACGGCCTTCACGGCTTTCGAAACAGTTTGATGAAAGGATTTTAAGTGCGCCTCAAAGAAGCTTCTTTCGAGCACTTGACACATGTTTTAGAACCTTTTAGGTTCTACGAAATGTCGGTCACCTATACTGTGTATATGTTTTACTTCAACAGTAGATACTACTTAATATATCCAGTATTAAATAGACAGACTTCACATGGTAGTAGCTCTGCCTTCTGCGCCGTTCGATCCCCACCGAGAACAAACATTTGTGTGATGAACATATATATTTGTTCTCTGTCAGGGTGTTATTATATATTATAAGTATGTATTTACAAAAAAAAGTATATAATGTATTATATCAGCTATCTGGTTCCCATATTACAAGCTTTGGCTTAGTTTGGGACTAGATAGTGCTGTGTTCAAAGTCCACCAAATTTTTTTTATTTATTTATATTTATAGGAGCAAGAGTATAGCCTGATACGTATCCTTGTGTACATAGTTTGTACTAAAACCATTTCAACGAATTATCGTTAATTAAGGCGCCCGTAGTTATTTAAAGGTTCGAATAATTTCTCCAAAAGTCAAGAAAGAACTATAATTTCGGTGAATTCTGATTGGATTTCGGATAAGGCTGTGGTTCCCGAGAGTTCAGAACACAATGTTTAGCTGTAATCACTCGCCACGCCCCTTAGTCACGCAAGATCGCGTTTCGAACCAAACTTCGGTAACGAAGCACCAAACCCGAACTAGTAACTCACCGTCTTGTATATAGCGTTTATACCGCGTTTGTGTAAACATATATGTAAGATAACAGGTAGGTAGACAATATTAAGTTATTAAGGACTGTCATAACTCTAAACATTATGGAATGATGGCAACTTTCAGCAGACTTTCATAAAAGGCTTCTTCTTCTTGTCGTGTCACTAGTTTCTTTCGAAACAGTGTGGTGAAAGGATTTTGAGTGTGCCTCAAGAGGCTGCTTTCGAGAACTTTTTAGGTTATATGGCATGCCGGTTTCCTCACAATGTTTTCCTTCACCTTGTGAGAGTACTGGCATAAAAGGCTGAATTCGAAGCATGTCAATAACTTCATTATTGGGTAAAAACAAAGTAAAGTATGACAAACCATACTTAGGTTTTACCGGGTTTTGGTACCATGGTTTTTCGTGAACCTGCCCATTAAATATTTTCTAAACATCACGTCGCATCGGGCTATCTTAGTACTGAGAGGAAGAACCGATAACCACAGAAGACTTTTAAAAGTACTGAAATGGCAACCATAAAACAAAAGACGAATCTTAGGACTGCCCCCTGATTATGCACCGAAGACAAGATCGCAGGAATTCGGCTCTCAAAAAGCCAATATTATGTCACCTACTTTTCATCGTCCATTTTTGTATTTTTTATTTATCTGTGGCATATAAATGTTTTTACCTGTGGGAGAGGATAATGTCCATCAGTAGAATTCTTCAAACTGATGATGATAATGATTATACCTTTTACACAATCATTTACAACATTTAAATCGAAAAGGTATCGAAACTATCGATCTCGACCTCCATTGGTCGACCCTGAACCAATCGCAGCGATCGACCTTAGATATCGATTCGTATCTTCCATAATTACTTATTCCACCTGCTATAAATTTTATTCCGTCTCAGATAAAAAGACTTGTAATTCCCTTGCGGCCAATAGGAAAAAGTTTATTAAGTTTTTGAAAAAAAGGCAATAAAAAACCGACGCAGGCGCAGGGGGCGGATCGAATGTTGCCGCGGCTCGGTTTCAACTCGGGTTGTTTATAGTTTTAAAAATAAAATATATTACGGAGTACTAGCTGTATTTTTACCTACGTCAGTAATAGCTCTTCTATAACGCATAATTATGGTTAGTTGGAAATACCTGCATTTATGTGTACAGAGTATAGGTACTGCGTACTCTTTTGACATAGTTTGTTTAAAAATTATAACCCGACTTCGTACTTGATTAATAAATAATTCTATTTTGAAGAGTAGTGATCGAAAGTGAGGATATAATTATTCACACTTTTTTATACTACAACTAATAGTAGCTAGTCTCTTACAAATCAAAATTATATGTGACCGAGCCGAATTACCTACTTCTCTACACAGCCTTTACATCTTTCGTTAGTTAATTTTATGATTTTCAATAAAACTGTTACTGACTGTACACCAACATGACATATTCATTTCCGACATTCATAAACAAAGACATTTCGAAAATCAGTCATTTTGGGAAAAGGTGTTTTTAAGAATTGTTCAATATGAGATCAGTTCAATACAAGAATCAGTCATAACAGACCGGAAACAAATTACCATCGAAATGAAACTAGCCTATATTCAGGAGTAATCGAAGTACATTAAAAAACGCGCCTATTACAACCTCCTTCTTTTTTGGAAGTCGAACAAAAATGCAGTCGCATTGAGAACCAAATTATTATTTCATGCAGACAACCTTCATTCTGCAGCAATTTTCCAATTAGATCGATAACCCACTAGAGCTGTCCTAGCCGGGCTGAGCCCAAGACAGATGATTGTAAATTATAGATGATTGACCGATTACTGAGCCTGAAGCCAGCGCCTGATTATGAATGAGAACAGGGTTTACTCCACGTAACAATAAACGATGGTTCGTATTAACATTTTGAGTTACACTGCTTGGTATGCGCGGCAACGATAACTCATTTTTTTTTAATACAACTAGCTGGTGAAACAAGCCGATAGCCCAGCTGAAATGAGTGGTTACCATCACCTATAGCAAAGCATTGCCTCGCAAGTCACGCATGATAGGAACGTGCCATAGCTTTTTTACGATTCGTCAACTCACACCAGTTGGGACAAGATTCATAGTGTGAGTTGACGAACGACGCGCCTTACGATGCACTGTCCTGCGTCCATCAACCTGAGGCATATAGATGCTAAGCCTAATGTGCCTGTAATTTCACCGGCAACAACACTCATCGAACCGAAACACAGCAACGCTGCTTGATGGCAGAAGAAAGCATCGTGGTGTTCTTACTCGGACGAGTCCGAGAGTCGCGACGACTCTTATAAGCATGCAGATTGCAGAAAATGCTGTCCCTTGCCACGCAGTGTAACCTTAAATGTCCATAAGACTGGTTTATCGTTTCGCAGAGTCAACCTGCAGACATGTAATAGCATCGGTTCCAATTCGGTGATGCTTATTATATTAAGTGGGGACCGATGGTGACGGGGTAATCGTTCGTAATGATAGTGGAGCATGCATATAGAAGCTTCCCATAACTTGTTTCTTCGGTTTCGTAAATGGTTCGTGACATGGCGTTATGTATTTAGTGTGAGCCTGTATATGACCGTGAAACAAACATAATAACTGCCTGGAGAACAAGGCCGTGATCAGAAACCGGGTGAGTTTTTTCCAGGGCCATTGAGGCGGTATAGGCGAAGTCTGACAGTTATCGAAAAGTCATATTGGGAGTCAAGTATTTTATATTAAAAAAAATACTACATTAAAAAAGTCATTTGTTATAGTAAGTATTTCTGGAATAGTGCGTTTTTGTTAAAAACAAATTGCATTTATGTGTTCTTTGTAATAAAAAAAAATTACTATGTGCCCAAAGTTGTTAAAACCTTCAAAATTGAAAATTTATGAATTCAGTAAAGGTTGAACGTTCAAACTATGCGCAAGCAAGGCTATTAAATCCTCTTTTCCTTTATTTTATTTTATAATCTGGGAACCACAGACTTATATCATCATCATCAGCCTGTATAAGTCCACTGCTGGACATCGGCCTCCCCTAAACATTTTAGGAAAAAAGAAATTGAACCCTCTCCATCCATCGACTTCACGCGGTCCTCACGATGTCATCGGTCCATCGGGTTGGAGGGCGTCACACGCTTCGTCTTCTCGTTCGCGGCATACTCGATTAGAATTGGGTTGCAAGAACGCCGGGCAACAACTAAATTTTGAGTAAAGATTCAAAGTTTTGCAGTTGACTGGCGTTCCTGCTACCCATTTTCCAGTTAACAAGTGATTTAACATCTGATTAGTTTTGATCAAGCAGTAACCGGCCGTTAGACGTAAAAAATATTTGAATAATCCTATGCTAAGTCAAATCAAAGACACAAAGAAGAAAAAAAAAGAAGCTGTCGGTAACTTCAAAACTGAAAAAAACCTGAAACTACTTCACGACTTTGATCCCCAGGCACGGTAGATATCCCCTCAGATCTCTTGGTATCAAGTACGACTATCAGATTCTTTTTGAGGACGTCTAACGGTGGTAGTCAGAGGTATGTCCAAACATTACATATGGCACTTATCCACATTTTGCAGTAGTTAACATGCCATACGTGACAGGTTGCAATCCCATCGCCGCTGTTAGAATACTAACTGGAACTTCAACGGAACGGTAACTTCAATCAATCCAAAATCTCAGAATGGATAAATTTTATTACCCACCCTAGAAAAGACGCCTAAATCTTTACCTCCGAAAGATCCTCTAATAAAGTTGAGTAGATAACCTGCCAAGGCCGGTCCCTAAAGGGTCATCCCTTTATTTCTGCAACAATCGCTTCGAAATTGATATTGATGTGGAAAGGGCCAGTTTTCCATAAAAATAGGGTTTATTTGAATAAAGGATGGTTGGGTCGTGTGAGACTTGACGTGCGATGCTCGAGGTCTTATAATCTAAACATATAACTGCGTTACTGACTGTCTGACAGACGGACAACTCGAAAAAGTCTTATACGATTAACGTAACCTACCAATATAAATATAAACTCTTGATAACAAAGAACAAATTTTAAGCCCAGATGACCAAAACACACACTTTGGTGACATAATCTTGGTGACCTTTATTTTACGATTATCCTAAAGAAAAATTATCTTAAAGAAAAATTAGAAGAGTCACTTTCAAATTTTAAAATGATTAATAAAACTTCAAAAGATCTCATTATTTATCATCTCAGTTTAAAGAAGTCCACTACTGGATAAAGGCATCCTCCGTAATGTTTCCAAATAAATGATTTTAAAATCTCTTCATTCAGTATCGGCGGTAGTCGGTTTGAAACAGCTTCACTACTTTGATCCCTAGACACGGTAGATATCCTCTCAGATCTCTTCGTACCAAGTACCAACTGAAGATTCTGAGAAAAAGGGGGGTTGTCAGAGTACACACGAATACATATCAAGCTCTACAAAGCCGAAGAAAGCTATAAGACCTCGTTTACACTCAGGTCATGTCCGTGGAAATGTGCAGAGACATGAGCAGGGACTTGGGCAATGTAAGAATGTAAACAGGCCACTTCCATGTCCACTGGCGTTGCCTCTCGCGTTGCCCGTGTTGCGTGAACACACATTGCCGGCGACGCTGCCGCAGACATATGGACGGCAACATTTCCGTCCACGCGAATGGCAGCGCAAATGTCTAAATGTTAACACAGTATTTGGATATAAGAGCAAGCTGGGTATATAGCCTGATGCGTAACTTTGTTTTCGTAAAAATATAACATTTTGGGACATGCCCACATCTTGCAGTGGTAATAAAAAGATGTGCACAAAACGGATAATCCGAAGTTAAAGTCAAAGTCAAAAGGTATTTATTCAATTAAATCACAAGGATCACTTTGAAACGTCTTAAAGCTAGGTGACTCTAGGTGCCAGTTCCACGCGACCAAAGCCTAGAATGCGAATGCGGGCAAAGTCGCAAGCGCTGTACTATACCCATAAGATTCTAAGAAGGCTTCAGCAGTGATGCATGGGCTTGGTCAGTCTGCTTGCGGACGATGACGGAGCTATCGCGAGGATAACGTTCCATCATTGCAGCCATTAGGAACTACACAATGTCAGGGCAATAGGCTTGCAAACTGTCACGAATCAAAAGTGACTTTTGCCTTTTAACGTGCCTTGGAATACTTTTTTAATTTAATTGAATTTTATAATTCCTAACGTTAACTGCTAGTTTTATATGATAAACTTAGGCCCGCTTCTTGTCCAAATATTGCCAGACCCTAATGGCGCCCTAAGGTTATGAAATCTACCATTTTGAACATTAAAATTATTCAAACATAATAATTTGAATAAACAATATGAGTACGTTTGTGTATCCCGGATATTCTCAATGATATAAAGTCAGTCAAAAAGTATGTGCTCGGGTATCAATTTTAACAGCCTACTACCACCACGCCTTTTTCTGCCGCCAAGCAGCGTTGCTGTGTTTCGGTTTGAAGAGTGTTGTTGCCGGTGTAATTACAGGCACATAAGGCTTAACATCTGTATGCCTCAAGTTGATGGACGCAGGGCAGTGCATCGTAGGGCACGTTCCTATCGTTCGTGACTTACGAGGCAATGCTTTGTTATAGATTATGGTTACCATTTAACATCAGTTGAGCCATCTGCATCTTCCATCAGCTAGTTGTATAAAAAAAAAGATTTTGTTATTGATTTCCAAAAAAAAGAATATTTAGTTTATAACAGCTTTTATCCGGTTTCCATATTTATCTTTGCTTATGTTTGGGGCTAGTGTGCTGTGTAGAAAGTACAAAAATATTTATTTTATTAAACATGATCTGAAAGGCGAGCTTCAGAAAAAACTATAATCAATATTTGAATCCCACTGTCAAAATACCAGATATACACAAAAATATAATCCATCTTCCTAGAAATATCGACGAATAATAGGCGTGACATTGGAACGTCCGCGTCCCCGCGGGAATCGAACCAGGGACCGACACATGGCACTGCCCTGCGGAATTAGTTTTACCTCATTTCATGGAACTTCGTCATGCCCTGAGGAGAAAGCTGTGAATATAGGACCTAATTCTCATTTGCACTTATCAAAACTTTGCTTTACTTAGGCAATGTGACAAAATTACTAAACATTATTGAAAATTTGTAACGAACTAGATATTATTCGTAACAATATTATATTTATCTTGATTGACTTGAAGTTCATTGTAATTGACCGATTCGAAAAATTTTGGAAAAATTCACTAATACAGTTTTGTGCTTAAAAAGACAGTTCAACAGGATGGGGGAACCATCCTTATTCACCATCAGACCACCAGACGTACGGAAATGAGATATCAATTCATGGTTGACATACCTACTGCCCGCACAAAGCGCTTTGCTTCTACGTTTATAACGCGAACAGCCAAAAAGTGGAATTCCTTACCGGAGTCCGGTTTTCCGAATGCCTATAATTTGGATGTTTTCAAGAGACGAGTGAATCGGTGTCTTCTAGGTAAGCGTGCCACACCGTAGACAGCATCGTCACTTAATAACAGGTGAGATTCCGGTCAAACGTTTTACCTATAAAATGTAAAAAAAACAGTGTTACACACGGTTACAGATCAAGCTATACAAAGCCAAAGAAAAATTACGATTACTACAAGGACATAAAAGCGAACAATGTATAAACTGATGCATATCCGTGTGTACGTCCTGCCAGAACTTCACTAAACAGAATGATGTCATCTAGTGCTATATCAACTAAAAAGCGTCAGCGATGTCCATCAGCGACCCCGACAGATGATGTCACCTAAAGTAGGCCTTCAAAGGCTTAGTTTAGTGGTTTTTAGATGCTACTTTACAAAATGTTAAAAAATAAAATAATTAAAAAAACAAAGCTTCCAAGACCCAGATAAACCTATTTCTTCTTAATAAAATCAGGAAGAAGACGATAGTATTTCTTTTCAGAAGGTCGAATTTCCGTCTTTGTTCAAAGCATGGTTTCAGTTTGAACCGACGTTTCCATGAAAAGGATGTGCGTGTCATCGCGGAGCGTGTCAATGGCGGCGCAAACAAACGGGTGTCGGAGACGAATGATCGCTCAATTCTACTGAGCAAACTCTATTTCAAACATCGCTTGAATAATGTAGCCTATGTCCAACTAGTGCGCTATAACGTAGCTTGCCGATCGAAGGAAATTACGAGCCAATCGAAGGAAAATAAGCCAACACGCCTATAAAAAAACTCGGCGCGGAAATATCACCAAACAGATCGTTGACGATATTTTTTTGACAACTCGTCCGATATGGTCCTCACAGCTCAGTTGCTAGTAGCTCTGCCTTCTGCGCTGTGGACCGTGGGTTCGATCCCCACCGAGAATAAAACATTCGTGTAATGAACAAAGATATTTGTTTGCGATGTTCTGTTAAATTATATTATGTATGTACCTATTTACAAAGAAAAGTAGAATTGTTAGCTGTGGTTGTCTGTGTTTTGTGTACCTTGGTTTGTGAGCTATTTAAAACATTTTCTATTCAATTCTTCTAAAACTACAGGCCACATATAACAAAGTAGTAAACGGCTGTTTATCGCACTACTATTTTAGCCCGATGGCTATTGTAACCACTGGTTATTGTGTTGGTAAACTGTAGTTACAGTGTTTAGTTTTAACTTACGATTCCTAATGTTTTTTATGATTCTAATGTCTCTTTCTGGATTCAATTTCCATAATGGAATTTGTTATTACTTAAATTGTTTCGGTCCACTTTCGTTTTCATTGACACCACGAAACATTACCATACCTACTAACATAGGTACTTTAAATAAATAAATATTAATGGACTTTCCACATAGGACTATCTAGCCCCAAACTAAGCCAAAGCTTGTAATATGGGAAACCAGATAGCTGATAATACATATATCCTTTTCTTTGTAAATAGATAGGTACTTATAATATTATAAAACACCCAGACAGAAAACAAATATCTATGTTCATTAAACAAATATTTGTTCTCGGTGGGGATCGAACCGACGGCCTACGGCGCAGAAGGCAGAGTTTCTACCAACTGAGCTGTGAAGGCTGTCACTTTGTGAAGACTGTGAAAGAACTGTATGTAAAAGGCTTGTTATACAAAATGGTGAAAAATGTGAAACTGTGGATGCCTATAATCGAAGAACCTGCTATAATTTACCATATAGAACTTTTTTTATTTTTTATTTTGTGTTTGCTATCCCACCTGACAAGTGTAACCATCACCTGTAACAAGGCATTATATCATTAGTCACGCATGATAGGAACGTGCCCAACGATACACTGCCAACTTTCATCAACTAGAGGCATACAGATGTTAAGCCTCATGAGCCTGTAATTACACCGGCAACCAAACTCTTCAAACCGAAACACAGCAACGCTGCTTGGCGGCAGAAAATGGCATGGTGGTAGTACTTCCCCGGACGAGCCCTTCACAAAGACCTACTACTCTTAATAAACGTCCTCCAAAGACCAGCCTCTCAAAATATAACTTATAAAAATTGCATGCTGCTTACTTGCAAGCTTACTCCATCTTAAATCATGCCATGATCACTAACGTCAGATTTGGATCCGGTAAAAGGTGACCCAGACGCTAATAATTTCAAATAGGCAAGGGCCTGTTTCATGTCATGCGGAAGAAATACTTCATCAACACTCTTGAAGAAACATCATTAGAAAATGCGTCTTATCCAATTTAAATAAGGTTGTTGGTAGTTCGGCAAAAGTCAGGGTGATACACCAAAGAATCGACGTACACCGCAGTTCAATTAGGCTAATGGGGTAGCTCAAAGGGATTAAATTAATTAGAAAGTTTTGCTTTCGTATCGCCTTTGTTTGTCGCCGTGTCCTGAACTTTTTGTATTTCAAGCAAATTATGTGGACACTCTTTTCTGACTTTTTTTTATACAACTAGCTGATGAAACAGGCAGATGGCCTACCTGATGTTAAGTGGTTACCATCACCTATAACTAAGCATTGCCTCGTAAGTCACGCACGATAGGAACGTGCCCTACGAAGCACTGCCCTGCGTCCATCAACTTAAGGCATATAGATGTTAAGCCTCATGTGCCTGTAATTACAGGGGCAAGCACACTCTTCAAAGCGAAACACAGCAACGCTGCTTGGCAGCAGAAAAGGGCGTGGTGGTAGTACTTCCCCGGACGAGCCCTCCACATATAACTTTAATACTCTTATAACTACTGACAGGAAGTCTTTTGGTAAAGTCTAGTTAGATTCGAATAATGAACTTTTTTACGTGCTTTGACTCAGGTTTTTTGTGGTTAATATAATCAATTTAGTGTTCAATTCTTTCACAAACCTTGGTCGTTAATAGGTATACATAAAAAAAACATCGACGATTGCCCGATGCCCGATAGACCGATTACATATTCGTGGGGAAGTTAGTAAGTGAGGGCTCAAGACATTCGTCCCGGAAATGTGTAGGCGAATTTTCTGACTGCTGATTATTCTAATTCAAATAAGTATGTTTAAATAAATAAATCGCAACAAATCACCAAACAATATCCAAAACAATTTCACTTTGGTAATTTGTAAATTCACGCGAACATTATCCAAAAACATGAGAACGTCTACGAGCCACAATACCCATAAAGGCCCGTACACACCTAATTAACGATATTAAAATACGTCCGCGACCGCAAAGGAGCGTCATAGCGTTTGCAAGCTGCACGCCGTGGAGTAAAGACGGCAAATTCAATGGATGTGGCTTAAAACTCCAATAAGCAAGTTCTTACGAATGGTTCGTATTAGTGAAAGACTTCTAAACCTGCGAGCAAATATCGTAACTTGACTGCTAACTGAAATTTTTACAGTAAAAATATGAAAATGTTTAACACAGAAACTAGCTCCAAGAGGCATCTGAAAATTCTTCAGTCCCAGTCATTCATAAGATCACTTATTAACTGATGTTTAGAGATCGGATAATCGGAAGCATATTTACATAAAGTTAATTTTTGGCTAACAAATTATGGAAGCGGCTTCTTAGGATACTTTTTTAAAAATGAAATCCCAGGATTGCATAAATAATCGGATGTATACAGGGTGCCACGTTACATGTGTACTAAGCCGAAAGGAGGTGATTCTGGTCCCCGAAGGGCATATTACATTGTAACAGGGCAATTGTCATTCATGTCACTTAAATTTGAATTTCCGGATCTCGGGATTTTTAGACAAAATCAAAATTTTAATTTCCCGGTCTCACGGGATTTTTAGATAAAAAGTGCTTTCCATAACTTTCCATAATAGGTGCATCCGAATATCCGATCTCTGCTGATGTTACAACAAGAACTAACTTTAGAAAAAAATCACTACTGTATTTTTTTTCGAAACTTAGCGCTTGGTTGTGTTCTTACCGACTTACTTTGAATTGTTTAATTTACTTACGTAGCATTGGCAAGAATGACAAGTGTAGCTATTCAATAAATATCTACACGTGTTTATAAAAAGTCCTGCAAAACTACGCATAATCAAAGAGCGTAAGGCTCATCCGTTTATCACCTTCTCTGAATAGGTGGAGTAAGTTCAGAGTTCCGTGTCGTAAGCTATAAAACGCAAACGCTACCCTCCTTATTTATACGAATGAGAATTTTAAATTAACTGTGTAAAGCATCCCTAGCGGACCCTGGCTTGAGGTAGATGGGTTGTTCTACTTGGCCCCAGATTTTATGATACAAACAAAACGTCAATAGTAATCCTACTAATATTATAAACGCGAAAGTTTGTAAGTATGGATGGATGGATGGATGGATGTTTGTTACTCTTTCACGTAAAAACTACTAAATGGATTTTAATGAAACTTTACAATAATATAGCTTATACATCAGAATAACACATAGGCTACAATTTATAAAGATATTTTGTGAATTGTCCAAAATATGACGATAAGTGTCAAGTAAGTAGAAAAAAATCTACCATCTGCAAGCTATTCTGGCGTTTGCTGCCAAAACCGCTAGAGTTACACATATGTATGTATATACGCTAATATAAGCTACTCGAAATACTAATCCTGCACAGACGAAGTCGCGGGCACCAGCTAGTTTCACATAATCTCTACCAGTATAATTTGATACGCCTATAGGATATGTCTTGGAAGAATCAAGCTCTAAGTACATACAGCTGAAGTTTCATTGTTTACTTACCTCTATAATTCTAATATTAACCTTGCCATACCTAAAATATTCGTTTTAAGAATAATGTACCGTGACGGTAATGTAGCAAAACTTAACCATGAATTTAATGAACTGAACAAAAATATCAATGCCGTTTTGTGGTATGATGACGAGAAGAATATTAAATTCATGTATTTTTTACGTAGCTGGATGATTATATTAATTTAAAATTAATTATATTATTTATTAATTATTTTAATCACTAATTTTATTTTGAGAACAACCTGAACTTAGTCAAACGCTTATTAGATGTCTTAAGTTCTCCAAAGCTCAGCAAAAATTAAAATCAAATCAAAATAAAAAAGTGTGGTTGCCGGTGTAATTACTGTCACATGAGGCTTAACATCTGTATGCCTCAAGTTGATGGACGCCGGGCAGTGCATCGTAGGGCACGTTCCTATCGTGTTTGACTTACGAGACAATGCTTTGTTATAGGTGATGGTTACCATTTAACATCAGGTGGGCCATCTACTTGTTCCATCAGCTAGTCGTAACGTTTATTTTGTGTCATAAAAACCTAAGCAAAAAGAAATGTGATTTTCCGGAGCCACGTGGAACAACTCAAATATTTTACAACCAGACCATTATGTCGCGTTCTTGTAAACAAGTCGGTCGGATATATCTTGGCGCGGTCACTTCATCCACATTAACCGGCGCTGTCGCCATGTGTGGGACAGCCTTTATTGTTTATGGGACATTACAATTAAGTGTTGGAATTCTACTGAGTAGGTATAATGTACACAAAGTAGGTAAATATATTTTAATAACTGCTTTGGGTTGCTTTGTCCTTGACTCCAGACTCAAGATTTTATTTTCTCTTTCAGAAGTGAAGTAAAGGAGGTGTCTTAGAGCGGTGTTCTTATTTAAAGATTAACCAACTTTTAAAGTTCTCAGCTTACAGTATTTTTTCATTATCCAATGAAACGAATAAAGTTATGAATAAAAACTTAATTTTTTTATTAGTTTTATAGTTTTTACCTAAAATAAAAAAATTAAAAAATGTTAAGTATGTCCTCCGAGACGTATCCGTCAATGGTTTAGTGATTTTATATCTTTCAACATGTCGAAACGTGCGAGCGAGCCTTAATCGCCTTAATTCGTCTATAAGTCTTATCATAACTTATTAAGTTTATAAGTCGCGTAGTCACAATATTTGTTTATAATAAAAAAAACATTGTGACTACGCGAGCAGAATCAAAGAAACAGTCAAAGGTCTGACACAGGATCAATGATCCATTTTATTGAGTAGCAAGAGTTATGCAGACACGAGTTACGAGCGCCCCTCGCCGGAGCGCGTCGCGTCGTCTATCAATCATTGAAGGCTTTTTTGAATTTAATAAAATAAAATTTGTATTTTGTCATCGATGCTCCCTCGCGTTTTGTGCCAGGGACGCACTCAGATTATAATATATTTTTTAATAGAAAACCAACAGCAGTTATAAACTTAGTTTAAACTTATTTAAGTATTAGGTACATTATACAGCCAATTAAAGATTTTCCTAAATAAACTATTGTTTTCTAATTTTATATATGACAAAAAAAAAGAAACATTAAAATAAAGAAAAACAAATTAAAATGTGCTGTACCTATTTTTTTTTTTTTTCTATAATTTCTTTATTTATTATTTATTCAGGAATTAAATGTTAGAATGATTAAATTTGCAATGGACTTAAGACTCTGAGATTAGATTGTTATCCGGAGACTTTTTATAGGTTATAAAAATGAGTTTTGTGCCTGTATGTTTGTTAACGAATCTTCTACTTATTATAAGTACTTCATAGTTGACTGAGACGAAAAATCTGAAACGGCACCATCTGCGCTCTCCATATATCGAGGGTAGCCCTAGATCCTGTGGATCGCAAGAGCAAAGAAAGGCCCAGCAGTGGGCCAAGTCAGGCTGCGGATGATGATGCTAGCTTAACTACATATAACGATGCATTGAGGTAATTTTTACCAATTTTTATGCCATTTTTTAAATTAAATATATTATTTTACACCTCTCTTCTCTCCTCTCTCTTGTCGTGTCACTAGTTTTCTTTCGAAACAGTGTGGTGAAAGGATTTTAAGTGCGCCTCAAGAGACTCCTTTCGAGCACTTCATACATGTTATAGAACTTTTTAGGTTCTACGGTTGACGTCATGACGGTTTCCTCACGATGTTTTCCTTCACAGTTTGAGAGTACTGGCATTGTGAACATAAATTTTTGAACAGAAAAACTCATTGGTGCACCGCCGGTTTCGAACCCACGACCTTAGGATCGGAAGGCGGGGCCGCTACCACTAGACCACCAGTGTTCATTTTATACCTTCTTAATATGGACCAATGTTTGAAATAAATAACTATTATTATCATCTCTTAAAATGTATTGATTTCGTGGTACAGTTCGCCCCTGTATTCGGAGCAGAAGTTGGCGCAATGCAATGCAGCGCATCTGTTACCGCCCCTCCCCCATCCCAACACTCGTATGTCACTACACCTGAAGATTGAACTGAATGTACTACACCTACTTATAGGAAATAGAAAACTAAAAGGCATTTGACTTTGTTCCAGGCACGGTGGATATACCTTCAGATTTGTTGGTCCCTACTACTACCAACTCAAGATTCTTAGAGCGGTAGTCAGAGATACGTCCAAATATTGCATTTAGCACACAGGCCAGTATGTGGTAATCCGTACGTGAGAGGTTGCAAGCCCATCGCCGCCGCTAGAATACTAACTAGCTTCCCTCACGTTATTTTCCTTTACAGATTGATATATTTTACGTACAGAAGGTCTGTGAACTTCAAGCTGATGATGATAATGACTAGGCAATTTCACTGATCATTTCCTATGAGGTCGATTCCAAGAGAAGGGTCATCATCACAGTTAACCCTGCAAAAACAAAGAGGCATGTCAGGCCGCCTAGTGATAACTTAGACTAAGTATCATATAGACGTAGTGTTACGGTTTTTCGGCGTGTCCGTTTTTTGTTAGTTTGTATGTATTCGCGTGAGTGACTAGAGAAGGGACAACATTGACTAACCTATCGATAGAATAAGAAATGGATGAAAAAGGCGTTTTAATTGGAATCCAACTTTTTAATTTTAACTGGTTGCTGACTTTTATTGCGAAAGCCCAAAACCGTTATAGACACTGGAACACTATCATCGTCAATAATGTTTCCCACATTGCCCTAACCGTGAGAGCGATGTCCATCCCACTCGATACAATTTCTTATGGTCATTTCGTCCATGCATAAGAACATTTTGTAGGCTATCAGTTTTCACGCCTAACAGCTTTTATCCACTCCCGTCTTCATTCTGGGCATTTAAGAACCTAAAAAAATAATGTAAAATTTAACAAAAATTGATCCCTCGCGAGACGCCTATAAGGTGTGAAATATTGAAACTACAACAGAACAGCCGGTCTGACCCACCGCATTAGATATTTCATATAAAAAACGGAAACTTAAATATTATCGATAAAGCTAAATTGGTCGGTGGAAGTACATCTCTAGAACAGAAGACTAAAACAATGCATTTTATTTTGCAATAATTAATGGGTTTACATCATTTTCACATAGGAAAATATGACTAGTACTAATAAAATGTAATTCCTACAGTCTTTATGGGAGAAAAAACGTATTTTTTTAGCATGAAAATAGAAAAAGAATATTACGTATCAAATGACAATTCCGGGTCTTTAACTCCTCCTTTTGTTGTTTTTGATACACAAAAAACAGCTTCACAAGACATACTTTCACCTTTTCAAATATATTTTGCCTAGACAATAATAATTCTTTAAAAATTTTCATAATTTCTTACGCTACATCGCAATGTTGCTGCGAGTTTTTCAAAAACGTCAAAACAAGATCAAAACATTGCATCAACTGACGGCCACGATTTACGCAGACAGTGAGTGAGTGAGATGGAGTGAGTGAAGTTACATCTTCTTTTCTTTTACTCGTAGCTAGGCTACATGGGAAGAACAAAGATAGATGATCAATGTTTGATACACAGTTGAAAAAGGATGTAAGTCTTATCGCTCCCTCCAGTATTATAGTACCTCCATGAGTGATAAGGTATAATTTAGCTCGTATTATGCGACATGTGCACGAAAGGGTTGTGGGGCTCATTAGTGTCAGATGCGCTGGGATGGCGACCGTCTGTCAACTGTTCCTGTGACACTTGTGGCCTTGTGGCCAATGTGGGTATATCTCGCTTTGGGTTAAGCTTACATTTTTATCATACTCAAAAAAAAAAATTACTTTGAATTCAAATAAGATGAAATTACTAGGATCTTTGAATCGTCTGAAAGTTAAGTGAATCTTTGACAAACTCACATCTCAGTTGGTAGTAGCTCTGTTTTTGTTTTTATTTTATACAACTTGCCGTCAACGTCACGCACGATAGGAACGTGCCCTACGATGCACTGCCCTGCGTCCATCAATGAGGCATACAGATGTTAAGCTTCATGTGCCTGTAATTACACCGGCAACCACACTCATCAAACTCACAAAAGATTTGGGTCTGAAAACGCAGCTCTGTGTTGATCCAAAGTCAAAACGTATTTATTCAATTGAATCACAAGAATCACTTCGAAACTTCCTAAAAGTAGACGAATCTTCCATGCAACGCCGAAAAAAAATGTTATTGTATGATCCTTGTTACTAAAAAGGTTCCAGTGTGGGGCCAATCGCAGAGATTACAGCTAGACAACCGATACTTACCCTGATTTTGGGCATATTAGGGCCGGTTTCACCATGCTCTGTTAGATTAACAAAGGATTAAAGGGCCGTTAAATATGTCAAAATGTACGCGTTTGACAGCTAAGGTTAGATTTAACGGCCTGTTAATCCTTGATTAGTAACTAACAGAGCATGGTGAAACTGGGCCTTAAGCTTCTACCAAGGATTTTTATTGTACAAATTATAGTAAAACAGCAAAAGGCCGCATACACCGAGTACATCTGAAATTTCTACATGCATTGGAGTTCTAGTCAAAAAGCTATTTATTTATTTTATATAAGTTTTTCTTTATTATTGTCGTATTTATATATTTTTTATGATTAAATGTCACGGATTTTTAGAGGCCCCATCCAATAACAAACAAGTGCTTTCGTGAAATATGATTATAAACTACTTGTACTACTTGTTTTTGTTTCCAAAAGTTATCGACAAAAGCTGTTGTAATAAAGTAGCGCGACATAACGGGAATTTAATATTTGACTTTTAAGAGTAGTTTTCTTCGTTCGCTATAGTTCTTTTTATCGAAGATATTAAATCTTAAAATCAATAAATACGTTGTATAGGTACTTGGCTTAGTCGGTACCCATATTTTTTTTATTTTCATCCATTTGCATTGCTGTTTAGTTTGACAGTTACAAAGTATAATCTCTTTAAGTTCTCAGATAAAATATAAACGAGGTAAAATTATAGGCATATTAGGCTTAACAACTGGTATGCCTCAAAGCGATAGAGGCAGGGCAGTGCACCGTAGGGCACGTTCCTATCGAGCGTGACCTGCAAGGCACCACTAAACATCATCCATCTGCTTGTTCCATCAGTAAGTAGAACAATAAAAAAGACGACTCCCTATCTTTTTATATCATCTTCGAGCTGAACTGGGCTTCTACCGGATTGGCTCGTCTCTGGACGGAAGGCCTCTAATTACAGTTTCCTGTAAATTTGCCACCTGTCGGTACCTGCGGCTGACGCATCGCCACCTCGCAACTCAAATTAATTACAGAAATTGATTAATACTCCGATCTGAAACTTAATTATGGAGAGAAATTATTTTGCACGTTTTTGCTGGTCGATTTCCGAGCTAGTTGCAAGGTGGTAGCTACCCTATATACATAACTAGCAGCTTCTCGCGGCTTCGCACGCGTTAAAGTGGTGAGACGTGATTGAGCCACAAACATCCAAACATCGTAACTTTCCCATTGATTTGTATATTAGTAGGGTAGGGTACAAACGTTTTCAACCCTTTTTACACCGTTAGAGGTTGAATTTCCAAAAATCCCTTCTTAGTACACCTCTACGCCAGACCTATGTACTTCTCAAATTTCAAGTGTCTAGGACCAGCGGTTTAGGCTGTGCGTTGTCTATATGTCAGTCAGTTAGTCAGGGCTTTGATTCTTATAGTATTAGAGATGCTCGGATAGCCAAACAAGTTTTAGCTACACTATTTTTTTTTCTTTATTCAGCTTGCTGATGGAACAAGCAGCTGATCCACCTAATGAGGTATAACCATCACCCATAACAAAGCATTGCCTCGTAAGTCACGCACGATAGGAACGTATTCTACAATCGATGCACTGCTCTGAGTCCATCAACTTGAGGCATACAGATGCGAAGCCTCATGTGCCCGAAACACCGGCAACCACACTCATTACGAGTAACACAGTAGATCTTATATTTACATCAACTCGTTTATACTTACGACAGACTTGTTTCTACTGTAAATATCCTGTTTTTTTCTCGGCAAGTTGTAGGTCTTACAATAAAAGTCAATTCAAAAATAAATAATGCTTAAACTAAACTAAAATAATCTCTTACCAATAAATGAACTTAAAATGCAGGGATTTATTTTTTCAATTTTAATATTTAAGTAAAGATTATAACGGTTGTAAACGTTAGAAGCATTGATTTGATTGTTTCCCGATATTTCGGCACAGTTGCATGCACCATGATCACGGATCGATCTATACACATATGAACTATACAAATCATAATAAATATCCCGATTTAAATTAAAATTATGTTCATAGCCATGATAGTTTCAAAAATTACATTTGGATTTAGTTTATTGCTTAAACTACGCTTTACAGTTTTACTGGTAGGACTACACCTTGGCAATTTACCATAATAAATATCTTGCCAAATCACGATACCAAGTTTTCCGATCCATAATTAACCGTATACCAACATAATAATATCTGGATCCTTGTCTCAGTTCAGTGTACTGTGTCCGCACTCTGGAGCAAGTTTTTTGTACCGTCGCGTCGTGGCACGCACCCGCTTATTTGCCATCATTAATCATTATTTCGGCCTGCGTTGGACCTGCAGGTTGTAAAGTACAATTTAAGAAAATAACCCTTTTTGTATTTCACTGTTCGCAATAATAGTGGATCTTCGACGTGGCGACTACATGACGGGTGCTAGCGATTTTATAATTGCATCCCGTTTGTGATATCGGAGTGGGCTCATCGTTGATACTTTTGAAGAGCTGAATGGAAGAGACCAAACTAACGAACCAAATATTTTGGTAGTGGAGCTCTTTGTGAAGGGCTCTTCCGACATATAACTAACACAAAGCCTATTTCTGCCGCTGAGCATCGTAGCTATTTGTTTTGAATGGTGTGGGTGCTGTTGAAATTACAGCTCATATGATGCTAAACATCTGTATGCCTCGAGTTGATCGTGCATGGCTTGCAAGGCAATGCTTTGGTGATGGTAACCATCAGGTGGGCCTACTCTCTCATCTACTCAGTGACACGTCTTAGGAAAAACCTACATCCAGCAGAGAAATAACATATGTTGATAACGATGATGGTCGCGTCGCTTCAGTAGGTAACCAGTTATACAGAGTTTAACTTATTTGCTGACTTCTATTAATCTTGATCCTAATTTGTAAGTACGATTGTATTTAAGTGATTATGAAAACAAGAGGCCATACCTATTTAAGGCGAAGATAAGAGCTAATGTGACTCTCGCTCGCACGTTTCGACATGTTGAAAGATATAAAATCACTAAACTCATTTTCGAAAAATCGCAATCAACCATTTTGTGTGCAATCACATTGCACACAGTTTAGTAAAAATTTTTCATTTTGATCGACACATGTTTTCCTACTCAAAAGTTTGCTTTACTAGTTTTCGTACATAAACAAACTTTAAAGTAGGAAAACTTATATCGATCAAAATGATTTTTTTACTAAACTGTGTGCAATGTGGTTGCACACAAAATGGTTGATTGCGATTTTTAGAAAATGAGTTTAGTGATTTTATATCTTTCAACATGTCGAAACGTGCGAGCGAGAAGTTGTTTGATAGTTTTCAGCCCCTTAATAGTAATAGACCACCTTTGACTAGCTAAATAAGTGCTCATAAATTACATGAAAGTAATTTTTTAGCTTACAATGTAGCAAAGTGCTCCAAACAGTCTTTGTTCAACAAAAAAAAACAATTAAAGAACCTCCATTGTGTGTAATCTCGTGATATCAGAATAATTAAAGCATATTAACACTTGATACACACTAATTACTACGCGATACAAGCTGTGATTATATTCAAACAACTCATAATTACTAGGAAAACAGTTTTTTTTCAATATCGTTTGGAAATAATTATGGTAGATCTTTTTGCATTTATACAGAAAGGCGAAGACAAAAGCTAATGTACTTCTCGCTCTCACGTTTCAACATGTTGAAAGATATAAAGTCACTATCATTATATGTAAAAAAATCATTTAAATCAATACAAGATTTTCTATTCAAAAGTTTGCTTAAGTACAAAAACTAAAACTTGTGTCGATTAAAATGATTTTTTTACAAAAAGATTGATTGCGATTTTTCGAAAATGGGTTTAGTGATTTTATATCTTTCAACAAGACGAAACGTGCGAGTGAGAAGTACATTAGCACTTGTCTTCGCCATAAGAACTTTATTTTTGTACTACTTGGTGATGGAACAAGCATATGGCCCACCTGATGTTAAGTGGTAACCATCACCAATATAACGCATTAGTAAGTCACGTACGATAGGAATGTGCACTACAATTCCCTGGTCTGCGTCCATCAACTTGAGGCATACAGATGTTAAGCCTCATGTGCATGTAATTTCACCGCAACCACACTCCTCAAACCGAAACACAGCAACGCTGCTTGCAGAAAAAGGCATATAATATTATAATGCAATTTATATACCATTGGATATCACCCACCACTATGTGGTGGGTCCACAGAGGTGGATAAGTTTTCTAGTTGGAATAAATAGCAGCTAATGGATAAAACATCTTTTGAATAGCTGATGGCCGGATCGCTGCGCGGAATACGTAAATAAGTTTTTAACCATATTTAATTATTCCTTTTCAGTCTTGGTTGAATATTCAACGAAGCGAAGCTCGGGCTACAAGTGGCTATTAAAGTTAATTTTATGGAGCCGAGTGACCATCGGAATGTCTGGAGATAAATATAAGATGCAGTGAGTTCTTTTTATTTACAACTTTTGCTAGAGCTCAGAACTTCTTTGCAGGATAATAAGTGCTGAAATTATGCAGGATGTTTTTTTTTTTTTTTTTAATATTACTAGCCGATGAAACAAGCAGATGGCCCACCTGATGTTTAGTGGTAACCATCACCTATATAAAAAGCATTCCCTCGTAAGTCACGCACAATAGGAACGTGCCCTACGATGCACTGCCCTGCGTCCATCAACTTGAGGCATACAGATGTTAAGCCTCATGTGCCTGTAATTACACCGGCAACCACACTCTTCAAACAGAAACACAGCAACGCTGCTTGGCGGCAGAAAAAGGCGTGGTGGTAGTACTTCCCCGGACGAACCCTTAACAAAGAGCTCTACTACTCTTTTAGTTCAAAGTAATAGAGATACAGTTGGAGCCAAAATCTTATATCCAAATTGTTATTTGTTTAAAATAACACTTGAACTTCCCGAAGCTCACTTTTGCCGTCGACGTAACGTCAAGATAGAGCAAAATACCTTTTCAATTGTACATTACACTTTATTTTATGACTGATTTGATCATGTTATTGCATAACTTAGGTACATGTACATAGGTATGTGAGTAAAAAACTCTACCTACATATCTAACCTATCATTAATTTTCGAAAAAAACTAAGTTGAAAGTAAAATAAAGTATATTTCCCTTAACCAATGATTACGGTGTATCATACCATATTCGACAATGCCGCGAGATACAGAAAGAGTCCTAAACGCAGGGTGTAATTAAGGCGACCACCCACCGCAGCGACCCCGAGGCCTTGACCGACACCCGTACCTAATGAGTTCACTCGAAGACGCTCAGACGAAAGACCACGCTGACTGCGGCCTTTGTTTCCTCATCCATACAAAATTTTATTTCTTACAAAGATCTATTTTTTTATTGCAGTGCGTAGTGGTTGCGTGATTTCTTACATAAAATTCAGTTGTGCATGAAATTTCACGTGGCTGACTACAGATACGCCGGACGCCATATTGTTGTATTGCATTTCTCATGCGATGTCCCGTTCAGAAAACAAAAATCGAACAAAACTAAAATACCGACAAGCCGGTTACTAAACTTTTTTACTTTATTTCATAGGGACTTGCTCGAAGCATTGCGACCGGACGCAAAAGGTTCTATGTCGCTGCCAACGCTAAACTTTAAACTTCCTTGCATAAAAGGCTTAAGTTTCTCGAAACAGGTTTTCGTTAAAGACATTTTGTTTTTCAATATAAAAGCTCCAACACTAGAGCTCCGCCTACACTTGATTTAAAATTAGAACTCTTGCGTGACAAACGCCGGTAACTTCGAATTAAATGTTCAAAAGTTAAACTTTATTTACAAGCTATAGAGCACAATATTCCTCAGTAGTTTATGTGCCGTAAGGTGGGATGCTCCGTAAACGCTATTGGCCCAATGGCGCAACGTGAAACAAACAAGAAATGTGGGAGTGAATGAGACAGCGCTACTCAACTCGTGAGAAGTTGCGTCAAAATCTAAATTTTGAATCCGAATTCATAGGTTTTCTTTCCGAAACTATACTTTCTAACTCAAAATGATATATTTAAACTTTCGGTACAGTATTTCTAGGAAATAAAATTTTAAATCTATACTAACAAACTTCAAGCAAAAGAGATGCAACATAGCTGTTTAGGCTTGTAAGAGAAGCAAAGATAATTTATTTTATGGAATTGTGTTTTAGGAAAAACGACGTATATCACGTATAGTGGGCGAGGCGTTCTGGGCTCTTTTCGTTTCAGTTAGTAAAGATTTACGTTTTTTAACTTTGTGAGTTATGACCCTTTTGCGTTGAGTAGTTGTATAGAAGTGGGCATGGCGGCAACTCAGCAGTGACGATTCGTTTAGTAGACAGTTGACAGTCGCCACGCCACACTGACATTCCGATAGTAGGACTGATAACAATTTTCTATTTATATGTTTTGCTGACTGTACACCTTGTGTTTTGATTAACTAAATTAGCTTTGTGATATCTGAATATTATTGACTTTTATTAAAGTTCATAACCAATATAATTATTAATTGTGGTGCAAAGTGTAGTGTTGTGATTCGTCCAGCGGCTAAACTATAAAATGTGGATCGAACCATTATTAGTGATTCTTTATTGTGACTGTTAATTTTAAAACTCCTAAAACTCACCCATATTGGATCCTTCAAGGACAATTTTACCTAGGTAAGAAAAAATCTATAGTACTTATTTAAATATCTACATACATTGTTTACAACCCAAATATCATCACTTTAATATCAACTTTAGAGCACTGATTAATTTACTGAAATATTTTACCTATTATAGAACTTATATCATTGGTTAATTCTTACCAATAGGCCAATGACATTGAAGTATTGTTGCTTTGGAGAGGCCCAAGTGGTAGATAGTATGATGAATAGATTCTGTGCATCAACGCCTTATTCTCATGAATAGGTATTTCAATATAAGTAATTTGTTTTCTTGCTCTGTACATAAGCAATTACATCTACCAATTATATACATACCTATATACAATTATAACATCTAGACTATACTTTACTAACATACTACCTATTTATCTACTACGCAACATTAATGCTACCCACAGGTACACGAGTCTTAATAGATATAAATAAATACTAGATAGGGCACGATCCTCTCGTGCGTGACCCACCTACGAGGCAATGCTTTGTTATAGGTGATGGTTACCACTTAACATCAGGTGCCCACCTGATGTTAAGTGATTGTTAAATTGATTGTTGATCTGATTGTTCCATCACCTAGTTGTGTAAAAAAATAGAGATAGCTGATATAAAACTTATACCTATACAGATATTTAATACTCGCAGATATTTAGGTTTAAGTTTAAGAAGGGTTACATAGCTACTGATAAAACTGAAGGTGTACTGTATATCTATCAGTACTTATCAATTTAATTAAAATATCAAACGAAATCTCCTAATAGAAGCCTACCACAGTATTGAGAAGTATCTTTGACCCCCCTTGGCCAAAATCTTGACTGGGTACTTGGTACTATAAAAGATCTGAGAGGATATTTACCGTCCCTGGGGATCAAAGTCCTGAAACTGTTTCTATTTATTTTCTGTTTATAGTATTGAGCAGACATTGACACAGCATCAGGGCAAGTTTTCAACCTATTTACGAATCGCTGTCTAGCCTGGGACATGATTTAAGCTGGTTATAAAGATTACCTCGAAATCTAAGCACCTAAGGGTACAAAGATCTCAATCTAGTCAGCCTCAATGACTGAACAGCCAAAGTCAAAGTCAAAAGGTATTTATTCAATAAAATCACAAGAATCACTTTAAAACGTCTTAAAGCTAGGTGACTCTAGGTGCCAGTTCCACGCGACCAAAGCCTAGAAGAACAGGCAACAAACTAAACAAAACCTGTAAGAATTCTTTCGCTGTTTAAAAGCGCCTTTACCCTTTTGTTACTTCCTATTTTATTGATAAATAAGATACTCGAAAACCTAGCTTGAGTTTTCTTGTCTTTAAACAGATCAACCTTAATTCCTTCTACTGGTTGCTTCATTGGTTTAAACTAAATAAATATATTTTCATTGGATAAATCTCTTTTTTTTTATTTTCTTCTGTTCTTTTGCCAGACAGCACGATCCTATGCTTTAGGATTCGTTAAAAAAACTTATTGACTTGTTGCAAAAGAAATATTCAACCAACACTATTATTTACCATCAAACCTTGGCGTGTTGCAGGTGAAATAACGGTATAAGTTTCAATATTCATGCAGTAAATATATTAGAAAAGCTATCGGCCCGCCCTCCGTCGCTGGGCGGTTTCAGGACACGCCCATCCTACGTGGCTACACTGGCTCTGTGGCCTACATGTATGGACTATCTAGCACATACTGAATGTATCAGCTGTATATAAAACGAAGCTTGTTTCGTGTTGTGAATATGAAGTGTGTGTTTTGAGAAAAGTACGGTTAAGTCGGTAGCGCGTTCCATTTGTTGCGAGTATCTGTGAGTCCCAAAGTCTGTGTCACATGTAGACAGCTCAAAATGATTAATGGGTAAGATATTGTTCTGAAATAAGATGTAACAGAGTTGGACCGAAATGTAATTGTAGCTATCGTATTAAGTACTACTGCTATATGCTCGATGTTTCTTACCGCGAATTTATAAAACGTCTATGTTAGATTAAATTTTAGCCTAAGGTGCATGTTGAAATCTCTTTGATGTTGTATTGTTAGCGTTTATTCATTAATTATCATAAAAATTGTTTGTTCTAGAGTCTTAATAACTTTTTTTAATGTTAGGTTACACGTAAAATAATCTACTATTAAAACGGACCAGATTCAATAGGCATCACATAGACACAACTAATTTTCTATATACCTAATTTAGTTTTTATGTCGCCAATAATGCGTCTCTGCTTTTGGGAGATAATAAGAGTTTATCTAGCCCCGAGCCTATAGTTGCCAATTTTGCGTACAAATGCTGAAAACGTGATTCACTCGAAAGCAATGAATTCAGGTAACCAACGAATATAATTATTGTAATACAGGACAATGAAACGAATATTGCTTCAAAAACCGCGTTACCTACGAAATAAATTCAACAAAACCTATTGAATGGTAAAGACCTAACATTCAGCACTCTAGCTTCTGAAATTTCAAGATTGCATGTCATCATCATCATCGTCTTCCTGTAAAAATCTACAGCTGGACAAAGGCCTCCCCTATACCAGAAAGAACGATTCTGAGTGCACTCCATCCACAAATCCACATCACTGTAAGTTGGCGTTCCACGCTTCGTCTTCCAGTTCATAGATGATCAAAATGTATTTATTTATTATCCATTTGTAAGAATGCTTACAATTCGCTTTTATCAATACAGTCAAATTTGTGGCGCGTATGTTTAATTCGCAATAAGTTCCTCTTGAATTCCTCCCCTCGCGTGATCCATCACAAGCTTCAATCTGATGCGAAGTGCTTCAGAACCCTTTCATCCTAATGCACCTACAGTCAATTGTCTTAAGAGATGGATCAGCTCGTTGTAATCATTCGAGAAATATTTTGTTATTCCGATTTTCGCTCATACTTTAGAAGTTCCAAATTTTTGTCTTACCCAAAATTTAATTTTTAGACCAACTAGAAAGTCCAGCGAAATTGTATTTATAATAATATGCATACACAAAATTTACATATGACACATACAATTTTTGAGATAGAATCCAAGATTCATTGTTAGAATAATAAAAATGTCAAAATACTCTCATTTGCATTGTTCTACAGAGATTTTCCTCTTGCTCTAGTAGGTAATTTTTAATGTGACAAACTAAAAATAAAGGTATTTCAGGTTTTTTCCTAAACTTATTTTTTGGACAGAATTAGCTTTTATTAGTACCTACTAATAAACAATTTGTGATCACTCCTTGAATATAAATTCAGTTTTGGTATCATTTTTAAATTTATCTCAGTCGAAAAAGTCAACGCCGTGTCAAATATCGAACTTGGCTGAAGCAGATATGATAGACACAACTAGGTTCGTAGCATGTTTCTGCTATTGTTTAATACCTCCAGTCGAAGCCACAAAGATTATCCTTCGAGTAAGGTATCCCTAAGTGATTATCCAGTACTTCTTGTTCCTATCGTGTCACTAGTTCTTTCGAAACAGTTTGATGAAAGGATTTTAAGTGCGAGCACTTGACACATGTTTTAGAACTTTTCAGGTTCTACGACATGTCGGTTACCTCAGGCTGTTTTACTTCAACAGTAGATACTACATATATCCAGTATTAAATAGACAGCCTTCACAGCTCAGTTGGTAGTAGCTCTGCCTTCTGCGCCGTAGGCCGTGGGTTCGATCCTCACCGAGAACAAACGTTTGTGTGATGAACATAGAGTTTGTTCTCTGTCTGGGTGTTAATATATATTGTAAGTATGTATTTACAAGAAAGTAATGTATCAGCTTAGTTTGGGGACAAAAAGTGCTGTGTAGAAAGTCCACCTATATTTTATTTTATATAATAGTTATAACAAAACACAGTGTAGGTATATCTATACACTAAAAGATGAGAGACTATCCATATGTTTTTTATGCCTTCACCTTTTACAATTCTTTAGCACCCTATTTACAAACAATATTCAATTATGATACTGCTACTTCAATACCACAGCGCACCCTCAGCCATCCATCAGGAATCACAGCACTAGTGATGTACCCCAGACGTTTACGAGCGGAATTATGATGTATACTTTCCGCTACACACGACCCGAGCACTCTGTCACAGAGCCGAAATAGCTTGTAAACTTTATTTATTGCTATAGCATATAAAGGCTGTTATTACGATGGAATTTGAAGTTAAAAGAGATAATAATACCTTTTCGCTTTATGTACCTACTACTCTTTTCTTTTTTGTGTTTCTATTTTGTATCATAGTGCAAAATGGTATGGTGGTATGGTGACTACCATTAATGTAAATAAATAAAAAAAAGCCTCTTTATTCCATACCTAACTTAAATTAATACAATTTCATCGATACAAACATTTTTAATATATTAAAACTTGATATAATTTTTTTAACAATGATTTAATATAAGAATTTTATTAGAGTTTATTTATATTCCATATTTTATTGTCTTGCTTATTTATTCTCATTACATATTCATATGATTATTATTATATGTACTTATATATATATTTTTTTTAAATATAATTATTTCTTAGTTTAGGACCCCTCACGGGTAAAGGCCTCCGCGAGAGATATGTAGAGTTAAATAATTTATCATCATTATATTAACATTTCTATGATATTGGGAGTAAAACTATATGAACAACTCTTGTTTAAGAATCTTGAATTTGTGATTTCCAAGTTTAATAGGTAAATGTACCTGTAAGTCATAGTATCTAATAGGTTAGTATTAATATTAAAAGTAAATATCATAGTTTAAACGTTACCTGTATAAAAAAACTAAAAATCTAATCTAGAAGTAAAACGATCATTTCATCATACAGTCAAAGTGGCACACAGAGTATAATAAACAAATCGTTTCTCCTTAGTTACTTGTAGTAAAACGCTGCAGCCAATTGTCATCTATTTTTAGTCTGCTTAGCGTTTTTCGAACGCCATCTAAATGGTCACATGTCTATCATTGGTCTGTGATGATTACAAAAGTGCGCATCGCGTGAGTATGGACCATAATGAGGCTTTGCTCAGACGCCTTACAGATCATATCGATCGCGTGACGGTGCGATGTTGACTTGAGCCAGCAGTTCCTGTTCTGTACAGAGCTTTATCCCTTCTGTGGACCTAGTGTTGCCCAGGTCTATTTGGATACATTTTTATTCTTGACATTTCCAATATCATCATCTTAAGCAACTTGCAATAATCCGCTGCTGGGCATAGCTTCCTCCGCTTGCCGGTTTTTTTCTGATATACCTACTTAGCCAGGAACCAATGTTAACCGGTTGGTAATGTGAGTTCTTCAATCAAAACGATAAATGAAGGTTCATATTGACATTTTGAGAAACCTCCACTAACTCCACGTGTGGTAATAACAAAGTCAAAGTCAAGGTATATTAATTTGCCGAACTACCTATGCCGAATTACATGTACCTAATAATGCTGTTAAATATATTTGTTGAGTCAACGAAATTCTACCATTATGGGCATGCAAAATTAAAACTTATGAACAATTTAATAAAATGAAAAATAAAAATTATATAACATTAAAATAATAATATAGTAAAACATAGAAATAATAAATAACAAATTTGAAAAAAAATAAAAATTGTATATACTTAATAATTAAAGTGATATAATAATAATAATAATTGTCAAAATGAATATAAAATGTCAAAGTAATTATAAACATGGAAATCCGAAACAAAAAAATTCAAATTAAGAAATAGTTGCCGTAGTCAGTAGGTTGTCTGTCATGAATTCATTGATTGTATAATAACTCGATGTTTCGTTGTCGCACAGTGTAACTCAAAATTACAGTCAGCAGTCAGAGGGTTCATGTCATTTTGGGAGTGAACTGTTTCCTATACAAAATAACTGTAGGACCCTTAAATTTTATTCCTGTTCTTCTTTGCTCGCAGAGAACTGGCACTTAGATTCACCTAGCTTTAAGTCGCTTCAAAGGCGTCCTTGTGATTCAATTCAATAAATACCTTTCTACTTTGACTTTATGTACACGCTTTTTCGAGAGACAGGGTCTTTTTTTCTTGGGGTTTTATACCGTACCTACATAGAATATGCAATGATTTTATTTGATATTCAAATAGATAGTTATAGTATAACTGAATGCTATAGTTTAATAATAGTATAGGAAAGTGGGGAGGTACTTTTGAAATCCTTCGTACAACGACCTCAACCTTGTATAAGTGGCCGGTACATGTATTACATATTGTAGCTACACACAGTGGGCGGTATTCGGACTCACGCCATTCGGTTCCCCGAAGAGGAAATCGTTATGGCGGGCAAATTGGGCCCTAACCACTACTTCGGCCGTCCCAGCACGCAGATGTTATTTACTTGTACAAGCATAAATTGACGATAATAGCTTCTTGACTTTTTAAAGGTTTGAGGAAGGTTGATTACAGGATGTACCTATGTACTCTGTAATAGGTATGTAGATATCTACGGATTAAGTTTAATAAATCACAGAAAACTGAGGAATAGCTGAATTATAAAACTGTTGCGCGGCTGACTGACTAGCGATCTGCTAGATATTTATTAAAAGCAAATACTTACCTACTCTTATAATAAATGTAGATTCAATTTGGTTAGGGCACAGTGTACATTTAATAGATTAAAATAGACAATAAGAAAAACTGTGAATCTAATATTAATAAAATAAAATAAATAAAAATAAAATCCAACTTCTAATGCTGGGGACACACTATCGCGATAACGCGAAGATTTGCGTTGTCGCGTCACGTCTGGCCAAAGACTTCGTCCTATTTTACGTATGAACTTTTAACGCGACAACGCGAACACGAATCTTCGCCTTCAAGTGTGGCCGCAGTATAACTGGTGCAACGGGACGAACAGAATGTGTTTCTTTATTTAAATTTAGGAAGAACCACAGTTTTTTATATGAAAACCACTAAAATAGTAATCAGTAATATCAGTATTATTTATTCAGAACAAAGTTACAAAGTGCACAAGTTACAAAATAACGATGAAACTGCGTAAGTTATAAACTGTGATGCAGTCTCAACGCCCAATGAATCTAGGTGCCAGTTCCACGCAACCAAGCCTTGAAGAACAGGCAACAAACTAACGGCATAGTTCCTACTAGTTATACATAGAAACAAAACCGTAATATTTATGTCTAACCTAATATAATCCTGCATTATTTGACGTTCTAACCCTAACGCTACTCGCTTCTCAAGAGTTGTTTTTAAATAAATAAAACTCCGTGTTAGAGCCCTTTCCTCTCACAGCAGGGCTCCGTAGGTTTTACGCCACGTTTCACTTTTCCGGGGCACCCCTGAGAGCACCCCTTAAAAACACATAAAACCCCAAACGGCCTACTTATGAATTTGTTTATGGCCCTATTTTTAGGAGACGACTGAAAACCGCGCTTAGGAAATAACAATATTCCTAATTCAAGACCTTTAAATCTTTATTGTTAGAAACAAATCATAACACTTTCAGATATACCAATTTTTTTTTATAATGTTAAAATTATTATATTTTATTTTTCTATATCTACATGATTTGAAAAAAGGTTCCACCGGCACATGTCAAACAGTGCATTTTCCGAAAGGAAATTACATTTAAATTTCATTGTCCATTCACTGCGCACATTCTCCATACAGACAGAACATTTTAATTCAAAACACAGCGCAACCCATACGCATTAAAATAGGTTTAACCGCCAGCCGTTCCATTTTCAAAAATAAAATAAAACAAAAAGGCGCGTTCCCGCCATTTCTCCCGGGCACGCCGCAAATTCCTGTGGAAAAAATCGTATTTCGAACGCGGTTTGAATTTTAATTGACATTCAGCCAGTACCCATGCCATCGAAAGCAGGGTATCGCGAACATTTACGCGTTTACGTCTCGTCTTGTCGAAAGGGTGCGTGCGTGCAATGTGGTGCGTCCACCAGTTGCGAGCGATAAAAATAATGACGACACGTTTGAAAATGGTTTGGAATCGACGCACATCACAAAACGGAATATCAATCATGATAAGATATAGATTTTTTTATAAAAACTTTGTTTGTAACATAATTGTAAACTTTTTTAGACGAGGTAAAACGTGTAGGTAAGTATATTAAAAGCTTAAAACGCAGTATATATCTAAGGTGTTGAACCAGCAAGCAAAACCCTGCCATGAACAAAGTATCCCTGGATAATATTTCACTCAGCAGTAGAGTTCATGTCAATTTTGATGGCCTGCTAACTGGTAGTCACGTACAACTCAGTCCATGTCGGCCGCTAAATTACAATAAACAATTTCATGCGCTCATTATTCGCGGGTTCATCACGACGTAACGCGCTCAAATTATTTGACACAAACCGCATTATGTCTGACGTCTGATAATTGCGAAATAACCACGAGACAGCCTCCTCCCGTAACATTTAATTTGGCGCCTCTCAATGTTAGCCCCAAATCGACAGCGATTAGGCTTGCCAAGACTGCAAAATTAGTGTGTAGATGCTACCACATAAATGTATCACTGAACTTGCTACGACTGAACTTCTCATCCGCTTTTTCTCTTTCCAGATACAATGTCACATAGAGAAAACTTCAATACGAACTTCAGACTTCATCCATTGAACCCGATGCCTAAACGAAAATGTTGACGCATGCTTCAAAACGGGGAACGCATTCATCACGTGAATGACTGCACGGATAGCAGAGACCGGCAGCAATGCAAGAGATATGCAACACCGCCGCCCTGCCGCTGGACAGTAACCCACTGGTGCGCAAAATAAAATGCGAAGATTTCCCGACCATAAGAGGGAAACAAACCAGGATCGGTATGGGGGTGCGAGATGAAATGGAAGAGGATTTTTCCGTGAAGGCGAGGAACACGCCTCCGATGGGGCCGGCGCCGGGACAAGAGCATCCTCGGATGGATCATGGAGGGAATGGGTTTTGGCTCGCGGCGGTCACGGCCGCTGGAGCACCGCACCCCATGCTAGAAACGTGTACGGAGACTGGCTTCATCAACAGTCAGCCCTCCATGGCAGAGTTCATGACTGCATTACCCCAGCTCGGAGCAGGAGAGCTGAGTCCGCAGCACACGCCGCCCGGGTACGGAGCCGACCTGCCTTCGCCCGGAGGCGGACTCAACGTCCCCGAGTACCCTTGGATGAAGGAGAAAAAAACGACACGAAAAAACAGTCAGCAAGGTGAGTGTTATTTCATTACTTCAGATTCAGATTTCAGATTTCACATGCAAAAAAATTGTGACGCCACTTCTACAACTTATCGTCACGCAATCGTGTAGATGGCCAAGAAAATGGCCGCTTCATCAAATACGTCGACATTTTAGTTTCGTAAGTGCGGCTAACTGCCTCGTGCATAACTACTTCGGAATTATTATTGTGCCTTTCAACGGCAACAGCAAATGGCTATTCAACCATTGTGTTCTGGTTCACGGTCCCAGAGTTTCTTTAATGAACATCAAATTACTCTGAAATATATTGAATTGTTTGGTGCGACGACGTTTTATGTCGGTAACTGTTGTTGGGAGTGGATCTCGCCGCTGGGCTAGATACGTGTGGGCATTATCTAGCGCTGACGCCAACGTGCCGTGTAACGGAACGGAATACTCGACATGCACTGTAACCACAAATTATAAGTGAGAACCTTTATAGCATGATTTTTACGCTGACAAGTCTGCTGTTCGAAAACCTTCGGAATAAAAGCTACAAGCATGTTTTGATTATTTACTCTATTGGAGCATTACAACGGAAGTATCAGTGTCGCATAGGGAATTTGTCAGCGAGACAAAGCGCTGAGTGGTTGAGAACAATGAGTGGAGCGGATGATCCATCATCATCCGTCGGCCGCTCCTGTGGGAATGCGACCTCACCTGGTGTACCGATACATCACGATGGGTGCAGGGCAAATAAATGTGTCAGCTCAAATCATTTTTATTAATTTTTGCTTAGCAAAAAAACATAAAAACGAATAATGTCTAAATTATTGATTGCAGACAATGTTTTTTTTATGATCTACAAAATATGAAAGGTTACAATATTATTGGCAACATTAAAATGTTTTATTAGGTGAAAAAATAACACGGAAACCCGTGTGATTTGGTAAATAAGTTTTTTTTTTGTAAAAAAAAAACTAATAAGTTTTTTTTTTTGTAAAAAAAAAAAACTTACCAATCTACTTATTTGTTGTCAATATTATCTTTTTATGCATTTGCATATACATTAGCATAAACAAAAAACGCACTATTATTTATAGTCAAACTCTACTTGTATTGGACTCCTGTGTCCGCATTTAGGCTCTAAAGCGGTCCATTATGCGTAAGTTTATTAGTTGAATAAACTCCTAAAAACGGTGTTACGTAGCATATCATAGATAAAATTATTAAATTATCCTCGAATTAGAGAACTTCAAATCGAACAGAAGCGGCCTCCTGCGGCGCGCTCCGGGGATCCAGCGTGTTAACACGATCTGTCGGACACGGCCACCTTTGTAAACCTTTGCACTTGTTTTTAAGCGCTCCTGGTATAAGCTTAGCCTGGTCTTGTCTCACAGATCATCTAAATATAAACAACGGATTGGACGAGTTTTACATTAAAATACAATCGTTTCCAAGTAGCATTTTCATATGAGGGATTCGGTGGTATGTAAAGTCAAAGGTGAGGTGGCCTTCGGGTTATCTAAAACCTTCAACCCTAGAGTTAGCTACTCGTTTATGTTTTTCTGATTTTTCGAACTTCAGGTTTCCGAACTTAATCGAAAAGTCCGAATAGAATCATGCTTTTAACGAGGGATGCACTCGTCCAAGACAAAAAGTTAAACTTCCTAGTAAACCTTTTTTTTATATAACTTGCTGATGGAACAAGCAGATGATCCACCTGATGATAAGTGGTAACCATCACCTATAACAAAGCATTACCTCGTAAGACACGCACGATAGGAACATGCCCTACGATGCACTGCCATGCGTCCATTAACTTGAGGCATACAGATGTTAAGCTTCATGGCCTGAAGAAAAAGGCGTGGTACTTCCCCGGACGAGCCCTTCACAAAGAGCTCTACTATTCTTAAATCCTCTCACTTTTCATTATTTCTTGACAAAAGTAAGCACTTAGAACATTGTTCAACAGTACTCCACATTACCGTCCTATTACAGAACCCATGCTCGGAATACAAACCAAAAGCCAAACACGAAAAATATAACACGGACTTGAAGTATTGAGCCACAGGCATACAAACCAAACGAGCAACATACTATCTTGCTTCTTTCTTGCTATAGAAAAAAGCCAATGCGGAGTGGAAACGTATTTTTCTCCGAGCTGGCATGTTGCTGCTACAAGCGGTAGGTAGAGTTTGTGGGGCAATGACCGGTGGCTTACCTCACACAGTTAATTGTTTTTATCTGAATCAGAACCAACGCGATGAGCGACGCTTTGTCGCATGTTGGTTCATAAAGTTCATAAGTGTTTTATTCAGCGTTGAAGCATCAAAAAAACTATTTTTTTATATCCTAATAATACAAGATTACAAAAATGTATAAAAAAGCCCTCTTTATACATCCCTTAAACAGCTAAGGCACTGAGAGGTCTATACTATGTTCTAGGGGGAATTAAAGTCATGGATTATTAGAAGTTTAATCATTTTGTTTGCATTCAGTTTTCTGAAAAAATGTGGGAATGTGTCAAATGTAATATGTGGACGTGTGTCTACTTTCTCACAAATATTCTAAGATCTTGAGTAGGTACATATATCTATTAAAACATCTGAGAATGTTCACCGAGGCGTGGGATTACAGTTGTAATCTATTTCAATTTTTCATAAAGATTATACGAAGTCATTGGATGGACAGCACTGTGAGGACCGCGAGAGTCGATGGACGGAAAGGTCTCAGAATCGTTCTTTCCAGAAATTTATAGGGAAGGCCAGTCCAGTGGTAGACTTCTTCAGGCTGATGATGACGATATGAAGTCATTCTACCTTCGCCAAAAACTCGACCAAACAGTTCGTTCCTGTCTATTCTTAGTCGTAATATCATTACTCGGATTATTTTTTCGCAATGCAGCATCAGCCGCCAGGGCCGCCGGCCGTGAACCGGCACTGCCGGGTAATCCATCACTGTCAGCGCTATCGAACGATGCACGCCCGTCGCTCTATGCAACTTCGCGAGCTTTTGTGCCTCTAAACTTAGATATTGGAAACAAACTTTGACTGATTCCGTAAGTGACTGTGACGTCTATTTTGGATACTTACGTGATGCACGGATGTCCGGGATTTTTTTTTTTCATTTAAAATTAGTCTTAGAGACTAAGAAAAATGTGAATGATTTTTTTTTTTGGTAAATATTATGAAACATTTGCATTGTAACTGCTAGTTCCATCAATATTTTGAAAAACACAAATATAAGATCATTCACTCTCAGCCTATAGCAGTTACAATTGAGTAAAATATTATAGTTAGTTATTACTTGTTATATGTGATGGTTACTACTTAACATCAAGTGGGCCATAGGCTAGTTTCAAGAGCAAGTAGTATAAAAAAATGTGAAGAAATTAAAAAAATATTATGAGGGACTGAGATGATGCCTTAATAAAAATTACAATGTTGTACCGACCTTGTTGAGGGGTATAAGGGAAACATAAGATGAGAGAACCAATTGTTTGATCATGATTTATTTATTTTGCTGGAAAGTCATTCCTTTCAGCGCACCTCTTAATAAATATAAAAACTTTTGTTATAATAAATTGTAACGCAGTGCCTTAAAACCTAAAATCTGCTGTAAAAATCTTTTATACCCAAAATCAAGGTTTCGTCCTAGCTATCATTTTTAATTTACTTAGCTGCTGTGTTAGCTAAACTATCAGCCATCCATTTTAATTACTTTTCAAAACTTTGTGGTAGCAGGTTCTTCGCCGTATCTTAGTCGACAGCGGACGACAAAGTTGCGCTATCAAAATACTTACCTACCACACATGCTCTACTAGCTGAGAAAATGATAAAGATGATTCTACAAAGCGAGTAGAAACATTGTCTTTCCAACAGACATCCCACAGGAAGATAGATACGAAGGGACGCGAAACAAATCGTTCGCGAACCACGCCTCCGGCCGTATATCCAAGATCGAAATTAAAACCGAACGCCCTGACTCGATCGATCATTCGATTCCTTTAATACAATGCCCTATTATTTTGCACTGTCTCAATTTGTTGGGAAGTTTGATCGACGTGTGATACGCAATGATCCAACGTTCTTTTTGAAAGCGAAATTGCTTTTGAAGCATAAAGAGATGAACGAACGTATTCAATTCATTCCGATTAAGGATATTAAAAAAAAAACCTAACATTTTTACATGTTTATTTCTGATATTTATATTGATTGACCTTCTTTTGTTTTTTTTTTGAAACTATCATGGTTATGAACATAATTTTCATTTAAAACGACCGTGATCATGGTGCATGCAACTGTGCCGAAATATCGGGAAACAATCAAACTCACAAATCATGGTAAATATCCCGTTTTAAATGAAAATTATCTTCTTTTGATTGTATCAGTAGTAATTTCTAAAGAGTCTATATATAACCTACAATTTAATAATGCCAAATAATCATTGAGTCGGTAGAATAAAGTATAACAGTCGTTTTTACTTTTAAACATTGAACAATATTTTATCTTCAAAAAAATAAAAAAATCTAACTTTTACAATATTTAAAACACAATCCACTTTAATAAATTACACACCACCAACTCTATTTGAAATACAATGGGGTTGAAATCGCGTGCGATAGATCGCGTTCTGTAACTAAACAACTGAAATATTCAGTAATACCAACCAATTACAGAGTAGTAGAGTAATGATGATGGCATGGGAACTTTGACAATTTGCGTCTTTGTCTGGAGGGATAGGTAATTTTTTATATTGAATACCTTCTATTCCAAAGTAACATGTATCTTATCTACCAACCATAGCATTGTAGATTGTAATACAAGGAATTAAAGTTACTGTTTTAAACGAAAGCTTAATATAAAAAAAAATCTTTCAGCACGAGCTCATAATAATATATAGTTTTTTTTTTAAACTTGACACCAGTATAAAAAAATAACCTTCAAGTGTGCAGTAATAAAACAGCAATGAGAAATGTACTATTAGTTAAATTATTCAAAAAAAGTAGTTTAAATAAATTGGATGATCAAACTGCTATTTTGATAGAAAAAGCCATTTTCGAGTGAAATGGTAAAACACATTTTATTCCATCCACGCAATATTAACCTAATGATATTATTGTGCAAATTCATTCTCTTTGCTGAAACGCAGACCTTCGTATATTTGATTCGCGACGATTTGTTTTTCTTTTTTGCTTATGCCCAGGGATTATTCTCGTTGTGCAACATTCGAAACCTCTGTCACACTTTCAATTTCACCTCAAAGTCACAAGAATAAGTCGTAAATTCATCACAATTCGCGATGGCGGCAAAAAGCCTGTCTCAGGTAGTTGTCTAAGCCTATTGTAGAATTGACCACAGACATGCGCAAATATAGCAATAAATCTTGTGGTCGGCGCACTTTGATTTATGTGAAAAATGACCCTTAATTTAAGGTTAAACAAGAACCGAAGGGCGGATAGACCATTCGCCTATTATAAAGTGTATCACAGCAATTTTCGATATAACTTGAAACTAGTGATGGTTGGTTATGTTGCATAGGATGGTTCCCATTTCAACATTTTTTTTTTAATTGGTAATTCTAATGTCCATGTTTTAATGTTTGTTATTGATTTTCAAAAAGCCTATAGAATATTTTATATGATAAAACTTATGGTGATTTTAAATTGTAAACAGTAACTTACTTCAATATGCACTCAGCAATGAATAAGCTCACTTATCCTATACAAATCAATGCTAGAAACTATTTCAAAACCAAAATGACTCTCATCAAAATGAAGTAGCGTAAATCACAGATGTTATAATTCTCGGCTATAATAGCGGTATTCATTGGTTGTCAATACATATTCAGTTATGATTTACGCGCAGGTCGTACAGTTTACCGCAAAAGTTCTTTTGACACTTATTGCTTTAAAATAAGGTTGATTTTATTTCAAAGTGCGTGAGATTGGGTGGGTGTAGTTAACACTTTCACTGGTCAGGGGGCTGAATCATCCAAGCGACATAAATCAATGCTAAAACGTGGTCCTTTGTGGCGTTTATGGTCGATTACAAATAATACGAAGTTAGCCCGTTGCCCGATATTTTACTGAATTATTAACTAATATGAGTCGATGATCGTCTGAGTAAGGATTTGATAAGGTGTATATTAGTAACCCTATTAATTGTAAGGTTTGTAATGATAGTATAGCTAAAAGAACTACTACTTTCAGGTAAGTAATTTTATGGATATCACTAATTCACGTGTGTTAAAAAATGAAACCTACCGTGGGTAAAGCCACATTCAAAATGTTTTGGCCAAGTCCGGCAAGTCAGTATTAGAAGTTGATGACTTTCAGAAAACAGACTTTTGAAATTTAAAATTGTTTATCATTGGCAAATGTGTAAATTATAATAGTTGGACGAACCTCTTGTCTGTCCCTCTTAGACATCCTTGAATCAGTACTTGGTTTTTAAGAGTAGTAGTGCTCTTTGTGAAGGGTTCGTCCGGGGAAGTACTACCACCACGCCTTTTTCTGCTGCCAACAGCAACGCTGTTTCGGTTTAAAGAGTGTGGTTGCCGGTGTAATTACAGGCACATGAGGCTTAACATCTTTAAACACTATTACATCATAAAGCTGAGTGACGACCGTTTTTGATGTCACAGTATTTTTCTTTAAATTTTATTTCCGCCTATGTTTTTGTGACACAAAATAAACATATTTTGATTTGATTTGATTTGATTTTATGCCTCAAGTTGATGGACGCGGGCAGTGCATAGTAGGGCACGTTCCTATTGTGCGTGACTCACGAGGCAATGCTTTGTAATGGTTACCACTTAACATCAGGTGGGCCATCTGCTTGTTCCACCAACTAGTAGTATAAAAAAAAACTGAGATATCTAACGTTGGGATCAAAGCCGTGGGCTGTTTTTTTTCTAACTATACTCTTTCAGCATTAACATTTTTTTGCATAGAGTTTTTACTTCTCAATCACAGTTTTATATAACCAAAAAGCCAGTTGTCAATTATAATGCTTTTCTTATACCTCATCAAAGTGACTGATCAACAGTTGCCCAAGGTGCAAGTTAAGGCGAAGACAAGAGCTAATGTGACTCTCGCTCGCACATTTCGACATGTTGAAAGATATAAAATCACTAAACTCATTTTCGAAAAATCGCAATCAACCATTTTGTGCGCAATCACATTGCACACAGTTTAGTAAAAGTTTTATTTTCATCGATACATGTTTTCCTACTCAAAAGTTTGCTTTACTAGTTTTCGTACTTAGGCAAACTTTTAAGTAGGAAAACCTGTATCGATCAAAATGAAATTTTTAGTAAACTGTGTGCAATTAGATTGCACACAAAGTGGTTGATTGCGATTTTTTGAAAATTAGTTTAGTGATTTTATATCTTTTAACATGTCAAAACGTGCGAGCGAGAAGTTGTTTGATAGTTGTCAGCCCCTTAAACTTAAATATGACTAAGTTATTACCTGCACTGAAGCCGCAGTACAGAAGCCATACAAACAAATAAACAAAACATAATCCGTCGAACAGAACAATCAATAAATCACTCTCACTAGAGCCGCCGCACACGGGCGCCGGCATTGCCCTGCGTTTGTCGGTGCCGATTTGAACAGCAATTAGAGACACTTACCTGCTGGTGCGAGGTAATCCTATTAGATTTAAAAAAAAGTCTGAAGAAAGAGAAAGACGGTGTCTCAGTGGGCGGTCGGATGAGACAGGTAGTGCTTGCTCAGCAGTTTTTCTAATATCGGATGTGCCGTGAATGGATGATGAATTGGCTATTTCTGGACTTGTTTGGGGTTAAGTTGCGTTACGTTCTTAATTCGAACAATAATAATATTGTTGGTTTTCAAATTTTAAAGGCAGTGCTGTTGAATGAAAATCGAAGTTGCTTTGTTCAATGTGATCCTTGTTAAATGGATAAAGTGATCGGACCACAATTTTACAAAATTATCAAACATTTAGTTTGCGTATCTGTATCGACAGACGGGTTAGAAGCTTTGAAACTACATCTTGATTTCACTAGATAGCATTATGACTAAGTCGCTTTCTGACTAAATCGCGATATGACTACATCGCGTTAGGACTAAAAAGCTGTCCGAATATAACATGCATACGTCCTGTTACCAGATTGACTCAGACGTTCTCCATCAAGTAATAATAAAACCCCCGTTTCTTTTTACATAAAAAATATCTCTGAACAGAAGGCAAATATATACTTTGAAATACAATAAAAATTGTGAGAAAGTATGCCACAGTATCTTATGCAAATCTCATAAAACATTCCAAACTTCCGCAACATAACTCAAACCCACAAAACCAGACATCAACTCGAAATTTCAATTTGCTCATTTAACGCTAGATTCTCACCCCTCATACGACTCTCAAGTGAGCTGTTTCGTGGCTCTAAACTGATTTATCATATCAGCAGGAGAGAGTTCTAAACAAGCATCATCTTACACGCATAAACCCTTGTATCGCGGACCGCACGCCGACAAAACATTTTCAACAATGCGCACTAAAACTTGAAGCACATATTTGGGCGACGGAGTAAGATCATCTACACGTCCCCTTATCTGAAACGACGTAACAAACTTCTCCCTTTACAAATTGAGCTTTACGGTGTGTTGATAAGGTCGAGAATGAGTGCAGGGTCGCCTGTAGACAAGTATGTCTGAGACGAGGGTGCGATGCCCGATGTATCGCGTTGTCCGGTTTCCGGACGCGCGGTAGCCCGATAATTAACTAAGTTTCGCACTCAACATAAGTGTTTATAGATACTAAAGCCACCTATAAGCCTTCTATCGGTAACTTAATAGTTATCCTAAGTTGATAAAGCAAGAACTATGCAAGCGGCGCGTTTAACTCATTGCGTAAACCGGCTAGAACTCATTTCAATAAAATTTAGGCAACGTATACATCAACGTCAAAATGTTCCTCACGTTCTCCGTTCAATGCCACACATAAAACCAAAACATTATAAATCATAGACTACATCTTAAGCAAAGCCGCGAAATCCGTTTAATCATCTTGTGTTATTAATAACGCGTTTGAAATTAAACAATAAATTCAGCGCGGCTAATCGCGCGGGGCGACCGCACCGACTCGCTGAGTCAACATTTATAGAGACAAATTGTTGCGCCACTAACACGGCCTCTACGATGTATTAATCTTGAGAAGTCGTAGCTCACAGCGCGTAGATAACGTAGCAGTTGCTACGGCGTAGCGCCCACGACGGTCCTTAGCGTACGGTGACACATTTAAACGCGACAGTTTTTTTTAGTTTTATTACATTAAATAAGTAAAGTAAGTTAGTTTAAGAGTAGTAGAGCTATTTGTGAAGGGTTCGTCCGGGGAAGTACTACCACCACGCCTTTTTCTGCCGCCAAGCAGCGTTGCTGTGTTTCGGTTTGAAGAGTGTGGTTGCCGGTGTAATTACAGGCACATGAGGCTTAATATCTGTATGCCTCAAGTTGATGGACGCAGGGCAGTGCATCGTAGGGCACGTTCCTATCGTGCGTGACTTACGAGGCAATGCTTTGTTATAGGTGATGGTTACCACTTAACATCAGGTGGGCCATATGCTTGTTTCATCAACTAGTTGTATAAAAAAAAAAAAAAAAAAAAAAAAAGGATAAAATTATTAAAATATCACGAAATACTAATAACAATTATACCGAACAAACCTGTAATTTCCTTATGTTAATAACATAATTATAAAATATCTTACCTCATAATCGCTATCTTGATTGATTGGACAATGCTGCCAGACTACGTGGCTATAGCCATCTCGACAACCATTATCAGGCTAGTGATGATAATTTAAAAGTAGTATAGCTCTTTGTGAAGGGCTCATCTGGGGAAGTACTACCACCATGCCTTTTTCTGCCGCCAAGCAGCGTTGCTGTGCACATGAGGTTTAACATCTGTATGCCTCAAGTTGATGGACGCAGGGCAGTGCATCGTAGGACACGTTCCTTTCGTGCGTGACTTACGAGGCAATGCTTTGTTATAGGTGATGGTTACCACTGAACATCAGGTGGGCCATCTACTTGTTCCATCAGCTAGTAGTAGTAGCTTATTTTGATGACGACAAAACAATGGTCTAAAATATCTTTTCATAAAATAAGTTCTCCGTTTTGCTTATACGCCTGGTTAACCAAACAGTGTTCTACTCACTGTCAATAAAACATACCTCAGGGAAACGTCCAAATAACCGCGCGGACAAACGATTCTTGACCTTATCACGTCGGAGGGTGATAGAAACGTTTTCCCCCCATTACCCTCGCATGATATATGGCAGCGCGAATGCGACACAACTATTAGTGCATCCGTCATTAGTCAAAGTCAACGCAACGCTTAGTCGGGGAGATGCATAGACAAACATCTTGCCGGCGTGTACTATCTTTTAAGCATGCTTCTTGTCGTGTCACTAGTTCTTACGAAACATTGTGGTGAAAGGATTTTAATGCGCCTCAAAGAAGCTCCTTTTCAAGCATTGTAAATTTACTAATAAAAATGACAAATTAGAAAAGTCCATCATGCAAGGATGAATGGATTTAATGCAGTAATAAAAAATATTATTAAGCTAAAAGATAGTTATAAAGATCTCAAACAAAGTTATGAAAAATTATTTAAAACTCAGTTCGCTTTGCAAATCTATAATTGTGTCATTCGATTCCAGTTTTAACTTTTTAGCTAATGAATACTTTCCAATAATATTTATACTTTTTACTATGTCACATTAAGGTCCTTAGCAACAAACTCGAAACAAGTACCTATCTGAAAAATGAAAAGCTCGCAAATAATGTTCTGGAATAGTCATTAACAATGGCAATATCGTCCGGGCCGCTAACTACACATAGGCACGGGCGGAGGGCTCGTTCGTCTCGTCACAAGGGTGTTAATTTGCTAAGGCCCTGCTAATGAAACCCGCGAGTTACACTGACGTCTCGCCGATCCCCGCCCGATAACCGCTCACAAGAATCCCGCAGGAAATTGGCGTTTTCAACCGACGCCAACTTGTTCGCAACCTCACGATAACATCTCAACAGTTATAATCCCACCAAGTACTTAAAAATCGTGCAAAACACACGTGCTGTTCATAGCTTCTTCCACCCTCAATATCGAAACGCGCGATCGATAGAACGAATCACTCCGCTTTGGAACTAATTTGATTTTAGCATATTAAGGGGGGTGTACATCTAGATACGAGTATAAGGAGCGCGTCTTGCGGCCCACCCCACGCCTCGTAATAACGCAAATGATGTAAGGTGTGCCCTTAATATCCATCACATGCGTCCCCGTATTTGCTTATCTATGAAAACACGGAAGTGTAAAAATCGTCGTGAAAACCCGCGGGGGTTTCGAATGTTTGACAACGAAACACTTAAGATTATTAGATTCATTTCATAGTTTATATTTCATTTGGATCTTTTCATTACCTAATGAACGTGAAGTTCTCGCAGCGTAAACAAAATATAACCTTTAAAATATTTAAATTTATTTATTTTTAAGGAGAAAAGTTCTAACCGAATTTAATACGCTAAAACTTATAATTCCCCAGATTTCCACGAAGGGTATTGGAAATTTTTATCAGATCCAGAAAAGCAACAAAAGCCCGATTACTCGGTGGCAACAAACTCATTTAACTTTACGAATCTCTCCCGCTCAAAAATTCCTCTAAATATTTCCCTGCTTCGATTTTATTGTTTTCGGTGTCCTCCTTTTACGATACATTTATTTTATTTATCGGATCGGATTAAGCGGGGTCTTACGTAATCGAACTTATCGATATAGGCAAAGTGGGTATTGGGAAAATCAGGTTCGTGGAAAGGTGAAGAAAGGTGTACAATCAGAAGGAAAGTGTACGGAAATAAATGTGAGGGGTAGATAAGTGAGCGTGTAGCGTAGCGACGCTTTCCCGAATTCCCGACCGAGGTCTCTCTCAATCGGATGCTAGCTACATAAATAAGACTGGATGAAGGTGGTCCGCTTATCGCACGATTGTCGCCTCACTTCTTACTTTTGAATGTGACTGTACTCCCTATGAAGTTTGGTTGTAAACTTTTTATCGTGAAACGGATATGGATTTTGAATACTCGTAGGTATAAGACATTGTGAGTATAGTTATGGTAATGACGGAAAAATTTGTACGCCTCAAGTTAACTTACGCAAGGCAGTGCATCGTAGGGTACGTTCATATCTGTGTAACTTGCGAGGCAATGGTATGTATACAGGTGATGGTTACCACTTAACATCAGATGGGTCATGTGCTTGTTCCATCGGCAAGTAGTATAAGAAACCGAAGGAAAGGAATGAAGGTTGGAGTAAAACTCATATAAGAAACAGGTCTTACTAAGGGCCGGCCAACTACGCTAACCATCAAATAAAATGATCTCCGTCTTTAAAAAGTCGAAAATATTTTCACCTACTTTGATCTGAGATAGTAAAGGCCGTCCTTTTAACAAAAAAAAGGCATCTAAAGCAGTGCTCAAACGGTCCACGTGAAGTAATTCGTCTAAAAAGGTTTTCACCATTGGGTTGTTTATTGAACCGCGAAGCATTTGTAATCGTTTAATACCCTCAGTTCTTTATCAGCTAGGGGTGTTCGCCCCTTAATGTATAGCCTGATGAAAACCGTCTGATTATCTCTTTCAATACAATATTTAAATTAAACAAAAGGACAAGTGGGTATTTTCAGTCGTCTTGTGTCTTTTGAAGATTTTTAATATTGTTTTATCTGAATATTTAGAATACAAATATATCTTTTATTTTTTATTCAATTTAACCACTATAAAACTTGTTGTGCCGACCCCACTTAGCGTGGGATAAGGACAGGAAGATGATGATGATGATGATGATGATACGTGATAACCAATAAGTTGATAAAAAACCTGATGCACCTAATATTACAGATTGGTAGATAAGTACCTGCCAGAAAACAGAAAAGAAAGGGTAGAGCTTTATAATAATACCAGCAGTTAAACGTCGGTAAAGTCAGTAGGTTTAAGAGTAGTAGAGCTCTTTGTGTGTGGCTTGTCCGGGGAAGTACTACCACCACCTTTTTCTGCCGCCAAGCAGCGTTGCTGTGTTTCGGTTTGAAGAGTGTGGTTGCCGGTGTGATTACAGGCACATGAGGCTTAACATCTGTATGCCTCAAACTGATGGACGCAGGGCAGTGCATCGTAGGGCACGTGCGTGACTTACGAGGTAATGCTTTGTTATAAGTGATAGTTACCACTAAACTTCAGGTGGGCCGTCTGCTTGTTCCATCAGCTAGCTGTATAAAAAAAAAGTAAATCAATATAATTTATGCTTAAACACCGAAATGCTCTTCATCTCGTAAAAAAGTGAGTCAAAATGAAAACGATACAAACTAAGGTTCGATAATGGCATCGTTTGCTTATCAGCTGACCGTTACAGAAAATCGAATGCTACATTAGGCACGCACCGTCCGAAACCTAACTGTCCCCAAATCTAATAAAAACATCTTATCACCCAGTCGTCATTGTGAACTGCCATCGATTGCAATATTTATTTAAAAAGAGAACATAAATTCCTTCCATTTACAAAAAAAGTAAAAACATTTCAGTTCTTATCGTATTCGATTTTTAAATAACGCTACGCTATTGGTAGCTAAGTAAGGGACAAGGTTTTTGTCCTCGTCCCCCTTTTTTCCTGAAGCACGAATTTCTATTCGGCAATTTAGAGACGAGCAGATAATAAAAGGGCTCTAACTGCTCCAATCGCACCCTAATGAAAACTCGAAAACTCTTCATTTCTATATCAATAACTTTTCTATTTATGTTGACACACGCTAAGTGCAAACACGGACATCAAAATGGCTCAATTTTCTTGTTTGTTTTCAACAAACTTTTCTTGAAGCTCGTTATTACCATAATTTGTACATTACATGCCTTCCTACGTATCTGCTGTTAATTTGAGTTGTTTAGTTGTCTAGCGTGGACTGGGTCACGCAATGCCTGACACAGAATTGAGCAAATAAATGTTATATGTAAGCATGCCAGTTTAAGCATGTCATGTGGCATGAAGACATGATAAAAATTATCCACATAACATTGACCTACACAGAATAGCCAATTCGACTAGGTAATTTCGTTGTTTTAACACTATTTTCAGCTTTAGGTATGTAATACTTGTAATATTTTTTCAGCATATTAGATTAGTTATAGTACTTTAATTATTAAATTAGGCACCTAAAAATATATTTTTTTTAAATAGCCGCTCTTTGATCCGCAAGGACGGTAGAACGATACCCCTCAAATCTAACATAAAATAAGATAAACAATAAAACACTTTAAACTTCTACGGTAACCCCTAGATCACCTCACCAAAGCAGTAGATAGGTAGTGTCGGCTAGCACTTGACCCATTTTTGTAGGAGAGTAAATCGAAAATCGATGTGCCAACGACCTCGCATCGATGCTCTCTCTCTTAGCATCGATGCTGGGGTGACGTCGTCGACCCGTCGATCCACTCCCGCGCTCGTGTGTCACTTCACTAATCTTATGCAGAATGTTTGCATACTATTTTAGTTTTTTTTTTATCGAGTAGAATTGAGCAGTCTATAAAATAAAATAAATTTTACATCGAAATGTTGACAACGTTTTGTCTAGGATTTAATTCTGTATCGATGGAGTTGCAGGACATGAAATCAATATAATTCAGAAAACAATTTCACAATCGAATATTTGGAAATGATAGGAGTCTTGTGATACCAAACAAACGTTTTTTGATTTTGATATTATGATTTTGAAATGCTTGATCGTTTTTTGGTTTAATAAAATACAATAATTTACTAGTTACCTAGGTGAGGATATTTTCTCGAAATAACCAGTCTCAGTTTTTGTTTAGAAATGCCTACCGGTATCTTACACCATTTAATCATTGGGAAAGCAAAGGTCCAGTTTTTCTGTCCCGTCGGTTATTCCCCTCGGTTACGTGGTGGTCACTAATTGCTCAGCTGGGACACCCCACGGTAACAAATGTGAGTATTCCACTTAAATAAATAAGTATTTTAATAATATCAGGTATCATAATCGCTCCTAGAACACACTTATTTAAAAAAGTATTTTTATTTTCATCGTTCATGAGAATAAAGCTGTTTTGAGCTACACTCCAAGAGTGACTTGCTGTGTTAACTTCTTTAAGTTATTCCTGTTCATACAAATCTATGTTTGAAGCCTATAGTTAGAAGTTTCAGTATGCAAAGCAAGTCGCTGAGACGCAACTAATTTCACATACGAGGGTACCCAAAACGAGAAAATTAACGCCCTCCGCCATATTGAGACTGTTCGAAGTTTGAAATTATTTACAAGCAACCGCCACACCACATGTCCTTTCTGGGAACCCGGGAACTTCTCCGCGCGTATTCGAATTCCTGTATGGAGTAGAAATACGGCTTTATAGGAGTAAAATCATACTTTCTCCTGGCGGGCGCGGGGACGCGGTACTAATGACCGCGCGGGGAGAGGCGCGACCGACCTACCTATACCTACACATGCCACGACAACCACACTTTATATTGCGTTTAGCAGGCTGCCTACCCACACTCCTGTTACACACACACCGACACTGCCAAGGTTTGTTTTTTTAGATATTATTCCGACGTGCACTATTTTCTTTTTGACCGCCGACGGGCGTAACTTGCGGCTGGAGCGAAACGGTCGTCAATTTTACAAAACGTGGACGGTATTCAGTACCTAAAACATCTTACAAAGGGAACGATGACGTGGTATTTTGATGAAAAATGTACGTAAGTTTTGTGGGTTTCTTGCAACCTTTAGTTAAACGAATGTGGTAGCATTCAAACAAAGGTAATGTACCTTTGTTTGAATGCTGCTTTTTAATCTTTGTCGCGATGGTGCCCAGACAAGTCTAGTCAGAAATCATTTACTGAGTTCCCACCTCTATAATTGAATTATCTTCTGTATTGAAACATCCAACTCAAAAGCAATTAAAAATGGATGTCAGTTTTCAGCCAGTCATGTTTGCTTCCATGTGTTGAGGGTGTGTTGGTAAGATTCAAACTGCCGACTCATGGACACCGTGTCAAATCTCGATGGGCACAAGTCAACGCAGTGTTTCGCACATGTGTGAGATATTTCGAATGCAAGTCGTGGTATTTTCACGTTTAGGATTTTATATTCATGGTGGATTTCTTTCCATTTCCCCTCGCATATCAACTTTATTCACTCTTACATTTGAACAGATGGCACATGCTCTCTAAGTTTTTGAATACGCCCGTTAGCAAGTCTAACTCGGCGTTGGCAACGATCCCAAGATTATAAGGTAAACTTTTGCCTGCCACGTAAAATGTGTCTATATTTTTGGAACTCCATGAGTGATAACAAAAAAATCGCACGGAGCATCATTACAAAAAACATTGCACACTATCAAGTAGGTAGTATTTGGTTTTCAGAAAGCTTACCTCCCTTGGCACCGTGCCAAGATCGTTTCCATGAGTTCGTTTCTTTCGTGATGAAGGTTTTTTTTCATATCTCACAACCAACTTTAACCAATCCTGCTTCACCTACAGGGACATGGTAAAAAAAGCCACAGAAGACGTATGAAGTCTAGAATAAAATGAGAAAAAGAACTTTACCTAACAGTTTACGACTCGTATACCAGAGCTACTTGAAATGTGTGACAGCTATGAAATATTCGTTCGCACGGAGCGGCGAGTGATTACAGAGAACGGCTCGCCACATCTACTATTACCGCAGCTTGATTACCTAAGAACAAGCAGTAGCGATAGCAGGAGCAGTAGAATGACTAGTTAGACTTACTAGTCTAGAAGACTTACTAGTAGAATGACTAGTTAGACTTACTAGTCTAACTAGTCATTCTACTGCTGCGGCTATCGCTACTACAACTATATAGCTACTGCTATATAGTTCAATAAACAAAATCTCACCGCTATCGCTGACTTGTGGTAACCGTTTTTTTTAAACAACTACTTGATGAAACAAGCAGATGGCCCATGTAATGTCCTGATATTCCTCGGCTCACCAACACCTCACCACGCATACAGACACACAACCGCTCTGTACGACGGCCGCGTAACAACTGTCTCGTGACGTCGGCGCTTGAGACGATGTCAGTACATTACATCCCTTTTTTGTTTTAAATGTTTTTAAATCGATAACATCACAATACGTACACCTGTATTAGGTTGTTGATTTTATTCATTTATGTATATCATATAAATGATTTGTTTGTGATAAATACATTTAATGCGATTCCCACTCTGTCACCCTATTAGTTTAATTTATATTACATACTGTTTCCTCATTAGCTTTATCGTCCATATTATTAGTTTTTTTCTATTCTGGCTGACTATCCTCATACCTTGAATCTTCTTCAGATATACGTTTTTCAATATGTTTGGCCGGTCTCGTCATTTCAAACTTGTATATCTCCCGCAACATTTTATATTCTACAGTATGTGTAGTCGTATCATAGTTTAGGCTTAGTTTATTTCCTTTGATCATATTCTTAACATATACCTACTTTATCTTTTCTCTTTCTATCAACATATTCCTATCCCTTTTTTTTTCCATTCTTTAAGTTTTTCCTTTTAGTCTTTCATCACTGTATCTGTCAAAGGCCATTATGACACGTCTGTAATTATTGGTAGTTGATCTCTAAAAACTCCAGTGAGTATGTTGTACATACACAAGTACCCACTCTGATAAGCTTTCTTTCCTATCTTTTTTTTTAAAGCCTAACTAATCTTATGCTACCATTGTTATTGACGTAATTTTCCGACATATCTTAATTTCTTTATACCTTATAGAACTACAAATAGGAACACTAAATAGTGGCAAATTTTGGGTACAGTTTTACCTCTTTAACCCATTTGCATATATGGCATGGAAGGCATAACCTATGCCTTCTTTGACTTCAATGATTTCTTTATCTTCTCTTAAACAGTATATAATTTTTTGAGTGACACTACTATTGGTCTTGCATAACAATTTGGTTGATACCATTAATTTTTATTCAATTCAGGGTTCGATGTCTTTATACCATTATACACAGCATGGATAAGAATAACCATATTAATCAATCAAAGCTTTTAACAATGCAGTAGGTAGCTTTAAAAGTAAGTAGGTACACTTTTGTCTCATAATTAAGTTCTCTCGTACTCGTACGTTACGTGGGAGTAGTCACCTTCACAAATTGATAATGTTTACAGTTTTGCCGGTAGACCTTTGAGAAACTTTACCTCCCGTGATAGTTCCCGTGGTTATAGTTATCGTTCTTAAGGAGTACACGTAATATCTAAGTTAACTGTAACAATAGACCAGCCGATGTACCTGCATCGATCCGGGTATGAGGTCCTGTATCGGTCTGTATAAGGAATCTGCAATATTGATTTATTGATGAAGGAGTTTTTTTATTCCGACCATTGTGGATATAAAATGGTACTGAATACAACAAGGTAACTCTACAATGGATAAAGGGGTATCGTGGATCCCTTGGTAATGACGCTGCAGGCGAGCTAGCCAGGACCAGCACCTTTCCTCCATCTGCCATTCTCGCAGCTACGCACAATGCGACAACCCACTCAAAACCAACACAACCTACGCTGGACGCGAGCGACTGACTGCAGACAGTCAAGAGCAGCAATACTAGCCACCACACGTAGACTGACACGTCGTCTAATAAACCTACATAGACGAAACCTTAGAACCATCGTGGGGACCCTAACAGGTCACTGTCCACTTAACAAACATCTCTACAACATCGGAGCTACAGACAGTCCACTCTGCAGAGGCTGCCTGTCCGAAGAAGAATCAGCTGCCCACGTAGTCCTGGAATGCGAGGGCGTAGCCTCTCAACGACAAGAAATCCTAGGAAACCCTCCAAGCCTACAAGGTTACTCCTCCAAGCCTGTGAAGCCACCGGGAAGCTTCTGCGCCTTTAGCTAGGCTGGCTACAAGTGTAACCAGATCACCCTTCACGCATAACGGACCACTTTGGAGTCTAAATGTGGATACAGGAGTCCCAATACAATATAATACAATACAGATACTGAATACATATTTTTAATTGTATTGTCCTCAGAACTAAAGGTGTATCTTAAATATCGAATCAATCTGTCAATAGAAACAATAGCACACAGAAAAACATTATACCACTCCTTAGTTTGCAGCGGGCTGCAGGTACTGCAGTGTTGTGTGTGTGTGTGGAACCCATTCTATAAAGTTCACAGCAAGCGTTTGAAACGCATTCAGAAGCGCTTCCTATGGCACCTTACTTTATCATATAACAAAGGAGAAAACTATTGAGCTACGAAGTCAGATCAATTGACTTCAAAATGACCTAACCCTCGATCGAATAAAAATGCTTCACACTTTGTTTTGGTCAGAAGTGAGGAATGATGCTTATGGAGCTCTTCCCTTTCTGCTCCAAGCAAGCTGCCGCGAGCTTCCAGATTAAAATGGTTCTTGCTCTAATCTGGGGTACTACGCACCACTTACTAGAATGATGAGACAGTGCAATGCTTCCTGTAAGACTGGAGCGATGGATATTTTCACTGATGTAAATGTAGATTGAAATCTTATTTTCTTATAATGTACTGTCATAATTTAATTATATTTTACTTCAATTTATTTTTGTAAGTACCTACTTGTATGCGTTAGAATTTTCTTTGTAAATAAATGTTATTTATTTCATACTTTGTATTAGTTTAGGTTTCCTTCTTATTGTTTATTTAGGTTTATGTATGTGTAAATAGTGTTAGTTAATAAGAATTCTGTTACTCGTTTGTCTAATGTGCATGTTGTTTTCACCTTTAATTGTAAAAGCACTTCTTTTCCTTTTATTATGCAATCACTGTATTTTTCTGTTTTTATTAGTGTATAATATGTTGGTTTTCTATAAATAAATAAACAGGAAAAAGGTAACATTTCAATTACTAAATTTGACCCAAAAACAAGAAACATGGCACGCTAAATAAACATTTAAAAAGTCCTTTACTAGTGATTTTGTTGAACGTTATTATGTGTCTCAAATAAGCGAGTGTTTTGATTTGGTAAACCGCGTTTTCAATATCTAGTTTTGTGAAGAACTTGGCACTTTTCGGCAATAACTTATCCATTGTTTTAATGGATGATGATCGCGGAAGAGAACCGCGTTAGCTCACTTCATAACAAGGCAAAGACTCACGTTACGTTGTATAATAGGCGCCACTGGTGAGACCCTTTTTGATGAACCAACAAATGGCTCTATTATGTTCATTTCCAAAAGCTCTTCCATTTTGGTTCTAGTTTTGCTTCTAATGGTCTTTTAAAAACCCTATGAGTTCAATAACAAAATAAATGTTATTATCCACTTGAATAATAACAAGAAAGAAATAATTGTTCAATTATTAGGTATACCTAATATCTGTAAGGGTGCGACACGGGCTGTAGCTTTTCTGTTTGTATGCGTTCTGTGTCTTTTGTTCTCTATCTATTTTCCTTTTATATTTTTGTCTTATTTTACAGTATTGTCGTAAATATAAATCTTTACTGAGCATTCCAAAGTCATTGACGTGTATTTTTGGTTACCACATCTTCCGCATATTCCCTCTTTTATTTGTCTTTTTTTTTTTCTTTAATCGCGGCTTTTGAACTGACCTTTATCAGCTTCAAGAAATTACTTAAACTTATTGCCTGATAAGCCTGAAAATATGCGTTCATTTATTTTACTCTGCTCTGGGTAAACATCATCCAAGTTTAGATATCGCGTCACTGCAAACACATCAACGTCATTTGCAGCGGCGACGTTAGCGTATGTTGTCCAACTCTCCCATCTTACTCCTACAGAATAAGAATTATATGCCCAGTCAAACGTGTCCAGTTTGTTTTTATTTTCATTTTCGAGAATTTAATCATTCGATTTAATGATACAGATTTGATCAATCTGCTTTAACAATTAAATGTTCAGATTAAATCTGCTAGTCAACATTTTTTTAGAGGGTAGGTAGGAACTTAAATAATACATACCTACAAATCAATTTAATTATCAATTGGCATATTGTAACCATTTCTTGCACACACTTACACCACTTGCAACAAAATACGTAATCTACTTTTTCCATTTTGATTTAAAGATCAGACCTTGCCTGCTTATTTTCATTTCGATTTAACGATCAGACATAGCCTGCTAATTTAATTTCATTTCAAAGATCAGTCATTGTCTGATTATTTCAATTCGATTTAACGATCAGACATTGTCTGCTTATTTCATTTCGATTTAACGATCAGACATTGTCTGCTTATTTCATTTGGATTTAACGATCAGACATAGCCTGCTAATTTGTTTCAATTAAAAGATCAGACATTGTCTGATAATTTCAATTCGATTTAACGATCAGACATTGTCTGCTTATTTTATTTCGATTTAACGATCAGACATTGTCTGCCTGTTTTATTTCGATTTAACGATCAGACATAGCCTGCTAATTTGTTTCAATTAAAAGGTCAGACACTGTCTGATAATTTCAATTCGATTTAACGATCAGACATTGTCTGCTTATTTCATTTCGATTTAACGATCAGACATTGTCTGCCTGTTTTATTTCGATTTAACGATCAGACATTGTCTGCTTATTTAATTTCGATTTAACGATCAGACATTGTCTGCTTATTTAATTTCGATTTAACGAACAGAAATCGTCTGCTTGTGTCTATTATTTTCGAATAGATATCATAGACCTAGACCACTAAATGGCCATATATATTCTGTTACACTCAGCTTCAATCATCGCTGCGAAATTATTTAGATAATTTAGTAAGATATGTACATGTATGTATTTAACATGATACAAATTTAATGGTCAAAACATTGTCTACTTCTCCAACTTGCGTTGATAACAACACGTCACAAACTCGTGGGTACTAGGTTAAAAGTTAAAAACTTTGATACTTATGTTTTTATTATTAACATTCCATTTTTACTATTGCATTAACCCACCTGACAAGTAATTAAAAAGCATAGCGTGTGCTATCTTATGAATTTAATTTCCTTTGACTATTTCTGTTATGCTTACGCCTCACTGAATACACTTGGCAGTTGGCACCACACTGAAGCTTCATTATTATATTATATTGTAACAAGGATTATACAAAAGAACGGCAAGAACCAAGCCGTAAGCTTATTGCCTGCTCCTCCAGGCCCGGTTGCGTGGAACCGTCACCTAGACTCACTCAGTCTCAAGACGCCTTAAAGCGATCCCCGTGATCCAAAATAATAAATACCTTTTGACCCTGAAGCAGTTCTTACTTTATAACGAAGTAAATATTCGTCCTATACCTACTTGGCTAAGGGTTAAGTAGGTTATACCATTTGTTAAGAGAAAATATGAGTAAAATTATTCAGATAAGTTTTACACCTACTTACTTTACTTTTACATATTTAATTATTTTGTACCTTCAGCAAAGACAAGCACCTAACTAATTTTATTTTCAATAACATGGTCAATAACAATTACATAGTTACTCGGACGTACATAACTAGTAACAACAGAGTGATATCTGCAAATAATGACGTTGGTAGGGTAGGTACTTTATTGCTTTTATACTTCTAAACAGATGTGTGCGTAAGTGGTGGACTAGATTAAGTCCAACAAAACGAAGTTTCACAAACCTTAACATGTAGGTAGGCCTGATTTCTATTACTAGTAGCTTGTCAACGAACTTAGCCACTTCCACTATGTTTTTTTTTTTTTTTTTTTACTGTATGTACTTCATTATGTACTCACTTTTGTCCTCGTCGCCACATGTAATGTCCTGATATTCCTCGGCTCACCAACACCTCACCACGCATACAGACACACAACCGCTCTGTACGACGGCCGCGTAACAACTGTCTCGTGACGTCGGCGCTTGAGACGATGTCAGTACATTACAGCCCACATGATGTTAAGGGCGGTAACCAGCATCTATAACAAAGCATTGCCTCGTAAGTCACGCACGATAGGAACTAGCCCTGCTTTCATTTACTTGAAGCATACAGATGTTAAGCCTCATGTGCCTGTAATTACACCGGCAACCACACTCTTCAAACCGAAACACAGCAACGCTGCTTGGCGTCAGAAAAAAGGCATGGTGGTAGTACTTCCCCGGACGAACCCTTCACAAAGAGCTCTACTACTAAAACGATTGTCGTGATATCAATAGCGGTTTAATTTTAAGAAATCGTATGTCAAAGGTTCAGGAGGTCTTCAATAAATAGATAGATAACACTTTACTGTACACAAGGATACATCCTAAATCTAGGCGTAAATTAATAAAGTACAATGGGCGGCCTTATCGCTGAAAGCGCATTTCCTTCAGGCAACCTTAATCAATCGACTGGTTCTGTGTCGTAACAGTTGAATCAACAAGCCACGATTCATTGACAGAATATTGTATTTTCCCCTGGTACTGCTATCGCTACTGCCTGTTCTTAGAACATGGCAGAGCGGTTCGCTACTATTACCGGTCGGTTGATTGCCACCGCTGTACCTGCGTTTACTGGAAACCATCTTATAAGTATGTGGAGGCGTGTGTATGTGAATAGAAATAGTCAGGTTCCACGTCTACGTGTTTTCTTCGTTTTCTGAAGACAACGTAGCCTTGATTAATGTAAATGATTTGTTTTTGCTCGTGAGTTTAGCTCGATTTTTTTTATTTCACCCTGGGCCTTCGAAATTTCAATAAGGCAAATCCCATGATAAAATCGGAAATGCATGCTTTTCTGTGCCGAATATCATCTATATCGGTTCGACGATTTAACTATAAACTTCAAGTAATAATACCCTCGTCATTTTGATACACGAAAGGATAAACTGAACCCATACGAAACATGAAATCAATCCAAGAATTCGCTATTGTTCGGCATTCAGACTTTAAATATTCAACATACGATATCAAAATTGTTATTGGAATAACGCATCATCCATCAGGCGTTGAGCATCAGGGGTGAACGGAACTCAACAGAATGAAACGGTAGAACGTATTTATAACGTGAGGGAAGAGGACGGAGATTGAATTTTAGAATTTGCATAATCTGCTCGGGCACTTTATCATAGAACCACGTGGCAGTGACTAGTGCAGTGCGGATTACGCGATTCTGCATTAAATCCATAATTTTATGAGGAGCAGAAAATCTTATATTATTACTGAGATGTTTTATTACAATCTCAAAATGTTTTATAGGTAAGTTATAGTTAAATTCATATCCACCACACACGACTACTTGTAAAGTAATGTAGAATTTTATTATTAAAATCTCAGCGACCACAGTCAACGCAGGAACACAATAGGAGATCTAACTTTTATACAAAATGATAAATATCACAGTGGCAGGCTGCGGCTGTCCAAAAAACGCTTAACTTGTCCCGCTACAAAAGGAAAAAGCCAGCGTCTTCCGTTCGGACGGAGCCAAAGAAAAAATCTTCGCGAAGGATCCGAGCCTTCCATTTATCATATTCCATATTCATTTATTCGTCAAGTTCTGGATTCATTTATTCGTCATGTCTTGATTTCGTCTCATTTATTATCAAAAATGAACTGTCCGGAGCAGAACACGACATTCGCCGGGAGCCACTGTTTCAATCTTATAATTTCATGCTGAATTAGGTCACTGTGCAGGCATGGGAGCGTTTTTTGCCGTGAACTTTGATAACAAAGACGATTGGGATGATTTAATTTCACATGAAATTCGCAGAGCCTTTTGTTTGAAGCGATGGGTTAGGTTAGGTGAAGGTTAGGGGGTCATTGGGGACGGGTCGAGTGTATCTGAGGATCTCGGTGCTGACCGGGACTCCCACGGATGATGCATAGCACTTCTTGATGCTGGCTCAGATAAACAAAGAACACCCTAACCTTTGTTTTGTTGAACTTCTCTTCCTGCTCGTATATTTTTGAATCAAAATTTCAATACAGTGACACAAATAAAAACACCTAAATAAGTGAAACTGGTTATATTATACTTAAAAGAATAGGACCAACAAACATACGTTTTAAACCATACAATAAATAGATAATGAACCTCTAACAGTAGCCAGTAGGTAACTGCTGCGTCAGGGCGTCACGTCATGACGTCATCCATCACGCGCGACGAGATAATCCTGACCGGTCACGCCGCTGGTCAACAGTGAGGGCTCAGGGCAAAGGACGGCTTCGCTGTTATAGACCTATCAGCAACCTTTGATCGCGGTTTCCATCGCTTAAATATTTATTTAGCCATTTAAACTGGGTCAGTCTTATTTTATTAACTCTCCTCTCTTAATTTTATATTAATTATTTTGAGAGTAAAGATATTTAACCACATTGTTAAATGTATATTTTCAAAAAATAAGTATCAATCTTGCAACAAACCTAGTAGTGTTGTTAGTAGTGTTGGTTTGAACGAAAGTTTATTAGAAATTACTTATTTATCGTCAAAAAAAGAGCGATGATTCATAAAATCAACACATTAATCAATCAACAAGCCACTACTAAGTAAGCAATTCAGATTCGCAACTTCCCTTCGAGATCGAAAAAGTCCCAAAAGGTAGGGAGAATAAAATATGAACTGGTCGCACGGGAGAATACGATCCATTTGTAAGCAATATCGGCAATAAAACTACGAGAATGTCAGTCTTTGTGGCGATCTGTAACCCAGTCAATTCAGAAATAATGGCACTTACACGAGTTTTACTCAGAAGATACTCCAACTAATACTATTATGAATCTGCGTCACACAAGCGCGGATTTAGAATTCTGCTCACAGCTCTGCTTGTAATAAATCTTTTCTGCTTCAGTCTCATAAAGTTGGTTTTACCATAAAAGCCAATTAGAAGTAAAATAGGCATCCGCAAACATAACAAATGAGGGCACATTCAAGAAGCTGCTATCAAGATCCTATACTCCCGTATACCATGACAAATAACTTTAAACTGAAAATACTGTGACTCGTGTAAGCGAGTGGACTCGCTCTTGGCCGGTCTTGTTTGTTTATCTTGCGATTGACAGTTATTCTTCTGATTCTTTCGAAACAGTGTAATGAAAGGATTTTTAAGTGCGCTTCAAATAGGCGATTGACAGTGATTGGATTGACAACTGTTATCACCAGCACGGCAGACTCTCTTCAGATCCTTCGTACTCAAAATCCTCAAGTAAGGTAGTCCTGCAGTAGTCCAAACATTGTTGATGAGATGAAAACGGTCGTTGAACTTTATCGTGCGTAAGGCGCATGAATTAAGGCGTATTGTTTTACACTCAGACTCTTTCAAGTCTAACAGACTTTTTCATTCCTTACAAGTTTATTCCCTCGAGAATTACACCAGCAGTGACTCCGATACCTAAAAAAGCTTGTCTGATGAAGCGAGACCCGCCCCGGGCGCCGGTCGACCAGCGACACTAACAAATGACCCCAACGCATCATAATAAATAAAACAATTTGTTCATAATTAGATTTCGTGAATTTAATTTTCATGCCGGTAATTGGTCGGTAGCCACAAAGCAACTCTCTATATGTGATGGATGATCGAACGGCGCCTTGGTGTTTACCTTCAGCGGTAATTAGAGGTTCGGAAGTTTACATTCATTATTGTTCATGGACCTATTACTATTGTAATATAGATTTCGTTTGATGCCTTTGCTTTTTTGTTGGAGCGTGAGATACTATTCCGTAGAGGTGCTTGAACAAAACGTTAAAGCATTTTTCTTCTTGGTAGGTTAGGTTGTAGGTAGGATCTATTCCTTCAAATAGAAATCATATAGCTTCGGATTTTAAAACAGTAGGAGCAAACTCACCCTTTTTTGCAGGTAATTTTTTTTTGGTAATCCTTAAACCTTAGCTTAGGATTGTATTATGATCATAATATTAAAATATTACAAAGCAAAATAAATTGTTTCTGTGACTGTACTAAAACTTATGTTTTGGTATTCGTTAGGAATAGATTTTTTACTTCATTTAAATAATTTGAAATTTGATAGTCGGGAACAGAAAATTTATTACGACAAAAACAAATACCATTGGTATGAGTTTTTGGTCCAAGAGTACCTACCTTAATTATGTAGGTAAGAAATTTCAAAAACTATGAAGTGAGACAATCATAGTGAACTAACAAATTTAGGTTTATTCATTTACAATATTTCCTATTATTTAATATCACTCTGCCTCTATAATTTAAATTTTAAGATTGCAATTTCTCAGTCAAACTTTAAAATAAAACAAAGCTTTACTCTCATTTAGGTAGGTACTGCTGAAATGAGGTTAAACTTGATTAAATCGGTATCAACTTTAGATGCAAGTCACCCTAAATCAAAGAAACGATAAAAAAGAAAAGCAACGAATTTAAAATCGCTCGCTTTTATGTACTCACTACAACACGGCACCGACCGTAAAGTTTAAAAAATAAACGCCGAAAAATCTTGAAAAAGTCACGGACGCTTAACTTTCTTCCCCAGTTTTATTTTCCCTCTTCTGCACTCCTCTGTCTTGCTCTGACAAGTTTATTGTACTAGCTTTATCCCGCTCTACTTTACTGATAAGTTACTTTTAAAAACTGCAGGAAAATCGAATTCGTTCTCGGGCGAAATTAAAAGCTGGCACTCGCAGACATAAGTCATAAAGAGGAAATATGGTGAACGTTAATCTTATAATTTATTTACAAAACAGATTTGTTTTATAGACCGTTTTTCACTTTATTTTTGCCACTAGTATTTTAACTTTAAGTATAGACATTATAATGTATAATTTTAACAAAACCTGAACAAAACTTTTCGTTATTCTAAATAGGGCATTTGCTAACTTGTATTTTTTTCAAATAGATTGGTATATTTATAGACTGTAAGTTTATAATTTCTATAAGCATTATGATTTTGCAACGATGTTATTATAAATCGTGAGATTGTTTTTATTTTGCAAACAGACAGAAGTCGACGCCGAGGTACTGATACAACAAACGGGGGAAAATGTGTACAATCATTGTCCAAGTAGTGTCAGCAAAAAACTTGAATCTTACTCGAGTTATTATTAAAATACGAATATTTCACAGTGATAATTTTTTTATACAATTAGCTTATGGAATAAGCCAGATGGCCCACCTGATGTTAAGTGGCAACCATCACCTATGACAAAACATTGCCTCGTAAGTCACGCACGATGGAAACGTGCCCTACGATGCACAGCCCTGCGTCCAACAACTTGAGGCCTACAGATGTTAAGCCTCATGTGCCTGTAATTACACCGGTAACCACCCTCTTCAAAACGAAACACAGCATCGCTGCTTGGCGGTAAAAAAAGGCGTGGTGGTAGTACTTCCCCGGACGAGCCCTTTACAAAGAGCTCTACTACTCTTAAATAAATAAATATCGGTGGACATTCCACACAGCACTATCTAGCCCCAATCTAAGCAATTCAATAGGGAACCAGAAAGCTGTTACATTACTTGTTATAAATCATACTTATGATATAATATAACACCCAGTCAGATAACAAAAACCTATGTTCATCTCAAAAAGGTTTGTTCTCGATGGGGATCAAACCCACGGCCTACAGCGCAAAAGGCAGAGCTAGTTCCGACTGATCTGTGAGGCCTATCGATATAGACGTAGATAGTACCAAAATAGCATAAAATGATTCACTATTTTTCTAACCGTAGCGCAATGATTCAATGCAAATGTAACCGAATGGGGGCAACAGAGGATTGCGGTCTCACAAGTTTTGTAGCAAAAGTTTTTCATGTTAAAATAAACAAAATGTTTTAAAAAAAAAGTATTTCGATCACCACTTTGATGAAAAGACACAAGTCACAAATCAAGCGTTTTATCCCAGAATAAATACGTTTTATTTATTATACGTTTTCAATATTAAGCAGAAATTGATCTAATAGGATACCTAATTGAGGGTCTGATGTAGTTTTTTTAAACGACGATTTAGTATTTAGTTTCGAATCTAAATTTTGTTTTCAGCACCCTATTTCACTTCCTACGAGATATTGATATTGGTAGAAGCGAGGTTTTTATTTTGATTTTGGTATTTAAAAAATTAATAAAAAATCGCTACCATGCCTTGGAATATCAAGTCTTTAAAATAAAGCACTCTTGGCAAAGATTTCTTTCTCGTTCATGACAGCTGACCATAGGTGACTAAAGCACAGCTAGGTATTTTAAAACAGCCGAAATCGTTTCCGGTCGGAAACTTCAGAATTTGTCTCTCTTTCTCTTGTTTTGTTTACTTATAAACAAAAAAGACAGAATCTGAAGATTCCGATCAGAAACGTTTCCGAATATTTCAAATGCTAGACTTGGTGGCATTTTGATCCGAACGCCTGAACGCATTTTGATTCCGTACTTTGGAGGGAACCTTGAGGTGTAGACTACAACTATAATCGATCAAAAGATATAATCGAGATTTAAAATCGCAATCAACAAAGTTGTGCACAATCATTGCACACTGTGATTGCACACAATAGGATTTTTCATAAATAAGTTTTTATTTAATTCTTTATTGCATTAAACAAAGTTTGTAGGTACAAAAGGAGAGCTAGACAGCATTTTCTACCAGCCAACCTTGACAGGTGAAGAATAAGAGGTGGCGTGCTTAAAACTGAAAAAGACAATTTGGTATTACATTTACTAAAACAAAGTAAAGTTCAGTGATTTCAAATCTTTAAAAATGTTGAAGTAAGGCATGGACATAATATACGAGGAGTACTTTGACGGTCAGCCCCTTGAGCTGTCAGTTCAAGCTACGTCCAGTCAAACTATGGTGACGGAAACCTTTGAACGGTCAGCAGCTCTCAACTTCCTTTGATGGCCAGAAACGGAGCTTTCTTTCTCTACATTCCGCGAACAGTTTTCTATCACGTCATTACTCCACAAATATTGATATCGCGGTGAAAGTCGCCTCATTACCGCGCCGCATTGCATACGTAAAAACTTGCTATTAGAATAGAAAATCATGCGAAATTATTGTGTGCTAGAAATTTCTCTTGTTTAATAGGGAAATTTCGATTATGAGTTTTTACGTGGTGGTTATGGAATTAATACAATGAAAAAAAGCTAGTCTCGCAATAATTCACGCCAACCACGTCGATTTTGAGCTGTCTGAGTTTGGATCCTAATATATCAATATTTGACTTTGACTACCCTTAAAGTTCAGATAACATACAGGGTCTAAGAACGTTATTCTTAATGCAATTAGAATATTTGATTTATTTTTTAGATATTTATGTCAGATATGGTAGCAGGTTTTGCAAAATGTCCAAAGTATCGGTATAAGTATACCCACATCTTTGTTCCACTAAGTAGCTACGTCAAGGGCCGTAACTTCCTCGCTTGTAACATAGTTTAAATCTAAACTTTTCGGTGCAATTTACGCAAAAACCTTGGAAACAAAGCGATGGCTCGGGGCGCGGGCCTGATATTGATATGAGTGACTTGCACTTACCGCCCTCACTTACTAGGGATGCGACAAATCTCGGTCCTAAAGTTCAGTGAAATTAGATGTTATCCAGCATCAGTACCATGGCTTTGAAAGCTGAGGAATAAAGAAGAGCTGTTACAATAAAAGTAATAAAGTAAATAAAGAACTTGAGGGCAGCCAACGCAACGACAACACCCCTGTCGTTGGCGTCTATAGGCGACAGTGACCACTTATCATCAGGAGGGCCGAAAGCTCGTTTGTCTCTTACATAAAAAAAGTATTACAAAAATCCGTATGAGCTTAAATGGCTGCTGGAGCTATATGGAGACTATAAACACCCTGAGGTGTCTATGAAGATGGCTTGACTTTATGTATTTTTAACAGCATTTTTTTATAGCCAGGACTAACATCTTAAAGTGCCGCATGATGCAAGGAAACGCTCAGTTGGGTCTCTAGCGGTCAGCTAGTAGACGGATTTATTTCTTAAAACCGTTTAAGAAGATACATGTGTTGCCTGTATGCCTTTTTATGCCTTTTTTCAGTCTCGATAAGTCACTTTCACATCCCTATTATTACACTGCCGATGTTATGGACAACTAGCGCCCTTCCGAGGGTGGCTGTTTGACGAACAAATATTGTCGTTACAAACAAACTTACGTCGTAATCTTAGTTAAGTGTGGGAATAATAGTTTTATTCGGTGACACATCGAATAGAAATAAAAATAGATTTTCGTGATAGGTATCTTTTACAGGGGCATTTGAAATTTCCAGTTAAATAAATGCTCGAAACTTTCTAGTATCTTATTCGTAGGTATACCTAAGTCCCTAATAGGAATACGAGGCTGTATTTTTAGGCATATTTTAAGGATGCAACCGAAAGACCTAAAATTTTATCCGAACAGATTAAGCTGTCTTTGTACGCGCTACTACGCTAAGCTAGCATTTATGCAAGCGCAGAACGTACAACAATTAGCAGCGAAAACATTACCAACAAAAGAGCGAATAATTTTAATTGTTCAAAACAACTAAAACTCACGCACCACAGCATGTAAATCTTGTCCGGTGACAGTTAAGTGCACATTCGCACGAACTTGCGCGGCCACAAACCGGGTGCCGGGTCTCCGTTAACAAGTGACGGACGAATATTCAGGAGAAAAGTTAGGACGTACTCAGGGGACGCTGTGGGGCAACTATAGAGTAAATGTCTACTCGTATCTAGGCTCGTAGTAGTAGTAGACATTCACATTAGAAAAAAATATTAATTACTAGTTCTTACCCGCGGCTTCGCTCGCGCACGTTTACTTTAGAATAGTTTAGTTTATTTTATATTTTCTTCCCCATGGAACTATCTTGAGCCACGTAATTTTGTCAGAAGAAACAGATACTAACTGACGGCTTGAAGTTCCTGCCTCTTCGATTGTTTGTATAAAATATAAAAATGTAAAACGTCTTTTATGTAAAGCACTTATTAATTAATTCGCTCGGTTAGTGTCGTTACGGCTTAGTGTACTTACGGTGAGTTACCTACTTACTACTTGTTTTTTTATACAACTTGCTGATGGAACAAGCAGACGGCCTACCTGATGTTAAGTGGTAACCATCACCTATAACAAAGCATTACCTCGTAAGTCACGCACGATAGGAACGTGCCCTACGATGATGCACTGACCTGCGTCCATCGAGGAAATACAGCAACGCTGCTTGGCGGCAGAAAAAGGTGTGGTGGTAGTAATTCCCCGGACGAGTCCTTCACAAAGAGCTCTACTACTCTTAAACTTCGTGTAAACCAATTACTTAAATAAAATAGACAAATCAGACTAGTCCTCAGAGCTTCCTTACGTCTTATGCTTCCTAGTTCTTTAGGGATGTCTAGAGACAGTGCACACACGCAAAATCTTTAGCCATTTATGTTGTTGTTATAGGTATATGTATTATATGGTTAAACATCAACTACATATAGCTATCTATATGTAGTAGGTAGATGTATGATATGATATAACTTTAAATCAGTTTTAGTAAATCAGATAAGCTACTGTATATAATAAAAAAAATTAAAAACGTCGTTCAAGCTGTTCGTCCTAGCTACGACTCTGGTGGTCAAGTTTAACCGAGTCCACTGTATAGTAGTGGCAACACTTGCGTCGAACGAGTTCTTACCAGTCTAAACTTCCACCATCTACGTCACGCGTGCATTGTCCCCTTAATGAAGCTTGACCCAACAAGTTACGATACGATAACTTAGCGATATAAGCTCATTTTGATTGCCACTTAAATGTTGTGACTCTACTTATTAGTTTGTAACTTTTGCCATTATAAACTACAGATTTTGTCTCAGATTAAGTGCATACACAGCAGAGACAGAAGCTAATGTCCTTAAATTTATTTATGCTACTTATAGCTTTTGCTACATCTTTTTTTTAATGATGTTTAACATCTTTTCAATTTAACTTTATAATTTTAAGGCAATTATGTACTTTCTGTTTTTACTTCTTGTCGGAATTCAAATCTTTTAATCTTTTTTGCAGAATTTTCTTCTTTCAAACGTTTTTCGGTCCGCACAATCAGCAAGAAATCAAAAGCTCGAGTTGTTGCAAAACTAAAAGTTTTACTATATCTTTGCAAAGTTACGTCCGTGCGACCAAATTTCCCGAATACTAACAATACGAATATGAATGATATCATATGATACAATACAACTTTTCTTTCTCTTTATTTTAGACCAGTGAACCAAGAAGTCATTCGCCATTTGAAAAAGGTGTGATATTTTGTCGGAGTATAAAAAAAAACACGAATGTTAACGATATTATTTTTATCTTGTATTTTGCAGCAGTCGATGTGACGATTGAAGGCGATGACTAGCTTCAAGCAGTCACGTCAGGCTGATCCAAAAATAATGATCAAATGTAACATGTGATATTATTTTTCATTGGAAATGGAGAGTTCACAGGGCAACGTGTCGCACATACATGACAGTTTGACGTTCGACGCCCGTGTCTATCGTCACTGCGTCCGCGGGTAGAATAGAAATGTTTGACGGTGCCCCGACAGTATGGTCACAACTAGACAAATAAAAAAAAAAGTGAGCGATGCATTTAGGTTAGTTACCTACTAACTCTGATTAAATATTCTGTTCCTACTGTTCAGTGCAAGCAATGAAAGATAACACCTATGAAAACAAAATAAAATACGGAACAAATAGGTTCCCAATTTTAAAACTGGAAAAATCTCCATATACCTTTTATATACCTATAGTAGTATTACCAAAGTACCTACCTAGTATTACCAAAACAAAACATTTCCTAAATTATACGTTTATATATACCTATATTCAACATTTTGGCTGCCGGAAAGTCTTCACAGACACGTCTATCGACACATTGCTGAAACTGTCTGACTGAAATAGCATTTCAGTCGACAGAAAAAAACGTCAAAAAATACACCAGATATAACTACATACCTAGTCTACGTATCTAGTTTATTTCTGTTGTGAAGACAAATGTCACCGTTTAAAATAAAATTAGCTCTTCGATCCTGGGGTATTCTCTTCTCGGGGATCAATCATTGGCCGTTGAAAATGGTCCAAGTAGGCACGTAAAACGAAAACTTCGGCACGTGTTATTAATTATTATAATGCCATTATTTTAATTGACCTGCAATGAGACGATACAGGCTGATAATAATAATAATAATGTCAATCCGTTATTATTTAAAACAGAAAAAATACGAAATTTTATAGTTTTTTTTTATTTTATTTGGATCACTAGATACCATACAACACTAGAAGGAGGTTGGTCTAAGTGGAAAATCTACGACTCTACCGTCTACATAAAATATTTACTCAACTCCTCATCAAGAGCTGATAGAGCAACATCTAAGTTCGATAAACATGAATTTCATTGTTTTCCTCGTAGAGTATAGAACGCATATTTTTGTTCTATCTCATCACTAAATCTCTGTTTTAAACACTCCTTACCAAATAATACCTAATATTTCAGATAAAGCTACCGACGTGGATTTCCGTTTGTCTCGGAACAGTGGTCGGATTGTTTCTTTTAATCTCCTGTTGTGAATGGGCTAATGAGTGCGCCGGCGCATAACAGTAAGCTCATTCATCAGAGCCACGACAGCATTGACAGCTTCTGTATCACGCGCGCTGTAGAAGGTGGAAACAATGCTGAATAGGAAACGGAAAATCTATAAGTGTTCAGAAGTTTACCGATTCCTGCATTATGTTACTTACGTATTTATAATCGGCACGAGTATGTTCAGAGAAAAAAAGGGGTGTAGCTTATTCCTTGCTTTTCTTAATTTTTTCGATGGTAAAGAACAGTGAATAGTACGACAAATAAGAAAAGGTTGGTAGATTAGCAAGAACTTATACCACCTAAACATTGTAGAGCTTTTAACGATGTTCAAAGGTGTAAAATCTGTCTGTAAAAAGGATTTTCAACCGAAAGTGGGGTCAGTAACCCATACATACTTCACTATTGCTCACATTAATATGGAAAAATTTAAACTTAGGTACGATTAGATTTTTTGTGCTTCTCCGATTCCCGGCTACAACTACAATAGTGCTGATAAGAATGTTAAAGAAAAATAAACCATTAAAATATCATCAGTCATACGACCCCCGCGGTGAGCAGGTCAGCGAGCGGCCAAGGAAAAAGCCTCAGAACCGAATTCAAATGAAGAATGATTCATTTATGAAAATGAAATGACAGATTGAATGAACGGTAAGCTTACAAAGGAGATGGCTACCGACCAGCTTCTTTGTGCCACGTGGTAGCACGCATCATCTCATGGGATTTGTAGTTGCTTGTATTATGATAATTGTGAAACGTTTCAACTTTGTCGGCATAAAAAATAAAATAAGTTCATGTGGTAGGTATTTAAACCTCAGAAGCTAACACAGTCGCCTCTCTTGCAAAATAAAATTCTACTTCTCAACTAGACATAAAAGTGATATTAAATCCTCTGGGTGACAATATTTAAATACCTAATAGGGCGTTAATGAGTTAACAAAATGCTAAAAATGCCATGCAGGGAACTTTTATTACGCGGTTGCGTAAAAGTCAGGAAAAACTTTATTCGCCCTAAAAAGAAACATAAAATATGTTCGACATTCAAAGTTGTGACCTTATCTCGTAAAAATGGCAATTACTCCGCTACCCTTGCAATCAGAGTGAGACCAGGAGTTAGTGAACTCTGACAAACACTAAGAAAGAAGGAACGGGCAATGAAATTAAAAATATGTCTTAAGGGCAATTAGCTTTAACTTTTACAGTAAGTGCCCTATCTGCTCCCTCACTTTTCAATTGTGGGGAGCCGTAGCCAGCCAGCTTTTCGGCTGGAGCGAATTTTATGAACTCGCAAAGAGTTCTGACTTTCGAACGAGTTCACTTACCCCAGTTTACGATAAAGTCATTTAGCGAAAAAACAAGAGGCCGTAAAAATCTGTCCCCGTTTGCGCTATTTTGGCAGGGAATTCTTTATTTGAATTGCGTAAGCTATTTATGGAGCTCAAGTTTTTTAAGAATTTGCCTACCCAGTACCTAGCAAAATATGATTTCGCGAATTTATTATGTATAAGTAAATAGGTAAAGTTACCTAATGATTGCTGTACCTATATACATACATACTATGTAAGAAACAATGTTATGAACGGTAAATCCATTTTATCGAAAAGCAAAGATCCACAACATAAACCAAATTCATCGTGATGACGGTACTAAACGGAGAACAAAGATCCTAACCAGCGGAGAAACTAGGTAAAATTCTTAAGCGCTACTAGGGCGAATTGACGAAGTGTTTAACAATTAATTTCCATTTAAAAAGCCGCAAGAGGCCCAGTTGGGGAGAGGGGGGATACAGCTTCCGCCGCTTTTTTCCTTCATTTCCTTAAGGCCGCGCGGATAGGGCGGCCACCCTACCGAATTAAAACGTTTGTTTTTTACGTAGTAGGTAATTATAAACAAACATGCAATACGGTGTCTACTCGTAGATTGAATTGTATCTATTCAGATCTGTACATTATGGTGAGCGAGCTCACCATTGCACGCTCTATCCTTCGACAGTTACTGTTGTGAGGGAGGTATTAGATAGATTTAGTGCGATAGCATGAGCTTTGTTATCTGACTCTCCACATCTTATAGCTACGGAATAAAGATAGATACAGCAAATGCCAAGTATCAATAGATGAAGTGTGGTAAATTTGCTTTGAACGAAAATACCCTTAGAATAATCGTATGAACCGTAAGAGAAAGAAAATAGGTTCAAAAATAGCATAGTGAATTCTTTATAGAATATCGGCGGGTTTATAAGTAATTAAAAGAAGCGATAATGTCCCTAGCTGGTGAAAAACGAGCGCGCCATCCTTTTTATTTGATATTAAATAAAATTTATTCCCCACGCCATGACTTGGTCGGTCCTTTGTAGCTTCTTTGAAACTTTCTACAAACCGCATAAGTACCTACTTATTTGAGTTATTTATACTTTTTGCAATATGATCTGAACCTTTTCAATGCTGTGTTGTTCATAAGCTGCTTCTGATCTTTAATATTTTCTACTATACCAGAATATTACCTAAGTATACCAAACTCTGCACTACCCCCATGAAATTTCACCAGGACACTACAGCTAGAACATTACGTTGAGCGCTGTAGATTTTAGTTGTAATACAAACTGAATAATAGGTACTCAGCAAAGCATTCGCGTTCATTTTCCACATACATCCTGTCATCAAGAAAGCTAGTTAGCCTGATAGATACCCTCTCCTCAACTATTAACCTCCCTGGCATGCATCCCCCGAGATCGCAATCGGAGTTTTATGCGCACTAAATATTCTCCCGGCGACAATTGCGATTATGAAAAGTGCACCATTATTTATACCCAAGCATCGTTTATTTTTTGTCGCCCCTTTCAAGGGCAATTAAATACTGGCAGTCTTAGCTTTGCATATTCCACTGCAGCTTTATTATCAACCCGCTAATAAAGATAGTAAAGGTCGGAGACGTACATTTTTGGGGAAATGTTGCAAGCTTTTGTTATTTATTTTTTCAAGAAAATTTGGCACCTTCTTCTTTTCGTATCAGTAGTTTTTTTTTTTGTTTCGAAGGATTTTAAGAGCGTCAATGAGGCCCCTTTAGAGCTCTTGACACATGTTTTAGAACTTTTTAGGTTCTACGACATGAGAGTTTCCTCACGATGTTTTCTTTCACCGTTTGAGCGTACCGTTCTGAAAAACATGATGTTACCACAGGATTAGGTAGTTAGTTACTTATGAGAGCTGTTTGAATTTTAAGGGGCTGACAACTATCAAACAACTTCTCGCTCGCACGATTCGACTTGTTGAAAGAAATAAAATCACTAAACTCATTTTCGAAAAATCACAATCAACCATTTTGTGTGCAATCACATTGCACACAGTTTAGTAAAAATTTCATTTGGATCGATACATGTTTTCCTACTCAAAAGTTTGCTTTACTAGTTTTCGTACATAAGCAAACTTTTAAGTAGGAAAACTTGTATCGTTCAAAATGAAATTTTTACTAAACTGTGTGCAATCACATGGCACACAAAATGGTTGATTGTGATTTTTTGAAAACGAGTTTAGTGATTTTATATCTTTCAACATGTCGAATCGTGCGAGCGAGTCACATTAGCTCTTGTCTTCGCCTTATCAGGTACGAATAGGTAGGTACTTCTGATATTTAAAGAGCCAAGAATTGATTGAAGAAAGATTGAGCCTTTAATCAAAATCAAATCTAAAACAAACCTTCTACACCAGAGCAAGGGTAGTATAACTATGTAGGTAGGTATATAATTATATATTCTATCCTTTCACAAGCAATTTATGTAGGTAAGTATCTATTTCGTAAAACTGTAAACAAAGTTACACCCACAGCGAAACGCAGCTTCAATAATGGGATTAATGAAATTTCCTAGCTGATGGAATCGAAGGAGCCCCTCGGGACGAACTGTCAAACTGTTGCCGAACTCTCGCCGTCTGTCTGTGCGACAACTTTTAATAACCTTCCGTATTTATGTATCAGCTAAATGGATTTGGGACCGAACACGAGGCATTCGTTACATTTTCGAAAACACCTAACTTCGTAGAAGGGGTGCGCGACTTATCAAATTCTAAGGACGCATGTGACACATTGGAAAGGGAAATCGAGTTAAGCCAAATTTTTGGAAGTAACATCTTGTGCACATAACATGTAGGTAGTAAGTAGGTATTTTGTTTTAACATCTTATGTGTACCTACTTAGTAAGCAACCTTTCTACCTTGTACTTATTATAGTTAGTTAGTAATACCTCATACTCAATTGCTTATTGCAGTTATTACCTATGTTATATGATGGTGAATTTAATAATAAGCCCTTTAGTTTAGGCAATATCTGGAGTAGAAGCTGTCCGAAGCTTGAAATATAAATAAAAAACCAACTATACAAGGTGTTCCAATACTTGTAAAAACTTCAGAGGGCTAAAGTACCCTTCAATATGAAGAGTTGAAGGGTACTTTAACCCTCTGCAGTTTTAAGTACAAGTATTGGAACACCTTGTATAAACCTACCATATTCTTGACTTCAACATCATCATAAGCTTTTAGTGGAATAATGGGAGTTTTGTGCCATTTAATTTGAACTCAAAACCTAACATCACATTTTTCAAAGTCACTTCCTCAATAACGAACATCAAACGCACTCGACTAAAATCTCGAACCGGAAGATTCGGAACTGCGCATAATGGGTAACATCAGGCCTTCATCAGCCCCCGATAAGGCGATCTCAAGTCACTTCCTGATACGCGCCCCTTCCCATCTGAAGCGAAATTGAACCGTCTTAGATCTGTCTCGGTGTAATCCACGCTTATAATTGATGCGCCAATGTCACAGACCCCGATACAACCGGCTAATCGGAAAAATACAAATCCGCCACAACATGATCGATTGTAGGTAGATACCAGTTGCCACTGAAATCGTAATCGGGCACAACTTGATAAAAGTCGATCGATTTGTTGAAACAGGTTGAAATACTCCCTACTTACGTACGTCCCTTTATAAAATGTAGGTAATTCTAACAAAATCAGGCACATTTATTTAAAAGTTAACGAAACGCTCATATCACCCCCTGAAACGACAGCGTTACCGGCATAAAATTGCGGAAAATTCACTTTTTTCGCGTTTTGAAATATTGAATTTTTACATTTATGCCTTTCACACCTCATAACGTAATATTTTCTCTGCGGAAACTCCCTCCCTTGTAACTTTTCCGTTGCAGCGGCAACATTCAAAATAAATGTTTGGTGCTTTATCACGGAGCCAGAGTGTGGCAGGCACACACGACCCGTACACTAGCTTTATTGTTAAAGTTATCCGGAAGTTATTTTCATAAATAACCTGCACGATGTGTTTCCAGACGTTAACTGCACTTTTTGCACGTAAATTAATTAGACGTTTGAAGGTAACCCTTCAGTGGGGTTCCTTGGAATAATGTGACCGCAGCATTTAGTAGAGCTGCGAGGGGCATCGAACGATCTCTAATGGCTACCGACCGCCAACTGGCCACCGCATTAATCCTTTACCGGCTCTTGATTAATTATTTAAAGTTCCCCGAAGGGCTCTCCGCACATATCGCTGCAAATTGTTTGTAACTACAGTATCGAGTCGTCACTTTAATGTTGGCAAGTTTTCACTCCTGGGAACTTCAAGTGCCTTGCATAAGCACCTGATCTGGACAAATTTAGACGTTGTAGATAGAACAGAGTTGGTTCGTAACAGTGTATGTTTTAGTTTTGCAATTAATATTGCCTAATTACCAGAATTGCAACAGAAGATCTGTCTGATTTAATTTAATTTGGTGTAAAATTAAATCTAGGCAGCAGATTTGTGTTTCTTTGTATTGTTTATTTAGACCGGAGGCAAATTTCACCCCAATTAACTAAATTTTTACTTAAAAATGCAAATAAAGTAGTTATTCAATAAAGCTAAGTAAACAGTGATTACAATGAACTACTTGAACAAGTCGACTCGCGATGACCGATGTAAGTGACCCTAATCCGCAGTAAATCTTCACCTACCCGTGACCCGTGGAGGGTTAAACCTACTTCGCGATCATTTATTACCTACATCATGTAGAACAAGACAGGGGATCGCGCTAATCTTAATGTTTGTTGTTTAATCATTTTTTTATAGTGATAAATTTACAACCTGTTGGTAATTTATTATCGTTCCACAGTATGCCTAAACCTACTGACAACTATCAAACAACTTCTCGCTCGCACGTTTCGACATGTTGAAAGATATAAAATCACTAAACTCATTTTAAAAAAATCGCAATCAACCATTTTGTTTGCAATCACATTGCACACAGTTTAATAAAAATTTCATTCTGATCGATCGATTAAAATGAAATTTTTACTAAACTGTGTGCAATGTGATTACACACAAGATGCGGTTGATTGCGATTTTTCGAAAATTATATTAGTGATTTTATATCTTTCAACATGTCGAAACGTGCGAGCGAGAGTCACATTAGATCTTGTCTTCGCCTTATATCACTATTCGTTCTTGATTAGCCAACGGTACCTACCTACCTATTTAGTTCAAATATAGATATCTATGCTACTCGGGAGCAATAGATCAGTGTTACTATACTAGCCATTGGCCATTAACATTTACAACACGATGTTCAGGATTCCTGGCTTGTAAAAATAAAGTGCGTTTTATAGACACCTACACAATAAGTTTTAAGAAGATTTTTTATTTCAATGAGCTGACGTTTAGCTTGGTGATATTGGGATTTGTGTTAAAGACCCAGATTCATTAGTTTACTTCATTATCACTACATAGTATAAAACAAAGTCGCTTTCTCTGTCCCTATATCCCTATGTATGCTTAAATCCTTAAAACTACGCAACGGATTTTGATGCGGTTTTTTTTTTATAGAAAGAGTGATTCAAGATTGAATGTTTATATGCATAATACAAGCATAATCTCTTAGGGATAACCCACAATAACCATGCGAAGCCGGGGCGGGTCGCTAGTTATTATATATTATTGCTCTCGAGTGTAGTGTTACTATACCTAGGTAGATTAACATGATTGTGGTAGGCAATACAAAAAATGGTACCTATGAGCGTCCATCTAGCTAGAGGTCGTGATAACTTCTAGGTGGGTACTTTAGTCCGCTCCGCATTATGCAACATGCACTGAAATAAATTTCGAAGCAGGTCAGAGCTCTTTTATTTATAGTCAAATTAAAGATAAAGATGATGATAATATACCTAGCGATATAAAAATCGAGCATCTCTTCTAAGAATGACTACACAATAATATTTTCCACGCCAAAGCTACAGAAGCTCAACGAACTGTGAGTACATCGGCGATAATGTGAACATTATACACGGTGCCTCTCCATCCCGCATAATATCTTGCATAGACATACATTGTATGAAGACTATGGAGATAAGTATGCGGTGGCAAAAACTTAGCCAACTTGCATCTTTTGGGCATCCATCCTGTACAGTCACGCGCAAATAGTATTATCATCATTTACAATTTCACTTGTTTCATAATTTAATATTGCGTCATTAGATACAAAGTTGCAAGCCGTTGCAACAGTTAAAATTTTATTTTATAGGGTACCTTGAAATTTCCAAAACACTTGTAGTAAGAACACACGGAAACAAATCAAGCTACACAAAGCCAAAGAAAAATGACGCTTATTACAAGGACTTAAAATCGAGCCTGATGTGTACCTTTAAGAAGCAACGCAAAGGCTCAGTATAGGCATTTCAATCGCGATCGTTGAAACGCTTAAAGAGCCTATAATTCAGAACTTCGGGTTAGATTAATTTGTATCAAGAGCACTTTCGACCTCCACTGTCTCACTTATAATAATTCCAGTGACCAAGGGCTATCAAGTTTCGGGTCGAGTAGGTACCTATACTGACAATTTGCTAATGTTGCTGAATTAATGACCAATAGGAGCCACTTGCAAACTAGCGCGAACATAGCAAGCTTGCGGGCATGTGTGTGTAGGTAAGTATAAGTACCTATGTAATATTAGGTACGTACTATGTGCTGCATAATTTTAGTTACGCTAGAGTAATTTTGTTTGATATTCTATGTCAATAGAACCCTGAGTTATAAAATTAGGGCTCATTCGACGTCGGCCAAAGACCTTTCTAGTGCAACCGTGCGTAACCAAGGGCCGCTTTGCAGTTTGATTGACAGCTGCCCTTGCCCAATGGCGAGAGCGAGCTCTGACGAGGCCCGTCAATCAAACTAACCCCACCACAGTATCTCGCGACAAAACGATACAATATAGCCCTTATTGTCATAACAACAAGATTCGCGACACGGCGAACACACGAGCCCTGCGGCCATCACGCGAACGCGATCGCCCCATTATTCGCCGCCCTTTTGTAATTTGAATTTCGAATTCCAATTCGTATTTTGTGGTAAAATAAAAAGAACTCTGTTTCGACACAATGGCGTCAAGGGCGGTGCTCTGACATGCGATCAAGTTATTACATTAAAGGAAAGCGCACCCGCGAGCCCGCCTCGGCTACGTTATTGAAGGCTTCCAGGAATTCTATAACGTTAATTTGAAACGTGCTGTTCATATTTTATAGGACACGCTTTAAAATTGCCCCTTTACTTGGTATTTTTAAGTGGGAAATCTAGATTGAACTAACCACCAGCATGCACTTACTTAAATAATATTTTTTGTTGCAGAAAATGGACTTCCAAGAAGACTTCGAACTGCCTACACGAACACTCAATTATTGGAATTGGAAAAAGAATTTCATTTCAACAAATATCTCTGTAGGCCTAGGAGGATCGAAATTGCTGCTTCGCTGGACCTCACGGAAAGACAGGTACCTACCTACCTGCAAAAAAGACATAAATTCACCCACTATGCATATAATATAAAAATAAATAATATAAACATGACTAAATGACGGTACTATTTCAGGTAAAAGTCTGGTTCCAAAACAGAAGAATGAAACACAAAAGGCAAACGCTGACAAAAAGCGAAGACGGCGATGATAAAGACTCTACTACTTCAGAAGGTGGAAAAAGTTCTAAAACAGGTCTTGATAAATTTTTGGATGATGACGGTCCCTTGTCTGGTAAGAAAAGCTGTCAAGGCTGTGAACTACCCCCTGGAGCTCTATGCTCACCAGCGGAAGATCTCCCAGAGCTAGCGTCTCGCACTCGCAACAACAACACTCCAAGCGCAACAAACAACAACAGCTTCGGCAGCGACGGGGCTTCAAGTGTAGCCTCTTCATCTTCACTGGACAAACTAGCCGAGGACGACTCTCGAGATGGGCATCTATCTGCCAACGTCACGCCAGCGCCTAGAAACCTCGCCAAACGCATCAAACAGGAGTCCCGGAAGCGCTCACCGTCACTCGACGCCAGTGGTTGTAAGATTTCCCCATCGTCTTCTAAAGATGGTATCGGTACCCTCGGACTCCCAGATGGCGCTAAGTTCTCATCTGTGAGTCTCACACCATCGTCTACTCCTGGAACTCCGTCTAGCATGCATCCGAGTCCACTTGGACACTATCCTCGTCCGTCTCCGCCGAACGCCCCGCCTGGTCCGCCGCACCCACAAGCCGTGCCTAACGCTATGCCCCCATACGTCATCAGAGGCAATGCACCTCCTGGACAGTTTGTTCCGCACCCTGACTTCCGCATGGATTCGAAGCAATTTGTCGGAAAACTAGCGCATTACCCGCAGGCCAACAGGACCTATGATGGCTATGCCGCGCAGAGCGAGCAGCACGCCTACACGCGTGGTCAGAGACAGGAAAGCTCAACTTCCACAAGAGCGACCAATGGAGTTGGGTCTAGACAGGCTTATCCGCATGAAATGTATCAGAATTACGGATACCCAGCTGGGTATGGGAAAGACCAAGCCGGGTATGGGAAAGACCAAGCCGGGTACGGCCATCCGGGCTACGAGCAAGCGCAAGGTTACAGTGGCGAACACATGGGATACCCGAACAGCCATTACGGATATCATTATCACGAGGGCGGTCAGCATGAGCACGCCAACTATTACGGGACGGATGGTCAGAAAGCTGGACATGGGGAGTACGCTAAAAATACGTATTATGATGCGAGTGCTTATGCCACACAACAGGCACCAGCTGGGTATAGCGCCGGGACTACGCCCACTGCTACAGCTGGCTCGAGCAATGAAAGCTACGGTCCGGCGGCGGAGTGTGCCGATGGCTACGGTTCCTTCCAGCAGTTTTACGAGGCAACCCATGCTGCCCCCGTAGGCGACAACTCCAATTCCTCCTCAGACTTTCATTTCCTGAGCAATTTGGCGAATGACTTCGCTCCGGAATACTACACCATTTGAGATAAGGACTTCGCCGAGCAGGCGAGTAATCTGTTTGTGTAGACGTCTAGTGCCGCCGAAATGTGACCGGTGATGTTCGCAGATACGGCTGTACGACGTTTGAACTGGACTGAACTTCTCTCTCTCGTTGCTAGGCGAGTGTTAACTGTTAATTCCTCATGTAAAACGCCATGTTTTTCATATAACTGCCTATGTCAGATGCTCAAGGTGAAGCAAAACACGAAGAGTTTAAAAACTCTTTGGTTGAAAACCTTACATTTGAGATCGCTGCAGTGCTGTGAACAGGCCTGAAATTAGGATCATGTATCATAATGACATACTCGTACATAGAAATAAATCTTTAACTATAACTCATAAGTGTAAATATTTGAACTTAGGTCGCATTAATTTACAATGGTAATATATTTTTATCGACATTAATAAATTATAGGTGCTGTATGGTTATTGTGTAGTACTTACCTTACCACCTACCTTTAAAATTTACTGTTATTATCTACAGACCACTTGAAAGAATACTGGAATAAATTTATTCTAATGGAATAAGAATTTTGTCATGGCAAATTAACTATACCTACCTAAAAATGATTATTCGAAAAAAAATTATAGCTTGTTAATGCAATTATAATTAAACAAAATTATGTAGTGTGAATCTATTATTTACGAGAGTATCTCTAAAATGGGCATCAATTGTAAATTTGTCATTGTAAAACTAATTACTTCTTGCATAAAAGTAAAATAATTCAAGTGTTCATGGTGAATAATGTAAAAATCAGGTTGCTTAGGGATTGTTTATATCTTAAGGAATAGTCGTTGCCTTATTTAGTTAATTGTTTTGTGACTGTAAGACATAATGTAGATATTATAACATGTAAGATAATTAATTAAGTCCAATAATGTATGTAGTTAATGCGCTATCATTTTGGCCTATTGAAAATAAATCATTTGGTGTCACAAGCATGTTTGTTTTTGATTTTACTAGTACCACATTTTATTAAAAACTTGATGACGATGAGTTAGTGGCGCCATCTTGTGAGAGGTGTTAGTATAAAATTAAACAAATTCATTATCATATTTGTATAATCCTCCTGAACAGGTTGATTTTACTTTTGTGAAAAATATTAATAAAAACAAATTAGGGTTGTTACTTGAATTAATAATTTACTCCAACTTTTTCAAAAACTGCTGGTTTTACCCTTCACTACAGGGATCTACATCCCAACACCAGCCGAAGTATACTAACACACATTTGAAATGTCATACAAGTAAGATGTGAGAAGTTAAAATATTTATTTTTATAAACTTACTATTACTTTAGCCCTTATTCAGAGAGCACCTCTAGATAAAATGGCTGCAAGTCTGTTGCCATATCTCTCTATGGACTTAATGGTGAAAAGAATAAAGAGCCTCTAAAATACTCTAAATGATGTCAGGGAATAGGAATCTTAAATGTAGTTTTTTTCTTAAAATGCAAAGAAAACTACTTTTATTAACCGGTTTTTTTAGATTCGAAAGTTTAAAATGTTAGCAGCATTTAATTATTATAATATACATAAGGCATAACATACTTAAGGCATTATTATTTGAATATTCTATGATAATATTGAAATAGAGATACATATTGTTATTAAAATTAAAGTTATATTGCCATAATAAAAGCAAAGTTCTTGAATTTCTTAATTCAAAACAGAAAAGCATAAATTAGTTTTTATCTCTCAGCAAGACAAAATCTGCAATAATTATCTAAAAAAAGCTAGAAGTCATTGTGATGTTATGAAGATGTAGTGGCTGACTTTTGTGCCTGGATTTTCATTCCGAGGAGTTGGCAGATGGTATCTTGGATGTTGGCTTTTTCTCTACCAATATTTTGGATCTTCTCCATCTGCTCTGTGATAAACTTGACCCTCCTCTTGAAGTAATCTTTTCCACTTTCAATATCCTGCAAAAAAAATATATTGTTATTAGGTAAGCCCCATCATAATGGGACCTCATGATAATCTTCCATGCATGTTGTTAGAGGAGACTAAGGGCCGGTTTCACCATGCTCTGTTAGTTACTAATCAAGGATTAACAGGCCGTTAAATCTAACCTTAGCTGTCAAACGCGTACATTTTGACATATTTAATGGCCCTTTAATCCTTTGTTAATCTAACAGAGCATGGTGAAACCGGCCCTTAACGGCCCTTTAATCCTTTGTTAATCTAACAGAGCATAGTGATACCGGCCCTAAGGGAATGCACCAGTACACAACAAAGTTTCTACCACACTCTTATGTTGAATTTAGGTTTGAGTGGTCTAGTGTAACCTTACAATCAAGGGAGGTCCCGGGCTTGAATCCAGTCATGTAAATATGGAGTTTTCTAATTTAAAAATATGTGTTTGAAGGAAAACATTGTGATAAAACCCATGGCATAGTCAGCTCCGCACATATTGACCATGCCTTTGTCGTGGATAAAGCTGGGAGTACAGTATCTATACTGGACACGCTTATTCCACCTATAATGTTGTCACAGGCAACTTGTCAGCATCCCGTAAATAGGGGAATAAATGAAAGGTGCCTCTGCCACTGTATTTAAACCTAGAATAACAAAAGACCGGTTTACTTTACTTTTTATTACCTTTTGAGCATAATATCCAGTGCCAACATCAATCAAAACGTGATCAATGTCTGTAATAGTTCCGGGAACATACATAGACCCTGTCAGTGGTACTAAAATTGTTTCGCCTTTAACATCCGGCGTGATCTTTTCGAGACTCTGTCCTGATTCATGGAATTTATTCTGAGCCATCTTCAGTGTTTGTAAAGATTCTTGAATTACGTTTATCTCCTGAAATATGAAAAGTTTCAGTTAGGTTCCTAATTACCTACAATTTATTCTAAAATAATCTAATTTTATGTCTTAGTCTGGTACCTGGTCCAATTGTTGCTTCAGTTGGGCCAACTGGGGGACAGCTAGCTTGGATAAATCAATCTGCTGCATCCCCGGAGCTGGAGCTGAAGACACTGACGCCATAGTAAGAAAACTCGATGTAAGTACCGTCGGGAATTAAACAGATCACAGGATCTTTATCTAAATTCGAAAAAATAACATTCAAAATTACTACGGCTCGGCTTTAAATGAAGCAAATCAAGTAGTGCAGTGCAAGGAAGGAAAAGAGCCTTTTTTTTCTTCAGCTTCTTCAAATTCTAACCTCAATTTGTCAAAAATATTAAGATTTGTGAAATGTCAGTGTCACTATTGAGCACAGATCACTTACACGCACGTCCGTACCTTACACTCTTCAGTACTACTATAAACAAAGATTCGATTATTGAAAAATGCTTGTTTTTGTGATCGGAATGAATGAACGAATTGTGATAATTAAAAAAAATCGACTAAATACTATTTCGATTAATAATTACGAATTAATCTATCGTGACAACCCTTTGACAACCCCTATCAATCAGCCACAAATAAAAAAAGAAGAGATTATTGCGATTACATTTCCCTCAAGTTTCCCTCGGAAGCTTAGTCTAAGCTCGGAAGTATGGAAGTATCTCTCAAAGATTTCGTTCTTTTTATTCTTAGATCAAGAATACAATAGTATTATATATCTATGGCTGCAACCCACCGCCGCCGCTACTTTGTTAGGTGGTCGACGACGGGTGCCAATAATGTACAACCATGGATTGTATAGCCGTAAAAAACACGGCCCGGAATTGATGTACAATTTGTTCGCGAATTCCATGGCTGTGTAATCCAAGGGCGTACATTCCAAGCCGTACAAATTCAGCACACCTTTGGAAAACACAACCCGCTTTGTTTACACTCGTCAATTACTTACTCACTCACTTGTTGATCCGACTCGGATTGGTTAGGTTATGTTTAAACATATAAACTACGTACGAGGCGAGCGAGCAAAGCGAGCGTGCCGCGGCAGCGGTCGCCGAAGTGCCAGAATTAAATTTTTTTCTTACACTAATCTCTGAATAATTCTCTTATTTTATTTATTTTTACATAATTTTTAATCTAGAGATGTAAATAGGTAGGTAATTAGTATTGTCCCTCAATAATACAGGTATCGATTTTGTGCAATACTTTCTTATATCTTTTATTTTTATAGGTACGTTCTAATTTCAATTTTACTTGTAGATTTTTATTTATTTTATTATTTATTGTTTTGAATTTTATTAATGTTGATTGTGTAATTATTTGTTTACTACTACATGCTACTACAAAGTTTTTATTATAAAGATCTCAATAATTTAATATTTGTTAATAGTTTTAACTTAGCTCGTGTAACGCATTCGACGCGGTCCGTAATGTTATACAGTTATTAATAAATTGAATTTGAATTTGTATTTGAATCTGTTCTAATTGCCTAATTGAGGATGGGATAGTGCAATATTTACTGGGTATCGCATCTAAACAGAGCATAGGCTTTCGACCAATCAGAGCAATGGTCACAAAATCCATGGTCGTGTAATCCTGGCTGTACAATCCCGACTGTGCCGGAAAGTACAGCCTGGAAAACACGGCCTGGATTTCATGTACATTTTGTACATGAATTCCTGGCTGCGTTTTCTTGGCCGTGCTTTCCTGGTTGTACATTCTCGGGCTGTGTAATACATGGTCGTACATTAACCGGACCCGTCGACGACAATAAATGATCGACATTCGATTCGACATTTTCTTTTTTGTTTTCATTCTAGTCGAACAAGTAGTGTTCCATGGGATCGGACTGATTTATTTCAGTAATTTGATTGGATTCATAATAGTCTAAACATTGTTGGATGTCGATGCCTGCCTGGCTGAGACACCGAGATTTTATTAGGTTAGGTTACGTTACCGACAAATTTATTTTGTTTGCAGTGTTAGACAAACTAAGTAAACATAAGTTTGTATTGTCAACTCAAGGAGGATTTGCCGTGTTGGAATTTCATAATTACCAAGTTACTACCAACTAATTTCAAGCAGGATGTCGGTCGCTAAAATTGATACCATTGAAAGTTTTGCCCAGTTTATAAAGTAAGTATTTGGTTTTTCTTATTTTCTAGATGTTCAATGCTAAATGTATTAATAAAGTAATTGGAGCTCTGCTTATTCATTTGCTAAGAAAATTATCAGATGGTCTATACATAGGGGACGAAAAATTGTTTCTGTAAGGAAATATAATGTTAACTGCGTGACAATTTTAGATATAGATTTGAACTAATGACCTCTACAATGTTTACAGTCTTCAATAAATAAATAGGTACCTACCTAAGTCATTTTCAAGTTCAAGATAAACTTTGTTATGATAAAACCTGTTACATACTTTTTTCCCTCCTTGGTTTCAGCTGAAAATCAGCGTTGAGTGATAATACACCCAACATTTATGCTGAGCTGAAAACCTTTTTAGTATAGTAACCTATTACTGTTGTCCCTTGAGCCGCTCAAAATTTTGTCCTCAATGTTAGGCTTGTTCAGGCTTGTGTTTTTTGTACTATGCTAAATAAAATATTATTCTATTCTACATACTGCATTTCATACATAAGTACAATTTTTACTTCAATTTCAGAACACCTTCATTAGCCGTAGTGCATTTCGCCGCTGAATGGGCTGAACAATGCAAACAAGTAACTGAAGTGCTTCAAGAGCTGCTAAAGCTTCCAGAAATACAATCAAGTGGCAGCAAGTTTGCTGTGTGTGATGCTGAAAGTCTCTCTGAAATCTCACTGCATTATAAGGTAAATTGTATAAATAAAACAGCTTCTGGGCATTTCTCCACTTCTACATTCTTTGCTCAGTTGGTAGTAGCTCTGCCTTCTGTGCCGTAGGCCGTGGGTTTGATCCCCACCGAGAACAAACATTTGTGTGATGAACATAGATGTTTGTTCTCTGTCTGGGTGTTATTATATACTATAAGTAGGTATGTAGTTATATAAAAAAAATATCAGCTATCTGGTTCTTATATTACTGGTACTGATAGTGCTGAATGGAAAGTCCACCAATATTTATTATTATTACATATTATTATTGTGTTAATATGAAATTACTTCACTATGTAAATTATGAATTTAAATATTTTCAGATTGATTCCGTTCCTACTGTAGTTCTATTTAAAAGTGGGTCCCAAGTAGATAGAGTGGATGGTGCTGATGCTGCGCAAATAAGTTCAAAAGTCAAAATCTTAAGTCTTGGAAAGAGCAACCCCGTTCAAGCATCCCCTATCAAGCTGGAGGATAGACTAAAAGCACTCATCAACAGACACAATGTAATGATTTTCATGAAGGGTGATAGAAACACACCCAGATGCGGATTCAGCAGAACTTTAATTCAAATTATAAATGACACAGGGTAAGTTTTTTATCCACTCAACTGTGAGGCGGATTTTTGCAAAATGGCGTTGACTGTGAGGCCCGTTATGGCCTCCCCTCACAGTTAGGGCTTTGCGAGTTCAGCATTCTATTAAAACTGCGTTTTCTATTGTTTTTAAGCAGTTTAACTACCTAATTTAGGTACACACTGATTAAGAAATAATTTTATTGCCATTTCATGTACTTTAAATGGTACATACAAGAGAAAATAAAGTATAGTATTGCAATTGTAACTTGAACCACCTAATTTGTGGCACCAGCACCAGCACCGATTCATAGCTGTTTTTATCACACAAAAAGTACTGGAAACACAGCCAGGAGTATTAAAATCAAGAATACTTATATTTTTCTTGGTTTTTCACAGCACGTTCTAGCAATTACTCATTAATTTTTACGTTGACAATCAAAACAAATACGACCTTTGGCAAGTGTCAGGAAGTGAAGTTCGATTAGGGATTGCGCGGAATTTTTGTATGACGCAACACGTGGACGAGTGCTAGATACCCATCTTGCTCTAACAAGAACGCATTTCAATAGGTTAAAACAAGATAGAAACATAAATTAACGTGAATATCGGCGTAAACTGGGTGCCAGCTGAGCGGCCCGATATGGGCTTGTTCACAATCATCGCACATTTGACAGAAGCCCAGAAAGGGCTTCTCCACAATTGAGTGGATATATTTGGTTAGTTAGCTCTTTGAGAATAAAGTACTGCACATAGAGATGCCAGTGCACCTAGACCTGAAACTATAGACCTTTATGGCCTTACTACAAAAAATCTGTCAAACGATAAACTATGCCTAAACTATTGCAATCTCTTACCAATACATAATGGCAAACAGAGACAGCGCAAATTTTAAGCATTAAGTATATAAATTTAAACACCATTTTGTAGTAAGTGGGTTAGTTTCTAAGTCTAGTTCATATTACAAAAAGTCACTGGTGTGTCTATATTGCAGTGTTGGAATTGTCATTAAGTATGATTATTTTTTTTGAGTATGGATTGGTTTGTTCGAAGCCAGTTGTTGAGCTTGTTTTAAAGGCATTTTTATACAAAGGTTTAACCAAATTTGGCATGATTTCAGGGTACCATACGATACTTTCGACATTCTTACCGATGAAGAGGTCCGTCAAGGATTAAAAGAATACTCAGACTGGCCAACCTACCCCCAGCTTTATGTCAAAGGAGAATTGCTTGGTGGGCTAGACATAATCAAGGAATTAGTAGCTAGTGGGGAGCTAGATGCATCTCTAAAGGCTTAAATTATTGACAGAATATTGTAGGCATGGTTTTGTATTAATTTATTGCAATAAAGGTTTTTGTTTGAAATAAGTACTTCAATTTAAATCTACCTACGCTCATCGTAGATCTTTTAGTTTTATTTTGTGTTGTTTTATATTTTCCGGGGTGGGAATGTGGTTGAGTATGGTTAGTTAATAATATATTTAAAATGAAACCGGCCAAGTGCGAGTCTGACTCGCGCACGAAGGGTTCCGTACCATTATCTATAAAAACGGCAAAAAAATCACGTTTTTTGTCTGGGACTCTTCTTAAATATTTATTTAATTTTTTTTACTCAATATATTTATTGCTTACACATGGCTTAGGTTAGGTACAAACATAGTTGTTGGGTGTTAGTAAGTATCACATGGACCCTGCATAGGGTATGGCAACATGGAGGCAGGCCGAGGTTTTCAATTTACATATACAGTCATGTAGGTATTGGGTATTTATGTCAAATTTTGTTTAATAAGGATTTAATTTATAATGAGAAATTGAAAATATTAAGGTCAAATTGTGATAAAGTCAAGTATTAAAATGAAAAATGTCAAAGTTAAGGCAAGTTTAAATAATATGTTATAATAAATTTAAAATAAGTTACATTAATTATTTTTAATGTCAATGGTTTATTTCATTATTCTAAATATTCATTTATGCTGTGCTTTTTTAATATTTTTTGTTATAGCGGCAACAGAAATACATCATCAGTGAAAATTTTAACTGTCTAACTATCACGGTTCTTAATTACCAAGTTACTACCATGAGATAGACGCCTGGTGACAGACGGACAGATACTTACTTACTTGGTACTTGGTGAGCGGACTGGTTTCCGCAAGTAGGCCGCTGGTGGGCCCTTTTTGCGTGACGGGTGGTGGTTGCTAGTTCAGCCACCCGATGTCCTCTAGGAAGGCCAGCAGCTCGCTTATGCTGGTGCAGGCTTCCCTAGGTTACAGACGGAGACGTAGACGGACAGATAGCGGATTCTTAGTAATAGGATCCCGTTTTACCCTTTGGGTACGGAACTCTAAAAATGATTTCTAGTTTTTCAATAGATTCCTAGATGGCGTTGTAGAACAGGAAGCTAAGGTTTGATTGCTCGAAGAAACATTCTAAAATAAATTTGACGTTAGGCTGAAACTAGTTTCCCTTTGTTCCTGCTAGCATAGCAAACGCCCAGCCCGCCCAGCGTTAGCGATGCTCTAACTTTCGTTCGATTGATCTAGCACAGACATCTATTTCCTGCATATATCCTACCATCATTTGTTTCTGGTTGTACACACGGACTCTCACTACCGCCATCTAGGAATTTTTTTTTTGATTATGCGAGGTAGCAAAGTTTTGAAAATGTTCAGTAGGCCAAAGTAAAATGAAATCGACTAATCAAAAAAAAATCGACTAAGTAGTCTCGAGCTTTAGTTAGTTTTATACTCTGTGATGGTACAGCACAGCCACAGAGTAGAAGGATGTTATTGTTAGCGAGCACAGCACAACAACAGCTGATGATGACACCAACATCATCGTTGACGTGTGTGAGTGAATTGAATATAATATTTATTTTTTCGGTCCTATACACGGTTCCCAACTTAGGGATTTTGTCCCTAAATTTAGGGACTACAAGTGTTAAAAGGGACATTTTTAGGGACTAGAATATTTTGGGGATTTTTTTAGGGATTTCCAACAAAACTTGCAAAATCGAAAACAAAGCATGTATTTTCAGTTTTGTGCGTAGAAAAGAAAGCACGATATTAGCTTTAGCATTATTGACGCTGCCTGTTTCCAAAGCCTCTGTCGAGCGTGCCTTTTCTATTTAGGGGACAATAAGGGACAGTCAAAAATAAACTGAGGAACAGAGTATCCCTTAAAATGGTCGTTTATGGATCGTGTGTAAAATTTGATCCCACTGTGGACATTATCAAAAACTTCAACGTACGTTTATGTATGACTTCAAAAATGAGACGTCAAACGAAAACGAAGAATAGGATGATGATGCGGTTCTGGAAATATCTAACAACTTTACATGATGATATGTAACGTTTTGTTATGAGCTACGAAATAATGTAGGTAGGTAAAATAAGTATGTAGGTACATATAAAATTCTATTTAGGGATTTTTAGGGAAATTTAGAAAAAAACTTGGGGAAAATTGTTGATAAAGGATGGTAGCACTGGTCCTATAGTCCTATGGATGGATTGGAAAGTAACAGAAACTGTTTTGTTTGTCTTCATTTTAAAATATTTCAAGACTTTCTAAACTCTAATTGCCATGGAGGATGAGAAACTGACTTCATATCAACCCAGTAAGTATTTATTTACAATTATAAATTCGTTTAAATGTGTGTCAACCGAGTTAGTACAAACGTTCCGCTAAGCTACGTTTATCAAAATATAATAACAGCTACGTATTTCAGAAATGATAAACAAAGTGAGAACTGCAGGAGATGGAATGGAATCTGATGAAAATGTAGTAGAAAGCAAGAAACCCGCGGGAAAGGAAGCCAAGAGGAAAGATTCACTTCTACCAGGAAGACTGATCCAAGTATTTCCCTCTACTTTCCTGAGAAATGAGAAGAGGAAGTCCATTAATGCTAAAACACCGAAGTTCGTACCCTATGAGCCTTATACTGCAGCTGTTAAACCAATGACTCCTAAAGTAGCAGCTAAAGGTGTCAGAAAGTCCAAAAACAACATGGACATCAATACTTTGATCACTCAGATGTCTCAAATGAATACAGATCTCAATGAGTTTAAGCCCAGAGCAAAATTGAATTCTTCTAGTGACAAATCAGTAATTGAAGCTGAGAAAAGCAGCTCGGAAAATGTCGAGTTGCAGAATAAGGTTGCAGACTTGTCTAAAGAGAATGAATCTTTGAAAGACCAGCTGAAACAACAAGTGCAGGTATTTAGTTATGGCTTTGATCTCTAAATACAACTTGCTTCATACAAGTCAAGTCAGTACAAGTCTTACGACCGGTTTCCAAAAGCTTTATCAAACCTAATCAGATGTCAAATTACTTACTATTTCAGTTAAATTTGACGTAATAGCTGAAATAGCAAGTGATTTGACATCTGATTAGGTTTGATCAAACTTTCAGAAACCGGCCATTAGTTATTATTGTAGACATTGACACTATTTAAAACTAATAAAATATATTACATAGTCTAATCCTACTAATTATGTAGGTATAGGATAGTAAACATAAAAGTTGCATGAAAGTTTGTGGTTTGGGTTAACCCTATATTGTTTCCTAATATATTATGATTATCCTTAGTCCACCAATTGATTGGAGTTTTTTTAAATTATTTATTTATATATTGTCGTTTTGAAATTGATATGCAATATAAGTTCTATAAAAAAAATACAAAATCATTTATTTCCATAAAAAAATGTGTGTACACTATAAAATAGCAGACTCTGTCTCCTGTTTTAGTTTAAAAGCTGTATATTATATAACTTATCGTCTTTGATAGCCAAACTTTCTAATTTTAACTCTTTTTTTTTCTAAGATTTATGTAATTATTTTATGTTTTTAGTATTTTCATAAATTATGAACATTTTTTTGCTATAAAGGTCAACAAGGAGTTGAAAACAATGCTTGTCGCGTCAATGGGTGAAGATCTAGAAGTTCAAGTACAATCACTCAATGAAGATAAGAAGCACTTAGCAGATGCATTGCTGAGCTCCGCCCAACACTTATCTACACATCAGGTATTGAGGCGACTGTGTTTAATAACATAAAGTCAAAAGGTATTTCTTCAGTTGAATCACAAGGATCACTTTGAAACGTCTTAAAACTAGGCATATCTAGTTGCCAGTTCTACACAACAAGCCTAGAAGAATAGGCAACAAAATTACGGCTTGCTGGTTCCTACCATTCTTTTCTATGATCCATATTCAGGTTTCAGATGGAAGTTGATAACTGAACACTACTTGGGTTTTTTAAAATATGTATTAATTTTTTCAAGGCCTTTTTTTTAAACAGCTGTATAAATAAAAGGCCTTGAAAATGTTCCTTAGCTGCCGTGTTATCATTATGTTTACATATTAAAGGATTATTAATCAGATTGGCTGACAAAATCATAATAATTAGTGATCATTATCTCTAAATATTATAATTATTTTAAAAAGAAAAGATAATTTATTTAAATAATTGATCGAGTGAGCGAAGCGAACGAAGATTCTAGTTTCAACTTGGGCGATTTGGCATTTTATGTATGTATATATGTATGTATGTATGTATGTATGTATGTATGTTTGTCTGGCCATAACTTTCGAACCGTTGATCCGATCTGCATGAAATTTGATAAGACGACAGCTTGTACTTGAGAAATTTACTGGTAAGTATATGAGTAAAATCGGATGAAGGGTTTTTAAGATATAGGGTTTTTTAAGGGGGCAAAAATAAAAAAAGTGACTTAAAAAAATCAAGTTACATGTCATACGGAAGGGCTTTGTATGGACATTCCAAAACAATTTTTACTTTTTTTCTGAGACGCTCGGTTTTTGAGATACAACAAAAAAGTTAAATTAAGATAACCAGCGACCCAAGAGCTCCCATCTCTAAGAGTTTCGTTGGCATCAAGGTTTTTCTACTGGTCGGCCAGTTACTTAGCTTTTTCTTATTTTTTTTTCTTGAAATAAATTAAGGAGGTACTCAGTTCTCATAAAATGGTGAAAACGACCAGGTCTGATGATGGAGCCAAGGTCTGTTCAACGGAACTCTTCAATAAATAGGCCAATAGAGTTGAAACTTGGTTACCGTACCAAGTTAGTAGGCGGTAGTCAGAAAAAAGTCCAAACATAATGTTTGGACTTGCCTTTGACTACCACCTACTCAAAGTTTTGGTGCGTTCGTCGGGTCGCATCACGAGATCTCAGTTCGGGGCGAACTACTAGTATAAATAATGATAACTTATTTTTGACCCTATTTTCAGGAGCAAACTGAATGGTTAGCAGGGCAGTGTGAAGTTTGGAGAAGCAAATTCCTAGCTAGCAGGTAGGTACTTTTACTTTGAGCTACAGAATTGATTACAAAAAAGACAACAAGTGGTTTAATAAAAAAAATCTAATGCTAGTAGAGCTCTTGCCTCTTTGTGAAGGGCATTGTCTGGGGGAGTACTACCACCATGCCTATTTCTACCGCCAAACAGTGTTTCGGTTTGAAGGGTCTGGTGCAATTTTCGTATTTTATGCCTCTAGTTACTGGATGCAGGGCACCGTAGGGCACGTTCCTATCGTGTGTGACTAGCTAGGCAATGATTTAATGTAGATGATGTTTATCACAGCATCAGGTGGGCCATATGCTTGTTTCGTCAGCTCATCGCTGATGATAATATTGATAAGTAACTCTCTGTGTAGATAAATCACATAAGAGCTCTGAACTATGCTGCAATGGTTTTGCTCAGACGATAATTTAATTACCTTATTTCACATTATTCTTTCAGTTTGATGGTTGAAGAACTGGCAGAATGCAAAAATCTACTCAACACCAAAGCTGAGAACCTACACCAAGCCATCAAACAGTTACTGGACGAAAGATGCAGGGTCAGGGACATGCTACTTTGCACTTACAAAAACCTATACAGCTTACATGAGAAATGGTTAGAGGATATTGCCATCTCGGAGTATGGGAGTAAGGTCTACAATCGACCGATAGGAAACCTGAACTTCAATGCAACCACGCCTCACTCGACTAATATTATAGACTTGGCGACTGTGAATGTTAAGTTATCGGATAATATCAGCAGTTCGGTGGAGAAGCAAGATATAAGTCATGTGAACAGCTTGCCGACTTTTACTGATGGAGAGAAAAACGCTGAAAATGTAAGTTACCTTTTACCACTTATTTTTTTTTAATTTATTTTAGGGCATGCTAAAGAGACCATACAATCGCTGAATTACGCAATGATAAAAAACTATGACCTAGACGTTATCCTCATTTTTTTATGCTAATGCTGATGGAACAAACAGATGGCCCTCCTGATGTTAAGTGGTAACCATCGCCTATAACAGAGCATTGCCTCGCAAGTCCTGAACGTAGGGTCCTATATGTACATTATGCGCTACTATGCACTGCCCTGCATCTTTAATGAGATGAGGCATAAGAACTATCAACTTTAGGCATAAGAATGTTATAGCCTTATGTGCTTGTAATTTCACGATCACACCCTTTATCATTCATTATCATTACACCATCAGGTGGGCCAGCAAGTAGCTAGGATTAAAAAAACCTTACTAAACTGAAACAGCTTCACGACTTTGATCCCCAGGCACGGTAGATATCCCCTCAGATCTTTTAGTACCAAGTACTAAATCCAGATTCTTTTGAGGACGTTTAAGGGGGGTAGTCAGAGGTAAGTCCAAACATTACATTTGGCACATACAAACATTTTGCAGTAGTTGGTATTCCACACGTGACAGGTTGCAAGCCCATCGCCGCTGATAGAATACTAACTTACTAAGAGCTGATTTCACCATGCTCTGTTAGTTACTAATCAAGGATTAACAGGCAGTTAAATCTAATCTTAGATGTCAGATGCGTACATTTTTACATATATAACGGGCCTTTAATCCTTTGCTAATCTAACAGAGCATTGTGAAACTAAGGGCCGGTTTCACCATGTTCTGTTAGTTACTAATCAAGGATTAAAAGACCGTTAAATCTAACCTTAGCTGTCAAACGCGTACATTTTGACATATTTAACGGCCCTTTAATCCTTTGTTAATCTAACACATGGTGAAACCGGCCTTAACGAAAAAACATTATTATGTGATTGTTGATTAATGTTATGTTCTTCAGGTGATGGCTACACCAGTGAACGTGAACCGACTGAACGAAGGTCCCGTGAACGCGTTGGTCCATCACGCGTACAACAATAGTAACAGCAATGTCCGTCCCATCGCATCCTGCGTCCATTGCAATGGGAAAGTACAGTTATTGTAACAAACAATACAATATACCTACCATACGGCTACCTTTAGTACTGATTTCACCATGCTCTGTTAGTTACTAATCAAGGATTAACGGGCCGTTAAATCTAACCTTAGATGTCAAACGCGTACATTTTGTCACATTTAACGGCCCTTTTAATCCTTTGTTAATCTAACAGAGCATGGTGAAATTAGCTCTTAAGGAGGAGAAAATATGTTAAATATTTTTTTAACTATTGTTAAATATTTTTTTTTAAGAAAAGTGTACGACTCACTGGAATTTTTCCGTATTGCGAGCCAGCAGTGCAAGTACGGAACTCATTTCGCTAAATTAATCGATCGTCAAATTCGTGATATTTTGACGAATTGTGCGAGTTCGCTCGGGATCGCTATCTTTCAATTTTCGCGATAATTGTAAAATGGCAACTCGGAAACTTTACTTGCGCTGCTGGGTTTTGTATACACACGAGGGTTCTCGGCATGCCCGATTGATTACTCGATAATAATTCGTTAGGGCGAGCTCTACACCAACATAGCATTTTTATTGTATTTACTCTTGTGGTTGTAAAAGATAATCAATGAATGCGCGAAAACTAGAAATTTTTCTACTCAAATGTTTGCTTTATAGTTTTCGTACTTATGCAAACTTTTGAGTAGGAAAACTTGTATCGATCAAAATTATTTTTTTACTTAACTGTGTGCAATGTGATTGCACACAAAATGGTTCATTGCGATTTTTAGCGAGCGAGAGGTGCATTAGCTCTTGTCTTCGTCTTAAAAAAAGACAGTTCTGAAGTTGTGTTTGTGTGAATGCTTTGTTATAAAAAGGCGTTGCAGATATTACTACTATCAACAATGATGTAGTCAGCATCAAAAGTAGATTACATTTTCCGAATTTTCAAATGAATGAATGAAATATATTCAAAGTTTCGAACAATTTCAAAACGAATCATATTTAATTAATCATATCATAATATTTTTAAGTATACTTTTATGTTATTAGCAGGGGTCGGAATAGGTAGTTTTTAAGTACCAAATGACGTCGAATACGCTACTACGAAATCTAAATATGGATATGCATTTTTTAATACCGTGTCGGAAATGATTCGGGTTCAAAATCAAATGTGATAAAAACTGACGTTTCCGATTGGAAACCTTTCCGAATGTTTTAAAATAGCCCTGCTGTACGTGTAACGTGTAACGCTACGCTTTGTGTTTAACATAGGAAAAAAAGAGTTTTAGAAGACAATAATATCAATCTTAACATCAGTTGGGCCATCTGCTTGTTCCATCAGCTAGTTGTATATAAAAAACCCATAAGTTTTAGAAAAAAATTTTTATTAATCCTTTTAAACCCGGATTTGGTCCGGGTTTAAAAGGCATATTATCCATGTTAAGATTGCGTAGGTAATTTTACGTCATTTGATACTTAAAAACTATCTATTCTGACACCTGGTTATTAGCCATAGTCAAATAAAAAAATTGTTTTGAAAAATGGCATTTGAAACTAAATCCGGTCATCATTTACTGTTGATGTTGACTATACCGAAAATAGGACTAAGAAAATCCTTGATGTATAAAAAACTTGGTGCATAAAAACGTGTATATAACTTACCAGGAATTCTATTTACGGTAAAATACGGAAATACTATTTTATAAGGCAAATGCAAGGAAACTATAGCACTAACAATTCCATTCCATTTTGTTTTTATTCAAGTAGATAGATAAATTCATTCGTTCTTTTAATTAAACTACGAAGAAAATAATGTAGGTTAGTAAATAAGAAAATGTTATTAATAAAATTTATTTATTGTTGGTATTTAATGTTTTATTTAAAAAGGAGTATCAAAAATATATCACATTTAGTTTCATTCTTTGTTTTTGATATGCCTTTACTATAACTACAGTTGTTGCTTATCTCATAGGTACATGATTAGTTAGAACTCTTGCAAAAAACAACAAACTAAGCAAAGCAGATAGCTGATATGATAGAAGTATACTTCGTGTATACATACTAATATAATACAACACGCAGATAGAGAACAAACATCTATGTTCATTACACAAATGTTTGTTCTCGGTGGGGATCGAACCCACTACAGCGCAGTAGGCAGAGCTACTACCAACTGAGCTGTGAAGGCATTTATTACAATAACGGAGCCATTTTGGATAAGTTTATGTATTGGCGCGATTATTTATTTTGCTGACAACCGCCAAAGTTCTCGCATCTCTCATTCTCCGAAACTTAATTGGTTGTTTGTGAGTTTTAACCGACTTCAAAAAAAGGAGGAGGAGGCAATTCAACTTTTTTATGTTTACCTATATCATCATAACTCACAATTCGTCATTTATGAACCGATTTAATAAATTCTTGCATTTCAAAACAGGTATAAGTTATTCATCCATATAAATTAAATTGCACATTTTGGTGTTTTATGTTTCCAGTATCTATTTGAAGTCAGTGTTTTTGATCTATTCCTATCTAATACCAATGGTATTTGTTTTTGTCTTAATAAATTTTCTCTTCAAGACGAAATACCATTGGTTTTTGGTATTAGATAGGAATAGATCGTTTTTTTTGTAGAAAAATTATTATTCATAACTTCATTCAGTGATTTAATATCTTCAAAAAAATTTTAATGTGCGAGCGAGTAATACTTTGACGGTCTACGCTTTTCTTCCTAACATCCCTGATTACAAAGTATCTAGCATTGTTCTCCTGGCAACTTGTCTGTTGTGGAGCTCCAGCATCTCCGTGCCAGTATAGTTATAAGCGAGGTAGTCCCGAACAGGAATGTACTTCGCGCCGCCAAACCAGTCTATCATCGCGATCTGAGCTATCTTCATCTTGGCTACGAACCAGTCGTGATCTGAAAATAATGTGAATAAGGCTCATGTTTATTCCCAGGCACGGTAAGCATCCCCTTCAGCAGAGCTATTTTGAAATATTTGGAAACGTCCGTTTTTATTTGGACTAATCTGGAAATACATTCGGAAAATAGCGGATGATTGCATCGAAGGTAGGTCCATAGGTTGTTCTATCAAGATTGTTGTATCTGATTTGGTAGGAACCATTAAATCGGCCGAGTGTTATTAAGATATTAGGTATAATGTAATTATCATGAGGTAAAAATACTGTGAGCCAATTTCCCTAACACCAAACTAAGCAAAGCTTTTAATATGCTGGGATCTGATAGCTGTTATAATACTTATATAGGTAGGGTACCTAACTTTGTTTGTAAATACATATCTTGTAATATATTATAAAACCCTCACTGAGAACAAGCATCTATGTTCAGACAAACGTACAGCTAAAGATAATACAAACCTGCTGGGAAGTTAGCCATAGCCGGATGCCGCTCAAACAGAGCTGCCTTTGCGAACGTGTACTCTGGGGTACCCTCTTTAACCTGCAAATAGATAAACGATACTATTATTAGCAACAAGGCCCTCTTTATTCGTGAATATTGGCAATACGACTATGTTATAGTTCGTCTTCTTATAATTAGGGCTCTCCGGAGAAGAACTACCACCATGCCTTGTTCTGCCGCCAAGCAGCGTTGCTGTGTTTCGGTTTGAATAGTGTGGTTGCGGGAGAAATTACAGGCACATGAGGCTTAACATCTGTATGCCTCAAGTTCACAAAAATGTAAATATAAACAAGTTGATGGACGCAGGACAGGGCATCGCAGAGCACGTTCCTATGGGTGCTTTATTATAGGTGATGGTTACCACTTAACATCAGGTGGGCTATCTACTTATTCCACCAGGAAGTTGTATTAAAAAAATCAGGAAGCCTGTTGATGGAGAGGGCTCGCAATCGATCCAGGAAATGTATAGAGGCCTATGTACAGCAGTGATATGATGCTGATGATGATGATCTTACTTGGCCCGGCTCTGCACAAATATCGGTCTCGATGAGTCCCTTATCATCATCATCATCAACCTATTGCAGTCCACTGTTGGACATAGGTCTCTCCCATGGCGCGCCACTGAGCCCGGTCTTCGGCTCTCCCCATCCAGTTTTTGCCCGCCACCCTGCGCAAGTCGTCACTCCATCTAGTCGGAGGGCGTCCCACACTACGTTTGCCTAAGCGTTTATACTACGGTCTCGATGAGTCCCTAATACTCCCTAATAGTTTAAGGGCCGGTTTCACCATGCTCTGTTAGATTAACAAAGGATTAAAGGGCCGTTAAATATGTCAAAATGTACGCGTTTGACATCTAAGGTCAGATTAAACGGCCTGTTAATCCTTGATTAGTAACTAACAGAGCATGGTGAAATCAGCTCTAAAACCATAAATACTATAATGCGAAATTCACAAAGGTAGAAAAGATTAAAGAGCCCAATAAAGGTAAAACGCATTTTACACGAGCGGCAGCTATAGTTAATAAATAAATATATATAATTCACTTTTTCAGATTGGTAGGTAAATGAAGTGTTTCAACTACCCACTAGTTTATGACGCAACTCTCGAAAAACAACGAAAAGTAGACTTATTTTTTTTTCTCCGATAATGACCGAATCCGAACTAGCGATTGGCTACCATAAAATACAAAAAAACCGGAGTCGGACTCGCGCACGAAGGGCTCCGTACCATTATCTATAAAAACGGCAAAAAAAACACGTTTGTTGTATGGGAGCCCCCTTAAATATTTATTTTATTCTGTGTTTTAGTACCTATTCGTTGTTATACAGAAACACATGATCTGTGAAAATTTCAACTGTCTAACTACGAGTATCACGTTTCATGAGATGCAGCCTGGTTACAGACGGACAGACAGACAGACAGCGGAGTCTTAGTAATAGGGTACCGTTTTACCCTTTGGGTACGGAACCCTAAAAATTGTCACTTCACTTGGGCACAGGTAAGAGCATAAGTACACATGGGTTTTTTTTTGTACTACTTGCCATCTAGAAATGGCACTACGTTGTTTCCTTTGACGTAATCAGAGACAGTGTTTTCTTGGGGTCTAGGGAGCTCTTATATGTCTATTTACAGTTTTGTTTTAAATACATCGGTTTGCTTATTTTCTTTTTATTATACTTATACATTTTAACTTTCTATTTTACAAAGTACACTTGGGTTAGATTTGTTATGTAATTCTTCATTCATTTCCTGTTAAGTTACCTACGAACTTGACTCGCAAGGTTTAATAATACACTAAGGGCTAGTTTCACCATACTCTCAAATGGCTAACATGGCCATTAGAATGGCCATTAAATGGCTAACAATCTGTTAGCCATTTAACAGACTGTCAAGGTTGTTTTGTGTTTCACCATGCCCTAACACGATCTTCCTTAACAGACTGTTAAAACAAATGTAGGTAGTGTCAAAATTTGCAGCTACCAAACCGCCCGCTTAAGTAATTCAGTGAAAAATTAAAATGATCACAAACCTTCCTCATTTTTCCCGATAACATGAGCCTGGTGCACCGCGGGTCTTCAGGGTCGTAATGCTGCTGCTCACAGTACCTCGTCTCTTCCAAGGAAACCAGCAGAGTGGAACGGGTGTTTTTCTGCAAACGAAATCCATCATCACTGTAACTCAAGAGTATATTCAGTCATTATCAAACCATAACCACAGAAGACAGATAGATAATATTGCAGGGTGCCATAACCGTAAAAGAACTGTTCTGTCATTCCCTGGATAATGACTGTGTTTGAACGGTTTATAAAATAAGTAATAAACGAAGCTGGCGACATAATTCGATTAGGTATCATTACCACAAGCATAACTGAATGTAAAAGAGCATCGACTGTGTGCGTTGTTGAGGAGGACTTTGAGAAGTAGTAATTTGCGATACCTAGTTCAGTCTTGGAGGCTTCAGCGTTTTACTAGTTCGCGGACTTTGTTTCATAGTTTCTAGCAAATATTTTTTATATTTGCCGCTGCATTGTTGAATGAATGAATGAATGAAGTTGTAGAAAAGAATATTCTGTTATTTTTACGAGGTAGAAGAATCAGTAAAGAAAATCAGTAAACCCACCATCAAATCCTTTGCGGTGAAATCCAAAGGCGACATGTAGAAGTACGGAATCCCAGTTGAGTTGGCCAGCGAGCCGTCGACTATAGATTTAACATTTGAGAAGGGAAATCCCTCGATAGCTGGCAACACTGAAATAGTGGCTATGGACGCCCAAGCTGAAAATAATAAGTGAACTTTTATTTTTCTTCACAGAAAAAAACGACACAAAAAAACCCCTATGTATATTGAAATAAATGTGACTAAAAAAAGGCTTTCCCACTCAGCATTTGCCATAGAAGCGGAGTGACTTTTAAGGCGCTATAGGTTTCAGTAGTACCTACCGAAATCAAAATAAAAAAACAATACGTAGGTTCATCAACATGCAAATAAATTTAATTTCGAATTGATTTAATGCGTAAACAAGTGGTAGGTTAGTATAATTAAATACTAACCACTTGCTATATTTCAGCAGTAACACATTTTTGCCGTTTTGATTGTAGATTAGATACCTAATACAATACTACCACTACTACACTAGCGTACTACTGTGTGAGAAGAGCCGAAGACCGGGCTCAGTGGGAGACCTACGTCCAGAGGTGAACTAACATAGGATGATGATGATGATGATGATGATGATGATGATGATGATGATGATGATGATGGTGATGATGATGATGATGATGATGATGATGACAATAGTGCCTATCCTGTTTATCAGAGTCCCAGAAAGAGCTTAGCTCTGTTTAAAAATATTTCAATTTTGTACCTGAATTATGCAGCACATATCTAGCCATAGGAATGATTTTGGTATGGTCCGGTGGACCGGCCCGGTTCTTTCGGATTTCATTCGCAGTTTCTCTCCGTTCATGGCCCGGCCGCCATTTACACTCTCCCAGGCCCACGAGGCAGACTGCCGCTAGTAGTAAAGCAGACTTCATGTTTGTTCTAAAAAAAAACAAAACAATTTAAGCACAAAAAAACAACACGACGAAAAAATAAATAGCGGTCATACAATCGTCCGGGGAATATTACCACCATGTTTTTTTCTGCCGCCTTCCATAATTAAGAATAATTTATAAGTAAACAAAATTATAAATCATTCTTATTGCTAATCTTACCTACATAACGAAAAGAATGGAAAAAATAGAAAACTTATGTATGTATTTAGTACTTATTATAAATTATGTATTAAACCTTGCCAAAACCACACAACTTACTTTTACACTGAACTCTGCGTGCGCAATATGACGCACCAAAAACATACGCGAGCGTTCAAGCGTCCACGATCTAATGAAACGAGGAAGGAACAAACAACATTCAGTCCAGTCCAATCAACACTGAAGTACGTAGGTAATTTTATACTTACTAGGTACAACAATGACCAATGGAGGTGATGGAGGTATCTAGAACGCAGATTTAACTTCTCTGGTTATCAAGCTAAATTATAAAATAATAATAAGCCTATAAGTAGGTATAGGTACCTGTATCGCGAAAGCCGAAGTCATACTGCATTGATACGTATTTTTGTAAATAAATCTCTGCCAAAATGTAAAACACATGCCGTGTTCCATAATACGCGATGATGATATTTACTTTTAGTCTTCAAATAAATCTGTGCTTCAAGATACAAGACATACGGTTGAATATTCAATGCGTGAAGAGCAGTTTGACAGAATCTTATTCAATACCTGTTTTACAACTTTACACGTCAAAGTGACGACCACGAGACGAGTTTAAGATTTGACGACTTCGATAAAATCTGATTCATATCTTTCTATTTCTAATAGGTGCAAAATAAAACAGGTATGAATATTTATTTTATTTATAAAAACTAATAAATTGTTGGGTATTAACATTGAAATTAAATAATAGTGAATTGAGATATGTTTTGTGAGTTATAAGCTGTACCTACTCTGTGGATTTAAGAGCATGCTATGAGCGTGTACCTACCTACCTACCTAGTACCTAGGTACATGAGGTGATGGCTTCCATTAGCCGCTCAAGAGTCTTTGTTATAGCGTACAGTCAACGCCAAAAATAGATGAACACATTTTTGGTGCGTGAAACATAATTATTTACTGAGATGACGGATGATAGAGGAAAGTGGATAGGACCACCCCATATGGAGGGTAGGAATGATGATGGAAATTAAATATTTTCAAGTAAAAAAAAATCTACAAACTTAAGTTCCTATTTTTCAGTTAAAACTGAACTAAAATAGCGTCTCATTGCATATAGGTATTTAGTTTGAAAAAATAATACATAATTCCAAATAATTAGGTTATTAATTATCTGTACTTACATAGCTACCTCCCTCCGTGTTGAATCCTACACGGCTCTAGAACAAATGACTAGCGCGGCTTGCCAAAATTATGTTCCATAAATAACCCAAAACAAAGCTCCGATAAAAACAACACGTACTCGATAACTCCGATGAACCATAAGTATGCGATAACGTGATAAGACGATAATTATAAAATTATTTAATCTCTAGAAGGCTATGTTGTTATCTATTTATTAATTTTTTGCTACCAGCAGTGATGTGTCTTATTCTTAGATAAAAGTATCTGAAATACAGATACAAGATACCCATTTACATCTTGTATTTGAAATACTTTTTATTTTGTAACTTATATTTAGATACATTTTCCTGGTATCTTAGTATTTTTAAGACACTTTGTTCCCTAAGATACTTTTACTAAAATGAACTTCGCTGCTTTTCTTTTGAGGAATTAGTTTTTTATACTCAAATCTCAACTAAAACATATATGTATAAGTCTCAATTTTAATACCTTCATATTTTGTCGTGTCACATTTGCCTGATCGATTTTTTCTCGAACAAATAAACTTAAATTCAATTAAATTTTGTTTTCTTACAAAAGTATTTTATCTTTAAAAAGTAGTTGAAAGATAGGTATTTTTTAATGTATGATGATATATTGATGTATTTTTTTATCAGGCTTTTTTTTCAAAGTATCTTGCATCTAGTATTTCAGATACTTTGTATAGGGTATCTTATACATCACTGGCTACCAGTTGTTATCATTATCACGGTCTTTTGTTAGGTATTGTGGTCAAGTGAAATCAAAGAAAAGTTTTTTTACAATGTTTTTATTGATATTACTCATATAATAGACCTTGATAGAGACACTTACATTGTTAGAATAATCATTATCAAATCGTAAACAATCTAGCACGCGTTATGACAACTTTTTATACATAATATACACTTTAACTGCCTGATAATATTTTATGCGGGATTTTGTTTACTTCATTCTTAAATCACCTCTCGTAATACAAAATTGTTCATCACAGATCTTTATTCAAATGTTTGCTTAGATTTTTTTTTTCCTTGAAAATAAACTTGAAAATAAAATAACTTGAAGCGCATTTCAAAAGGCTTAAGTACGAGTCAAGTTTGGCATTGCTCCTTTCAAATAATAAAACTTAAAAATTAACTAAAATTATCATGGGAATTTGATTACTACGTCCTCAATGGGCGTTTAATGAGAAAAAGAAAGATTTTTAACAGCCTAAAACGAGCAATTTTTTTTAATAATGCTTGCTAATTTGTTGGTTTCTGTTTTAAGGTCGCACAATCTATTTATTGTCGTACCTCAAAACTTTGGTGATAATTTTGAGTACCTTAGCCATCTAGGTGATCCTAACAACATGAATCTTGAATCAACTGAAGCAGCTTCACGATTTTGATCCTCAGGCGTATGGGGATCTCTTGGTAACGTATCTTAAGATTAAACATTATAGCATCTTCGTCTGTGATACGCTTTATTATTAAGCGTAGATGGTTTTTGATTTGCTCTTTTAGGGCCGTTATTTCAGTCTCTTCCCTGTGTATAAGAAAGTTTAGCGCTGCTGTGTGCTCTTGGCGATCTGTTCCTTCAGCATAAGGATGGAGGCTCGCTGCTCCGGCGGCAACAGAGCGATCTGTTCGTCGGAAAGCTGCAACACTTGCATTATCAGCGCCGCCTGCGGAAATATAAACAATATGAATATACAAATTGAATGATATTAAAATTTTTCATGCAAATACTTTTAAATTAATGATTATTACGTATGTATTTGCTCGAGGAAATAAAGGCTATATTATTTTTACACAAGCTGGTGCTTGCAAAAATATGCTTTTGAATTTTTATTTTTAAACTTTTAGGTAAAGTATATTTTTCATAAAATATAAGCTGGTGCCCGCGACTTCGTCTGCGCAGGATTAGTCACACAATATCTTTATAAATTGTAGCCTATGTGTTATTCTGTCGTATAAGCTATATTTTTCTGAAGTTTCATTAAAATAAAAGTAGTTTTTACGTGAAAGAGTAACAAGCATCCATCCATCCATACTTACAAACTTTCGCGTTTATAATATTAGTAGGATAACATAGAGGACTGTCTGCAGTGGCAGAATTTCGACCCGAGATCGAAAGCACCAACATACAGTCGCAAAATCTGCAAATTCTAACACAATAACACAAGATAATGTTATGAGCCGTGATGTCAAAGTCAAAAGGTATTTATTCAATGAAATCACAAGGATCACTTTGAAACGTCTTAAAGCTAGGTGACTCTAGGTGCCAGTTCCATGCGACCAAAGCTCTGATGAGCTACCTATGCTACCGAAACGTGGACACTAGCAGTCAGAACCTGGGTCGATCCACAACCTGATAGTCGCTCAGCGAACTATGGAGAGAGCTCGGAGTTTCTCTGAAGGATAGAATCCGAAACGAGGTAATCCGACAGAGAATCAATGTAGTATAGCTCAAAGGCTCAAAGGCAAGCTGAAATGGCTGTAGGCTGGCCATCTTTGCTGTAGAACCACCAATCAATCTAATTTCAATCAATTTTAAGAGTAGTAGAGCTCTTAGTGAAGGGCTCGTCTGGAGAAGTACTACCACCACGCCTTTTTCTGCCGCCAAGCAGCGTTGCTGTGATCTGGTTTGGAGAGTGTGGTTGCCGGTGTAATTACAGGCACATGAGGCTTAACATCTGTATGCCTCAAGTTGATGGACGCAGGGCAGTGCATCGTAGGGCACGTTCCTATTGTGCGTGACTTACGAGGCAATGCTTTGATATAGGTGATGGTTACCACTTAACATCAGGTGAGCCATCTGCTTGTTCCATCACCTAATTGTATTAAAAAATAAAAAAAGCATTCTACCTACTTTAGTCCTACGACTCCACCTCACTTTCCTTTGTAAAGGAAAATAAAAGCAAACGAATACTTGAGTGGAGACAACGTTCAGGTAAACGTAATGTTTGACGGAATGTAGGAAATAATAATAATAATAAATATTACTGGACTTTCCACACAGCACTATCTAGCCCCAAACTAAGCCAGAGCTTGTAATATGGGAACCAGATAGCTGATATAATACATAAATACTTTTTTTTTTTGTAAATACTTACAATATTATATAACACCCAGACAGAGAACAAACATCTATGTTCACCACACAAATGTTTGTTCTCGGTGGGGATCGTAGCTCTGCCTTCACGGCCTAAGGCGCAGAAGGCAGAGCTACTACCAACTGAGCTGTGAAGGCTGTCAAATGTAGCTGGCAAACACTGGATGTGAAGATCCGAAGACCGTCAGTGGCACGCCATAAGCGAGACCTTCGCCCAGCAGTGGACTAACATTTGACACAGGTTGATGGTGATTGAAGACAAGATAACGGTAGAGAAACGACTTACCTTCTCTTGATCCGAAGCCCCGGACGGAATGCCCTGGATAGTGCGAGCTTGCGCTACGCTCGGCATGCCTGGAGGCAATGATTCTGTAAAAAGTTATTTATTTTAGTTATTACGTATTGTTATGTCGGCGCTATGTTTAAGGAATCGCAGATATTGTGCTGATAGGGCATCCATCATTATAAGGAATCATTCTCGCGACCGGTCCTTAAATACAAGTATTATAATTATCCATATATCCAAATAAATGGGTTTGTGTTAATAGTAGATTGTTTACCAAGGGAGCAAACAACTATTTTTATGGCGAGAGTGTTTTTTGAATCCAGAGCGGAGCGAAGGATTCTAGAGTAGAATCCCGAGCGTAGCGAGGGATTCTAAAGTAGAATCCTAAGCGTAGCGAGGGATTCAAAGTACTTCACTCGAGCTTAAAATAGTGTTGCTCCCGAGGTGGACACTCTACTTTTTATCACCCTCTATGAGAAAATAACTTAGTGCATCTTATGAATAATCATAATCATAGTCACAAATTCACGAAGTCACAAAGTCACAAAGTCACAAAGTCACAAAGTCACAAAGTCACAAAGTCACAAAGTCACAAAGTCACAAAGTCACAAAGTCACAAAGTCACAAAGTCACAAAGTCACAAAGTCACAAAGTCACAAAGTCACAAAGTCACAAAGTCACATAGTCACAAAGTCACAAAGTCACAAAGTCACAAAGTCACAAAGTCACAAAGTCACAAAGTCACAAAGTCACAAAGTCACAAAGTCACAAAGTCACAAAGTCACAAAGTCACAAAGTCACAAAGTCACAAAGTCACAAAGTCACAAAGTCACAAAGTCACAAAGTCACAAAGTCACAAAGTCACAAAGTCACGAAGTCACGAAGTCACGAAGTCACAAAGTCACAAAGTCACAAAGTTCAAAAGTTCAAAAGTCACAAAGTCACAAAGTCACAAAGTCACAAAGTCACAAAGTCACAAAGTCACAAAGTCACGGAGTCACGGAGTCACATAGTCACATAGTCACATAGTCACATAGTCACATAGTCACATTGTCACAATGTCACATAATCTCATAGTCATAATCATGTATTTATTGTAATTTTATTTATTTTCATAAAACTAAGTAAAATCTGAATTTGAGTAAACAATTATGAACAAAGGTGGAATGCGCGTTTCACGTGTTTTTGTTTATTTTTATTTAGTTCAGGCGCTTTTTTTTTATCATAAAGCCTGCTTGTTCATACAGTGTTCGTGATCTCTTTGGTGATTGGAACTTTTACTCAATAAGCACATTCCAAATTCAAATCACATTACCGCCCTTGGGCGGTAAAGTACGTTACCGCCCTTGGGATCAAAGTGCTATTTTGCTACCTGTTTTCGAAGAGCAAACTATCTATTTTCGAATTGATGTGATAAAAAAGTATTTTTTTAAAGACTCCTAAAGAACATCGTATTCACAGGGATACGCGTCACAGTGTGTATCGGTCCGGGGACATAGGTCTTTAAGTCAAATTACCGACCTGCACTTACGACTTTATGTTAAAATAGCAACATACCATATCATCTGAAAGTCAAAATGCCTTAGGCCCCAAAATGCCTGAAATTATTATGCCTGAATGTTTATAAGACTGATTAAGAAAATGAACATCAATGTACAGTCGTGCACAGAAAAAAAACTTTATTTTCTTATTTAACTACATATATATATATATTAACTATATATATACTTAACATACATATATAGTTTTTTATACTTAACATAAATTATTTATCTGTTTATTTATCATCGAATCATAGTAATTTAAGAAATTTTAAGTGGCCAATGTGCAAAGATAATAACCAAGAAGTATCTTACCGAAGTCACAGATAAGAGAATACTAGTACAGATACCTCATCCCATACATTGAAACGGTTCCAGTCTTAACTCGGGCTGTGACTCGGGCAATTTTTCGGGATATATGAAATAGCCCGAATAGCTAAACAAAATAGCCCGCATAGCCGCTAGATGTCGCGAAGTTGCGTTGCGAGCAAGCGGCATCACGTAAAATGCACTTACAACCAATAGATGGCGATAAAATTAGTTCCGCCAACACGCACATACTATTATTTTATACTGTGTCCGCACGCAGTCCTTCGCCCACAATGATAGTTTTGCCAGTTTTGTTTCAAAATAAGAATCTACACAGATTATTAAGTAGTAGGTAGCCACTTGCATTTAAAATATACCTATGATAGGTATGTCATTGTGTTATTGTGTAGTCTACATCTATTCGTTTAAGTATTTTTTTAAGGCAAGATGTTGACGCTACCTTTGGAAATTTGTTTAAGTAGGTAGGATGTATTAGGTACCTAACTACCTACCTACTTTTTTGCTCGAACACTAGGCTGTTTTAGTTCGGAGGCACTGACTGATCGCTGTTTCAATTATGCAGGCGTTATTGGGATCTATTCGCTACAAGAAGTAACAGGGTAAAAGTTTGGGAAAAACTCCCAACTTGTGCCTCAATTTAGTTTGACGAGGCAAAATCAGCAACACACTCAGTGGTCATTTCGTCGTGTCCCGTGCTTCGATCAACAATCAACATAGGTACCTAGTTAACGAGTGACTTACAAAATCAAAGCTAATATGATAAAATACTAATACATGATATACTTTTTTTACTGGTAGGTAATTTATAGACCTACTTATACACCCAGACAGAGAACAAAATTCTATTTTCATCACAAAAATGATAGTTCTCGGTGAGGATTGAACCCACGGCCTCCGGCCCTGAAAGCAGACCTACTACCAACTGAGCTATAAAGGCTGTTAGACATACAACGAAATTAAGTCTTCCAAATAATCCCCGCGCATTCTCGAGCTCCCTAGCTACTTGGCTCGTATTTAGTTTGTATGTTATGTATTTGATATAAAGTTCACTATGCTATGGACAATTTCGTTGCAAAAAGTCGCTTTCATTCCAACCCGCGGCGATGTAAATTAAGCCTGAGACAAAAGTTTTAAAACAGTTTAAAGTTCAACCTAATCACAACCATAGATCCTTGTAATAAAGTCACAAATCTTCATAATACTATCTCACACTTATGATCATTCGTCACCAAAAACGAGGAAATCTTTTCATTTAGATATGAAAAGACGTAGGTTAAATAACATTTATTGTGTAATCAACCTTAACGTGCAACAAATAAAGTACTTTTCCCCATTTTTACTTTGCAAATTAGATTGTTTCTTTTTGTTTCTTTGAATTTATAATTTTGTGACGAAGTTCATTATTAAAAAAAAAACCCACCAGAAGAAAAGCGATAACCTATTGACTTTGAGATGAAGTCGACCCTCTTATTAGCCGTTCAACTGATGGCCCACCTGATGGCTTCAAGCTGATGTAAAGGCGTTACATCTAATGGCCTAGCTGATGTGGAGCTGTTACCTCTTTTGAGCTACCTGTACCCCAAGTATGAGTTTTGCGTTTTTCGTTGTTCCGTGTTCATTGCGGGTTTTGTATGAAAACGCGATAGGGATACCGATATGGAACTTTACAAAACCCGCAATGAGCACGGAGCAAAAACGATTCGTTTTTGTTCCGTGTTCATTGCGGGTTTTGTATGAAGCCGCGATAGGGATACTGATATGGAACTTTATGTTCTACTACTAATTTTCATCATACTTGCAACATAAAGTTCCGTGTCGTTATCTCTATCGCGTCTTCATACAAAACCCGCAATGAACACGGAACAAAAACGTAAAACGAAAAACCAAATATGGTAAGCAAAACTCATACTTGGGGTACTGGAGTCGCGCGGTTACTTCTAACCCGATAATAAGTGATGTTGAATTGATGTTGAATGGTCACTACCTATTTGTGGAAATCCTAAAGTAGATGATGTGTTTAATAACAGAACCCGTTTTTCGTACAATATGAAAAGGAAATAATTGACAAAAGTTGGTTATAGACGTAATCTCTCAACATAAAATAGCCCACCTGATGTTGAATGGTTACCTTTCACCACCCACTCCAAGATGTTGAGCGCTTATTTCTTGGATTTGAGATACCTAGTAGTTGGCCATCGTCGATAGCCGCTGAACATCAGGTGGGTCTTCTAAAATAATTGAAGTGACACCTGATGCTGAGCGGTTATCTAAAGTAGGTAGGTCAAGTAAACTTTGTATTTACCTACCAACTATATACTTGCGTTGACGTAATAAATAATTTTCTTTCTACGGCACTACGTACGTCCGTAAAGTTTAAGGGGCTGACAACCATCAAACAACTTCTTGCTCGCACGTTTCGACATGTTGAAAGATATTAATCAATCAGTTTTTTCCTCTAAAAAGTAAAGTAAAAGCACAGATAAGAGAATACTAGTACAGATACCCCATCCCATACATTGAAACGGTTCCAGTCTTAACTCGGGCTGTGGCTCGGGCAATTTTTCGGGATGTATGAAATAGCCCGAAGCTAAACAAAATAGCCCGCATAGCCGCTAGATGTCGCGAAGTTGCGTTGCGAGCAAGCGGCATCACGTAAAATGCACTTACAACCAATAGATGGCGATAAAATTAGTTCTGCCAACACGCACATACTATTATTTTATACTGTGTCCGCACGCAGTCCTTCGCCCACAATGATAGTTTTGCCAGTTTTGTTTCAAAATAACTTGCATTTAAAAGATACCTATGATAGGTGTATATTGTTATTGTGTAGTCTATATCTATTCGTTTAAGTATTTTTTTTAGCAAGATGTTGATGCTGCCTTATGAAATTTGTTTAAGTAGGTAGGATGTATTAGGTACCTAACTACATACCTACTTTTTTGCTCGAACACTAGGCTGTTTTAGTTCGGAGGCACTGACTGATCGCTGTTTCAATTATGCAGGCGTTATTGGGATCTATTCGCTACAAGAAGTAACAGGGTAAAAGTTTGGGAAAAACTCCCAACTTGTGCCTCAATTTAGTTTGACGAGGCAAAATCAGCAACACACTCAGTGGTCATTTCGTCGTGTCCCGTGCTTCGATCAACAATCAACCTAGGTACCTAGATAACGAGTGACTTACAAAATCAAAGCTAATATGATAAAATACTAATACATGATATACTTTTTTTACTGGTAGGTAATTTATAGACCTACTTATACACCCAGACAGAGAACAAAATTCTATTTTCATCACAAAAATGTTAATTCTCGGTGAGGATTGAACCCACGGCCTCCGGCCCTGAAAGCAGACCTACTACCAACTGAGCTATAAAGGCTGTTAGACATACAACGAAATTAGTCTTCCAAATAATCCCCGCGCATTCTCGAGCTCCCTAGCTACTTAGCTCGTATTTAGTTTGTATGTTATGTATTTGATATAAAGTTCACTATGCTATGGACAATTTCGTTGCAAAAAGTCGCTTTCATTCCAACCCGCGGCGATGTAAATTAAGCCTGAGACAAAAGTTTTAAAACAGTTTAAAGTTCAACCTAATCACAACCATAGATCCTTGTAATAAAGTCACAAATCTTCATAATACTATCTCACACTTATGATCATTCGTCACCAAAAACGAGGAAATCTTTTCATTTAGATATGAAAAGACGTAGGTTAAATAACATTTATTGTGCAATCAACCTTAACATGCAACAAATAAAGTACTTTTCCCCATTTTTACTTTGCAAATTAGATCGTTTCTTTTTGTTTCTTTGAATTTATAATTTTGTGACGAAGTTCATTATTTAAAAAAAAACCCACCAGAAGAAAAGCGATAACCTATTGACTTTGAGATGAAGTCGACCCTCTTATTAGCCGTTCAACTGATGGCCCACCTGATGGCTTCAAGCTGATGTAAAGGCGTTACATCTAATGGCCTAGCTGATGTGGAGCTGTTACCTCTTTTGAGCTACCTGTACCCCAAGTATGAGTTTTGCGTTTTTTGTTTTACGTTTTTGTTCCGTGTTCATTGCGGGTTTTGTATGAAGACGCGATAGGGATACAGATATGGAACTTTACAAAACCCGCAATGAGCACGGAGCAAAAACGATTCGTTTTTGTTCCGTGTTCATTGCGGGTTTTGTATGAAGCCGCGATAGGGATACTGATATGGAACTTTATGTTCTACTACTAATTTTCATCATACTTGCAACATAAAGTTCCGTGTCGTTATCTCTATCGCGTCTTCATACAAAACCCGCAATGAACAAGGAACGAAAACGTAAAACGAAAAACCAAAAATGGTAAGCAAAACTCATACTTGGGGTACTGGAGTCGCGCGGTTACTTTTAACCCGATAATTAGTGATCACCCCACTTGATGTTGAATGGTCACTACCTATTTGTGGAAATCCTAAAGTAGATGATGTGTTTAATAACAGAACCCGTTTTTCGTACAATATGAAAAGGAAATAATTGACAAAAGTTGGTTATAGACGTAATCTCTCAACATAAAATAGCCCACCTGATGTTGAATGGTTACCTTTCACCACCCACTCCAAGATGTTGAGCGCTTATTTCTTGGATTTGAGATACCTAGTAGTTGGCCATCGTCGATAGCCGCTGAACATCAGGTGGGTCTTCTAAAATAATTGAAGTGACACCTGATGCTGATCGGTTATCTAAAGTAGGTAGGTCAAGTAAACTTTGTATTTACCTACCAACTATATACTTGCGTTGACGTAATAAATAATTTTCTTTCTACGGCACTACGTACGTCCGTAAAGTTTAAGGGGCTGACAACCATCAAACAACTTCTTGCTCGCACGTTTCGACATGTTGAAAGATATTAATCAATCAGTTTTTTCCTTCTAAAAAGTAAAGTAAAAGTAAGTAACTAGTTTTTGTACTAATGCAAACTTTTGAGTCGGATAACTTGTATCGATTAAAATGTTTTTTTTACTAAAATAAGCATTTACCAATTAAATAATAAACCATTTTGTGTGCAATCACATTGCACACAAAATAGTTTATTCAGATTTTTCGAAAGTGAGTTTAGTGGTTTTATATCTTTCAACATGTCGAAACATGCGAGCGAGAAGTTGTTTGATGGTTGTCAGCCCCTTAAAAAGGCATAATTTTTGGCTCAGATTTTTGTCGCTGTCTGGCCCGCGCCCGCGCCAGCACTGACAGCGACAGAGTTTCACGTTAGAAGAGTGCGGCAATGTTTAGGTGAAATTATGCAAGATGAATTGCACCTTGTTGCGTCGCAGTAAGAGTCCTATTATTTATTCTGTACTAGTAGAAGTATCTAGAAATTTCCGTGGCTAAAAATCGAATCATGTTAATATACACCGTTTTTTTATATTAATAATAAATAAATTATTTTTTATTTTTTACATAGGTAGGTACGTAGTAAAATGCCTCTATAAGAAACGAAAAAATTCTATAAACGCAAATAGCGGCATCTTTTGAACTTTTGAAACCGAACCACAACGTAGTTCAAATAATTTCCGCAAGAAAAAACGTGGTCAATATTGATTATTGTAAAAACATGAAGATTTCATTATCAGCTTATTTCCTCATCTTCCTGTGCTTATGGGAGATTTTTTTACAATATAACATAAGCTATTCATGACCTTAATACTTTTTTCTGGACTAAAACAAATATCAATAATTCAATCGCAACCGGTATCGCCATCTATTGATGTTTAATTGGAACTAAAAATGCTTTGTAGGCAATGAGACACCATGGTAAAAGTAAGTAACTAGTTTTTTACTAATGCAAACTTTTGAGTCGGATAACTTGTATCGATTAAAATGTTTTTTTTTTACTAAAATAAGCATTTACCAATTAAATAATAAACCATTTTGTGTGCAATCACATTGCACACAAAATGGTTTATTCAGATTTTTCGAAAGTGAGTTTAGTGGTTTTATATCTTTCAACATGTCAAAACATGCGAGCGAGAAGTTGTTTGATGGTTGTCAGCCCCTTAAAAAGGCATAATTTTTGGCTCAGATTTTTGTCGCTGTCTGGCCCGCGCCAGCACCAGCACTGACAGCGACAGAGTTTCACGTTAGAAGAGTGCGGCAATGTTTAGGTGAAATTATGCAAGATGAATTGCACCTTGTTGCGTCGCAGTAAGAGTCCTATTATTTATTCTGTACTAGTAGAAGTATCTAGCAACTGTTATTTCCGTGGCTAAGAATCGAATCATGTTAATATACACCGTTTTTTTTATATTAATAATAAATAAATTATTTTTTATTTTTTACGTAGTAAAATGCCTCTATAAGAAACGAAAAAATTCTATAAACGCAAATAGCGGCATCTTTTGAACTTTTGAAACCGAACCACAACGTAGTTCAAATAATTTCCGCAAGAAAAAACGTGGTCAATATTGATTATTGTAAAAACATGAAGATTTCATTAACAGCTTATTTCCTCATCTTCCTGTGCTTATGGGAGATTTTTTTACAATATAACATAAGCTATTCATGACCTTCATACTTTTTTCTGGACTAAAACAAATATCAATAATTCAATCGCAACCGGTATCGCCATCTATTGATGTTTAATTGGAACTAAAAATGCTTTGTAGGCAATGAGACACCATGCCGAAGTATATTAACCAAGAAATATCCGTTTACCTGTTCTGTTGAGTAGTTCTGTTGGCAGAACTAAGGGGAATTTTTTTCCCAATAGATCTGTTCACAGAACAAATGGGAAATGAATTCCTAGAAGTTCTGTTCAAAAATCTTGTGATTCAAAACTACTTCTTCACCATAGGAAAAGCCTTTGACAGCTGTCAAAATGATACTTACTATCGGGTGTGACAGAAACTGTCACAAATGCAAGATGAGAATGGGAAACTCAAAAAAATGAATGTCAACCTGACAGATATCAAATTTAAAACAGCCTTCCTTGGAAACTACTCGTACATCGGACAGAAGCTGTCAGTTTGGCAGCTGTCATCGAAAATGTAGATTTTGTTCTTTCCTTTCATTTGAGCTACGAACTGAAAGTCTAGCACGAGTAGTTTCCGAGATATGACCGTTTTAGTTTTGACATCTACTGTCAATTCAATATTCATTGTCAATTTTGACTGAAACAGTCTGTTGTCCATGATTATCTTGGAAATGTGACAGTTTCTGTCACATCTGACAGTAAGTGTCAATTTGACAACTTTCAGTCTTTTCTGCACTTCTACTCTGTAAAGTTGTTTGCCAATAGTCAATTTGAAACGCTGATAAATAAGACACTTGACTGTACTCTCGATTTGAAAGGGTGACGATTAGAAAGAGCGACTATTTCAAATCTGACCATTTGAATGTCTGACCTTATGAAAATAAAGGGACAGAACTACGCAACAGAAAAGGTGGGAATAGTTGAGATTGAAGCCAGGTGTAAAGCATAGTCTTTTAAGTCACAGAACTAATGGGAAAAAAATCCCAGTAGTTCTGTCAACAGAACTACTCAACAGAACAGGTGGGAGTAAACGGAAATATCTATTATGAAATCTATTTTTACATACATACGTACGTCACATCAATCGTCGATATATCTAACGGCTATTGTCAAGACATCAACATCTACCACTCAATAAAATATATTTTTCTTGTCGATTGTATGAAACACCACAGGTATATAGTAATTCAGTCATTAGATAAAAGAGCCGATATGAATTTCAGGCATTTTGGGGCCTAAGGCATTTTGACTTTCAGATGATATGGTATGTTGCTATTTTAACATAAAGTCGTAAGTGCAGGTCGGTAATTTAACTTAAAGACCTATGTCCCCGGACCGGTGTGTATTCCGATTTTTGATAACTTGTTTTTGAGTACTGGCATTGTGTAAATACATTTTTGAACAGAAAAACCATTTGGTGTAGACCCACGACCTTAGAATCGGCAGGCAGGGCTTCTACCACTGTGCACCTGTGCTCTCTCTAATAGTATGACCCGTACAGAGGGGATATTTTCTTTGTTATATCTACTGGATTTAAGAATAGAAGAGTTCTTGGTGAAGGGCTCGTCTGGGGAAGTACTACCACCGTGCTTTTTCTGCCGCCAAGCAGCGTTGCTGTGTTTCGGTTTGAAGTGTGGTTGCCGGTCAAATTACAGACGCATCAGGCTTAACATCTGTATGCCTCAAGTTGATGGACGAAGGTCAGATCATCATAGGGCACGTTCCTAGCGAGCGTGACTTCAGATGAAATGCTATGTTATAGGTGATAGTTACCACTTAACATCTGTTTGTACCATTTATTTATTTCCAATAAAGACCTCGTACAGACCACTAACCTAACTAAACTTAAAATTAACAGTACGTAGGTAGTATTAGGTATATAGTAGGTACGTAAATAGTAATATAAATAATAAGTACATATACCATCAGCAAGTTGTATTAAAAAAAGCGTGATTTTTGATTGGCTTTCTGTAGCTTGATCTGTACAGATGGGATAATCTTATTGGTTTAAATAAATAAAATAAAAAATAAAATATGCTGGGTTGTTTAACTCACGTTGTGGCGCTGTCTTCTGCTGCGTGCGAGGATCGCTGCGCACGCGAGGGTCCGAGTTGAAGGGCTGCGAGCTAGCCAAGCGGGGATCGCGTTGGAAGCCCCTGCCAAGAAACAAATTACATAAGCGATTGTCGAATAATCAGATAATTAGGTACCATGGGCGTAAGATATGCTTATCCACCTTAAGGGTGATTTTTCTGTGAAGTGACCGATTGCCACCCTCGGCTTGCTCGTTTTCTTTTGTTTTTAAAGACCAATAGGAGCTAAGTATTTCGTGGAGCTGGTCAAGTACTAAAAATGCCGCTTTACCTGATCGTAATAAAACTCTCTATTGGTCAAAATAGACAACAAAAAAAAGAAGGTGTGACCAGTAACCCAAAACCAACGCAAGGCAAAATTGTTTCAAACTGGATAGCTATATCTTACGCCGATAGTACGTTGTTTGACGGTTGTTTGCTTCTTAAGTCCGATTGAGATTTTATACAATGAGATGAGAGATTATATGACGGTGATTTGACTTGAACAAAAGAGTGAGCTCACCAAATTATCCATTCACGGAAAAGTTTTAAAACTGCAATCTAAACAAAATCGTGAAAATAAATGTTGTATATGATATGAATTATTGAATATAGTATTACAATTCAATACAAATTTATTGGAGAATTCATTTTAACAAGAATCAAAATATACCTATGCAATGGACCGCACTAGGACTAAGCGGGAGACCTTTAAAGGTTTACAAAAATGGTTATGTGGCGAACAACTAAGACTTGCTTTAAAACGAAAGAAACTTTAAGAGTAGTAGAGCTCTTTGTGAAGGGCTCGTCCGGGGAAGTACTACCACTACGCCTTTTTCTGCCGCCAAGCAGCGTTGCTGTGTTTCGGTTTGAAGAGTGTGGTTGCCGATGTAATTACAGGCACGTGAGACTTAACATCTGTATGCCTCAAGTTGATGGACGCAGGGCTGTGCATCGTATGGCACGTTGCTATTCTGCGTGACTTACGAGGCAATGCTTTGTGATGGTTATGGTGATGGTGAGGGTTACCACCTAATATCAGCTAGTTTTTTTTTATACAACTAGTTGATGGAACAAGCAGATAGCCCACCTGATGTAAAGTGGTAACCATCACCTATAACAAAGCATTGCCTCGTAAGTCACGCACGATAGGAACGTGCCCTACGATGCACTGCCCTGCGTCCATCAACTTGAGGCATACAGATAATAATTACTTACAACCTTTTCCAGAGACTAAACAGCATAAAAAACTTAGAAACCATAAACTACAAATTTGAACAAAATAATATTGTAATATTCTTCATGTTTTTCTAACAGAAACAGAAAACGTAAAAGTATGCCAAATTGACTATTAAGTTAGCATTACTAATACATGCTATAGAATTGTATTATAAATAAATGTAGGTAGGTATAGCTATGATAAATTCTACAGGGCACTAACTTACACAGTGTCTTTGTCCAGTTGTGCGATAGTTCTTGAGAAAAACAAATTCATGTTATTTAAAACACAAATAATCAATGTACTCTAGCTGTTAACGCCATTAAATTAAAAAGAAGCAAGTTTGTATAAGCTAATGGCCAACTTTAAGGCTTAGTTTTAACGCCGTTCGTAGGCCTCATAGTCATAGCTTAAGACGAATATTAATTCTGATCGAAGATAATTGTATCTTCTGTTTTAGCTACCTACATGTGATTAGTAACTGAGTCACAGAGATTGCCAATATTTTTTTCTGATAATTACTGTTTGATAATCACATACACCATTATATTTACATACATACATAAAATCACGTTTTCCATAGGGGTAGGCAGGGACCACGGATTTCCACTTGCTACGATCCTGACATACCTCTTTCGCTTCATTCACTCTCATAACATTCTTCATACAAGCTCGTCGGTTTAGGGTAATCTTGACCTGGCCTTTCTCTAAAATTAGTGGTGTATACGTGATTAACAGACAGTACCTCGAGTCCGAGTTTTTTCTAGTTTTTGGTAAGTTATTTGGTTTTCCGTATTGCGAGTTTTGTATAGAGCCGATAAAGGCTCTTATCGAGTCTGCATACAAAATCCGTCCTGACGATACAAAAAACCATAACAAAAGTGACGATTTTGAGTACAGCAATAATAGTAGATGAGCGACAAAGTAGTAGAGATTTTTCAAGTCTATTCTAAATACATACGGGTCTTGGTGATGCATCGAAGGCGGAGGCACTGGGTGCGGGGTCACGGGCGGCAGACTGCGCATATCTTGGTCCAACTGGGGGGCACGTGACCCACGGAGATCCACATCACCCATAGGCGGACGGGCTATAACGAGTACAGACAATGTCACAGTCAAAAGGTATTCAAGAATTACAAGAATCACATCGATACATCTTAATCTAGGTGAATCTAAGTAGATAAGATAAGATGAGCCATTTATTCCAAACTTTGGGTTTAAGTACATGTTTTTGGTATATAATTATTTATAAATAAAGTTATAGGATGTCCCTGAGTTCAGTGTGTCTCTTGGCATAGGTCTCCTCTAACACTTTCCACTGGGTTCTGTCGTGTGCTACCCTTCTCCAGTGGTGACCAGCTGTGAGTTTAAGGTCGTCTTCCCATCTTGTCTGTTGATGGGCATCAACAGGCATCAACAGAATCTAAGTGCCTGCTTACAATTACATAGCCCTTATTTAATACATTAAGCATCACTACATAGTATAAAACAAAGTCGCTTTCTCTGTCCCTATATCCCTATGTATGCTTAAATCTTTAAAACTACGGAACGGATTTTGATGCGGTTTTTTTTTATACAAAGATTGATTCAAGAGGAAGGTTTATGCATAATACAAGCATAATCTCTTAGGGATAACCCACAATAACCGTGCGGAGCCGGGGCGGGTCGCTTAGTAGTATATAAATTCGAAGTTAGAAATATCCAAACACCACTTTATGATATTTGGATATTTGTGGCTCTATCACGCCCTAACCACGAAACCGATTTTGACAAAACTTAGAACAAATACAATTCGTAAGCTGGATTAGCATGAAAGCCATATTTTATTTTAAAAATTACCGGGAACGCGGAAGCATGAACGATCCCTGCGTTAGTTAACCACGGGATGACTGACTACCTTTTCGTCTCAGAGTGACGAACGCAACTCAATGCCACATGGAGCAATTAATGCAATTATTATAGGCAGAGGTCAAGGAGCTCATCCGGTTGGCTATTTGCTTATTCTGTTTTTTTAACAACAAAAGTACTTACTAGGCGGGTACTGATTCGGTTGCGGCACCGGGTTCTGCATCTGTGGCGCCGATTGTGCTACAAAAGACAAGTTAGTTAGGTTAGAATGGTACAGCTCTACCTTCTGTGCTGTAAAATTTGGGTTCGATTCCCATCAAAGTCAAAGATTATCAGAGTAGTTATAAGCAACGACGTACTGGCGTAAGTAAAACGTTTCACTGTACTTTGTGTGTGTATGTAGTCTGTGTCTAAAAGGTTAACATCAAAAATAGAACAATTAAGTTGGCGCGTAGATGCGATATACTCACGGGGTTGATTATTGTATTGTGGCGTCGGCAAAGGTTGAGGTTTGTCACCCGGGTGTATAACAGGAGGCACCGGATTACTAGGATGGAGCATAGTCTGAAATAAAATATATTTATGCAAACAACTGTTAGAATAAAGTGGAAAAGGAAGATCTTCTATGCTGATGGCACTCTCATTTGGATGAGAGTATCAGATTTAATTTTTGAGACATGGATTTTTTTTTTAACTTACAACAGCAGTGGCAGGATCAACAATCCTCATGATGACCTGTGCTTGAAGCAGAGCATATGCCAGTTGTGGATTTTGCAGAAGCATGTTCCTGGCTTCAGTTGGGTTGTTCTGGAATTAAAGAAATGCAATGTTCATGTGTAAAAGAACTATATTCTATTCTCAAGTCCATCATCAACCTACATTAGTCTACTACTTCTTTCAATGTAGGTATGTAACTAAATTAAATTGGACACTGGATAAAAATATGATTTTCTGTTCAGTGTTCAGTTTGACTCCTTTCTGATAGTTACTATTATGTTTATTATATTCATAGTAAATAAATAGTAAATTGTTATACCTGAATGCAAAGTTTCATTTGCTTCATGAGCTCAAACATCTGTTCCGGAGGCAGTGTAGCCACAGCTTTGCTGATGGCCTCAGGTGCCTTATCTGGGTCAACACTCTCACCATAAGGATTTTCCACCTGCAAGGAATGTATGAAGAAGGTAGGTGAAGTGCCTATAACTCTATTATATTGGTAAGATGGTTGAGTATTCTTGACAATTTGCATGCCTTTGTAATGATGTCAGAACAAAGCTTGTAAGGTATCTTAGACAGTTATAGTATGTAGTTTATTTCACTCTACATACTTGGGTAGGAAATAAATTTTCATATTATCATAGAAAATTTGAGAACAGCTTTTTTATACTACCCTGGGGTAGCATAAAGCTGTTTTTCAAAGTTAGCAGTTATTAAGCATTATGGCTTAATGACTGCCAGGACCAAGACCAATAGCTAAATCGAAATATTAGTCATTAAATTTTAGCTGCACAGAATGTGGAGCAGTTGTTGATTGAGCTTTGAGACAAAACGAAGGTACGATGGAACTGACATCCTGGCAAGTTCCTTAAAAAATAGAATTAAAAAAAAAAGAATGTGGAGCAGTATAGTCTGTCGATTAGGAAAGATCCATTAAAGTACACCACAAGCGCTTCATTGACTTATGTGGTTGATTGATTACTAACCTGCGGACCTTGCATCAAGGCTTGCATTTCCATCCTCGATTTCTCAGTACAAGCATTGTCGACTCTTAACGAACGACCACCGATTTCATATCCATTCAGATTTCTCATGGCACTGAGGGCTGTCTCCTGATCTTTGTACTCGCAAAAACCATATCCCTTGGGCTTGCCGGTCTCACGATCGAATACAAGTTTGAAGGACAAAACAGGTCCTACTTCACTGAATATGTCCTTAAGTTTCTCCTCAGTGGCTTCGTAAGGTATATTACCGACTGAAAATGTACCAAAAACGGGATTATGGAACTTATTCAAATATTTATGTACCTACTGACTCAATTTGCTGAAACTTACCAAAGACCGATCTCATAGATTTATCCATGATACTTTGTTCTTCTTTATCCTTGCCCTTGTCCATTTTTGAAGTTTTTCTGTGTCTCTACGCTGTATTAGCAAAATTTATAAAATTTCTAACCTCTTCAGACTCTGAAAAACAACAAAACAACACAAACCGAGCACAACGAAACGAATGACGGAACGAATGAGCACAACTTATGTCAGGAGCTACAGAAGCTATGGAATGGAAGCTACACAAGAACCAATATATTGCTTGAGCTTGATTCTATCGAAAGTGAGAAAGAAAATAGCACACGCAATGAGAGTAAAGATAACGAACGAACAAAACGAACTCTGATTCTGAGTAGTGATGTATCCGTAGGAAGTAGACCGAGAAAATAATCGACTAAAATTAAATTACGGTTGTTTGTTTTATCTGTGTGTGCAATAAATAACCAATCCATAGTCTGCGAACATGGCGAACCAATATCAAATTATCAATCTCAACTCACTCACTCAACCGACCTGTCAAAATCAACAAATCAATGAAATCAATCTTGGATTACATGCGAGTGATGCGAGTTTTTTGTGATTAACGCGAGATTTTATAATATAATGGTGCGTTCAAGCCACAGATAAATGCCGTAAATTGCCCTTGTTGCAGTCGATCAATAATTGGCAATTTCTTCTTCTGAACATAGTGATAATGTTATAGAAACAATAAACCCAGTTCATCAAGCATTCCGCTGAAAATCAAGTATCATCCGATTCAATTTATTGATTTGTGTGAAATCTAACAAAAATCATGTCTGGTGCGTATATTTTGTAAATCTACGGATACAAAAGTGCAACCAGAGTATTTTACGTGCACTCATCTTTAGCGGAATGAATCAGGATAACTCATCCCGAGAAAATTCCGAAGCGGACACCATTAGCACCGTAAGTCCAAAAGAAAAATCCGGTATGAGGGAAAAGAAACTTTCGACTGCTTCACTTACTAATCCCGAAGGTGCGCGGCCTAAAGTTGTGACTGTTAAGCACCCTGAGTCCAACAAGCCTAAGCCCACTGCTAAGAAAAATAAACCTATACAAGCAGACCTAGATGTCATTAAAGAGTTTATGAGATGCCGAGACGAAGGCGTCACGCGACTAGACCTCAGTAAATCGTCCATCACCTCCCTTCCACCCAATGTCCGAGATTTGACACAGTTGCTTGAGTTCTACTTGTATGGGAACAAGTTGGTTGCCCTTCCTGCTGAATTTGGTTGTTTGACAAACCTGCAAACACTTGCTTTGAATGAAAACTCCCTGACAAGTCTGCCTGATTCATTAGCCAATCTAAGATGTTTGAAGGTATTGGACCTGCGTCACAATAAGCTGAGTGACATTCCAGAAGTTGTGTACAAACTTACATCACTGACAACATTATTTTTACGCTTCAATAGAATCAGAGTAGTTGGAGATGGCATAGCCAATTTGACTAACCTCACCATGCTCAGTCTGAGGGAAAATAAAATAAAAGAATTGTCATCTGGAATTGGAAAACTAGTTCATTTGGTGACATTTGATGTTTCACATAATCACCTAGAACATTTGCCTCAGGAAATTGGTTTTTGTGTCAACTTGTCTACTTTAGACTTGCAACACAATGAATTACTTGATATACCAGAGACAATTGGTAACCTTCAAGCACTTACACGTCTGGGACTCAGATACAACAGACTGACTGGCATTCCTGCATCACTCAGTAACTGCAAGCACATGGATGAGTTTAACGTAGAGGGCAACTCTATTTCACAAATACCAGAAGGACTTCTGGCCAGCTTGAATGAACTCACAAATATCACATTGTCCCGGAACTCATTCTTCAGCTATCCTTCAGGAGGACCAGCTCAGTTCACTAATGTTTACTCCATCAATCTTGAACATAACCAAATTGACAAGATTCCATATGGAATTTTTTCAAGAGCCAAAAATCTAACCAAGTTGAACATGAAAGAGAATTTGCTCACTTCCCTACCACTGGATATTGGCACTTGGAGTAACATGGTGGAGCTTAACTTGGGCACTAACCAGCTGTCTAAACTACCTGATGACATTCAGTGTCTTCAGAACCTGGAGGTCTTGATATTGTCCAATAATCTCTTGAGAAAGATTCCCATCAGCATTGGAAATCTGAGGAAGCTCAGAGTTTTAGATTTAGAAGAAAATAAAATTGACATACTACCAAATGAAATTGGATGCTGTCAGGATCTTAAGAAATTGATTGTTCAGTCCAATCAACTAACTACTCTGCCACGATCCATTGGACATTTGACAAATCTGACAAGCTTGAGTGCTGGTGAGAATAACTTGCAGTATGTACCTGAAGAGATTGGTACACTTGAAGCATTGGAGTGTTTGTATTTGAATGACAATCTGAATTTGGTAAATCTCCCATATGAGCTGGCATTGTGTGCCAATTTGCAAATAATGAGCATTGAAAACTGTCCCTTGACCTCTATGCCGCCGGAAGTTGTCAGCCAGGGGCCATCCCTCGTAATCCAATACTTGAAAACGAAAGGCCCCTACAGATCCATGTGATATGAGAATCCATATCATATGGTTTACAGTACTAGCGACTAAGTTCATCATTTGAACTTGCTGTCACATTTCGAAGCTTTATTGATGCATGTGTATAGCAGAAAGTTGTGCAAAAAAATGTTTCCATCACTTTTCCGGTCACACTTAAAGATGTATCCAAATATCTAAGCATTTTCTCTTTATCATGAACATAAATCATAAAATTAATAATGTGTGTAATGTATGTAACAAACTTTTTCCTGCAAATGACAGTGGATAGCTAAATGTAAGAAATTGATGTATTAAATTGAATAAACCTATATTTAAAGTTATTGTTACATTATATCTAATTAGGTCTATAGTGAAGTTGACTGTTACAGTAACTGAGATGTACCTAACTCTATTTTGTTCAGGCACAATTGCACAAAATATTAAGCCAACCATAATAAACTATTTAATTAATGTAGGTATATATTATATTTCTGAGGCCAAATATTTATCAGTTTGCTATAAATATGATGAAGTTACAAAAGAATTTTCTTGAAATGAACTGATGAAGTGAATGTTAATCATTATGTTTGAAGGGTCATGAAGGTTGACTGGAGTGAGCTTAGCGTCACAGGGAAGGCAAGATTAGTTGTAATCTAGCATTTAGTAAGTGCTTAAATATTTAATCACAATTATTTTTTTTGACAAGATAATAATTATAATCACCAATTAATAAATGTTAGAGGTGTAATCAGTTAAAAATCCTTGTTGTCTTTTAAAAATGTTATCAGTATTTAGATAGTTAAGGATTCAGTGTTTATGCTTTATTTTGTATCTTTTAAATATGGAGATCTCACAAGGTGTATATCACTTGACCTATGTTTAAATTGATGTTTCTAATTTCTAAATATAACACTATCTGTTTGCTCATAATCTACAGTTTACCTTGTACAGGTACTTATAACATATTTTCCTGTTTATCACTGCCTTGCACTATATACCCAATACTTGTGTAAAAGGAAAAACACGTGCAATAAATGCACTGTCAAAGAGACCAGCAAAGTAAACAATTTGTTTGCTAAACCATGATAAATCAAGTCTTAATAAAATTTAAACATAGTTATATGTTTATACAATCAATGGCTGAATAAAGCTAAGTCTTATGCCACTATCGTAATAGTAAAAAACGCCAAAGTTTAGATATTGAATGTTTGTGGCAGTTCAAATTGGATATATATACTTAGTTGATGGAATAGCATAACTACTTTAATCCTGGTGCATTGCAGGCAAAGCTATAGCCGGATGCTAGTAAATAACATCTATTCAAATGCATTTATTTTGTATACCGAATAGGAAAAAGTATATCTATTTTTTGTAAGTGGTACTTAACCTACCTACACCAATCTGGGGTTTTTTTTTATCTAGTCCGTGGATATAATAAAGTAGGTATTAATTTGGTCTGATTGCAACACTAATAAATACTACACAGGCAGAAACAGACGCGCTTCCAACATTGTTCGTACAAAAATATAAATAAAGTAGCGGTATCCAATGTAGGCAAAGCATCATAAGTTAGCAATTTACTACCTATCGTTTAATGCTTAGTCCTAAGTTGCTGTTAGTACGTCTTCGATAACGGTCTTTATAAGCTCAGGTAAAACCTTCTGTATGTTAATCAGTGTGTAATTTATATTATTAAAATGTTTCATGGCATGTAAAATATGTGTTACATTTATGAAATAAATAAATGAAATATTTGGAGTGTTTTCATGTAAACGTGCCATCAAAAAGTAACCTGTATAAATTAATCTACCTACATAATCCCCTACAGAAGTAGGGTCCTACCGACTAAGCTGTTAGGCAAGATATCTCACGCAGCACTGTCTAGTCTTAATAAGCATTTTTTTCCGGTTTATACAGGGCTTGTTTTAAAAAAGACCTGCTATAGCCGGGTGGGACCCATCTGAAATTGCTCAGATGAGGATGTAACTATTATAGAGAAGGTCGTTAACACAAGTTAAAATACTATAAAACGATACTTACCTTAAAAACTAAAATACATAATAACTAGTAGTTCGTCCCGAACTGAGATCTCGTGATGCGACCCGACGAACGCATCAAAACTTTGAGTAGGTAGTAGTCAGAGGCAAGTCCAAACATTATCTTTGGACTTTTTTATGACTACCGCCTACTAACTGGTATGGTAACCAAGTTTCAACTCTATTGGCCTATTTATTGAAGAGTTCCGTTGAACAGACCTTGGCTCCATCATCAGACCTGATCTTCGTCACCATTTTATAAGAACTGAGTACCTCCTTTATATATTTCAAGAAAAAAAAAGAGAAAAAGCAAAGGAACTGACCGACCAGTAGAAAAACCTTGATACCAACGAAACTCTTAGAGATGGGAGCTCTTGGATCGCTGGTTATCTTAATTTAACTTTGTTGTTGTATCTCAAAAACCGAGCGTCCCAGAAAAAAAGTAAAAATTGTTTTGAAATGTCCAAAGAAAGCCCTTTCATATGACATGTAACTTGATTTTTTTATGTAACTTTTTTTATTTTTGTCCCCTTAAAAAACCCCATATCTTAATAACCCTTCATTCGATTTTACTCATATACTTACCAGTAAATTTCTCAGTGTCACGGTGTCACGCAGCATAGTCGGAAGCGTCTGTGAAAGACACCTTTCGGCCAAAACTCTGCTTCTGTATGGGTTGAAAGGAGAGCAGTTGGCACTCTCACCATAAAAGAAAGCCCACGTTGTGATGAGATGCAAACTGCACAAACCCTTCCGCTTCAGATCACCTACTCCACGACCTGCTCGGGGTTCATGGCGCAATGAACCCGGGACACGCAAAGCTGGTTACAAATGGTGACCCCTTACAATGCTGCTAATAGTTGGCGACAAACAAGTTGGCCGCTGAATGACGAACCACGTGAGCAGTTTCTACCTTGTACAAACAAAAGTCCATATTGAAATTCGTTCTATTAATTGAAAACGTTTCCTACGTTGCTATAGTCACACACTTCGTCAGAGGACAACAGCTTGTTTGTCACCGACTTTTACATAAACTAGTCAGTTAGAAATGACTAAGCAAGTTAGGTTGTAAGGATTTCATTACTACAATAAAAATAATTTTATAATAAGTTAGAAGTTAGGTAGGGTAGACCGAGGCGAATCGGATCAGTGGGTGAATCGGATCAAAATAAGAAATTCGGTAATATTTTGAAAAACGCGTTACTATGGAACTCAAGCTAGTGGCGCCATAAGACCCACTCCAGCCCCGCACCTCCCACCGCTATCAGTGTTTCTATTCGACTTGTACATCAGTGTCAGTGCTGCGATCAGCGCGTCTGGTTTTTGTGTGTGTTACAATTTTGGTGCGCATCTAAGGTCGGTACTCACCATTTTTTGTGTAATGCTAAGGATTCGTGTAAAAACTTTGAATGATATGTTTTATATTGATCGAGATGTTTTATGTTTTAGAAAACATTATAGTTTTTTAGCGAAATATTGTAGGTTAATTTGTAAAATATTTATTTCAAACGTCTTTAATATGGGGTTATTCGGATCGCATCAGCGGGGGCGAATTGGATCACTTTTTTAAAATGATTTATTTGATATTTAAGGTTAATAATTAGTTTTTATTTCCTTGTAGATGCTTCGCACATACAAAAGAAAGACTAATGCGTGAGAATGAAATTTGAGAAGCTGTAAATAAAGTCTTGGCCAAAGAGTTAACTTTACGACAGGCTGCTGAGATTAACGAATTACCATACACGATTCTACAAAGAAGAGTTACTTTCTCCAGATGTGTCATTAAAACGCATGGTGGACAGCCAGCCTTAGATGAGACTGCTGAGAAGATTTTAGCGGACTGTTTACTGCATTTAGCAAGTCGTGGCTTCGGCATTACACCCTAAGTGGTTCGTAAATAAGCATTTGAATTCGCAGAACGTCAAAAATTCCAACACAATTTTAACAGAGCAGTAGAAAAAGCTGGTCAGCCCTGGTTCCATCGGTATATGGAAAGAAATAACCAAAAAATTCAAAGAAAATAATATCCATCAACCATCAGAGTATTGGATTCAATGCCATGCATGCGAAGAATGGTGCCACAAAAAATGTTTTGTTCTAAGAGAGAAAAAGTCCTGTATAATATGTGATTTATGTGTTACTTATTAATATTGAACTTATTATTCATTATTTAAATGTTGGTAATGATTCCAAAGCTTAATTGAAATTATTTTATATATGTTATGTTTGATCCTATTCGCCCCGAGAATTGGGGCGATTCGGATATTTCTGCCTTTGTAGTTTTTAGTTAATATTTTGGAGAATTAATGAACAATCTAAGTTTTTAAAATGTTTATTGCGTAGCTAGATAGTTCCTGAATACTAATTTGTCGATAAAAGTTTCATATAATACAGAGAAGTATGATTTTAACATGCTCAAAAAAAAATTGATCCGATTCGCCTCGGTCTACCCTACTACTTTTGTCGAAGAACTACTTTGAAGCGGGAATTAAATAAAAATAAAAGCTCTAGGTCAATAATTTATGAAGTGCTTATTTATTACACAAGATTCAATCATAAATTGCGATTTAGCTCTTATATAAATAGTTATATACAAAATATTTTTAAAAGCTTTAGGTACATTTAAAACAAAGCAAGTCTATATAAAATATTTACTAAATGAAAACATTATTATATAAATTGTCATATCATGTCATGCTATCAGGCGCATATTTTTTCAATACTGTGTCGTACAGTTTTTCGTAAACCTATTGTTATTTCTGTGGGTTTTAGATCTTACCTAGGGCGGGTTCGACTAACTCGCGTAACGTTACTGCCAGTCAAAAATATTTCGTTCTTTAGACTTGTCACAAACAAATACGGGAATATTTGGTTAGAAGTTTAAGATGCAGTAAATTAGAGAATCACATTATCTTATAGATCATCTTACAAACAAATACATGCCTTACGAATATACAAGGTGTTCCAATACTTGTGTCTAAAACTTCAGGGGGCTAAAGTGCCCATAAGTATTGGAACACCTTGTATATCCTTATAAATTTTTTGTTCAATACCTTTGCGTCTGTCTGAAAGATTCGCTTATGGAATGAAAAAATAGATTATTCACTAGTTATTAGTGTTTTTTTCAGTTTGAAATAGTAGGCAGAATAGGAGTAGTTCGACAGCAATTAATGTATTTATTTGTAAGACTTCTAGATATAAAATTGGTAGCATAACTTTGTAAAGCCTTTAGTCAAAGTCAAAGTCAAAAGGTATTTATTCAATAAAATCACAAGGATCACTTTGAAATGTCTTAAAGCTAGGTGACTCTAGGTGCCAGTTCCACGCGACCAAAGCCTAGAAGAACAGGCAACAAACTTACGGCTTGGTTCCTACCCTTCTTTTGTATGATCCTTTTACAATGTAATATAATATATTATTGAAGTTAAGTGAGGCGTAGGCATACAGAAAAAGGTAAACATAATCAAATTTATAAGACGGCACACGCTTTAAACTTTAACTTTAAACTAAACATACATAACACATACGAAATTGTGCTCATTTTCGTCGTAAGAATGTTACTAAATGCAATACATTAACCTTAATTTCTAATATTTTCACATACAAAAATATTCTGCCCCTAAGGGCTCGCACTCACTTGGCGACTGCTACCTTAGTCGCGACAAACAATATCTTATATAATATTAACCACCGCATATTAGTGGTGAGCGATGTGTAAAATGCTGGTCGCAGCGACCAGGTCGCGGTCGCCGAGTGTGCGCGAGCGCTAATAATTGTTAAAAACACACTTGTTTTAATCACATGCTAGTAATAAAAGGTAAGTATTAGTACGATTAATGAAATAAAGTCCAAAACCTACTAGATATTCTCACCAACCACAAAAGCTCATATTATTATGAACCATGTCAGCTTACTAAGCTGCCAATGATTTTACTTCGAATTATTTTCAGATTAATTATTTTTCATCAATTCTAACAAAAAAATGCATAAAATTGCAACATAAAGAGATTACTTGAGTATATTAATACTAGCGTCTACTGTCAGTCCTTAATCACAATTTCAAAACGTTGAATATTGAGGTTCAGTTGCATACTTATAAAAATAACAATATCAATTTTCGCACAACAGTAACAATTTGTTTCTACCCATAAAACAATTTGCATAAGCTTTATAGATATTGAGACTTAAATCTACTTGTAATCTTTGGCATTCTCATTGTCTTACTTACAGAAAATATCAGCTAGTGTGATGGTTTGTTTTTATACAATGGTTTGTAGAAATAAATAATGCGATATGGCACAAATTTAACAAAATTCAGAATAAAAAATTTCACATAAAAATAAATTAGAATTCTTAAGCATAGAAACACATTATTACTGTTTGACATTCCTGTTTAGCGCGAAGGCACATTGATGCAAGTTTCTGAGACATAAAAGTACAAATGTGGCGCTAGGATTACGTACCTATGTAGTGGGTACTTGAAACTAAGAATATTATGGTATATAGACGTTCACAATAAAAGTATTATCAGCCGCCGACTTTGAGAGCAGTTTACTGCTTTTCCAAACATATTCAACACAACCAACCGACAAAATACTCACACGACAATACCTTTTGTGTGAACACGGCCTAAGACTGTTTGGTCACACTTCATAATTTTTAAAATAATTTTGTGTTCACGTCTATCAGATCTGTCATTTCTTTGTAGCACGTCTAGGTAGATTCTACGCACATCTGGTAAATTCTAGAGTTTACCAAACGCGAATATATGCCATCACGTATTAGAAAATTATGAGGTGTAATATAATGGAGGCGATTGTATTACAACGCCCAGACTTGTCCGGGTTGCATAATAAAGTGGAAATTAATAGTATTCATGAATAAACAACTCTCTAATATTATGAACTTTTACGTTATTATGCAGCTCGGCCATGGAAAAAATATTAACATAGATAAAGTTATGGTCGTCTCAGTCGCCCGGGCGACGAAAGAAACAGACACGAGTGTTTTTATATTTTTGAGTATTATACTCCCTAGTCAACTGAGTATTTTTACTGTATTGGAAACTATCTAAATGTTAGATATTCAGATATAATAAATAAATAATAAAGGGCCTTTCAAAGTAACTATTCGAGATGATTTTAACAAGGACATTATTTTGTTGGAGTAACTTCAGATCCTATACCAGGGGTGGCGAACCTTATTGAATCCACGTGCCATTTTTTCTAAGAAACTATAGGTATGAGGCCATAGACGTGCCCTCAAATAATTTCAACCAAAATGTAATAATATTAATTATTATAATATAAATTTAAGGAAAATTCCAACCGGCGTTCCAAGAGCCGCAGTAGCGCGGAATGCGATTTAGCCAAGTAGTTTCTGATCGGATTGGGCAGGGCCAAGCTAAGTAGTGGATAGTTTGAACTAAAAATGCAAACCGTTTTGATCCGTGGCATGCCCAAAATATTGTGTCGCGTGCCATTGGTTCGCTATCCCTGTCCTATACCATCGCTCTCTAGTGGGTCTAGTCAACACGAAAGACATGTTATATACACGCGTATCTGACTAACCTGCTAATCTTTACGATGTTTTCCTTCACCGTTTGAGAGCAAACATTTACCGTCGACCATACACCTACACAAACGGGTTTAAGCAGCGGGGCGTGGACTTCCAAAATAAAATTATAGAAAAGACTTAAGTTAGCCAGATAAAAATTACTAAATTTGAATTTGAATGACTCATTCTTTTTCAATAACATTACAGGCTATAAACGAGTTTCATTATCTAAATCGCGCGTTTTAAAGTAGGTCTTATATTAAAGTTATTTTATAAAACAAAAGGTTATTTGTTAGTGAACAGTACATAGTCTTTGTCGAGTACTCAATGTGCCTTGCCTAATTATAAATTTGTCCTGGAGTTTGCCATGTTTATTACATAATTAAACACTTCCTTTGATGTCTCTTCTGAGGTTCGGGTCTTAAAACTGCACGCACTGCTTCATCAAATACCTGAAAACAAATAAAAATTGTTTATAAACGTGATTCAAACTACACATAATGAATGTGTATCATCTCCTTCTTTTACACAGAATTTCATAGGTAAATATTTTCGCACAGAATTTCCGTCAAGGTAAATAGTACAGCACCTTTCCTCCCTCTGCCATTCTCGCAGCTACGCACATGGATGCGACAACACACTCAAAACCAACACAACCTACGCTGGACGCGGGCGACTGACTGCAGACAGTCAAGAGCAGCAATACCGCCACCACACCTAGACTGACACGTCGACTAATAAACCTACATAGACGAAACCTTAGAACCGTGGGGACCCTAACAGGTCACTGTCCACTTAACAAACATCTCTACAACATCGGAGCTACAGACAGTCAACTCTGCAGAGGCTGCCTGTCCGAAAAAGAATCAGCTGCCCACGTAGTCCTATGGAATGCGAGGGCGTAGCCTCTCAACGCCAAGAAATCCTAGGAAACCCCAGAGGTCACTCCTACAAGCCTGTGAAGCCACCGGGAAGCTTCTGCGCTTTTGGGAGGAGCTAGGCTGGCTACAAGTGTAATCAGATCACCCCTCACGCATAACAGACCACTTTGGAGTCTTAATGCGGATACAGGAGTCCCAATACAATCCAATAGTACAAACCTGCTTGAGTCCACGCTGAGTCAATGCTGAACACTCCATGTATTTGACAGCTCTGATCTTGTTGGCCAGCTTCTGTCCTTGTTCCCTCTTGAGCGGTGACATGCCTTGCTCCGAGAGCAGGCTGAGGGTCTCTCTGTCATCCCGCAAATCAATCTTGGTACCTGTGTTGAAAACAAACCAGTGAGCCCCTCAACATATTAACACAGCATTGCTGTGTTTCTAGTAGGAAGTACTACCACCACGCCTCTTTCTGCCGCCAAGCAGCAACGCTGTGTTTCGGTATGAAGAGTGTGGTTGCAGGTGAAATTACAGGCACATGAAGATTAACATCTGTACTCAAGTGGATGGATGCAGGTCAGTGCATCATAGTGCATTTTACTATCGTGCGTGACTTACGAGGCAATGCTTTGTTATAGGTGATGGTTACCACTTAACATCTGGTGGGCCATCTGCTTGTTCCAACAGACAGTTGTATAAAAAAACAGAAGAAAACAAGCCTAAGACAATTCTTCAATAAGTAATTCAATTTTTTTATTAAATCAACATTGTTTTTATGCCTCATAAATTAGGATATTTTTCATCTGATAAAGGACTTTTAATGATCTCAAATTCCATTTAAGTGCTTTTATTTTCCTTTTTATTTTTATAAAAAAAAAAAACAGTTATTCTTACCAACTAATATAATAGGTGCATCGGGGCAGTGATGTTTTATTTCAGGATACCATTTGGATGTAACATTCTCATAAGATGATGGGCTGGAATTTTAAAACATTCACATTTAAATAATGTCACTCGCTAACCTACTCATAAATAACTACCTACTCTGCTTTACATAATGATTATGCAATGGATAGTTTAATAGTTTTGTTGCATAATTTCTCACTTTCACAAAGTTTTTACTTGTAGGATCACTCTCAGTTTCTATAGAAACATGAGAAGAAGCTTAGATTATACCAGAAGTCTTGAAAAAAATATTGTGTATTGTATCGTAATTTCATATTCTGGAAAAAAAAAACAGTTTCACAACTTTCAGATTGAAGAAGCCCACTGCTGGACATAGGCCTCCCCTATACTTTTCCAGGGATAATGATTCTGAGCCTTCACAATCCACTAAGTACTAACTCAAGAATCTTTGAGAATGTATGAAAGGAGTAGTCAAAAGTATGTCTAACATTTGGTACATAAGATGTGGGCATCTTGCAGTAGTTAGGTTCATAATCTGAATTATTACCATTCAAGATGTTTTAATAAGGTCATTTTTTAGAATGTAATAACCTTATCTAAGAGACTATATGTATACACTTATCAAGCCTAACCCCAATTTGAACAAGGAGAGAGACAACTAAAACAGCTTAATATAACACAATTTTGCACAATGCAGAGTTTTTTTTTAATTTTTTACAGACATTTCAGTTTCCAAATGAAATTATACTTACTATGACCTTAGTTTAACAACAAAATAGTGACCAAGAATATGGCAAATAAAGCAAAAAGATTAATGTTTTATTTATAAAAATCGTGGGTATTTAAGTAACTATGGATAAAGTTACCTTGTTACACTGAAGCAAATAAGGAAGACATCAGTTTGTGGGTAGCTTAAAGGCCTAAGTCTATCATAGTCTTCTTGTCCTGCTGTATCCCAGAGCCCCAGGGAGACAGCTACCCCATCCACAACCATTGGTGCTGAATAATTGTCAAATCTGAAAATATTAATAGCATTTCTTCAAAGTAAACCCTTCATGTTTAACAAGGCTTTTCTTCAAAACAATGCTGAATTCTCAATATTTTGAATTATATTATTGCAACATAATTTTTATGAGTAAATTCGAAGAGAAATAAGCATAGAGCATAAGCTGATGGCCAACCTTGTGTTAAGCAGTGACCTCTGCCTATAACAATTGTATTACCTCACAGGACTAGTCCTAATTCATATCATAATGTTGCATTGCATTTTGTCTATGAGCCTGAGACATAAGGGTGTCAAGTCCCATGTGCCTGTAATTGGCACCCTCCAAACCTGAACTCAGTAATGCGAGCGCCACTACTCGTCAGCAGAAATAGGTAAAGTGGTGGTTCCTCCAACACAAAATATTAGATATACCTAGATTATAATTTGTCCTACTGCTTATTGCCTCAATTCTTGAAAGAGGTCTTTGATTCGAATTTTCCGAATAGAAGGTCTTATTTAATGAGTCAATTAGAATTCCTTTTGTCCCATGAAGATTTTAAAGGCTTCATGTCCTATATAGGGCCATGCAGATTTTGTATGTAAGATGCATTGTAAACATTAAGGAGTATGCATTGCTTTATAAGAAAATTGACAGACTAGTTAAAATCTGATTAGAATGCACTATGCAGTAAACATCTGCAAAGTTTGCATATAATACATTATTGTCTAAAATTATATGGTTTCACTTACACTGTTGGCACATATTCGCCGGGAAAACTGTCCGTTGTGTAAGATATCAACATGCAGGTCTTTCCAACTGTACCGTCACCGACCACCACACACTTGATAGGTCTTCCAGAAGACATCTACAAGAATAAAAATAATGAGACAAAACTATTATGACTCATTGCAACATCTGAACTTGAGAAGAGAATCAACACTACTTACATTTTCAAACGTTTCTAAATTTATCTTATCACAGCACCTACTGAGAGGTAATGATTCTAAAATTTGTTAAAAATATACAAAAAAGTAAGTAAAGAGCTTCAAAGGAAAAATCAGATTAGTCGGAAACGCATTTGAAAGATGGATGGATAGATGGATTAGGTGTAGAATGGCATTTATGACAGTCACGACAGTATGCATACAGTCAATCAGTCAAGACAAGAAGTCACAGTCAAGTCAAGTCACTGTTCCGTCCGTTGCGTCTCGGTGCTTAAGGGGCTGACCACCATCAACTTCTCGCTCGATAAATCCATAATTTTTTCAGATTCGAAAAGCTCACTCCAATCAATACTTTCCAATCCTTTCCGATCTAAGTCAAATTTTCCTATCATCCTCAAAATTCGTGAATCCTTATTCCAGTGCAAAGAACTCGGAATAAATGTTGTACTGGCGTGGATTCCTGGTCATTCCGGAATACCTGGCAATGAAACAGTGGATTCATGTGCAAAACAGGCTATTCATACAGGTTCACATGATCATTTTATAATTTATTCTCATGACCTTTGTCTCACTCCAAGATCTCACTTAGCCACTTCGTGGTCACGTATGTGGGTTGCATCAAGAAGTTTGAAAGGGAGACATATAAATACTAAAAATGTTAAAATAACACTCTTCAGAGCGTATTGCCAGTCTTTTTATACTTGCAGCCTCTGGACCAGATATACGAAGAAAGCATACAACGCCTTACGGATACAATATAATAACGCGTTCAGGGTCCTGCCTGTTGGGGCTGCCACGTTTCTGCAGCGCTTCGGGCATGTTTGCGGAAAATAGAGTGGATGGCTTTCATGCCATAGTACGCAAACGATGCGCCTCATTTAGAAGACGAATCCGTGGCAGCCCGAACAGTATAGTGAACGCGTTGTCTGAGAGGTGGGACTGTCCCCTCCATCATTACTGGATGCAGCTGCACACTCATAATCATGAATTTCAAATAAAATGTCACTAACACTATTTATAAGTTAATATGTTACTAACAAATTTCTATGGACTAAGTCTGAATTAAATAAATTGAATTGAATTGAATTGAATTGAATAAGAATGTAACAATTCTCCTTATTCTATGGATTTCATTGGTCGACATTAGAATTAAAACGGTTTTGTGTTCTATTTTAATTAATTTATCCTTCCTTTTTTTCATCATTAAATGTCTTGTTTCGCTTAAATTTTTCTTTTTCTCGTAGTCATGTATCAAGTACGTATAAATGCAACTCTTGAATAAAACGGATTTATATCGAGGGCGTTAGAATCCTTCACTTGACTTTGTTGATTCCTTCACATGAACATGATTCATCTATGGACCTAGCTTTAAATCCGTCCTTTAATCAGTACTAATTACACCATTATTTTATTACATCTATTCACAAAGTGCTAGTTTGTTCTTCGTAAACAGTACCCCAAGTATGAGTTTTGAGAAAAAACGTGAAACGAAAAACTAATTATGGTAAATAATTAGTTTTTCGTTTTACGTTTTTTTCCGTGTTCATTGCGGGTTTTGTAAAGTTCCATATCGTTATCCCTATCGCGTCTTCATACAAAACCCGCAATAAACACGGAACAAAAACGTAAAACGAAAAACCAAATACCTATATAATTTTGATTCATTCGATATCGGATTCGTTACGGAATACAATTTTTGAATTTGGAATTCAATATAATAGAAAACGCGATATATTTCTGTACGGTTTTGAAATTAATATACTTAGGTGAAATATGAAATAGTTTAGCATTTTACATTAAAAACATTGCATTTTTAACCATTTCAGTCACTTGTTTACCATTTATGAACCATGCACAGTTTTATTTAATTTTGATTGTTTTATAATTCGACTTTGTGATTTAAGTAAGTATAGGTAGGTTATAGTATAGTACGTTAAGTGGTAACCATCACCTATAACCTACTAGTTATAGTAGGTTATAGGTGATGGTTACCACTTAACATCCGGTGGGCCATCTGCTTGTTCCATCAGCTAGTTGTAAAAAAAAAAACCCGAAAAGCAATCTAAGCAATAAGTATTTATTTTTGGTGATGAATCCTCTCGATTCAATACTTAGTAAATAGTAGTTACCTACATACATTCACATTTTTTCCCCTTTCACGGAAAGGTTTCCGCCACTCAATAGCTGTCGGAAAGTCACTCGTTATCACTCGTATTCTTTTCGAATCCTAATGTCAAAAGATTTGTCTGAAATGTCAAAATCGCGTTCCGACAAGGCTTTTCAGGAGCCATTGTATTCCAAATTCAAAAAATGACTTTCCGTAACGAATCCGATACCGAGGAAATCAAAATACCCCCCCAGGTGTACTCTGGTCGGACTGTAACTAAATAATTTTCTGATAGGTATTTTGTGAAAAAATATAAAGTTGGGGTAAATCAATTAAAATAACGGGGAAATTTTTCTAATGTAATCTGTCAACATTGTATTTTTTTTTTTTTTGGGAAAGTGTTTCTTTCTTGTTTTGTTTGTTTTATGTTTTTGCATTTCTTTTAATCACGTTATATTCTAATTTCTATTTAGCTGTTCCGTTCTATTCTATTCTACTTGACTGTAGTTTCTTTAATTTTGCATGTTCCCGTAGAGTTCCTTCATGATACAATAAGTAGGTTGGTGTTTTAGAATTATTTGTGTTGGATCAAATAACACCACTTGCCACTGGCAAGCTAAATTTTGTAAAAATATATCCTTATCTCTTTGTTTCCTCATGTCGTCGTCCGATAGGTACTCTCGAAGAGAGTATAAGTACATATTATTCTGTGGTCCGATAACTATCTACAATGCAGTGTTAACTTTACAGGCCTGCTAACTGGATGAAAGGATGACTGAATCGTGTGTGGAGACACCCGAGGCCCCGGCTTGGTTGTCGAAACTCGAGAGCCAGCGAGAGAAACTCAGCAAAGCCAGGCTGGGTCATGACAGCGGTGCCGGCGCGCCTTGTAACTCATGTGGTAGGTACCTACACCTTCTGTCTGAAGGGGTAAAGCTTTTTCCTACAACTTCCATTTTTATGTGTCCAGATTTTCAAGCCCTCAGGGTGGTTCAGAAATCCAAATTTAATGGAATTTGATGCAGTTATTACATTATAACAGCCGATTCATTGGTAGGTGGTGATCATCCTCAAGATGATCACTACTGACCAATTAATCTGCAATTACAATAAATATTTATAGAGACTGACTTTCCATTTAGAAATTAAACCTATATAATCATTGGATTAGCCCCCACAAGCAATTCCAAACATACCATTTACAGCTGTCTGTTGCTCAGCTCAAATCTTAAATTAAATATTGAAAAAAAAGAATTAAATATTGTCCTTGTGAAACAGTTTTATTATTCAATTGTCCTGCTTGACTCATAAGTTGAAAGAACCTCATAAATCAGGTAGTGAATCATACAATAGACATTTTCATCCTAATTTATCATAAGCAGTCCATAGCTTTTGGTACCATAACAAGTTTGTAGGTAATGACTCATTTATTTCTTCTATTTACACCTTCAGAAATGTATGACAAGGCCTTATTTTTTATATGATATATTGTAGATGATTCAAACATAGAGAATCAAGGGAAAATTTTCACCTATTATATAAACTACTGTCTTATTTATTTATGATGTTCTGACGCCTAGAATACTAGAATGGTGCACATCATGTTTTTAAAGACATGATTATTATCACTACCACCTCTGATCTTGAAGGTAAGTATTTCATAAACTTGTGTTTCTATTCTAGGTACAAAATGCCCTGGACTTGACTTGCACTTTTGGCGAAAAGTGTGCAGAGCATGCCACTGCAGTAAAGATGTCCATGATGTGCAGGATGATGACTTATCAGGATGGGCACAGTTTGAATTGCTAGGCACGGCCAAACCTAAGAAAGGCACAAGTGAGTATGCTGTACAACATCAGACAGTCCAATGATATCACTCTACAATGCCTTGTAGAGTACTACTACTACTAAGTGCTAAAACTATTTAGAAAGCTATTGATTTCAACAATCTTAAAGTCTTGTCTATATGTATTGTCATCAATCTAACAGTAAATGTTCAAAAATTTATGTGCACAATGCCAGAACTCTCAAACGGTGAAGGAAAACAACATGTCGTGGAACCCTAAAAGTTCTATAACATGTGTCAAGTGCATGAAAGGAGCCTCTTGAGGCGCACTTAAAAATCCTTTCACCACACTGTTTCAAAAGAAACTAGTGACACAACAAGAGAGAGATATAACAATAAAAAATCTACCATCATCATCTGGAATCTCAATAGTTGTAGGTACATCAATGTTTAAGAAAATCAGAATAATAGTTAACATTTATATGTATTCCATCAGTTATCTGTTATGTTTTGATCAGGTCCACATAATGAACTTTGAAGCCTTAAGTAAGGAAATGATTGTTTTTTTCAGTACCACTCATCAAAATCCGAGGTCTGACAGATCAACCTGTAAAAGTGGACTGGGTGCCTCCTAATGCATCAACTGAGCTTGTAAGTTTATACTACCTACTTGTAGCATAAATGCTTATTCCGGTTGTGTCCTAGTAATGTTTCCAAAGAATATAAACATTACTAAGTTAAAAGTTTTCCATCCATGCCAATGCATAAAGACATTAATAGCCCAATTCAGCTATAATTTAGTAAGTAAGTTTTTTGAAGCGACGAAACATACTGGAAAAACAAAACTAATCATCTTATGGTCACTGGAGTCCATCCTAGCACACCAATAAAATCCCTCAAAAGATCTGATTATAGCCACATGGCTGATTGCATTAAAGAAACATTGAAGAAAAAAAAAGATAGATAAGTAAGCTAAGTAAGTATGGGGTAGTGAGAGGCCAGTCCAAATATTGTGTTTGACAGCCCTCACACTTAGTTAGTAGTAGCTCTGCCTTCTGCGCTGAAGGCTGTGGGTTCGATTCCCACCGAGGGCAAAGATTTGTGTGATGAGTGTAGGTGTTTGTTCTCTGGGTGTTAATATATGTATTTACAAAAAACAAGTATATAAGTAATATATAAGTTATCTGGTTTCCATACCAGCTTTGCTTAGTTTAGAGCCAGATAGTGCTGTGTGGAAAGTCCATCAATATTATTATTATGTACTAGATGACCCGGTGTACTTCGTATCACCTATCCTCGCAATTTTTCCATATTTAGATAGCCTGACTACGACGAATATTTCAAAACAAAATCAGCTAAATCGGCCCAGCCGTTCTCGAGTTTTAGCGAGACAAACGAACAGCAATTGGTTTTTATATTTATAGAGAAGAGATGACTAAAACGGAAATTACGAGATCTCGGTTCCGGGCAAACCATACTAGTGGTTTAGGATTAGAAAGGTCAATCAATTACATTGCCAGGGCCACCAACCATGCAGAATCGATATCGATAAGGAAGTATTGGTTCTGATAAAGTATATTTTACTCAGCAGTGCCTAATCATGTTATTTCTTATCTATTGCTATATTTAAATTCTGCTATTAGATTAAGTATAGATACCTACTAGGTGTTTGTTTTGTAGACATGAATAATATATTTCTTGAAATCCGATTTCAAGAAAATAACGACAATCATGATAAATTCACCTTTTGAAATAGATCATTGGTGGTTTAGTGGTATCGGCCCCGCCTTCCGATCCTAAGATCCTGGGGTTTAAAACCGGAAATGGCGAGCTTAACGCAAAAAAAATAATTAAATAAGCACACAATAGCTAACGGTAGACATACCCTAAGATCGTTTGGTTATGAAGTCTGTATCATTATCTTAGCTGTAACTTAGGTGCCTATTCAATATTTTTCAGGATGGCTGTAGGCAGATATCAATCACAATATTGTAGACTGGCCTCCCAGCGAAGATGGTGGTAGCAGTGCTTTTTACATTGTGGGTTCGATTCCCACCAAGGGTTTGTGATGATGCGAACACAGTGTTTTATAGTGTTTAAAAAACTATTAGAAAACGACAATGGTTTAACCGTCTTCAGACTTTGATATTAAAAAACATACTTGTAATTTCAGGGTACTCTAGGCACTTCTAAAGGTGCTACTTTTATCAGTCTGTTAATCACAAATCCTTACAAACACATTGTTTTATAGTGTATTTTTGTAAACCTCCGTCATGACATCAGGGATATTATAAGATATTTGTAGATTTAGAGTTTTATTTTCTCTTTCACTGCTACTGCTTACACTTATTAAGTCAATTTAATGCATTTTGAACCTTATTCTCAGGTGACAGACTATATGTCATGTCTGGGCGAGCTCGCGCCCGTGTCTGGCTCGGAGGCAGCCCGGCGACGACGTGCGAACCTTCGAACGCAGCTGCCGCCACACGATGTCGCTCTAGCAGCCCGCCATCACGCCACTGACCAAGAGAAATCTGAGCACACTGTACGTATTGTTTTCGAGTTTGTATGGCAACATATTTTTGCCGCTGAGCTGCATTTTTTTATTTATACATCTAGATGATGGAACAAACAGATGGCCCACCTGATGTTAAGTGGTAACCATCACCAAAGCATTTCCCCGCAAGTCACGCACGATAGGAACGTGCCCCACGATGCACTGCCCTGCGTCCACCAACTTGAGGCATACAGATGTTAAGCCTCATGGGCCTGTAATTACAGCGGCAACCACACTCTTCAAACCGAAACACAGCAACGATGCTCGGCGGCAGAAAAAGACGTGGTGGTAGAACTTCCCCGGACGAGCCCTTCACAACGAGCTAAACTACCCTTTGCTTCGTATTTCGCTTCGACCATAAATACGTTAAAAACTAGATGACGAGGAAATCAGCATGCCGTAGAACCTAAAAAGCTCTAAAACATGTGTCGTGCTCGAAAGGAGCCTCTTTGAGGAGCACTTAAAATCCTTTCACCACACTGTTTCGAAAGAAACTAGTAAAACGACAAGAAGAAGTTCAAAGTCAAAGTCAAAGTCAATAGGTATTTATTCAATAAAATCACAAGGATCACTTTGAAACGTCTTAAAGCTAGGTGACTCTAGGTGCCAGTTCTCTCAAGTATTCTCTGATTTATTCCGTCATACTAAGGTTTATATTTTTGATGTATACTCAAACTCTAAAAAACAATGATGATGCATTTAAACTAATTTCAAGCCAGGTAGGTTCTACATCCGAATAATTGAAAAAAACCATGAAAATTTATGAAAAAGGTATTTTGGTTTAATTTTCATAATTAATTTTTAATTATTATTTGAAAAATATTTGTTAATATTCTTCTATGCATCAAAATGTATTTAGGTGAAAAGGGTAATCATGATAAGACACTCTTTCTTTCAATCATAACAATCCTTGTCTAATGAACAATTTCATACTCAATTCATGCTTATCAAATACTAACACTTAATACATTTAACATGATCACGTATCGGATACTTACGATTATAAAATGTTTCAGGAATACATTACACGCATCAAAGAGAATGTCGTCGGTATGGGCAACGTGGTTCGCGTAGCACCCTTACAAAACGGAGACACATACTCCGTCGAAAGCAGCAAAACTCACGGAGCACCTAAATCCTACGCATTACCCCTCAAAATATCCAACGTTTCCCGTGGTGTCAAGTACAATATCGTACCTAAAAATGCTTCAGACAAAAAGCTGGTTCTAGATCACCAGGGTAATATCGTCAGCAGTGCCGCTAACTTACCCGACTACAAATCTAGTCCAATCCTCAGTCGTATTGTCAAAGACAAACTACATATTATGCATATTGAATCAGATAGAATCAAAAGTGCGGTAGAACACGGACCGATTTACGACAAGCTACTGAAGAACTTGAATGATTTGAACATGCCAGTTTCCAATGATGTTTATTTGCAGCCGATACAACTGTTCCGGGATGAGTATAACAACAACCCCCAATTTAGAGATGAAACTAGTGAGTTCACTACGAAAGTCCTTGGAGCGCAGATAATGCCCGATTTGTGGTCGAGCAATAACAACGTCACTAGTAGCGCGAAGTTACTCGATAGTAGAATACAAAAGGGAACCATATTTGCTCCGAATGGAGAGATATGGAGCTGGAAGCATGAGCCGACAACGGCAGAGCACAGTGGCACTCTCTGTTCCACGAAGATCAGCCCTCAGTATTCCACGTCTATGAAACCGATCAATCAAGTTGAACCACAACAGACGGCGCCATTGAGAGATTATCTTAGAACGCATTCAGAAGAGGAGTTACCTCCTCCGCCATTACCTAACTATAGCACATATCCAGGCCAAGCAAATCAAGATACAAATGAATGGGTCGACAAAACCCTAGACAACACTCCAGGGGAGGCAGGTTTTTCACCCATATCGGAAAGCTCTGAACCTCTCGATCCCATCATAGAACAGTTCAGCGAGATAGAGCTCAGTCCCGCCGAAATGGAGTTCAACAGAAAGTTGTATAACGAAGGCATGCCTTGTAAGCGTTGTACGAAGCCAATGTTCGCAGGCGAAGTTGCCGTAAAGGCCGAGAGGGCCGGGGTCGAAGCTATCTGGCACCCACAATGCTTCACCTGCAGCAAATGCGGTGAGCTATTAGCTGATCTGGTGTACTGCTTCTACAAAGGAGAATTGTACTGCGCTCGAGATTTGGCTAACGTATTAGAGATTCCGCGTTGCGCTGGCTGCGACGAGTTGATATTTACGCGACCGTATACCGCGGCTGAAGGGCGGGCGTTCCATGTCCAGCATTTCTGTTGCTACCACTGCGACGCGCCACTCGGTGGGCAGATGTATGTGCCAGATGACAGAACAGGCTTACCAATATGTCTGTCTTGTTACGACCAGTTCCACGCAGAACGTTGTCGAGCATGCGGCGGTATAATAGGCCCGGAACAACAAGGCGTGTCGTGGAGCAATGTACACTGGCACGCGGATTGCTTCATCTGCTCTGGTAGGACGTGTGGGAAGAGTTTGCTAAGCGGTAGGTTTGTCGTGAAACAAGAGATGCCATTTTGTAGTGTACCTTGTGTACAAAGCAGAATCAAATAAGTTAGCAGTAATGGGCGTCGCCAGAATGATCTAAGATGGAACAACGACTTCTGGAATATATCGGAAGCTTTATTATGGAGTACCTACCTAGCTTATTCTAGTGAAGCCCATTTCGTTATGAATGCAGATTTTTTATTTAATTCTAATTAATGAGCTTTGAGAAGAGAATTTTAATAATGGGGACCACAGTACGATATTTTAGGCAATAGATAAGTTACTTTGTCTTTCTTGTAACAAAATATTTTTAATAGATATTGAGTAAATATTTTGATAAATAATTCTTGAATAATAATGGTCACAATTTACATAAAATTTTAGGCTGTGCAGTTACATTTAAAGAAACAAGTACATTCCAAAAGTGCCATTAGTATTAAGAGAAATGTATCTAAGCCTATATTTTTATACTATGTATACATATCCAAATAAATATAGATTATACAATTTTGTTTCATTTTCTAACAATTAATAATTTATGGTGAAGAAACAAAACTTACGTTAAAGTATTATTTGTATAATGTTAGTCATGAATGTTTAATTCCCTGCCTTATCATCTGGTTAATACACAAGTTTCTCATTTGTGTTTGAAATCTCCACAGTCAAATGGTTTGTCTGGAAAAACAATACTACTTCCTGTCAATGTCATAGATGTTTGTTCCTCATCTGGATGTTATTATGTATATATCAATATGTATTATTATCAGCTATCTGGTTCCCATAATACAAGCTTTAGCTTAGTTTGGGGCTAGATAGTTCTGGGTGGAAAGTCCATCAATATTTATTTATTTTTTATAATGGCAAAAGACATAATACTATTGATTAACATTTAACTAAAGCTCTAGCACATAAAGGCCGAGATTCAGAGATGAGGTTAGGCGTGTACTTACGCTTGAGCTTGTCAAAATCGGTTGGTTTAGCTTCCGATTTTGACAAGCTCAAGCGTAAGTTCACGCCTAACCTCGTCTCTGAATCTCAGCCATAGCTCCTGATTATCTGTCAAACTGACTGTTGATTCCAATACAAGATTGTCATAATAGCATGGACCTTGGCTAAGCTTAGCTTAATACCTATTAGACAATTTTAATTATGTATCATACAATGGAGCTTTTGTGATTGTAATTTGTAAGGCATAGCTTGTGATAGAAGTCTGAAGAAAAACAATTGCCTGAGCATAAGTGGGGACTGGAATGAAAATAATACAAAATCGGTATGTATGTTAAATATCTTATAATAAGTAAATAAAGAACATGATATTAAAATGTACACAAATGCATATTGTAAGTTGTGAAGCAAGGGAGGGACCAATGTATTTTATTAAGCTTTTATCTTCATTTTGCTGAGATCATTTTTTAATTTATTCAGATTCTCTTGCTGAGCTTCTTGTTTATTCTCTAACGCATAAATATGATCATCGGTTCTCTTTACCTCTTTGCTGATATATTCCATTCGTTTCACTACATTTTGTTTTGCTTCTTCTAAGTCTTGTTTGACTAATACTGGGCCGATTAGTTTATAAACCTCAGCGTCTTTCTTCAACAGCATCAGCTCATCTTTTACAGTTTTATTTTCATTCAGCTGGCCATCTAGTTGTTGCTTTTGAGCCACTGCCCTCCGGTAATCTTTTTGCATATTACTGAAAACCTCCAGCTCCTTTTGCAATTTCTTTTGTATTTCCTCAGCCATAGTTAAATAAAATTGTTACTAGAATAGTAATCAAGCGTGAAATTACTCGAACAGTTGTTCAAATAGAAAATGAGTTTTAGAGAGAATAATCGACGAACAGGAGAGGTTAGAATTTTGTCTTGACATTGACATTTTGGTTGGCTTGATTGACAGAGTTTTGACAGTAGTTATGCAGACTCATGAAATAAAAAATAAACTGAGCGAGGCCAGTATTTAATTAGTCTTTTTCCAATTTCCATGCTTTTCCCATTCTGCTGAGAAAAAAAAAATCTTATCCGTTTACGGATAAAGTCTTGCTCGTTGGTTTTTGGAACTATTGAATTTCCTTCAACATAACCTAAAATCATGCTGGCTGGGGTGAGGGTGAGGTTAGCAGGGGGCTAATGCACAATACCTAGTTCCTTTAAAATTAAGTATTTATAATAAGACGATTTAATAAGTAGGTACCCCGGATTTGATTTTGCTTAGTGATGTTGACTTTTTAGTAACTGCAATGCTACCTTGTACCTACTGAGTGTCAGTAGGTACAATTCAATGGAGTACGCTCAAATGTATTTAATTTACGGCGAGTGTGGCGGTAATGCCACTGAAGCCGCATCACTGTATCGGGAAAGATTCCCCAACGCACGCCGCCATCCCGATTACCTATCGAGTATTTATTAGGGTGCATAGTAGGTACATACACGGAAGGATCGAATTCCTGGAACTGGCGTCGACGGTAGGTACTAGGTACTAGCTCCGGAAGGCCACAACTGGTTGTCCATGAAGCTGTGCTCCATGAAATTGAAGCCATCCATAAATTACGTCACACGGATTTCATGATATGTAGTGCTGTAATACTTAGATATAAAATATTTTGAATAAATGTTTAAAATGTTTAATATGAAAAAATGTGATGTCACAAAATTCGGGACCCCTCCCCACCCCTTGTCACACAATGTCACACTTCGTCGACCCCGTCCCTCCCTCATAACGTGTGACGTATTCTACGGGGCTTGCATGTCGTCCCATATTTGATATAAATAGATATTTTTTTTTATTTCGTCAATAACATAATAAAAAATACTGCTATATTTTTGTAATATTTTTCCTGGGTTCGTTAAACTCAGAAGTATAAACATTTTTATTCCGAAAAGATACAAAAATCCATGCAGTTGGTAACGGGTTAACAGGAATATTCTTTAAATGAAAAGCTGAAAATACCAAGTGCTTTTTCGGACCAAATTTGGAATCTCAATGGGATCTCAGTGGGCAAGTTATCTATTCGTTGGTCATTCAGGTGACCCTACATTTATTTTACTCCACAGGAAATCAAACTTTTGAAAAAAATAGCAAATAACATTTTTTAATCTGAACATTTTTCTAATAAAAAAACTGTTCATGGTTCACACACAAATGGCAGTTAGCATTTTGATAACACTGTTGTCCAAGAATGCTATAAAAAAACAAATTGAGAAAATACCTTGATTTGTGATCTTGGAATCTAAGAAAATATAAATTTTTCGAAAATATCCAATAACTCGAAAACCGTGAGATTTTTTCTGGGTACAATTTTTTATTTTCATCAAGAGTGGATAATCCGTAGATTATCCGTAGATTATCCACTCTTTACACCACATACTTTAAACCTACGGGCAAAATGCAAAATATTCATAGGTACCTCATATAGTGTAAATGCAATGTAATTACAACATGTTTACTCTTCATCTTCATCTACAGTTTTTCACCATACTCCAATGTCCACATGTATCCTGCATTCGGATCTCCACTTTTAGCAGCTTCTTCATTTACTTTTTTGGTTTTCTTTAAGATTTTTTGCACTTGTTTGTAGAGTTGTGGATCGTAAGCTCCTAAGTCTCGTATTTTTTCAGATCTTTTTTCAAATGAGTCTCGTTTACCAAATCTTTCTCGTACAAATTTTTCATATGGGTCATCATCTTCTTCTTCATCTTCGTTTTTAGGCTTTTTATAAGACTGGTGCTTCTTTGAATTGTCGTAATATCCATAATAGTCTTTGTCTGCTTCATTTTCATCATCAGAATCATCATCATTACTATGAGATGGTCCGGGTGCCTCTGCACTATCTTCCTCACTGTTATAATGGAAAAAGGCTTCCTTCGTTTTAGTTTCTTTGTTTTTATATGTGGGTGGGTCTTCGTAGGGATACGTAAATATATCTTCAGGCAATTTTATTTCAGGTAGCTTTATTGCTATGTCATCGAATTTGATGTTAAGATTATCATCGTAACGTTTTGGTGTTAATTTATCGACAGTACCTTCGTCGTCTTTGTCTTCAGAATGTTTGTTCTGGTCATCCTCGGTTCTGGCTTGTTTTTGGTTTTTGTGATTGTAATTTAAAGGGACTCTTTCAAACTGATCTTTGACGGATTGTGGATGATCCACATCTCGTGACTTTTCTGTTTGTAATTTATCATACTTTTCTTTGGAGTCTTCATTAACACCAGTGAGTGTTTCTAAACTTTTATTTTCAATATTTAAACTGGAATTTTCTTCATCTGATTCGACACTATCTGATTCTGGAATAATTTCTACAACAGGCTTAACTTCACCGTCGTTAATATGAGTAGGTTCATTTGCTTCATCACTGGAAGAATCCAAGCTTCTACCAGGCGCTTCATTTGTTTCATCGTGTGTTTTAACAGAAGCTTGTGATTTTGAAGTTGGAATAATTTCAAAATCTTTGTTATTATGATCATCCTGAGCTGTTTCTACTTTACCATTTTTATCTAATTGTATTCTTTCATAGCTAAAGTCATCTAAGTCAACGTTTTGGAGTTGTGGTGGTGAGCTATTAGGATAACCGTGTAAATTCTTATTTGCATCTGCCTCTTCACTATTTTCAAAACTTTCCTCACTTTGGGACTTCGTAGATTTCAAGTTACTGTTTTTAGAGTTATCATCATTGTCTATTTCGCGTCCAATACTCTCAGTGCTTCTATCATAATTTTGTTCGCTCTCATTCGAAATATTTTTTTCGTTTATATTTTCACGACTGTTCTCATTTGTATCTAATTCTCGTTCGTTACTATTCGGTCTTTCGCGACTTTCATTTTCTTCTCCGCTTTCTTCACTTAATGCTATATTTCCATTTTTATTATTATTTTTGGAGAAATTTACTTCATCGTTGTGTTCTCGTTTATTATCATCAATCTCAGAGTGTGCACGATTGTTGCTTTGTAATTTTTTATCATCTACGCTATCGTGTAAGGTTTCTATGTTGAAGTCTGCTAAATCAGAACTTTTGATAATATTTGCAGTTTGTTTAGCTGGTAGCCATTGCTCTCTATCCTTTGCGTCGGTGTGTGAGGTTTCATAGTTTACAATCAATGGTGCACTTTGTGCGAGTTTATTATCTGCTGATGAACGCTTCCGTCTTCTCAGGCTATTCTTGTAATGTCCCTTGGACTTTTCGGTATCATATTTTGTTTCGTTTTTCTTGTACACATATTTTAATATTGTGTCGTTTCTATCTGCCTCGCTTTCAGAAGTGTTGTTTTTAACTTCGTCAGTGTTGTTAATAACAGTTTTATTGAAGCAATTTACGCTTTTGCCGTCTGCGGTTGTACACTGGAAGGGTGCACTTTGATTTAGAGCAATCGTTTCATTACAGTTGCAAGATATATTACTTTGATTATTTTGTAGCACCAAATTTGAATTTTCAGTTTTAGTTAGGCTTAGTTTTATTTCAATTTCGTTTGTTGCATTGCTTTTACTCACATTCCTGCTCACAAATGCATCTGTTATCTGTAAAGTAATTAAAAGTTCAAATCGGTTGCTTATTTATGTTGTTGCTTATTCAGTGATTCTTCCCAAGCTCTATTTATTTGTGCGTGCAAACTAGGCAAGTAAATAAAACCAAAATTTCTATGGTGGAAAACAATTCTTTATTTTTACCATTACATATCTACCTACTTTAGTACACTAGTGTAGGTAAATTTTATATTTACAATGATTGATAAAATACAATGTGTTGTCTACTCTTTGACTAAAATAAATAGGGTGATGTGATGATGCCTCAATATTTTAAAGAAATGATGAAGCATAATAAATTCAACTATAGGTACAAACCTATAATACGAACAACATTGTAGGTACCTCAGATACACACATATATAATTATATTGAAAGGCGACTAACAATAATGGTACCTACCCAGTACCCTCTATTACGTTATAATAAACTTTTTAAAACAGAAATCAAATAATTTTTAAAGCATTCTTGGTAGATAAATATACCTACCAATAGCTAAATAAAAATCTGATAATTTATAATGAAAACTATTAAGTAGTTCTAAATTCAATAAAATAAACTAATAGCACTTACCTTCAAAATTGAATCATAATTTAAATTCAAAAATTATGGCAAACAAGCGCTTTATTATTTATTTTGTACAAGTCCCTAACTCTACATAAAACTTTATAAATTAACTAACGTAGTTTTAAATCTACCTATAGGTATTAATATCATAAGTTTATTGAATGACTTCAAGCATCGAAGTAAGAAACAAAAACCAGGCAAGAAATAAAAATAACAAACGCTAAAAAAAGTTAAAGAATAATAAAAAAAACAATTCTCAGAACAAATTTACGTATTCCTTTTGTCTCTTATTTATGTTCTTGCCTTGTCTTAGTTGTCGAGTGAGACTACAGTAAAAACGATAAGATGGCTATGTTTCTTGTTTATTTACACAAATAATATACTATAACTTACTTAAAATAAAATATGAAACAAAGATAGCAGCAATGACCGATGGCAAGCACAAAATATAAACTTAAACATCTATCTACAGCTACAAATTGAAAAACAATGCAAATGTGCTACTATACAGACTATTCCATTACTATTTGTGGAAAATTACATAACATTCAAACCAATAAATTCCGTAGCTTTTAATAAATTACGTATTTTTTATGTAGTGAAACATCTTAGAACAAGTAATTGGTCACCCTGTACAGAAAACTATGCCACAATCTTTTAGCTTGAAAGCGTTTATTGCTATACTACGGTTGACTAATACCACACTACTATCATCTACGTGTAATACATACTTACCACACTACATAAATAAGACCAGCCAAATTCATGTGTACAGAGAAGATAGTTTAAAAAAAATATCTTAGCCCGAGGGCTACTTAAAGATCTATGATAGGTATGTGGAGAGTTACAGATAAGTCTAAGATAATTAGTATGTTCTACATAATTATGTATATAATTCCAATTTCATTCTGATTTTCAACGAAACCTTCGTAAAGTCTGGTAGTAAAGTACCTACAACATGAGGCTATGGGACCAGTGCTTTTTATCAAAGAACTAATTATTAGAATACGGATAATAGAACCGCACACGCACACATCAACTTGGCAGGTTTGATAAACTAGCTACTAATAGGTGTTTGTGCACTATTTCTTTCCCAGATAAGGGTTGTAGGAGAAGCTACTCACGAATTCCTTTGCATTGGCGTTGTGGAATGGTGCGGGTTCCGCCCACTTGCTGAAGTCCATTGAGGGCATTATTCCGCTTCTACACGGAACTCTAGGGTTACTGTGAAGAAAGAGTGACTTTTATAAAATTCATGCTGACAAAAAAATACACTTTTTGTTGAAAATTTAGTTCTTGGTCCGAATTTTCACACAAACGACATCACCTATACTGCCGTATACCTACGCTACTGTACCTAATTTTGAATGTGTCCAAAGATAAAGTGGGAAAACCAACCAGAGATGGGTTTATATCAATTTTGTGATTTTCTGTGTAGGTAATTTTGTTGGTTCTAATTCTTATCCTATCTTTTAAAAAAGTTACTCACAGCTCATGATCAGGCAAGACCATAGGGTACAGTTGTACTGTGTCGATGATGTCAGTGTTGTCGCAGATGACTCGCGCTAGTCTCGCCTTCCTGACTTCTACCAGCTGTTCAGGTGTGAATGATGAAGGTTGGTTCGGCAGTTCAAACCTGGAAAATATATCTCTGGTTATTATAACATCAATGGGTTTCATTATTGACGGCTCACATTTATCAATCTATAGAAGATCTATCTAGGAAGCCAAGTCGGCTGATGGAGAAGGTCCAAAATCATTCTTCCTGAAAATATATATACGGGGCCCTAAGGATTTCTTTAGATGATGATAAAAAATTCTAGATTTTCACCAAGGCAATTTGGTATTTTGTATACAATCTTCATAGTTTATGGGACGCACCGGAACCTAAATGAATCAAATACCGGAAATACATCTTAATAAATAAGAACCCTTACCAGAATCTGTCTCCTCGTCTCGAGTATGAAAACTGTGTAGCAATGATGCAAGCGAACGTGGGTCCTAACATGGATCCAGGTAATGGTCTCTCTGATACACCACCGGACCATAGATCTACGTCAATAGGATGTTCGAAGATAGACTCGTATTTTTGCACAGTCTGGTTGGGCATTGAACCGAAGAGATCCTGGAAAGTTTCCGCTCCGGGAAGACCGCAGAACTTCCTGAACTCCATGTATCCAGGCAATCCAAACTCGCGACCTCTTTGCATGTTGAATGACACCAGGTCCATTCCGAAACGGGCTCCGACTTTCTTGAACAGGTGGTTAGTGACCTCTTGTGTGATGGAGTCGTCCATGGCTTGAGCTACTTGATTCATAAGTCCCATGACATATTCGTCGAGAACACCGGCTCTGTACAAGTCGTATGGTCTACGGATGAGGTCTGACAGTCTCTTTGATGCTATAAAAAGAATAAAAGATTAGTTGGTTGTTCAAGAACACACACACGTTCTAAAATAAATAAAACAGCCTGCGTTTTAAATTTCGAAGTTATAAATCGGTATTAAAGGGTTTTTACCAATAAATTTGTGTGCCTTTGACCATCTCTCCACAGCCGTTGGCAGCAATGAGTGTCCGAATCGGTAAGCAGCTGCAGCAAACGAAGCAAGCACGTCAGGGTTCACTTCTTGGTCATAGCCGTCCCAGTAACCCTGCAAATTGAAATAAACAAATTGTACCTAAGATTGCTTAATAATCTAAATATTATAAACATTCTACCTACTGCTGCAAAAGAAATTACACGAATATTGATCAGAATAACATTTTTATTTTCTACAGACTTCATTTCAAACAGCTTGACTCACCTCTTTCTCAAGCACTAAGCCGAACTTTTCCATTACATCCTTTCCAAGCAAGATCGGCAAGAACTCATTGTAAGTGATGTGTTGGATCTCTGCAATGTTGATCCTTCTGGCTTCCTGGTAGAGCGTTTCGTCGTCCCAGTGGGGGTTCACTGCGGCCAGGCCTAGGGCCACGCGGTTGTGCTCGCGCGCCATTAGCGTGTGCATGACTGTTAGAACCAGCTGCTCATTCACTCGGATCTCACCTGGGGATAATGATAAAGATATAGTATATTAAATGATAATAAAAATGCCTTGGAAACTTAACTTAGATGAAATACAAATAACTATATATTATACTAGCGGCCTGTCCCAGCTTCGCATGGGTGGTCATAAATTTTTTGAACATTTTAGGATAAACTTAGACCGTGGGATCGAGCCTCGCGTCTACTTATTTCATACATTTGCACGTCAGAGAGTGAAATCGCACCCCGAGCGTGACCCGTGGACGTTTTTAATTTCGTCATATCTTTTGAATGGAATGTCCGATTTGAAAAATTTAAGAAGTAATCTATAGGTATTGAAACCGTCTTAATTATGAAAAGTAATTAATTTATTTGGATAAGGATTAATACCAAGGTACAAATAAAGACCCTTTTCTAGCGGCGGCATTTCAATTAATTTTTTATAATAAAAGAACACTTATTGTGACATAACTATAATAGTTAGACATATGCTGTCGCGACATTTTTTGTAGATGATGACGTGTTCTACAAAATCGTAGTACATTATTTTGTTCTATCATCAATAGTTTTCGCAGCGCACGCGATGTAAGGTTTTTGGTTTCCACCTTGGGTTACATTATTGGAGTTTTAGTAAGGATCCCTGATTTTTTTGAAAATATAATATAGCCTATGTTACTCAGGCATAATGTAGCATTCTAATGGTGAAAGAATTTTTGAAATCGGACCAGTAGTTTTTGAGCCTATTCGTTACATACAAAAATAAAAAAAATTATAAAAAAATAATTAATTATATAAAATTAAAAAAAAAAAAAAAAAAAAAAAAAAAAAAATACAAAGCTTTCCTCTTTATAATATTAGTGTAGATGTAGATGACAAAAAAATCAGTAGTCACTCAGCTTTGTGTATATTAAGTACTAGTGATAACGTATAATTGGATTGTCAACAGTTATAATCCCTTACAGTCCCTTGGTATAAAAAAGATGCCTAGACATACTAACCAGCTTCGAAACAGTACATGTTCTTGTTGGGTCTGGTGCAGCCTTCGTCAGGGATGTCCAGTTTGAGAGGTAGCAAGTCTTTGAGTCCGTATTCTTTGAAGACTGGGTTCATGCGCAGAATACCACCGAATCCGGTACGTAATTTTCTGAAAAACGTGAAGTTGCCGCGTCTTTATTTTGGGCCTAGTTGCAGGGTATACCTCTAATTGTCAATGCAATATCAGCAGTGGAAGTGGGAATTACAATAGGTACCTATTAGTCAACAAGAACCTGAAAGTGTTCGCCTAAGCCCAATTTTCTGATGTAACAAGCTTATGACCCAACTGATGTTAGTGTATATTCAACATCTACATTAAAGCATTGCCTCAAAAGTCGCGCACAATAGGAACGTGCCCTACGATGCACTGCCTTGCGTCCATCAACTTGAGGCAAACAGATGTTAAGCTTCATGTGCCTGTAGTTTCACCTGCAACCACCCTACAAACCAAAATACAGCTACACTGCTTAGAGGCAAAAGATTTTGGAATATTGCGCAAAGCAAAAATTCTGGTCTTAAAAATGTTATGTGAATACTGGAATCTAACCTACGATCTGTTCTTACTTATATCCGCATGCCAAAGCTTTACATGCATTGCACTTGATATGTGCTTACCTGCTGGTTTGTACAAAGTTTACGTAATATTATTTTTTTACGTTAATAAATACCAAAGGTAAATTTCAAAATGCAGTAAAATGCTAGCAAGCTAAAAACCAAGCTGAACAAAATCTTTCTTCCTGGAAATGTTTAAGGAAGGCCTAGCAATAAATTCCTCCAGGCTGACGATGATGATTTATTACCTTGCGAATTTCTCAGTGACACCGTACACAGTGTTTCCATCGATAGCTCCGGTCAGCGTGTTGAACGGAGTTCTTGAACCTGGCGTGAAATATTGTTATCGTTAGAAGGTAGGACACAGGCACACTAGTGACTAGTTGAATATGTATGAGGTAACATGGTAACATAATGTAGAGGGTGCAAAAAAACTGTTCTTGAAACACTGTCGGTCCGAGCACAGCTTTACCTTCCTTGGTTGAGTTGAAAATGAGTTTAGTATCCCTAATAGGCTGTTTAGCACTGGTTAAATACGGGTGCCTTGATTTACAAAATACATGGAGCACTGCCTATAAATATTTTATGATTGAACTGAGAATCTACAGAAATTATTTTTCACATCACATTTTACTTATTTTCGGAAGTTTATTTTGGTACTTATCGAGATGTAGGTACCACTATTATTCCCAGAAACAAGAAAATTATTATGGAATTAAAGTTATTTACCTGTATTTAAATATCAAAGTTATATGGAAACTAGACCCAGCTATGAAACAGCTATAAATACACGATACGCGTACCTATCTACCTACCAAAATAGAGGTAAATGCCGTTCAATTAAGCGATCATAGTTTATCTACTTGTCCGCCTTCGAATGTGGCTATTTAATATTTATGTCAGATTATACGGCTCGATTTATCTGTTAGTTGAGCAAATAGTAATTTTAAATATATAAATTGCGTAGAACTGCTCAGATCCAATTGACTATTAACACGGTTATGACGATCGCGAGAAGTTAGGAAGGCTCAAAATTTGTTTTTTCTACAAATTTTATAGGTAAGAGGCTATACCTACGTCAAACAGTGGACTTATTCAGGCTGACAATGCCAGTGACGGTAAAATTAATAAATAAATACAGAAAAGATCAAGTTATAGGTTTATACAAGAAGTAGTATTGTGGTAGTGGTGGTACTCGTCCGTCTTTATGACATTTTTGTCTATAAGGAAGGCATATTAAATCAAAAAGGATGATGGATATCTGTAAATGTACAAAAAGAGCGTTGCCCGGCAATGAGAGAGGTGAAATCTTAATCTACAACCATGTCCTTAGATAACATCAACATTTTCGTTTTAGTAATTGGCAAAGTGGATGCTTCCCATACCGATTGTGCTAGATTTAGATTACACAATATGGGAACAGTGTTGCACTTTACTATCGTGTATTCTGTGCAAACCTCGTGACTACACGTAACTATCAGATTTACTTTCGCCTCTCACAAGGCGCGGCAGACGATTCAGAGGTCACTCTATTATTAGGTAATCTTTTAATAATTTTATGATGTTGTTACATTTTGACATGTGAACTTTTTTGTTCATCGCCCACATAAGCGAATGTATTCGTAGAAGTAGCTTTTTATATTAATACAATCAACCATTTTTTTAAAATTATATTTATTTTATGGGCTTTATCGTTGAACGACAATCATGAATCTTCATACTAATAAAATGTCTATTATTATTGTTGTCTACAATTTAATACACGTCCAATAGTTTACCGAAATATTTGTAAGTGTTTGTTTAGATTTGTATACATATTTTATTTTACTGTAATTTTAATTTTAATTTATAAGCCATATTATTATCTTGTATTTGTGTTTTTGTGTAAAATTAATGTACTACTGTGGACTTGTACGTTGTCTGAAATAAAGATTTTATTATTATTATATAACCACAAATCCAAATGTGGTTGCTTAAAAGTCACTGAACGCCGAGCGAGCGGTTGGAAGACAAGTTTCATTTTGGTTGTGGAAAATCGGTGACCGTGATTAACGCGTCAACATCTTTCTGATGTAAAAATTAAACTTCAATGCACCGATTTTTTAAATTAAGTGCAATTACAATACTAAGAAGCCACTTACGTTTATTTAGGAAAAGGTGGTTTTGGGCTCTTTTGAATAAATTACATATCACTTATGGCACCTATATGTGTAAACTGCTCTCCGCTTGTAGACCAAACCATGGCGAAGGTGACCTATTCGGCAACGGTAGGTAAGGTACCTCACTACAGATAGTAGCCTTACCTAACCGTACCTAGTACCTATTTCCATTGTCTATAAGTTAAGTACATTTTTATCACATCAATTCGAAAATAGATAGTTTGCTCTTGGAAAACAGGTAGCAAAATAGCACTTTGATCCCAAGGGCGGTAAAGTACTTTACCGCCCAAGGGCGGTAATGTGATTTGAATTTGGAATGTGCTTATTGAGTAAAAGTTCCAATCACCAAAGAGATCACGAACACTGTATGAACAAGCAGGCTTTATGATTAAAAAAAAAGCGCCTGAACTAAATAAATATAAACAAAAACACGTGAAACGCGCATTCCACCTTTGTTCATAATTGTTTACTCAAATTCAGATTTTACTTAGTTTTATGAAAATAAATAAAATTACAATAAATACATGATTATGATTATGAGATTATGTGACAATGTGACTATGTGACTATGTGACTATGTGACTCCGTGACTCCGTGACTTTGTGACTTTGTGACTTTGTGACTTTGTGACTTTGTAACTTTGTGACTTTGTGACTTTGTGACTTTGTGACTTTGTGACTTTGTGACTTTGTGACTTTGTGACTTTGTGACTTTGTGACTTTGTGACTTTGTGACTTTGTGACTTTGTGACTTTGTGACTTTGTGACTTTGTGACTTTGTGACTTTGTGACTTTGTGACTTTGTGACTTTGTGACTTTGTGACTTTGTGACTTTGTGACTTTGTGACTTTGTGACTTTGTGACTTTGTGACTTATTGACTTTATGACTTTGTGACTTTGTGACTTTGTGACTTTGTGACTTTGTGACTTTGTGACTTTGTGACTTTGTGACTTTGTGACTTTGTGACTTTGTGACTTTGTGACTTTGTGACTTTGTGACTTTGTGACTTTGTGACTTTGTGACTTTGTGACTTTGTGACTTTGTGACTTTGTGACTTTGTGACTTTGTGACTTTGTGACTTTGTGACTTTGTGACTTTGTGACTTTGTGACTTTGTGACTTTGTGACTTTGTGACTTTGTGACTTTGTGACTTTGTGACTTTGTGACTTTGTGACTTTGTGACTTTGTGACTTTGTGACTTCGTGAATTTGTGACTATGATTATTCATAAGTTGCACTAAATTATTTTCTCATAGAGGGTGATAAAAAGTAGAGTGTCCACCTCGGGAGCAACACTATTTTAAGCTCGAGTGAAGTACTTTGAATCCCTCGCTACGCTTAGGATTCTACTTTAGAATCCCTCGCTACGCTCGGGATTCTACTCTAGAATCCTTCGCTCCGCTCTGGATTCAAAAAACACTCTCGCCATAAAAATAGTTGTTTGCTCCCTTGGTAAACAATCTACTATTTAATCTTTTTAAGTAATTCAATTTTGACCACACTTTGAAGGAATTCAATTTTGGGTCTACCTTGTGTTTGAAATCGAATGTGACAGCGTATATTAGGATCCGTATTTCGTTCCAGTGTCGATGCCGTCATATACTTCTTGTGACTTACCCAGACGGCAGCCGGGTCTCGGCGAAGGAAATCCTCTCACGAAGTCAATACACTTGACTCCAAATAGACGGTAGAAATAGTCGTCATCAGGAATTCGGATCTCATTGCAGTAGGGGTGCTTCAGGTGAGGGGGTCGCTTGCAGCATTCTTCAGGGTCGTTCCGGTTGATGGGGTCTGTAAAACATTTGTTTATCCATAAAGGTTTTGTGATTGTAGGTGATTGTAGGACAGCCTTCACAGCTCAGTTGGTAGTAGCTCTGCCTTCTGCGCCGTAGGCCGTGGGTTCGATCCCCACCGAGAACAAACATTTGTGTGATGAACATAGATGTTTGTTCTCTGTCTGGGTGTTATATAATATTATAAGTATGTATTTACAAAAGAAAAGTATATAAGTAGTATATCAGCTATCTGGTTCCCATATCACAAGCTTTGGCTTAGTTTGGGGCGAGATAGCGCTGTGTGGAATGTCCACCAATATTTATATTTATTTATTTATCTTAGTTTGAAAAAGAATGAATGTTCAAAATGCAAAAACATAAAAAGAGGAACTTTCTCTATGCCTGTGTGTGTAAATGTGTCTTACCGAGAGGAGTTCCAGTAAGGGTGTAGTCGTGATCCATAAACTGGCCCCAAGCGATGACCATGACAGTGCCGGCGTGGTCGTGGAACCCGTCGTCAGGATGCATGGTGCGTGAGACCACACGAGACAGTGGCAGGTCACGGCCGGTGTGGGAGATACGGGGCGCGTTGATGCCATCAGAGAAAAGAGGGCTTAGCAACCTAGGGAAGAAATCTTAACACTTATTTGGCCTGGTAGTAAATCTGAGGTTTCTCTGACGACTTTTGGATAGGTAAAAACTATCCACAACGTTTATTTTCAGTTCAAAAGCTAGCCATAAGGGCCTTAGTTTTTAATTGCTTACCTGTACTTCTTCTGAATCTTTAAAGCATTTTTAAATCGACTTATTAGATGCTTTTATAAATGGACTTGCAAGGAACTGGATTAGGTCTTACGGTGAACTACTAACGGCCGGTTTCTGAAAGCTCGATCAAACGTAATCATATGTCAAATCACATGCTATTTTAGCTTCAACTGTCTTCACTTCTCTCACAATTTCAAATCTTTAACTGAGATAGCAAGTGACTTGACATCTGATTACCTAGGTTTGATCGAGCTTTCAGAATCCGGCCGTTAACCTCTCACATGCCGAAACGTAGATTCACGCGAGACACAAAACATTTTCTATTGCGTCTGGAGTTCCGGCATGTGTGAGGTTAAGATTGAGATTACTTACCTCTGGAAAGGTGCATTTGTTGCGCCCCAAGTAGGATGCCGCAGGTTGTTGCAAAGTCCATCCAGCCTTCGGTACTTGCCAGCTCTGCACTCCACGTGAGAAAACACCGGCGGGCAAACCTCCCTGATCAGAGTCCTGGAGGTATCCACCAAGGGGAGGCCTTTTTCTATCTCTTCATACGTCAAGCCATATCTGTTGACAAAGAGTTTGGTTCATGTTGACAAAGAGTTTGGTTCATGTTGACAAAGAGTTTGGTTCATGTTGACAAAGAGTTTGGTTCATGTTGACAAAGAGTTTTGAAGATCATGATAAGTCACACTTAATTTTACAAAAAAGATTCTAAAAGATTTCTCTAACGGTACAAGCTTCCTTCGAAGGCTAGTCAAAGAATCTACCACCTTCTAAATTTCATTGGCAGTAATAAAGTAACAAAAGCATTTGACTTTGGAATAGATATACATCGTCATTGCTTCAATACCTTCAAATTGATTGATACACTTTAAAGCACTTCATGTTACCTATTTTGTAACGGATATAATCAAATGCCAAGGATTATTGCAGACATAATAGTATTTAGTACCTCGCGGATAAGTAAAGTAATTAAACTACAGCATTGAAGACAATTTATTAGTTTTTATTGACAACACCCACATGTTTTATAGATGTTTGGACCAAAAATCGGACAGGGACATGTAAAATGATCTGCTTCCGATATAAATATAACATATTTTGAAGATATTTTAAGAGTAGTAGAGCTCTTTGTGAAGGGCTCGTCGAGTTTTTGACTGAAGAAGAAGTTTTTGACAAAGTAAAGACGGAAATTATGTAATACTCATTTATACATGTGGTCGAATCCAGCGCAAAGTCATGTAATGGTAAAGCTTATATCCGGCAGTACGGTAGGCTAGGCATAGCCATATGATGACTCTAGACTTAGGAACTTCCCTGTTCCGTAACGTTAAGGTGGGCTTCTTGAACGACTGGTTTTTTTAGAAACTAAACGACTACGCTGTCGACTCTCCGTCTATTACAAATCAATCACCTGTCTTTGTTTCCTGTGTTTGATAGCTTTGGGAAAGTGATATACAGGGGTCTCGAAAACATTGATCTGCTTGTCGAATTTAATGGCGTCTGAATATCTAATTCAGTGGTTCTTGGTGATTATCTATATTTTGACGATGTGAGACCATTCAATCTGTCTCTCATATCTGTCTTTCCACGGACCTTCATATTCCGAGGTATTATGACACATCGCTAATTAATATTTTGTGTTTTATCTTATCGGATGGCGTCGCGAACCACTTCAGGTGCTTTCAGGGACCACCTGTGGTCTGCGGATCACCAGTAAACAACCTTTAAATTTTAACAAGATTAATCATTTTGTAGAATACCCTGAAATTAAATTATGCTAAGCGTATAAGTCTTGTAACATTGTTGAACACAACCCACCATATGTACCTGAAGTTTTAGAAGAATAAATTGGACACTCTATTACCTATAAGTGCAATAAAATGCGTTTTTATTTGTTTTTTCAGACATATAAAACACTACACTTACTCAACGCACACACACTATACCTACACACATACACTATAACTACACACATACTCTTCTTTTTCTAACTGTACATAGGGCACATTCACTCGTAAAACTATGCTGGAGGGCAGTAAAGTTTTTTTTTGTGATATTACATTTTTTGTTTATAAGATTACACGCACCCAGCTATTATATTACTATTGTATTATTGTAATTGCTGTTGATTTTCTATGAAATTAATAAAAATACGTTTTATGATCTGGTTAGGTGTAGGTTAGGTGTGGATGGATAAGTTGTTATAATGTCAACTACTGCCAAATGTAGTTCAAGGTGTCGCACTTGCTCCACATATGATTTTTACAATAACTGTAATGAAGGTTAATGACACATGAATCATGTTTATTGATGAATTAATTGTAAGTAATATAATTCTTGATTTATTATGATAAATGAGATAAACATTTTCAAGATATCATATGTATAAGTAATAAACAAAACGCCAGTGCTCTTAAACGGTGAAGGAAAACATCGTGAGGAAACACTAAACTACTGCAAATATAAGTAATAAACAAAATGCCAGTGCTCTTAAACGGTGAAGGAAAACATAGTGAGGAAACCAGTTAATATTCTAACACTAAACTACTGCAAAAAATGGGTATAAATGTAATGTTTGGACATACTTCTGACTACCCCCTTAGACGTCCTCAGAGAATCTGAAGTCGTACTTGGTATCAAGAAATCTGAGGGGATATCTACCGTGCCTGGGGATCAAAGTCGTGAAGCTGTTTGTTTTTGTTTCTATTTATTTTACCAATAGTACTTAAAGCTCCTATAGATACCTATCCTGTTCATAACGTTTGCGTATATGCACTTTTATATTTGTACAAGGTTAATGAGTCATAGTCTAGAAGTTGTTTTTTCAGTTTAATAAAAGGATAAAGGAAAAGAAAGCTGGTGTAGGCGCATTATATTATTGTTGTTTGCCGTATAGGAAACAAGAAAACATAATAGTTATTGTCTAACTAAAACAGGATATAAGATTATGTAGATATACACAAAACAAATATTTTTATTATGCTATTAACATAATAGAAAACATGCCTACACAATCACCTAAGCCCTAATAGAAATATGTATAATAGGTAAGTTTGCGTAAGGGGTACTTAACGAATCGTCTGTGATGTTTTTTATACCTACAATAATATTATGTTAAATAAAACTATTTCTATATAACATACCATCGACGTCACGTCTGTCTGTGTTTACGGATTTTGTTCAAGTTTTTATGATCATTTAGAAACGTACACATCGGTTTTTTTCGGTGTACCTAAAAAAATACGAAATTGTACCTATCTTGTTGTTTATATGATTATTATTATTATTATGTTTATCTCTATGATTTGGTATGTGTTCAAGTTTTTATGATCATTTAGAAAAATACCCATCTGTTTTTCCCGTGTACCTAAAAAAGTACGAAATTGTACCTATCTCGTTTATATGATTATTATTATTATTTTGTTTATCTCTATGATTTGGTACTGTGGTACCTACTTTTCATGCAATCGTTGTCTATCGGAACAAAGCCGCGCTCAACAGCTAGGCCTAAAATACCTATAATTTGTCGATGTTGCAGCATCTTAATTCGTAAATTATGATAATTCTACAAAGAAATTTCCGCTAACAACGGGTCCCGGTGATTTACTTAAAATTAATGTACCTTATAGAAGGTTATTGCACTATTACATAATGGATACCTACGTGTTGAAGAGTAGGCAACCAGCGATTTTAAAACGCTTTCTTCAAAAACTTCCTGTACAGACAAAATAAGCTGAAATGGCGAGTGACTTGACATCCGATTAGTTTTGATCGAGCTTTCAGAAACCGGCGGTAAGTTTATTATTTATTTACCTACTGCATTCAAATTACAGCTTAGAATGCCTATTTTGATTTTGTTTCAGTTATGTATTTAAAACTCATCGTAAAAATAGCATCAAATCACCAATATACCTAATAAATGGTTTATTAGTGTTAGAATATAAGCTTTGGATATTTATAAAGATTTTTGTAATTACATCGTATCCAATCTTGCATTTAGAGAGAAAATGAAGTGGTAATTAATACTTCAATAAAACATTTTTGAAGACTAATGGCTGATTTCACCATGCTCAGATAAACAAAGGATTAAAGGGCTGTTAAAATGTACGTGTTTGACATCTAAGGTTAGATTTAACGGCCTGTTAATCCTTGATTAGTAACTAACAGAGCATCGTGTAAGCTTTAAAGGCAAACAATAATGTTTCGAAGTACACCAGCGAGAACGGTTGACGGCTGTCTACGGCTTAACATGGATTTGATTACATTACATTCAGAAGCTGCGTGACTTGTATTGAGACAATAGAAGCTATCGAGTAACGTAGCCTAGATCTATCACTCATGCGCCACGCTGAATTATACGAACATGCGACCTTCGCGCTGATAATATGCCAAGATAATCACAAAACATGAATGGTTTTTAATTTGGTTTACGATGTTATAAGCTATAAGTTATAGCTAGCAGTTTAAGAGCCCCGGTGGACTAGTGGGAGTAAACCCAGCTAATCGTAAGGATTCGAATCCGGTGCACCAATGTCTTCAAGAGCTCTTTGTGAAGGGCTCGTCCGGGGAATTACTACCACCAGGCCTTTTTCTACCGCCAAGCGGCGTTGCTGTGTTTTATTTGAAGAGTGTGGTTGCCGGTGTAAATACAGGCACATGAGGCTTAACATCTGTATGCCTCAAGTTGATGGACGCAGGGCAGTGCATCGTAGGGAACGTTCCTATCGTCCGTGACTTACGAGCAATGCTTTTTTATAGGTGATCGTTACCACTTAACATCAGTTGGGCCATCTGCTTCTTCCATCAGCTAGTGGTATAAAACAACTCTTCGAATAATGTATAGTGAAGAAAAATATCGTGAGACAACCAGTTAGTATTCTAGCAGCGACTTGTCATGCATGGATTACCAACTACTGCAAAATGTGGCTATTTATTTATTTAATTAAAACTGTACGCAGACGAATTACACTAACTAATTACAAGAATACAACTAAAATTAAAATACAATGCAAATTAATATGTTACTAACAAATATCTATGGACTAAGTCTGAGTTATATAAATTGAATTGAATTGAAATTATTTCAGTCAAGTTAAAATTATAATACAATAGTTCAGCCATGCTTACATATGCTATGCCTAATGGTGTAATAATTGAACGTACCTCTGTCTACCACCCGTAGACATCCTCAAAGAATCTTGAGTTTGTAATTGGTACTAAGAGATGGAGGGATACCTACTGTGCCTGGAGATCAAAGTCGTGAAGCTGATGTTTTGTTTATGAGATGATACAGATTAAAGCATTACTTTCGGCCTTGGGTCTACTAGACCTTACTAGGTTATCACACACACGCTTTATTAGGAAATCTCATGAACAAATATCTGGATTATAATCTTAATATCTGAACCCTTTTCGGTTGGCACATTCCACGTTTGCTATTGTGATAGTTCGAGTGTGTGTTCGGGTACTTTACATTATTACTATGTATTTCATATGCATCGTGAATATAGAGTTTAAAAAGAAAAAAACCGGCCAAGTGCGAGTCGGACTCGCGTACGAAGGGATCCGTCCCATTATCTATAAAAACGGCAAAAAATCACGTTTGTTGTATGGGAGCCCCCTTAAATATTAATTTTATTTTGTGTTTTAGTATTTGTTGTTATAGCGACAACAGAAATTTCAACTGTCAAACTATCACGGTTCATGAGATACAGCCTGGTGACAGACGGACAGACAGACAGACAGACAGCCAGATAGACAGACAGACGAGCGGAGTCTTAGCATTAAGGTTCCGTTTTACCCTATGGGTATGGAACCCTAAAAAATATGTATGGACACAAACAGAAGAATGAAAAGGGTAGAATAGTTCAGTATTTAAAACAGATCTCTATACATATGAAATGAACTGCAGCAGATGAACACTTTAACACCTCTTATTTATTCGTCGAACACAGGTAAAATAATTTCACTTTTATTCTTCGCACTTGTTACAGATGTCAGTATGTCAGCCAGTCAAGTTTACTCCACCAAGTCTCTTTCCAGAATGCCACATTTTTTTCAATCTTCCCCTTTCCTTTCTTTTCTGTTCGGCAACCTACCAACGCTATCAATCCTACCCACCTATCGGACCAAAGCTGTGACTTGGCGGTCAATTGACTGACTAAAAGACAGGAAGATATAAAATTAATTATGCTACTTCAATTTTAATCTAAAAAAACAAGCTTAATATTTACAAAATGAATTATAAAATTCGAGAAATCATTACATTCGGCCATCCGCCATCATGCGATCTCCTGACGCATGATCAAATAAACTAACTGAACGTACTAATCAATTATGAATATTTATATTATTTTAATTTTAAAGAACAAAAAAAAATCTTATTTTTGATTGTAATAGCTTACATACAAATTCATTTTATTATTTTAGTCCTTATCAACTTCAATTTCTTCATCAAATTTATTTTATTAAATAATTATAGAAAATACTCAAATAAATTGAATTTACGATTTTAACACAATTACATTTTCAGTAATTATAAAAACAACATGTGAATAACAAAAAAAAAACAATAACTCCCAGTGTTTCGCTACATTATTATAATAACAATATTACTTTAAATTATTAATCATTACATTTGGCATTTATTTAGTATCAGATCTGCTTGTATTATTTTGTTGTCGACCTTTTGTAGGCATATTTTCGTCATCATTATTCTCGCTTTCGGATGAAGTATTACTTTTGTTAGATATTAGTATCGTAGTCATGAGAAAGGTTAACATTGATCCAAGGTCAAATCCGATCAAAAGTAACTGCGCTATCGTATTTACTTTTAGGAGTACTAAATCCAGTAAGTTCAGAAATTTTATATCGATCATTATATATACTTCTGTGATTTTAAAGAGGCCTATAAATTTTGATAAGAGCTTAGTTCTATTGTCTTTATTGTTAAAATTGGTTCTCGGTTTTTTTATTAGAAATAAATTAATGACATGGGTGTCGGAAGACCAGCGTTATAGTAGCGTATGCTGCTATTGCATTTATGCCGAGTGACTGCCAATTTATATCACTTACCTACTTACTTTTACTGTCTTTTCTTGTATTTTTTTTTAAACTGCATTTACGTGTGGCATAAATAAATTATTTTGTATTGTATTGTAAGATGACATTTTCCATTAACTACGTGATAAGCACCTTGGTGCAATTTTGATCGATTGATTTTCTTTACCCGGTTCAATACTACTGTAACATACACATCCCCTGAAAAGTTAGTTGATCCCTGCGTTATAACTTCAACTAACCCTGACAAAGGAACTTAAGTAGAATTTAATGTAGTCAAGTTTAAGCTATTTTCAATGTCAAAGTTTGCGTTAAGAGCAGGACTTTTGTAGAAGAATAGTTTGCAATTGTCTTTGAACACAGACACAGAAGAAAACTCTATAAAGTTTTGCCCTTTAAGCAATGCTGTTGTCACAGTTTTTTACAGTTTTTATTGTCGCGCGATATTTAAATAAAAGTCGCTAAACCATGGAGGTAATATCATAATGGTGAGTGCCATAAGATTCACAACCTTTTACAACTGTGTATCAAACAGTGATCATCTATCTTTGTACCTCCCACGCAGCCTAGCTACAAGTAAATGAAAAGAAGATGTAAGTTCACTCACTCCAACTCACTCACTGTCTGTGTAAATAGTGTCCGTCAGTTGATGCAATGCTTTGATGTTCTAGTTGGAGTCGGTTGAAATATGCGGTGAAGCGAAATAAATAGTGAAAAATCAAAAGAATCATTATTGTTTAAGCAAAATATATTTGAAAAGGCGAAAGTATATCCCGTGTAGCTGTGTCTTGTGCATCAAGAAAAACAAAAGGAAACAAAACAAAAAAAAACAAAAGGAGGTTTGTCATTTGATACGTAATATTCTTTTTCAATTTACAGATTGTAATTACATTTTATTAGTACTAGTCATATTTTCCAATATGAAAACGATGTAAACCCATTAATAAAATGTATTGTTTTGATCATCTGTTCTAATGATTTACATACACAGAATAATTTAGCTTTATATTTCACACCTTCTAGGCGTCTCGCGCCGGCTTAATTTTCGTTAAATTTTACATTATTATTTTTTTAGGTTCCCAAAATGCCCAGAATGAAGACGGGTGTAGATAAAAGCTGTTAAAGGCGTTTAAACTGGGAGTCCACAAAATTTTCCTATGCATGGACGAAATGGTCATAAGAAAGTATCGAGTGGGATGAACATCGCTCTCACAGCCAGGTCAATATGGGAAATAATATTGACGATAATAGTGTTCCAGTATCTATATTGGTTTTGGGTTGTCGCAATAAAAGTCAGCAACCAGTTAAAATTAAAAAGTTGATTTCCAATTAAAACGCCTTTTTCATCCATCTCTTATTCCATCGATAGGTTAGTCAATGTAGTCCCTTCTCTAGTAACTCACACGAATACAATATCGACAACTGCACACTAACAAAAAAAAACGGACACGCCAAAAACCGAAAGGCTCCGTGCAGTATGATACTTCGTCCAAGCGCTAAACTGTTGTTTGAAGTTGACGCCAAATCTCCTGCAGATGTCTTTTTTCATATGGGTTACTTGGCTTAGCATAACAGCTGTCCATGTAATTTTGCGACGTACTTAGCCACTTACAGGTCCAGTGCTTAAATGCTAATATATATATTTTTTTTTGCACCATTGTACTAATTATTTGGTTAGTTTTGAACTTACAGGTATACATACCCCATTTTTCACTAAGAAATTCACTAATAGCGCACCTGGCTAAACTCTGGCATACATAGCCTGCTAATAGCGCACATGGCTAAACTCTGGCATACATAGCCTGTACCTGCATACATACCATGTACCTACTACCTACCTATATATCTATAAATTTTAACTTAATAGATATTTAATTTAGTACACTTTGCTTCAGAGACTCGCATCAGACGGTAGGCTTGATCATCGATATTTATAATTTTACGACAGTTTATCAGGTGACAACGGCAAGCATAGTTAATTTCTGCTTGATATAGGTAAGCCAATTTTTATTGCTATTGGAATATTGATAATAGCAGTAATGTAAAATAGAATAATAAAAAAAAAAAATATAATAGTCGGTAGGTAATCCACGAATTTAAAGGTGCTAACACTACCGGATAGTCTCTGTTCAGTACAGACCAGTTCGTGTGAGGAACAATTCAAAATGCGAATATAAGATAAGATAAAAATATAAAATAACCTACCCTTCAATGTTAAAATTATCGGATAATATAAAAATTTGTAAGATTTCACCTACTTTATTCTAGAAAAATTTGCTCGATATGTATTCAACTTGAATGTTCATGGGTAAGGCCCTGACAATTTTTAAAAACCGAATAGTGCTAGTACGGCCAGATAGTATCGGGGCAATCTCGACCGATACATGCTAACAAAAATTTTTCATACCGTTAAACTTAAGTCGAATTTAATAACCTTTTACTCGAAATAAAAATATCATGATGTGGATGAAATAAATTTTAATCACAGCTACTGCACGTAATGATTTGGCAAATATCAGTGCATTGTGTACGTAGCAAAATTGTTAGCATTATCTGTACAAAATTTGTTCACTGTGGCAAAGGTACATACACCCACTTAGTTCCTCAACTTGCTTATTAAAAAAAATGTTATGGCATACATAGCCCCCTGAACTCACTTGGTCCATCACAGCATACCCTACTTATTGTTATGGCATACATAGCCCCCTGAACTCACTTGGTCCATCACAGCATACCCTACTTATTGTTATGGCATACATAGCCCCCCAGAACTCACTTGGTCCATCACAGCATACCCTACTTATTGTTATGGCATACATAGCCCCCAGAACTCACTTGGTCCATCACAGCATACCTTGCTTATAAAAATAATTGTTATGGCATACATACCCCCCTGAACTCACTTGGTTCATCACAGCATACCCTACTTATTGTTATGGCTTATATAACCCCCAGAACTCACTTGGTTCACTACTTCACTATATATGTAGGTAGACTTTTTATCGTAAAATATTCTTTCAATTAGCAACATGCTATGGTGGCAAAAAGTTTCACCAGTAATAATTATATCAAGTAACTGCGGTAAAAATTTGATGAAAGACATCAATAAGTTTCAAACTTAATACTTCGAGTGAAACAGCATGAATTTTATTCCTAGTATTCGTTAGACTCCACATTGTTAAAAAAAAAATATTTTAGCAAAAATTGTTATCACAAAAACTTTTGTGACGGTATTAACAAAAAATATATTCATAGATATGGTACAGAAAAGCAACTCATGATCACACACAGTCACTTGCACGTTTAGTAGATTGGTATTCTTTGTCGATTTCTATCAGCTTTTGCTAGAAAATCTATCCAGACTTTTGTAAATTTTATGTTTAATGGGTAGGCACAAGTACCAACAGCTCCATAAACCGAATAGTGCTAGCATGGCCAGATAGTCTCGGGGCAATGCCGACTGGACCACGCCAACAAAGATTCAGTAGAAATAAAGCCGCTAAGTACCTATGCTTTCAACTGAACAAAACTGGCACGATCGGATAGTCTCGGGTCAATCCCGACCGATACATGCTAGTAAAATCTGTATCTCCATTATACTTAAATGGAATAAAATATTATACCAATCTTCCAAGCGGCAATAAAATAATATTATGTGGGCAGAATAGGTAACATTTTACATACCTTGGTTCAATCGCACTTCTGAGATGAAATGAACTGCAGCAGATGAACACTTTAACACCTCTTATTTATTCGTCGAACACAGGTAAAATAATTTCACTTTTATTCTTCGCACTTGTTACAGATGTCAGTATGTCAGCCAGTCAAGTTTACTCCACCAAGTCTCTTTCCAGAATGCCACATTTTTTTCAATCTTCCCCTTTCCTTTCTTTTCTGTTCGGCAACCTACCAACGCTATCAATCCTACCCACCTATCGGACCAAAGCTGTGACTTGGCGGTCAATTGACTGACTAAAAGACAGGAAGATATAAAATTAATTATGCTACTTCAATTTTAATCTAAAAAAACAAGCTTAATATTTACAAAATGAATTATAAAATTCGAGAAATCATTACACATATATACATTTATACATATTTTTTTTATATATATACATTTCTATTGGTGGACATTTCAACATCACAGCACAGACACCAGCATCTACTAATTCTGTTTGTTATCTAGTTGTTATACCAAATAACATATAAAGCGACACAAGTTTTAATTATGCAGTTTTCAGTGTTCTCTTATTATGTTGTCTCCTTTGTTTTATGTTCACCAAATAAATGAGTAAAAAAAAAAAAAGCAGTATTTTTAAAAAGTTTTAGTTTTTTTTGTAGCGAGCTTTTTGTATGCATTAATGAGAGATCTCGCATGCCCAATAGGGGCGCTTATCGCGTCTCTATACCAAACCCCGGAACTCAATACAGAAAACCAAAAACGAAAAACAAACTCAGACTTGAGGTACTGGTAAATGATGGTATATGAAATAAATTAATTTGAATTTGTTGCATATGTAAGCCTCACAGATACTTCAATCAAATAACGTCTTGAATTAAGTTTCGTTTGAAGGTAGGCACTTACCAGCATTTGAGAACAAATAAACAGTCTTGATACTTGACTTAGAGGATTGTGAATGGGACGCCCTTGAGAAAGCCATAAGATTAATAGACAGTTAAATAAGCCATTTATCTTACGTTCTACATGTGAAGCTTGAAAAGACGAGGAAGTGAATGGTGACCGTTTGCAATGCGCAAGGAATCGCATTGCCTCTTCACTGAGTACTTGAAGTGGCCCTATTAAATTGCTTCCGTGAGTAGACTGAGCTAAGTGCTTACAAACGTAGACATGTGATAGATAACTAAGCATAATACTGCATAATCAATAGAACCGATAAACAAACCAATAGCATATTTTTCTGCACTTTTTTAATTAATTGTAGGTATGCGGATCTCCGTAGCTTTTTTTTATAACTAGCTGATGGAACAACCAGATGGCCCACCTGATGTTAAGTGGTAACCATCATCTATAACAAAGGATTGCCACGCACGATAGGAACGTGCCCTGCGTCCATTAACTTGAGACATACAGATGTTAAGCCTCATGTGCCTGTAATTACACCGGCAACCACACTCTTCAAACCGAAACACAGCAACGATGCTTGGCGGCAGAAAAAGGCGTGGTGGTAGTACTTTCCCGGACGAGCCCTTCACAAAGAGCTCTACTACTCTTAAAAGCTTTGGCGTTATCGACTTACTGACACTTATATAAATAAGTATGCACCTATTTTACTTTTTTTTTAATCAAGCTGTATGTCAAGACTAAATGAGTGGATGTAAAATTAAGATTTCGTTGAAATGCCGAAAATGTATGTATATTTTTCAGGTATGTCCGACTATCGTCTAAATTTAATATCTTGGCCGCCGCCCAGTCATCCTATATCAGCTTATTCATAATAATACAATACCTAACGTTACGCTAATGAGTGTAAAATGGCATTTAAGCCTCCATTCACTGTCTAAGGTCACTGTCTGTAGGCGACACTAAGATCAAGGACCAATCCCGGACAGGATTGCATTCAACTGAATAATCTGTAGGCTGTCTCTAACAAAAAGTTTCACAATTACACAAGACATAATTGATGCTTCATTACATAATTACATATGATTAATGAAGTGATTAATGCATCATCATAAGTGGTTCGTTCAAAATAAAAAAGTGATGGAAAGATCAGCTAAGTGGCTAAAACTTTTTAAGTATCCTATCCTATACTAATATATAAATGCGAAAGTTACGATGTTTGGATGTTAATATGTTTGTTTGGCTCAATCTCGCCTTAACCATTTAACCGATTTGAATGATACTTGGAACAAATATAGTTTGTTACCTAGATTCACATATAGGTTACTGTTTATCCCAAAAATTACTATAGGAACGGAGTAGAAGACATAAAAAATCCCAATATAGGGAAAAAGCCTCAAATATTGATGTTAGCAATCACTGCTACCAAGCGAGCGAAGCCACCGGCAGGTGCTAGTAAGAAATATGGAAAAATATAAACGTATTTGAAAGAAACACCAAATGAAAACAAACATATGTTATGGTTATCATCTTAGCATCAGGTGAGCCATCTACTTCTTCCACCAACAAGTAGTTTATAAACATACTAGCTGACCCGACCGACGTTGTCCTGACTTAACTATGAATATTGAGCACGCATTCTGTCAATTCTATGTCAAACGTCATAAGGTTACATCAAAAAAGTTTATATTGTCCAAAGCGCCTAAGGATAAATTAGAAATATTTTTTACGGTGGTTAAGTATTCTAAAATTTTCGGATTTTCCGCACAAATTTCTTAATTTTTTCTTTCATACGAACCTTCTCCTGACAATAACAAACACAATAAAAAAAGAATTAGAGAAATCGGTCCAGCCGTTCACGCGTGATGGCGTGACCAAGGGAAATAGGGATTCATTTTGATATATATAGATAACAAACTGATAGTGCTCGAAAGGAGCCTCTTGAGACGCACTAAAAATCCTTTCACCACATAGTTTCGAGAGAAACTAGTGACACGACAAGAGAGAGAACAAACTGAAGAACTTATTAATGTAGGAGGTAACGATTTATTTCAGAATAGAGAAAATGGAAGAATTTTACAGACAGAGCAGAGTATTTTTTTTTACAAGCATGACGTCAATGAAATAATTCGATTCGCCAATTCACCTTGCGCTTGCTCACACTCGCACTACAAAACCAGAATCGGAGCAACAAGATCACGCAAGTTTTGGAAGGTTGCTGTACCACAGGGTCAACGAAAGAACATCTTAGGTAAGTAATTACATTATTGCAAATCGTGACCCGACTCGGACCCCTGACCTTTTATTGAAAAAATATCTTGCTTTTTCTGTTAATAGTTTGTAAAATTTATCGGTAAGGTTCCTTATTACTAATTATAGGCTAATAGGCTAAACGTTTGACCGCAATTTCACCTGATGATAAGTGACGATGCGGTCAACGGTCCAGCACGCTCATCTAAAAGATACCTATTCTCTCTTCTCTTGAAAGCATCCAACATAGGCATTCGGAGAAACGGACGCCGGTAAAGAATTCCACTCTTTGGCTCTACAACTTTACTCCAAGAGATGATAAATGAGTTCGAAAACTTAATTGAGAAAATAATTGGATAATTCAACTTACCGTCGGGCTATATTTATAGAAATGTCAAGTACGAGCTCGCCAACACTTGCGTAGTCCTCCGGTTTCCATTCTCCCTTGGGCTGAGAAACCACTGCAAAAGAAAGTATATCCTGAAACTCTGAAACTGTCATTGCAGTTTTGAAACTGTCAAGTTGATCGACGAGGATCGATGGATCGACGACATCGTGAGGATCGCGGGAAGTTGGTGGATGGAGAGGGCTCAGAAGCATTCTTCTTGGAAATTTATGGAAGGAGGGCCTATGTCCAGCTTCTTCAGGCTGATGGTGATGATCATAAAGTTTGTTCATGGAACTTTTATTAATAATCCCATTCATTAACATTGGGTATCATCAAACACTGCTGGCCACATAAGCCTCCTTCATTTTATGCCGGCCCTCTGTCAAGTGCTACCTTCACGATGTCATCGACCTAGCATTTGTCTATGAAATCAAATATTTTTGAATACATTTGAAAACATGAGATTAATACCTATGAGTTTTTTTTCCTACTTTTTACTGTAAAAAATATTCTCCTTGTTCAAACTGACATTATATTTCCTTTGTTAAGTATGGGCAAAGAGTAGGTCTTTGAGATTTTAGTTGATCTGTCAAAATAACCGTGGAATAGTTGAACAAGCATAAGGAACTCGCATGTTACGTACTCTGAGTCAGTTTTTCCCGATCACTGGCCACTTTTCATCGAGCACGGCGATGTTTTGTTTGAAAACGTTAAAATCAACTTGAGGCATACAGATGTGCCTCATGTGCCTGTTTCACCGGTATTCAACCCTTCAAACCGAAATACAGCAACGCTGCTCGACAGAAATGCATGGTGGTAGTACTTCTCCTCCGGGGAAGTATTACCACCATGCATTTCTGTCGAGAAAACCATAGCGATGGTCTAAGCTAGATTGTTGAGCTTTCGTACAGCTCATAACCGAATAAAAATAAACAGAATAAATGAAAGTACTTACGGATTCTCTGTCTGGCTTCGAGATAGGCTTGGTTGATAGCATCATAGGTGATGCATGTGTGCTGGCCATCGTAACCACTGAAACAAACATTCAACATTAGCATAATAAAATACCAAATCTTCAAATACACCACCCTGGAATCAAGATTCTAACAATCATCGAGCCGATAAATTACGATATAAAATGTGTGAATATTCTGTTGTTCCTTGAGCCGCTCAAAATTATCATTCTTGATGCTACCTAGCTACCCTTTTTACTTTTTTCGGGCTTGTGTTATTGTTATACCTACTTATGCTAAATATACATTTATTCTATTCTATTCTATGAACGAAAAATAGAAAGTCTGAATACAATCAGATCATCTGTCACATTTTTAACGTCAAATCCCCTTATGCCTCAATTATGTCTCTATTTCCATAATTTATAACCACGCCTTATTTTAGACTCATGTGTTGAAGTTTTACTAAATAATGGCCTAATAGCTTTGGCTAATAAAATTATATGATGCACTTTAGTTGAATAATGTTATGAAAGTTAATAAGTCGAGAATAAATTTAACCTCGTGACCTACGACATTTGATATGCACTATGTTGAAAGATTTAACAATAATTATCTACTACAGAATGTTGACAGAATCCCGAACAGTAGCAAAGTTCATTAGCACACAGTCTACTAAATTCTAAATAGTATTCTGTTATTTATTACCCATGAGACAACGATCATAGTAATAGCACACGTAGTTGCCATAATTTTGCTCGTTACCACTGAATTTACTAAACATTATATACTAAAAACATAAGGTTTTATTTAAGTATAATAAAACTGTCGATGACAAATAAATCAAATATTTATGCGATTACGATCCCGCGTTATTCCGGTCGCGAGACTAACTTTATGTAAATAAAGGCATGTGACTTCAGTCAGTCATGACTTTATTTACATAAATATGCCATAAAAACGAGATTCTTGCAAACTATCGCCGTTTCCTTTTTAGAAAACTTTTGATTGTTCGCTTTTCAGTTATTTAAAAAAAAATGCAATTTTCAACTTTAATTTTTTTTTAAGAAGGAATTTTATAGTTAACTCCACCCAAATTAGGAATAGAATAAATATATAATATAATATACAAGCTGGTGCCCGCGACTTCGTCTGCGCAGGATTAGTCACACAATATCTTCATAAATTGTGGCCTATCTGTTATTCTGATGTATAAGCTATATTTTTGTAAAGTTTCATTAAAATCCATTCAGTAGTTTTTACGTGAAAGAATAACAAACATCCATCCATCCATACTTACAAACTTTCGCGTTTATAATATTAGTAGGATTAAGCAAGCCATAATGCATGTTGCGCTATGAGTTACTAATCGTGTTTTTTTTTTATTGGTGGACATTCCACACAGCACTATCTCGCCCCAAACTAAGCCAAAGCTTGTGGGAACTAGATAGCTGATATACTACTTATATACTTTTTTTGTAAATACATACTTATAATATTATATAACACCCAGACAGAGAACAAACATCTATGTTCATCACACAAATGTTTGTTCTCGGTGGGGAACGAACCCACGGCCTACGGCACAGAAAGCAGAGCTACTACCAACTGAGCTGTGAAGGCTGTCAAATTAAGTATAATTGAACATAGCTCAAATGTTTTTAAGTCGGTCCACCATCTTAATTAAACATGCACATATATTAATCAACACTATTTATGTAATCCACGATAAACCAAACATAATCCATTTCTTACGGCCATGTCATATATTAGTATGAGGTAACTATGAGTGTGTTTATTCGATTTATGGACGTAGAAAGTCTAGGGTCTTTTAAATCGAAAAGAAAGGTATTTTTATCGTTTATTTATGTAAATTCTTTTGTTGTGGCGCATATTTACTTGATGGTAAAATTAAATTCCGTGCTTATCTCTAAGTTGTCATCTTGCAAATAGAAAGTAAGCTTCCTAGGTCAGAACCGGAAAAACGGAACAACTTACACTGCTTGAATTGAACTTACAAAAGAGCACTGGCGGTCTGGTGGTAGCGGCCCCGCCTTCCGATCCTAAGGTCGTGGGTTCGAAACCGGTCGTGCACCAATGAGTTTTTCTGTTCAAAAATTTATGTGCACAGCCAGTACTCTCAAACGGTGCAGGAAAATATCGTGAGGAAACCGGCATGTCGTAGAACCTAAAAAGTTCTATAACATGTGAAAAGTGCTCGAAAGGAGCGTATTGAGGCGCACTTCAAATCCATTCACCACACTGTTTCGAAAGAAACTAGTGTCACGACAAGAGAAGAGACTGCTTAAATCCCTAGGCACGGTATTATCCGCGGTATTATCCTCTCAGATCTTCTAAGTACCAGGGCATCCTCAAATTATCTACCTATATCCTCCCCCTTAGAAGGGCGAAGGCACATACCCACATTTTGCAGTAGTTGGTATTCCATACGTGACAGGTTGCAAGCCTATTGCCGCTGTTAGAATACAAACTGGGTTTCTCACGATGTTTTCCTTCACCATTTGGAAGCTATGGCTATTAGCAGCTATGCATTTTTTTAAGAGACATATTTCCGCACATATTTTTTTTGAAGAAAAAACTCCAATTTTGCACGGATTTGAATCCACGGCCTTACGATCAGAAGGCGTGGTCACTCCCACTGAGCCACCGGAGCTCGTAACCGTCAGAACCGCTCTACCAATATTTGGCGCAGACACTGAGTGCGTCAATGGATAGGTCGTTATGGGCTGCACCGTTAGACAACTGTTACTGTTGGACTCATCTTTACCGTAGTGACAAACCTGTCTAACGTGAACTACAAATATTCCACATTATGAACTATGAGCTTGTAACCAGCTCATAGAAAATATTTGAAATAAAAATAAAATAGAAACAGCTGCACGATTTTGATCTCATCTGATCTCATAATATTTGAGGACGTCTAAGGGAGATAGTCAGAGGTACGTCCAAATATTACATTAAGACACACCCACGTTTAGCTATACGTAGTTGGTATTCCATACGTGACAGTTTGCAAACCCATCGCCGCTGCTAAATGATTTCCTGGCGATGTTTTTCTTCGCCGATTGAGTGATATGGCATTGCACATATACTTTTTCCAAGACAAAACTGTGCCGGTGCTCTTAATAGTAAAAGCACTCTTTGTTGTAGGTGATGTTTACCACTTAACATCAGGTGGGCCATCTGCTTGTTCCATCAGCTAGTTGTACTTATAAAAAAAAATAACAGTTCCGATGCAGAAATTGTAATGGGTTTGTAAAAACGCTATTACTTACACACTTTTATAGGAATCCTGATTAACAGTTGATTTTCTATTGTTAGTCAAAATTCTTTATTCAAATTTAGAAATTCACTAAAAATATGTACAAAAAAGTTAAAATAATAATCCTCAACGTACCTTCTTGATCCGTAGATATTTTTGATGTTACACACATCAAAAATATCTACGGATCAAGTTCAGGGATAGCGAACCATGGCAATATTTTAGGCACTCCACGGATCAAAGCGGTTTACATTTTCAGTTCAAACTATTCGCTACTCAGGAAACTAGTTGCCTAAATCGCCCTCCGGGCTGCTGCGGCCCGTGGTATGCCGGTTGGAATTTTCATTGAAATTATTATAATAATAATAATTAATATTATTACATTTTGGTTGAAATTATTTGACGTCACGTCTATGGCATCATATTTTTTTTAATGGCACGTTGATCAAAAAGGTTGGCCACCTCTGGTTTAGTTGGATGTACAGCGAAATTATTTGAAAGTGAATGTGGTATCTTCGTTGCTCAATATAATGCGTGCTAGAGGCTGTGGATGAACATTGTAGAGCGGTGGTGAGATGTTACGACATGCAGCCACAGGTCAGTTTGCGAGGCGTTATGGGGAATGTAAACCGTGAGATTTCCTAAGAACCACTCACCTGCTTTTATCGACCATATTAGTTCTAGCATTTTTTTAGACATTACTTGACATTACCAATTTCTACATACAACGTGTAACATAATACCCCTATAACCCCGGAAGCAGGGTATTTTACAGGTCATGGCGAACAACTGTTGTTGTAAGACTTTTAAAATTTCGAAGTTTTTCATTCAAGAAAAGCCCCTTTAACTTTCCTCCAAAATGAAACTAACACAACATGAGGCAGCCCTATTTACAGCTGTTTTTTGACCTTTAATTATGAACTGTAGATAAAATAGGTAACAGAACTGCCATCAATTATGAAACGCAAATAGCGTATGTACCAAGGTCATGTACACATTATCAGAGTTGTTGCAAATTTCTGAGATAATAGTTATTTTTCTTTTGTATAGTAATTTCGAAAACGAAACATTCAAATTTTGCACACGTCAAAGTATTCCAGTGCTTGGTCTGATCTCTTGGTCTTTGGGCTCAAAGGGGTATATTATGTAACACGTTGTATAGTGATGCAGACATTTGAAAAAAAAACTGAAACACACATACTTTCGGCGTCACTGAAAACCAGCGCCATACAAGCCTCTTATTATGGCAAATGCTGATTGGAAGCCTTTTTTACGACACTTTATTTTTAATGTTTTTAAAAATGTCTCTTTGAATATTGTGTGTTTATAAATATTTACTATTTCTATTTTCACGACTTTGATCCCCATTTGATTACCAACTTTAAGTTTCTTTGAGGATGTGTAGGATGTGAGGATGTGGGGGTCCGAGTTACATTCAATATTACGTTATAGACATCTACCGAGTCATTATAAGTATTAGGGTCGCTAAATAGCGGTAGCCGTATTAAAGAAATCATAGCTTTAGGTAACCGCTCTTGCAACAAGCTGTGAACTTGCTATTCTTGTCAAACTTCCGAAAGCGAAATTGTGTTACGCATTTTCTCATCCATTGTTCTTGTTGACATGTTCATTATGTAGGTATAGGTACATGTTTGCATTTTCAAGAAGTTTTAAGAAATACTTAGTTAAATATCTTCGAAATTATACAGACTTTCATATATTATTAGCGCACACAGGCGACGCGAGAGTGCCGCTCGGTTGTTTAGTGGGTATACCGGGAGCGGAAAACCGGGAGTCCCACATATCGTATGCGTTGGGGGATGCGTAAAGCATTTTTCCCAGTGTCAAAAAAAAAGGGTAGTGCATCGAGGGTACGTTTCTATCATGCATGACTGGGCAATGCATTGTTATAGGTAATGGTTACCACTTAACATCAGGTGGGCCATCTGCTTGTTCCATCGGCAAGTAGTAGGTATAACAAATAAAAAACTAACAAAATAGTAGGTGACTGACACGAAAACTTCGTTTACTGTAAACGCAAATTGAATGCTCAAACAAAGGTGGTTTGTGTCTTAAAGACAAATAATGCCATTAGTTGAATCGTGAGCAAGCTTTGCTTTAAACTTGACTCCCATGCCTCCATGGTGAAAGACTATATGTGTGTCACGATGTCAAGATTGTGGTGACAGTTACGCAATGTCACAACATACAGTGAAAAATATCGTTCACCATACATCATACTCTACTTGTCGACATTGTAAATAGTGTGGGGGTCACAATTTGTAATTGGTGACTAATTTGTGAGACATTTACTATCCGATTTCACGTTTGATCTCTGACAAGATCTCTACTCGTTACCAAACTCGTTGACATTGAGATTGTAATTATTCGACAAACGTATTTGGAACATTGTCAGGACCCTGTATAGAATTAAAGAGTAGATGTGAAACCTAAACGTGAATCACCTGCTTTGTTGACTTTTTTCTTTTAGGATTCGTCTGCCAGATTCTACTTTCATCAAATTTTACTATGATAGGTAGTTATTTAGTTCTTCTTCCACATGCTTTACTAGTTTTTGTAGTTATGCAAACTTTTGAGTAAGAAAACTTGCATCGATCAAAATGTTTTTTTTTGCGATTGCACACAAAATGATTGATTGCGATTTTTCGAAAATGTGTTTAGTAAGTGATTTTATATCTTTCAACATGTCGAAACGTGTGAGCGAGAGGTACATTAGCTCTTGTCTTCGCCTTAAAACTGAATATTTAATCCATTTATACAAGGTGTTCATTAAGTTGTGTATATAAACTTCAGGGGGCTAAAGTACCCATCAATATGAACAACTTTTTCTAAGGAACCAACACTGTGAACGCGAAAAAAAAAACAGCTGTTTCATACAAAAGTTCAATACCTACCAGCCTAAAATGTATGAAACAGCTGTTTTTTTTTTCGCGTTGACAGTGTTGGTTCCTTAGAAAAAGTTGTTCATATTGATGGGTACTTTAGCCCCCTGAAGTTTATATACACAACTTAATGAACACCTTGTATAGCTGTGTTTCATAACTAGCTACAATTTATCCTCTGACGAAACCATAATAATCTTGATTCCGCTTTCCATAATACAAAAATGCGTGTTTTTCATTTATTAGTGTGATTAAGATTTCAAGGACCATTATGTTTTTAAGTAGGTTCATGTCATGATCGCCAATTAAATAGGCAAGTCTGATCCGCTGCAACATTTTAAGCCTAGCAAGTGCAATCCATCTACGGAGAGAACCATCCGGTTCAGGCCCCAACCTTTAAGCGAAAAGCGATTAATCATTTAGCAAATCATTCAACCAATTGAAATCAATTACACTTCTACTTTCTATGGAAACTTTTTAATTGAGTATATTTTATTAACGATAATATAATTGACTAGCTGGTGCCCGCGACTTCGTCTGCGAAGGATTATTATTCTATCATACATGACATATGTGTAACTCTAGCGGCTTTGGCAGCGCACGCCAAAATAGCTCGCAGATGGTAGATTTTTTCCTACTTACTTGACATCGTCTTATTTTGGTAAATTTACACAATATCGTTATAAATTGTAGCATAGGTGTTATTCTGATGTATAAGCTATATTATTGTAAGGTTTCATTAAAATCCATTCAGTAGTTTTTACGTGAAAGAGTAACAAACATCCATCCATCCATACTTACAAACTTTCGCGTTTATAATATTAGTAGGATTATATATGGTTACAAATTCATTGCGTTATTAATTGAAATACCTTTGAGTGTCGTTTAGCCTGACCTAACAACCGGATTCAACGGATAACTACTCAGATATACGGGTCAACCACCATATGCGGTTAACACCTGAGCTTTCAGATATATTGCGAAATCGCCCAGAATGGACCGATTTCATTACATTGGAATAGCTACGCTTATTGTCAGTTCCTTTATGGGTATATTTCTTCAATAAAAAATGTGCCAGTCTACTCTATAATAGTTTTTCAAGCTAAAATACACACACACACCACAGTTAATACTACTAAACTAGTACAATTCTTGCTTGTAGAAAAGATATATATTCCCGAAGGAACATGTGTGTGATGGATTAAAGTATTCCGTATTTTTATTTTTTTATTAGAGGTATGAGTTCAAGCGTTTGCAGTTTGGCCTGTCGAATTCGCTATAACGTCATTTTTATTTGAAACATTATCTTTTTCTGAATTGTTTAAATACTTACAAGTTTCCCTTCAACAGATTGATGCTGTAGTCATACGCCGAGGAGCGTCCTGGACCAGTGAGGTAAAGTGCGCAGTCTCCGTCATCGTTCGCCACTTGCAACGCCGCGGATGCGCACGCGCATGTTAACGCTAAAATTAGCGCTCTGGAACAAAAAAGAGGTTAATCAACATTTGGCTTTCATAAAAATATTATAGCGGGTTTAAAGTGGTTAGGTAAATATTTTACCTTTTGATAATAGATAAACCAACTTTCTTGTTGAATTTTTGCTTCTTGACTCTTATGGATAGATTGGAGTTTGAATGGGCTTTTTGGTAAGCCTATTATTAGCAAATTAAGGGTTATGAGCATAACAGATCAAAAGTGAACGTGGGCCATTTTATCCGCTAAGTCCCGATTAAAATTCTAGTTGAGACTACAATTTAGCTTATGTAGAGCAACGTTGTTATGATATGCACTTAGCACTAAGACAAAGGCTAAACGCCCCAGCCTATACGAACGTAATCGAGAGCACTTACAAGCGACCTTGCTAGCAGTCTAGAACAAGCCCAAATACTTCACAAATATACTTCATAATGCAATAAAACATTTATGTTAACGATAATTCATTACTTCTCGTAAATTGCATCGCTTTGCTGGTTGCTAAAAACATACCTATCACGCAAAAATTTGTTGAATGCGTGCAATTATTTTTGTAATCCACATAGACGTTCAGACACCGTTAATAGATAAGAATTGCTCAATTCATACAAGAAAAAGCAAATATAATTTATTGATTAAATATCTCCTAGAAGTTGCACTTAAAATCTACTGACTCTACAACGACACGACAGTAATTTCACGTCATTCAAAGAACCCCGATCCATCTACCGTTTACCTCAATTTTCACTTATTATAATGTATATTTGTGTCTTATAATAAATGTGCCAAAAACTAACGGTCTTAGTCATAATAAAACCTGATAAACTGTACCTATATTAAATCCTACCTTATGTACCTAAACTACAAAGTAATTAAAACTCTAACAAATGCGAGCTTGCGTTTTCTATTAGGTATGTATTGGATTTCCAAGTTTTATATTCCAAGTTATATATTTATTTTTATATTTATTTATAGTATACAGCGTCGAAGGCAGTGAGTACTGCCAAAAAAAAACATAAAAATTACAAATATTTAAATAATAATGTATCCTAAAGTCATCGAACCATGATCGTCCCCTTTATTGTGTTATGCAATAAAGTTTTTTCGCTAAGTTATTTCAACTACCTATTACCCCGTTTACACTCAGCTCATGTCCGTGGAAATGTGCAGAGACATGCAGAGACAGGCGTAGGGCAATACGAGAATGGGACGGCAACATTTCCGTCCACGCGAATGGCAGCGCGAATGTCTAAATGTAAACGCGCTATATGGCCTACGGTATCTCGGTGCATGTGCAAAGGCACTGCACGTTATCGGTACCTATTAGATGGATAGGTGCTCACAAACTAGGTGGATAAATGAAGTTGATCAAGGCGTGGACGGTCGCCAGCGGCTTGCATATATCTTTGGCAACATTATGTCCATATAAAGTTATTATTTAAGTGCTTAATTAAATCGAATGTACTTGTTTAGATCGTGACATATTTATCTTAATTATGTGAGTAGAGAGATCAAAACGACGTGGATATTTTGCTTATTATCTTAAATCAAGCGCAGAAAAACTCACCAACCATGTAAGGGCTTTCAATAGTTCATGACTAGGTTAAATTACCTAACCTAACTACATATAACATACGACAATAATGTTTTGATCATTTTCTACCTACTAAAATTAACATAAGAAACTATTTTTTTTATACAACCAGCTGATGGAACAAGCCTCAAACCTCATAAGTCACGCACCATAGGGACGTGCCCTACGATGCACTGCCCTGCGTTCATCAACTTGAGGCATACTGATGTTAAACCAAGAGGTTTAATTGCCTGTAATTACACCAGCAACCACACTCTTCAAACCTCTCTTTTTTTTTTTGTCGAATGCATCATTTCTAAGGGCATTTATTTGAATGGTATGAATCGCATTGGTAAGCAGATATAAGATGTCTGCTTACCAATGTAATGCAGCTAATTTTGAAATCAGCTGGCTGCACGAAGTTTAAGTTTATCAATACCCGTACAGATGTTTTCAAAACCTCATCAATCAATATGTCAAATAAGCTCAATTTATGGTTTTTACGCAACAGAACTGTCTACCAACTGTATTATAAAACTATTCGTTAGCATTAACAGGTTCATAAAAATTTCTTGGTACGATTTGCTCTGCGCAATAAGCTTATTTAAAAACATACTACACCTACTTTAAGTTTCTTACCTCACAAAGAAAAAAATGGTTTATGATCACTTTGTTGTCTGTCTAGAGCTTTTTAAAGCTTTCTTATTATGTGTAGTAATAAATCAAGTATCTAAATAAATTCATTAAAAAAATTAATTTAAAACCATGGTTTTTTAGAAATTGCCTAAAATAAATCACTTAAAATTGTGATATTAGTTTCGACTGTTTTAAGCCTACAATTGTATAGTTAAAGTTTTTGAATTTACAGATCGGAAGTTATGTGGTAAATATATGTACGAAACTCTAAGGGTGCAAGTCTCACTCACACTTGTCCGTTTTTTTATTATATGCATGGCTCTGCATGGCTCCAACGACCTTTGTCCATTTTATTAACTAGATTTTGAATTTTTACAGTTTATTTCATTCTATTTCTAAGCCTTTCTACTATTGTGAAGCAACAACGTGTCCTCTTGACACATATGCCTACTCCATTTCTTTCCATTCTTGTCTGTCTCGTGCAGCTCTAATCCACATCGGGTCTGTAGCTTGCCTGAGGTCATCAGACCTTTCATTTGACCTTTGTCGATTCTTTTCAAATCTTTTTCGCACCTATATAACTCGTTTTCTTTAGTGCATTTCCGAAGGGTCCAGTTTTTTTTTATATTATTAGCTGATGGAACAAGCAGATGGCCCACCTGATGTTAAGTGGTAACCATCACCTATAACAAAAAATAAATAAATAAATCTTAGGATTTGGTCAGTCTCTTAAGAAACATGCACGATCCGAAACCTCACAGCCTAACAGGACGTTGCAGTGTATTTTATATTGTAAATGTATTTCGATATAATGTAATAACATTTAATAGCTTCTATTTATTTCAATATAATCATTGAATTACCCGTTGGCCTCGATGGCATCTTGAGTGCAAATCCTCTCACTCCAGAACACTAACTTAAATTCAATTTGTGATTGGCTGTACGTATTACATCTGTAAATTATTTGAAACTGAACATAAATTACTAGCAATGAAATAACCTACTACTTCATTAAATGACAGTCCTCACAGCTCAGTTGGTACCTCTGCCTTCTGCGCTGTGGTGGCCGTTCGATCCTCACACAGAACAAATATTTGTGCGAAGAACATAGATGTTCATTCTCTGTCTGGGTGTTATTATAAATTATAACGTATGTCAGTATTTTATCAGCTATCTGGTTCCCATATTACAAGCTTTGCTTAGTTTGGGGCTAGATAGTGCTTTCAGAGGAACGTCCAAATATAACAAGGGGCGTAAGTTGAACTAATAGTAAAGATTTTGTCCAGAAAGTTCAATTTAAAAAAAAATACAAAGTTGAAATAACTGCAATTTTTCGTGCAATTAGTTCAACTGGTTGAACTTAATAATTGAACTTAGTGGAACAGGTCACATTTGGCACATACTTTTTTCCACACGTAAAGTTTGAAAATTAATGATGGATCGTATACCGCATGTGGGATTGGTGAGCGGTCATTCTTTGTAAAATAACCTATACAATAATTTTCTAATTTATGCATCATTCAAAATTAAATTTTTAGAATACTATTTATTTTATAATGCGAGTGCTATTAAACGGTGAAGGAAAACATCGTGAGGAAACCGGTTAGTATTCTAACAGCGGCGATGGGCTTGCAACCTGTCTGCAACGTATGGAATACCAACTACTGCAAAATGAGGGTATGTGCCAAGTGTAAAGTTTGTAAAGTTTGGGGATATCTACCGTGCCTGGGGATCAAAGTCGTGAAGCTGTTTGTTTTTGTTTCTATTTATTTTACCAATAGTACTTAAAGCTCCTATAGATACCTATCTTGTTCATAACGTTTGCGTAAATGCACTTTTATGTTTGTACAAGGTTAATGAGAGAGGTTTAAGTACCTATAACTCCGAGTGACGTAAGTCTAATTTGTGCCAGTGACCGAGAATCTGAGCCGGCGCCTGCGCATCGTTTCGTAAATTCGACTGTTCGGTTGTTTTGTACATCAAAGCAGAGCATTATAATTATAATTGATTTAGAAACTACATAAGATTAAGATGTAAAAGGAACAATTAGCGTTAATAGAACTATCATGTCACAATATGGACCGATTTGGAAGCGCACTTACTAGTTTTTCCTAGGATGGAGCTCTAGGAAAAACTTGTGTTGTGTGGGTGAGTTCTGTCCTGTAGATACTGTTTTTAAATAAGTATTTTTTTCTGTCTTTCTTTCTTTCTAGTGAAAATTACAAATAAAATCTTGATTACCATCCCCATTTAAATTTAACGGTAAGATTCCTGAAACTAAGGGCCGGTTTCACCATGCTCTGTTAGATTAACAAAGGATTAAAGGGCCGCCGTTAAATATGTCAAAATGTACGCGTTTGCTGACAGCTAAGGTTAGATTTAACGGTCTTTTAATCCTTGATTAGTAACTAACAGAGCATGGGGAAACCGGCCCTTAAGATTAAACTTGTATGGAGTGTATTTGGGGTAGGCGTTGAATCATATTTTATACTACTGGGTTAGTTTGAGCAAGAGCAAGGGCGGATCCGGGATTTTTTTTCTGGATTTTTTTCATGGGCAAAAAAATCAACAATAACTGCCTTTTAACAATGCAATGAATAAAATTCGCAATTCCAGCCAGAAACAGACAAGAGTTTCACTCATGTTCTTTCTGTTATTTTATTCATATATTTTAACAACTCTGATAATTTGATTTGCTTCTAAGTATGTACTGTGATGGAATCTCCACAGTACACAAAAATACCGTCTGGGGGAGGGTGGATTTAGGGGGGGGGGGAGGCACGGGGGCACGTGCCCCCTCCTAAATCCACGCTTGAGCAAGAGTAAAAATCTGCTAATGGTTTGATATTTCCCATCTTGATGGAAATTAGACAAGCTAACACAGTTTGAGGTCAAAAAACTATACAAACAGTGACAAGCAAGTTTTGATTGAATATGTGCCGACATGAGTGTGTGACTGTGTGTACATAACTCATCTTCTATTTGCTGGCGAAATTGTCTTTTAACATTTTATAATCTTCCAAAAGTTATCATCGAAGTTTGATGAACCCACTTTTTGCGACATTGTTTAATCTTTGTACATAAATACTATAAAATTACACAATAAAACATAATTATATAAATTATTAATATTATGAATATTTTATAGAATGAACAGGCACTACGCATATCGTCACAGCCGTGTAAGAAAACTTGAAGGAAAGAAGATTGGGTAGGTAAAAATTGATCCTTTCGACTTAGATCAACAGTTAGCCCAACAATGTTTCTAAATGCCAAGTATTCCATTAAGTCTTTGTCATTTTATTCTTGTCGTATAGTTCTTTAAAACCAGGTAGTGAAAATATTTTAAGTGCGCCTCAAAGAGGCTTCTTTCGAGCACTTGAGACATGTTTTAGAACAGAATTTTAGAACATTTTACCTCATACTAGAAAATGGTGTTTAAATTTAAATAATGCTTAAAATCAGCGCTGTCTCTGTCAGCCATTACGCATTGGGAGATCGTATAAGCATAGTTTATCGTTTGACATATTTTTTGTAGTAAGGCCGTAAACGTTCTACGACATGTCGATTTCCTCACTATATTTTCCTTCACCGTTTGAGAGTACTGGCACTTTGCACGTACATTTTTGGACAGAAAAACTCATTTGTGCATGACCAGTTCTGAACCCACGACCTTAGGATCAGAAGGCGGGGCTGCTATCACTAGACCACCAGTGCTCGGTCATAATCATGGTCTTGTTCTGACATTTTACGCGTCTCAAATGTAGCGTGTAAACGGGCATGCTTGATCATCGGTTGCGTAACCGGTCATGAGACGAGATCGCATCCGATGCGACGTCTTACGTCACTGTCGCTTTGACCTGTACAGTGACCATTACTACAACTAACTTGTTTGACTATGTAATCGGGTAAAGCAATAAAAAATTAGCTCCAGCGTTTTTAGTCATGCTACTTTCCTCAAAATTACATATTTTAGAAAGATAAATGGAAGACTTTTAATTAAAATAAATTTAGGTATTTTAATATATTTTTGAGTCCAAATATTTATAAATAACCTAAATTCCCAGGGAAAGAGAAGAACGTAAAAGACAGATGCTTATAAAAGAATACGATGACGTATTAAATTTTAACAAATTGATTAAGATTTTACAGTAGTAGTATACATAAGTATAATATACCTATCAAATGCAGGACTGAAAATCTGAACTGAGGGCCACAAAAGGCGACAAAATAAATCTGAACAGCTAAACCAAACTAGCTTAAATAGTAAATAAGAAAAAAAATACTGGTACCGCTAAAGTATATTTAGAAATTAAAAATCACACATTCCGGTCGTGGGTTCGAAACCGGTCGTGCACCAATGAGTCTTTCTGTTTTAAAATGTATGGGCACAATGCCAGTACTCTCAAATGGTGAAGGAAAATATTGTGAGGAAACCGGCATGCAGAACCTATAAAAAAAAGTAAGTAAAGTTTTATAACATAATATTAAGTGCTCGAAAGGAGCTTCTTGAGGCGCACTTAAAATCCTTTCACCACATTGTTTCGAAAGAAACTAGTGACACGACAAGAGAGACAGAAATCACTCGTTCTAGTAAAAATTAAAAAAGTTTTGTATTTAAATATGCTGCTCATGATCTGAGTTTATCTAAATCGTAAACAAAATGTTGCACATACAACATACGATCAGGTAAACGTTGTTGAGAAATACAGAGAGGCGAAGAAAGACAAATATTTATTACTCTTTCGTAGCGATGACCTTAAACTGCACCGTCCTTGAGTTTTGTAACTCCATAACATTAGAGAGGTAATTTTTAAAACACTAAAAACAAATAAAGTATGAATTTTAATGAAGTAGGTAATGGTAATTTCTAAAGACACTTCATTTCCAGTATTTTTATTCTCAACGCTGCGCAATTTTTATTAGGAAATGTGTACCTATGTACACAATATGCAATGAATAGCTTCGTTGCTTGTTCTGCCTATTGCGTAAATGTAATAATCCTCTAAAAGTTGGTTGAAAAAAATCGATTATTTACAGATTTTATTGACTGTTCACACGCATACGTAGAATCTTTTTCATCTCTCGTTTGCGGCTTCTGTCTGTTATTCGATCGCAAATTTCAAAAGGAATGAACGACTGTTGCTATACATTTATCAATAGTCCCGTTGCATAGCATTTGTTTGTAAGCAATCATAGCAACAACGAATTTAATCAGATCCCTACGCTTAACATTTTTTTTTTATTCTTCTGGCTGATGGAAGCCCACCCAATTACCCACCTAATGTTACGTAGTAACCATCACTTATAACAAAACATGCCTTGCAACACGCACGATCGTAACGTACCCAACGATGCACTGCCTTGCGGCCATCAACTTCAACAGTTTAGAGCTTTGGGAAGGGCTAGTCCGGGGAAGTACTACCCCAGGCCTTTTTCTGACGCCAAGCAACGTTGCTGTGTTTCGGTTTGAAGAGTGTGGTTGCCGGTGAATTTCACACGAGCCACATGCTTCAAGTTGATAGACGCAGGGCAGTACATCGCAGGGCACGTTCCTATCGTGCGTGACTTACGAGGCAATGCTTTGTTATAGGTGATGGTTACCATTTAATATCAGGTCGGCCATGTACTTGTTCCATCAGCTAGTTGTATTAAAAACCTCATGTTACACGAGCTCTACATTTTGTAATAATCTCAGAGGTGCAAATGAATTCTCTAGTTTCTAGCTCCGAACGCCATGATGATCAATATTGTTCCATTAGCCGTAGCTGCGGGCATGTGCTTATCTGTGGCTGCGGGTCATGCTTTGAATTACACAATAACAATATCAAAATCGGTAGTGGGCAGTCTCCACTTTCGCTTTCTAGCTTAGGCAAGTACACTATTGGCTGAAAGGGAATGTCGTCTTCCAAGTTAACGAGTTAGGAATAATAATTTTAATAGACAATTTTTTTAAGGTCTACAATGTTAAGTGTACTTACTTACTCTTCTTGTCGTGTCACGCAGGGCAGTGCATTGTAGGGCACGTTCCTATCATGCGTGACTTACGAGGCATTGCTTTGTTATAGGTGATGGTTACGTAACCATGCACTTAACATTAGCAGATGGCCCACATAATGTTAAGTGGTACCAGTTAACATTAGGTGGGCCATCTGCTTGTTCCATCAGCTGGTTGTATAAAAAAAAACTAGTTACTTTCGAAACAGCGTAGTGAAAATATTTTAAGAACGCCTCAAAGAGGCTCCTTTCGTGTACTCTGAAAAGCTGAAACACCTTCACGACTTTGATCCCAAGGCACGGTAGATATCCCCTCCGATCTTGTATTCTATTTATTATTTTAACCTCATTACTTATAATCGGTGGTCTTTGCCTGTCAATAAAAATTGGTAATAAATTGCAATTATTTTTAATCTTTTGAAATAGTAATTAAGACCGTATGAGCTAGTTAGTGGCTATTAGTGATTGCGTTTTAAAGCCGCTCTAAGCTCTTCTTATAAAAATAATATTATTGCATAAATCCTATGACAGGCTTTTACAAGAAAGGCATTGAAACCTCCCATCATCATAAAAATATAGTAGGTATGTAAAGACGATTCGTATTTTTTTATGTATTTTTTTTCAATCGAATGTAAAGTTAAAATATTTGGTCTGTGACAGATAGCAAACTCCGCATCGTATTTATATTGCGCCTGCGCATAAAGTCATGCGGTTATAAAACAATGTAACCGTGTGCGCGGTCGAAGATCACCGCACTGCATGCAACTTAACTTACTTCTTAGTTTTGAATTCTTTTATTTTATGGAACATACCTCTCTTAGCACTACCGCCACATCATTTGTTCACAATCATTATCATCATCAGCCTAAAGAAATCCACTGCTGGACATAGGCCTCCCCTATAAATTTCCAGGAAGAACGATTCCGAGCCCTCTCAATCCACCGATTTCCCGCGATCCTAACAATGTCGTCAGTCCATCGGGTAGGATTGTGTTTGCTCATAATATACAAAGGTTATCTGAATGAGAATGCTATATAGCATTAAGTAAGCCCTTGCACTATTTTTTTAATGTGAAATAAAGTATTTTCTATCAATCTACCATACTTTATAAAACAGAAAATTGTATGTAAACTATGTCTAGAAGATCACACACACTCTTTTTTTAATCAAAAAATTTACAACTTTCTCGTACGTATATTATAGATGAGATTATATGGCCGAGCAAATAAGCCTGTTTCAAACTGTTTTGTAATCTAAACCTGGAGGGGATTTAATAAATAGACTCGATTAGCAAAATAACATAATTAAATCAGAGATACCCATAAATTATACCCATAAAACAAAACGCTAATCAATAAAAAAATTGAAAGGATGTCCGCCATCAAATACTTAATATACGACCTCGGACACTCCTCGACATTGAATTCTCGTTCGGAAAGTCATATGAAAGCGACAGTGTTACTTTCTTAATAGGCTGTAATCAATATTCACTAGCATAATGTAGATACTCAACCAACTTTCATAGGTGTTACTGGCAAAGCTCCGAATATATCTTGAAGTTACATAATCTAACATGCTTAACTACAAAGCTTGAATATAAATATTTAAGTAATAAGAAGGGCTTAGATTTTTATCTGCAATAACTACAATAACTACAATAACTAAATAACATTGTTGTTTAATTACTGTGCAAAATGTGATAGGAATTCGTGCTACGCGCATACTTCACGTAGCGAGCTCGTAGCTGCTACGAAGTTTTTATCTACATGCAAAAGATTTCAACGCGCTCACGCAATTTTTTTTCATTATTTTTTATTATTTAACTAGGATTTAAAACCACTTACTTGAATATCATATTATCAGCCACTCACTGTCCACAAATAAAGTCCGACCACTTGACCACTGATACCATGGGGCACAAAAGTCGATCACAGAAACTAATTCAGCAAACTGAGCTTTCAGTCATAACGGTGTGCGATTAAAATAGTGCGCATGCTCCGCTGGTGGTGACAGCACTGGCGGTGCCGGTATGCGTCTGCGAGTCGTAGCCTGCGCGATCTATGAAAGTGAAGCTCGGACTCCACCACTCTGAGATCAGAAGGACATCGATTCTTTACTTTGCTCATTGCTTCTAATTTCGATGTGCATGAGATGACTTTGGTTGGGTAATATTTGGCAGTTTAGTTGCTGTCTTATTTTGCGAAATATAGGGCACATTTTTCAAGGTGAAAATCTATACGGTCTATCTTTTTAATGCGATTAAATTGTTGAATTGCACAATGTTTATGCAATTATCTGAATATGTTAATTATAAATATTCACTAGAAACTGTTTCTAAAAATCCATTCACGGTTCATCAACCTTTCAACTTCAAACTAATGCATAATACATTGAAATTTTCATTATTCAGAAATTCACATTTACAATGTTTAAATTTATTTTCAACATATACTAATAACGGTATTATTAATTATTTATTAACGGTATTATTAAAATCTGGGTCTTTTCCAATTGGGGTCGAGGGAAATCCCGACTCTTTTCTTTTCTTTTTTTTTAATTGCGTAAGCTATTTAAAAAAAAAACAACTTATTTATTTTGTAGACGCAAAGCCATACTAAACATATAAATATTTGAGGTTTATTAATAATTGTCTTTGTATAATAAAAAAATTGGAAGTAAACTTTTGTTATCACAGAATGCCAACTTTTTAAGATAGTAATATTTTTCTATAAATTATGAATTAAAAGGAACTACATTTACAAATGTGACAGACAGATAATCTAACAAAAAATGATGATTATTACTAGGCTTGAGAGTTTGATGCCTAGCTGTGAGAATGTCGAATATCATGTCGCGAGTAGGTAAGTATTGCACAACGTACCGGATCGATTTATTTTACTTGACATTTTGCAACCAAAGCTACTTCTAGCACTTTTTATCTTATTTTTAATCTGTTACTTTTTCCTAATATAGCGGTATCAGCCACGAAGCTGTATTGCAAGATGTAAGGCTTAATTAAAAAAATGTTACATCTAGTCAACGTCATCTGGTAACGTCGAGCACAATAGATTATTATCCTCTCGAAAACTTGTAAAAAGTAGGTTTGAACTAAATAAAATATAAAAAGTGGATTTATTAGAGAACCAAAGATAAAAATGCTAAGATATCTGAGTAAACTACGAGCTGCATTGTTTCGAAGTTATTAATTTCTTGAAAAAAATAACTTAATACATTACACATTACAGCCAATTTCTGTTATTAAATATCAAGTTTTGGAAAGATTTCTCTGATATGTATGCAAAATATGCCTTTCACGACCTCGTCACGTGCCAGCTCATCTAGCCCTCTCTAATCTGTTATTCTATGTGTTTATCATGTTTATTAATAGTATGGATAAAGAAATGTTTCAATAATTTCGAATAGTTTTTTTTATATTGAGTATTTAACCATTGTATGGTTTGACTGACCATGAAATGGAATAAAAATATGACTAATACGCGAACACGAATAAGGATGTGTGTGTAGTGCCTCCATAGGCCATGGCACCAAGATGATTGGAGACATTCGTAAAACCTGTCAACCTGTGGAACAAACTTATGTTTTTTTTGCATTAATTTTGGTTACTAAATTCTGGCCTTCTCTCTTTCTCTCTTGTCGTGTCACTAGTTTCTTTCGAAACAGTGTGGTGAAAAGATTTTAAGTACGTGTTATAGAACTTTTTAGGTTCTACTACATGCCGGTTTCATCACGATGTTTTCCTTCACCGTTTGAAAGTACTGGCATTGTGCACATAGATTTTTGAACAGAAAAACTCATTGGTGCACGACCGGTTTCGAACCCACGACCTTAGGATCAGAAGGCGGGGCCGCTACTACTAGACCACAAGTGCTTCTCAATTCTGGCCCTAACTAGTAGCCAAGGCATCGGCTAAAAATGATGCTGTCGAATAAGACACAACTCGCATACGATACAATATCAACTCATTCACCTCTACCGGTGGGAAACTACTGACATATAAGAGCTTCAAAGTTATTAAAAAAAAAATAAAGAGTGATGTGAAAAACTAGATGGTGTTTTTTTCATCACGCTATAATTTATCTAATTACCTATTCATTTTCCATTATCGCAATTACTTTCTTCTAATCGAATCACCCTATACAATTATAATTCATTGATCGAACAAACCCATAACCAACCTTAATCCCTCGATGTAAGGTTAAAAATATCATTTTCTTGACTAGCATCCATCCTCACGTAATATCAGTTCCTGTTCCATGTTCTCGTGTAATTCATTAAGATGATGCATTACTTCTAAAAGATAGATCACCGTTCAGTGAAAGGCTAACTTAAAGTAAGCCGGTTTCTGCCATCACATCTGCCTACTCACTACCTACAGTACCTACTGCCCAAGGTGTTTTTGCACAATAGTCTATAAGTAAACCAATAGTAGGTACGTACTACCAATTTAATGTCCGTCGGTTCAAAATTTTGATTCGAGACTCAACAATAGCGTTGCAGTAATTTTGTTTTGTATGTTCATACGTACTCTACGTAAATCAGATGAGTTTGTTTTTTTTTTACAATTAGCTGATGGAACAGGCAGATGGCCCACCTGATGTTAAGTGGGAACAATCACCTAAGTATAACAAAGCATTGCCTCGTAAGTCACGCACGATAGGAACGTGCCCTACGATGCACTGCCCTGCGTCCATCAACTTGAGGCATACAGATGTTAAGTCTCAGAAACTTTTTAAACAACCACTACCAAAGTTATGCTCGCACAATCACTCCTACTCCCTATCCTAGACTATGCTGACGCCAGCTATCTTGATATCTCTGAAGTTTTGCTAAACAAACTTGAGCGGCTACAAAACCTCTGCATTCGGTTCATTTTTGGCTTACGCAAGTATGACCGCATGTCTCAGAATTTCGCATGAAACTCAAGTGGCTCCCTATCCGTTATCGCCGGAATGCACATGTTCTGTCTCTTCTTTACAATATTCTCTTTAATTCTTCCTTTCCACCTTACCTCAAGGAGCGTTTTCAGTTCCTGCATCAAACGAACGATCGAAGTCTTCGATCTTCTGAAACCCTACAGCTTGCAACTCCTGTTCATAGTACAGAATTATTTATTTATTTATTTATTTATTATGTATTACTTTTAGGAATATTAATATACAACGTGTTTATTAAGAGTTGTAGGGATCCGAAAGCAGGATATTCTACCGGTCATAACGAACAACTTTTGTTCTACGACTTTTAAAATTTCAAAGTTTTTCATTCATCAAATGCCTCTTAAACTTTTATCTAAAATGAATCTAAACGCATCATGAGGCAGCCCTATTTACAGCTGTTCTTTGACCTCTAGTTGTTAACCTTAGATAAAATAGGTAACAGAACTGCCACCAATTACCTAGTAATGTGCCTACCTAATAATGATGTTGCTGTTTTTAAAGATCTTGGTATGTAAAAGAAATATTTTCGCGACTGTAATCCCTAGTCACGGTAAACATTCTCTGAGATCTTTGGTACTAATACCTATTCAGTAACTAGGTACCTACGTGGCTACGTACTCAATATTTAATAGAATATTTATTTTTGTTTAATTACTAGATGTCGTAAACCAATGTTTATGATATTCATAGTTCTTTAAATTGTAACATGTTACTTTACCACCATGGTTCATTGACACGACAAAATTATTCAACTGCAATTTTGGGAAGTGTCTAGTCTGTCCTATTTAATCTTTGACTAACCTGTCTGTCATTGGTTGCATTTAAAAACGCATATCCAATCAGGACGGCCGACGGCCGCCGATCAGTGTTACCATTTGTGGCAGATTTCTGCCATTTGGCAGATTTTAAATATTTCAAGAAAAATCTTATTAGTTTGAATTTTTAATGAAATAATATTTATAATTTATTTATTTTTTACCGAACTGGAAACTTCTTATTCTTTTTTACCTTTATTGATTTGGTTTCTAAACAACTTCTATCTCGTTTTAGATAACTGCAAACCGTTACAAACGATCAAAAGATAGTAACTGAATGTAATGTAGGTATTTAATTTATTCCGTAGCCACGAAGGAGATGGTATGAAGTCATATTTTTGGTATTTTTATCGTCAAGCTTGGTAGATTTTGACAGATTTTTTGGCAGGTGTGTGGTAGAACCGCCACTTTTGAGATGGTCACCCTGTTTGTGTTTACATGCGTTGTTGTACATTGTTTTGTTGAGAAAATGTCATCAAACGTGATAAAATGGTGATTGTTATGTAAAAAGCCGTCGTCAGTCAGTGTGTGTATGAGCAGTGCCTACGAGGTAATGGTTTAGTGTGAAGCTTGAAGCCTGTGTCGTGCGAAATCTCGCAAACTTACCAAAATCCAGTTTTATCCAGTGTTATTATAGCCAGTAAATAATGACAAAATCCATAGGAACCAGTAAAAATATCGTGTCAGGGGATTGGCGGCGTACCTACCTACCTACCGAAAGGTAATATTTCAAATTATCTCGTAGGTTATCGTTGTTTTTTTCTTTCCTAGATAGAAGCGCGCGTGCGTGTGACCTTGACACGTACACAGAAAGGGCTGTTGCAAATTTCTGAGAAAATATTAATTTTACTTTTCTATGGGAATTTCGAAAACGATGTATCCAACCGTTGCACACGTCAAAGTATTCCAGTGCTTGGTCTAAATACACGCTCTTTGTTTTCCTACATAACTTCATCAACACGTTGTATATTCTTTTTATTATTTTATTAGGTATTTACTTAGTTTTACGTTTTAGGTTTAGTTAAAATAGGTTTTGTACACCGCAGTCTTTCTGATTTTCGTTTAATCCTTTCCATCCAAAGGTTGTCTGGAAGAGATCGCTTAGCGATAAGGCCGCCCATTGTACCTAATTATTTTTATGTCTCTGTATGTGTTTTTCTTTGTGTACAATAAAGTATTTATCTATCTATGTATCTATCTATCTCATGTGCCTGTAATTACACCGGCAACCACACTATTCAAACCGAAACACAGCAACGCTGCTTGGCGGCAGAAAAAGGCGTGGTGGTAGTACTTCCCCAGACGAGCCCTTCACAAAGAGCTCTACTTCTCTTAAAAGGTATGAGTCAGTAGAGTGTATACGTTGTACGTGAACATAATATAATTCACAAAGCATCGTATCGTTGGATACCGTTCGTTGGATCATTTAGCATAAATCAGTTCGACACCAATGCTAAATGACAATTTGTGTATCATCTTGCTCACGCAAGTGCGGTGCTTATGATGGTCATAGGTGATGGTTACCACTTAACATCAGGTGTGCCATCTGCTTGTTCCATCAGCAAAAAAAAAGCTCCAACTCTTTTTATCGAGTTTAAATGTTTTCCCCAATTATGGATTAAATGTTAGTAGTAGAGCTCTTTTTTATGGCTCGTCTGGGGAAGTACTACCTCAATAACTATTTTTGCGTCAAAGCAGCGTTGTTGTGCTTCGGTTTGAAGGGTGCCGGTGAAATAACAGGCACATGATATCTGTTATGCTTTGAGTTGAACGGTACAGGTTTATATCTGCGTGACTTACCTACGTGGCAATGTTTTCTTAGTTATGGTTTTCTTAGGTGATGGTTACCACGTAACATCAGGTGTTTAGATAGTTGTATAAAAAAGCGATCTGAGAGGAAATCTTCCGTTCAGTAGGATTAAAGTTTGCAGCCAACTTATTGCTGAATCATAGTCCGTTTTGCGACGCACAAAGGTATTTTTTTTAACTATAATTACTATACTATTACTAGTTACTATACGATTACTAGTTACTATACAATAACTAGTTACTATACTATTTCTAGTTACTATACAATAACTAGTTACTATACTATTTCTAGTTACTATACAATAACTAGTTACTATACTATTTCTAGTTACTATACAATAACTAGTTACTATACTATTTCTAGTTACTATACAATAACTAGTTACTATACTATTTCTAGTTACTATACAATAACTAGTTACTATACTATTTCTAGTTAATATACAATAACTAGTTACTATACTATTTCTAGTTATTATACAATAATTAGTTACTATACTATTTCTAGTTACTATACAATAACTAGTTACTATACAATAACTAGTTGCTATACTATTTCTAGTTACTATACAATAACTAGTTAGGAACTTTACAAATTTTCTTTTTTTTCTTCTTCCAAAGCTGTGAGTCTATTTTCGTGTGAGGCTATTTTCATTTCATTTCTATATTATTGGCTTACTACAAAGATATTTCTAGTAAGGTCTTCAGCACATCAAGAACACATAATCTTGAATGAGGTACTAGCCGCCTGAGACGCCATAAAAACCTAAATAAGGCTTCGAAGGTCGGCCTTGATCTATAAAATACAGGCTTGGGTATCTTAAGCTCGTAAATATACTACTTTTTCTCCATTTTTTATAAGAAAAACTGACGGGAAATATACCTCCTGATCTTGAGCTGCTCTTTCTGTTCTATAACAAAATGTATTCTCCAAGAGCACGTCCAAAGATATCACTCTGAGATGTAAAGTTAAGAGGGGGACAACCGCCAAACAACTTCTCGCTCGCTGCGTCTCAAGTCTCATGTTAAAGATTTTTATTTCTCAGAGTTCACTTTCCGAGAATAATATATTTTACAGAAAGTGTGAACGTACACAGTGGCATAATAGTGATATTCTAGGTGTTCCAATACTTGTATTTAAACCTTCAGGGGGTTTTATTTCATTACTTGTAAACGTATTATTTTTATTGATTCAAAATACAATATAAAATCTATCTTGCCACAATTTAGAGGCTTACGGCCGGTTTCTGAAAGCCCGATCAAAACTAATTGGATGTCAAGTCACTTGCTAAATCTATCTAATTCGATGTAATAGCTGAAATGGCGAGTGACTTGACATCCGATTAGTTTTGATCGAGCTTTAAGAAATCAGCCGTTACTCGATTATTATAGCCATTCCTAAAAAAACTTGTCAAGCAGTTATACCAAGGGCACAGATAAGAGAATACTAGTTGAACACATCACGTGGAGCATATGCTTGTCCCATCAGCAAATGGTATATAAAATTGGTTTTTTTTCTTGGACTTGCAAGCTAGCAACCTCATTTCGTGGGCACGTGGTCAAAAGTAGTTTTATCACTTCACATTCTACTGCTTGAAGCATGTTTGAAATAACCATTATCAACGCTGTACGGCATCTGTTTAGGTTCACCTACTTCATTAGCAAAAACTAGACCTCTCGTTACATGGAAACTGGGTAATTAAAACATATTGCATGTGTAACGCATTTAAACTAACTACATACTAAATAAATACATTTTACTCAATAAAGTTTTAAAGTTTTAAAGTTTTATAATAATCGGACGCTGTTTTACCTTATACCTACCTAGTAAATTCCTAAATAAAAAAAACCGGCCAAGTACGGTCAATCTATTAAAACGGCAAAAAAATCACGTTTGTTGTATAGGAGCCCCCTTAAATATTCATTTTATTATATTTTTTAGCATTTGTTGTTATAGCAGCAACAGAAATACATCGTCTGTGAAAATTTCAACTGTCTAACTATCACGGTTCATTAGATACAGACAGACGGACGGAGAGACAGACGGACAGACAGACAGACGGACGGACAGCGGAGTCTTAGTAATAAGGTCCCGTTCTACCCTTTGGGTACGGAATCCTAAAAAATGGAAACGTTTCCGCTTGAAAATGTCAGAATTCGTCGCTCTGGCTCGACTGACTTTTCCGGCAGGAAACTTTTCCAAATTATTTAAAATAGCCATAAAGGACTGACACTGACTGATAAGTAAGTACCTATATGTATGTCAGTTATGGTCAGTAATATTTAACTCGTCTATATGTACAAGATGTTAAACTGAAACATTATATAGCCTTATCCTTTATTTAGAATAAAAAAGCTGTTGATCTCATTTTATACACCTTAATTAAAAGCATATTTAATTTTATGCTCGGTAGTCTTACTTGGATAATGAATCTAACTCATAAGTCATAACACTTCTTATCAAATATGACAGTTGGTCCAATTCAATCCAAATATGGCGGGCGTTATTCAATTGTCATTATTTAGGTCAAGAACGAAGTTGCCGTTTTTTGCTGTTAATATATGAAGTTGTAGTTAAAGAGCAGAAACAAATAAATAAATAAATATTGGTGGACATTCCACACAGCACTATCTCGCCCCAAACTAAGCCAAAGCTTGTGATATGGGAACCAGATAACTGATATACTACTTATATACTTTTTTTTTTGTAAATACATACTTATAATATTATATAACACCCAGACAGAGAACAAACATCTATGTTCATCACACAAATGTTTGTTCTCGGTGGGGATCGAACCCACGGCCTACGGCTCAGAAGGCAGAGCTACTACCAACTGAGCTGTGAAGGCTGTCAGCATGGAAACAGCATGCAGAAAACCAGAATAATATCAGATATTTTTTTATTAATTTAAATTGGTAGTGATGTCCCAGACTTGTCGATAGTTACAAATGCTACATACTAAATCCACATTCCAAAGTCCATCTGGTCCTAAGCTTTCTATCTTATGATCTCTTTGGTGTTTGTTAGGCTGAACACACTGATTACGAAATAACGCTATAAATAAAAATACTAGCCTATTCGAAAGCTTTCCCTCTATCTGCATTTTTAACAATCTAAATTATAGTTATAAAACTTTTGTTTGGTGTGGCTGACTGTCTGATAAATTACAATTCAACTCAAAAAAGCAGGGATTGAATTACAGCAAATTCAAGATATCCCGACTTACAACAAATATTACGGACTGAATTACAGCATAACTAATGTGACCATTTATTCTTTGACTCAAAACTTGGTTTATTTAGGACAATTAACAGGTAATCAATGAAAAAAACACTTTTTTAAAGTTATTTATTCAGAAAAAGTAAGTTAGCATAAAAGTTACAAATTATAAAATATAAGTACTTACTAAAAATGTTTAGATATATTTATATTTATCAGAGGAAAAAATTTGCTTTAGTAAAACTGGTGAAGATTTTAAGTAAGAATGAAACTCTTTGCCCTTTTTTTATATTCACCTTCAGATTTCATTTCGGGGACACCGGGACTCGTAATTATAAAAAAGGGACAGTCCCGTTCAAAACGGGACGTCTGGTCACGTTAAGCATAACCAAGATATCCTGATTTACAACAAATATATCATATCATAAATATCGGTAGATTTATTTATGTTATTATTTTATCCTTTTTTGAAAGACCTACTGTTTTGAAAGAGCTAGAAACACGATAACAAGAAGATAACGGTATAGAAATAATCGTTTAAAAATGCCGAAAAATCTAGGTATAATAACGGTACGTACCGTTATTTAACTCAATGGTTCCTGCTTCATCATTGATACCCGCGGGGCTATTTTCTAAGAATCCATATTATTAGCGACAACAGTTGCAATAAAATTTGTGGTTAGTTGTTTAGGAAACAAATTTTCCGACAGAAGGTCAGTCGAGACGACTGATCCTCTATCGAAAAATTGATATTAATAGGTACATAAATAAATATAAATGACGCTTTTTGACAGCACGACAGACAGCAAGCAACAGCGGAGAGATAAATGTTAATGCAACCAAGCAACGTCTCATATTACTGCTACTGCTATTCATAAATTATTTATTTGCTTTAATGGTGAAGGTACATACCTAAATATCTTAAAATTTATAAAATAGGTGGTACTCATTCCGACACTTATACATATAGCTGGGATATTTCTTCTGCCCATGCTAAAATAAACACAACGTAGGATAAAATCTCGCAAGTGAAGTCGTAGGCATTCATTAGGATGTGATCTAAATAAACACCATCAATTTTTATTTGATTTTTTGTCGGCCGCATTGTTGGGCTACTACGAATTGTGTTGCATTGCATAACAAATATCACTATATCATTCATCACACGATAGATCACACAACGCTATGTTCGTCGATTCGGAATAACATCCAAATAAATGTTGGGAATGCCAGTGAGTAGAGACAGGCCAGTTTTTCTGTTCGTTTTACCGAGTATAAGCACACGTAGGTGCAGTGTATGCTCATGCTCAATGCTAATTTCCATCAAAAATGTGAACTACGAATCGGGGCCAAGCGGCCCTTGCACATAGGTTATGTCAATACACGAGTTTTGCTTGGAATTTAAGTAGTAATGTTGAATATAATGTAAAATATGGTTGTTGCAGCCTCTGTGGCAAAGGGGTACCGAACTGGATTCGATGCAAGAGATGCGAGTTTAATTCTCGCAACGTGAAAAAAATAAAAAATGAAAAAAATATGTAACATTCTAATTTCATCAGAATTGTAACCACATAACGGTTGTATAATTGTGGTCGAAACTCCATGACTACTGATAAATTAAGAATAGTGCACGCAAAAAGTTTGAATCCATTCATTGTAACAATATGAATGCTTGTCAATGTGATAAACTTTTTACAGTGTGCTGTGCATGGCGTGGTAAATTACAATAATCATACAATCTGTCTTGTTCAATTACTTAAGCCTCACAAAGAAATATTCTTAGCTCATAAGAATCAAAAGACCAAAAGTAACCACAATAACTTCATTATGAAGTTATCACATAATACTGCAAGTCTATGTTAAAAGAAACGCATCAGATAATGAGAAAAAGGACCAGGACTGATAGTCTCCAGCCATTTTAGTCTATTACCTACTCTACTTCTATTCTCCGTTCGTGGCACCGTCCGCCATTCGACAGAATCTTGATTTGTAATAAATACTTTATAGTCAAGTTGGGCGTCATTTGTTTTGAAGAAAATGGTGGCGGTTTTCTACGAAACATTCGAAACATTTTCGGTCAAATCAGGATATCACTAACACTCTCATTCCCAATGCTTACACTTTGTGCTAAGATCTAAAGTAATGTTGGTTAAAATACCACCGAAATTACACCACACAAATAACACTAGAAAAACCAATAGGTAAAATGAAAAAGCTATTTGCTTCCCAAAATGTCTGAAAACGAATCCACACTATTACTGAATTCAATAAATATTTTTGAAGCTGTCAAATGTAGTTTTTGTGGGCCGTATTAGATTTATTTTGATTTACATCTCTAGGATACAATGATGAAGGGAAATGACGATGCGTTACCGCGTAAGAGAAAATATCTAAAGGTTGGGATGGGAAGACAATTTGCGGGTTTTTTTTAAATATTATTTATTTATTTACATTGTGCTTACAATATATTCTTCTTATAAATTATGGTTAGCACAGCATCTAGGATGCTAATAAACTTATACTTACAACGATATTTTTAAAAATAAATCGTTCGTAACCAAAAAAAATACCTATTACAAATGGATAATATTAGATTGTTACTAAAACTTGAACAAAGGGTTGAATAAAAAATAGCTAGGGACTTACTCAAAACGCCACCTGATAAAATCTTCACGCGCGTGTATTGTAGCATTTCAAAACTATACCAAAAAATCTTTATCTTGCCTAAATTATTGTTTACATGTAGCAATAACGAAATGCTTTTGCAAAACATTAACATTACTTTGCATATATACGACCGACTAATTAATTAGGTGTTAAAATACCTAGTCTCATAAAGAGCGAATCACAATTAATGATGATTTATTCGACTATGCCAGACCTCACTTTTAGGCACTTCTTTTTTTTATAAACACAGCTTGCATAGTACATACGGCTACAGATTAAGCTACACAAACCCAAAAGAAAAATAAAACCGGCCAAGTGCGAGTCGGACTCGCGCACGAAGGGTTCCGTACCATTATCTATAAATACGGCAAAAAAAAAAAAGTTTGTAGTATGGGAGCCACCTTAAAAAAATATTGTATTCTATTTTTTAGTATTTGTTGTTATAGCAGCAACAGAAATACATCATCTGTGAAAATTTCAAATTTCTAACTATCACGGTTCATGAGATACAGCCTGGTGACAGACGGACAGACAGTGGAGTCTTAGTAATAGGGTCCCGTTTTACCCTTTGGGTACGGAACCCTAATGACGCTTACCTATCTCAAGGACTTCAAATCGAGCAGTGTTTAGCCTGATGTGACTCCGCGTGTGTACAACATTTATTGTACGGCTTTAGATTGGGGCTAGATAATGCTGTATGGGATGTTTATTATTATAGTAACTCAATTGAACTATGTGAATTGAAAATAAGTTGATAAACAATTTAGAATACCTACGCTTCGTATACATATATCTACGAGTATTAACTACTTTCTTTATGATGATTTTATTTATTTTATTATATATTTATTACCTATTTATTTAATTTAAATTGTAAAGTCATGTAAACATTGGTTGGAAAAATCATCATTTGATAATATTATTCAGAGAAAAGGAAATGGATACCTACAAAAAAACTCATAAAACTCTCTGGCTAATGGATAATAAAGTAGATTATATTATGTACATAAATAAGCTTTTATTTATTTTCAGTCACATGACACACCAGCGCCCGAGATTTTGAGATTCCAAACAATTTTTTTCTTATGTTACATAATAGAACAATGAATTGTTTTATTTGCAAAATGTTTTCCATCCAAGAAATATTGTAAGTACCTAAAGGTAACCGCCAACAACAATGGTCCGATATCAAGTGGATCGCATGAACCCACTGTTTATCAACCCAATAACCGGCCATTCAACTGTTGTGTGGTTTAGCTTTTAACGGGTATTCCGACAATCTTGGTTTCTAACAGAAGCGTAGACATTCCACAAATTTATACAATCCACTAATTGGGACAGTCATTTATTTACAAAGAAAATTACAATGAATACAAGTATTTACAAAATGTACAAAATATATATGAAACAGTTGAGCTCCATAAATAGTCCATATCCACTAATTTAAATCAGCTAATATCAATTTTAAACTTATCCAAAACTAGATTTTTTTTACATAAAGTGGCGACCCAACTGTTTTAGTCGTAAATGTAAAATATATAAAAACCGACACAGAATAAATAGTTATAATCCGCTGCAATGGAGACAAGACATTTATTTTGTTTACTTATTTATATTTTAATTTATTTACGTGTTTCACTCCGACTCGTGAGAGTCATAAGATCAACGACGCCATTTGATTTTATGATTCGTTTCTTTATTGGTGTGAGTGTATAATACCACAGATAAGAGAATACTAGTAATAATACGCAGGTAAACATATATTATTATACCACTGGTTATTAATATGGTGGATTCTGGCCTTTATGGTGTGAGTGAAGGATGATTATGCAAAGTGTGTAACAGCTGATCTAATTTCCAGGTTCTTTGTATAACATCCTTTGACTAACAAGATGTCGGTCAAATGAGCTATAAAAAGTCACGTTTTCGCAAGCTCGTTCGAATTTAATTTAAAAGTAGAGTAATTATGTAGTTTTATCAAATAAAACATTAATTCACTTCATTTTTCAAAAAAATGTTGCCAACATTATATAACTGACCAGCTTCTGCATGCGGTTTTGCTTACAATTTAACTGGAAGAAATTCGATTTATTTATTTTCTATTATTGATAAAATAAGATAAGTACTTATAATGAATTAAGTAATCATATAAAGTATTAATAATAAAGCAGATGCTAATAAATAAAGCAGATTAACTTAGAGAAATAAACTGGAAAACGGCATGATAGAGACGAACATCCTACACAACATATTACTTACATTCTTTTTTCTAAAATCACGTAAAAGTCACATACCGACGCTGTAGATAACGTAATACGTAATAGTAAACATAATAACGTAATAACATAAATCTTTAAAAATATGACGTCAATGCTGCCAACTTATCAATTCAAATACTGCCTCATTTCTATGCGCCTTACTTGTAAGCTTCGTGTAATTTAAGCTCGCTCATGTCATTGTAAACGCCACAATAACATGTTTCAAATAGCTACAGCCTACACTCGTATTACCATCAACAAGGCTAAAGCTGTAGACAAAGAGCGTTTAAAAGGCTGACAACCGTCAAACAACTTTATGTAAGACATACAATTACTAAAGCCAGATAAGAAAGATCGTTAAACAATAAAGAATAGCATGACAAAGGTTCACCATAAAAATATTTTTTGTCAAATTTACTAACCATTTTTTTTCTATTATTTTAAAGGTTTTGTCGCTTAGCGATATTTTCTAAAAATATATTTGATTGATTAGGAACAAAAACTAGTTAAACAATTATTTTGGTAGACAAGCTTGCTAGGATTGAAATGTGCGGGAAGTTGTTTGGTAGTCTGCGTCTTAAGATAGGTGAGTCGAGTGTACCGACTGACAAATGATAGAAGATAAAAAGCAGTTTATCATAAATCAATTACACTAGACAACTGTTAATCAAAATGTGTAAGCGTCGGTGAACTTTAGTCAACGCAGACCTTGACACCCGAACATTATAATGTACACAAAACAAAGAAAATTTGTGCCTTTAGAAAGTCTTTAAATGTATCTTGAAATATATATACCTCTACAACTAGTAAATAGACCCGGATACGCTTGACTTGCAGGTCACGTCACTGTCCAAATAAAACTTAAATCATCCGAAAAATTATTCGAAAAACTGTGATGGGGATTTAAAAGTTTATAGAAAAAAACCTTCTGTTCGTGTCTAGAATTAAAGCTATATACGTGTAAAATGTAATCTTAAGGGGAAAGTATACAAGACGATCATAATACCTGTCGTGCTGTATGGATCTGAGTGTTGGGCAACGAAAGGGATGGATGAGAGAAGAGTGCGCATGAAGCAGAAATGCGAATGTTGAGATGGATGTTCGGAGTGACAAGGATGGATAAAATAAGGAATGAGTATATTCGAGGAAGTTTGAAAGTGGCCCCTGGGACAGATAAGTTTTTTTTTTTTATATACAACCAGCTGATGGAACAAGCAGATGGCCCACCTGATGTTAAGTGGTAACCATCACCTATAACAAAGCATTGCCTCGTAAGTCATGCACGATAGGAACGTGCCCTACGATGCACTGCCCTGCGTCCATCAGCTTGAGGCATACAGATGTTAAGCCTCATGTACCTGTTATTACACCGGCAACCACACTCTTTAAACCGAAACACAGCGTTGCTGCTTGGCGGCAGAAAAAGGCGTAGTGGTAGTACTTCCCCGGACGAGCCCTTCACAAAGAGCTCTACTACTCTTAAAAGTTGAGGAGCAATAGGTTAGCGTGGTATGGGCATGTCATGACGAGGGAAGAAAGTCATATTACGAGAAGAGTGTTAGATATCCTTTGTTCGGTGTAGGACAGATTCTGGATTGGACCGATTCGAAATTCGGCAGATTCGCTACTGGACAGATCGTGAATTGGGCAGATTCTTGGATTCGACAGATCAATGGTTTTATAAAGAGAGGTAGGAAAAAAAAAAGGTGGATGGACTGTGTGAAAGATGACATGAGTAAGAAAGGAGTGAGCACTGAGATGATGAATGATAGAGGAGAGTGGAAGAAGAAAACCTGTTGTGTCGACCCCACTTAGCGTGGGATAAGGGCAGGACGATGATGACGTGTAAAATGTAATCTCGATAGGTCTAGTAGTTTAAACGTGGAAACGTAACAAACAGACAGCCACACAATCGCATTTATGTGTATATTGGTATCGATTCCCAGTCGAATATTATAAAAGATGGGCTCATCCAGTCACGATATTTTTAATTTGAGGTGTAACTCGCGGCTGTAATCTATACTCTAACAGCCTTCATTCATAACTTGAATACAAGGTATCCCAGAACATATGTATAAATTCGAATAATATAATTAAATTGATTCATAAATCAAATTAAAGATATTCATAAAAAAATATAATGAAAATAAATAATAGTCCTCGTAGAATTATCTAGAGATTGATATTATTATTATTTCAAAGAGTATCTAGTAGAGTAAAGGCTCTTTGTGAAGGGCTCGTCCGGGGAAGTACTACCACCACGCCTTTTTCTGCCGCCAAGCAGCGTTGCTGTGTTTCGGTTTGAAGAGTGTGGTTGCCGGTGTATTGCTTTGTTATAGGTGATGGTTGACACTTAACATCAGGTGGGCCATCTGCTTGTTCCATCAGCTAGTTGTTTAAAAAAAAATTGTTTAACATTTATTTTAGATTGTAAGTAATTTGTAATGGATCTCGTGTCTGAAATAAAGATATATTATATTATTATTTAATATTATTATATATATTATCATTATAAACAGATAAAAACATAAACAACTTCACGACTTTGATCTCCAGGCATGGTCACTTAGTCACTGATCTTTTATACACACGCATCAATACAAAACAAGAAAACCAAGCTATGTATAAAATATTGAAAAAAATCTAATAGTATAAATCCATTGGTGCACGACCGGATTCAAACCCACGATCTTATGATTAAGGCGGTGACACTTCCACTACTCCAACGGCGCTCTTAACATAATTTTACAGTCCGTCGAGGATCGAAGGGAGTGGAAGAACATGAGGGAGACCTTTGCCCAGAGTGGAACAGTATAGGTTAGTAAAAAAAAACAAACTATTATTTGTGGGCACCCTGTAAATAATTGATCAAATACATAGTTCCAAATAGCTCACACACGATTCGAACAGTAATGTGGACCGAGGTCGGTCTGAGGCGTACATTTGAGCTATCGAGAGTGTTGCAATCTCGCCCCGGGACAAATCCTGGCTATCATAAATCAAGTAATGACGTCTAACAGCTAATGAATTTACAGACATTCCAATTAGACTGTGCTTAATCCTAAATGTATGAGGTATTGCGTACCATAGGTAGGAAATTGGTTGTGGGACGCCACTGAGTTATCGACTACGCTTACTTAGGCCTGTTTTCCTACACTTTTACGAAGACACAGATGTATAGCATTTCCACTTCATTAATGTTATTGTTACATTTGACAGCCTTGACAGCTCAGTTAGTAGTAGCTCTACCTTCTGTGCCGTAGGCCGTGGGTTCGATCCCCACTGAGAACAAACATTTGTGTGATGAACATAGGTGTTTGTTCTCTGTCTGGGTGTTATATAATATTGTAAGTATGTATTTACAAAAAAAAAGTATATAAGTAGTCAAGTATATCAGCTACGAGTATCTGGTTCCCTCAAATAAATAAATTACACTTTTGTACAGTGGCAATACGAAAAATAATCTAAATGTAACGTAAGTCTGTTTAAATTCGGACGATCAATCAGAGCACATTTACTCATCTCGGAAACGAGATGAAATAATCTGATAGATCTTCTCGTCAACTCCTTCGAGCGTGCCTTCACATCAGTTGAAACACACCCTTAAGGGGCTGACAACTATCAAACAACTTCTCGCTCGCACGTTTCGACATGTTGAAAGATAAAAAATCACTAAACTCATTTTCGAAAAATCGCAATCAACCATTTTGAGTGCAATCACATTGGACACAGTTTAGTAAAAAAATCATTTTGATCGATACATGCTTTTGTACTCAAATGTTTGCTTTATTAGTTTTCATACAAAAGCAAACTTTTAAATAGGAAAACATGTATCGATCAAAATGAAATTTTTACTAAACTGTGTGCAATGTGATTGCACACAAGATGGTTGATTGCGATTTTTAGAAAATGAGTTTAGTGATTTTATATCTTTCAACATGTCGAAACGTGCGAGCGAGAGTCACATTAGCTCTTGTCTTCGCCTTAAGATCTTACTAGATTCTCGATTCACTTACTTTTACCACAGAATAAACAATATAACTCTAGATTCCGAATTTTATATGAATGAATAACAGTAGCGGGGGACACACAGAATATTTTGCTCGACTACACTATTTATTTTCTTGGTTGGTAAGTTTAAAATGAATCTTATAGGTACACCATATTTTAATAATTCAATGTCTACTTTAACGTGGCTATTCACTATTTATTATTTATCTTATTAAAAAGATACATTATCAGAAAAGGTTCATAGAACACTAGGTAACTCAATTATTTCAAAAAATTAATTCCAAGATATTACAGGTTTTTATTATATAAAAACTAGTAAGTACTTATATTAAGTAAAAAAAAAATAGTTTTGAGTGGTAATAAATAAATAGGGTCATGCTGGTAACAGAATTAACCTGTATTCAAACAAAGTGTGAGAGAATTATGTTCTGTTTTGGTAATGTCAACATGTCCGTTGGAGCGAGCTCGTTTATTGCATGTGCCAACATCTGTCAATATTGAGTATTGTTTAATAAAATAAATTGAAGCCAATTAGCTTTGTCCATTTGGATTATATATTGTAAAATCTGCAGTAAATGCTTGTAAAAATAATTGGTAGATACTGTGTATTTCGTTTAATATTACAATTTTAAATGACTTACGATGCAATGCTTTGTTATAGGATGGTTACCACTTAACATCAGGTGGCCCATCTGTTTGTTCCATCAACAAGTTTTATAAAAATATGTACCTACCAATGATGACCAAAAATATGACTGTTGGACGAAAAAATCGAAATCAATATGGTCTTTAGTCGGCAAAATCATAATGAATTATTATTCAATTTAAAGGTTTCTGAGACACTTATCGGTGTTGATGCTTAGTTTGTCAGTCAATTAAGGTCGCGCAAATTTCGCAAAGCGTTCGGAAACTTGGTTTCAAGCGTAAAAACAGTTGTATTAAATCTAACTATGGCGTAGGATTTTTTTTGAAAGCTATGTTTAGCTAAGCAAAACTGCTTAGGTACCTACCTACGTTAGAAATATTAGTTTCTTTCGATTTATCATTAAAGCGAAGACAAGAGCTAATGTGACTCTCGCTCGCACGTTCCGACATATTGAAAGATATAAAATCACTAAACTCATTTTCGAAAAATCGCAATCAACCATTTTGTGTGCAATCACATTGCACACAGTTTAGTAAAAATTTCGTATTGATCGATACATGTTTTCCTATTTAAAAGTTTGCTTTTGTACGAAAACTAAAAAAGCAAACTTTTGAGTACGAAAACATGTATCGATCAAAATGATTTTTTTACTAAACTGTGTGCAATGTGATTGTACACAAAATGGTTGATTGCGATTTTTCGAAAATGAGTTTAGTGATTTTATACCTTTCAACATGTCGAAACGTGCGAGCGAGAAGTTGTTTGATAGTTGTCAGCCCCTTAAGTTTTGAAATTCCATTTTGAATTTTAATTATTAGCTCTACCCGTGTGTTCTTCTACTGTCACTACTGACTGCAGTCACACATTGTATACCTAGATATAAGTTTTTTAAAACTATTGCGTTGTTCTTGAACCGTTCGTTCGATTGGTCATGTTGCATGACACAAATCTTTCGTGACCAAGATAAGGTTTGCCGGCATTAACCATAGTTCAGCAGGTGGCAAGCACACCTCACTTTCAAGTGAAGCCTAATTGGGTGAGTGTAAAATGTAGGTACGTAGTTATAATTAAACAGGTTTCATCTGAAGGCTAGTGAGATTATGTACTGTTTTCAAAGTCAAGCACTTTATTGCGATTGCTCAATTTTATTTACTGTAATAATCTAACGTAAACATCTACCTACTTAATTGGTTTTAATTTTGAAGCAATTTTTATTACTAACTTGTCCTAGATTAGAAAGATAAAATATACATAGATAATTTGGATAAAATAATGGTGTATATATCTATTGGTATAATTATAACCTAATTTGTAACTTGAATACATGAATAATCATTTGACAATTCGAGTCTTGTTGCTACTTATTTAATAATATTATTCATATTAGTTATCCATTATTTTTATCACAACTTATTGTAAGCTCAAAAACAATGTTTTTTTTATTTCAACCAAATAATATTTGGTAAAATAGCACCCCCCTTTTCAAGACTGAGTTTTACTGACATTGATTAGTAATAACGAATCATTTAGTTCTTATGAACTTCATAAATATTATTGCATTCATAATTGTATGCAATAATATTTGCATCTTAATAGACCTGGTTCATTAAGTTTTATTTTAAATCGCTTATGTGTGGTTAAGTTTAAATTGATTGGAAGTGATGTTATTTATGAGAGTCAATCAAATAGTAAAACGATTATTTAGGAATCTTATTATTTATTTAACTTTTATATAAATAAATGTTTTAATAAAAACGTATACAAAACTACTGTTATGTTAACAGTAAAACTGTACGTACCTTTATTTATGGACCAGTAGTGTAGTCCGTAAGTAAGTTTATTCCTTAGAAGGTTTATTGAATCATGTGTTTACTAAAATAATACTTACAATTACAACAGACTTTTAGGTGTACGTACATCGTGTAATTCCAGTAAATGTGGTCATTAAAATCTAAACTTTTTTCATTTATGGCACAGACCTTCAGAGCAAAATCTTGTAGCATTGTTGAGGATGTGTAGTGTATGCGAGTGTGTAGTGATGATCGTGGTAGGTACTGCAAAATGTGGTATCTCTCACTTAGACAGCAAATAATTTAAGTTGGTACTTGGTATTATGAGATCTGAAGGAACTACGGTGCTAACGAAGACGTGCTGAAGAATCTGGATCTACATTTGGTAAAAACCTTTGTTTGTAAAGAAAAGTTTTCATCTGGGTGGTAAGAAAAGTATTGGCCTTGCTAGTTTTCAACCAAAACCAACCAACGTTTTCAGCCAAAAAACGAAATAGTTCTGCGCCCTCAAGAAGTGAAGGAACATTCTACATTCAGCTGTCCCTGAATGTGGGTCAGCCCACTGCGGTTTCTCTCAATTCGCTAGGACAGCCTGTTATATTTCATCCTGCTGAACGAGTATGGGATGAAAAGTAAGACTATTTACCACAATTTATTACGTATCCTTCATTTAGGTAGGTACACCTTTTGAAGGTCTGAGATCTCACTTTGAATTAACATTTACAATTTTTTTTAGTTTTAGGTGGTGATCAAAGTCGTGAAGCTGTTTCAGGTTTTATTTTTCATAAATTATATGGCCTATACCTACCCAGCAGGGGACTTCTTCAAGCTAATGATGTAATGTTGCAGTATTGTTGTGGCCGCGCTACAGCATCATGCTTAGAAAGTAACCAAAACCAGTGCGACCTCATAGATTAATGACGCGAACTCTTTCCGGTTTGTCTCATTTTATTGGGCTATTTTCCGCAATCAGTTTGGGTAAGAGCATGTCTGAGTTGCGAAACCGAGTAATGTGGGCAACATTGAATTATGGTTTCCGTAAAACCGGTGCCCGTCAAGACTAGCGTATTTTTTAAATTAGGAACAAAGTAGACTTTTTCTATCAGTAGTTGAATAAAAAAAAGAAGCCTCGTGGCGTGGCTTAAGGCGGTATCAGACGGTTCACTTTTCGTTCATTTTTGTCTTTCATTCGGCATCTTTCACTCGAAATGATTCGTCTGAACCCCAAATGAAACAAGAGTGCCGAATGAATTCATTAATGAACCGATCCGACAATGTTAGATTTTGTCATTCGGCATCTTTCACTCCAACTGCGAATGAACGGAAAATGAACGGTCTGCACACAGAGAGAACGTTCACTCGGATTCGGCCATTTTGTCTTGAGCTCGGTAGCAGACGCACGTCTCGTTGCGTCACGGAAACATTACTAACTTTTGGATTAAATGGTCACAAATTAAACGGATTCCGAGACGCACGACTTCACTCGATGACATATTTAAAGTAAATAACAGATGAACGTTCTTTTCTTTGTCATTCGCAGTAAGTCGTGTGAACATGAAATGAAAGAAAAATGAAGCATTCATTCGAGTGAATGTTCACTCGAGTGAACTGTCTGATATCACCTTTACTGTTTCCCAGTAGATCATTTGAGCAATAGGTATTCGGTAGTCATAATTTGAATGAATGACTGTAAGTGGCATTTTCAGTTTAGGCGTTAGTCTTGGCTATATTGGGTATACGTAATCGTTTATTTGGTAGGTTTAATTAACTATTTATATTGATTAAACATACAACGTAATATTACAACCGTCATATCACGGCCGTAGTAGACGTAGTTCAAAAACACTTTAAGGTCCCAAAAAGTTATGCAAGGTGATTTAAGCGCTACGCGGCCCTATTAACTTTTAGATTTTCAGAATTCAGTACTTTGTTTATGTGAATACTGACATATAAGTTATCAAAGAGATACTTAAAGCCTTCACGCTCGTAAATACTGATATAGATCAAGCTACAGAAAACCAAAGAAAAATTACGCTTAGGTACCTACATATAATATAATAAATAACTTAAAAACTAAATACACATAATTAAATAATTAACTCGGTTCTATGTCTGGCAGGCGCCCACGGAAGCGTCTAATAAATCTATAACTTTGAAAAGCTTCATTATTAAAAGAAAATATTATTTCGTTGGAATTCATTGAAATTGAATTATTTAAAGGTCCTAGTGTCATTTTGGAGTAGTGTAAGTTACAAATCACATCCTTGAGGCTAACATCCGCTTTGGAAATCGGATAGAAGAATGCGACCTTCGCGTTTATATCAATTGCTCTGACAGCACAAAATAAAGCATTGATTTGTGGTAGGCTGCGGAAATTGCGTCAGAAAAGCATGACCTCTATTTTACAAGCTTACTCTAACTTGCGCCTTGAGAACTCACAAACTAAGGGTGGGATTTATTACCTCAGAATAACGCTATCCGTCATATAAAAACGTTTCCGTCTTTGACTTTATAATTGTTTTAAATAATTCGGTACGAGTAAAACTTACACCTGCTTTTCCATATAGTGTTACTAGTTAAAATACAAGAATTAAAATTCAACGTGCCCTACGATGCACTGCCTGCCTTGCGTCTATCAACTTGAGGCATACAGATATTAAGCCTCATGTGCCTGTAATTTCACCGGCAATCACACTCTTCAAACCCAAACATAGCAACGCTGTTTGGCGGTAGAAATGGCGTGGTGGTAGTACTCCCTCGGACGGCCCTTCACAAAGAGCTAAACTACACATAAAAAAAAGTGTACACATATATTATGCATCTCATTCACGCTTGAGTCAATCCACAATCCGATGCGTATTAGGTACGTTTCTAGCTACTCGAGAAAAGTGGATCAATTCACGAACCTCAGAGGCTCCGAGTCATGTGACTTCGTGAAGGCCAGTGAATTGCAATCTAATGTAAATTAAACGCTCATTTGTTAGGCTGATTGCTGATAGTATCACCTTAACGATCTGAAAACAAGAATTCATATGCTGTGCAAAAGAAACTAAATTAAATTTGACACCCTGAAAGTAGGAACTTCACCATTCCTGTGATATTTCTTACTGGCATACGATTAAATTCTACGCTCGTGACGTAGCCTTGTCCAAACAAAACAATCGCAGTAATCAATTTTTTTGTAACATTTTTGTTTTTATTATTCTGACATCTTTTAGTCGCTATGGTGACTGACGCCCTTACAGCAAACCAAACGTCTTGCATCAACCGTTAAGTGGCTCGCTGATCCACAAATTCTCGAGGTCAAATCTGTTAATAATTAGGTTTTTGAACGCACTCTTACGTTGTACCTATGTAGATGCAACCCTGTGCATTTCATTTGTTTCTAGTTTTAATGAACTTCCTAAATTGGTAGGGAGTAGTATATATATGACACTAATGTGTCATTTCCAGACAATCACGCCCGTTTTAATTGTCCTAACCAATATTGTTCTTTATAGGTATTTCACCTTGTTTTTGTGACACAAAATAAAAGTTTTTTGATTTGATCAACTGAAATAGAAACAAATGGTGGACGTGGTTTTACTGGGATACTTACTCCAGTTTATTACGTACGTGTGCGTGGTTTTATAGACATCCTTACAATGCCAGTTAGTGAAGTAGGCTCGTAATTAATTGCACATTCAGCAATCTTAAGTATTTGGCAAGCAATCGATCTCTCGGCCACAATCGTGACGACACCGATCCACTAAGATATTTAAGTGTGGTGCAACAATCGCGGTACCCATGCGGATAAGTATCGTGATCCGTGAAATGATTGAACCTAATTACATCACAAAGGAAATATTCATTTTTAAGTCTTGCTTGCTGTTGCTTAATTGATAAAGTATTGCTGCTAAGCAGCGTTGCTGTGTTTCGGTTTGAAGAGTGTGGTTGCCGGTGAAATTACAGCCACATGAGGCTTAACATCTGTACGCCCCAACGCTGCTTGGCGGCATAAAAAGTCATGGTGCTAGTACTTTCCCTGATGAGCCCTTGTTTGTTCCATCAGCAAGTAGGTACTTAGTATAAAAAAAATACTCTAATTCTTAACATGTCTCTAATGAAGGTCTGCGGTTGATCAAAACATGACAGGGTCGCATTACACATACTCGATGTCACATCTAGTAGGTACCTGTAGAGGCGGCTTCAGCTATTATCTTTAGATATCGTTGTATGAATGTTGCAACAGCAGTAACAATAGCAGTAAAATAAGTCGTTGCTCGATTTTTAAACAATGAGGACCTATGATAAGTTAAGTAAAGTCGATAAGAGCGCGTTGATGTCTTTTGTAGGGACACTGGTTTGTCTACTAAAGGATCATTAAAAGTCTACCAAGCCGCAAGTTTCTCGCCTGTTCTTCTAGACATTGTCGTATTGAGCTTTGAGAAGTTTTAAAGTGATCCTTGTTATTTAATTAATTAATTTATTTGTTAGATTAATACATTTTAATATTGATTTACCCATTTGACATTTATTTGACATTGACATTTGACATTGATTTTATTTACAGATTTTATTGATATATTTAATATTTAAGGAGGCCTATATAAATAATATTGTCAACAGCGGGCAGATTAAATTGATGTAGATGTAGAGCAAAAATACCTCTAAATCGCAGCAGTAGACAAAATAGTAGTTATGGATTAAATAAATGAGTTCCTACACGATATTTATTGCTCTGAATTGGCTGCCTACTAACAAGCTTTTTATACCTACGCATTTATTTCAGTCATAGTATTTTTCGATCTGCAAAAGGTATTATAGGCACCAAAAGTGGGTTATGGCTGTTGTAAATCGTAACCATTAACCATCAGGCATCGTCTAATTGGAAGCAGCACATCGAATCACGGCAAACCATAACCACAGTTATTTTACATCAATAAACCAAGCTATATATATATTTTGTTACTAGGCTATAGGGTAGTTAGTAAGCAGTCCGGCTTTTTGCAATTCGGCTGACTACCAGGCGCGGATCCAGCCCTCGAAAAAGGGTTGTGGTCACAGCCACCCGAAAATGCGACTGCGAGTCTGATATAAACTCGCTCATGATCGATATAGTGCATTCTGAATTATTAGACATGTTTACAATATATAATATGACGGTCTGGCCAAAATGTTGTACAGTGTTGTAGTTCCACGTGGACAAAGTCGTGGGGCGAACACTGTGTGAGACGTCACACGGCTATTAGGGTTATGGGCATGCCCATCGTGCCCACAACGGTGGATCCGCGCTTGCTGACTAACGCGAATGTTCTTCTCGCTCGCACATTCCAACATTTTGAAGAATATAAAATCACTGAAGTTATTTATGAAAAATACAATCAACCAAGATGTGTGGAATAACATTGCACACAACCCAGCAAACATATCATTTTGATCCAAAAAAGTTTTCCTACCAAAAAGTTTTTAGCAAACCAATTTTGTTGTCCTAACCAATTTTTTTCGCCTACGATTTTGTGACAGAAAATAAACATTTTGATTTGATTTTAGTTATCTCTTGTCGTGGCACTAGTTTCTTTCGAAACAGTGTGGTGAAAGGATTTTAAGTGCGCCTCAAGAGGCTCCTTTCGAGCACTTGACACTTGTTACAGAACTTTTTAGGTTCCACGACATGCCGGAGATTACTGGCATTGTGCACATAATTTTTTGAACAGATAAAGTCATTGATGCACGACTGGTTTCGTACCCACAACCTTAGGATCGGAAGGCGTGGCCACTACCACTAGACCACCAGTGCTCTCTGCCACCACCAGTGCTGCTGATTTTAGTTAAAAATGTTCTATTATCTGGATTTTTGAAAAGCTTTAGTTAGTGAAATTTTAGCCGGACAAAGAAGACCCCGCTGACATCTCTAAGCTTCCCTTTCACGATGCGTGTTTAATTGCATTAAGCAAGATAAACCGTTCGTTATAATTAAATCACATAGAAATATGCGCTAAACGATATCATCTCGACCTCGTGCTACTTGTACTTGTAAACAACTTCCACAATTCATCATAGGTCTCTATTTTTGTACAGATTTAAAACATTGTTACTATTATTATCGTGGCTCTTTCTCGATAAGAAATGATAAGTGCAAATAGTTGTTAACATGCACTAAAGTAAATCCCCATCCTATCCTATCTTAGGTTTGCATTAAGATAGGATATCTTAAATCTGATTATCTGATATTATCGATGTTTGGATATTTGTGGCTCTAAACAAATATTGAAAGTTATAGGATAAGCAAATAAATAAAAATAAATAAAAAATAAAAATATTTTTATTTCCACACAAAATAAAATAAAAAAAATAATCTTAATACTAAATTATTAGTATACTATACTAGTTTTACTACTTTTATATATTTGTGTATGGACCACCTTCGGCGGTATAAGCCTCCTCCAAGGATCGCCAATCGTCCCTATCTTTTGCTTTTCTTGCCCATATTCTCCCCGCCACCTTTATAATTTCATAGTTCCATCTTTTTGGTGGTCTTCCTTTTTTCCTTTTTATATTTCGGGGTATCCAGTTTGTGACAATTTGGGACATTCTATTTGGTGCTATTCGCTGTATGTGCCCTGTCCATTTCCACTTTAAGCTCATTATTCTTTTCACTATGTCTTTGGTTCTTGTTTTCCTCCTAATTACCGTGATATAGGATTAGCATATAGGCTACTTTATATCCCAAAAGCGTCTAATAAACTATATACCTAGGGGAATTCAGAGCCAGTTCATCGCGACTATAACCTAGAACAGGCAAGAAAATTCTTCAATAACCGCCGCGAGCGGCCGCTACTATAATATATTATTATTTAGTAGTCAGGGCGTACGTAGGTAATAGGTACTTCTGAAATACGAGCCTAAGAAATCCCTGTCTCAGGGTGCGGCTTGTGGGCTGATTCAGTTCTTATTCGACACCGGGATATTTCGCAAGTATGCTCACATATAGGTACACAAGTATACAACCCACACGTGTTCGACTTTTAGACTAATTGACTAATGAGGACATTATTGTTGATAAAAAGTTATTCTACGCCTCGGGGCAAATATTCTACTGACAAGATAAGAATGCTTAGTTTTATTTGTGTCTGACCAACTTTATTTCGGGAAGGCACAAAGCGGATGAAACGCGTGAACGAAGAAGAGCCTGGGCTGTGCCCAGCAGGGGATGAAGATTTATGCATGAAAATCGCGTTTTTTCCCCTCACGATGATTGACACTCGGTATCGTGGAACATGCGTTATCTATTGCTAAAATTTAGACTTGCCTCGAGAATTATGGAGTAGGCACATGCAGTTATTTCTTATGTATTCAGTGATAAATTGATAAAAGTGATAATTCAGTAACCAATAGATGTACCTGAGTGTGGCAGTGAACTACTCCTTAATGTAAGTAGGTATATAGATATAAAGATTTGCCACCTACCTACCAGAAGACAAAGATCGAGTCTGATAATCGTGTCAGTCAATACTGCGGTTTCGCCACGGTCATCGAGTCCGATTGTGCGATCACAGATCAATAGAATCGTGGGTTCAAAACAATGTTTGATACTTGTTTCAGCTGTTCATAGCCTGAGGATATAAGTCTCCGTGAAGCGACCTTGATCCGATTAAATAACTGACCTAGCTAACGAGAGCCCACGAAATACGGTGTTGGGGATCCTATTCGAGCAAAATTACGTAGCTGTAGGTGTAAGAGAATTTATAAGGGGTTCCAAACATAATTCGGAACCAAAGGCAACCTCACCGGCCCAATCACACCGGGAACATGGCGATAGTAGATTTGCTAAGGATTCAAACAGAATATGCATTTTATAATGTTCTCCGTACCGGATCAATCGAACGAAACAAATAAACAAAAGAAAGTTGACGCATACGTCAAAAGCCTAGTCGCGGTAGAATCTAATCGGGACCCCGTGACTCTGTCTGGTGCTGATGCAGCGTCGGACCATTCGTCAGGTGATGAGTGGTTCGACGATGCACTGGCACTAAGATGAGTGAGGGAATATCGGTGGGTTTTTAGTCGGTATGTTGTCCGTTGACAAAGAGCCCGACATCCCCTCCTACTCTCCCCGAGTGGGAGGCATGCGTAAAGCATTTTCCCCCGTAAAAAAAAAAATACCGCAAAATCTTATTATATTCCAAATGAAATATAACCGCCCTATAGGGTCTGCATGTGATACTAAGATGGCTAACCCTAAATGTTTAAGATTGGTTTGTTAGGGGTTTTATTTAGGTACTATAGGTGGTTTACTATTCCTCAAATTTGTGGGCAACGTTTTAAAAGTTTGCGCAATTTCCAGTAGTTATTTGTCACTTTCGCTTAACAACAAATATCAAAGGAATTGTTTTGGTGACTACAACATTCGGCTATATATATTAGGCTACTATTCTGTGAAAAATGGCGACATCATGCCCTGCGTTGTTGGCACCACTGGTAGAGCTTATCACGAGTTTTTCTCTGATTGCCGTCAGACGATGCACGTGGCTTAGTCTAGACGTTGTGTAAGTAATTGAGAACTAATTATATACGGTGACCTAAAATTATAGGCCTGCTATGGGTTAAAGTAGGTACTTTTAAAATAGTGACGGACTTTTTAGTGACATAAAGGTCTAAACAGCATTTAGTCATATCTATAAATTGATCAATCAGATGTCTCACGTGTTATAGGTCGGTACTCACTAAGTAGGTCTTCACCCTACTAGGTACATCATCATCATAGTATGGGCATATCCAGAGCACAGGATTCTTTAGACTGAGTCAACCAAGCGAAGTACAAGAGTTCAGGACTTACGATCCTAAGGCCTAATTTCACCATGCTTTGTTAGTTACTAATCAAGGATTAACAGGCCGTTAAATCTAACCATAGATGTCAAACGCGTACATTTTGACATTTTTAATTGCCGTCTAATCCTTTAGTTAATCTAACAGAGCATGGTGAAACCGGCCCTAAGAGCCTCCTCTCGTCAGCGATTTTCGGTAATATTTATTATAATGTAGTGATTATTCTAAGTACGCTTTGGCTCCCTGTACGTGTTCAATTCATTTTTATATTCTAGCATTGTAGGAGGTAGGTATCTTTTTTACAGACAAAAAAAAAGGTTCTCATTGAACGTCTGATGCTAATAAGATAATGTAGATAATATAAGGTGATGTGTTAAAATATCCTCCAAATCGTTGCAAACCAGACGTTTCTTCATACAATACAACGAACGTCTATCAGTTGCGAATATCAACCTTCCCGCATAACCTAATAATCATGTCTCTCATGACAATCATTCTGAATTACAATGTACAAAGTATAATGTTGCAATTATTTTACATATCCTTTATCGAAGTTACAATACACACTGGCCCCGAGAGATAGTTATTACCACCGTATACCACCGTATTACACCACCACCCATAAAGGTTGCAGGAGCCAGTGTCCACTTTCTTACAAGATGGCTTAAATTGATGGGCGGCCGGCTGGCGCGGCGCAGACTTTTTTTTTGCGGTCTGCACGAAAGAAGGCAAGACAATCGTTTTTTTAACTTAATTGTGTTAGTTCAAAGTAGCACTATCACTACACATTAGTAGGTTTATCACTGCACTAAAAGGTTTAGTTCTTTTGAGCCATCTCATTATGTCTGTGAAAAAATGAGTTCTATCTTACCCACTGCTGCAATAAAGCTACCTAATACATTTACATTTCTAACCGCCATAACACAAATTATCGCAACAATATCACCAGCAATATACGTATATTTTTACAATTTTACTTTCACGGAATCAATCTATACTCGATTAACTCTTCGGTATTGATTTATAAAACGGCCATTCTTACTAGCTCTCTGACTATAGGTATGTAGGTATGTACCGGTAAGCTTTGTGTATCAACGTATCGACAGGCTCGGTGACAACTAGACCAAGTGATTCTGTGTCAAGTTTAGACAATGATACGACATAGATAGGTACCTAATTATAATTGAGCCATGTACCTATCCTAATAAATAAAATGGTGAGCAATAAACACCACAACCAGTTTGAGAAACCCTGACCAATTTAGACTTTTACATGGTCTTTCTTATATTGCTCAAGGGCACAAAATAAATAATAGTACTAGGTACTTATCAAGGGTTAAATTAATCAATCAAAGTACGCCACGAGGAATACCTCTTGACTTCGTGTCTTGTCACAGAAGACAGATCATATTTATTAGTCTAGTAAAGTCTAGTAGTAGTATGATTTAAAATAGCTCTTTTAAATCATTCGGAAACGTTTCCGATCGAAAACGTCGGTTTCAATCTTTTCTATTTAAAATTAGAAAAAACAAGAGCAAGAGAGAAACTCGATGGAGGCCTTCCAATGCTAAAGTCATGGGTTTGAAATCCGCCGTTCACTAAAGTTTTTTTTTTAAGGGGCTGACAACTATCAAACAACTTCTCGCTCGCACGTTTCGACATGTTGAAAGATATAAAATCACTAAACTCATTTTCGAAAAATCGCAATCAACCATCTTGTGTGCAATCACATTGCACACAGTTTAGTAAAAAAATCATTTTTATCGATACAAGTTTTCCCACTTAAAAGTTTGCTTATGTACGAAAACTAGTAAAGCAAACTTTTGAGTAGGAAAACATGTATCGATCAAAATGATTTTTTTACTAAACTGTGTGCAATGTGATTGCACACAAGATAGTTGATTGCGATTTTTTGAAAATGAGTGTAGTGATTTTATATCTTTCAACATGTCGAAACGTGCGAGCGAGAGTCACATTAGCTCTTGTCTTCGCCTTAAGATTGGTTCTAATAACTTTAGTGAGCAATACCAAAGTTCTGAAGCAGTGAAGGAAATTCATTCCAACACGGTTCAGTCACACCCTGTATTTTTTTATACTACTTACTGATGGAAGAAGTGTTACAGTGTGACCCAATAGGAAAAACTCTTGATTAACACTGTGACACAACGTACTTTTTGGATGGGCCACCGTAACTGAGTAAATGTAATTCGGTTAAAAGTTGGCAATCGATAGTGAAAGAGTTGACTCAGAGTCCGACGTTCATTGAACTCAAACCATCTTTCAGAATTCATCTTGAAGTGCAGATTTTTTACGCTCAGTAACTTATCTACCTATTCGTACCTACTATGGTAACTTGACTATGAATCATCTATTCAGTATTAGCGATTTCATTTGCTCGTGTATATGTATTCTTCTTGTTTGTGAAAAATAGGCTAATTTAGTCGAATAGGGTCACGAATACGCGAACACAAATAACACCGTGAAGTGCTACCATTAGAATCATTAAGACAAGAATTGCCAAGCAAGTCCCAATTCCAAAATGAAAGATTCCCGATTGAGACTAAGCATTGATACACAAAAATAATAAATAACAATAAATTCTAAGATGGAAGTTAGAATTTTATGGAAAAACTATGGATAGGTATTTGTGGACTTTTAATTTTCGCAATATTTATAACAAGTAGGTAAGTACCTTCACCTATCTTTATCACTGACCGTAAACATTTACAAACATAATAAAGCAATAATTATTCTTTCGAAATATTTTGTGAGCTACATACTTCAGATACTTACTAGACTAGTAAAGTACCTTAGCCACCCACCAGATAATAAAAAGCTTATTAAGATAATTATCATTAGGTATACTTTACTGTTAAGCTTGCGACATAAACTAATCATGAGCTGATTTATCAAAGATACGACATAGTTTCAGCGTGGAACAACTTGGTAACCAGACCTAGCATTGACCACCTGACTGGGAGGTATGTTGAATAATAAATCAAAGGGTAATAAATTGGTATATTGCGCCACATGTTTAAGATACTTTGTGCTCACGACTACTCACGAGCGGATATTAGATAGATACCTACATCTACCTATAGATATCTAATGATAAGTTAGAAGGTGTATGCGCACGCGCACCGTACCGCACCCATCGTCATTAACGTGAGTAGTGTCGACCAAAAATTATTGGCACCTGCCTATACCACTTTACATGCTCGTGTTTTAAAACTAGGCCGGTATGTAGGAATTTACTGGTTTTAGCCTGAATTGGTTATCCGAACCGGAATACGATCGTTTATTTCTATGATCATCAAGCAGGTATACTTGATCGTTACCTAAATGCAAAAGAAAATAAATAAAATGGACATCGATAAACTTTGGTCCCCAAATAACAGCGCTTCTTTTCCATACAAAAGATATAAACGCGCGCGCGTGACCACTGCGTCATGATTATAGGTGTGCAATAAATAAATAAATATTGGTGGACTTTCCACACAGCACTATCTAGCCCCAAACTAAGCCAAAGCTTGTAATATGAGAACCAGATAGCTTATATAATACATAGGTATATACTTTTTTTTTGTAAATACATTATTATATTTTAAAACACCAAAACAGAACAAACATAAATGTTAATCACACAAATGTTTGTTCTCGGTGGGGATCGAACCCACGGCCTACGACGCAGAAGGCAGAGCTACTACCAACTGAGCTGTGAAGGCTGTCGATAATGGGTATACCATTATTGACAGCCTTCGTGTTGTTATGTATTCTAATATACTAGGAACTTTAACCAAAGCTATTTTCTCCATGTCTACGTCTGTGTCCGTTCCGTTGAATGTCGTTGTTCTACTAAACACAACACAGCACTTAGTTTATACTTATTGTAAGCCGTTAATTCTAACCTTAGACGTCAAACGCGTACCTACATTTTGACTAAATATGTCAAAATGTAGGTACGGCCCTTTAATCCTTTGTTAATCTAAAACAGCATGGTGAAATCAGAGCAAAGCAGCACACTTGCACAAGCATTCACTTGATTAATAAAAGGTCGATTTTTACTATGTCGTTAGTTACCTACCTATCGCTCGTTTTTTCTAATTTTGACTAGGTTTTGTACGATTCGTTTTGCTTAAGTAGGTAACGTTGCATCTTTGCTTAAGTAGGTACCTAGGTAGCGTTGCATCTTTTCTTAATTCATGACGAGACGTTCCGTGCTATTTAACTCAATTATGTGCTTCAGTTTTTTCGATAATACCTTTTTGCAAACAAACCTGAAATCACAAAATTATTTTGGCATTCTTTTCATTTTGAAAAATTTAAAAATTTTTGGCATCAGTTGGTTTCTGAAAAACATTATCTTTTATAGAAATAGAAAAATATTTTTTGTCTCATATGAGCACAAGCTTTTACAACGTGTGACGACAAAAAAGGTCACCACTCAGCATTTGCTGTATGAGCTCAAATGGCCAGACAGCGCTGTTTTTCAGTGGCGCCATAGTGAATAGAGCAGCAGTAGCTGTGACACTTGTTTTGCTTATTTATATTTATTAGTTTTTGAAGATTAATCTTCAAAAACTAATAACTGGTAACTAATATCGTGGTTTTATCAACTCAGAGTAGGTACCTAACGCTTATAAGTATTTCTAACAATATGGCGCACCCACTTATAATGGCGCCAGCTGCAGCCATACACATGACCGCATTACACTAGAATAGAATATCATATCTTTTATTTAAAAAGATGTGCACAATTAACTAAATAAAAAGATTATGTATGATGTACCTACGAATAGGTCCATCACTTTAATTCTGATTATAGTCACGTTGAAACCAGATCAATGTTGGTTTAGGTATTCGTTTTGCAACCAACTACAATTTATTCACCGTGAAATTAGCCATTACAAATTGCACTTTTGCGATTCAAGTCTTACGATTCGCCGCTGGTTAAATAAATCGATTTCGAAAATTGGAATTTGTAAGCGATTCCAGTTATACAAGAATTTACCAAATACTCAGTTTTCTTACATAATGATAAAAGTCCTAGGTAGGTATGTCTACATAATGGAAGTAGTATAGGTTTAAAAGTAGTAGAGCTCTCTGTGAAGGGCTCGTCCGGGGATACTTCCCCACCACCACGCCTTTTTCTGTCGCCAAGCAGCAACGCTGTGTTTCGGTTTGAAGAGTGTGGTCGCCGTTGTAATTACAGGCACATAAGACTTAACATCTGTATGCCTCAAGTTGATGGACGCAGGGCAGTGCTTCGTAGGGCACGTTCATATCGTGCGTGACTTACGAGGCGATGCTTTGTTATAGGTGATGGTTAACAATTTTGTGTGTAACAATTTCTTTTTTGCTCCCTTTGAAAACTTCGCATATTTCAATAACGTCCGATTAAATTCATATACCCATATAAATTCATATAAATTTTTCAAGTACACCCGAACGATCAAAGTAGTCAGACAAACAAGTCCAAACATATGTTTGGACTTGTTTCTGAATACCACTTACTAACTGAGTATGGTACTTTGAACAGACTTTGGCTCCATCATCAGACCAGGTCGCTAGCACCATTTTATGAGAACTGAGTACCTTCTTAAATGGTGTCAAAAAAAAAAAAAAGATAAAGCAAAGGAACTGGCCGACCAGTACAAAAACCTTGCTGTCATCGAAACGAGATGGGAGCTCTTGGATGGTTAGTTATCTTAATTTAACTTTTTTGTTGTATCTCAAAAACCCGTCGTCCAAGAAAAAAAGGAAAAATGGTTTTGGAATGTCCTAACAAACCCCTTTCATAACATGTAATAACTTATCATAACATGCCTTTCATGTCATAACATGTACTTAACTTGATATTTTTGTATTTTTGCCCCCACAATAACCCCATAACTCGTCATCCGATTTTAACTCATATTAAATTTCTCAAGTACCTACAAGCTATCGACTTACCAAATTTCATGCAGATCGTATCGATTTAAGAGTAGGGAAGGGCTCGTCCGGGGAAGTACTACCACCACGCCTTTTTCTGCTGCCAAGCAGCGTTGCTGTGTTTCGGTTTGAAGAGTGTGGTTGCCGGTGTAATTACAGGCACATGAGGCTTAACATCTGTATGCCTCAAGTTGATGGACGCAGGGCAGTGCATCGTAGGGCACGTCCCTATCGTGCGTGACTTACGAGGCAGTGCTTTGTTATAGGTGATGGTTACCACTTAACATCAGGTGGGCCATCTGCTTGTTCCGTCAGCTAATTGTATAAAAAAAAAAAAAAAAAGATCGGATCAACGGTTCTAAAGTTATGGCCCGACAAACATACATACTACATGAAAAGCCAAATCGCCCAAGTTAAACGTAAAATATTTTCGCTCACTTCGCTCACTCAATCAATTAAAAAGATTATTATTTCTATCATTCTCCCTCTCCGGATGTCAAGTCACTTACTATCTCTATCTAATTCGATGTAATAGTTGAAATGGCGAGAGACTTTACATCCGATTACTTTTGATCGAGCATTCAGAAACCGGCCAATAATATCACTATGAAAAACCGTAAAAAAAATATCATTTTTAACCAAACAAGTTTATACATCCACATGATTAAGAGCTGATTTCACCATGCTCTGTTAGTTACTAATCAAGGATTAAAAGGCCGTTAAATCTAACCGTCGATGTCAAACGCGTACATTTTGTCATATTTAGGGCCGGTTTCACCATGCTCTGTTAGATTAACAAAGGATTAAAGGGCCGTTAAATATAAATATGTCAAAATGTACGGTGACTATTTTACGTTTAACGGTCTTTTAATCCTTGATTAGCAACTAACAGAGCATGGTGAAACCGGCCCTTTAATCCTCTGTTAATTTAACAGAGCATGGTGAAATCAGCTCTAACTCCCTAAAACATAAGTGTCAACAGCATTATATTTAACAGCCGAACAGCAACCCCCTCGAGTCTTCGTACAAGCCTAGGCTAAGAGCTGATTTCACCAGGCTCTGTTAGTTACTAATCAAGGATAAACAGGCCGTTAAATTTAACCTTAGATGTCAAACGCATAAATTTTGACATATTTAACGGCCCTTTAATCCTTTGTTAATTTAACAGAGCATGGTGAAACCGGCCCCTTAGTTAGAGTGAGGTGTTCAAACCATATTCTTGGCCTTCGGTCTGAATACAACAGATGCAAACTTCCTAGATACTTCTCACTACCAAATTGTTATCTTATCTTCTCTTAACCTACAAAAAAGTTTGTTTCTAGTTTTAGTACATAATCATGCCTAAGATCCTTCATGCCTAAGAATTAGCTATAATTAAATACTTTGACTTAAAAGGAAGTATCTATGTTGATAGCAATAAAAATACTGTGTTCTAATAATATAAATGGTAAAAACCCTTTTATTTTTCAAAATCTTGTTTTGAATGTGGTTTAATAAAGGCACTAACTTACAGGAACATGTGATCTCACTATACGCATAAATATTATGATAATTGGTATTATTTGAAATGCACTGCCCAGTTGCTGTTACTCAAAATGTATACATTTTAAGTAACACTAGTTAAGTTTAAATAAACATACAAATAAAATGTAGCTGAATTTATGTTCAAATAAAAGCATAGAATAATGCAACTTTTCGGGAAAAAAAAATGGCGACCACGAATTGCTAAGCATAGGACACCTACCCGATGGACCGACGACATTGTCGTGGAAAGTCAGTGGATGGAGAAGGCTCAGAATCGTTCTTCCTAGAAATGTGTAAAGGAGGGCCATGTGGCTTCTCAGGCTGATGATGATGAAGCTGCTTATACAGACAAATCACATTTACACATGCATCTAAATTGTGATATTTCACTGGCACTGCCAAGCACTGTCTTCTACGCTTCGTTGTGTGGTATCTCTCTTGTCGTGTCACTAGTTTCTATCTAAACAGTGTGGTGAAAGGATTTTAAGTGCGCCTCAAGAGGCTCCTTTCGAGCACTTGCAGATGTTATAGAACTTTTTAGGTTCTACGACATGCCGGTTTCCTCACGATGCTTTCCTTCTCCGTTACTGACATTGTGTACATAATTTTTTTAACAGAAAAACTCATTGGTGCAAGACCTGTTTCGAACCCACGACCTTAGGATCGGAAGGCTACCACTAGACTACCAGTGCAGTGGTTGTGTGGTAAATTGGTGAACAATACGTAAATTCACTTAGTTTTAAGACTACTCAAAATGTACACACTTATACTCTACACTGCTCGCCTTTATGTCCTTGTGGTAAGCTTCATTTTTGTTTGGCTTTGTGTAGCTTTATCTGTATCCATGTGTACGTAGTTCTATTGAATGCTTCTCCTCAGTCATTATAGATTTTCCTTGGCCGTATGTTATGCTAACAGTTTTTTTTGGTTCCATACCCCAAGGGTAAAACGGGACCCTATTACTAAGACTCCGCTGTCCGTCTGTCTGTCTGTCCGTATGTCACCAGGCTGTATCTCATGAACCGTGATAGTTAGACAGTTGAAATTTTCACAGATGGTGTATTTCTGTTGCCGCTATAACAATAAATAAAAAACAGAATAAAATAAATATTTATGGGGCTCCTTATACAACAAACGTGATTTTTTGGCCGTTTTTATAGATAATGGTACGAAACCCTTCGTGCGCGAGTCCGACTCGCACTTGGCCGGTTTTTTATCATTATCATCACACATAATATTATTCATCAACACTAAAACAACACTGGATGAAGTTACTGGAAGCGGTCAGCATTTAGTATGTACACGATGCGGCGAGCCGTTGGCATTTCACGCATGTTAAAGGGCTGACACCCGTCAAACAACTTCTCTCTCTCACATTTCAACATTTTCGAAGATATAAAATTATTAATTAGCGAGAAGTGCACTATTGCCAGTCTACATCTTAACGCATGTTAAGGCTAATATAAGAGCTAATGTGACTCTCGCTCGCACGTTTCGACATGTTGAAAGATATAAAATCACTAAACTCATTTTCGAAAAATCGCAATCAACCATTTTATGTGCAACACAGTTTAGTAAAAAAAATCATTTTGATCGTTACATGTTATCCGACTCAAAAGTTTGCTTTACCAGTTTTCGTACATAAGCAAACTTTTAAGTAGGAAAACTTGTATCTATCCAAATGAAATTTTTACTAAACTGTGTGCAATGTGTGCACACAAAAAAGTTGATTGCGATTTTTCGAAAATGAGTTTAGTGATTTTATATCTTCCAACATGTCGAAACGTAAGTAAGTGAAGTAAAACTTTATTTGGAAATAAGGTACAAGATAAAACTAAAAACTAGTGAAACGATACTGACTGCAGAAGTATAAAACTGTGTCGCAGCCAGTAACGCTCTCCTCTTGGCAGGTGTTTCCAATTTTATAACATAAATAAACGTGCGAGCGAGAAGTACATTAGCTCTTGTATTTAGCCTTAATGGTTTATGGAGGTCAGACATTGCAAATAGCCTGGTAGGCTTCAAGATGGCTGTCTCCGCTGGATGTAAGGGATAGTTGGCGGCGTTGTGATGAGTGTTGTAATGTGCGAGTGAGAAGTACACTAAGAGCTGATTTCATAATGCTCTGTTAGTTACAAATCAAGGATTAACAGGCCGTAAATCTAACCTTAGATGTCAAACGCGTACATTTTGACATATTTAACGGCCCTTCAATCCTTTGTTAATCTTACAGAGCATGGTGAAATCAGCTCTAAAGGTAGTCTACGTCCGAACGCATGTTAATGGTTTATGGAGATCAGACATTGCAAATAGCCTGGTAGGCTTCAAGATGGCTGTCTCCGCTGGGTGTAAGGGTCAGCTGGCGGCTCGCTTTCAGGAAGATGCAGACTCCGGGCCGGACTGCGACCGGCTCTGTGTCACAAGCCGTACCGCTACCTGACGTGACGAGGATCAAACTCGGACTCGGACGGTTTATTGTGTTGTATGAGTCGCCGCTCTCCACCTGTAAACAAATATAAAGGTAAAACACTTGTTTAAAAAAAATAGATAAGTACAGCTTCTGCCGCCAAGCAGCGTTACTGGGTTTCGCTTTGAAGACTGTGGTTGACGGTGGAATTACAGGCACAAGCCACAAGTTGATGGATGCAGTACAACGTAGCACGTTCGTTACGTGCGTAACTTGCCAGGTAATTAGATGATGGTTACCACTCAACATCAGGTGGGCCGTTTGCTTGTTCCATTAGCAAGTTGTATAAATATTATTTTAATAAATAAGAATTATATCAGTTGTCTGGTTCCCATAGTCCATAGTTTAGGGATAGATGAATTTTGGTAAATTTTGGAATGACAATGTTGTCTGTACATCACAATTTTTTTATTCGAAATTGTATCATAGCAAGTATTTTTTATCATTTGAGAATGTCAGTTAAGTATGTCTTACCCTAATCTTAGCCACCGCGAAGTCAGGCACAGGCGGGCGCCACACGCAGCTGTTTTCATCCTCCAGCTGCGGGTTGAACAGCAGCTGATCAGTGGCATAGCTGCTATAGTCCAGCATGGAGACTAGAGTGGCCACATCAATGTGCTTCGGCGTAAGGCCCGCGCGGACCACGTTGTCGGAGCACGCCATGCATTCTATGCAATCTGTGGAAGGTTACAGATACATTATCACAGCCTTCACAGCTCAGTTGGTAGTAGCTCTGCCTTCTGCGTCTTAGGCCGTGGGTTCGATGCCCACCGAGAACAAACATTTGTGTGATAAACATAGATGTTTGTTCTCTGTCTGGGTGTTATATAATATTATAAGTATGTATTTACAAAAAAAAAATAAGTATGTATTTATTTATTTATTAAGCTATAGTAGTTCAATTCAATTCAATTCGTTTATTCAATTGCAATTCTCTTACAAATCGTGTCTGAATCTTAACCTAACATGCAACAAAATATAAATAAACAATTTAATTAACATAATGTCCTCAGTGAAATTAAAATACAATAACTATACAATTCGCAATATTAAATGTCAACAATAATTAAATGTCACTTAAAATCTAAAAATTCTTCAATCGAATAGAAACACCCCTCCAACAAGAGCTCAAAAGGAGCCTCTTTGAGGCGCACTTCAAATCCTATCACCACACTGTTTCGAAATAACTAGTGTCAAGAAGAAGTTAAGTCGATTTTATTGTCTTTAAATCCCTCCCTATTTTTTAAGCATAGTTTTTTCATACGTCTTGCTCATGTAACATTGTTCATCAGCAGATGGCCTACTTGCCTGATGCTAAGTGGTTACCATCCCCTATAACAAAGCATTGCCTCGCAAGTCACGCACGATAGGAACGTGCCCTGTTGACAGCCCGATGCACTACTCTGCGTCCATCAACTTGAGGCATACAGATGTTGAGCCTCATGTGTCTTTAGTTTTACTTTTAGAAGATTAGATTTACCAAGCCTGGCACCAAACGTCTGAGCCCCATGACCCATGGGCGATGGGTCATACACTCGAGGCCCTTATTTTCAACCACAACAAGGAGCGAGTTGTAGAAGACCAGATGGATTGAGAATATTTACCTCCACTCAAATAGTTGTGTGGCAAGTTTGGTTTGAGGAAGATTGCTTGTCCCGGCCGTAGTTCCATGTAGTTCATGAAGTAAGGCGCCCAGCAACCCACGTCGCCCGGGTAGTCTGCGTGGAGCCGCTTCAATAGAGGGTACAGCATGTGGTTCTGTGTAGCTTCGTCTGGAACAGAAAACATGCTGCTTAGAGCGTAATACGCAGCTTAGACCGACGACATTGACAAACATAACAGAAAGTCGGTAGATGGAAAAGCCTCAACATCGTTCTTCCTAGAAGTGTATAGGGGTAGGACTATATTCAGCAGTGGAATCCTTCAGGCTGAAGGATTCCACTGCTGAACACGGGTATTTATCGCGTTTACCTTTATTATTTTCCGTTTCTGCTTACCTTTATTATAGCCGTGGTCGCGGGCAGATTCAATTCGACGTTTCGGCTATTGCAACATAGCCGAAACGTCGAGAAAATAATAAAGGTAAACGCGATAAATACCCGTGTAATACTTCAATATGTGTTATGATCGCCAGTGTTTAAAAAATACTATTCTTCAGGCTGATCATAATTGTAATATCATTTTATTTTTCTTGTGGTGCCAAATATTTTCCATTTTCATTTCAACATGATAAAAACATTTTAATATTTGCTTTACAGCATCTGAATAATATTATCGATTAAGGTATATGACCTTTACCAACTTATAACTACCGGTGACGGAAGAAAGATTGTAGGTATTATTTGACCATTTGAATCAACATAAGGGGTTTTAAAGTTTTAACATAGTAACATGGTGGAAGTTATGTCTAACATCCATAGGTTGTCGTTCTAGGCTTATCTCATTTAGGTACACAAACTGAGGTAGTTAAAGTTTTTTATTATTTGTTCATACCTTTTATTTCGTGAAACTTTGTATATGTTTTTGTACGATAAATATTTTATTATCGTTTTGAATATTATCTACCTACGAGTTTGTAGGTTCGACTGAAAACAAGCACCGCAAGGCCCTTTAGCAAATGCTGAGTGTTATATGTTTTTCGTCATCATTGTTTTTGTTTGTTAAGGTTTTTGTGATGAAAATAAATAGGTAAATTCTATTTTTTTCTTATGTCAGGTACATGTACCTTTCCTACTGGTATATCAATACCACCATAACGGCTTGCTGAAAATACATAGCTTGGTAATACTGGAATGGCTGGGTAGTGCATCATGCGCAGATCACATAGGTAACGTAGGGCACGTTCGCATCGTACGTGACTTGCAAAGCAATACTTTGTTATAGGTGATGGTTACCACATTTAGCTGGGCCATCTTCTTGATCCATCAGCAAGTATTTTAAAAAAATGCCAGCGAAATGGCTTGTGCATGGAACTTAGCTATGAAAAAAAACTGTGATGACTACTGAACTGTGTAGAGAGTAGTAGAGCTCTTTGTGAAGGGCTCGTCCAGGGAAGTACTACCACCGCCCTTTTTTCTGCCGCCAAGCAGCGTTGCTGTGTTTCGGTTTGAAGAGTGGGGTTGCCGCACAGTGGTTCCAAATCAAAAATAAGTGGACATAGGGTCGAAAGTCGGAATTTCGATCTGATTTTTTTATACAGAATAGATCTCAGCTATCCTGACAACTTTTGTTCTATGAAAAATCTGTAAGAAGCGTAGTTTTCGAGAAAAAAAATAATCAATTATTTTTTGTATGGAGAAAAACATACTTTATTTTTTTTCTCGAATTGGATCAATTTGGCCCGTGTTTGGTTGGTACTGTGTCATAGCCCAGGTGATATACTAACATAAAAAAAATATAACACGCGCAGTCACTTGCAGCCACGGGAGAAAATTGACTCTAAATAAAAAAAAATTTTTTTGCTTGTTTTGCGAAGAGTTCTTATTTCTTCATATCTTTTCATGGATTTTCGTGTACTGTAATATATTTTAATTGACTCCGTGAAGAGAAAGTAATAAAAAACTACATTTTAGTTATATTTTTCTGCCATATTAAAAATTTTTGCTAAGGTACAAGAGACTGTACGTATTTAATTGAAAGTGAAGATCTGAAATTAAATTGTAAAATAACAACGCAATTTCAGTTGTTGACAAGGGTTCAGTCCAGTACCCAAGCTAGGTGCAGGTAGTTTATTATTTGCAGGTGGCTAAGTGATTAGTGGTAAAGAGATTATCTTATTTACAATAAGGGCCAAGTATCTGAAATGGCTCATTCTTTCGTACAGGTAAAAATAAGTTTGTTTGTGTTTAATGGATGAGTGGTAAAGATAATTAATCTTGATCTACTAACAAATTGGTCATTCCGGTACTGGGCTGTGATTGGTCGTTAATAGCCAAACTCATTACCGACACAGCTGCAAAACTACAAATATATTGCAATGATTAATTTCATTTCATTCTATTTTCAACAATTAACTGTGAAAGATCTCGGAATAACGTTTTTCAATATAAAATGGCTGGTTTCGGTTCTTATCTCGATTTGTTTCTGAGTCTTAGGGGGAGTGGAGATCTTAATAATTACAATCATCTAAGTGAAGTTATAATTTCTAAAATTCCAAGTGAAATATCTGAAGAAGACCGTAGGAAAATCATTGAGTTTTGCCGTTTGTTCGCCAAACGAGTAATAACGAAATGGGCAGAGAAATGTCTTCAAGCAGATGCTTAAAGACATTTCTGAATCGGGAAGCTAATATCAAATGGCCTACCTGTGATACGGTTGATTTAGTTACCGTAATGGCAATTCCTGAGGACTTGGTTGATGCGCCAGAAGTGCCAGAATATTTGCCGGAACCTATTCTAAATGTCTGCACTTCAGAAGCTGGAACCTCTACAGAGAAGGAGAAAAGAATGCCATTCGCGGATTTGAGCAACAAGCAGAAGAAAAGGCGTTCTGGCTCCATTATAAATGACAATTCTGAAGAAGAACTGGAATATTGTTATATATCAAAGTTAAAAGAAACGGGAAAGTTAGCTTTGGCGAAGATTGTGGATCATCTAAGCAAGAATCCTGGCATTGTGTCAGATTTGTCAAAACAGCTTTTTAAAGAAATTAAACCAGAATAAATTTCTGAAGATAAATCATTGCATCCTAAGGTTGCCTGGAAGAAATCGCTTTCAGCGATAAGGCCGCCCATTGTACTATATTAATTTATGCCTAGATTTATGATGTATCCTTGTGTACAATAAAGTGTTATCTATCTATCTATCTATCCATTGGCACTCTGCACATCCCTTAAACTGTCCAAGTGGCAGTACCAATCGCTAAGAACGTTCCTCAAAGAAGAAAATTGTTCCAGTGCTCTTCAGTCTTATCGGAAGCTTTTGTGCGCTAAAAAGAGGTGTTACCCTTCCGATGAACATGTGAAAGTAACGGAGAAAAAGGCTCGGATCAGGTTATTTTCATTTTAAACAATCCTATAATATAATTATATTATAAAGCGTTGAGATTCACGTTATTTATTTATGTTTTTATTTTCAGACTACAAGGACTTTTGGACCACACTGTTCAAAGGATTTTGCTAGACTTGGGACCCATCGAAAGCACCGAAAAAGGGCTGAAGTTAACATGGAAATGGGGCCTTGACGGATCATCATCACAGAGTAATTACAAACAGAGTTTTTCAGATACCGAGTTTGACGATTCCTCTGTTGTGATGATCAGCATTGTCCCTCTCCAACTTGTTGATGGAGAAGAGATGATGATTTGGGAGAACCCGAACCCTTCTTCCACATATTACTGTCGACCAGTGAAGTTCACGTTCACTTCAGAGACAGCGGAGTACACAACTCCGAACACACACTTGGAAATGCAGCAAGAAATTGCAGAATTGGTACCAACGAAGTGTGGGGATGCCGAGATAGTCCACGAACTCCACATGACTATGATCAACGGGAAAGTCGCTAATACTATTGCAGATGTACCTTCTTCAGCAACGTGCCCCATTTGCCTGGCAAAGCCAAGCGAAATGAATAATTTGCAACTCTTGGCTACGAAACCCATTCGAAGTGACCTGTACCAATATGGAATTTCATCACTACATATGAAGATAAGATGTATGGAGTGTGTGCTTCATATATCTTATAACATAGACTTTCATCGATGGAGTGCTCGTGGAGAACACAAAGAAATGAAACAAGCCAAAAAAATGCGACGGAAATACGGCAAGACGCTTTTTCGGTGACTACAAAAAAACGGCACAAATAACAGGAGTTGACGAAAACCTTATTGGTCGATTTTCAGTTATTCTCCAGGTTATATCTTCAAGAAGGAAAATTAGCATTAAAAACTTCCGGAGCTAATGTAGAGAAACAGCAGAACTTCATGCGCATTTATATCCGTGGTACTACATGCCAGTCAGTGTCCACAAACTTTGTATGCATGGAGCAGACATTTGTAGCCACTTTTCTGTTTTGCCTATTGGTAAGTAAAGCAGAATCAATACTTTCTTTGCATAAAAGTAAAATTTTTATTCCTGTAATAATTTACCATGTTTTATTATCTTAGGGTTCTTATCAGAAGAAGCTTCGGAAGCTCGTAACAAGGACTTCAGGAATATAAGGGAGAAAAACACAAGAAAAACAGGACGAATCGAAAACAATATTGACATTCTGCATGGCCTTTTAATAAGCTCAGATCCACACATTTCCCGAATCAGGCCTAAGTTTTCGAAGATAATCCATCATGATTTACTCCCAGAGGCAGTTCCACTGCTCGAGGCAGACCCGGAGTGGACACGCTTTGAAGAAGAGAACATGTCTCAAGAAGCAGAAAACATCGTTTTCTTTTGAAAAATATAACTAAAAATCCTTTTGAAAAATATCTAAAATGTAGTTTTTTATTACTTTCTCTTCACGGAGTCAATTAAAATATACTACAGTACACGAAAATCCATGAAAAGATATGAAGAAATAAGAACTCTTCGCAAAACAAGCAAAAAAAATTTTTTTTATTTAGAGTCAATTTTCTCCCGTGGCTGCAAGTGACTGCGCGTGTTATATTTTTTTAATGTTAGTATATCACCTGGGCTATGACACAGTACCAACCAAACACGGGCCAAATTGATCCAATTCGAGAAAAAAAATAAAGTATGTTTTTCTCCATACAAAAAATAATTGATTATTTTTTTTCTCGAAAACTACGCTTCTTACAGATTTTTCATAGAACAAAAGTTGTCAGGATAACTGAGATCTATTCTGTATAAAAAAATCAGATCGAAATTCCGACTTTCGACCCTATGTCCACTTATTTTTGATTTGGAACCACTGTGTGCCGGTGTAATTACAGGCACATGAAGCGTAACATCTGTATGCCTCAAATTGTTGGACGCAGGGCACTGCATCGTAGGGCACGTTCCTTATCTGCATCTCTTCAAAGCAGAAAAATATGTGTAGTGTAGATTGTCTTACTTCTTGGCCACATACTATCAAGCAATATTGGAGTCAAAGGATTTTTTAATATTTTTTATGGCTGATGGAACAAGCTAAGGGTTTGCTCAAGGATGGCTTATTAGCTTTGTAATCTTGTTAGATGCTATCAGATGGTGATTTTTGTAGTCCAGAAACAGCAGCACTTATATTAGCTTAGACTTACCTTCATTTTCCAACCTTTCAAGAAGCCTCTTGAGTCCATTAGCTATTGCATCTTTATCACAAGTCATCAAAGAGTTGAACAATGGTTTGAGGACCTTATCACTCTCGCCTTGCTCTGGATGAGATAAGAAACTATCGACACACTCCTTTGGTAATATCTGGCGGAGTTCTGGCAACTCTGAAATGAATTTTTTTTAATTGGTAGAATTCTACACAGCATTATCTATCCCTAAACTAAGTAAAGATTGTACTATGCGAACCAGAAAGCTGATATGATACTTATATACCTATTTTTATATTACCCAGGCAGAGAAGAAACATCTATGGTCATCAAACATATGTTTATTTTCAATCTTGTCTATAGCAAACTGCCCTTATTATCTATGGGTCCTCCATCTACACTAATATTATAAAGAGGTAAGATTTGTATTTTTGTATTTTTGTATGTAACGAATAGGCTCAAAAACTACTGGTCCGATTTCAAAAATTCTTTCACCATTAGAATGGTACATTATCCCTGAGTAACATAGGCTATATTATATTTTCAAAAAAATCAGGGATCCTTACTAAAACTCCAATAATGTAACCCAAGGTAGAAAACAAAAAACCTTACATCGCGTGCGCTGCGAAAACTATTGATGATAGAACAAAATAATGTACAACGATTTTGTAGAACACGTCATTATCTACAAAAAATGTCGCGACAGCATATGTCTAACTATTATAGTTATGTCACAATAAGTGTTCTTTTATTATAAAAAAAATAATTGAAATGCCGCCGCTAGAAAAGGGTCTTTATTTATACCTTGGTATTAATCCTTATCCAAATAAATCATTTTATAATTAAGAGGGTTTCAATACCTATAGATTACTTCTTAAATTTTTCAAATCGGACATTCCATTCAAAAGATATGACGAAATTAAAAATGTTAACGGGTCCACGGGTCATACACGGGGTACGACACTCAAGGAGAAGGGCGTATGAAATAAGTAGAAACGAGGCTCGAACCCACGGTCTAAGTTTATCCTAAAATGTTCAAAAAATTTATGACCACCCATGCGAAGCTGGGACAGGCCGCTAGTGTCTAAATAAAATAAATAAAATGTCCAGCAGTGGACTAATTCAGGTAATGATTTTATATTTATTTTTTTGTTAAGACCAACAGCTAAAAAACTTTTAATCAAAGTTTAACAAACATCATTTTCTATAGAACTGCCAATCTGTGACAAATCTTATCTGAATTCAGAACTTAGTAGCGCAATTGTACAGACAGACACACTTGCTCATTCAAAATTGGATGTGAACAGGTGACTCATAAATAAATACAAAAAGAGGATAAATAATACAACACTTAGCAACAAATTTTCAAGGAGTTATGGTCTTAGACAAGATAAGTAAATGCGAAGTTCTTATGATCAATGCAGTTATAGGATTAAGATTATCAACAAACCAACAATAATCATATAACAAAATGTATAACACCCAGACTGGAAATAAATATTGAAACAGTAGATTGAAGCCACAACTTACAGTGCAGATGACAGAGTTGCTATCAACTGAGCTGAGCTGTCTTGGTGTAGTTAATTTCATATGGCATTAAGCATGCACTGAATTCTTACTTTTTATATTAGTGGTATAAACTTGGTAAAGTGGTATAAACTTACTTTTAATAAAATCATGAATTTCAGTCAGCAGTCTAAACCCACACAGGGCTTCAAAGGGAGTCAGTGCTATGGCAAGTTCTGGCTTGTGGTTAGGATCTTTGTACATGTCCGGAAATGCTTTATGGAGCTCCTCTGCATGATTCTAAAATGAAGTGTAATAATACTTTCAATTAATATGTAAATACTAGCTGCAGAGTGGTTGAGCAAGCAGCTAAATAGTATCAGGATAATAAAAAACTGTATCAACGATGACACATTAACCTTTAGAATCTCTTAGAGGTCTGAAATTGTTACATAGAGGTGTACTAAGAAAATAAGTAAAGAATACAGCATTATGGCATAAAGTAATTCACCATTTTGTGATTGAGGACACAAAACATATGTGAGGTGATTAAAGCTTAAAGAAGACTAGTTACAGAAAGCTTGCCTTCTGTTGAATAATGATGAACAGTCAAAATCAAAAACTTTAGCCTTTGAATCACAAAGATCACTTTGAAGCTAAGGATTTTTTTACCTTATTAGGATGAGCTTGGATTGATAGAGCTTTCTTGATAGATAATACTTTCAACAGAAATGGTACAGCAACACCAAATCTCTGCTTCACAGCAGGCCCAATCGCATCCAGATTATCCTTGATGTAGTCGGACAGTAGCACATCTCTCTCAATAATCAATGACGGTCCATTTGGATGAGTTCCCATCCACAACTCTGCGTACGGCTTATTCTCATCAATGGACACAGTAGGATCTGCACTTTTCAGTAACTTAGCCACAGTACTGTCTTTGCCCAGTTTTCCCCATTCATAGTTCTGGACTTTATATTGTAGTTCCATCTTGACTGACCTGCTAAAAATTATTAGATATCAGTAGTGCACCGGCGCCGGCGGTTCTAAATTCGTTGGTAGACACATTTTTTCAATAAAAAAAACTACAAACCTTGATCTTGATCTTATCCACAGGACACTACTATGTCCTAATCCTATTGTCTGTGGGTTACTCAGTAAAGGTCAATCAATTAACGATTGGATAGATTAAATTAGTTTGGCCTACTATAACATTCAAAACAAGTGAGTGTCGATTATCAGCACTAGACGGATGGAAAAAAATAAAATAAGTAAGTAATCGAATCGAACTAATCTAATCTAACTTCTTTCTTCTTGAAGTTGAACTCAAGGACGGGTGCCAATAATGTACAACCATGGATTGCATAGCCGTGGAAAACACAGCCCGGAATTGATGTACAATTTGGTCGCGAATTCCATGGCTGCGTAAATAAATACAACCCGTTAAAACGCAGCCAAAATTTTGATGCCAAAACTTAGGCTTTGTTTACACTCGTCAATTACTTACTCACTCACTTGTTGATCCGACTCGGATTGGTTAGGTTATGTTAAAACATATGAATTACGCCATAATTTTATTTTTTTCTTACACTAATCTCTGAACTCTTACTTTACTTTATATATTTTTACATTATTTTTAATCTGTGCTACTTGGCTAATTAAGAATGTGATAGTACAGTACTTACTATGTAGTGCATCTAAATAGAGCATAGGCTTTCGACCAATCAAAGCAATGGTCACAAAATCCATAGTCGTGTAATCCTGGCTGTACAATACCGACTGCGCTGGGAAAGCACAGCCTGGAAAACACGGCCCGGATTTCATGTACATATTGCACATGAATTCCTGGCTGCGTTTTCCTGGCCGTGCTTTCCTGGATGTACATTCTCGGGCTGTGTAATACATGGTCGTACATTAACCAGACTCAACTGGAAGCACGGTGGTCAGTCATGAGTGTACCTGAGATTATGTACTACAATTTGGGCAATATATATCTCTTTATAACAAGGCTAGGCAAGCATCATTTCAAGGTAGTACTGCACTTGCAGAAATCGTCTGGACAGTAGGCACTAAAATGGCTTCCAATTAACATGCCGTACATTAACAGGCTGTACATTTACTACACGAGATAATATTGCACATCCAGATATAGGATACCCCGATAATGTCCACCCCGTAAAACTTAATAGTAGAGCTCTATGTGAAGGGCACAGGACATTATTACTCAAGACGGTGAAGGGCTCGTCCGGGGAAGTACTACCACCACGCCTTTTTCGGCCGCCAAGCAGCGTTGCTGTGTTTCGGTTTGAAGAGTGTGGTTGCCGGTGTAGTAATTACAGGCACAATAGGCTTAACATCTGTATGCCTCAAGTTGATGGACGCAGGGCAGTGCGTCGTAGGGCACGTTCCTATTGTGCGTGACTAAGGGTGACAAATCAACATCGAGCTATGCTGCGCTGTACTGCGCTGTGCTGTGCTGTGTTTCTTGAGCTACGTTTTTTTAACAATCAACTGCGCTTTGCTTAGCTCAGTATAAAAGTAATCAGCAGCTCGTGTAGTCGTTTATCTCGTCAAAAATGACTTTATTTTCAAAAAAACGTAAACTTTACGACATAGTTGAATCCGATGAAGATGAAAGTGAAGAAGAAGCGGATATGGATATTCGGCACAGCGCGGCTCAGCACGGCGGGTAGCGTGCCTCGCTCGAGACTGCTGCGTTTTTTAACAGAGCGTAGCCTCACACAGCGCAGCACAGCATGGTTTGTTTGTATCCTCATTAAAATATTAGACGAACGAGTTGACCAAACATAGCACAACGCAGTACAGCGCAGCATAGCTCGGTGTTGATTTGTCACCCTTACGAGGCAGTGCTTTGTTATAGGTGATGGTTACCACATAACATCTGCTTGGTCCATCAGCTAGTTGTATAAAAAAAAACTTCGTCCAAGTGTTAAATGGGCAGAAGGAAAACCTACAGGTATAAGTCCGAGTAGGAAAGGGAGAGGATAACGCAAGAGTCCAGGCTAAAAAAATACTATTTCATCCTAGTTATAGGTTCATATCATAACCTACTTATTAAGCACTTATTTTAAAACGTTCCGAAGTCCTTTCTCTCTTCATAGTGTCTTAAATCCTCTTCCAAAGTGTTCAATAACTGGAGATCACGAATCAAACCGTCAGATTGTTTTTTAAAAAACTTTGGGATAGTTTTAATCTCAGATTCATCATTGACTGTCGGAGTTTCTGATTTGATTTTAGTTTCGACAATGTTGGGTACCTTCAACAGTTTTGTGGGAATCGCAAAACCAGACAGTCCTCTGTTAGTGATTTCCACATTAGGTCCATCTTCTAAGGATTCACACAGACTGAGGTCCTGCCCGACTGACCCTGGGTCTAAACTCTGTCGGGTGTGTTTGGGGTTGTAATACTTTAACTCCAACTCTTTGAGGTCTAGATAAGGGTTCTTTTTCTTTATAACCAATTGCTCGAAATGTCTTAGGTCGTCATCAGCGTTTTTAATCAGGGAGCATTTTGCCTGTTTTTTGCGTTTACGATTTTCATTGATGCCGCTATCTTTTATGATTTTCAATGCATTTTCAGAATGAGCTGTCTGCATGTTTTTCGTTGGGTCAGCCATATTTACATGATGATTTTTATCGCAGTAGTGCTGGGAATCTAGAATATATTTAATTATTTGTTATTTGATGACCAAAAGTATTAGATAAGTACCTACTACCTAAATGTTATAACACATGTTTGTAAATAAATAGATACCTACAAAGGTACGGTACCTTTGTAGGTACGTATTAAAGATATACAATACAAATACTTAATAAAGACCTAGTGGTCTAATGGTGGGTTTCTCAAAACTGTCGCTGAGTTGCTCCATTAGCTAAATGGTATAGATGTGACAGTTGCCATCTCTATTCGTTTAAATAAACACTGGTCACTGTCACACAGTCACACAGTGACCAGTGTGTAATATAGAGCCGCTATAAAACTACAAAGATTAAGAAACAGACCATTGATTGGTCTATATTAGAAAACGTTATGTAGGAATGTACCTACCTACTATACAATATATTATGTATGTATACTATAGGTACTAGGTATATTAAGAGCACTGGTGGTCTAACTAGTGGTAGCGGCCCCGCCTTCTGATCCTAAGGTCGTGAGTTCGAAACCGGACGTGCACTAATGAATTTTTCTGTTCAAAAATCCATGCACATGCACAATGCCAGTACACTCAAACGGTGAAGGAAAACATCATCGTGAGGAAACTGGCATGTCGTAGAACCTAAAAAGTTATATAACTGTGTCAAGTGCTTGAAAGGAGCCTCTTGAGGCGCACATAAAATCCTTTCATCATACTGTTTCGAAAGAAACTAGTGACACGACAAGAGAGAGAGAGAGAGATAGGTAGGTACAATAAAATACAGGGTTTGATGGAACGGTAATTTAAAAAAGATTTTGTGAATAAATATTAAAACATAAGTAAAGTCAATCCTATTTGAAACATAGGTACAAAATTGGTATAAACTGGGGTTGGTCACGGTTGAGCAACATTATTTAGTCTGTGGTTAAGCTAATAGTAAAGTTCGTAGCAATGTCCGTACGTCCGTAAAAAAATATGGTCTTAGAAGTGTATGGTAGTATGCTTATTGCTATGCGACATATTCGATTTAAACGTGTTTTATTAAATTTATCTATCGTCATTGTTCATTTACTGATCGAAATACCCTATTAGTTATTCATGAGAAAAAATCAAAGGACTTACCATTCCGATTGCCAAATATATTCCACTTTGAATTTTCCCTACGTAAAGGGAAGGTATAGTTAAAGTTCAAGCAGAGCATCACACACGCAACGGTCAGCATTGCACCATTTTTATGCATTTTAAAGTAATTTTCTGCAACAATAATTAAATTGGATAGGTAATTTTAGTCATAAACAATATTTCTGTGTCGAAGGATGGTGTTTTGACGTTAAATAAAATTTTAGCCTGACTGGCCCGACTGAATAGGTTGTACCACGTAGGGTCTTATAAATATAATTGCATAGGTACCTAACCTACATCCTTCGATTTATGCACTCATTAGTTATGAACTTGCTACCATGAATTTTAGAATGTGAGATTTTAACCACGTCTATAGTTTATTTATTAACTAGCTCTTACCTGCGGCTTCGCTCGCGCACGTTTACTATAGAATACTGACAAATAGATATGATTGGCAACATCTATAATAAATAAATTGTATTTTCTTCCCCATGGAACAATCTTGAGCCACGTAATTTTGTCAGAAGAAACAGGTACTAACTGACAACTTGAAGTTCCTGCCTCTTCGATTGTTTGTATAAAATATACAAAAAAAGCAAAAAAACAAAAACAGTCGGGATAAAAATTACCCTATGCCCGTCTCCTGGTTCTAAGCTACCTTCCCACCAATTTTCAGCCAAATTGGTTCAGCCGTTCTTGAGTTATAAATAGGGTGACTTTCTTTTATATATCATCATCAGCCCAAAGAAGTCCACTGCTAGTAAACTTAAGGTTCTTCAAGGATGTGGATGTGAGGATGTGAGCATGTGAGCATGTGAGTATGTGAGCATGTGAGCATGTAAGCATGTGAGCATGTGAGCATGTGAGGATGTGAGCATGTGAGCATGTGAGGATGTGAGCATGTGTGCATGTGAGTATGTGAGCATGTGAGCATGTGAGCATGTGAGCATGAGAGCATGTGAGCGTGTGAGCATGTGAGCATGTGAGCATGTGAGCATGTGAGCATGTGAGCATGTAAGCATGTGAGCATGTGAGGATGTAAGCATGTGAGCATGTGAGGATGTGAGCATGTGAGCATGTGAGCATGTGAGCATGTGAGCATGTGAACATGTGAGCATGTGAGCATGTGAGCATGTGAGCATGTGAGGATGTGAGCATGTGAGCATGTGAGGATGTGAGCATGTGAGGATGTGAGCATGTGAGCATGTAAGCATGTGAGCATGTGAGCATGTGAGCATGTGAGCATGTGAGCATGTGAGCATGTGAGCATGTGAGCATGTGAGCATGTGAGGATGTGAAGATGTCTCGAAGGTACGTCCATTTACCCACATTTTTCAGTATCATAACACACTAAAGAGGATTTAATTTACAAACTTCATTGATTAATTTAAATTAAAGTGGATTTATTAATGACAACTGCAAATCGTACAGCTATTAATTGTATCCTTTTTTTTACGAATTAATGATCCCGCTTTAAAATAATTCCCTTATACTATACCACTTAAATTAAAAGATCAACGGATTGTTACCCTGGCTTACATTTAAAGGATGTCTTTCATGCATAAAATATGTATATGTATTACTTGTGGCTTCCCGCGGCTTCGCACGCGTTGAAGTGGTGCCGTGATTGAGCCACAAACATCCAAACATCGTAACTTTCACATTGATTTGTATATTATTAGGGTAGGATTTTAAATACCTACGTAGGTATAAGAGATACCTATAAACGGCCATTACCTATATTAGGTAGGTAAGTATAGGTACTCAGACTCAAAAACTTGCCAAATACAACAAAGACAACCTTACACGGAAAATATGTACTTATTTGTTCAGGAGGTAGTTTTACTTTGCAGGGGTAGATTTAAAATATTGAAAACGTGATTTTAAATAATTTATTGTCGTGTTTACTTCAAGTTTGAAATCTATCGCACTATACTAAAAATCTCCCATACTAACTTTTACAGTCATTTGCACCCTTTGCAGGGGTAATTATCAAAAGTTGAAAGCGTCATTTTTAATTAATTATTTTTTAGTATATTTACTTCAAGTTTTAAGTCAATCGCACCACGCGTTAAAAAACTCCCATGCAAACTTTGACATCCCTTTGCACTTTTATTAAGGGTAGTTTTAAAAAACTAAAAATGTTTTTCCTATTTTTTAGATTTGGAGTACATCTACTTCAAGTTTCAAGTTTGTAGGTTCAAGGAATACAATTTTTCATACCAACGTTTTCAACCCTTTTTACACCCTAAGGGGTTCAATTTCCGAAAATCCCTTCTTAGTAAACCTCTACGCCATAAGACCTATGTACTCTTTAAATTTCAAGTCTATAGGACCAGCGGTCAAAAATCTCCCATACAAACTTTTTAACCCTTTGCACACTTATTAAGGGTAGTTTCGAAAAACTAAAAATGCCTTTCCTATTTTTTTGCTTTGAAGTATATCTACTCCAAGTTTCAAGTTTGTAGGTTTTTCAATACAATTTTTCATACAATCGTTTTCATCCCTTTTTACACCCTTAGGGGTTGAATTTCCAAAAATCCCTTCTTAGTACACCTCTACGCCATAAGACCTACGTACTCCTACAATTTCAAGTTTCTAGGACCAGTGGTTTAGGCTGTGCGTTGTCTATATGTCAGTCAGTCAGTCAGTCAGTCAGTCAGTCAGTCAGTCAGTCAGTCAGGACTTTGATTCTTATAGTATTAGAGATTTATTTAATAAGTAAGTAATATTCCTACAGAAGTTTCAGAAGGTACCTATCTACTAATTAGATTCGATTCAACCTATGAAGATATTACCACCGCAATTTCATTTGGTACCTATCTGCAAGATTATAATTTAAATGCAATCAAACACAATGATTTAGTAAAAAATAATATACAATAACACTACTACAGAGTGCATTGCAAACGTAGATTCACGCCTTCAAGGCTGGGTTTTCCAGACAGAAGGCACTCAATTGGCCGATACTCACCCTTATCTCTACTCTCCGCACGGGATAGAATAGCGCGGTGGCGATGGGCGTGGCTTCGCCGTTCCCTCAGGAAGCACCTGACTCATTCATAACCCGTCAATCCATGTGATCACCGTGCCCCGGCACCACGTGTCGCTCCTAGCAAATTTTACGATGAACGAGGATAAGTTACCGGATCCTGAGACGACGACGGTGCAAGCGCCCCGGCCGTCGTCACCGCGAAAATTCTTCGCGCGATTATACGGACATCTTGAGAATCGGAGTGAGGTTGTGCCGGAGGGTATTGTGAATTGCGAGAGTGAATCTTCGTCAGACGTTGAGGTGGAGGAAGGTGGTAGGGAAGAGGAGATACCGAGGTTGTGGGCACCGGCCCCGCTACCGCTGTGCCCGCGTCCGCTGCTGCTACCGCACCAGCAGTTAGCTTTCGGCGCCGGCCTCGCTGCATTCTGTGAGTACGTGAAGTTACGAGCAAAAGCACTGGTCTCACTGCACAGTTGATACGTGCATGTATAAAATGGTAAGAGTGAAGCGCTTTGCCTGGGTCTGCCTTACACACTGGGACGCAGTGCAATGTTACAAAATACAAAAGAAGTATGTGTGATAACGCTGAACACCGGCTGATGATGAGTAGGTAATCACACATTATCAGGTGGGCCATCTGCTTGTTCCATCAATGTTTTTTTTTTCATAAATTCATTTGCTCTCATCAGCGAGGTCGTCGGTTCGACCGACGCAACACCCACTGTGCTGCTTGCCAAAATAAATTCATAAAATCTAATATGAAAAAATCACAAACAAAAAAGTTTTGGAGAATAAGATAATTTTACTACCAAAACATTGTTTTAGTTTTCTTTACTCGTAATCAAACTTTTTGGTAGGAAAACTTGCTTGGATTAAATTTTATTAAGCTTGCTGTAATTTCCATTAAATTCTCCGAAACTTTTTGTTTGCGATTTTTCAAATCTCAAACAAATCAATAAAAAAATGTGCGAGCTTGTTGCTTCGCGGTTGTCTGCGTATTAAAACTATTTTTAGTACGACGTACAGTTTTAGAAAAACCGAACCAAAGAGTATAAAAACCGAACGAACCCTTTAGGATCCGACTGACTGTCACCGCTGGAAAAAAAGGAGTGCTAGAGTATACAGTATACATAGGTTAATATATTTGGAAGAAGTTACAGCTGTAAGAACCCAAGATCTTGGTCACTCGGGGATGCCAATAATATAATTTTGCAAAATATTTGTGTGCATAACGGATATCTTTTAAAGTAGGTATTCGGCCAAAATAACATTTTTTTAGCCGATAACGCGTAGGTTTAATGACGTAGGAGTATGATGATGATCTCTTGGATAAAAAATATTATAAGCAACATTAAAAATTTTAATGCCTGAACTGTAAAATCATTGAAATTCTAACAAATTAAAGTTTCTTGGTACACACTGGTTTCACACCAAGGTTTTTTTCACTCGGACACTATTTTTGTACTTAATTCAAAACACGCAATAAATTCAAATTCAATTTATTAATAACTATACAAAATTACAGACCGCGTCGAATGCGTTATACTAGTTAAGTTAAAACTATAAACTAACATAATGCGTGATTAGAATTTTTTACCTACTATTTTAAAAATGGTGATGTGCTACGCCGTAGCAGGCCGTAGCATCCTCTTAGAACCAATTATTTATCGAATATTTACGAAGCCAAGAAAAAGGTACGAGTAATAAGGTATCGATAGGTTCCCAATTCACAATTTGATAGAGTAAATATTTTATATTTATTTTATTTACATTGAAAAATCCGATTGATATTCCTTAGGAAATTTTTTCATCTGTTTACAACTACAACGTTTTTGTAAAGATATCTTTGAACGAAATCTAGGTATATCTAAGAACCTTATTTATGTAGGAAGCCGCCGGCTCATAGATTTCTAACTTTTTGAAAGCACTGGCATAGCGGACATATATTTTTCGAACCTAAGCATAATTTTATGTGTTCTGTTTATGTCATTTCATATTCAATGTATGTTGAAAATACTAGCTTCCGCCCGTGGCTGAGCTCACGTAGGTACTAGCTGGATTAAAAGTAGCCGGAGTATCTTATCGTATTAGATGAACTATTATTATGTGGCTGCAACTGTTTCTGTTTCTTTTTACAAACTATTCTATGTGTTAATTATTCGGTGTAGATATGGACATAGACATACACACATAAAAAAGAGAAATAAACTAGGTAGATACCTACCTACTTTCTGAAGGGATGCTGTCGATATATAGGAAAGTTAGTTTATTGTTTTTTTTAGGAAAAAAAATATCCACCTGATATAACCGTAAATAAGAGTACCTACCTAGTACAGGCCTCGTCCGGGGAAGAACTACCTACTACCATTCCTATTTCTGCCGCCAAGCAGCGTTTTGGATTGAAGGTGTGCTATGGTTGCCGGTGAAACTACAGCGCCATCAGTCAGCTTGATGACCGAAACACAGCAACGCTGCTTGGCGGCAGAAAAAGACGTGGTGGTAGTACCTACTCCGGACGAGCCCTCCACAAAGAGCTCTACTATACGTACTCTTAAACTACACTACGGCTAGCGAGGCAATGCTTTGTTGGCAATGCAATATTATTATTTTACTAGCGTTCTGTATCCTAACATCAACTTATCTGCTTCAAGAAAAAATTCTAAGTAGGTATCAAATCAACCCAAGAATTCAAAAATTCTTTTTTACCCAAGCCTTCTATAATTTTTTTTTTTAAATCTGCTATCTAAATCTAAGTATAAATATAACCAACCCAAAGATCAAAGATATCGAGCGGACAATACTACTTTTTTGCTCGTTTAATAAAATATCACTAGAAAAGTATTCCTCTTAAAAGAGGGTGTCCAGATAAGCCAGGGAGATACCTCCTCGTAATCCTTTCACACAACTCTTTGCTGGACGTTTCTTTTCATATTTTATAGAAAACATATCTATTTTGAGTTCTTCAGATGTAAGTTGTCAAAGGGCTTTTCCTCTGGGATTTTCCTATTGAGATAATCAACGATGTGAATATAATATTTTTATTTATCTTACGTATATCAACCGGTTCTGTGGGCATAATATTTTAATTTAACATAACAAACTACATTTCATTCACATTCTACGTACACATATAATTTAATCAATTATGAATAAAAATTTCTTTTTGTAATTGAGAAGAAAGGTTTACATTAAGTAAGATGCGGATGTGAATAATAAAATTCCATGTTTCTATAGTAGATATAGTACTCGTATCTAGGTATACTATACTATACGACTCAGGCTGCCTAAGTCTGTATTTTATTCACAGCTAAACACTGGTAAGCGCAGACCTGGAGTTTCGTTTCTTCGGTATAGGGATGTTCTTAAGCTCCATCTTGTTGCTTGTGACATTTCTCCGGATGGATGGGAACAACTTGCGCAACAAAGACCAGAGTAGCGCAACTCTGTAAATAAGGCCATAACCAACTTTGAATGTAGTAGAAAGCAAGATCTTGATGCCAAGCGTCTACTTAAAAAGAACCGTCCCAAGCCTTCCTATACCTACACCTATAACTCATTAGGACAGTTACAGTGTGCGTCATGTAACAGGACGTTTAAGACGAAATTTGGCTTAGCGAGTCATATTCGCTCACATGACCGAAGCTAGCAGGGTTCGCCGTTGACGGATACGTTAAGGAGGACATCATCATCATCATCATCATCATACTACGTATATGTAATACTATGTAAGTATTACGTATCTTCATAGGTATAGAAAAAGTCGTAAATTCTTATGTCATAAGGGGACACAGAGTCGAGTACTATCCTACTATACCATCATAATCTTGTTTCACGTTACATCTTGTATAGATATCTCATCAATAGACGTCTCATCAAATCATCATTTTTGTTTCAGCGAATCTCTTCTAACATTTTACGAACGATTCGGCACAAAAACCCAACATCGAACAATAACACAATTTTCACTAAGCCTATTAGAACGGGAATAATTTCAGTATTTGCCATGAAAGTAGAATGACAATGGTTTGTCGCGTCGAATGGCGCTGCCTGTGGGCGGCTGGGCAGCTGGGCGGAGGCGGGGGCGGGCGGGACACTCGCTTGTCGGTGAGTTGATGCGATTACGACACCACGTCTCGCTGGATTCCAATACAAACGAGCCAAGTCCCATTCGAACCCGCTCTCATGTGAAAATTGTAGCACTGTTACGCTTCTTCGCTATGAAATCTGTCCATTGTTCGACTCTAATAACTATTACGGAATAACAATCCGTGATACGAATATTGTTTTGACTCTTTACCTCAGATAATAAGAACTAGACAATAAAAAGTATATTATTTCTAAAACTGAATCAAACGCAGTTTTAGAAATAATACTATAGGTAGTTTTTATTGTCAAGTTTTAGCACACAGTCATAAAACCCACCAGCCACATAACAACCCAATATAAGCCAAATTCCGGTGAAGTTCAAAAAGGATCTTGAACCGGAAATTACGAACACCAGTATTAAAATTAAATATGAACAATTGAAAAAAAACTAGTTCGTAATAATAATTAGCCTGTACTCAGAGCATACAAGCTTTCTAGTACCTAGGTAGGTACCTATAGTAGATGTTAGTTACGACGACTCGGGTTAAGAGACTGACAACCGTCAAATAACTTCTCGCTCGCATATGTCAACATTTTTGAATACTGGGCATCGGAACCCAAGGCCCGCGAGCGATCAAAGACTCGCTTGAGACGAATAAGGAAATTATAAATATCCTCTTTCAACAGCCCTAATATAATGCTGCTGATGATGATGATAATGCTGATGGAATAAATGCTGATAATAAAATCATCATTGTCATCCATGCACAAGTGTAATCGCCGCTTCACTGTGCAATAAACTATGAAAACTTGAACAATAGCTTGTAAGCGGCGCGCTCCAGTTGCTGAGAGACAGCACGTGCAAATCTGCAATACTGCGCAGCCACTCGTATGGAAACATTACATTTAGATTTAAACTAGTGGTTCGCCCCGAACTGAGATCTCGTGATGCGACCCGACGAACGCACCAAAACTTTGAGTAGGTGGTAGTCAGAGGCAAGTCCAAACATTACGTTTGGACTTGCCTCTGACTACCGCCTACTAACTTGGTATGGTAACCAAGTTTCAACTCTATTGGCCTATTTATTGAAGAGTTCCGTTGAACAGACCTTGGCTCCATCATCAGACCTGGTCGTTGTCACCATTTTATGAGAACTGAGTACCTCCTTAATTTATTTCAAGAAGAAAAAATAAGAAAAAGCAAAGGAACTGGCCGACCAGTAGAAAAACCTTGATGCCAACGAAACTCTTAGAGATGGGAGCTCTTGGATCGCTGGTTATCTTAATTTAACTTTTATTATTTTATCTCAAAAACCGAGCGTCCCGAAAAAAAAGTAAAAATTGTTTTGGGATGTCCAAACAAAGCCCTTTCATATGACATGTAACTTGATTTTTTTATGTAACTTTTTTTATTTTTGCCCCCTTAAAAAACCCCATATCTCAAAAACCCTTCATCCGATTTTACTCATATACTTACCAGTAAATTTCTCAAGTACAAGCTGTCGACATATAAAATTTCATGCAGATCGGATCAACGGTTCTAAAGTTATCGCCAGACAAACATACATACATACATACATACATACATACATATATACATACATAAAATGCCAAATCGCCCAAGTTGAAACTAAGATCTTCGTTCGCTTCGCTCACTCGATCAATAAACATGCCTTTATATCAATTTCTAGGTGATTTATAAAGCGTAAAACACCAGGGTTTTTGTACTAAGCGCGCAAAGTGCCCATATAAGTTATACATGTACCTACCCATAGCCTTATGAGCCGGAATAAGACAGTAGGTATTTATTTTAGTGTACCATATAACTAGTAGTTCGCCCCAAACTGAGATCTCGTGATGCGACCCGACGAAAGCATCAAAACTTTGAGTACGTAGTAGTCAGAGGCAAGTCCAAACATTATCTTTGGACTTTTTTCTGATTACCGCCTACTAACTTGGTATGGTTACCAAGTTTCAACTCTATTAGCCTATTTATTGAAGAGTTCCGTTGAACAGACCTTGGCTCCATCATCAGACCTGGTCGTCGTCACCATTTTATGAGAACTGAGTACCTCCTTAATTAATTTCAAGAAAAAAAATTAAGTAAAAGCAAAGGAACTGGCCGACCAGTAGAAAAACCTTGATGTCAACGAAACTCTTAGAGATGGGAGCTCTTGGATCGCTGGTTATCTTAATTTAACTTTTATTATTTTATTTCAAAAACCGAGCGTACCAAAAATAAAAAAAAATTGTTTTAGGATGTCCAAACAAAGCCCTTTCATATGACATGTAACTTGATTTTTTTATGTAACTTTTTTTATTATTGCCTCCTTAAAAAACCCTATATCTCAAAAACCCTTCATCCAATTTTACTCATATACTTACCAGTAAATTTCTCAAGTACAAGCTATCGATATATTAAATTTCATGCAGATCGGATTAACGGTTCTAAAGTTATCGCCAGACAAACATACATACATACATACATACATACATACATACATAAAATGCCAAATCGCCCAAGTTGAAACTAAGATCTTCGTTCGCTTCGCTCACTCGATCAATTATGTTGTTACGATATCTACGCTTATGGCGAATACAAGAGCTAATATACCTCTCGCTCGCACGTTTCAACATGTTGAAAGATATAAAATCACTAACAATATTTTCGAAAAATCGCAAACAACCATTTTGTGTGCAATCAAATTGCACACAGTTTAGTAAAAATAACATTTTGATCGACACACGTTTTCCTATTCAAAAGTTTTCCTAAGTACGAAAACTAGTTGCTTGCGTTTTTTCGAAAATGTTTTTAGTGATTTTAACAAGATTTTCTTTCAACAAGAGCTAATGTGACTCGCTCGCACGTTTCGACATTTTGAAAGATATAAAATCACTAAACTCAATTTCGAAAAATCGCAATCAACCATTTTGCAAATTGATTGCAATTTGATTGCATACAGTTTAGTAAAAAAAAAATTTTTGATCGATTCAAGTTTTCCTACTCAAAAGTTTGCTTTACTAGTTTCTATGTACTTATGCAAACTTTTGAGCAGGAAAACTTGTATCGATTAAAATGATGATGGCCGATGGCTCTAGTCCTAAACATCTACGAGTTGCTATTATTTATTCTGTGGTAGTAGTAGGTACGAAGTAGTACCAACCATTACGACAACTATTACGTAGGTAGAGTCACCTAGCTTTAAGACGTTTCAAAGTGATCCTTGTGATTTTATTGAAATAAATAACTTTTGACTTTGAGGTAAGTAGGTATGTAAAACAATTTTTTTTGTAGGAAAACATGTTTAGACTAAAAAAATATATTTGCTGAACATTTTTTATGTTATTATTATGTTTGCTATTTTTCACAACCACATACGGTGAATTTATATCTATACAAATGTGCGAGCAAGAATTTGTGGCGATTGTCAAACAGACCAATTTGTTACTGCTGAAATCCTGTAGGTATTTGGTTTAAAGATATTTTTCGCGAAGTTATTTTGTAAATGATTGTTTGCAACAGATAAAATATCATAATATAAAGAAAACGATTCTACTTACAAGCAAACTTCTGTCCGTAAGACTATTGTGTTCAATTGAAATGCATTTGAGCGTGCACCCCGCAATATCAATATCTTCACAAAAGGCACAGAATAATCATAGTCGCTGGGTCGCAGGCACAGCCAACATCAAAAGAGCTGCCCAAATACACGCAGCTCAATTCAAAAAGCCTAATAGTGAAAGTCGGTAGAAAGTCGTAGGTAGCTTTAATTCTTAGCCATACCTATTATGAAAGGGCAGCTAAGCAGCTTAGCTCATTAATACTTTTAACATTTAGAACGGAATAATTACTTACCATAATTTGTGAGAAGGTAGGTACTTTACTTACCTTAAAATAAATTCAGATATTTCGGCACAGTGCAGTTGCATTAGATTTTTAAGGACAAGTTATTGGTAAAACTAGTTTAAAGTTTGTGTAAAAAGCACACGCTTAAGACGCAGGCAACCGTCAAAATAGGTAATATTTTTGTTGGACCTTTGTACCTAATGTTATTCTCTGAAACTTAGTTGTTTGCGATTTTTCATAACTAGCTTCAGTAGGTAAGTAATTTCATACTTACGAAGGAAACAGAGTTGCTTAGCCACTTCTATTGTCGACTGTGCCAATTGAAAACAAAACCTCGAACGTAAACAAGTCAGGTGTGATTCCTCATCTCGAGGGATCGCTCCAATGGACCCGTAATTAGGGGATCTGCTAATGAATATTATGGGGTCGCAACCCCAACTGGACCATTGTTGAAGTCCTATCATATTTTTTAATCATGCGTTTTTAGTTCGGACTTAATCAATCATCTATGGACTTTAGGGAGAGTGGTCGATAGTCTAATGAACAAATATATTTTTTATTTAGACTACATATACAAGGTGTTCCATAAGTTGTGTATATAAACTTCAGGGGGCTAAAGTACCCATCAATATGAACAACTTTTTCTAAGGAACCAACACTGTGAACGCGAAAAAAAAAACAGCTGTTTCATACAAAAGTTCAATACCTACCAGGCCAAAATGTATGAAACGGCTGTTTTTTTTTTCGCGTTCACAGAGTTGGTTCCTTAGAAAGAGTTGTTCATATTGATAGGTACTTTAGCCCCCTGAAGTTTATATACACAACTTATGGAACACCTTGTATATATATTTTTTATTTATATGGCTGTCCTTTGGCTATAATCATGCCTTCAGCCGCCTCCATCAGCATGCTGGCTAGCTTAGTGCTACAGAATATTGCATGATTATTTCTGATTACACATTAGACCACGTACCTAGTTCATACCAAACCAACCAATAGCACATCAAAAGAGTGCTTTCAGTTTGGTCATGTTTAGGTGTGGGTAAGTGATATCATTCATCATACCTCTATAGTCGCCAGAACTAAAGTAACTACCTACCTACATACCTACTTACCTTACTCCTTTTTAACATCAAATTGAGGTAGGTATAGGTACTCATGCTAGGGACAAAATATCCTAGCCACTCTCCAATATGAACTGTTTATGAACAAATTTAATTCAAACGATGATTGGACGCGACAGCATTGCCAGATTATGTCGCTATTGTAGGCCAATTACATACAGGGGGGAACCACAGCTGACGCTTCTCAGCCACCCCTTTTCATTGTGAAATTAAGCCAACAATATCGTTTACCTATCTATGGATGCCCAGATTTATTTGAGCTTGTTAAACGATCAAATTGTGTTTTTTCAAGCGTTTTGTATTATTTTACAGCATTTTACATTTTAGGTACGTTCAATTTACAACTAAGTAGGTATGTAGCTATTAGCTAGGTAGGTAGGTCTTATTTCATATGTGTATGAAGGTAGTAGGTACCTAACGTAATGTAGGTTAGATGCCCTCTTTTGTTATTTCATACTTATCACATTGCTAATGATTTTTGCACAAAAATCTTTCATCGCTTACGAGCGCCTATTTGTAGTAACAATCTAGTTCGTTGTCTATTATCCTCTGGACAATACTAAGCGTATCACACTCAGGATCTAATGGACGGAACAATCGCACGCATTGCTAACGAGCCTCATCATGCGAGCTTATTCTTTGAAGAGATGGCGTGGATGATTAGGCCTTCAAATAACATTTTAATAGTGTATTTTACTATTTGTGTTTAGAGGCCTACATAAAAATTATAGTAAGACTTTCATTCTAAGAACTTTCACCGATATATCACCAAGACTGAATTGCTTCATTCTGCATATTATTATCAACTTTCCTAAAGTGTTTTAAGATATCCTCTATCAACAAACCAAGTTAAGATATCCTCTATCAACAAACCAAGTTGATAGAAAAATCCGGAGAATACAGCGTCGTTTTAACTGTATTTTTTTTACAATTCATACCTTGTCGAATGAATTCCGGATATGATTATAGTGGCATAGGTATAAGGATAGAAGGATAAGACCGCACCAGGTAGGTAAATTACATATAGGTAACCTACACTATAAATAATATTCCCGATTTCTCTTGAATAAAGTAAAGAAATGGTTGGCATAGCAAGCTATAACTCTTCTCAATTACAATAAAGCTAAACTTATGATCGGATATTGCTCGGTGGCGGATGAGCAGTGGCTCGTGAGTTCACAAATCGACCGGACATTATCGTAACTGACACCGCATCATGCCATATGCTGCGAAGCCTCAATCACAGCACAGCCGTGTGACAACTTCCTAGTTCCTGCCAACTGCTAGCAGGAAATGATTTTTTTAATTATGGATAAGGTTTACTTTATGCTCAATAAAGAGGCTACAAAACCAAGTGGAAACAAAACCCCCCTCACTCAACGAAGCTCTGATAGCGTAACTTGCTTGATCTTTCCTTAAATGGAATTGGATGGGTGACCGCTAGGGCATCAGTCCGGTCGTAGTTTTGTTCCGTACCTATCATCAGCTGGCTGATCACATAACTTTGTTGCAATCAGTTTCTGTTTGTAATAAGTAGTTAAATACGACGGCTATGCGGTTACATTTTAGCTGCATTTGCTAACAAAGTTAGATTACAATAACTGGTGTTTCTATTCATATACGAAAAAACCAAATTCTATCATAGGTCTAGGCTCGTTAAGGGTCGTTAGGACGCAGACAATCGTCAAACAGCTCGTTCGCACATTTCTGAAGATATTAAATCACTGAATGAAGTTGTGAGAAATCGCTAAAAGACAAGTTTCGGAAATTAACATTACAAAAGATCATCAGCATAAATAGGTATCATTTTTATCCCTACAAGTTCCTACCAAGATTGGTAGTTATGCTACGATTAGCTCCTTCGCCATAAAAAATATCGTGATTCACTTGCGCCGGCGAGCAAGGGTTTCATGTGATCATTTCCGGGGCAGTCTGGCGCGAATCCGAGCTCTTACAAGCACGCTTTTCTCATGGGTATTTAGTAATTGACAGAACGGGGAATCCTTATACTTATGTGGTAAGTTTAAGTGGTTTTCTGTCCTTGGCCTGAGAACTAATTAATTATTGGTGTTGCTACTTTGTTTTAAGCGAAAGTTTAGGTAAGTATAAGGAACTAGCGGCCTGTCCCAGCTTCGCATGGGTGGTCATAAATTTTTTGAACATTTTAGGATAAACTTAGACCGTGGGTTCGAGCCTCGCGTCTACTAATTTCATACATTTGCACGTCCTTCTCCTTGAGTGAGTGAAATCGCACCCCGAGCGTGACCCGTGGACCCGTTAACATTTTTAATTTCGTCATATCTTTTGAATGGAATGTCCGATTTGAAAAATTTAAGAAGTAATCTATAGGTATTGAAACTGTCTTAATTATGAAATGATTTATTTGGATAAGGATTAATACCAAGGTACAAATCCTTAATCCTTATCCAAATAAATCTTTTTATATTCAAGACTGGTTCAATACCTATACATTAATTCTTGAATTTTTCAAATCGGACATTCCATTCAAAAGATTTAAAAAATATAAGGTCGCGTATAGGGGCGCGTTCCCACCCAGCGCGGGCCCGGGCAAGGCGCGAGTTAGAAGTGACTCGAACCCACCACGGTCTAAGTTTATCCTAAAACGTTGAAAAAATTTATGTCCACCCATGCGAAGCTGGGACAGGCCGCTAGTATAGTATAAAAGGAATTGCCTGATATACGGGTTCGTGTCATGTGCTTAGTTATTTATTATCATAAGAACCATTATACAGACAATTGTAGCAGAAAATTGTCTTTTTTAGTACTAACCAACAATGTTTTTGTTGTCTAGTAGCTCGAAGAAGGCGCAAGGAGAGTCGACCCCGTCGGCAGCGCACCACATTTTCGGCACACCAGACCCTGCGACTGGAGCTAGAGTATGCCAGGGGGGAATATGTGGCCAGAGCCCGAAGGTATTTATCTGAAGCTAATAAAATGGTTGACAACCGTCAAACAACTTCTCGCTCGCACATTTCAACATTTTAAAAGATATAGCAAAAATATCATTTCAATCCAGGTTAGGAAAGCTTGTTTGGATCAAAATAATATTATTGCTGAACTGTGCAAGCGAGAAGTTGTTTGACGGTTGTCAGCCCCTTAAAGGAGTTTGTGGATGTGTCACCTAGTAGGCCGCGAGGTGGCTAACACAATAGGCACAATAGGCACAATAGCAAATTTATGATTCTAGGGAAAACCGCGGTTTCCTTAGTGTTATACCTCATCATTTAGAACTTGAGGTAGGTATGTTGTGTTTCGCGAAACCATCTAATTATTGTAGGTAAGGAACTGACTAGTTCAATTTAAAGTCACTGAACCACGTTTATTTATTGATACCAATTATTATTATCATAATTAAAATGTGTTTTTTAGATGCGAGCTAGCATCAGCATTGTCACTCAGCGAAACGCAAGTGAAGATATGGTTTCAAAACCGAAGGGCCAAAGACAAACGGATAGAAAAAGCACAACTTGACCAGCAGTACAGGTGCGTATCGCTTTACTTACTTACTTATATACGGTACTTATAACCAGGCAGGATCCAGCCCTCGAAAAAGGTAGTGGTCACAGCCACCCGAAAATGCGACTGCGAGTCTGATATAAACTCGCTCATGATCGATATAGTGCATTCTGCATTATTAGACATGTAACAAGCAGATGGCCCACCTAATGTTAAGTGGTAACCATCACCTATAACAAAGAATTGCCTCGTAAGTCACGCTCGATAGGAACATGCCCTACGATGCACTGCCCTGCGTCCATCAACTTGAGGCATATAGATGTAAGCCTCATGCCTGTAATTACACCGGCAACCACACTCTTCAAACCAAAACACAGCAACGCTGCTTGGCGGCAGAAAAAGGCGTGGTGGTAGTACTTCCCCGGATGAGCCCTTCACAAAGAGCTCTAATATTAAAATTGAAAGAAAATTTACTTATATCGTCATTGCAGACATCTAGCGGCCGCATCAGGATTGTTCCCAACAGTGCTGAGCCCAGGATACTGCCCGCCACCCTGTCCGTGCTTGCCAGTCCAACATCCACCAAATACCCAAGATACATAGATCAAATATTTTTATACCATCCGCGCCGTGATGGTCTTATTTTATAGAATAGAAGATTTTTTATTCGACACACAAACACGGGTAGGTACAGCATCATTTATGCAGTATTATGTCTTTTCTTTACCTATGTTTAGAGAAAGTTAGGCCTAAGTAACAATGAATTTGTAATTTATTAGCTGGTATTACTGACGGCCGGTTTCTGAAAGCTCGATCAAAACTAATCGGATGTCAAGTCAGTCGCCATTTCAGCTATTACATCGAATTAGATAGAGATAGCAAGTAACATGCGATTGGTTTTGATCGGGCTTTCAGAAACTGTACCCCAAGTATGAGTTTTGCTTACCATATTTGGTTTTTCGTTTTACGTTTTTGTTCCGTGTTCGTTGCGGGTTTTGTAAAGTTCCATATCGGTATCCCTATCGCGTCTTCATACAAAACCCGCAATGAACACGGAACAAAAACGTAAAATGAAAAACCAAATATGGTAATCAAAACTCGTACTTGGGGTACTGGACGCGAGTGTTATATTTATTGCCAAATTTGTTAAATAATGTCTGAAATATCTATTTCTACTTTTATGAAACTCCTCAATCAGTCACGATTCAATTTATGAAGGAATTTATTCAGTGGAAGTTGGTATTTTTTTTTAAATCTTTTGTTGGTACTACAGTCAGCGCTTCAAGACTTTGATCCCTAGACACGGTAGATCTCTTAGTACCGATTATCTTCCTACCTATCAAACAGTCTTAGCCACTGGCCTTAATCTTTTAAAGGAAAAAGATGCTAACGGCGGCACTAAGAGAAAGCTTACATTGCTACTTATTATTGAAATACTGTTAATACTCAAATTAGCTTAGTTTTTTTCTTTAAAAAATTTAAGTTCTTACTATTTAGGCATATTCCTAGTCTATTTTTAAATATAAAGTGTCTACAGATTAAGTGAATTTCAAAATTCTAGATTGTATAAAGTACTGTACAGTTTAACTTTATTTAATTAGAAAGTGAAGTATAGTATTTAGTGTTGGATTCATTGGGATAAGATATTGAAATAAAATACTTGAATTATTTTAGTCGTTTATTTCCATAGTCAACTTACCATGGCCTTTTCCACGGTGAGAGCTCCGGCTCGTGTAGAAGAGTCCATGGAAAATAGTACATTGTTTTTTAATTTTACCGCACATAGAAATTAAAACTACACCTCTACATCTTGATAACTTACGCTAGAGAGATAAAAAATATCTTTATTTTACTTTAAACATAACTAACACATAGCTAATTAATATTTTAAATAATGCAAATTTCACAAAAATATTTCTTACGTAGTATAGTAGTACAATTTATTTTAGATACCTATTTTAGAAAACTTTGCCATGTCAATAATTTGATTAAAAGTCAATAAATGTTACCGTACCCTTACATCAACATCAGTAACATCAAATGTTCTTAAAAAATTGTAAATATTTTGATAGCTATACCAGTGAAATGTATTTTATATTGTATTACATGTTTTATCTAAATGTATATTAGTCGAATCACATGGAATGTTATAGCTATCTGGACAAAGTTGAAATATACCAAAAACAAGCAAAAAAACAGGATAATAAGTATCTTATTTCTATGAAAACATGTTATGCTCAAGTGCCACAGCTTTTACAAGTAAATTAAAACTGAATTTATTAAGTTGTATAGTGTATGTGTATACACCGCACAGAAGTGCTGTAAACAGTGATATTAAAATGTAAAAACTGTGAGTGCTAACGACTATTAATAACAAGAAGAATAAAATGAATCTATTGCCTACAATACCTTATTGTGAACAAACCTTCAGAGAAATAAATTGGTAAAGTGACTGTGCTATAGTCGCTTCGTAAGTCCGCTTGTGCCTCACTAGCTAGCTGTCGCCTGGCCTACCTTCCTTCTCTAATTTTAGGACTGCCTGCCTAGCTTCAACTAAGCAACTTGAGACCTACGCATTGAAAAATACTTTCATAAGTACACAGTAACGTAAACGGATAAACCATGCCTGAAAATTGTTAGTGGGATGTGTTATGAGTAGCCAATGTGGGTTAACTGTATTTTAAAATGTGATATACGAAAATTATTTCTGATAAAGTCATGATTGGGGATGAAAGTTTACTTGAAAATAAATTTGATTGTAACAAGATGGGGTCACTTATATCTTGTATGTAATATAAGAAGTAATGAGTCATGATGAAAGTTGAAATCAAAATAAATCAATTTAATATGTACAGTATTCACAACGGATATTTGCGGCTCTCTTCGATAACCTGTCGCATAGTTTTATCTCACACAAGCTCATCACAACTGTACATGTGCAAATGGGACGCAGATAAGCAGAACCTAACTTCAGAGCTTCAAAGATCCATTCCGACTACTGAATACTGACCAAGAACATTTCATTGCATCATTTCGTAAGCAAGTGTAACACATGATGATTAATAACTCAGCTAATTAACTTAGCAATTATATGGCGGTTAGTAGACTATTAAGTCTAATTCATCATCAGCCTGAAGAAGTCCACAGCTGTATATAGGCCAAGCAGGACAAGGCATTATTAATCATTACGATCTCACAGACCTACCCATGGAAGAAAGTTTGTGAACACACTGTCAAATTGATAAGTAAAGAAATGTTGTTCGTCAGTATGGAGAAGGGGACTTGTCGCTAGACACGTGTCGCCACCAGACTTCATACAAAATGAATGGTGGTTGTCGATTAATTTCACACGTAGATGTCTGGTGACGTTGTTAGATGTCTATGGCGACTCGCATCTCGGGACAATGGTCTCCTTTACTGTTATTCAATCCGGTATAGAGGGGCACCGTCTAACCTTCGTGTAGCGTTCTGTCTTTTTAATTATGTTTCCAACTTGAAAAGGGAGGATTTGTGTAAATTTTCTAGATTGCAAAATAAAATCAAAAGTTTAGTAATTATACTTTTGCAAATAAATTTTATTACTAGACGTCTTAGGGGCCGTTCAAGTATTACGTAAGCAGATTTATTACAATTATTTACCCTTACTATTTATTTATTGATTCATGAGCAGCAGTGACGGAAGAAATTTAGACAAGTGAATAGCACGTTCTTAGCGAGTACCTATTAACGTATTCATTATTTGTGGGAATCCCCGAATATGTGTTTCGTTTTCAAGCATAGACAATGTGTGGGTTGCTACATTTGTAAAAAAGTAAATAATTACTGCTGACGTAATCACCATCTAGACCCCCCACGTCATCAAAAATAAGTAAAGCATAGACCCCCCCGCCCCCCTATAGTGCTTACGTAATACATGAATGGTCCCTTAGTACAAAATGTGAACATTTGAAATGAAAGTGTAGCATTATCCCGAAGTGACCTTTCACTCACTTGACAAAGATGCTTTATTAATTAAAAGAATCAAAAAGAACGCTAAACAAAGGCCTACGCTATACCGGAGTTATGAATAACTAGGACTAGTGAACCAGGTGTTGTTGTTATACTTACAAGAGGATGTTTAGAACCGACGCTGATTGCCTCCGGCATTGTTGCTGCCGCCGGAGTTATAGCCTCCACTAGAGTTGCCAGGCACGGCGCCAGTCGAATAACCACCGCCGCCTCCGTTGCCGCCTGTAATATACAGGGCACAATCAAAGAGCTATAGTTACAATAGAACCAATGCATGGTACTGGTCATTATCGTCATGCGACTGAAGTAATCCACTACTGAACATAGGCCTTCTTCATAAATATCCAGGAAGAACGATTTGAGCCTTCACTATAAACCGACTTGTCGCAATCTTACATTTAAAACACATTATTACTGTTGTTAAAGATTTTACCAAACCACCTCTATTTTAGATGATATATGCCTATTAATGAGACTTTGCCTGACGTTGCAGTTTTAACCCTGTAGGCAAGTGCCTAGGAAGTTTAATGGCTTGCTTGTGTGATCCTGTTTAACCTTGTGACCTCAGGTTTAATAAGCATAAGCAAAGAAAATTCACCAGTTCCAAACCCCCAAGCTAGCGCATAATCAAGAGAGCTAACTAGTTATCCTCACCTTGGTTGTAGTTGTAAGGTTGCGCCTCACCTTGGTTGTAAGGTTGCGCGCGTTGCGTGTTAGAGTAAGTATTGGCTCGCATGGGTCCGCCGCTGAAGGATTGCTGGTATCCGGCGCCGAAGGAGCCTTGCTGCCAGCCCCCGGCGGCCTGGTCGCCGCCCCAGCCGCCCTGCTGGCCCCACCCGCCGCCGCCCGCGCTGTTACTGTCCCAGGGGTTCTGGTTGCCCCACCCGCCTTGGCCCTGGCCGTACCCGGAGTTGTAGCCGCCACCTGCTAGGTACATAACATTACAACTTCAAGTCAAATGGCACTTAATAAATAATGACAACAATCACTTTGATAGGCATTAAGTCTAGATAGCAAAGAAGTTATGGTTTGGTTCCTAGCTTTGTTTTGTATGTTGCTTTTTACAAACAAGCCTGTAATTTCACCAGCAATCACACTCTTCAAACTGAAACACACCAACGTGCTTGGCGGCAGATATAGGGATGGTACTTCCAAGTGTACTCTGTTATCTTACTGGAATAAAATAAATGGATCTGAAAAACAAATCCTGGACAAGCCCTCCACGAAGAGGACTACTCTTAGCTGCAGGTAGAAGCTATTAAAACAATCCTGAGTTATAGAATGTTGGTAGTCTTACCCCAGTCTTGCTGTTGGTTGCCTCTACCCCAGCCGCTGCCGCCACCGCCACCGCCCCCGCGGCCACCGCCACGACCTCCGCGGCCGCCGCCACCGCCACCACCACCGCCGCCACCGCCTGCCATCTCAGACTTTGACAGCGCTTTCTTGACATCAAGACGGTGACCTTTTACTTTGTGGTTGGGAGTACCTACAATGGGAAAGAAGCATTGATTTTTGTCAACAATTTGTAGAAAGAAAAATTAACCCTACTTGGGTGGTAAAAAATTGGTGTAGTAGATGAAATTATATTATAAAAGATAGTAAACTAACAGTTCCAAGTAAAAGTTGAAAAAAAATTACCGCACACTTTGTCAACAGGGTCATAATCATCAAACTCAATAAAACCAAAGCCCCTTTTCTTGCCAGTTTCTTTTTCTGTGACCAAGCTGACTGTGACAATGTTTCCAAATGCACTGAAGTACTCCTTAAGGTCTTCTTCTTCAATCTCTTGCTTAAGACCCCCCACAAACAGTTTCTTGACTGTGGCACTAGCATCTGGTCTGTTTATTTCTTCTCTTGGCACTGCCCTCTTGGGTTCTACAATTCTAAAATAAACCACAATCAATTTTGTACTAATTGTTAGAAAAACTTATGCACCTATGTGGATCATTAGGGGCCATTCATTAATTAGAGAGAGGGGCGTAAACCCCATTCTTATGTACCTTATATACCTAGTTACCTAATTGATCGAGTGAGCGAAGCGAACGAAGATCTTAGTTTCAACTTGGGTGATTTGGCATTTTATGTATGTATGTATGTATGTATGTTTGTCTGGCGATAACTTTAGAACCGTTGATTCGATCTGCATGAAATTTGATATGTCGATAGCTTGTACTTGAGAAATTTACTGGTAAGTATATGAGTAAAATCGGATGAAGGGTTATTAAGATATGGGGTTTTTTAAGGGGGCAAAAATAAAAAAAGCTGCATAAAAAAATCAAGTTACATGTCATATGAAAGGACTTTGTTTGGACATTCCAAAACAATTTTTACTTTTTTTCTGGGACGCTCAGTTTTTGAGATACAACAAAAAAGTGAAATTAAGATAACCAGCAATGCAAGAGCTCCCATCTCTAAGAGTTTCGTTGACATCAAGGTTTTTCTACTGGTCGCCCAGTTCCTTTGCTTTTTCTTATTTTTTTTTTCTTGAAATCAATTAAGAAGGTACTCAGTTCTCATAAAATGGTGATAGCGACCTGGTCTGATGATGGAGCCAAGGTCTGTTCAACGGAACTCTTCAATAAATAGGCCATTTCAGTTGAAACTTGGTTACCATACTTAGTTAGTAAGTGGTAGTCAAAAACAAGTCCAAACAGGACTTGCCTCTGACTACCACCTACTAAAATTTTTGGTGCGTTTGTCGGGTCGCATCACGAGATCTCAGTTCGGGGCGAACCACTAGTAATAATCTAAGTATAACCTAAATTATCTGCTAAAAAATAAAAATCTTTGATTTACGTCAAACTGTACGTTTTAGGGCCGGTTTCACCATGCTCTGTTAGATTAACAAAGGATTAAAGGGCCGTTAAATATGTCAAAATGTACATGTTTGACAGCTAAGGTTAGATTTAACGGCCTGTTAATCCTTGATTATTAACTAACAGAGCATGGTGAAATCAGCTCTTAGTGTAACTGATCCTGTTCTAACAATGTTTTATTATTCAGAAACACAAAATTGAATCTTTCCTAAGAGGAATCTTATGTATCAAAACAATATCCCTACTTTATTGATGTAATAATTAATATTAGATGTGTGAGACATTCATAACTATAAGTAGGTATATTAACAATAATGAACAAGGTAAATGATATAAAATTTATATTTCCATATTGAGTTTTATGTATACAGTACACTGGACACACAATTTCAATAAAATGTATTATTCTCTGTAAGAGAACTGTTCTCTGAGAACTAAATATCTCATAAAATTCAAATTATTGTGGTTGCATTGTAAATGGTGAATTTTTAAAGTTAACCTAAATATTTGATACTTCTAGGCTCACTCACCTTCCATCAATCTTGTGTGGTCTATTTAATTGTGCATCATCAACCATGAAGGCTTTGGAATATGTGATGAAGCCGAAGCCTCGTGACCTCTTGGTCTGGGGGTCTTTCATGACCACAACATCTACAATATCTCCCCATTGTTCATAAAATGACTTTAGAGACTGGTCATTTGTGCGGTAGTCCAAGCCACCAATGAATAACTTCCTTAGATGCTCCGGCTCTTCCTGTAGTATACAAATAGTAATATTATATTTACCAGATTATTAGACAGCAGTTCATTACCTACACAGCGAGAGATGAGACACCATTATGAGTGTAATTGAATAACACTCAATAATTATACTAGGTATATTTACCGAATACCTACTTTTTCAATCCATTAATTGAGATGATGGGAGAGATTGGAGTGGATTTTAGGTTAGGTGTTAGGCATGGTAATTAGGTTTGGTTTAGGGTACAAATCAGTGTCAATGTACCAAACCTGGAGAGGTACCTAAACCGTTATTTGCGCCCAAAGTACCCGGCTTGGAAATTGAACGCTAGCATTCAGCTTGGAGTAGGTTGAACAGACTCCGCGAACTATAGCAGACACTGTTATTCCTCGATGCCACCCGCCAGTGCTCAACTTTCATGGCGGGCGAATACCTTACCTACAACTAACCTTCAACATGGGACACTAGGGCTATAAACTGCTATCTTGAAGAGATAGGGGTAAAATATACCGAAGTACTTAGATACGGGTGTCGTTCTACAACGAGTCCATATACGGATTTTAAACAGATATTGTCTCGTTTACTTACATATTCATCACCACCACCGTTTGGCTTCATGTTGAGTTGGCAAATAAAATTGTGTCAACCCTGTCAACCGTTAATCGTTGTGTACGGTTGGTTACCCGTTAATTACAGTAAAATATAACTACTTCTCAAAAGTTTTTCAAAGGATTTAGCTATAATTATCGAGATTAGAAATTAAAGGGAAAAATTTAGCGCTTGTACGTGAGTGAACGTCACCTAATTTTCTTTCCTCCTATTTCTTTTTTTTTCACGTACGCTATGGCCGCCAATTAAACCAAGTCGGCACTCGGCAGACGGCAACGCCAACTAGGGATGCCCGGTCTAACTCGATCTCTTAAAAGATCGATGCAATGCGATTTTCAGACAAATCTTTAGAATATGACATAAAGGTATAACCATAGTTTTGTTCGAATTAAACACTATCATATCTTAAATTTGTGAACGATTTATTTTATTGCGATCTTTACCAGATATAGGATATTTATTCGCAGAGTTAGGTGTTGTTTATGTTGTTTATATGAAGGCACTGCACTTTAGACTCATCACCAATATTTATATATTTATAAATTTGATCGTAGAAGTCTTATGCCTGGTTTCACCATGCTCTGTTAGTTACAAATCAAGGATTAACAGGCCGTTAAATCTAACCATAGATATCAAACGCATACATTTTGACATATTTAACGGCCCTTTAATCCTTTTTTAATATAACAGAGTATGGTGAAATCAGCTCTTAAGATAAGACCAAATTAGTTGTTATGAGATGAGATAATTATAATAATTATGCTGGGGTATGTGATGATTTTTTTTTAATATTCAGGTCAATACTCCATTATTTTGTGATATTATTAAAAAAAGTGTGTGTTGTTGCAGAATAATATCAAAATAAAGAAAATACAACAAATAAAAGAGACAAATTTTTGGATTACATAATTGAAATGTGTGCGTTTCAAACCATTAAATTAATTTAAGGTTAATTTTTAAACTGACGTTCGATAGCTGAAGCAGTTTGAATCGATCTAACAAAATCATATTGATGAGATATTTGTAAGATCGATTCGAACCCAGCGATCATAAAGATCATGAATTTATTCAATGCATGGATGAACATGCTTGTTATTATATGGCAAACAACTCAGAATATCGATTGAAATCAAAACATCGGGCATCCCTAACGGAAACCTAACCAAACCAACCAGAAAAAAACAACGCTTTCATAGTTGCCAGAGTGGGTTGAAAAATCCCTCAATATAAAAAAAACAGCACACATAGATTATATATTATTTCACAACCTAATTATTTCGTTGCTAAGCATAATGATACATAATAGTTTAGTCAATAATGAGAAAAAACGCTTTTCCGTACCTACATACTTTTACACAGGTACCTTGAACCTTCAAACACAATAAAAATATTTATAATCGAAAAAATAACTACACATCTAGAACAAACATAGATAATGTTTGTCCTAGCTAGAGTGTATCTAAACCAACACCTACAGTGCAGCAAGTGGGCTTAAGACAGCTAAGTTATACAACTTGGCTGTCTGTATGCCATTTTGCCAGACAATTTATGTAAAAATACTAGCGATGTTACGACTCGGGTTACCAACCCGGTTCAACCCGGGTTGAGCTTCAAACCGTTCAAGTCGGGTTGAACCTATGCCAAACCGATCTGGACGGGTTGAGTAAGCGAGCGGTTTGTTGATCGCTGTCCCTCTTCAACTCACGCACGGTGCGGCGCGGAACCGCGAGTCGGTACTTCGGGTCAGACCGAACCGAAATATGAAAATGAGATTGACTTGACAAAGTCGATTCAATTTGTTCTTGGGTTCTACGAATGAGTTAAATTTGTATTCATACCGGATTATGAATACAAATTTAACTCATTCGTTTCGGTTTCCATAACATAAAATTCTAGCATGAGCAATACAAATTGGATCGTCGTATTGACTTTGTCATTTCGGTTTGTAACCCGGTTTCAAACCGGTTTACGTAGATTTTTGCGGTTCGATTTACGGGTCGGTTTGCTTATTTTTCAGACCGGTTTGCGTCGGTTTGAAAAATTTCGAGATCGTTACATCGCTAAAAAATACCAACGGAGCCAACACCTTTTTAAATGTATCTTTTTTTGTATTTTTTTTTAATCCAGTTCGGAGCGAAGGATTCTAAGAAATACTCGCACTACTCTCGCTGTATCGATTCGAAGTAGAATTCTAAGCGCTGTTTTCAAAGTAGGAAGGAGTAGCAAGAGATTCAAAGTAATAACTCGAGCTTAAATTCTTCTTTGTTCTTGCTTGCTAGTGGTCAATGTGTTCCTACCTACTTACCCACCTCTGTGTTCAATGTTAGATTTAAATGGTTTCGATTATTGTTAATGGCTACCTATATCCAACTTATGAACAAGAATAGTACGTTTAACTCATAAATATAAAATTCTCGTGACACAATGTTAGTTACCACACTCCTCCGAAACGGTTTGACCGATTATTATGAAATTTTATATGCATAGGTCTGAGAATCGGCTACTATCTATTTGTTTTGTCTTACCCTTTTTTTTTTTGGCGTCGCACTTTTGGTGCATTTGCAATTTTGCTTGTTTTATTTTTTTACAAAAATTAGGGAAACAAAGGGATTCAATTTACACAGAAGGATAAGAGGAGATGTAAGGTTAAAAATAAGGTAAGGAAAGGAACAATGTGTGTTATGGGTTGTGCACCACTAACATTTTTTATTATTTTGTATATATTATTTTATTTTTTATAATGTGTCATTAAAAAATACTTACAACCCTAAATTTTCACCCTTCTATCACCAACCCCTATTTTTTAATAGTCATTGTAATATTGTAAATGGCAAAACAACGTTTACAGGGTCAGCTAGTTTATTTATAAAACTAAGTTAAACCTGAATATAAGTAACAAAATCTGCCATAGCCTACCTAACTATCAGGTACATTAATTTAGTATAAATGCTATAGCTTGCATTATGCATATAATTTAAAATTAACTACTTTATGTGGATACCTAATTACCTCCTAAGACTAATCTTAGATTACTTAATGTGAATTTATTATTTGCAATGGGTGGTCAAGGATGGCTTTAAGAATAGTAGGTATAGCAATATTGTATGCCTGAAATGGGTAGACTGTTGGAACAAAAATAACTCAGCAAGATCGATTTAGGTACATAGTTTTACAACAAATGATTCATAATGTTATTCATAATCATTCAGTAACCATTTTCGTTCTGAATTAAGTTTGTCCTTGTGACATAAAAAAAACAACCGTTGGTTTTTAATTATATACCAAAATGACAAGTGCTTCAAACAACTTATGTACTTGTTAAATTACCTTGATAGATTTTACCTACTATCAGGAAATAGGATTTTATTTTAAGCCTTATCTGGCAACACTCATAACTTCCAAGTCATCGTTCTTCATTCATACAAACATTCATTCTTTCATTTTTTTTGTGTTCGTCGGGTTGCTTCGTTCGTTCTTCCTTTCTTTCTTTTTGGCGTCGCTTTCTTCAGAGACAGTCGTGTGTGCTGCTTGCGGCTCTGAAAATATTTTTTTATTTATAGTTATTTGTGTGAACAATCGGAATTACAATGAGGCCGCAAAACGGTGATGATGGTTTTGTAAGTATTACTTTAATTTGTATAATACCTACTAAAATGGTGTCTAAAGTAGGCACGTTGTAACATCTACCTAGTTGACTCATTCAATGTCAAAATCTACATGCGCTTGTTTGAGTATGTTGCTTCTGACGCTGTTCATGGCACTATAAATAACTATTTCTTCTGGCACTATGTTGATTTTGGTTTTCACTTCGAAAGTTGACCTCAATATGATGGCGTCGGTCGTCCACGCGTAGCCCGCCACGCTATTGCCGCCATTTTGACCATTAGCTCTACTTTCAGGATGAGCCCGAGGTTCACCGTAAAATCTTCATTGGAGGATTGAACTACCGTACTTCAGATGAATCATTGAAATCCCACTTTGAGAAGTGGGGAGAAATCGTGGATGTAGTTGTGATGAAAGACCCAAAAACTAAAAGGTCTCGCGGATTTGGTTTCATCACGTATTCAAAGGCGCACATGGTTGACGATGCACAGAACAATAGGCCACACCGTATTGATGGACGGTAAGTGGCTTTGCGCTTTTTAAAATCTTTTCACTAAAAGGAAGAACTAAGTCCTGAAGCTTTGTCTAATTACGATGTAAGACAATTGCAGTCCAGCTATGTTAAAGTTATTACTTACTTTTACATCGTTTTATACTGCAAATAAGAAATGACTTGCCTTGGTGAATGTTTTGTGGATTCAAACACATGGCATTTTCTGGTGGGCCAACAAAAACCATTTCTTAGTTAATTTTGAATGGTTTGTTAATTATCGTCTGTTGAATGTGAGCTCTAATTTCAGTTTGGTAGAAACAAAACGAGCAGTAGCCAGGCAAGATATCAAAAACCCTGAAGCTGGAGCCACAGTACGAAAGCTGTTCATTGGTGGTATCAAAGATGACCATGATGAGGATCAGCTTAGGGAGTACTTCGCCAACTATGGGATAGTTCAAAATGTTAGCATTGTCACTGACAAGGCTACAGGAAAGAAACGTGGTTTCGGATTTGTTGAGTTCGATGACTATGACCCTGTTGATAAAGTGTGCTGTAAGTACAGATTTGAATAGAAACAAACCTGTTAACCAATGTTTTATAATCCACAATCTTGCCCCAGAATGGAGTGTTAAATATCCATCGCTGGCTTCTCTAATTGTGGATATTAAATCGTTGATTTTAGCTATACCTGACTACCTAACCTGTGGCAGATCTGGTACGCAAATCAATGGACATAACCATTTTAAACCTGATTCTTGATATTCCTAAGTAGCTACTTCACCATTTGTAGACTTTTACTAAATTCTTTATTTCATCAACAGTAAATGCTCCCCACAAAATCAATGGTAAACAATTGGATGTCAAAAAAGCTCTTCCCAAAGATGGTGGTGAGCAAGGCAGAGGAGGCAGACAAGGTGGTGGAAGAAACGATAACTGGGGTAACACGGGTATGTATTTAGACGATTATGATCATTCCATCATCACTGTTGACTATTTTGCAACACTATTATTATTTTAAATTTGAAATTGTTGATGTTGCAGGTGGTTACGGCAACAACCAAGGTGGTTGGAGCAATTCCAACCCTTGGGATAATAGCCAGGGAGGCTGGGGTGGTAGCCAAGGAGGTGGCGGCGGTTATGGGGCTGGTAATGGCCGCGGGTCATGGGGGGGTGGCGGTAATCAAGACTTTGGCAACTATGGCCAGCAGAATTACAGTGGGGGGCCTACTAGGAACCAGCAGTATAGCAATAACCGCTCTACGCCATACAACATGAACCAGGGTGGAAATGGGGGCGGTAGTAGCGGCTACGGCGGTGGTAACGGGAACAACTACGGGGGAGGGCAAGGAGGCAGAGGGGGCCGCTTTTAGACGATGTAAGTATGACATCATCATAATCTCTACATCCCATCCATCATTTCATTCACACCATCACAGAATTCATCAACCACAGCCTCCACTACTGACTAGAAATAGGAAGTTGTTTGGATGATCATTCCGAGTTTTTTTGTAGGAATCTTTTCTCTGAGCACTACATAGCATTAATTGAGCATAGGAAGACAGTTACATAGATGCCTTCATAGTCTCCAGTGATAGTTGATGATTAATGCTATGCAGGTAGCCGTTATTGTTAGATTGCAATTCTTGTACATGTCTTAAAACGGTTTTTTCAATCTCTAGGTTTCGTGCTAAGTACACTAGTAAAACAGAGCAGTGTTTACCGTGCTAGTGTAGGCAGTACGCTCCGGAGCTCTAGATACGCAACCTCATGGTCCACACGCGAGACCGCCTAGGAGTCAGGACGCGCGCCGTCAGGATACTTATAACTTAGCAGAATGCTAGACTTTTTATCTTTTAGACGAATATGAATAGAATTATGTGTACTTGTAATAGTCTTCTATTTATTGTAGTACTTAGGTACAATTCGTGACTTACTTCTTAAGAACTTGTAGTTTGTAAATCAAAACATTTTTACAATTTAGTACAACTTTAGGATTAACTGTAAGAATTTTCTTAGTTGTTAGGAAAATAGTGGTAGTTTGACATACATAGAGCATTGATTTAAAAATTTAAATTTATCTGATTATTTATACAGTATTAAGTTCTCAAATAGCATAGGTATAGGAATAAAATGAACATGTTAGGTTATTTAATGTAAAATAAAATTTAATACCAAATCAGTAGGGTTGTTTTCTTAGATTTGTAAATATAGGTACCTAGTTCATTTTTTATTATTTAATTTTCAGTTCTTTCTTTAAAAAAAAGTGCTTTCAACAAATTTGGCACTACTGCTGCCTGCTTGACTCATTTATTTTGTTAGTGTTATTAGCTGTGGGTTACATGTTATTTTTTGATGGATAATTGGTAATTATTTGGATTTGACTACATATTTTCTTCAACACCATCAGGCAGCATGATGGTAGGTCAACTACAGGATTTATTTAGTTGTTTTGCAGAATGAAAATCTACCTAAGTTAAGATTTGGTCTGATAAAAATTTTATGCATAGGTCAATAATTTTACCTTAATCCTTGCAAAAAAATTCTCCAGTTCTAACAAGAACTATTCCTTCAAATGTGTATCTGAGACTTGTGTATAGTATCGAGAATTCTTATGTACTGATGGGTAAGCAAGCATGTCTTGAAGATATTTCCAAATACAGATTATGTTATGTTATGTTAATGCTGAAACAGGTCTACTCTGGGGCCATACATTAGTCGAAAAGCATTCTTACATCAGTCCATTTCAGTAAGAAGGTTTAATCTATTCGATAGGTATTAGGAATCTCTTCATTACACGGCTTGCCTAAACATGCATGAGTAGGACCTATACAAAGTTGTCATTTCATTCACCTGGCCATGTGTTGTCCTTTTCACGGTGGGGAAGGTTTGAGCAGGTTAGAAGGAGCCTTTTGCTTGTTAGATCAGTTGGCCGTTGGATTTGTACCTTTTCTCACTTAGCGGTACCGTCCATCGAATCTAGGACTAAAAGGACTTCCATGAAACTGAATAATAGGTTATGATGATATTTCACACCTAATGGAGACGAGCCATCCCGAACGCATTTGGCATGCAAGCAAGTTCGTATAAGCTAGTGGCTAACCGGTATCTTTAGTGCTTGGCTTAGATAATTTTACAGAAATAATGATTTTGAGCCTTCTCCATGGGTGAGAGTCCTGTGCTTCGTGTTCGTGCTTATACTCTGTTCGAGAACGTATTCGTCGGTTTTAGACACTTATAAACAACAACAGAAGGTTCTTCCTCGTTTCTGTTTTTCTCAGGTAGGTACCCAGTGAAATTCCTAGCATAGCTCTTTTCATTGTGTATTCCCCAAGGCTAAGGTGAGCCGTATCGGAGAAGTGACATCTCTTCATCCCATCTCCTATTGCTTTTGTATTTATTCTTGTTCTTTGTCGGAAGCCGGATGATGCATTAGACACTGTCAAGACATCATATCTCTGTACCGATAGGTAGGTAGTCGATTTGCCATCATCGACGCAGCGCATCAATGTTTACACTGAAATAAAGGTTTACCGCCCATTAGCCCAAACTTTTTCTAAGTACATCATGCGAATAATATGGAATGGAAGTACGGTCGTTAGTTACGGGGATCACTAATTGTTTAGGTCTCTTCAACCCAACTGAACTGTGCCGTGACTTAAGGCTTCGCCTCTAAAAAATAAACCTAAATCCAGATTATCTGCAAAGCTGCGACGTATCATCAAGTTAAACTGTAAGGTAGGTAGATAGGTAAAGTAGAAGTAGTACATAGGTACCTTCATAGTAAGTAAAGGTAAAGTAGATCGACAAAATGCTTCAACAGATATACGAAATTGGGGTAGGTTCACTCAATTTCTAAACGATCCAGAGCAGGTCCTTGCGAATAAATGTTATAATATGATGGTTGAAATAGTGCTTTACAGCTTGAAAAGGATAAGTACTTACGTGGGAGATGAGAAAAAAATTCCAGCTGGCAACTTACCGGGGGAGACAATATCCACATTCTGTTTGAGGAGTAGGTACGCCTGCGGAAAGATATAAAATTTAAATGACAGCTTTATTAAGCAGGCGTTTACTGTAAACAGAAAGTGGATCTTCCAGATGTTAAAGCATTCGATTATACTAACTGATAGCCTGAGGATATAATTTTCATGAAATATGGGTAGGTTGCTTACGTCTTGCATGCTATTTAGAGAGTAACTTCATTTTAGTCGGGAGTAGGTACATTTTACAGCTAGTAAAATCAAATATCGGCAATCATCTGTCTGTTAGCTGACCTACTAAGCAGTTGTATTACCTATTGACCGACAAAAGAATTAAATTTTATATGCATTGGGTTCAATCAATTCATATTTCATAAATTTCTGATTTTTCATTTTTTTCCTAACTGTTTTAATTTTATTTTCATGATGTAACTACTGGGACGTCGACGAGTCTAATGATCATAGCAAGTTTCGTATGTGCTGCAGGTAAGTTCAAACGGTGCCTGTCTACATCTACACCAACTTACTAACACATCTTGTCCTAACTCCTTACCATAACGTTGCACAACAAAGGGATATTTACCCTTTGTAGTTTATCCTAAAGCCATGGGTTCGAATCCCGTTGGGTTGTCAAAGGGTCTTATTTGATTAATATGTGTGAGCATTTAGGTACTTACCATACCAGAAATATCGTATCGTTACCAGATCTTGCAACCTATTTCATAGCGTGTGTATGTGACGCGCCTATGCCTACCCTTTTAGACTTACTCTCAAAGATCTGGAGATCTGGGGGAAATCCACCACGCATTATGAATAATAATAGATAAGGCGTGACCCGTGTACATTTTCATATTCTAAGAAATTTTTGAAAATAAAGATTATGAAGTCTGCAAATGTTTTTTATTTACTTACCATAGAAACTTCAATATAAGTAGAGGTGGTTCTGGTTTTAATCGGGTACTTAACTATCATAATATAGTTGAGTACCTACCTACTAAGTTAATGACATCAGAACCCTGGGCTAGAGACATGGATTCTTTGCCAAGGTATATAGTATAGGTACCCAGTTCCCCAAAACAGCCTTTTTTATTTTGTAGGGTTATAAGTTATTTGCATTTAAATGTGCTCCAGGGGACGAATTCCTGGAGCCACCTGGATCTTCGTAACTGAAGACCCGAGAGCATCTGTCAGTAGCTAAGGTATTCTGCCCATATAGACAACTATATTATTATGTAGGGTTTTTATCAAAAATTAGTTATAGATTAGGAATTAGCGTGATGAGATCTATGTATAAAGTTCTCTTTGACGTATTTTAGTTAAAACCTATATGTATTTACGAAGGGTGCCAATAATGTACAACCAAGGATTGTACAGCCGAGGAAAACACAGCCCGGAATTGATGTACAATTTGGTCGCGAAATCCATGGCTGTGTAATCCAAGGCTGTACATTCCAAGCCGTACAAATTCAGCACACCTTTGGAAAGCACGACCCGATAAAACGCAGCCAAAAATTTGATGCCAAAACTTAGGCTTTGTTTACACTCGTCAATTACTTACTCACTCCCTTGTTGATCCGACTCGGATTGGTTAGGTTATGTTAAAACATATAAATAATGCCAGAATTTTATTTTTTTCTAACATTATTCTCTTATTTTATATAATTTTTAATCTGTGCTACTTGCCTATTCTTACTGTGTAGTGCATCTAAACAGAGCATAGGCTTTCGACCAATCAGAGCATGGTCACAGAATCCATGGTCGTGCAATCCTGGCTGTACAATCCCGGTAGGTATAAACAATACATCTTAACAGGAGTAAGCTAGCTTATGCTAGAGCTGACCATAAGCCTGAGCAATGCCACCACTTTGCCCTGAAGCGCGAAGTGGTGGCATTATGAATACAGCTATCCTCAGAACATCACTATGAATATGTCATAAATACATTAAAATATATCACGTGTAAGTACGTATTTATTTATTAGATAAATATAAATATTTAATAGTTTGTACATAACAATTTCAGATGAGAATATTTTCTTAATTCACACTTTTTAAAGCAAGATTTTTGAACATACTTTTTATATCCAGAATAAAAAGCGGAGATACCGTTTATGTTGAAATAGCCCAAAAGTTTTTTAGTCCGTAAGTTTCTTGCCTGTTCTTCTAGGCTTTGGTCACGCGCGAGGAACTGGCGGTACATTCACCTAGTACCAATTTAAGACGTTTCAAAGAGATCCTTGTGATTGTACTGAATAAAGACCGTTTTGATTTTGATTTTGGAGCTTGGTGACCTGGAGCTTGGTAACCCGTAGCTTTAACCCACCAGCCCAAAGTAGTTGCATCTTTGGGAAATCTGTAAAACAAACATGTTATTATTAGGTATATGTAGGTATTTAATCATACTACGCGATGGTGGTCTCAGACATAAAATAACTACCAACTTCTCATATGAAAATCGTGAGGAGACTTAAATTATTAAAATGTGACGCAAAGCTTAAAAAATAAATGAAATGAAATTAAAATATATGTACCTACTACTTATATTATATTTTTTTTCATTATGTACTTCAAACCTTAGTCAAACAAACCTTATTTCTTTGAATAAGGTAATAATAAGTTGCGACATTGTCATTTTTTTCTAGATTATTGTGTGTATTTGAACTTATCCTAACATATCAGAGTCGAATCCACCCTAAAGTTGTTCGTTTCCCAATATTTTTGGCAAATAGATTTTGTTTTAGTTGGCAGCCCGAAAGATCGTATAACCCAGCCAAATTATGTTTCTATAGAACTGTATCGGTTTGAATAGCCATGTCATTTGTGTGGTTTATAGTAACCTATACTCAATTTTACAAAATAATTGAATTCTAGAAATCTACTATGATATGCGATAGAAAGTAAACACAACCGTTAAATGATTAATTGTGGACACTGTGCATTCTCCGTTTTATAGTTTAATTGACAAATAAAACATAAAAGTGCTACTTACCGAAGGAAGCTTAATTTTCAGTTTTCCGAGCTGTATCATTATCACAGTCTAAAATACTACAATGCACCACATTATAAACTTAACTCTACGTATACTGGGACCTAGGCACACACTATTTTCAAAGAACTTTGGCACTAAACACCTGTAAACTCACAAGCACCAAGCGGTTTGTTTAGCACCAAACTTGGTGCTAAACCAGTGTTACCAACCTTTACCAAAAATTTTCCCCAAGTTTATTCCTAAATTTCCCTAAAAATCCCTAAATAGAATTTGATATGTACCTACGTAAGTCGGTACATATCACCTGGTAGTACAGTCACGTGCAATAATAAGTAAACAGTTTCAACTTTTCTTAAAAATGTAAACATAAGATTCCTCAAAAGTCGCTACACTGACTTTACGTTCAAAATTATGTATACACCAAAATGTGTCAAAATGAGATATACATGCAAAGTTGTTAATTATTTCCAGAACCGCATCATCATCCTGTTCCTCGTTTTAGTTTGACGTCTAAATTTTGAAGCCATACATACGTACTTTGAAGTTCTTGATCGTGTCCACAGTGGAATCAAATTTTACACACGATCCTTAATCCCGATTTAAGGAAAATCGTACCATCATGATACTCTGTACCATTCTAAGGGATAATCTGTTCCTTAGTTAATTTTTGATTGTCCCATAATAGAAAAAGCACGCTCGACTGACGCATTGGAAACTGGCGTTATTAATGCTAAAGCAAATTAAGTGAGTTTCTGACACTAATGAATGAATGTTCACTCGTTTCATATCGTGCGTTATTTTCTACGCACAAAACTGAAAACAAGTTCGATTTTGTAAGTTTTGTTTGAAATCCCTAAAAAAATCCCCTAAATATTCCAGTCCCTAAAAATGTCCCTTTTAACACTTTTATTCCCTAAATTTAGGGACAAAATCCCTAAGTTTGGAACCGTGCTAAACAATCAAAAACGTATACGCAGAAAGGGACAGAACATTTATATTATATTTCTCTCACTCATAGGTATAATTTGTATTATTGCGTCTCTCTTACTCTTGGTATTATTATTTGATGCTCTATCTATTGTATACTTGATCTAAGCTTGGATCCGGTTAATTTACGACCAAGTATTACACAGCCCGAAAATGTACAACCCGGAAAGCACAGCCTGGAAAACACGGCCCGGATTCCATGTACAAAATGTACATGAAATCCGGGCCGTGTTTTCCAGGCTGTACTTTCCCAGCACAGTCGGGATTGTACAGCCAGGATTGCACGACCATGGATTCTGTGACCATGCTCTGATTGGTCGAAAGCCTATGCTCTGTTTAGATGCACACACACACAGTAAGTATAGGCAAGTAGCACAGATTAAAAAATATATAAAATAAGAGAATTATTCAGAGAATAATGTTAGAAAAAAATAAAATTCTGGCACTTCGGTGGCCGCTGCCGCGGCACGCTCGCTTTGCTCGCTCGCCTCGTGCGTAATTTATATGTTTTAACATAACCTAACCAATCCGAGTCGGATCAACAAGTGAGTGAGTAAGTAATTGACGAGTGTAAACAAAGCCTAAGTTTTGGCATCAAAATTTTGGCTGCGTTTTATCGGGTCGTGCTTTCCAAAGGTGTGCTGAATTTGTACGGCTTGGAATGTACAGCCTTGGATTACACAGCCATGGATTTCGCGACCAAATTGTACATCAATTCCGGGCTGTGTTTTCCTCGGCTGTGCAATCATCCTTGGTTGTACATTACGATGCTCGCTCGGAGCATGCATGGAGACTTGGAGTTTGAAGATGGAGAGGGAATATTAAAAAAGACTTTCATTTTCCAGTTCTAAAGAAAGTAAAATAATCTATAAGAGTTCTAAAGAATCATCGTGACACGAAGCGAAGTGCCTTTGAATGGTTACGTTGAATGAAGGCGCCATGGCTTTGTGCAGAGTCTGTCTCGTCTGCAACAGTAAGCTACTAAACCTCAGTAACATTCATCTGGCGGCTTACGAAAAACTTACTAATAACGAGGTAACCTTTTAAAAGTACAAATCTTATTTTTCTGTTAGGTAGGTACGTGACTCGTCGCATAGCTGGCCGGCGGCGCTGCTGAGTGAAGGCGACTTTACCTGCGATATCTGGACCTTGGAATCATTTTGATTTAGGCCTTATTAGCTTCATAAGGTTTCGAAAGATAAACATTCACATTCAAATTGTTCTATTTGTTTATATGTTTACAGCATAACATAAAAACAGAGTGTGACATGCCAAGCACAGTATGTTATGTCTGTCACCGGCAGCTGCAGAAGTTCCATATGTTTTCTGAGATGGCTCGCAAATCCAACAGAATCCTACAAGGTAAAACAAGCCACTTACCCAGTAAATTAATTTATGTATTGAAGGGGTTTATAAGACAATTATTCTGTGATTGTTTCAGGTGGCACACAATGTATTGGCAGTGCAACCAAATGTAATACTGAACTTAACCTTGACCCCAACAGAGCACTTATCTTTAGGAGATACAAAAAATACTTCAAGTACTTCTACAGCTGTTAAAGATGAACCAATAATTGAGAGCAAAGAAGAAGAAACCCTTGAATATGAAGAATATAACATGGATGAGTCAAAATCAGAGCCATTCGAAGGTATAGAAATTAATGATGATTACAATGAAATGGATAAGGTTCGAGAAAGTGATAATAATGTCAACACTGATATTAATAATATGCACTCATGTTTTAACTGTGATTTATGTAACAGAATATTCCACAAAAAAGGGGACTTGGTGAAACATTTGAAGTTTCACACTAAAGAAAAGCCATATTCTTGCAACAGATGTGTAAAAACATTCACTACAAAAACATCTTTGAACAGACATATGATAACTCACACTGCAAAACAGCCATATTCCTGCAAAAGATGTGGTAAGAAATTTACTTCAAAACAAAGTCTGACTCAACACAATATGCTTATTCACACTCGAGAAAAGCTAAACTCCTGTAACATATCCTCAAATTCACAAAGGGCATACGCCTGCAACAGATGTGTTAAGACATTTATCCACAAATGTCATTTGACTCGACACATGCAAATCCATACTGGGGAAAAGCCATATTCCTGCAACAGATGTGAATTAAAATTCCCTACAAAAAGGAGTTTGACAGCACATGATATACATATTCACAGTGGAAAAAAGCCATATGCCTGCAACAGATGTTATAAGACTTTTATTCACAAATTTAATTTGACTCTACACACGAAAATTCATACGGGAGAAAAACCATATTCCTGCGATAGATGTAATATGACATTTATTTGTAAATATGGTTTGATTCAACACATGCCAACTCACACTGCAGAAAACTCATACTGTTGCAACAGATGTGAATTAAAATTCTCTACGAAAAAGAATTTGACAGCACATGATATACTAATTCACAATAGAGAAAAGCCTTACGCCTGCAACAGATGTGATAAGACATTTATTCACAAATGTCATTTGACTCGACACATGAAAATTCATACTGATGAAAAACCATGTTCCTGATACAGATTCTCTGATCTTACTTTCAGTAGGATTAAAGGAACACAAATTTTTGTAATTGAAGTTCTACAAAAACAACTTAAAACTTAACACTGTTTAGTACCTATAGTTTTTAGTACCTATAGTTATATATTTTTACTACCTAACTAAACTCGACACTTCGACGCGGCGCCTCAATTTCCGCACCTTTTTCTGATGGCAATGTTTTTATTGAAATCAGACAAATAACAGGTGCCTAACATGGTATCACACCAACTCAACCAAACCCCAGGCCTAGGGTTCTGATGTCGATAATAACTCAGAACCAGACGTACCTAGTACCTAGGTATAGAGCCTGGTTGGTATGTCAACAGTCAACACTACATTAGTCAGAATATTAAAAAGCCCATAGGTGTTTGACATCATCCATGTCAACGACCTCGGTCAGTATGTAATGTACCATACCTACCCAGAAATAAAAATTCCTTGACTTTACCTATCTTATAATGCCTCATACTGCCCATCAGATTTGGATTTGTCGACCTCATTTTCAAAGTCAGACTGCGTCTTAGGCCTAATTTCACCATGCTCTGTTAGTTAGTATCAAGATACTTGATTAGTATCAAGGATTAACAGGCCGTTACATCGAACCATAGATGTCAAAAGCGTACATTTTGTCATTTTATCGGCCGTTTAATCCTTTGTTAATCTAACACGGCCTTAGGGCCGGTTTCACCATGCTCTGTTAGTTACTAATCAAGGATTAAAAGACCGTTAAATCTAACCTTAGCTGTTAAACGCGTACATTTTGACATATTTAACGGCCCTTTAATCCTTTGTTAATCTAACAGAGCATGGTGAAACCGGCCCTTAGTCTATTTTTTATTATATTACTACCTATTATACCTACCTATAGGCGTCGCGGTTGACGATGATATTACCTTTTCCCGCCCACTTGCTTGAAAATCTTCGAGAGGTGAACAGTTTCTGAATTACTATCTCCAAGTCTCACCCCTTTTTGCAATAGGATTGGATTTATGCTAGAATACATGAACATACACAACAAACTGTAACTGTTGACAGCTACCTACTGTTGTGTTTGTTCAGAAATAACGTATTTTTTTACTAGCTGATGGAACAAGCAGGTGGCCTATCTGATACGTATGTAGGTACGTTATGTGGTAACCATTACAATAAAAGCATTGGCTCGCAAGTCGCACACAATATGAACGTGTCCTACGAATTTCGATCAAAATACTTTAATATTAAGATTAGGTACCTACGTACCTAGGTATATATTTCTATTTTAATAACTACCTACTGGTTCGCCCCGAAATGAGATTTCGTGATGCGACCCTTACGCTCCAAAAATTAAGTAGGTGGTAGTAGCCAAGAGTTTAATGTTTGGACTTGCCTCTGACTACAGAGGCAAGTCCAAACATTATGTTATGACTTGTTTCCGACTACTGAAACTTGAAACTCTTAGACATAGGAGCTCTTGGGTCGTTGGTTATCTTAATTTTACTTTTTTGGGGCGTCCTAGAAAAAAAGTAAAAATGGTTTTTTAATGTCCAAACAAAGCCCTTTCATTTGACATGGAACTTGATATTTTAGTTGTGAGTAACTTTTTTTATTTTTGCCCCGGTTAAAAAACCCCATATCTTAATAACTCGTTATCCGATTTAACTCATATACCTACTTACCAATAAATTTCTCAAGTACAAGCTATCGACTTACCTCTCATGCAGATCATATCCAACGGTTCTAACAACCATACATACATACTTAAAATGCCAAATCGCCCAAGTTAACTTAGAGATTTTCGTTCACTTCGCTCACTCAATCAATCTTCGAAGATATCCTAAAATATCATTTTTTAATTAAAATTTACCCAAAAACTATCCTTTCGGATTAACTCCACCACCACCACTCCACCTTATTGGCCACCTTTAAGAGGAAGTCACGTCGAACGTGCTGTGGACGGAAACTACTTACCTGCCACTGATTTCACTTTCATTATCCACACGGAAAATCCAGTCGTTACGTTTATCTCATGTTTTCGGAAGTTCTTTGATGATTTATTACTATCTGTCGTATTGACATTCGGTATTATTACTATTTGATGTACGTGTGTGCATAGTAATAAAAACAGTCTTGGTCAACCTATCTTTCATTTAATGTTCATTGGTGTGGCCCCTCCCTACTTAAACACGTAGGGATCACGTAGAGTTTACCTTTACACCCTCATCATTTTCATACAATAAAAAAAAAAAAAAGTTCCGGAATACAAACATCGCTATTACTTCAATGGCAGGAGGCAAACCCTTTTTCCTACGTACACTATATACCTACACATTATAAAATCTAGCAGGTACTTAGTATGCTAAGAAATGTCAATTTCATATGTAGTTATAATTTTTATTCGTTTTATAGTGTTGTTTACCTACAATAAGTACTTAAATCACAAAGATTTTTAATATAAGTAGTCCCAAAAGTTATTTTTCGAGTGGGATTTGAACTCACGCACGACCTTCCCGTATCCTCGAATTAAGGGGCTGACAACTATCAAACAACTTCTCGCTCGCACGTTTCGACATGTTGAAAGATATAAAATAACTAAACTCATTTTCGAAAAATCGCATGCAACCATTTTGTGTGCAATCACATTGCACACAGTTTAGTAAAAATTTCATTTTGATCAATACATGTTTTCCTACTCAAAAATTTGCTTTACTAGTTTTCGACCATAAGCAAACTTTTAAGTAGGAAAACGTGTATCGATTTAAATGTTTTTTTTACTAAACTGTGTGCAATGTGATTGCACACAAAATAGTTGATTGCGATTTTTCGAAAATGAGCTTAGTGATTTTAATATCTTTCAATATGTCGAAACGTGCGAGCGAGAGTCACATTAGCTCTTGTCTTCGCCTTAAGGGGAAGGTCGTTCAAATAACTTTTGGGACTATTAAAAATCTTCATATGTCTTCTAGTTGTCTGAAATAAAATGTACCTATGTTCGCCCGCAGCTTCGCTCGCTATAGATTGCTAACAATATAATATTTAGGTACCTAGGTATTATTTAAGGCTTGCTATCTTATTATGTTCTCAATCATCCAAACATATCGTAACTTTTGCATTTATGAAATAATAGGAAGTAGGATATGATACTTATCGAACAAACCCAAATTTCAAGTACCTATAGCTATAGATGAGGTTAGAACTATGCTGTGCCTGTATGAAATTTTACCAATAAAAGCCGAAATGATCAAGATTCGGCTGTTCGGCCTGTCTAAGTACCTATTACCTTCCTACATAACTGAAAACAATTTATATATGCGTCTGTACAGCGCCACAGCTCCAGCTGATTGAAACATAACTAGTCGCGTGCAGCGGCGTTTGCTTATGTGCGGGGAGAAAGTGCGCGAGGTGGTGGCCTAAGCCGAAGCCCGCAGCGGCACTCGGTGGACACCGCGCGGCCGCGGCCGACACTCGGCCCGCGTTTCATGGGCGCCCGTTTGCGAAATTATGCCATTGGAACGCTCGCGAGTCGCGACTGATCCGCCAGTGATCGCGGAGATGCCGCGCTAATAAATAGTGGTGCGCACCAGTAATACCTAAACGCCCGCAACACGGATCCCCACGATGTGCCAATGGAGAATTGTGACTATAGTTACCGTGGTCTTAGCTATCAGAACTGATGCCAGGGATTGGGCATCGCCTGACGGAGCAACCCTCTTTAACCATGTAAGTTATTTTTGAACTTACGTAAGGAAACACTGTACCTACACATCAGCAACAGTTTCAGTTAGTATACCTACCTACCCTCGTCCGTGCAAAGAAGCAGTGCAATGACTCAAGTCACATGCGCACTTTTACTTTCGTTTTCATTTTATGCAGATCTTGATTACCTGCTCGTATTCCTATTGCTATGTATTATGTAGGTATTGTTTATGCATGGCATATCAATGTATAAACAATTAGACAATTACCTACTTAAATAGTCTTATTGTTTATAGTATTTGTAATTTAATTACTTAATTGATTATAATTTATACTACAATTTCGTGACTGAAGTCGCATGGCAGCGGGAAGCTATCTTACTTCGTAGCAAAACACACAAAATGCAGTTTATGTAGTTCGCAAAATTCAGTCTAGCTCTTCCGTAGCAAAAGCTACGAGCGTCCGCCCCGTAGCAGTCTGTGGTCGCGTAGTGCAGTGCAGCAAACACTTGCCAAAGCATTTTTGCAGTATTATTATATAATTCTGAGAAAATAAATGAGTTATTATTAATTCAAAAACTAGATGTAGCTACATAACTAACCTATATCCAGGTAATAGGTACATAAGCCGCCTAGCGGTTGATTGTTGTGCCGTCCCAGGATTATGTTTAAACTTAATTTTAAATTAAGATCTGTATACAATAAATATGTTTGAATTAAATAATAAATCGTTTTATGCGTCGGAGTTTTTTTTATTAACTCCCAGATATACACAGATCAAAAATTATGTAATTATAACAAAACTACTTCCTCATGGCAACAAACTTCTAGATATCTTCGGAAATAGTAAACCTAGTACCTACCTACATACTCGTAAAACTAAAATTTTGTAATAAGAAAAAGTGATTTAAGTTTTCCACTATGTAGATAGGTACCTACCTTTTGTACCTAATGTTAATATGGCCTTTTTTACGTTTTTTTTGCATATTTTGAGCACAGACAGGGTCAATTTCATGCATCTTGCTTAGCGAATAAAGTTTCATTAGAATCCGTTCTCAGATTATTATTAAGTACCTATAGATATTTAGGTATTTTACAAATATAGGTATTTTGTTTTTGTAGGTATTTTAGTAACGAGTACCTACTTTGAACAGAAGCCTAGCTTCTGAATGCATCTCTCTCAAGCTCAAATCATGGGTTGTCTCCACTTAGCCGATTTACTTTCAGCTTTGATAAACGAGCTCGGATACGAGGGCAGAGCAACAATTACTTTCCTACCGTGAAAGCAGCCTGTAATCATACTTTGGAAAGTCTTGACCTTACGTTACGAATTAAAAGATCGCTTCGGAGTAAACGTTTTTAAATTACCTAGGTTTCCGCTCTTGTTAGCTACTCTTGTGCTTTTAGGGGTTCCATACCTTAAAGAATAAACGGAACCTTGATCTTACGATCGGAAGGAGGGGTTACTACCACTAGACCATCTCACTTTAGTTAGTAGGTACCAAACGTAGGGGGAAGTCCCCTAGTGGCGGACACCTAAGGTTTTCAGACAATAAAAAAAAAACAGCTTCGAGAAATGTGCCTACTTTATTTATACGTTAACTATGTCAATGAATTTTAAAATAATATCTAAATTAACAAAAAAGCAACCTTTGCATCAAATCAAAATCAAAAAATATTTATTTGGAACAAGAAACAGAAGTACAAGAACAGATTGAAAAACGATGAAGAACGATGCATAAACATGAAATAAAAAAATAAATAATTATAAATCAAACTTTGGTAAAAAAAATATGGTACATATCATTGAATGAAATTGGCACTTAGTACCGGACGAAATTAACAGCCCCAGGCCTCTCTCAATTTTTTTTGTATTGTTTAATAGCTAAACGTTTGACTGCCATCTCACCTGATGGAAAGTGAAGATGCAGACTAACATCATGCATATGTAAGCTTCTGAACATTCAGGGATGTCTGAACAACGTCTGGGTCAAAGCTAGTTGATGGCTTGGGACTGCTGACTGATGGTTTGCTGGTAGATCCTTGAAGAGGGTCTGTGGGTTCTTCGGAGACCAAATTGTTGGACAGTTCTGCATTGCAGGTCGTCATTGCATTCTTTGGTACCAGCTTCCTTTCTTTTTCTTCTCTTCCATTTCGATTTCTCTCCGTTTTTCTAGCATTTTAACCGCAACACAACTTGGATCTTATGTCACGCATCACATCAGTGTCTTCCCACTAAAAGCAGCAAATAACATTTACAACCGTGGGTGGCCTCGCGCGTCACAGGCACAATGCGTCACGCGTCAGAGTTTCGATATGATCCCACGTACCCCTTTTACCCATTTTTGAATCTAACGTATTGCGATTTGTCGAGATAGTATGAGTTTCCGAATCTATGTGCCGTCCGGCGTTACGGGACTTCCCCCTATTAAGTTTCTAGGCTTGTGCTCGACAAAGCTCTTTAACCGTGACTCGCGACTTTGAACTTGAGTCAGAGTCAGCACGACCTGCTGATTGCAGCCACGGCCAATTGCAAAACCTATTCATTTTATTAAGCGGGTCATGGTACCTTCTTTTAGCCTGATGTTCCTCCATTCTAGATCTTTCATATAGTTGCCTTGACATCGATGCTAGACAATAGGTATAAATAAATAAAACAATCAATGTATTCATACATTTATTTAGTTTCACAAGAAAAAAATAAGACTGCTCCCTCAGAAATGTCAAAAAAGTCTTAAGGTGAAGACTACAGCTAATGTAGGTACTTCTCGCTTGCACATTTCATTATTTTAGAAGATATAAAATCTCTAAATGAAGTTATGATAAATCTCAAACAACCAAATTTCGGAGATTAGCATTACAAAGGTTCAATAAAAAAAACATTTAGATCCAAACAAATTTTCCTACCAATAAAACTTTTATTTATTCTTTAATGCACAAAGAAGCACAGGCGAACCTCATGGTTTTTTTCAGTTAGCCTTAGTGTAGATTAATGGTTAGGTATGCTAGAAACAACTGACCACAAGGAGCAATTTGAATTAAATCAAGTTACAGCGATGGTCATTAATAATTCCAATAGTGTTTCGTATTAGCATCGAATGGCACAAAAACACGTGTGACCCTATTTCACGAAGTATCACAAGTGTCAGTGTACACAACCTTAGCATCGTACCCTCGTTTCGATTATATCATAATAGGTAAGTAGGTACCAACTTATAAAGTGTTTGTTGACTAACATGTCTTGGCGACAAACTCTGTGTTACGTGACTGTCTCTGGGGAAAGTGGAGGAGTTTGAAAATACGTCTACCCACGTATGTTACCTACCTACTACCGTTTAAAAATTAATTCTTATTTTTTTTTGGGATGATTTGGGCTCGTGGGTCTACAATCGTGCACATATCTAAAAACCTTAAGAATATTTCTTCTCCACCGAAGATCCAATACGAGTTTGAAAAGTTGCTTTAACAAGATCTGTCAAAACTGGTGTCCATTTTTGAGACCTTTTGTAAAATTTGTCGTCTTTTTCTTTTGATCTGAAATATCTAACAAAGATTCAAGGATTTTTTGAATATAGTTATAATAATAAATAATAAATATTGGTGGACTTTCCACACAGCACTATCTAGCCTCAAACTAAGCCAAAGCTTGTAATATGGGAACCAGAAAGCTGATATAATACATATATACTTTTTTTTTGTAAATACATACTTAGAATATTATATAACACCCAGACAGAGAACAAACATAAATGTTCACCACACAAATGTTTTGTTCTCGGTGGGAATCGAACCCACGGCCTCCGGCACAGAAGGCAGAGCTACTACCAACTGAGCTGTGAAGTTAAATCGACACCATATAATTTGGAATCTCGGCTAGTCAGATATTAACCTGCTCACACACATAGACCAAAACATCGATAACGTTGCTTTTATTCATACGGATTTTAGACAACAGATCTACACGCTTTCCGAGTGACGCAGTTACCTACAATTACAACGAATAAGATAAAAGATTGTGAGATAATTCAGCTGCAAGCAACACAGCTATTGTGCCTCGTTTAAAGTAGATGAGGTAAACGAGATGAGAAAGTGCAAGCGTTACTAAAATTGAAGCAAAAAAGCCGGAACATGGCGGGCGTCGGCATCGCGTCGCCGTTGTGAAAGCATTGACATTACTCGCCAATTATTATTATCTTGGTACAGTTGCGCAACCATGGCATCTCGCGAAAGTAAACTCTGTAAACAAAACTTATGCAACTGTTTCCGAATAAGAACCACCGAAACATCAGAGTATGCATGATGTAACAATAATTAGGTACCTACCTATACCTACTGAACGTAATATGTTATGGTTGTTACCTACTTCCGATTGAGGGCGTATCTACTTACATAAATTTTAGAACATGCGAATATACAGTTTACCTATAAAGTCACTATAGTAAAGTGGTTTAAGGCTGCCCACTTCCGATGTAAGAGCATGCAACAGGCGAATACCTACGCGTTTACTTAACCATGTGTTGGTATGCGTGCATGTGTGATGTAACAATACTTTACCGACGTAACATGGGTCATCACATCAGTGAGGTCTGTTGGTTACCTACTTCCGATTTTAGATGCATAACGGAGCTAATTAACCCAGAACCAAAGCTTTGGAACGGATTTACCTATCACGTAACACAATTCGTCTGAACATCATGTTTTATAGGTATAGTTTCTCTTTCTAGTGTCGTGATCATAGGTAGGGTTATCGGTGAATAGTTTACGAAAAACCTATTACCTACTTCGTTTACAATTTAGACATTCGCGCTGCCACTCGCGTGGACGGAAATGTTGCCGTCCATAGGTACGTCTGCGGCAGCGTCGCCGGCAATGTGTGTTCAGGCAACACGGGCAACGCGAGCGGCAACGCGAGTGGACATGGAAGTGGTCTGTTTAAATTCTCGCATTGCCCAAGTCCCTGCTCATGTCTCTGCACATTTCCACGGACATGAGCTGAGTGTAAACGGGGTACCTACCTATATGGTAATTTAGGCATGTGGCACCATTTTTAGGATCGGAATAAAGGCGATAGAAGCGTTAAAAATCACTGTATATTCACTGATGCTGTTGACCTTTTTTGTCAAGCCCTATGTTTCACTAGGTTCTACTAAATTTCAAACACATAGTTGAATACAGTGGCGTAGCTATCGTAGGGCCAGGTGGTGCACCAGGGCCCCGGAGCTTATGGGGCCCTCTAACCTAAACTTTGAAAAGAGAGGGTCAGCCAGCTCCCGAAGCTAGAAAACCTTGAGCATGCTCACAAAATTATTTCTCTATGCCCGATTCTTTCTCTAACTATGCACCGGAGCCCTATCTATCTAGCTACGCCACTGGTTGAATAGTGTGGATAATTTTAATCCAAATAGTTCTACTCTTAGAATAATGCAACACCTTGGAATGAACTGTTTGATTCGTTCGTAAATATATGGCTATTCACTCTACAATATAGCCAAATTGACATACAGCAGACAAATCAATTTATTTCCAAAATTATTCAGCTTTTTCGTTATATTGGAGGCGCCTTTTGCTGAATGTGGCCTGAAAACATGTAGATACTTTGGGCCACGTGAACGTCTATAATGATTTTCTTAAAGGATTTTTGGCAGCTCAGTTGGTAGTAGCTCTGCCTTCTGCGCCGAAGGCCGTGGGTTCGATCCCCACCAAGAACCAACATTTGTGTGATGAACATAGACGTTTGTTCTCTGTCTGGGTGATAAATAATATTATAAGGATGTATTTACAAAAAAAAAGTATGTTAGTAGTATATCAGCTACCTGGTTCCCATATCACAAGCTTTGGCTTAGTTTGGGGCGAGATAGTGCTGTGTGGAATGTCCAACAATATTTATTTATTATTTATTTATTTCTGATAATTCCAGGTTTCGACCGGTAACAGATCACAGCGTTTCCTGTTCGATGCGATCTTCGGACTTGAAGTGCCGCTTCTCGAGGAGCAGAGTGTGGAAGATGACGAGGAAGAGACGGTGGTTAAGAACTGTTCATGTGGTAAGTGAATGTCCTTGCAGCGGTTGTAAGTTTTGGTAGTTTATATTATATTTCCGCCTCCCTTCATTTACTAAGAAGTCAGTAAAAACCAGAAACGCACATTGGGTGACAGAACCTCTGAAATCTTTCAAATAAGTAAGAAATTACAACGAAAATCAGACACCACTGCTTGACATCATAATACGAGTGAAATTAATTCTTGTGAAGTTGACAGCCTTCACAGCTCAGTTGGTATTAGCTCTGCCTTCTGTGCCGTAGGCCGTGGGTTCGATCCCCACCGAGAACAAATATTTGTGTGCTGAACACAGATGTTTGTTCTGTCTGGGTGTTATATAATATTATAAGTATATATTTACAAAAAAAAAGTATATAAGTAGCATATCAGCTATCTGGTTCCCATATCACAAGCTTTGGCTTAGTTTGGGGCGAGATAGTGCTGTGTGGAATGTCCCCCAATATTTATTTATTTATTATTTATTTTATTTAATTGCAAATATGCTATCAATGCTCTCGATTTCGGCACAATAGCCTAATGGTGTTTCTTGGAATTCTTAGTGGATGGAGGCTGTTCACCTCCAGAATACTTTGGTTAGTTAGGTCTAGCTCTTGAAGCACATAATCATAAAATTAAAAACAAAAGTAGACTAGTGTTTTATGCACGACACATTATCCTTAGTCATGTACAGCCGGCTACACATCAGGCAGTGGGCTGATTTCGAATGAATTTTGACATTTGTCGCGTTTTTTTATACAACTAGATAATGAAACAAGCAGATGGCCCACCTGATGTTAAGTGGTAACCATCACCTATAACAAAGTATTGCCTCGTAAGTCAAGCACGATAGGAATGCGCCCTACGATGCCCTGCCCTGCGTCCATAGACTTGAGGCATACAGGCGTTAAGCCTCATGTGCCTGTAATTACACCGGCAACCACACTCTTCAAACCGAAACCCAGCAACGCTGCTTGGCGGCAGAAAAAGGCGTGGTGGTAGTACTTCCCCGGACGAGCCCTTCACAAAGAGCTCTACTACTCTCACGCGTTAACGTATCCTAGTTCAACTCAAATCAAATAGTTTAAATTCTGGACAGGGTAGTTTGATGCGTAGCCGTATGTACCTTCACTATTTACCTAGTATTTTCAGTCTGTTGATTTTTTCACGTTCACTTTCTAGAGTGTGGCAGAGCCAACCCTCTTCCTAGAAAGTTGGGTAAGTCACCGAAGCACAACCTGTTTATGTAGCGACTGTGGAGCACCCTTTGTAAATACAATTTACTACGTGCTTTTATTTGTAATATTTGTGTAAATTGTACTTAATCTATAGCGCAAAAGGAGCTTCTTACCAAATAAGCATTTATCAATCCCAATAAATTGAAATAATAATCCAGCAAATATCAAAGCACCGCATCTTGTAAAGCACATTTTCTGTAGATAGTTGCTTGACCTCTACTAAAAAATGCCATGACAATGAATGAACAAACAATGAAAAATAAAACCGGCCAAGTGCGAGTCGGACTCGCGCACGAAGGGTAGGTACTAGGTACCGTTATCTATAAAAACGACAAAATTACGTTTGTTGTATGGGAGCCCCCTTAAATATTTATTTTATTCTGTTCTTTAGTATTTGATGTTATAGTGGCAACAGAAATACATCATCTGTGAAAATTTCAACTGTCTAACTATCACGGTTCATGAGAAACAGCCTGGTGACAGACGGACAGACAGACAGACGGATGGACAGCGGAGTCTTAGTAATAGGGTCCCGTTTTACCCTTTGGGTACGCATAGATTCGGCCGATTTCGGGTCCCTAGGCAGTTGTCCAATAATGGAAAAGAGAAATTATTCTATCCATCGAGCGATGATTCAACCTCGGACAAATAGTAAACAAAAACAAAGAAAAGCGTGTGATTTCCTAGTAGCGAGATGCGGCGCCGGCGCAGGCATTGACTGCGCCGTGTGCAATGAACCGAGTGATAGTGAAAGTACGATCTTGTCTAACAGCTGCAATGTTACTCGAGCGGTGTAGGTAGGTGCGCAGCGCAATGAGGAAATATCAACGGTTTACGATTTTAACGATACTGCTATCGTTTTTGTTGAGCATCGCATCGTTTTATCGTTAATTTTATTGGATTTCTGCCTGCGGGTTTGCTAGCCTCGTACAGAATGAAAAAAAGTTTCAAACTAATTGGTCCAATCGGGTCTTTGTCAACCACTTTTAATTTCTATTTGTAAAAAGAATAGAAAAATAATATTATAAAAAATAAAACTGAAACAGCTTCACGACTTTGAGCCCCAGGCACGGTAGATAGCACCTCAGATCTATTAATGCCAAGTACTAACTCCAGATTATTTGAGGACGTCCCTTAGACGTCCTCAAATAAGGTAGTCAGAGGTACGTCCAAACATTACATTTGTCACATACCCACATTTTGCAGAAACAGGTATTGGTTATTTAAAAAAAACATACATTTTATTGGCGTTTGCTGCGTTTCGAAAGACAAACATAAAAACCTACGTGCTTCTAAAATGATGACCCAGTGTACTTCGTATTACCTATCCTCGCAGTTTTTTTTAAATGTCTCACCGTTTATACCTTCCCTGGACTACGACAAACATTTGAAAATCAAAATCAGCTAAATCGGCCCAGCCGTTCTCGAGTTTTAGCGAGACAAACGAACAGCAATAGATTTTTATTTATAAAGAGAGAGATGAGAAAAGTTACATAATATTGTTTTTGTTATGCTCGTTAATTTATTTCTGTTGCTAACTACTCTGCTGATTACTTTACTAATCGCTTTTTCTGTGATTTTATCTGCTAGCCGTAATTAGCGTAGGTACTCTTAGTGCACTTTATGTTCTTGTTGTATGTACCTACACCTATGTCCGCACATTTGTTTTTACGTAGATAACTAAACGGAAATCTAACCTGCCTGTAGCAAGTTATCTATTTTTGAACACCTGGGAAAAGTTTCTAAACCTGTAATCCAAGTCTGAGTTTGGTTTTACGTAACGTCGGGTCTTTTTTGTATGGAGATTCGATAAGCGCCTCAAGAGCGTGCTGAGAACTTACGAGTCTCCATATAAAAAAGGCCTGAAAAACTAATTAATTGATTCAGGCGTGACTTTGCGGAATTCCATTGTTAAACATAAATTTAATGAAATAAATATATAGTACTAATCCGCTAATCTAATCTGCATAATGCTTATGCAGAGTTTGCAGATGCAGTGAAGGGTGCACACTCAAGTCTACATTTGATTTACTTACATAAGATTAGATTAGCGGATTAGTACTATATATTTATTTCATTAAATTTATGTTTAGCCTGAAAAACTAAAAACAAAACGATATATTATAAGTATGCATTTACAAAAAAAACGTATTTATGTATTAGGTAGGTCCAACTTCGATAAAGAGGTCAGCCGACGAATCCAACTCGGATGGGCAGCGTTCGGGAAGTTACGCCGCATCTTCTCGTCACAGATACCGCAGAGCCTCAAGACGAAAGTCTTCAACCAGTGTGTGTTGCCAGTGATGACGTACGGAACTGAGACGTGGTCGCTTACTATTGGCCTCATCAACAAGCTCAAAGTCGCTCAACGGGCTATGGAGAGAGCTATGCTGGGAGTTTCACTACGGGATAGAATCAGAAATGAGGAAATCCGTAGGAGAACCAAAGTATCCGACATAGCTCGCAGAATCAGCAAGTTGAAGTGGCAATGGGCAGGTCATATAGCTCGAAGGACTGATAACCGTTGGGGAATAAAGGTTCTCGAATGGCGACCACGAACAGGAAAACGAAGCGTGGGACGCCCTCCTATCCTACCCGATGGACTGACGACATTGTCAGGATCGCGGGAAGTCGGTGGATGGAGAGGGCTCGGAATCGTTCTTCCTGGAAATTTATAGGGGAGGCCTATGTCCAGCAGTGGACTTCTTTAGGCTGATGATGATGATGATGTATTAGGTATATCAGCTATCTGGTTCCCATATTACAAGCTTTGGCTTAGTTTGGGGCTAGATAGCAAGGGCGGATCCAGGATTTTTTTCTGGGAGGGGTACATGGGCAAAAAAATTTACAATAACTGTCTTTTAACAATGCAACGATCAAAATTCGCAATTCCAGTCAAAAATAGACAAGAGTTTCACTCATGTTCTTTCTGTTATTTTATTCATATATTTTAACAACTCTGATAATTTGATTTTCTTCTAAGTATGTACTGTGATGGAATCTCCACAGTACACAAAAATACCGTACCCCCTAAATCCACCCTTGATATGTGCTGTGTTTAAAAAAAAACACTCAGATGGTAGCTCGTACCTTTTTTTCTGTATCGGTGGTTTTCTTGTTATTGTGTGTTGTATAAAAACTCATTTCTTAATTTATAACACCAAATAATAATATTAAAGAAATTTAATAAAGAGTATGGATATGAAACAAAGGGGAAAAAGTAGAACAAGATTGTTATTTTGTGAAAGTTTGATTGTTCTTTTAAATAATTTCAACGAAACTTTGCAGCAATTAACCTCGATAAGATTTGGGTATTCCAACCGCATTTGGATTTTCCGTTTTTAAAACAGTATGTCCAATAATTTCACAACTTTGCCGTGAAGTTGGCTAAATATTTGATTATGTGAACGTACCTACCTATACTTACATAAATGGGGACATGGTCATCCATATCTACCAACGCTTTGTTTGGAATGATTCAGATTTGCATATTTTTTTTGCACAACTGACCCTGATTCTTTTGCCAATAATAAAGATAATCCAATAATCTAATATAAGATTGTTGGTGTCAAGTCCGCATACATTTTGTAGCTTTTTTTATTTATTTATTATTATTATAACACACATTTAATTAAAACGGTTGCACACCAATTACATTAATTAAATGTCAATATAACGAACACAAGAAGGCATATAAATTTATGAAACAAATATGGAACATACAAAGTATACAATATAAATCCTATCCTACTAATATTATAAACGCGAAAGTTTGTAAGTATGGATGGATGTTTGTTACTCTTTCACGTAAATTGAATGGATTTTAATGAAACTTTACAATAATATAGCTTATACACATAGGCTTCAATTTATAAAGATATTGTGTGACTAATCCTGCGCAGACGAAGTCGCGGGCATCAGCTTGTACGGAAATAAAATGACAAAAGAATTGTGGTATTCGGTATTACATTAGGTACAGGCATAAAAAAATTAATTATCCTCTTCGTCCTTCTGTTGGACAAAAATTACCTTTACCTATCCTCAATACTTTCACTTTTCACTAATATTACTATGTATTATGTTAAAGTTAGCAAATAAGCCATTCGTCGCGTACTTCCTTGTAAAAAGAAACCCCATGGGGGAATGAACTAGCATTTTCACTCGAACAAGAAATAGGGCCTAGCACAGTTCGTTCAACCTCACTTTCGCTTCCGCAGAGTGTGGCGGTTCCAACCAGGAGAACCGCATAGTGGGCGGGATGCCAGCCGGCGTGAACCGGTACCCTTGGATGGCGCGCCTGGTGTACGACGGACAATTCCACTGCGGAGCTTCGCTGGTCACCAAGGAGTACGTGCTCACCGCTGCGCATTGCGTGAGGAAGTTAGTATTTTTTTTTAAGGATTACCTATTAATATAGCGTCCATTATCCTCACGTCTTATTACAAAAGAAATGAGAAAAATGCGTTATCAATTAAATAATTTTAGGGTACAATATATACCTATTAATATAGTGTCAATTATCCTAACGTCTAATTAACAGAAATGAGATAACGCGCAATCAGTTAAATAAACTATTAGTCCAATATTGGTCACTTCACTATTGGTTAAGCAGATATCTTCAACCGATTTCAGCTGAAATTTTGTATACACGTTTCGTTTGGATGACAATGCATTTAAGTAACAGCTTGTTTTTAAAAAAGGTTTTACTTTAATTTTTTTTAACATGAAAAGATGAATGTCATCACAAAAATAATGTAACCAGCTTTTTAAACTCTATTTAGTAAAGAATTTATATTATTATAAAATCCCAAAGTTATTATAAGAGTGAGATTTGAACCCACAACCTTCCCCTTGATACGGGCTACGCTAACGGACTCTTAACACGCTCACACAGATTTTTTGCCTGTTCTTCTAGGCTTTGGTCGCGTGGAACTGGCACCTATAGTTTCACCTAGTTTTAAGACGTTTCAAAGTGATTCTTGTGATTTTACTGAATAAATACTTTCAGACTTTGACTTCACATAAATGAAATCAATTCAGAACGCTTATTTTGTGTCAGGAAAACGTAGGCGAAGTTAGAAGAACAGTATTGGTTGTTAATACTTTCAGACTTTGACTTCACATAAATAAACCAATTCAAAACGCTTATTTTGTGTCAGGAAAACGTAGGCGAAGTACAAAGAAAAGTATTGGTTGGGAGTTAAATTCATAGGCAAACTTTAAAAAAAGATCCGTCTATATTCTGTATTCCGTGCTCGAGTTTCGAAACCTTTAAGGCGAAGACAAGAGCTAATGTGACTCTCGCTCGCACGTTTCGACATGTTGAAAGATATAAAATAACTAAACTCATTTTCGAAAAATCGCAATTAACCATCTTGTGTGCAATCACATTGCACACAGTTTAGTAAAAATTTAATTTTGATCGATACATGTTTTCCTACTCAAAAGTTTGATTTACTAGTTTTCGTACATAAGCAAACTTTTAAGTAGGAAAACTTGTATCTATCAAAATGATTTTTTTACTAAACTGTGTGCAATGTGATTACACACAAAATGGTTGATTGCGATTTTTCGAAAATGAGTTTAGTGATTTTATATCTTTCCACATGTCGAAACGTGCGAGCGAGAAGTTGTTTGATAGTTGTCAGCCCCTTAAAGTCAGATAAGCGAGACTATATAATCATAAACTATTCTTCTTTTGTAGAGTTTCGAATACAATAAAGTGTAGGAAGTAATTTGTATGGGCTAAAGGACAATATATCATTGCATTGATACATTATCTATGATGTTGTTCGTGGCAAGTTTGAAACAAGCGTAAATAGTGTAGGTAGGTAAATAATAAGTTCTGGCATTCACCTTTTAAACTAAACAAAGCTTGTCCTTTTGTACTAAGAGAACCTGATAGAATACTTTTTATGTAATAAATACATATTAAGACTATAAATAAGCAAACACAAATCCATGAGAAAGATTAACTTTCTGGTTATTATTACACCTGGGCATGAATGAATCGGAACTACCTACTTTTAGTCACGCCAAATATTATGAAACAATATTCGTTACTCACAACCAAAATCCATACATCACCGCCCTCACGAACTATTACATACAATGTTTCCACATTTATTCAATTGCTATTCAATTATTGAAAGTTTTGTCTTTTCCGGTTAGTTTTTCTTCACTGAGCATTGTGATAAAATCAAATTATTCAAACGAAATGCGGAACTTTTTACGGATTGCAGAACCAGATAAATTGAGCCAATTACCTATTACACTTTCTGAAATAGCAGACATAACAAAGTAGATGGAAATGATGTATTACTAGCATACGCCCGCGGCTTCGTTTTGTTAGTAGCCTCTAAGTAAACCCAATTCATAGACATTATATAAATATGATATTATATAAATTCAGGTCCCGAACTATATATTTTCATAACCCGTTCTTTTAAAAAAATTTATTAAATGGAGTGGCGTGTCATGTTATCGTAGAATATAACGTAGAGGGTCTACGCCGTAGCGCACGTAGCAGATTACGTTGGCCGCCAACCAATGAGATAAAAATTACTATTTCGCGAAACTTCTCGCTCAACCAAAAATACGACAAAGCTGGCAATAATTAGTGCCACATTTTGGTGAGAGACAAATTCGGGGTCTATCAATACAACACAACTAACCTATAATAGGATGGGTGGGTGCGCGGTATTCATTTACCTTATAATTTTTTTCTTTATATTCTATTATTGTTTTTTATTCGGTGTCACGAACTCATGTATCGTCTGTATTTTATTTACCATTTTTGTGTTCTGTCAATAAAAACATTTCATTTCAATATTTCATGTAAAGAAGGTTTCTTTGATGATTTGTATGAACTACGTTTTACGTAAACATTTGCAATTTCAGATTGAAGCGCTCCAAAATCCGCGTAATCCTCGGCGACCACGACCAGACCATCACTACTGAGAGCGCCGCCATCATGCGCGCCGTGACCTCTATCATCCGGCACCGAGGCTTCGACGCGGACTCCTATAACAACGACATAGCTCTGCTCAAGCTCAGGAAACCTGTCACCTATTCGAAGATCATCAAGCCTGTCTGTCTGCCACCTACCAGTAAGAATCACTAATTGATAAATAATTAAATAACCACCCTACTATTCTAAAATTAATAAATTTAGGTGGACATTCCACGTAGAACTAACTAACCCCAAACTAAGCAAATATTGTAAAATGGGAACTAGATAACTGATATAATACCTATACCTACTTATATAAGTATGTATTTTTTAAATATAACTTCACCCAGACATAAGACAAAATCGGTGGGAATCGAACCCACGGCTTACAACGCAGAAGGCAGAGGTAACTGAGCTCTGTCATCTATCCCTTTTACAACCATTTTGTCTCGAATCGTCCCTCCATCGCTTTCTTTAACTTTTTTTCTGGGTCACTTGGTTTTTGAGATACACAAATCCAAACCTAATGTTTTGATTGACTCTGACTACCACCTACTCAAAGTTTTCGTGCATTCGTCGGGTCGCATCACGAGATCTCAGTTCGGGGCGAACCACTAGTTTATTATTTCTTCTATAAATCTTTGATTATTATCATTTACACACACTGTATTATTAATTATCTAATTACTGCACTATACTTTTATTCTCCACCCATCACACACTGATAAGTGGGCATTATGCTGAGCTTAAGACCCATTTGCTGCTGTAGCATACCTCATATTTAAACATGTAGATTTTTAACATTATTGTTTTGTTTTAATCTATTTTTTTCTCTTTTGTTTTTCTATTGTTGAAAGAAAGAATGAAAAAGCGTTTATTACCTTAAACCTTAAATATTGATACAATAACAATTGATATTTATTTAAACTTAAACAATTCAGGCAAGGGGGGTATACTCAGCAAAAATGCTGACAGACGTGTTAATGTCTGTTCAGCGCTGATTTTCAGTATACCCCTAAGTATGCGCGACAGATGTACGTCGGCCGAAATGTTATGATGTATTATTATTTCTATATGTATATTTCATTAACATGTTTTGTATGTTGTGTGCTAAGTCCTACTAATATTATAAACGCGAAAGTTTGTAAGTATGGATGGATGGATCTTTGTTACTCTTTCACGTAAAAACTACTGAATACATTTTAATGAAACTTCACAATAATATAGCTTATGCATCGGAATAACACATAGGCTACAATTTATAAAGATATTGTGTGACTAATCCTGAGCAGACGAAGTCGCGGGCACCAGCTTGTAGTAAATAAATGATTGTCTATGCCTTGTCTATGTCTAATTAAAAAGTAACTGTTTCAGGCACGGATCCATCAGGCAAAGAAGGGATCGTGGTCGGCTGGGGCAGGACGTCGGAAGGTGGTCAGCTGCCCAGCATAGTGCAGGAAGTGCGAGTGCCCATACTATCCATGACGCAGTGCCGCGGTATGAAGTATAAGGCTTCGAGGATCACTAATAATATGGTGAGTACGGTACGAGTGGCTGACAGAACTATGCTAGTGTTTTTAGGTCGTCCGAATACCTCCACCTGGTCTTTACCACTATACGAGATGAAGTGCTTTTCGACGGATTACTTATCAGCAGTGTATACAAAACTAGCGGCCTGTCCCACATGGATGGACATAAATTATTTCAACATTTTAGGATAAACTTAGACCGGGGTTTTTTAAATCGGACCAGAGTTTTTGAACCTATTCGTTATATACAAAAATACAAACATACTAAAATTCAAATTTTTCCTCTTGATAATATAAGTGTAGATTACATTTTAATTTCCATTGTTCAAATCTGTTTGTGTTATAAGGCAAATACTATTTAAATTTCAAGTTATGTTTGATCATCTATTACTAGCTTTTAAGTATGATTAAATAATACAGCAGTGCCAAGTTTGAAGAGCTCCACAAGACCTTCACCAACCAATTTGCGGTGTCCTTTTGTTTGTGGCAATAAGTTGAATCTGAGGATTACCTAATCCTAATCATGAAAAATAAAATAAAAGTAATCATTATCGTCCTACCCTTACCCCACGCTAAGTGTTGTCGGCACAACAGGTTTTCTTCTTCCACTCTCCTTTATAAATCGTAATAATAAAATTAAAATGATGACCGATTTTAATAGAGCTCATTTTCTTTTTGTATTTGTTGTTTTCAGTTATGTGCGGGACGTGCGTCCACAGATTCATGCCAGGGCGACAGCGGGGGCCCGTTGCTAGTTCAGAAAGGAGACAAGTTCCAAATAGTTGGTAAGTACCTGGTCGATTTGAAGGATTATGGGCGTCAGTGCAGCTAGACGAAACTGGCTCTGTGACACTTAGTGATAGACGCAATGCTACGCTACGTAAAGTAATTTGTAGGCAGAGATAGACGATTCGTTTTCTGGCATTTTGGGAAGCGACATAGCTTTTTCATTTTATTCGTTTTTCTAGTGTTATTTTGAGTTGTGTTGTGTGATTTCGGTGGTATTTTAACCAACATTACTTGAGGTCTTAGCACAAAGTGTAAACACTTGGAATGAAAGTGTATTTATGTGATATCCTGATTTGACCGAAAATGTTTCCAATGTTTTGAAGAAAACCGCCACCATTTTCTTCTAAACAAATGACGGCCGACTTGACTATGGACTGACTTGACTAAAAAGTATTCAATACAAATCACTTGACACTGACAAGATTGTCTGTCGAATGACGGACAGGAGCCATAAATTGAGAGAAGAAGAAGACCTTGTTGAACGTGCCTTGTGACGTAATGTAATTTGTAGGCAGAGATAACCGCTCAACTACATGTAGTAGGCCATCTGCTTGCTTCAAAGTGATCGTTGTGATTGAAATGAATAAAGACCACTTTGATTTGTTTGAGACTTATTGCGTTATATTAAAAGAATATGAATTAGTCCCTAAACAACAGAATCCAGAATAACCAAACTAAATAAATAAATTAACTTATTCGTAACATCTTTAACTCTTGGGGACTGAAACATTTACATCTAATATTGAGAAATTCATTTCCAAATCAATTTGCAAATTAATACAAGTATTTACAAAATGAATATGTAACAGTTGAGCTGTGCTGAAATGTTTAGGCTTATAAAATTTTGTGATGTTCCAGGCATAGTGTCCTGGGGAGTCGGCTGTGGTCGGCCGGGATACCCGGGCGTCTACACAAGGATAACGAGGTACCTTCCCTGGCTGCGGGCGAATCTACGAGACACCTGCCTTTGCGATAACTGAGTCTTTCAGGCGGCATTGCATACACAATTATTGCCAAATATAAATACAGCGTGGATCTACATTCTACTAAACAAGAATAAACAAGAAGCGAAATAGAGGTTGGCTCAAAAGATCTCTATCAAATCCCTCCGACTGTCTCGTCCATCGCAATCACATTGCAGAGAGACTGGTGAGAAGAAAAGGGCATTTATTTAGTAAAATCATAGATCACTCTGAAACCTCTTAAGTTGCTGACAATCTGTGGACAACTTCTCATTCTTTTTTATATAATATAAAATCACAGAATTTTGATATGAAACCGCAAACAACAAATTTTTATATAATAATTTAAATAGATTAAAGAAATAGTTTGCACGTTTTTTACTTAAAAAAGTAATTTGGTAGGATGGTTCTTGTTTGAATCTAAATTATATTTGCGAACAGGTAGTTGCCTGGTGGTTGCACTATTTCTACGTGACTCGATCAGCCCTAAAATAGGCAAGCTTAAACTAAATAAAGTCTTTGTAAAACCGTGAACAGTGCAAAATATCGATGCTAGGAATAGAATCACCATTTCCCGCATTGATATTTTGAATCAGAAACGGGTTAGTACCGCCATCTTATCAGTTCAGTCAAGAGGGCGCCACCATCGAAAAGTGTAGAGCAAAAGATATCGAAAAAATACGTCATTTCGTTTAAATATTGTTAAGTATTGATAAGCTAAAAGCATTGTAGAGTGGATGGATTGTAGACTGTAGATTTTTTTATATAATTATGATAGTCAACCTTAAAAAAAAAAAAATTGTATTGTAAAAAAACAATAATTTCATTGGTTCTAAAATGAAAAAATATATTGCTCGTCCCGTTAACTAGACATCATTCTTGATAAGAAGGTTAAGACTACAAGGTGGTAAAATAAGCTAGAGAAATAGCAAACAGTGTCTAAAGAAAAGTGGAAAAAATTATGTGCCTTTGTACTTTTTTTTTATCATTTAAGTAATTTATCCTTACTTGATAGCTGGTTTTATAAAAGAAACGTAAAATTAAGTACCAATTACACAATCTCAGAAAAAACCTACCTTATGGGCTGATGCTCCATGCACCATGCTCTGTTAGATTAACAAAGGATTGAAGGGCCGTTAAATGTCAAAATATACGCGTTTGACATCTAAGGTTAGATTTAAATTAGTAACTAACAGAGCATGGTGAAATCAGCTGTAAAGCCGCTACTGAAAGTAATACTCAATTAGATATAGCAATCTACAGTACGTAGTGTAGATTATTTCTTATGTATTAGAAAAACATAAGTTTTTCAATACTTACTATTTTTATTGTAAAGGGCCGGTGGTGCAGATTACCAATAGTTATTAAGAGATCATGAGGTTCTACCGACGTGTTCATTGTTTAAATAATTTTGTTATGTTTAATAATTTTATATTGGTGTCAATTCTGTTGTTGCATTATTCATCAATCATAATAAAAAAAAAGCTAATTCAAATGTTGCCATCTCTTTCTGATAAACTGAAACAACAAGGATGGCTAATTCTCATTATAATTCATTGTGGGGGAATGAGATCTGCACTGACGTCCCGCAATGCGGAGCAGGACTTTGGGTTGGTAGTAGCTCTGCCTTCTGCGCCGTAGGCCGTGGGTTCGATCCCCACCGAGAACAAACATTTGTGTGATGAACATAGATGTTTGTTCTCTGTCTGGTGTTATATAGTATTATAAGTATGTATTTACAACAAAAAAGTATATAAGTAGTTTATCAGCTATCTGGTTCCCATATCACAAGCTTTGGCTTAGTTTGGGGCGAGATAGTGCTGTGTGGAATGTCCACCAATATTTATTTATTTATTATTCCCGTAGGCAGCCGTGACAAAGGTATGTCTGTCGCTCTCGTCTTGAGAAGATGGTAATTGAGGTCACAGTGTGATAATGATGATGACAAGGATGGCTATATTTTTAGCGCTGTCATATTCAGTTAGTTTAAGATAATGCAACCACAGGATTGGCTAATTATTGTTTGTTCTAGGTAAATGTTTATGCTCTGTTTTATAATTGTTTTTTGTTAATTATATTGCACTAATTTATTATTAACGTTTAAGAAGCTTTATTAATGTTATTAACTCTATGAAAAAAATATAAGTTATGTATGACATAGGTTGGTTAGCAATTGTCAAGCAGCGTTGCTGTGTTTCGGTTTGAAGGATGTGGTTGCCGGTAAAATTACAGGCACATGAGGCTTAACATCTGTATGCCTCAAGTTGAAGAACGCAGGGACTGTGCACCGTCAGGCGCGTACCTAATGTGTACCACTGCTTTGTTATAATAGGTTATGGTAACCACTTCACATCATGTTGGCCATCAAATTGTAGCATTAGCAAGTCATGTAAAAAAACATAAAATACGGCCCAAGCAACTATCAATTCTTGTAAAAAAAAATGTTACAGATAGGTATAGTTTTTAACTTATTTTAAGTTAGTACTTAAATCAGAAGCTCTTTAGGCTGCAGCTGTGATCCTTATCACAATAAAATTGTTATTTTATTGTAATTTACTAATTTATTTGTATTCTATTAGACGACATTACCTAACTGATTAGAGCTGATTTCACCATGCTCTAGGATTAAAGAGCCGTTAAATATGTCAAAATGTACGCGTTTGACATCTAAGGTTAGATTTAACGGCCTGTTCATCCTTGATTAGTAACTAACAGAGTATGGTGAAATCAGCTCTTAGACTTCCTCAAAGAATCTGGAGTTAGAACTTGAGATCTGAGAGGATAGGATATTTACCATGCCTGGGAATCAAAGTCGTGAAGCTATTTCAGTTTTTTTTAGACGACCTTTGTGGCGCAGTAGGCAACTAGCGTTTTTTTTGAACTGAGATAATCTTTTAGCTAGTAATTAATACATACAAGTTCTTTATTACCTACTGCAGAAATTGGTCGTTTAATATTTTAAATTATATTCTTATAAAAATGTATTGCTTGATTGCAAAGGTGCTAATATAACTCAAATTTTGATGAAAAACAGTTGTTTTTTTGGTTCGTTTCCTAAATTGAGGTTGCAGGTTTTATGATCTTGTTTGATATTTATGAGGGACAAATGCAGGGCACATCCCTCGTGTATAATGAACGATTGAGGAAAATCAAACAACTTGTTTTTAGGGTTCCGTACCCAAAGGGTAAAACGGGTTCCTATTAAGACTCCGCTGTCCGTCCGTCTGTCTGTCCGTCTGTCCGTCTGTCACCAGGCATGTATCTCATGAACCGTGATAGTTAGACAGTTGAAATTTTCACTGATGATGTATTTCTGTTGCCGCTATAACAACATTTTATAGCCGTATTTATAGATAATGGTACGGAACCCTTCGTGCGTGAGTCCGACGCGCACTTGGCTGGGTTTTTCTTATTTATACCACTTGCCGATGGAACAAGCCGATTGGGTTCTTGGAAGGTGACTAAAATTGAGACGCAAAAGCTCTTGTATTTTTGGAAAGCCTCTATCAATAAAATTTGCATTATGTATGTCGTGGACATCAACTTTTAGAGATTCTTAAAGCTAAGTGCTAGAATATTTACATATCATTTGAAAAAGATAAAGAATACATAGGCCACACGGTCACGCATCAGGCTATACACTGCTTGCTTTTGCGTCCTTGTTGTAAGCGTAATTTTTCTTTGGCTCTGTGTAGATTGATCTGTACCCGTGTGTGAGTACCGTAGCTGTTTGGCTGAGCAGCAGGCAATTTACCTAATTTACTTAATTCGACCTCACGCAGTGGCATAAGGTCGCCGTTAATACATTTTAGATGTATTATTTTATTACTAACAATAAAATATAGAAATTAGTTTGATACGTTCATTCAACCATAAAAATCTGCAACCGGAAGAAGTGCAATGCTGAACACGAGCATCCCATACAATTCTAGAAAAACGACTATCCTTCTCCATCTCCATATAGGTACCAACTTCCAGTGTCGTTTTAATATATACCTTATTTCCATAAGATAAGATAAATTTTAAAATATTATGTATACCACTCTGTCGGCTAGTGAGCTATAAGAGTAGTAGAGCTCTTTGTGAAGGGCTCGTCCGGGGAAGTACTACCACCACGCCTTTTTCCGCCGCCAAGCAGCGCTGCTGTGTTTCGGTTTGAAGAGTGTGGTTTAGACATGAGTCGGATATATCAAAACGTAACTTATATCGGATATGGGTTAGATATCATACCATATCGATATTCATATCAACATATCCGATATCATAAAAACTATTCAAAACCTCAACTATTACCTAATAAATACACGAACAAAACGAAAACTTCACAAACCAAACGATATGAAACAAACACCAATTGATATTCGCTACCTCCCTTTCTAAGAATGAATTGTTTTACTGGTAAAAAAGAGATGAAGCGAATATGACGTAACCATAGCCAAATAGTTTGCGTTTGTCGTTTCGTTGTTAGTTTGCCATAACTAAATATCATGTTAACGTTTGCAACCCATATGGCTGATATCGATATCAGAAAACCGTTTTCTATATCGATATGCAAACTGTATATCGGTTAGATAACCGTTTGCGGGAAAAAACGAAAACGCCCATGTCTAGTGTGGTTGCCGGTGTACAGGCACATGAGGGTTAACATCTGTATGCCTGAAGTTGATGGACGCAGGGCAGTGCATCGTTGGGCACGTTCCTATCGTGCGTGATTTACGCGGCAATGCTTTGTTAACACTTAACATCAGGTGGGCCATTTGCTTGGTCCATAAAAGTGGTGAGTGGCAAGTGGTATAAAAATAAAAATAAAAAGATTGTGTGCGCTTGCCTTAATTTGGTGGCATTTTACATGTAGAGCGAGGAGCGTGCAAAAAGACGAAGCATTGTTGTGACACAGATTGGAAAGTGTCACTTTCGCCACCGAACCGGTCACAGGCTTACGTTTTACAAATACGACCTTCACATCTAAGGAATAAGGTGCATTTTACGGCAGGTGCACAGCCACTTGCTAATCTCGACACCTTACGTTAGGTTAAATGATGTTGCGCTTTTAACAAAATTGACAGCTGATGCTGATTTGTGCTTCTGTCTTAAATTTAGACTTTTTAAAAGTGAAAGATGAATAGAGGGTACTTAAGCTTGTTTTTAATGTCAGGCTGAAGAACTTTCGAAAAAAAACCAACAGATAATTAACTGCAGAAAAAGAAAGTATTTGAAAGATAAGTACTTAATGTTACGTTATGCTGATAATTAATTGCAAGTAATTAGTAAACCTAAATGCTAATAATTGTTAAATAAATAATTAGTAAACCAATTTACGAGTATTGAAGAAAATTCATAGATCGATTTTTGGTGGCTCTGAATCGTTTTCACTGGAAATGTATGGGGCAGGCCTATGCCCAACAGTGCACTTCTTCAGGCTTACTTAAATAATCTCGTTTTATAAAAAGATTAAAATACAGCTTGACTATAGTTTCTTTTTGCATTACACATGGCATGAAAAATATTAACGGCCGGTTTCTGAAAGCTCGATCAAACCAAGAGAGAGAGTTTGAGAGTAGTAGAGCTCTTTGTGAAGGGCTCGTCCGGCGAAGTTCTACCACCACGCCTTTTTCTGCCGCCAAGCAGCGTTGCTGTGCTTCGGTTTGAAAAGTGTGGTTGCCGGTGTAATTACAGGCACATGAGGCTTAACATCTGTATGCCTCAAGTTGACGGACGCAGGGCAGTGCGTCGTAGGGCACGTTCCTATTGTGCGTGACTTACGAGGCAGTGCTTTGTTATAGGTGATGGTTACCACTTAACATCAGGTGGGCCATCTGCTTGTTCCATCAGCTAGTAGTTGTATTAAAAAAAAAAAAAACAGATGTCAAGTCATCTCGTTACTAGGTAGACTTCCAAAAAAAACTTACATAACCAGTCTTTTTTTTCAGATTAAGCTTTTTATCATCCTGCAGACTCAAATCTATTAAAAAAATCTAGGTAAGTACCTACCAAACATCTTTGGATGAAGGAACCGCTATTGAGATCGATGATCCGATCAGATCGATGTAAAGATAATTAAGTAATTTGTAGTCTATCCAGTAGAATTGAGATCAAGCGTTTCTGTTGAAAGCAAACCGTTAGGCTATCTGGTCCTGCTTACTCCACAAGGGGAATATTAATTGCTTTATTTGAAAGGGATTTCAAATAAAGAACATTTTTAAAACTGTATTGAGTTGCAAACATCCTAATTCGCAGAATGTTTTCCGCAGGGTTCTTGACCATGAAGGTCAAACAAAAGAGCCAACTAAATTCTTTTGTTTATACGTCACCATCATTATCTTCCAGCCCTTAGTGGCTTCTTCTTCCTATCACCCGTTTTCTTAGTAGTACTTCTATTTATTCGTCACCTGCAAGAACCTAAATGGATCCATAGGTAATACCTATGGATCCATTTAGGTTCTTGCAGGTTCTTGCAGGATTAGATTCACCAGAAATGTATCTTAGGTAATAGATACAAATATATTTATTTGTTTAAATTACAGTAGTAATAATACCGCCAGAAAAAGTCTACTAATAACCCACTTTAGGCTTTTTAGCCCTTTTCATGAAACCAGGACATTGTGTATCGTGTGTCGTGGTAGTATCGGAGGCGCGGCCTTATCAACTGACCACCACGACATTGGTTTGATTTATTATCATCGTATGGAAGCAGCCTAAAGTGCTATTCGTTTGACGTGTGTTTTGGCTAGTGGGGTAGCACATTGACGTATCGAAAACACGTCTGTTGTTCGCGCCAACACGGAACGCATCTCAGTGTGTGTCAGCGCGCGCAACCTCGACACCGGAATACGATGAGACCCGCGAATTTCTGAATACGATATTCAAATTCAGAATATTAATTTAGTTTTGTTTGTTTACTATAACCTGCTTGCCAGCATGTGGAAGTGCGTATTAATTTTGGTGACTGTGACATTGACTTTCACTTGTTCTGAGGTTAGTAGTTTTCAATCTAATTTTGAACATTAGTTTCGTTTTTGTTTTTTTTATTAACCTATACTGTCCCGCTGCTGGGCAAAGGTCTCCGGTATTTTTCTCCACTACCCTCGATCCTCAGTCAACTCTTTCCACTTGTTGTGGAAGGAGACCAGCTTCGTTTATTGTTAAAAAAAAAACTTTTGTCTATGATACAGGGTGATGGACTGCGTGATGCTCGAGGGGTGTTCACAAAGAACATCTTCGGCGGGGTGTGGGGCAACCGACCGCCTTTACTGGAAATGAACCAACCCAGGACCACATGCACATGTAGTTAGTAACTAAAAATGTAATATTTTAATCTCCCAAAACTATAAAATGTTTGTTCGTGAAGATCAGCCTCATAGATTATTTATGTTCACAGTTGTTCTTTATCACTAATTATGAATTATAAATAAATATTATTGGGACTAAATTTATCTAGTCATCTTCTTCTGTGTCACTAGTTCTTTCATTCTTTCTTTCGGTGGGAAATGATTTTAAGTGCTCGAAGAGGCTCCTTTCGAGCACTTGACACATGTTTCGAACTACTTAGTTTCTACGACATGCCGGTTTTCTCACAATGTTTTCCTTAACCGTTTAAGAGTACTGGCACTGTGCACATAAATTTTATTAAAAGAAAAACTGATTGGTTTAGCACTGGTTTTGAACCCACAACCTTAGGATCAGAAAGCGGGCCGCTACTAGACTACCAGTGCTCTCATGTTACGTCAATACACAATGCTGAATAAAAATAAAAATATCTAATTACAGAATGCGGCATAAGGAACGAAGTGTCTCGCATAGTCGGTGGTGAAGAGGCTGGTACCAATGAGTTTCCGTGGATGGCTCGCTTGTCTTACTTCAAGCGGTTCTACTGCGGAGGCATGCTGATCAACGACCGCTATGTGCTGACAGCTGCTCACTGTGTCAAAGGGTAAAAACTTCTTCTTTCTTTTCTTCGCCCCGTTTAAGGCACCTGTCCGTCATTCGACAGGCAGTCTTGCCAGTGTCAAGTGATATAGTCTAAATAGGTCTTTACATTTTAGTCAAGTCAGTCCATAGGTGACGGTTTTCTTCAAAACTTTTAAAACATTTTCGTAAACACTCATGTCTTCATCAAACTTTGACAACTCTTATATAGGTTTATTCTTGGTTTATTCCTGAAGCTCCAAAAACTAATAAATAAAATATCTTCGAAATGAGTGAAGTCATTATTGATAAATTTCATACGTCTATCTGAGATAGGTACATATTTCTAGATTAGTTTAAAATCTAAATTAGATCGAATTTTAAGTTTTTCATACTTTCAAACAAGTTGTCTATTAGTTACATGATTATGCATCTTACTTTTGCGTATAAAGTTGAATTAAAATTGGTTAACTTCGAAAACATTGAATTATATGCTTTGCGGCAACAGACGGCGACAGGCGACAGACGAAAGCCGCTTAGCATAATACGAACTTTTTGACATTAGCACTGATTGCTTATCACTATTGCATAAACTATATCACTTGCTGGTATGTACGGTTACAGTCGTAGGTTGATACATGAATGTAGCTATTCCTTGCTAAGTACGTCTGACGCCAAGCCTAAAAGTAAACAATATGTAGTACAGGTGTCCACACATCACCACCATCATTATAAGCCTGCACAAGATCAATGCTGGAAATACCTCCCACATAGATTTCAAGGATAAACGTTTTTGAGCGCTATCCATCCTTGTGGAGTTGGGCAGGTCACTTTGCCAGACGTGGTGATGGCGGGAGGAATAAAGTCTTGACCGAATGGTGGCCTAAATCGGGCCGACGAAATCTAGGCCGACCGAAAGCGCGATGGGTCGACGACATCGTAAAGGTAGCAGGCCCTAGACGAGAGACGCACAGGACAGAGGAGGCTGGCAGAAAATGAAGGAGGCCTATACCCAGCAGTAGGTGATACCGGGCTGAGATGATGATAATGATCCATCCTTGTCTGACCCCTTCCTTTGGGGGTGTTATTTCTGGATTGAATTGAGAATGAAATATTAAATTAAAACTCAGAGCAAAATGTATAAATAGAAAGTTTAAATCGCCACAGGGGCTATAGAGCAGAATTGAAAGTTCGGCTTTTGAAAGTCAGGATGGCTGAAAAGTACCTACTACCAGGTATAAAACCAAATTATGCAGAGACATAAGTAAAGCGATGCCAAGATTTTGCTGGCGAGCGAAGCGAACTTAGGCCGAAATGAAAGAGCGTGAAAGCCACCAGGATGATGTATGAACCTTGCATAACTACTGATCAAAATTAAATAATTATTCTTCTTCATAGAGTTTTTAGAGTTTCTATGATTGAGCTGTAAGCATGTTACCTACCTAGGTACTATCAAATTATAAAGTACAAGCTGGTGCCCGCGACTTCGTCTGCGCAGGATTAGTCACACAATATCTTTATAAATACTTGCCTTTGTGTTATTCCGATGTATAAGCTATATTATTGTAAAGTTTCATTAAAATCCATTCAGTAGTTTTTACATGAAAGAGTAACAAACATCCATACTTACAAACTTTCGCGTTTATAATATTAGTAGGATAGTAGGACTAGTGAGATGATGTGACGACGGAACAATTTTTTTTTATACAACTAGCTGATGGAGCAAGCTGATGGCCCACCTGATCTCAAGTGGTAACCATCACCTATTTAACTTTTTGGGCTCGTTTACCACAAATCACTTATATCTTATAGGTACTAAGTTTTCACACGCTGTATCTGTCGTAAACTGTGAAAAGATCGTGTAGATCTTTGTCTACTACAAAACATGTTTGAACAATCAGCGCAGCGTTTCAAGGCGTGAATGGCCCGAACGCTGGCAGCGTTCACAAGTATTTGCTAGCTCTTGAGAGGATGTTGATCTTAGTTCCAGTAGCCACTACATTATGTTGGCACTAAACTTAAATGCTGTCAAAGCTAATATTAAAGTTGAATGACACCTTTGTTTACTTGTCAAATATTATCGTTACCAATTGTTTTTTAGAGATCAGCGATTGATCCTTACGAATTTACCAATGGACAAATAATCCATAGAAAATATGCACCTGTTGTTTACTTATTTATTTATGATGAATGAAGAAAAAAACACATTCTGACCTCTCACAACTCACAATGAAGATTGATACATTCATTTACAAAGAAAATTAAATGTACAAAATACACATGATGCAGTTGAGCTATCTGCAGATTATTGCGAACGACCTGAAGATAGCATAACGGATCAGTGCAAATCGGAGGCTACAAGTTTGTTTTTAATTTTGCAATTCAAAATCAGCCGGCTTTTGTTTTAAATATAATCAATTGAAGTCAAACCGATTCATAAGGTTAAGGTAATTAAGGTTAATTTTAAGACTTAGAACAATAGCAATTAATTTGAAAGGCTATTGACACATTTAAATGTAGGTTAATGACGGTACATACCAAATATGTTGAAGCGACGATATAAGTTGACAAGCTTAGACTAATTTGAATTTTATGTTCGAAAAGAAATAAATGGTTACAAAAATTGTATGCTAATCTCAAGATTTACTCAAGTTATAATAAATATGACTAATACAGAATAAAATAAGCAGACGAATATAAAATTTGAGATGACATCGTAAATCTTGTGCATACGGGACCGATAACCTAAGAATTGATAAACAAGTCCAAAATAAAATCGAATTTCGAATTCGTGAATTTCAATCAGTGTCGATAAGTACGTTCACCTTCAAACCGGCCCAGGCAAGCTGCCAAGTTCATTATCCTCACATAATGACCATTTTTGGTACCATTGTGAGGAGCCTTTTTGTGGGCCTTTGAAGAATTCACATTGCATACTTTGACTAGATTTTTAACCGACTTCAAAATAGGAGGAGGTTGTCAATTCGAATGTATGTTTTTTGCATGTTTGTTACGATTACTCTGCCAATTATGGATTGATTTGGATAATTATGTAATTCTGAGTGTTTGTTCGGTAGGTCTTCCTATATAAATTGTAGGTATCGAAATTGAATCAGCGCTTTTTGAAAAAAAGGAATAAAAACAAATGACTTTTTGGTTTGTGTATAATAACAAAACTTTTGTTCCCTTCACCAAAAGTTTTGTTATGTTATTTTGTAATCATTTGAAATCGGTTGTTTTTGCAAAAAAAAATATTATTGGACTATCCGAAGATTCGTAAACGCTATGCATTCTATCATTACTTATGACTAGAGATCGGATAATCGGATGCATATTTACCTAAAGTAAATTTTTGGCTAACAAATTATGGAAGCGACTTCTTAAGATACTTTTATTAAAAATAAAATCCCGGGATTGCATAAATAATCGGATGTATACAGGGTGCCACGTTACATGTGTACTAAGCCGAAAGGGGGTAATTCTGGGCCCCGAGGGGCATATTACGTTGTAACAGGGAAATTGTCATTCGTGTCACTTAAATTTTAATTTCCTGAGATCCCGGGATTTTTAGAAAAAAGCAAAATTTTAATTTCCCGGGGTCTCGGGATATTTCGATAAAAAATGCTTTCCATAATAGCCAGCATCTCAACTTTAGGTAAATATGCATCCGAATATCCGATCTCTGCTTACGACTATGAGTTGTTTTGCATCTACGGTCACTAATTCATTTGGTAACTGCGCTGGGCGTAGCAATTCTTATTTCTGTTACGAAAGCAAGCAATGCTAGAAGATGAATTGTATGAGAATGGATTCTAATAAGGAAGGCAAACAAAAAAATAAAGGCTCACGTCCACAATTACATGGTGAAAGCGTAGATGAATGGTTCCATGCTGCCGAATCGCAGTCACTTTCGCTCAATGTCGAGGCAAACTTGACTTCAATAGCACCCATTGTCACCGTAACGAGTTACGCAACCCTGCTGTTAAATAGGCGTATCAGTTGTAGACTTCTAATTTTGTTTGATTTAAACTGTAAAAAATGATAGTTGAATGTTTTTTTTCCAGCGTGGGTTCAGACTTTTTTAAAACGTCAAAAGGTATTTATTCAATTAATTCACAAGGATCAATTTGAAATGTCTTAAAGCTAGGTGACTCTAGGTGCCAGTTCTAAAGCCTAGAAGAATAGGCAACAAACTTACGGCTTGGTTCCTACCCGAAAAAAAAAACAGCTGTTTCATACAAAAGTTCAATACCTACCAGGCTAAAATGTATGAAACAGCTGTTTTTTTTTTGCGTTCACAGTGTTGGTTCCTTAGAAAAAGTTGTTCATATTGATGGGTACTTTAGCCCCCTGAAGTTTATATACACAACTTATTGAACACCTTGTATAATACAAAATTGATGCTCCAGTGTGGTGCCAATCGAATTTAGTGAGGCGTAGGCATAACAGAAAAAGGTAAAACACTTGCAAGGACTTAATGTGATAGTGTTTTTTTAAATTACATATGCAAAAGTATCATTAGATTTAAAGAACGAAATAAAGAAGATCATTTTATTGACCAACACAGAAAAATAAAATCATAATCAAATATTCCGTAGACCATACCTATATACTTTTATCGCATTGGTAGGTGGTATAAAAAAAGACAACCTAACCATAGAATAAATAATAGTACACCAAACCCAACTGCAAATGCATCATTAGCTATATTTGTATTTTGATTGTTCTTCTTCTTTTCGTGTCAAGACACACTCAAACTTTTCTAGACCAAAATGCTGCCACCTCAATAGCCCTATCTGTTGCCTTGCTTAATTCCTCCCAAGTGCAGGTGGTCGTGCACAGCGGACAAGAAAGCAGGTGTGGCATGTCCTGTATGGGGGCTCCGCAATTGCACGATACTCTGGTTGGGTCAATGATTCCCCACTTAGCCAGGTTTTTCCTACAACGGCCGACCTGGGTACGGAGGCGATTAAGCGCTTTCCATATCGGCCATTGTAGATCGTGTCCAGGTGGTAGGTGTTCGATTGGGGGTATGAACTGGACAGGGGGAGGATGTTCATTCCTCCACAGCCGACATCTCATGTTTACAGCACTTTCTTCCGTGGAGGTGATTTTGATTGTTCAAAATCTAGATCAAGTTTTCTTTTCTATTTTCAGTTTTATGTGGTTCATGATAAAAGTCACATTTGGAGAGCACAACCGCTGCAATGCGACGGTGAGACCAGAAACGCGGTTCGTGCTTCGAGCCATCGCCAACAAGTTCACTTTGTCCAACTTTGACAACGATATTGCCCTGCTGAGACTCAATGAAAGGGTCCCTATCTCGGAAGCGATCAAGCCTATTTGTTTGCCAACACATGCAAGTAAGTTTAGTAGTACCTATATCAATAATCACAATACCGACTCAACATAGTCTTACATGATTTTAATTGGTGATTATGATCATGATGGTAACCTCCGAAATAATAACATAAAATTACATATTATTATTATAAAGAGAGCCCGTAGTGTCCCACTGCAGGGCAAAGGCCTTCCTTCTCTCCCATCTATTCTGCTTTATGCTATTGTAGACCAATACCTACCTTAAGGATTGCCTTAAGGTAGGTATTCATTTCGTCCCTCCATCTTCGCCGCGTTCTGCCGTGAGGTTGTTTTCTGTCTTTAATAATTTTTTATCTGTATAATTTATCTTACATGTTCTTTTTCTTCTTTGTGTTCAATTTCTATGTCTTTACTTGTAATAACTTCTACTGCCTATATTCTTACTTGTCTGTATGCTACTTCTGTGTGTTTGTTGTCAAATAAATTTATATTCTATTCTATTCTATTCTATTCTATTCTATTCTATTCTATTCTATTCTTTAGGCGTCCAACCTGTGGTCGCTTTAGCCCATAACGCATCCGATATATTATGGCAGACGTGGCCTGCCCAATCCCACTTCAATTTACCCGCATGCTTGCCGACATTTGCGAGTTGTGTCTTGGAGCGCAGTAAACTATTGCGCACGCGGTCTGTGAGTTTCACTCCTAGAATACTGCGCTCCATGGCTCGCTGGCAAACCCCGAGTTTCGACTTTTGATGTTCAGTCAAAGTCCAGGTCTGGGCGCCGTAGGTGAGAATGGGGAGAATACATACGTCCATGAGCTTCCATATTATTTATTACTTTATAAGTAATATGATAACATAATAGGTACACACTGATACGCACACTGCTCGTTTTTATGTCCTTGTAGTAAGATATTTTTTTCTTTGGTTTATTGTTGCTAGATCTGTATTGGTGTGTACCAATATAATTAGGTACATGTTCAGTCCATGTCCACACTCAATATACAATTTCTTAACCACAAAAGAAGCCGTTTTTTTCAGTAATCTTTACTTAAAAAAAATACTTACTTTACTTTTGATTTTAAGTTAGGTATTAAAAATGACTTGTTATCTGTTTAGTTTCCAAACCTATTCATGACTCTATTGATACATATTTTGTAATTCCAAAGAAGAAGCGTATTTAGCTCTTACCGTTATAGGGGTATTATAAAGCTTAGCTCGTATTATTTCTATGTCTTCTCCACTTTTTTAACCTGTCATGTCCCACTCTTGGGCAAAGGTCTCCCCAAAATCTTCCACCTATTCCGATCCTTGGCAATTTTCCACTAGACTATCTTAAACGTAGAGTTCTTCTCGCCAATGTTCTTTCGGTCGGGCTAGTCTACTTTATATAAATATCTCAGCTCATATATTACCTTTCTAGATGATTATTTGACTCTCTCTCACGTCAACAGATGATCTCTACGTGGGTGTAACTGCAGTGGCCTCAGGGTGGGGCACCCTCACTGAAGAAGGCAAAGTGTCATGCACTCTTCAGGAGGTAGAGGTTCCGGTCATCAGCAACCAAGAGTGCAAGAACACTAAGTACACGTCATCGATGATTACCAATAATATGCTGTGCGCGGGCTTTCCTAAGACAGGGAAAAAGGATTCTTGTCAGGTGGGGTTTCATCATTTCTTTTTTAATTTCGCTAATTCCGCTGCTGGACCATAGTATTTGCCTATATACTTATTTACAAAAAGCTCTAGACTTAGCTAAAGACTCCATCGCTTAGGTACGACTTGGTCTTCAACATTTTTAAGATATGCTGTTGTTTTTTAACACAACTGTGTAAAAAAACTGGAGTTTGTGACCCTACAAACATCTGCAAAACCAATTTTAAAAATTTTTAAAGTACATTTTTGATGAATTTCTGCTGATTTTAGACTTTTTCGCATTTGGTCTTTAGAAGTTAATTCTTCTTTCGAATCGATGATCAACAATTATTTTTCTTACAGCCACTTAGACCAATAGGTGGCCACGTCTACGGCATTGTCCGTAGAAGTTTATTATGCTTAAATGACTAACTAAAATATTAGCCAACGTAACTTGTCCAGGAAAAAACTTTCTTTATTATATTTCGAGTTTTTCATCTCGTTATAACGAACAACGTATAGACGTTCGTCCATAGAAACAGCGAGTTAACAAAATTGGAGCTTTATATAGCATAAATAATAATTATAAATTCGAAACTGTAGTGAGATTTAAACTAATTTTGTCAGTTTTTATAATATTGACATCGATATTTATCCTGATATTTAAAATTTTCTCAGACAATCTAATCAAATGAAAAAATCAATGTTATTTTAAGAATTAATATTATAAAACTTAAGAAACTCAACTTATGCGTAATATAACAAAACTTAGAGTACATCAGTCAGCTTTGCAATAGGTAGTATGCTACTATTTCATCTGACTGTAGTGTTTAATGCACAACAATAAAACTGGCATTCTCTCACGTTTCAGTTAAAATGACAATCACCTTGTAAAAAAATAACCTGCCATCAATTTTATTTCTCGTTTTCAGGGTGACAGTGGTGGTCCGCTAATAGCTGAGAGAAAGTACGACAAGCGCTACGAATTGATAGGTAATAATATTGTGGTTAATACTTTGAACTGACTACACCCTTTAGAAATCTTCAAAAAATCTTCTGTTGGTACTTCATGCATCGTACATCGTGAGGAAACCAGTTTTCTAACAATGGCGATGGGCTTGAAACCTATTATGACCAAATGAATAATATTTGGCCTTACCTCTGACTACCGCCCTTAGGGGACTACTACCATGTCTAGAGATTAAAGTCGTCATGACTTTAATCTCTATTACGTAGAACTGAAAATTTCTGATATTTATTTTTGTGTTCAAACTGTGGGACATTAATTAATTACGTTTTATTAAGAGATGATTTTGGCGATTACAGACCTTGTTAGGGTACATAATATTTCTCGAACCCCTTCTCCTCCTCTTCTAACGTAAGATCTTGTTTTTCAGAACAATAAAATGTTGTTAGAAAAGGATCAGTAAAACAACTTTTTTGGACTTTTACGAGGATTTTTAACATTAGTGAATGGCCCCTTACTGTGTGAAGAGTGGTCCATCGTAGGTATTCTACTTCATAGTTAATGGATTTATTAATAGATGTACATAATTTATCGACGCGTCTACAAAACGCTAACAATTACTCCGTGACGGTAGGACCGGTCCATCCTTTCGCAAACTTTCACTAATCTTAGCATAATGTACAAACTCATGGGTGTTCTCGCACTTGACCACATAAATTTACAAAAGGAAAGTTATGTATGGTTATTCTAGAATCTAAATAGGAATCTATTTATCTCTGTCGTGTTTTTTGGTGTGCGTGGGTTGCAAATTTTTATACCGTTCTCTCATCTTTCACAATTCCGTTTCCGAATTTAGGGATTTTCATACAAAAGACATCAACGCGCACTATGTGCTACGCGATAATTGGTTAGGTGATTACTTGTATATTTTTTTTATATTTTATATAAAATAAAATAAATAAATATTCATGGACTGTCTACACAGCACTATCTAGCCCCAAACTAAGCAAAGCTTGTAATATGGAAACCAGATAGCTGATATAATACTTAAACTTGCTTTTATATAAACTTAAATATAAAACTTACTTTTTTTGTAAATACATACTTATAATATTATATAACACCCGGACAGAGAACAAACATTTATGTTCATCACACAAATGTTTGTTCTCGGTGGGGATCGAACCCACGGCCTACGGCGCAGAAGGCAGAGCTACTACCAACTGAGCTGTGAAGGCTGTCATATACATTATTATTCTTCCCAGTCTTTTTTGAGAGAAAGAAGAGACAAAAACAATTATAAATCTAGAATAATCAATGTTAGAATCATTGATTAATATTGGGGTAAAAGTAAAATATATAATAATGCATATAAAATATTAAAAAAAATGTACAAGTAAAGTCCTAACCGATTATCGCGTAGCACATAGTGCGCGTTGATGTCTTTTGTATGAAAATCGCTAAATGTAAAAATGCAGCGTTTCAAATTATTTAATTCCCTTTATTCGCCAGCGGTTGTCAGTTCTTCTAGCTATAATGACCAAGTATTTACAAAATGCACGAAATACACATCAAAAAGTTGAGCTATCTGCAGACCGATGCGGATGATCTAGAGATAGCTCAACTGATCCAAATCAGTTCATTACAACTTCAGTCTATTATTTCTATAATTGATTCCTTTGTTTTTCAGGGGTGGTGTCTTGGGGTAATGGGTGCGCCAGGGTAGGCTACCCCGGCGTCTACACACGCGTCACAAACTATCTGGACTGGATCAAAGAGAATACGCAAGATAGCTGCTACTGCAGGGACTAGCAAATAAAAAAAAAATGCTGTCAGTAAAGTACCTTCATCATCATTATTTACTTCCACTACTGAGTTTTTTTATGACATCATCATTTTCCTGCCCCTATGTGGGGTCGGCACAACATGTTTTATTGACATTCTTTTTAATTCCTTGTCTTGATTGAGCCGTACGTTGATGGTATTTGACCAATGATAGTTGATCTGCTTTTATGTAATAGCTAGAGAGTTTAGGAAATATCTACCGAGTATTTGGGTTTTTTTAAATACCCGAATTAAAATGCACATATTGTGATACTTTATTGTAAAATGATAACAGACCACAGTACATTTTTGTGCTTAGACCAACACGGAAATATTTTTAACTAGTTGGTTGCATCGCATGATTGTATAAAATATTTTTATTTATTGCATTTAGTCTTGTGATAGGCGTCGAATATTTTCAAAAGACATTGTTTTGACTGTTACAAAAATGCATTTATCAAATAAAATAAAGTTTGTAAAATTGTAATTGCAAAATTTTTTGAGGATGGCTGGGGTTTGAACTCGTTTCACACGTTCAGCAGGACGAGTTTCGGCATAAAGTTATGTGTTCAAACCACTAGGCCAAACGGGTGATAATAACAACGGCGAGTTTATCAACCAGTTCCGTAGTGCTTTTTATTATATGCTCAAAAAATCGTTATTCTTTACTCTACTATGAGTCATACATTTATCAGTCGACCGCTACTTTTTACTTGTAAGCAATTGGGATCGCAAATTGTTTGCGATATTTTGGTTGTAATACATACGATTTTTGTAATCCAAATCGTCACTGAGTTTTCGGAACTTATAGTAGGAGATAATTAGCACTGTTTTGATAGTTCTTGTCAACTGAGTCACATAAAAAGTTGAAAATGTAGAGGTTTGCACTTTTTTCACTTTTTCACGTTTTGTTTACGTTCATTTCGTAAGATAACACTCTCACATAAACTTTATGATGCTAGTGAAATAATTGTGTTGTATTCTTTATCAATTGTTCTATTTGATTTTATATATTTTATATGATTTTATATAATTGTTCGATTTTAAACATCCATAGTAATATTCTAATATAATATTTGATAATTACATAATAGGGTCGGCACTTAATTTATTGTATTTATTTGTATGTATTTCAGAACAAATATTAGTACGATTCGAAGAAATATTATACTGATCCTAAAAAAGGTTAAACAACAACAGTGATGTCAAAAATGAGTGCCAAAAATATTAACAATATGTAACGATTTTATTTAGAATTTAAGGCACATTTACTTTGTTTGTATTCAGGAAAAAATCGAAGCCAGCAGATTAATGTTTTATTTATTTTTAAGTAGCGAATAAATCATTTTTACGATGTAGTTCAATGCCATATAGTTTTAAGATTAGTTTACGTATAGAAAGCATGTCTTCTCGGAATATACTATAATTGTAAAAAAAAATATATATTTTTTATATAAAATGCGTATTCATTTTAGTTACTTAATCCTTATAATCCTTCAGTTATCTACACTATAGGTTTCACATAATACGCCTTAGTATATACACACGGTTACAGGTCAAGCTACACAAAGCCAGAAAAAAATGAGGGTTATTACTCAGACATAAAAGCGATCAGGGTATAGCGAGCGATGCGTATATGTGTGTACTACTTGACTGAGGATAGGTTTAAGTCGTTTAATGATAGATAGAAAATTCTTTATTGCACAGAACAAAATGTATCGTACAAAGGCGAACTTAATGCTAGAGAGCATTCTCTTCCAGTTAACCTTTGTGTAGTTTTGTAAAAACCGAAAGAGTAGTGCACAAACATGGATGATAGGGAGCTATTTTCTACAAATACAGAAAAGACATATTGGATATAACAGATATTAATGATTCGATATGATTTGATAGCTAAAATTAACAAAAATATGAGTAATGATATAAGAATAATGTAGTGTAGTAATATAGTCACGGTATCTGACAGATAAAAATATTTCCAAAGATTTTTATATAGTCCTAAAAGTTATTATCCGAGTGGGATTTGAACCCAGGACCTTCCCCTTGATAAGTGAAGTAAACACTACCTAATAAAAATTAAAAATATTTTCGTCTTTTATTGACAAGTTTAAAGTAAAAAATATTAATTACTTCCATAACGAAGTCCTAAACATCGTGCAACAATTGTCGATTTCCAAATTAAAAATAATAATGAATAGCAAACTTTATACAAAAGCTTAAAATATTTGAATTTTAAGATGACAAAACTGTCTGGGTATAGTGTAGGTACCTAGTGCCGGTTCTCCACCTCCTCCTCGCGTTGTACTCCTCACTGCTGAGGGTCGTGACCCCCTCCATGGATCATTCTATCTTTAACAAATCTTCACCATCTGGACCTGTGGCTGGCAACATGGATAGAGATAGCAAGTGACTCGACATCTGATTACGTTTGATCGAGCTTTCAGAAACCGGCCGTAAGAATGGGTCTGTACTCTGTACCTCAAAATAGAGACTAAGTAGCGCCGCAAAGAAACTACATTTTTTAGCTAATTAACAGAAAAAAAACACATTTAGATATTTTTTTGATTACTTACTTAGATGTGTTTTTTATTTATTAATACAACCTGTACCCCAAGTATGAGTTGTGTTTACCATATTTGGTTTTTCGTTTTTAGTTTTTGTTCCGTGTTCATTGCGGGTTTTGTATGAAGACGCGATACCTTAGATACCGATACGGAACTTTATGTTCTACTACTAATTTTCATCATACTTGCAACATAAAGTTCCGTCTCTCTATCGCGTCTTCATACATAACCCGCAATGAACACGAAACAAGAACGAAAAACGAAAAACCAAATATAGTAAACACAACTCATACTTGGGGTACTGGTTTAACAACCGACATTTTTTATTAATAATTTATAAAATTTGTAAACGTTCTAATTTCATACTTAAAAATTAATTAGCGTTTATAGAGGTCCAACCGTAATCTCAAACTTCGTTAAGTTGGCGGACTTACGTATACCATATAGCACCAATAAGAATGCATCCCAAATTGATTGGCCCCCAAAAGATATAACCTTACTTCATGAGCATCTTAGCTTTTATTCCTTCTTACATACGATCTATTATGATCGCTAAGAAGCAGAAGCTTTAAGACGAGGTGAATGATCTGCGGGGGTCATTGCCAAATACAAATTCTCTCGTAACGCCTTCGCGGGCCACTAAAGTGTCGCTTCCGTTTATAATCAAATAAAAAAAACTCACTCGAATCATCGATTGCTTATGCAGAAGGCTCTTTTACCTCTGTCGCTTATACCTCGTGTTTTTGTGACCGGAGGCAAAATATGTAAAGGCGAATCAACAATATTTTCGGGAGTCAAAGCAACATTTTAGAGTTTCTAAACCCATAAAGTGCGTTGAGATTGAAGGCATGAGTTAGTGTATTAAAAAGTTGAACCACAAACGCATGAAATTGCTTCGTTCGGTGTCATTTTGGACTAGACATCCAATTACTGTAGCTATAGTACAATACTTCTTATTGTAATAAGTGAAAATGTGGTGGTATGTGTTGTATTGTTTTCTATGCGTGACGACCGCCGGTTACGCACCACACTTGAATAAGGTAAGCAACTGTTTGTATGAATAATTTATAGCCAAACCACGTCCCTGACCAGCACTAAAATGTGTTACGTAGTTTTAGAGCTTATTAATAGAGTAGTGTAGCTGATTTAGTATGCGACGCGCGTAAATTTATAATGGATTTTTTTATATGATTTATGGCGATAAGTTTTCACGCCCAATATATCGAAAATAGAAAATAAACGGTAGTAAGTAAAAGGCAAAATATAATTTTATCTATTTGGTAAGTAGGTTAGTTTATTAGGTTATTTAATCTATTTTTCATTATTTATAATCTTGATAACATATAAGTAATGTAGGTACTCGTATGTTTGTTTTGGGTTCTTCTTCTCTCCATTTATGGCTCCTGTCTGTCATTCGACAGACAATCTTGCCAGTGTCAAGTGATTTGTATTGAATGAATACTTTTTAGTCAAGTCAGTCCATAGTCAAGTCGGCCGTCACTTGTTTTGAAGAAAATGGTGGCGGTTTTCTTCAAAACATTCGAAACATTTTCAGTCAAATCAGGATATCACATATTACACTTTCATTCCAAATGCTTACACTTTGTGCTAAGACCTCAAGTAATGTTGGTTAAAATACCACCGAAATTACACAACACAACTCAAAATAACACAAGAAAAACAATTAAAATAAAAAAGCTATGTTACTTCCCTTAATGTCAGAAAACGAATCTTTGTTTTGGGTTAAATAATTATACATTTTCGAGAACTTTACACACACGTCAAAGTCATGACATACCTAGTCATGTCAAATTTCTATGAAATAATAATAAATATAAATATAGCAATCAAAAAGTAAATTTTATAATTAAATGAAATAATATAACATGAACTTTTAATAATATAACTGTTGGGTGAACATTGTCAAACTCTAACAAAACAATGGCCCCATCGCGAATTGAACCTGCACCTTGCGTCTCAGTGTTAGCCAGCCACTGAGTTGCAGAGGTCATTAATAGCCACAGTACACACAGCCTTCAAAGCTCAGTTGGTAGTGGCACCTTTTGCGTCGTAGGCCGTGGGTTCGATCCCCACCGAGAACAAACATTTGTGTGATGAACATAGATGTTTGTTCTCTGTCTGGGTGTTATTATATATTATAAGTATGTAAGTATGTATTTACAAAAAAAAAGTATTATACGTATTATATCAGCTATCTGGTTCCCATATTACAAGCTTAGTTTGGGGCTAGATAGTGCTGTGTGGTTAGTCCAAAAAATATTTTTATTTATTTATTATGTAGTATTCATAGAATTCGTTTGTGAATGGAACTTTTGAGCCTGTAAACTCTTTTGGTCGTGTTTTATCTCGGTTTCGTCATCAGCAATAGCTTTTTGCCGTTTGCAACGGTATCTCGACCAAATAGCACTCTGTAACTCATACCATTGTATTGTTTTTTTAAGGACGGGATTTTGGAGGATCCGCTACTACGTTTTGGGAAATATAATGAGGAATTGCTGGCTTGTGAAGACTGCTGTAAGTTTGCTGCTCGAAGTTTTATCAACTTTTATTTCTAGATATTCAAAATAATGAAAGCCTTATTTTAAAAATATTGTAAAACAAGCTGGTGCCCGCGACTTCGTCTGCGCAGGATTAGTTACACAATATCTTTATAAATTGTAGCCTATGTGTTACTCTGATGTATAAGCTATATTATTGTAAAGTTTCATTAAAATACATTCAGTAGTTTTTAGACAAGTGTTTTAAGAACTTAATTATATATCAGTTTTACAATATTTTTTATACAATGACTTCGACAACGGTGTCTGTTTTACCATGGGCTTCTGCCAACAAGTTCCACCCTTCTCCAACTTACGATGAAAATATTATTATGTAAAAGCGTAACAACAGAAGCTTTGGTACGATATACACTGGCATATAGTCTGGTGACCTAAAAGACGTGACTTGTGTCAAATTTTTCGCAAGTAGGTACAAGCACCATGTTTCCAGCAACTATAATATTTCTATTTCTATTTCATTGTCTTTCCGTAGCTTGTGGAGAACGTAACGAGGCACCTCGGGTGGTCGGAGGCTTGGGGTCAGACGTGAACGCCTTCCCCTGGCTTGGCCGGCTCATCTATCAGAAATCTTTCGGATGTGGAGCATCGCTTATCAACGACAGATATGTTGTGTCTGCTGCGCACTGTGTTAAAAAGTATGTGAAAATAAGTCCAGTACTCTCAAATGATAGCCTTCACAGCTTAGTGGTAGTAGTACTGCTTTCTACGCCTTAGACCGTGGGTTGATCCCCGCCGAGAACAAACACTTGTGTGATGAACATAGATAGATGTTTGTTCTCTGTCTGGGTGTTTTTATGAGTATGTATTTACAAAAAAAAAAGTTATATATTAGGGTATCTGGTTCCCATATTACAAGCTTTGGCTTAGTTTGGGGCTAGATAGTGCTGTGTGGAATGTCCACCAATATTTATTTTATTTATTATTTAATGGTTAAGGAAAATGGTGAGAAATAATCGTTCTAAACCTAAAACATTTGTCAAGTGCTCGTAAGAAGCTTCTTTGAGGCGCACTTAAAATCATTTCAGCACACTGTTTCGAAAGAACTAGTTCTTTCAAAACAGTGTGAACATGATAACAAGAAGAAGAAGACTGAAATAAGGAGATTTGCTTAAGTTGCTTGTTTCATCAGTGTAGTATAACAAAACACAAGAGTTGTAGACCTCTTTGTGAAGGGCTCGTCCGGGAAGTACTGCCACCACGCCCTTTTCTGCCGCCAAACAGCAACGCTGTGTTTCGGTTTGAAGAGTGTGGTCGCCGGTGTAATTACATGCACTTGAGGCTTAACATCTGTATGCCTCAAGGTGATGGACGCAGGGCAGTGCATCGTAGGGCACGTTCCAATCGTGCGTGACTTAAGAGGGAATGCTTTGTTATAGGTGATGGTTACCACTTAACAGCAGGTGGGCCATCAGCTTGTTCTATCAGCTAGTCATATAAAAATAAACACAACTAAGGTTGCAAGCCCATTGCCGATGCTGAAACACTTTAATGAATGTTTTCCTTCTGTGTTTGAAAGTAAGCATTGTGTACAAATTTACACAAAAACACATACCACTTATGATAAATGTTCTATCGTAATTTGAAGGAATATTTTATTCATAAGTCACTCGATTGCAGCAACACTCAAATATTAGTTTTTTACCAAAAAAGAGAGGACAGATCGTGGTTTGGATGAAATATCAAATGGCGGTCGCTGTATTATTTTTATGCCTTGTAGGCGTTTGGGGCAAGTTAGAGCCGATTTAAAATGTAAATGGTTTTTAGCATAATTTTTTTGTAATATCAGAATAAAAAAGAAATGAGATTTTGTATTTTGTATTCTCAATAATTAAACTATTTGTTTTATACTACTAGCTGATGGAACAAGCTACCTGATATTAAGTGGTAACCATCACCTATAACAAAGCATTGCCTAGCAAGACACGCACAGTATGAACGTGCTATGTCCTGCGTTCATCAACTTGAGGCTTACAGGTTTCAAGCCTTCTTCAGGCCACACTCTTCCAATCATAAGCTGATTTTCAGTTTCCATATCCTTTACAGTTTCATGTGGTTCATGTTTCGCGTTACATTCGGCGAGCACGACCGTTGCGACAAAAGCACGCCGGCCGTCACGAGATACGTGGTCAAGATCATAGCGCATAACTTCAACCTGACCGTGCTAAGTAACGACATAGCTCTGCTGCAGCTCAGCGAGCCTTTGGCTTTTACGCATGCGATTAGTCCCGTCTGTCTGCCAAAGCTGGATAGTAAGTTTTTTCTGTATTTGTAGAAAATCCCTCTCAGAAAGCTCCCTATCATCCATGTTTGTGCACTTCCCTTTCGGTTTTTTCAAAACTACACAAAGGTTAACTGGAAGAGAATGCTCTCTAGCATTAGATTCGCCTATGTACGATACATTTTGTTCTGTGGAATAAAGAATTTTCTATCTATCTAAGTTTTTTTGTATATTCAAAAGATTTGGTATCGTTTAACGAGGCTACCGCTTGGTACGGCGATGCATACGTGTGCGATGATTTTACACGAACATCGCACACGTAGCACTGCTGAAAGCGCAGTGGGAACCGCTCTAAGATGGCGCAGCTTAGCTCTAAAAAGCTGCCTAAGCGCGAAATCAAAATGATAATGGGAATCAAAACTTTGATGATATCTTTTTACAGTTTTAGCTAGGCAGCTCTATCGGGAAATCAAGTACCTACAAACGGAAAAGGGTTTGGGATTTTGAGAATTGAACTCTAAAAGATGTATTTTTTATTTTTGTTTATTTACCTGAATCGTAACATGAAGGTTTGATATAGTGAATCATCCAAAAAGAGCAGCCGTTTTCGCTCAGCCCGTTCCATAAATCGCCTCACAGCAGGGCAAGGCTGCTGGCTAATTTATTTTACGAAGATGGTTTTATTCGAAGTTAATTTTGGGATTTAAAAACCCTTTAAACTTTTACTGCTCCATATAACCAGAGCTCCAAATAATTTAGTTTTTGGGTCTTTAATAGCTTTATTTTGGTCCGATCATCTCCATACCTTTTCGTTATTTAAAACGATACTGTAAAGGAAGTTGGTGGGTTGAGAGAGCTCGAAATTACTATTTTTTGGAGGAAACATATCCAGCGCTAGATTTCTTCAGGCATATAATGAAAATGAAATGAATAAATATAATGAAAATGAAATGTCTTACTTATCATTCTGTACATTTTTGATAAAAGTTTTTAATTAATTTCAGATAATCTGTACACTGGCAACATGGCAACTGTAGCAGGCTGGGGGGCGACAGGGGAATCTGAGAAATGGTCCTGTACTCTCCTAGAGGCAGAGCTGCCGGTACTCAGCAATGAGGAGTGCAGGAATACTAATTACAACTCATCCAAGATCAAAGACGTCATGATGTGCGCCGGATACCCAGCTACTGCTCACAAGGATGCCTGCACGGTATGCCTAATATAATAAGTACCTAATCGAAATTTTCTACTCCATTTTAAGTTAGTATGTCCAAGTCGACCTGGTGTTTCAGACAGTAAAACATTTGTCTAAAATAAAGGCGAGTAAAGGCCTTTTCATTTCAGTATATACAGTTTTGTAGGGATGGATTCAGGGATTGTTTTATATGTAGGTACTATGAACCCGTACTAGTGGTAGTGAGTAGTGGTCCACTAACGAGAAATTTGCTAACATCTATATTTGAGGCGCTTTCTTTGCAGCCAAGTTAACAACCAAATATTCGCAATCGGCCAGTAGGATAATGGTTGTAAGGATTTGGAGAATATCTCTGCTGCTGTGGAGTGAAAGGAAGATTGACAAAACGTATTTTATTTTTACAGGGTGATAGCGGCGGCCCGTTGGTAATGGAGAACGAAGAGAAAGCTTATGATTTGATAGGTAAACTAAACTTCATTATAACTTAGCTACCTACCTCATATTTTTAACAATCGGTATGGCGCCTTTGTGCCATTGATTTGTACCATTGATGGTACAAGTGACACAACTTTGTATCCTTAGCAGGTACCAATTAAATAAAAATGAGGATATTCCCCCGTATTGTTAACCGATACCTATGGAACTAGTGATACAACTTTGTAACTACTAAAGACCATTAAAGAAAAGTAAAGATATTCCCCCGCGGTTACGTTTGCACCATTGATATCTCCACACATTCTTATTATTGTTTGTTTAGCATTTGCAGTGTTGCCCGCAATTTCGTTAATATCACGTTTTATGTTAGACCTTGGTACGAAAGGGAATGACCGGTGGAGGGAGGTAATGCTCTTTGGACAATTTAGTTTATTTTACTATTGATGATTCCAAGCAATCTCCGCACATATTGTTACCTCATGATCGATACGTCTAGGCAGCGGATCGTCCAATAATGACGTCGAACGAGCAATATAGCAATGTGTCCTTTGAGCAGGACTAGAAGTGAAGTTTAATGAGAGTTCAAAAAAGTTCAAGTGCGAGTCGGACACGCGTACGAAGTTTCCGTAACATTATCTATAAAAACAGCAAAAAAATCACGTTTGTTGTATGGGAGCCCCCTTAAATATTTATTTTATTTTGTTTTATAGTTTGTTGTTATAGCGGCAACAGAAATACATCATCTGTGAAAATTTCAACTGTCTAACTATCACGGTTCATGTGATACAGCCTGGTGACAGAGGAACAGACAGACAGACAGACAGAAGGACGAACAGCGGAGTCTTAGTAATCAGAGATGTATAAGATAACCTATACAAAGTATCTGAAATACTAGATGCAAGATACTTTGAAAAAAACAAGCATTTCAGATACCAGATACAAATAATTTTCTATCTATTTAGTATTTCAGATACTTTTATTGATCGAGTGAGCGAAGCGAACGAAGATCTTTGTTTCAACTTGGGCGATTTGGCATTTTATGTATGTATGTATGTATGTATGTATGTATGTTTGTCTGGCCATAACTTTCGAACCGTTGATGCAATCTGCATGAAATTTGATATGTCGATAGCTTGTACTTGAGAAATTTACTGGTAAGTATATGAGTAAAATCGGATGAAGGGTTTTTGAGATATGGGGTTTTTTAAGGGGGCAAAAATAAAAAAAGTTACATAAAAAAATCAAGTTACATGTCATATGAAAGGGCTTTGTTTGGACATTCCAAAACAATTTTTTACTTTTTTTCTGGGACGCTCGGTTTTTGAGATACAATAAAAAAGTTAAATTAAGATAACCAGAGATCCAAGAGCTCCCATCTCTAAGAGTTTCGTTGGCATCAAGGTTTTTCTACTGGTCGGCCAGTTACTTTGCTTTTTCTTATTTTTTTTTCTTGAAATAAATTAAGGAGGTACTCAGTTCTCATAAAATGGTGACAACGACCAGGTCTGATGATGGAGCCAAGGTCTGTTCAACGGAACTCTTCAATAAATAGGCCAATAGAGTCGAAACTTGTTTACCGTACCAAGTTAATAGGCGGTAGTCAGAAAAAAGTCCAAACATAATGTTTGGACTTGCCTTTGACTACCACCTGCTCAAAGTTTTGGTGCGTTCGTCGGGTCGCATCACGAGATCTCAGTTCGGGGCGAACTACTAGTCTAAGATAAGTCACATCACTGTTAGTAATAGGGTCCTGTTTTACCCTTTGAGTACGGAACCCTAAAAAAGTTCAATGAGGGTATAGGCTGACTCTCAAAATGTTTACACACCAACGAATCGTTCATTTGTTTCTGTTTCAGGCATTGTGTCTTGGGGATACGGATGCGCCAGAAAAGGCTACCCTGGAGTCTACACCAGGGTCACGAAATATTTGGACTGGATACGAGACAATACTCCAGACGCCTGTTACTGCAAAAACTAGTTTCCTTCTTAATAAATTGCTTATAAACCCTATATTTTTTGGATATTTATAACACGACTTGTGTTATCTACGTACTTTTTAACTTAAATTATTTCGACGATTCACTATGGTTTCGTTGATTGTTTTAGGTCAGTTTAAAAGTAGTAGAGCTCTTTGTGAAGGCCTCGTCCGAGGAAGAACTACCACCATGCCTTTTTCTGCTGCCAAGCATCGTTCCCGCGGTTGCGTTTGCACCATTGATCTGCCCCATTAATGGTACAGCCGTAACTGATTAGTTATGTTTGCACCATTGATTGATAGGGAAAAGAAAATACAGACAAACAAACCTTATAAAAAAAATTGAAGTGTGTATCTGTTGTTGTGATTCAGTTTCAAGAGTGTGTTTGGCCTGTCTGTATTCCTCAAGTTGATGGAGGTAGGGCAGTGCATCATTGGCACGTTCCTATCGTGCGTGACTTACGAGGCAATGTTTTTTTAAAGGTGATGGTTACCACTTAACATCAGGGGGGCCATCTGCTTGTTCCATCAGCACGTGGTATAAAAAAACGATCATAGTTTTACTAATAAGTATTTCCGCTGCTCTTCCTATTTACTATACCTTTTGCCTGTATAACAGTTATTAGCTACCTTCATTTGCATAGGGAGTTATAGGACCGGCTCTGTATACCCACATTATATAGGGTCAAGCTTAGGTATAGGAGTTGCACAGCTCGAAGGAGCAATGTCCCCAGTCCTGTTTGCTCCTTTCCATAACGGGAGGTGGCCGTCTCTTAAACCTTTACAAATAGTTAAATAGAGCTAAATGGTGGTGTAAAATGAGGAAGTTATTGATTTTGGGCGCTTTGATTGGGGTTTGTGGAGCGTTGACGGTAAGTTGATTTTGATTATTTGTTTATATTGTCTACCAAGACAAGATTCATATAAATAGTTCAGTTTATGAGCAAGTAGTCTATGTACCGAGCTACCTCAATAACTTTGGTTTGAGTCTATTTTAAGCCTTAAAAACGGATAGCAAAATAACAAAAAAATCAAAATCAAAACGGTTTTTATTCAGTACAATCACAAGGATCTCTTTGAAACGTCTTATTGATGAGCGAAGCGAACGAAGATCTTACAATCAACTTGGGCGATTTGGCATTTTATGTATGTATGTGTATGTTTGTCACGCCATTACTTTCGAACCGTTGATCCGATCTGCATGAAATTTGATAAGTCTTGTCTTGTACTTAAGAAATTTACTGGTAAGTATATGAGTAAAATCGGACGAAGGGTTATTAAGATATGGGGTTTTTTAAGGGGGCAAAAATAAAAGAAGTTCCCATTGGTGAAGGAAAACATCGTGAGGAAACCGGCATACCGCAGAACCTAAAAAGTTCTAAAACATTTGTGAAGTGCTTGAAAGGAGTCTCTTAGGTGCACTTAAAATCCTTTCACCACGCATTTTTGAAAGAAATGACATGAAAAGAAGAAGATTATATTATTTTAGGTGAACAATGATAAAGATGAGGATCCTGCTATGCAAGATAATATACGTGATCAGTATGGAGCAAAGTGCAACTGCCGTGAGTTTTACTTGTTTTTTAGCTTTTATTTTACCATCAAAATTATAAAGTAAACAGGTTTCCAGTTCCACTTTGGATAAAGCAATTTAGATTTAGATTTAGATATGTTTATCACTTTGGATGAGCATTCGTTGCTATACCATTTCAATTTTATCAGTAACACCATGCCCAAATTTTTACAAGTCAACCGAAGATTTTTGGCAGATATTATTTTTTTGCAAACTTGATTTTGCTTTTTATGTTGATTTTCTGTGGTAAAAATCCAAAATTGGCTGGATAGATTTGTGGGGGATATCTAACGTTAAAATTACTTTTAGGTGTATTTGTTATTGAGATCCGTACGTAATTGATCACTACCTATTTGACAGCCTTCATAGCTCAGTTGGTAGTAGCTCTGCCTTCTGCGCCGTAGGCCGTGGGTTCGATCCCCACCGAGAACAAACATTTGTGTGATGGACATTGATGTTTGTTCTCTGTCTGGGTGTTATATAATATTATAATTAAATATATATGTATTATATCAGCTATCTGGTTCCCATATTACAAGCTTTGGCTTAGTTTGGGGCTAGATAGTGAGGAGGGATAGTGCTGTGTGGCAAGTCCACCAATACTTATTTTATTTATTACTGAGTACACACTACCAGTTTTACTATTATTCACATCATCAATATCGAAAAGAAATACAAAAATGTCGAATGGCGTTCACTAACTAGAAGACGAGGCGTGGGAAGCCCTCCTACACAATTATTGACCTTTGGGTAGAAAATTCTTTAAATCGAAACTACGGATTAAATCGTCAAAGAAAAATAAAAAAACGACGTTATGTTTTGTTAAACAGGGTGCGGTGAAAGAAATGAGGCATCTCGAATCATCGGTGGAGTAGAGACGGCGGTGAACGAGTTTCCTTGGGTGGGTCGACTGTCGATGTTCAACAAGTTCTACTGCGGAGCCACGCTCATCAACGACCGATATGTACTGACCGCTGCTCATTGTACTAAGGGGTAGGTTAATGTATTTTTTTTTAATTTGCTTTAATTTATTGGACTCACGACCAACACCGCAAATAAATACATAGTGAAAGGATTTCTCCATGACTGAGCAATTGAAATGCATTGGGAAGATGCCAGTTAGATCACAAATGCATGAGATTTTTACCCATATCAGACTGATGTGAACAGTCCAATACCATGCAGTGCATGCTCTAAGTGCAAGTGATTTTTGAGGTAGTGTCATTGCAGCCTCTGCATATTGAGGTAGCCTATGCCTATAGAGGCAGAGGTTCCACATCAGCTTGGTCCATCACAAAACACATAAAAAACAATATTGCATTTTTTTATTCTGAAATATAAATCTTATTTCAGATTCATGTGGTTTATGATAAAAATAACATTGGGTGAGCATGACCGCTGCAACCAAACGCAGCCTCCGATGACGCGGTACGTCGTGCAGCTGCTCGCCCACGACTTTACGTTCACCACGTTCAGGGATGACATCGCTGTGCTGAAGATGAACGACAGGGTGCCGATATCAGACACTGTGAAGCCAGTCTGCCTGCCTCATAGTGACGGTAAACCTTTGATTGAGCGCAGGTAGTGTGCCTGCGGTCTACCACTACTTAGTGTTAGGTAATTCCGTCTCAACTTCAGACATTTTAGACCAAAAGTACAAGATATTTATAATATGTATTAGTGGTGGTGGGCATACAAAGCGGTACTTTTGTCTTCAAGTAATAATTTCGTGGTCATGACGAGAGCTGGTTGTAGTAGAGCTCTTTATGAAAGAGTTTTTATTTATTTATTCTTTACAAGCTGCAACTTCGTCTGCGCAGGATTAGTCACACAATATCTTTATAAATTGTAGCCTATGTGCTATTCTGATGTATAAGCTATATTATTGTAAAGTTTTATTAAAATCCATTCTGTAGTTTTTACGTGAAAGAATAACAAACATCCATCCATCCATCCATGCATACTTATAAACTTTCGCGTTTATAATATTAGCCAACCTGTATATAAAAAGATTGACGTTACGAAATACCATTATAACTATTTCGGCCGCAGTGCAAATACAGACCTTTACGTCACACACCTAAGGACATACATTTTTTTAATATATTTTTTTATATTATAGAAGTCTCTGCCAACTGAGCTATGAAACTAGTCATTACATTCCTAAATAATATTCTAGCTACATCGTCTTTCCAGATAACACATACGAAGGTGTCAAAGCTATCGCAGCCGGTTGGGGTTCAATTTCCGAGCAGAAGAACCACTCCTGTAAGCTGCTGGAGGTGGAACTGCCAGTGCTTAGCCAACAACAGTGCCAAGACTCCAAGTACGAGCCATCTATGATAGGCGACGGTATGCTCTGTGCTGGCTATCCTGAGAAGGGCCAAAAGGATACTTGTCAGGTAAAAAAGTATAATTCATTTGCCTTTTATATTTTATTTCTTAGTTTTTATCTACTTTGGGTTAAAGATAAGATAAAGATAAAGATAATTTATTTGCATAAACATGAGTTAAACTTAGATGGTAACAAATGACAGGTATGTGTACAACATGTTTTACCGATGTCGGTGTGCAAAAAAACAGTAACGGAGATGGCATGAAATGTCAATGGTAAACTAATTAAAAACTTATTACAAACATTACAATTACTGACATTAAATTAAAATAATAGGATGTCAATAAAAATGAAGCTAGAATCAATTATAATTTGTCGTTTAGGAACTCGTCAATACTATAATAACATTTTTCTATTAATAATCTTTTAAATTTAATTTTAAATGAATTTGAATTAAGGTCCTTAAAACACCTAGGAATGTTAGCACCCAAAGTTTGGGTGGTCTAGTGGCAAATACTTTGATCGTAAGGTTTGAATCCGACTAAAGGATTTGTCTTTTAGAAATATGTATGTGTGCAATGCCAGTGCTCTCGATCGGCGAAGGTCTGGGAAACATTTTTGGGAAATGTAGTTTTCGGACATACCTTTTGACAACCCACCTTATACTATACTTGAATAATATTGAGTACTTCGGTTTAAAGATCTTTATTATTAAATAACTCATAGAAGGACTTTACAGTCCACTTATAATGAGTCTTAATACAATTTCTAGTAGGTAGTTAAAAGATAAGGTTGGTAGTCAGCTAGTAGGTAGGTGCTTAATGCTAGATACATTTTCTAAGTGTTGTAGGTAGACAATTATTACAGGTTATGTAAGTTTACATGGGTACCAGTTTGTAACTTTTTGAGTAAGAGTAAACAAAAAATCCTCATGTAGGCAAACACTATAAAACGCATTCAAAACAAACCAAGTCTACATTATAGTTACATAAATAATTAGACAGAAAAACCTATTATTATTAAAATAAAAAAAAAACTACTTGGTACTAAGAGATCTGTCTAGGGATTAAATTCGTGCAGCTGTTTCTGTTGTCTTGTGAAACAGAAAAAAACAATAAGTTCCAAAATAAACTCGCACGCCAAATAGTGGTTTTTTTAATACAATAATCATGTGACTGTCTAGTTTGGCGGTGGTAGGTCAATATATTATTAATTTATGTAAATGGCACAGAAATAGACTACCTAGTGCTTTTCGATAATGGTCACAATATGGTTATATATTTAAGTTATTATTTTAATATGGCATTTATTTATTAGGCAACGCCAACAGCACACCACAAAGTTTTTTTTACAACTTATGGGTAAAATTTTGATCGCAACCTCAACTGATGTTATGTATGATGCGGTTTAGAGTGTGTCATGCTTACCTAGGCGATACCTTAAGAGTTGTAGAGCTCTTTGTTAAGAGCTCGTCCAGGGAAGTACTATCACCACGCCTTTTTCTTTGTTATAGGTAATGGTTGCCACTTCATCAGATGGGCCATTTGCTTGTTCCATCAGCGAGTTGTATAAAAAAAAACCTAAATAGCATTCATAAAAGTTGTTACAAATGAAATCTATAAAATGTATAACTGTGTTATGTATGTGTGGTAAATTACTAAAAGAATATTTTCAGGGAGACAGCGGTGGTCCATTGTCTGCGGAAAGAGGAGACAAGCGCTACGAACTTTTAGGTAAGCTACATGCTTTTTAAAATAAATATTTAAATATTGGTAGACATTCCACACAGCACTATCTAGCCCCAAACGAAGCCAAAGCTGTACTATGGGAATCGGATAGCTGATAGATACTTATATGCTTAGATTTAATATAGCCCCGTATCAAGGGGAAGCTCGTGGGTTCAAATCCCACTCGGATAATAACTTTTGGGACTATATTAAATTTTTGTGATTTTCCTTAAGTGTAGGTACGAATAAAAATTACTTATATACTTGTTATAGTTGTTGAATAGTGTTGCTGTGTTAGTGCTCTTAATCAGTGAAGAAAAACATCGAGAGGAGATCCGATGGTATTCTAACAGTGACAATCGGCTTGCAACCTGTCACGTATGGAATAACAACTACATACTACTAATGTGTGGATTTGGTGCCAAATTTACCTCTGACTACCCTATGATTTGACTTTTAATATAATTATCAGTTTTTTTTGGTTTTAAACATATCGAAAAAATATATATGTTTGGGACTATTTAAAAACAATAACCTAGGAATTTACTTTATGCTGAGTGGTTGTCTTTTTTGTCATCAAACGAATTGTAAAAGCTCTTTTGTAAATTTTGATATTTAAGAAACAATAAAGTTTTCTCTATTCTATTTAATAAAGTAATACATTTTTGCCTGTTTTGAGAGTTTATTAACGATTAATACTAAAAATGTGATCTTTTTTCAGGTGTGGTGTCTTGGGGCATTGGCTGCGGCCGTCCGGGATACCCAGGAGTCTACACCAGGATCTCCAAATACCTTTACTGGATCCGTCACAACACTAGACCGGGATGCTTTTGCATGGATTAGTTTGTCAGAGTTTGTCAGATAATGGTCACTAGGTAGTATTAGAGAGTGGGATACTTGAATCCAGTTTGAGTAGAAAAAATATTTATTTCCATGAAAATGTAACAGTTCTAGTAAAATTAAATAAACTTATCACTAATTATTTCTAAGATTATTATAAACACTATACATCACTACATAGTATAAAACAACGTCGTCTTCTCTGTCCCTATATCTCTATGTATGCTTAAATCTTTAAAACTACACAACGAATTTTGATGCGGTTTTTTTTATAGAAAGAGTGATTCAAGAGGTTTATATGCATAATACAAGCATAATCTCTTAGGGATAACCCACAATAACCGTGCGAAGCCGGGGCGGGTCGCTAGTAAATGAATAAAATGAACATTTACAGTTGCAATTGTTGATAAATGGATAAAGTTACACGAGTCTGTAGATAAACGGTCAAAACTACCGTAATATGAAAATTTTAAGCTCCCTTTGTATTCAAAAATACAATTACTAAATGTACCTGTCAGACTCGTGATTTAACCCGTTTGAGTAGCTCTCTTCATATTATCGTAATTCAATATATCTTTTTCGTGGTACAGCGGCAGACCCTCTGGTTTCAGGGTAGCGTCGGGCGCTTTGAACTTAGTGGTGTATGAGGGGTTCAGCGGATGGAGGGGGCCGATGGCCGTCACTGCTGACCTGAGCTCGTCGTTGCCGTGGGTGCTGTGCGTGCCATCTCCTGTCCTGATTATTCTTTTCTCCACCTGCATCAAATTATCCAGTAATAAATAAATAAATATTGGTGGACTTTCCTCCTAGGACTATCTAGCCCCAAACTAAGCCAAAGCTTAGACGATTTGACAGCCTTCACAGCTCAGTTGGTAGTAGATCTGCCTTCTGCGCCGTAGGCCGTGGGTTCGATCCCCACCCCATTTGTGTGATGAACATAGATGTTTGTTCTCTGTCTGGGTGTTATATCATATTATAAGTATGTATTTACAAAAAACTTAGCTTTACTTAACTTAACTTTATTTTTTAGCTTTGGCTTAGTTTCTACCCAGATTCTGCAGTGCGTCGGGCATGTTTGCTGATGCGCATGTCAATGACTTTCACGCCATGATGCGTAACAAAATAGCATCCATCAAGCACAGAATGTTGGCTAGCCCCAACAAGATACTCAGGATATTGGCTGGCAGATGGGACAGTCCATTGCAGTTTCACTGGGTGTCTGCACTTATTAACCCGAATGCCAGTCAAGTTTATTACATTAACTAAACAGTGTTCCTACCTACTTCATGTTAGTTTTAAATTGTTTGATTATTATGTGTTATTTTTAAGTTTGTATGGATCTATGACATCTGAAATAAATAAATTTTAATTTAATTTAGTTTTGGTCTAGAAAGTGCTGTGTGGAAAGTCCACCAAAAAAAAAGCTTGTTATATACTCACTAGCTTGTTATACATTAATATACTTTTTTTTGTAAATACATACTAATAATAAGACCCAGACAGAGAACAAACATCTATGTTCATCACACAAATGTTTGTTCTCGGTGGAGATCGAACCCACGACCTAAGGCGCAGAAGGCAGAGCTACTACCAACTGAGCTAACAGATAAAACTATTTGAGGGGGTGGAAACCACAAATCTAAATTAATAAATTGTATGTCAAACAAAGCGTAGCGTAGACGTAGTGAGATTTTAATTTCACATGAGCTCGATCGCATTGGATGGTATCACAATCAGTTAGTAAAAAATCATTGACAAACCATATCAGAATCCACAGATTTCAAGTCATAAGCCAGGCCTATCTCCTTTAGGAACCGGATCAACGTAGCAGAGAAGTTAAACCGCATGCCCTCTTCAGCTGCTTTGTAGTCCCACGGGAACGTGTGGTGGTAGTTATGCCAGCCCTCGCCAGAGCTGATGAACGATACGAACCAGGACTCTACTGGCTGCAAATTTCTGTAATTTCAGGCAAATTAACTCAAAAATCAAAAAAGGGTAACGGTGCGACGTTTCATAGCAAAGTTTAGTGATTATTCGTCAGAAATCGAAATAAAGTTATGTGAAGACGATCAAAAAAAAATATACTTACTTATCATATGGCCTAGTTCCGTAGATATGAGCCGCGCTGTTGACAAGCCAGGTGCCATTGAGTGTGAGTATGTAACGAGCAAAATAGCTCGCTAAAGCTGAATTTATCCACGTCTCTCCAAAGAAATATACAGGCACAGCCACGGGAATGTAGATTGCAAAAAAGAGATATAGTGGGATATAGTATCTGCAAATAAATGATATAGTAAATGAACACATGCTTCCATTACTTTAAACAAAGTTTTTATGGCGTCAGGCGTCTAGGCGGTTTCTCGACAATGTATGTAGAGTTCAACCAAAATGAAATACCGTCGTCAAAGAATTTAGCTGCGTTTTATATTAATAGTAGATTCTATTAATTTTTGGGACAAAATTCAGCTAAGCGTAAACTGCGATAGGTAAACCATGGTAAATAAATAAAAAACTCACTTCTTTTGAAACATGACCATCGGATTTGCCAGCAAATCGCTCATATCAATCTTTCTTCCCAGTTTTATGACGTAAGGATTCTTCTTAGCCATGAGCCAGCCCATGTGGCTGAAGAAGAAGCCTCGTTTGGAGTTGTGCGGGTCGCCATCCGTGTCGGAGAAGCGGTGGTGGAGGCGGTGGTCGCGGGCCCAGGTGAATATAGCATTCTAAACAAAAACATTATTAATAACTAGCTGCTATTCCTGCTCGCCTATTAGTATTGCTGATATGAATACTTAAGGCGTTTTAAAATAATAGAATAAATCTTGTTGCGATTGATTTCTCTGAATTGTTAAAACAATAGAAAAATGGACAGTATCTCGACGGAATCAGAGTAGTATCTGTGAAATAAATGACAGCAATAAGACTTCATGGCAATGCCCCTGTATTAATGACCTAATCAGCTGAGTCACTCACCTGTCCAGCAATAGTTTGGCCGATAATGAAAATAAACTGAAGCAGTGGCTTAGCTTTGAAAGTTTTATGAGTAAAGTACCGGTGGGCCCCCACGGTAACACTCAAGCTTGACACATAGCCGATGGCCACACCTGAAATGAAAAATACAATGGTGTATAACAATAGTGTTCTACAATTATTTGTTGATCATCGTTTCGAAAAATCGAAAAATAAAGATCGAATAATATCAGCTATCTGGTTCCCACAGTACAGCTTAGTTTGATTAGTGCTGTTATTAAAGTCAAACGCATATATATAGAGTGCGTGTAGCCTGATGTGTCACCGACGGTACTTACTCCATAAAATGGTGCTGATGCTGTAAGTCCCCATAAATACCAAAACGATTCCATAAGCAGCCAGAATGTGCATTATCAAAAATACAATTGCGTTTATCCACACTATTTCGTGAGTGTACGTGAGATCTGTTCCAATGCTTTCCTTATTTATAAACATTTCGTTTATTTTTGTTTTGCTCTCCATATCCTTTGGAATCTCTTCTGGAGCCTCATTTAAATGCAAGTTTGGTTCAGTCATCTTGCTGCTTCACTCAAAAACTAGATACTGATGATTTTGAGAGAATCTTTACTATTTAAAAGGTTTAAGTTTTAAGTATTGATCAATTTTACGCATTGTGTTCTGATTATTGGTAAACGAAAACTTGAACTCCGGGCTTCTTTGTGTGTTAATTTTTTAGTTCATTAGAATTCCACAAATCTAAACTAAGGACGTTTATATTGTGATTAAAACTGTAGGTATTCAAATACCAGTGCTCTTGAATGATGAAGAAAAAAAGCTTCTTATCTTAAATTCGAAAAATCGAATACGGAATTTTATAATCCCGAAAACATTGGTCATATGTTTGTTTGAAATAGTTGGGAAAATATATGTACCTAAATGGGAGTCAATGTGACTGCAGGTCCCAAAAACCTGTGTTCTGTGATTTAAACAATGTCAAAACTTGGCTGTCATATACACCCAAACTTCTGCACAAGGCCACGGACGATTGTACCTTTGACGTGCAAGAAGAAGAAGCACAATAGAGACATTTTTTTTTTGCCTTCGATGAGGATTAAACCCGCAATCTACTAAAAGGCTAACAAACTAAGTTGTGAGTGTTGAAGTGCAGCATTTTGGATTAGGTATGCGAGTGACAATGTAATGTAGCACGTAATTGTGTACGCAAATGTACAGTTGGAAGTCTAAGGAAGATTGAAAAGAGTTCAGATTAGCATTAATGAGAATATAATAAAATAATGGTGACGGTTTGGTTAGTTTAGGTGTTATTTATTGTGGGGTGCTAGGTCGGGTAACCTCCTCGTGGTGCACCCTGGTAACACCATGAAACACGCCCGCAGAGTACTGCGGACGTGTTTCATGGTGGCTAATAACCCGACACGGTGGGCCTCTCCGCGTGTCCCTCTGACTAGCAGAGGGCACAGCGTGATGGGGCAGGGTAGACCTACGGGTCTGCCCAGGCGGTAGAGCGCGCGCGAGAGACGCGGAACTTCTCGCGCCGCTCATGGTGGTGAATAGCGGGAGAAGACCTGGAGGGGCCTTCTCCCGCATTGCACTTATTCACCACCCCGTCAGGCGGGAACGGCCGGGCACTCACGACGTTGCGGGGGCCCCGCTGTCATGGCGGGCCAATCGCCGGCGGGGGACTGGATGAAAAGGCTCTGCCAGTTTCCCAGTTCCCCTCCATATAGGCGACGCAGGAGTGTCGCTGGGTTGTTTAGTGGGTATACCGGGAGCGGAAAACCGGGGAGTCCCACATATCCCCTCCATCCTCCAATGGGGGGGAATGCGTAATGCATTTTTCCCAGCGTAAAAAAAAAAAAAAAAGGTGTTATTTATTGTAAAAGCCTAAGAGCTGATTTCACCATGCTCTGTTAGATTAACAAAAGATTAAAGGGCCGTTAAATATGTAAAAATGTACGCGTTTGATTTTTAGGGTTAGATTTAACGGCCTGTTAATCCTTGATTAGTAACTAACAGAGCATGGTGAAATCAGCTCTAAGGATTACAGCCTGTTTAATTTTAATAAATGTTAGTAGAATTTATTACTTTTGCTTGAAGAATTCCACTGCAGGGTTTGGGCCACGCCTATTAATTTCCAGGAAGAACGATATTGAGCCTTAGTCATCCACCAACTTTCCTAATACCTACAGTGTATCTATCTGCTTAATATATTTTAGTTCAAGGACACAATTTCATACCTACCCTAGCTCATTAGTTATTTTAATAATTATCTAAGCAAAAATGGTGTTCTAAAAAGAGAATTGAAAAGCACACGACTCGCCAGAAACTGTAAACTTCTCTTCAGATCTCTAGACGTCTTACGAAGATGTCTAAAAAGATTGAACAAATATATGAAGACGTCAAACTGCGTCAAACAAAGTCAATAAGCAAATTGCCGCTGCTAAAATACTAACTGGTTACTTCATCATTTTAGTATAAGACAAAATATGACTTAGTATAGTTCCACTACCATACAAAAAGTACAGAAAAACAGGACTGGAACTCTTTGAATCACGACTTTGATCCCCTCAGATCTCTTAGTACAGAGTACCAACTCAATTTTTTTTGAGGATTTCCAAGGTAGTCAGAGTTACGTCCGAATATGACATTTGGTACATACGCGTATAAATAAAGTATCTACATCAGCCCTGAAAAAGGCTATTGGTCATTTATAATTTATTTTTGCCCGAAGAAAATCCGATCTGCTTAACGAAGTACAGCCTGTACTTCGTTAAGCAGATGGGATTTTCTTCCTAAATATTGAGAAGAAAAACAATAAAAAATCAATTTATTTTATCGTTAATGTAATTAAAATCGAGAAACAATACGCTTGGCTTGATATCGATAGTATACGAAAGTTTAATTAAATCCAACGCAGTTTGTTTCTGTCGAATAAGCGACATGCAGGTCACGCGACGAGTTTTTTTGTACACATGATTTAAGGACATCACGTGGTTCTGCCAATCTGCCAATGAAATGCTACAGATATGGCTCGTTATTTGTTTGACCGTCAATTTGGTAAGCATTTCTCGACAATGAGCACCAGTGAGCAATACCGTAGTCCTTTTTTTTTATACAACTAGCTGATGGAACAATCAGATGGCCCACCTGATGTTAAGTGGTAACCATCTCCTATAACAAAGCATTGCCTCGTAAGTAACGCACGATAGGAACGTGCCCTACGATGCACTGCCCTGCGTCCATCAACTTGAGGCATACAGATGTTTAACCTCAAGTGCCTGTAATTATACCGGCAACCACACTCTTCAAACCGAAACACAGCGTTGCTGCTTGGCGGCAGAAAAAGGTGTGGTGGTAGTTCTTCCCCGGATGAGCCCTCCACAAAGAGCTCTACTACTCTTAAACCTTCTGTGCAGTCAGGGTAAATAAAAGCTTGTAAGAAAGAAGATTGATATGTAATTCATCATTGAATTCTAATGGATATTTACTGCCTCTTCAACAGGTTTTTGGGCAAAAATATGATAAATCTTGTGGTAAGTACAATCTTTATTTGCAGTCTATTCGAAGCAGCAATCACATAGCAGAAGATAACTGATTGTAACGTAAAAAAAATATTGTAAGTCAGCTGTAAAAAATAATATTACGATATTATGTAATGTAGCAGATGGCATCAGTCATATACTTTGATTACCTTAAACATCTTCATGACATTCTACAGCTACGGTTAATACACTCTGGTTTCTTAGTTCCAATTCCATTATTTGAGGGTGTAAGGGGGTAGTTCGAGAAATAGAATTATATTAAGATACTACTAGTTAAAATTATTTCAGAATGTGGGATCGAAGGGCAGAACAGGCGGATCGTGGGAGGTACCACAGTCCAGCCTCACCAGTATCCTTGGATGGTGTCTCTGATGCTGGGTCCTAAGCTGCATTGTGGAGGAGCCATCATCACGGACTTGCATGTGCTTACAGCTGGTCATTGTATCACTTTCGGGTCAGTGATTAACATAACATCAAAACTTATTCAGTTGAAGAAACGGGTGTCTTCACAGTTTAACTATTCTACAATTCGTGAACTTTGCACCACAATCTCGTTTACCAAACTAAACAGCATTAGCGTGAACATTATTACCATTGTCTTGTCTGGCACTGGCAGTTCGCTAATTAGCGTCTTATTCTTTTTTGTGCAAGATGATAATCGTGATTAGCTTCATAAATGCTGTTAGTGGTTCGCTAAATAGGAATAGTGGTCGTTCTGCAAGCGGCCACCTTCTATCATAGAATTTAAGTTTATGGCATTGATGACGTCACCAGTTTTCGTCAAGGAATCAGTGCTATTACGTCTACCTGTACGTAGCTTTTAATTATAGAACACTCAGTTGGTACCTTTTATACTTTTACGTTATCGTCTTACCTTTCTCTGTACCCCTTACTAATTGAATTTTGGGAATTCGGTTCCCAAGGGAAGCTTACCTATCATCCATGCTTCTGGAACACATGGTTTAGTTGGCATCCCCATCATCACGCGTCCAATCAGATAGCGATTATATTATAAGAGTACTAGAGATCTTTGTGAAGGGCTCGTCCGGGGAAGTTCTACCACCACGCCTTTTTCTGCCGACAAGCAGCGTTGCTGTGTTTCGGTTTGAAGAGTGTGGTTGCCGGTGTAATTACAGGCACATGAGGCATAACATCTGTATGCCTCAAGTTGATGGACACAGGGCAGTGCATCGTAGGGCACGTTCCTATCGTGCGTGACTTACGAGGTGATGGTTACCACTTAACATCAGATGGGCCATCTGCTTGTTCCATCAGCGAGTAGTATAAAAAAAAGGTGCTGTAAAATGTTGATTGCAGGGTCAATTACAAGGACATCACAGTATACGTAGGCATGCACGACCGGCTCGGCAACTCCTACACGACTCTGCGCGTCGCAAACGGCATCAAACATCCTCACTTCACTTCGAACGCTGTGCGAGACATCAACGATATAGCTGTGCTGACGCTGGATAGGAGACTCAAGTTTTCTGATACAGTTCGAACTATTTGCTTGCCAGAATCCGGTAATTACAAGCAGAGGCGTAGTTAGGTAACCCATGACCCTGGTGCAAAACTGGGGCGGCCCTAACTGATTAACTGTTTAGGGTTTTATCAAATCAAAAGTTATAATTATTGTCCCCGCAAGTGTCGAACAGAAATCGAAACTTGGGTATTTACCTGTATTCTTTCAATGAGTTGCCATGAGTCGTGTTGCAACCTATTTTATTTACATTCCGAAGATGAGAAACATTTTAGCTAGTTCAATACGAGGTTTTGCTGGTGAGGGTCCGAGGGCCCTCTGAGCTCGTGGGCCCTGGTGCACGGCACTGTCAAGCCCCTCGGTAGCTATGCCACTAATACAAGCTTTTATTTAACTTGCAATGCATGTATGTAAATATGTTTCTTCGGGTGGAATCTCAATTTTGAAGCAGATACCTTCAACCGATTGAATTGAAATTTTGTATACACGTTTAGTTTGGATGACAATACATTTAAGATAAGCTTGTTTTTAAAAAAGGTTTTACTTTTAATTTATTTTTAACATCAAAAGATGAATCATCACAAAAATAATATAACCAGCTTTATAAACTCTATTTAGTAAAGATTTATTATAATATCCCAAAGTTATTATCAGAGTGGAATTTGAATCCACGAATCCTCTTGATACGGGGATGCGCTAACCACCTGCGCCATCGGACTCTAATCACACCCAAACAGATTTTTGCCTGTTCTTCTAGGCTTTGGTCGCGTGGAACTGGAACCTAATTTTAAGACGTTTCGAAGTGATCCTTATGATTTTACTGAATAAATACATTTTGACTTTGACTTTGTCTCTGACCGGCGAATAACTAATTGGGATATGGTAGTACGGTACTTATGCGACCGTGGCTCTATTTTAGTTCTAGCGTTTCGCTATCTTAACCCTAGTTAGTCTGTTCTAGCTCTAGATCAAGCCTTTGCAAACGATTCTCTATTGTTTCTCTACAGATATGGATTTTCGTAAAACTCCTCTCACTGTCGCCGGTTGGGGTAAGACACGACAAGGAGCTCTGACGTCATCTAGATACCTACTGGAAACAAAGGTTCAGATTGTGGACAGCAATGTCTGTCAGAAATCATCAATCTATAGGGATAACCTGGTGATGGACACTATGATGTGCGCCTATAGTCTGGGAAAAGATGCGTGCCAGGTAAATATGTGATGTCTATCTGTTTCTATTTTTTATGAGACTAATAAATTTTTGTAAAACATGTCAGGATGATTGTTGGTTTTAAAATTAAGGGTAAGCAATACGGTTGTTGAATAGCAATTGGTAAAATTAGTTGAGGTCTTAGCACAAAGTGTAAACTTTTGCAATGAAAGTGTATTAAGTGATATCGAGATTAGAACGAAAATGTTTCGTAAGTTTTGAAGGAAACCGCCACCATTTTCTTCAAAACAAATGGCGGTCGAATTGACTATGGACTGACTTAACTGTAAAGTATTTAATCTATATCACTTGACACTGGAAAAATATTTTTCATCCAAGGGAATAATTGTCTGTCGAATAACGGACAGGTGCCTTAAAGGAAGAGAAGAAGAAGATGAATCTCACCAACTCCATGGTATTTTTAATTTAATTTTCATGTCCTACAGGGCGACAGCGGTGGCCCCTTATTTTCAACGCATGCAAAAAGTCATAACAAGAAGTGGTATCAAGTTGGTACGTTTACTTTTAATTACCTACCTAATTAAAATTTAAGATCTTTTTGAATGTCTGTGTAAGTTATTTTTCTTCTCCAAGGTATCGTGTCTTGGGGTATTGACTGTGCCATGCCGGATTATCCAGGTACATAAAATAACTACATATCATTTTATACAGTGTATACACTATATAGTACACTACAGTGTATCATCATCATTATCAGACTCAAGAATTCCACTGGCCTGATAACGGCATCTCCCAGGCCTGAACCTAACCTTTTGAAAGGGAATGTTCACTTAAATTCTTATTAAACTTTTCACCAGCCGTAAGTTACTATGTCCTCTTTGAATTATACTCCATCTTCGATGTCTTGACTCTAAATTTTAATACCTATATCTGCAATACTATTATGAGTCAGAAAGCATCATGAGGCATAAGAGCTGTGGTTTCGGCTGTTTCAATAGCAATAGGAATGACACAGAGGTCTTTACTCAGAACTGGGTGCCAGGCTGATTAGATAGACTACGATATCGCAATGCTTGCTAAGACGTTTTGAAATCCACAGGTGTTTACACGGTAGTATCCAAATACTCATCATGGATACGGCAGCAAACTACAGATGGCACGTATTGTGTGTGAACTGAAGATTTGTATTTAGGTATATTATGATATAAATAAAATTATGCTGAAAAGTTCATTTTTGTGTGTTTGGCGTGCTCCATTTCTAACATGTTTTCGTGGAGGAAACTTACGATTAGTGCATTGTACTGTGCTCTTTAAAACAAGTGGCTCTTGGAAATGTGCGTGTCTAATTTGTAAAGGCAGACGAAAATGTTAAAACGATTAATTTTAATTTTTATTGAATGTTTAATTTTACGACTTTTCAATCGAGCGTAATGAATTTAAAGGAAATAATTTTCTTTCCGCGCTCCATTGAAAAGTCATAAAACTTTCAATAAAAATTAAAATAATTTCGTTTAATTTTTTGGTCTGCCTCGTTTTAGTTTAAAAATTGTACCTAGAGTTTTGGTTGGTAAATATTTTCTTACACGAATAAAATTATTGTAGTTTTAGATTTAGGTATAAAACGTTATCGATGCAGATATTAATAACGAATAAATCATGTTTCTAATACTCATAAATAATGTGTGACGTGCAGGTAGAATTTGCAAGGGATTTATCGCGTGGATAATTATAATTCCTCGTCTGAACTACTGAGTACTGAGGTGTGTAGGCAAACTGCGCTGGAGAGAGTAGTGCACTGGCAGCTATGCCTACACGAGGCGAATAAAATAAATATAGTTACTCTTTGAAAATGCTATCCGCATCGCGAGTTATTTTCATCTGCCTGGGTGTTGGTCAGGTAAGTTCGTTAATGAGATTTCACGGTGCTTAATATGCTGACAACTGACAAACAACTCCCCACTTTTTTAAAACTTAAAGAATAAATATGGGTATCCATTAAAAGTCGTTGTAGCCGTAAACATTAAGACTTTATCGTAATCGTGAACGAAAAACTATGCTACTAATTTTTGTAAAACTTGCTCAGATATTAATGGTATTTATCACCTTTTGTAATGTTATCTCCGAAACTTGGCTGTTTGCGTTTTTGAACAACATTCAGTGATGTTATATGTTCATCAATTTTGATAACGAAAATCAAAATTGATGAACATACAATCGATCGAAATGCTGTTTCACGGTTGTCAGTATCTTAAAATTTGAATACCTAGCATGAATTGACTGTATATTGATTTGTGTTGTAGGTGCTGTCAACTGTAGGGTTAAATTGCGGTGAGTATGTTTTTCATGGTTAATAAATTTTCTTAGAAGTAGTTGAATTGGATAAAAGAATGTATAGCTAAATGTATGTCTGAAAGTAAGGACAAACAGAACAATTCTTCGAGACATCCCAATTAATTATCATCACTGAAAGCCTTAAAAAGTTATCCTTTTTTTATATAACTTGCTGATGGTACAAGCAGATGGCCCACCTGATGTTAAGTGGTTAACATCATTTATAACAAAGCACTGCATCGCGGGTCACGCTCGATCGGATGTGCCCTACGATGCACTGCCCTGCGTCCATCAACTTGAGGCATATGTGCCTGTAATTTCACAGGCAACCACACTCTTCAAACCGAAACACAGCAACGTTTCTTGGCGGCATAAAAAGGCATAGTGGTAGTACTTCCCCGGACTATTAGTATTCTCTTATCTGTGCCCGGACGAGCCCTTCACAAAGAGCTCTACTACTCTAAAATGGTAGAAGCTAAGAATTCACATTTTTATTATATATTTGCCATTTGGAATCAATTCTGAAGTATGACTGAAGGTCGTCTTTGTACAATCTGTATTAGACATAATATCCATGACGAAATAATTTCCAGAAGTATTACTAAAAAGCCATTTTACTTTTATGTCGTTTATGCCACAAGGGCGTTATGCTAGATTGTCCTTCTGATACGGACCGAAATAAACTAAACATTTTATCCATACAAAAGATATCAACGCGCTCCCACTACTAGGTTTCTTCATGATTCGGAGAAATATATATGAGAAATAAAATCTATGTGTAACAGTAACTTGAAAAACAGAGGCACAATTAATGAAACGTGTTGTGAAATGTATATTAGGTCCTGTACTGTGACTGTACTGTACATCACTTCGAAGACATAAAATGAGTACCTTGAAAGGAGAGACCTTTCGACCTTCCTTTACGTGGTGGTAGTAAGAATAGATATTAGGTACTTTTATATGAATAAGTTTATATGTAAACTTATTTCTTTCAAATAAAAGTAATATTTTTTCAAAAAACTACTCGCACACACACTACACGTTTTCCGGCATGAAAGATTACATGATTTACATGTCATATTTAATAGTTTTCTCATCTCTAATACTATAAGAATCAAAGTCCTGACTGACTGACTGACTGACTGACATATAGACAACGCACAGCCTAAACCGCTGGTCCTAGAGACTTGAAATTTGAGGAGTACATAGGTCTTATGGCGTAGAGGTGTACTAAGAAGGGATTTTTGGAAATTCAACCCCTAAGGGTGTAAAAAGGGATGAAAACGTTTGTATGAAAAATTGTATTCCTTGAACCTACAAACTTGAAACTTGGAGTACATATACTTCAAGACAAAAAAATAGGAAATACATTTTTAGTTTTTTAAAACTACCCTTAATAATTGTGCTAAGGGATGTAAAAGTATGTATGGGAGTTTTTTGACCGCTGGTCCTAGAGACTTGAAATTTGAAGAGTACATAGGTCTTATGGCGTAGAAGTGTACTAAGAAGGGATTTTTGGAAATTGAACCCCTAAGGGTGTAAAAAGGGATGAAAACGTTTGTATGAAAAATTGTATTCCTTGAACCTACAAACTTGAAACTTGGAGTACATATACTTCAAGACAAAAAATAGGAAATACATTTTTAGTTTTTTAAAACTACCCTTAATAAGTGTGCTAAGGGATGTAAAAGTATGCATGGGAGTTTTTTGACCGCTGGTCCTAGAGACTTAAAACTTGAAAAGTACATAGGTCTTATGGCGTAGAGGTGAACTAAGAAGGGATTTTTGGAAATTCAACCCTTAAGGGTGTAAAAAGGGATGAAAACGTTTGTATGAAAAATAGTATTCCTTGAACCTACAAACTTGAAACTTGGAGTATTTATATTTCAAGGCAAAAAAATAGGAAAGGCATTTTTAGTTTTTTAAAACTACCCTTAATAAGTGTGCAAAGGGATGACAAAGTTTGTATGGGAGTTTTTTAACGCGTGGTGCGATTGATTTAAAACTTGAGGTAAATATACCAAGAAATAAATAATTAAGAATGACGCTTTTAACTTTTGATAATTACCCCTGCAAAGGGTGCAAATGGCTGGTAAAAGTTAGTATGGGAGATTTTTAACACATAGTGCTATTGATTTCAAACTTGAAGTAAATATACTCCAAAATAAATAATTTAAAATCACGTTTTCAATATTTTAAAACCACCCCTGCAAAGGGTGCAAAAGACTGACAAAGTTTCAAGGTTTGTATGGGAGATTTTTAAAGCGTAGTGTAATTAACTTCAAACTAAAAGAAAATGTGTTCTGTGGATAAATAACAAAAAGACAGTTTGATTTTCGAAAACAACCCCTGAAACGTTGCGCTCAAGTAAAAAGGATACAACAAGGCGTCAATGTTTGTAAGGGACATTCTAAAACGGAAATCTTGAGTTAGAACGAATAGATCTGAGGGTATCTACCGTGCCTGGGGATCAAAGTCGTGAAGCTGTTTCGTTTGGTTTGTTTTTGGGGTAGAAACTAGGAACAAATAAGTACATATTTTCCGTGTAAGGTTGTCTTTGTTGTATTTGTCATGTTTGTGCTAAACTCAGTACCTATGCCTACCTACCTACCTAATATAGGTAATGTACATCTATAGGTATCTCTTATACCTGCGTAGGTATTCTACCCTAATAATACCTATACAAATCAATACGAAAGTTACGATGTTTGGATGTTTGTGGCTCAATTACGGCTCACCACTTCAACGCGTGCGAAGCCGCGGGAAGCCACTAGTATATTATATATTATTAAATCCAGAATTCAAAAATAGAAAGAAAGAAAAGAAAGAAAGACGAAAGAAAGAATACACGCATCATGGTATGTAAAAAGATGGACTTGACAATTTATGATAAGCTTTCAGTATATACTAATCTGATATATCTTTATCCCGTGTAGAATGTGGAAAGGCCACTGATACTTTGATTTCCATGCGGATCGTGGGCGGCAGGCGAGCGGTGCCACACTCTTTTCCCTGGACGGTGGCGATCTTGAAGAATGATCGGGTGCACTGTGGGGGTACTATCATTACCACTAAGCACGTGTTGAGTGCCGGACATTGCTTCAAATGGTAAGTGGTAACCACAGGATGGTGAGGCGAGGTAGACGGCACGGATTTGAGGAAACTCTAAAATCTCCGAGCCTTGAGATTACTAATCTTTTGAACAGCAAACAAAAACGACCCGATAAATGCCAAATATGCCAAATCCTAAACAAAATAATTAATTTACACCCTGCCCGCCATGGGGAGCAGTGACGTCACAGTTCATATATTTTCTGTTGTGACGTGGTATGGACTATCCGCCAGCTTTTGTATATATTTCTCTAGTAAAATCCGTACTGAGGAGTGGAAATAAAATACCCCGTTAATGTCTGTGAGTGTGTTGGCATTATACCTAATATAATCATAGCCATATCAGTAACACGTGACTTGCATAAAGTAGAAATGGTTACTTAAGCTTAGAACCTTAAAACTTCTAGACTGCTAGACTATACCTACCTGCTAAGAACCTGGGGGTAAATTATTTGACACAGCAATTTTTTTGTAAAGTTTTTATTAAAATAAAGTTTATCATTGGTTACCATTGGTCCCCGCACTAGGACAAACCTGTGTCGCGGGAGGCCGAATACAATATGTTAATAAATATTTCTAATTAAAACCACAATTTTTTTATAGAATCAGAGCAAAAAACAAACATAAAAAAGGGAGATTTTATTTATTCTACGTGGGCTATTTAAATGATTTTAAGTAGGTACTAATAAAACGAAACAAAAGAACACGCCTTTTCCAGGGATAACATAAAAAATATGAAGGTTCTGATTGGACTTGATAATCTGGACCACCTGCAGAACGTCGAGCAGCGGAACATCTCTAAGGTGGTGATCCACGAGGGCTTCAAGTCGACTGCCGTGCGGGATGAGAACGACATCGCGGTGGCCACTTTGAACGCGCCTGTATCTTTCTCTGCGTCTATCGTGCCGATTTGCCTGCCTGAGCCGGGTAAGTAAGGCTATTGGGGTATCACACCAGCCTTAAGGGGCTGACAAGCGTCAAATTACTTCACGCTCGCACATTTCAATCATCAAAATTATATTTTTTCACACAACTTGGTTGATTGCGGTTTTTCAGAAATTAGATCAGTGATTCTATATCTTTCAAAATGTTGAAATGTGCGAGAAGTTGTTTGAAGGTTGTCAGCTCCTTAAGCTCTTGGAGCGCTAAGACGCCAATGACCATCCACAACGAGACAGCTCTGACTGACAACCAGAAAACAGTGAGTATGTATTTAGCTGTTTCCGATGGAAGGCAGAGCTAGGCGCGGTGACACGAGTATTAGGCCCAGCAGATGTGAGCAAATGGCCCACCTCATGTTAAGTGGTAACCTTCACCTATAAAAAAAGCATTACCTCGTAAGTCACGCACGATAGGAACATGCCCTATGATTTATTTTATTTATTTATTTAATAAAAACGGTTAAAAACCAATTACATTCATTAAATCAGAAAAAGAAAATAAGTATAGTAACATAGAATATTTAAAAACACATAAAAATCATTTGAGAAAAAATAAAAATCAAATTGTAATAATATTAAAATAAAAAAAAAATAAGAAAATGTCACAGCTATCAAAAATAATACCTAATAAGAAAAAAATAACAAATAATAATAATAATTATGTCACCATTTAAATTAAACAATACTAAATACAATGCCAATGATGCACTGCCCTGCGTCCATCAACTTGAAGCATACAGATGTTAAGCCTCATGTGCCTGTAATTACACCGGCAACCATACTCTTCAAACCGAAACATAGAAACGCTGCTTGGATCTTAAATTACTACCAAATCTACACTAATATTATAAAGAGGAAACATTTGTATTTTTGTATGTAACGAATAAGCTCAAAAACTACTGGTCCGATTTCAAAAATTCTTTCACCATTAGAATGCTACATTATCCTTGAGTAACATAGGTTATATTATATTTTCAAAAAAATCAGGGATCCTTTCTAAAACTCCAATAATGTAACCCAAGGTGGAAAACAAAAACCTTACATCGCGTGCGCTGCGAAAACTATTGATGATAGAACAAAACAATGTACTACGATTTTGTAGAACACGTTATCATCTACAAAAAATGTCGCGACAGCATATGTCTAACTATTATAGTTATGTCACAATAAGTGTTCTTTTATTATAAAAAATTAATTGAAATGCCGCCGCTAGAAAAGGGTGTTTATTTGTACCTTGGTATTAATCCTTATCCAAATAAATCATTTCATAATTAAGACGGTTTCAATACCTATAGATTACTTCTTAAATTTTTCAAATCGGACATTCCATTCAAAAGATATGACGAAATTAAAAATGTTAACGGGTCCACGGGTCACGCTCGGGATGCAATTTCACTCACTCAAGGAGAAGGACGTGCAAATGTATGAAATTAGTAGACACGAGGCTCGAACCCACGGTCTAAGTTTATCCTAAAATGTTCAAAAAATTTATGACCACCCATGCGAAGTTTGGACAGGCCGCTAGTGATATAAATAAATACCTAGGTACCTACTCTACCTACCAACTATATCAATCTTGAAAAAGTCGCCGTATTTTTACAGGAGAAGACTTCGCAGAGCGGATCGGAGTGATAGTTGGATGGGGTCGCATCGGAGTGGAGAAGTCTTCATCGAGGGTGCTTCTGAAGGCCATGTTGACGATCCAGTCGGATCAGCAGTGCATGAGCTCCAAGCTAGCTGAGCATCTGAAGCCAGACAGTATGATGTGTGCCTTTTCTAAAGGAAAGGATGGTTGTCAGGTGCTTAGAGATATAAAAAATCTTATTCTTTACGTAGGTAATTAAACACCTATCTCGTATAGGTAATTATGGAATGATGTGGTTGTGGTACCTACTCCAAATCTGAGTTTTTTTTTCGTTTTTGGTATTGTCAGGCCGTTTATGTATGGATACTCGTGAGATCTCAGCAGGCCGAACGAGTCTCCATACAAAAACGAAAAACTTAAACAAAACTCAGACTTGAGGTACTTACTCACTGCTGGCTGATTACGTAACTGCAGCTGCTAACAAAGTTAGATTACAACTGATGGCGTTTTTATTTATGGATAATCGCAAAACTTTCATATTGTTTTATATTCTTATTGGTTTCATCTCAGACAAAATATTTATTTTTTATCTGAGGGTTACATAAAGAATCTGATTGCAACCAAGTTATGTAATCATAATCACCCTGCTGGTGTAGGTATCAAAGGCTCCAGTCTAGTAGCCCGGTAAAGCTGTCGGCAATCGTCATACGATTATACCAGCATTTTTTCCATTCGGAAAGAAACCAAACGTTTCAGAAAGGTGAACCGAAACCAGAAACCGGCACCGAACCCATTAGTAGCGAAATTTGTCTATAATCTGCATGAGTGAGTAAGGTACCTAGGTATATTTATATCTGAGTAGGGTAACATCGCCTAAATCCGGCCACCCCCCAATTACCAGCCGCCTCCGTAAATTCACGCTAGAATTGTTAACGACTCACATTTTGATAATTTTTTGTTAGCCAAAATGGACTTTAAACTATACTCCATAGTCTATATCAATTTGGTAGAGCTAAGTGTAAACTCATCCAATCTCTCGTCGATTGAACACAGACGAGAGTGCGCGTGTCGAATTTGTTCAGGAGCTGTCCGTCAAACCGAGTATCGACGACTTGACGGGGTAAGGATTTTCATTATATTAGACTTAAATTCTATGAAATATTTCACTTGTATAGAATAGAAGACGAACTAAAGAATATTATGAAATATTAATTTTCATTATTTAATCAAAAAACACCCGGTTGGATATAGGGTCTGATTTTACATTCAAATCTAAATATCGGCAGGGGGGCTGACAATAAGAATTTGCTTTCCGATCTAAAATCCTAAAGTCAGCCTCCACTTTGTTTAGGGTGACTATGTTTTCCTGTTATTAGGCACTGTAATACCTACTACTACTAATGAACCGAGAAAAATGCAAATTAAACTTTTTCTTTTTTAACTGAATCCGTGCAAAATCGTACAATTAACAATAATTATAAATAAAAAATATTTGTTTTGGCGGTATAATTAAATTTAATCTTTTGATCTTACAAAAAGTATATTTAGGTAAAAAGTATATTTAAAAAAAGTAAAAGTATATTTAGGTTAAGTATATTTTATTTGTAACATATCTGAACAAAAATTTTGGCCACCCTATTTTTCTTCATAATCCTTCCAACTTATAGTTGTGTGGGTACACACACACACACACTCAAAAAATCCTTTGTAATCATAGCGGCTGATATTAGGTCGTGCGTGGGCTGTATTTAGGAAAAGGGGGCTGATAATTGGAAAAAGTGGTATATAATGAATAAACGTTTAATATTTAAAACATTTACAAAATTTCATAGTGTTTTGTCATATAAAAGTAAAGTCAATAAATTTCTTTACCAAACAAAAAAAAAATCAGAGGCTATAGTGGTCAGTAATTTCTTTTTTATAAGGATTTGAATCAAAAAAAACCGTTGGGGGGGCTGATATTTGGCCACTTTACCCTACCTACCTGCACCTACATGGCGTGAGGTGACCAACACTAATAGTTATATTACCTAGATACCAAACCTAAGTAAACCAACCCCTAAGTAGGTTAGTAGGGAGATAGGTACCTACTTCCATTCAGTAAACTTAAGTAAGTATTCATTTTCTTTTCAGGGAGATAGTGGCGGTCCACTGTTAGTGTTCCAGTCAAACGGACGCTATGTCCAATCAGGTGAGAGTTCGGAAGAAGGGCGGAATTTTATAACCGAAGTTACCTACCTGACACTAATTCCTATGTATGTAGGTATACCTACCTGCCTTAATTACTTTTAGTAATTTACCTATTCCAATTTCTTCTGATTTTAGGAATTGTATCGTGGGGTATCCGCTGTGCAGATCCTAGGTACCCGGGTAGGTACATGAACTGATTTCATTTCTAGTTACAAAGTATCTTCGTTCAAAGTCAACATAATTGAAATGATTGTTTTCAGGCGTTTACACCAAAGTGAGTAATTACAACGATTGGATTCACAAGCAGTCAGAGGATGCGGAAACGTGCAATAATTAAAATGAACTCTGTTTAGTAAGATTTTGTATTTTATTGCGGTATTTTTCCTAAATTAGGTAGGTACCTACCTACCTACCTTTAATTTTAAAACCGAGGTTGGTAGTTAGGTAGGTATACCTATTGTCTAGCACAGAATAAAATAATAGGTCTACGCTGCTGCGCTGTAGATACCTATTAGGTAGGTACCTAGTTAGTTTACCTACCTAGCCTACATAAATATTAATTCTGTGGTTATGAAAACATCAAAGTAAAAATAAATTAGTTAGTATTGCGTATTATGTAGGTACCTACATAACTAAGTTCAATATGTTTTATCATCATCTGTCTGAAGAAGTTTACTGCTGGGCATAGGCCTGCTGGCCGCCTTACCCTATACTTACCTAAATTTCCAGTAAGAACGATTTTGACGAAACACGGGTGAGAGAGAATGGGACTGTTACGAGGGGAAGTACCTACGGTACCTACATAATATGTGTCAAAATAATTTTAGAGAATGAATCAACAAACGGATTAAGGTAGTTTATATAATCAATAGGTATATTAAAAAATGGTACACACAGACACACCTATGTATTATGTAAGTATCTATTTAATTTTATTTAGAAACTTCTTGTGTAATATTTCGAGTCCGGTTATTGTACGACATGATAATGTACAGCACGATAATGTACAGCATGATATTTGGAATCCACTTTGGTACCTCTTTGGATTCGTTTTATCTAGGTGTACATTATCGGGGTGTGCATTATCTGGATGTACAATATCGTCACGTGTCAATAATGTACACCCAGATAATGTACAGCATGATAATTGGAAGCCACTTTAGTACTACCGTAAAAAATAATTTCTGGCACTTCTGGCACTTCGGCACGCTCGCTTTGCTCGCTCGCCTCGTGCGTAATTTATATGTTTCGACATAACCTAATCAATCCGACTCAACGGTACTAAAGTGGCTTCCAATTATCATGCTGTACATTATCTGGGTGTACATTATTGACACGTGACGATATTGCACAGCATGTTATTGTACAGGATGATAATGTACACCCAATAATTCAAACCAGTGGACACGGATTATCTGAGTGTGCATTATCATGCTGTGAAATATCATGCTGTACATTATTTGGCTGTACATTATTGCCTCCCAATATTTCGACTTATTCATTCCGTGACTAGATACTTAATATGAATATCCGAGCTAACTCACTTAGTTTTTTCGATGCAAGCCGATATTCGATAACGGTGGATAATTTGATATTTTGTAGTAATAAGTAGCATAACGCTTAACGTTTAGTATAACGTTTTGAATATGTCAGTTCCTTTGTTTTGCTCATTATTTGAATTTTTATTTGTTTCTTTTTTGATTCCTAGCAAGCAACTCAAGTGTATCCGAACAGCAAGCAAGTTTTAACAAAGCCACAAACTAAATTAAGTAGGCATACTTCTTTAGTTACCTCTCGCTCTCGGCCACTTTCAGTAATCGTCAGTTTGACGCTTGTTGTCTAAATCACTGAGTAAAAGGATATATTTTTCATTTAGAAGAATAATGCTAAGCAAAGTGCTTAGATCAAGAATACAATAGATAGAGCATCAAATAATAATACCAAGAGTAAGAGAGACGCAATAATACAAATTATACCTATGAGTGAGAGAAATATAAAATAAATGTTTTGTCCCTTTCTGCGTATACGTTTTTGATTGTTTAGCACCAAGTTTGGTGCTAAACAAACCGCTTGGTGCTTGTGAGTTTACAGGTGTTTTGTGCCAAAGTTCTTTGAAAATAGTGTGTGCCTAGGTCCCAGTATACGTAGAGTTAAGTTTATAATGTGGTGCATTGTAGTATTTTAGGCTGTGATAATGATACAGCTCGGAAAACTGAAAATTAAGCTTCCTTCGGTAAGTAGCACTTTTATGTTCTATTTGTCAATTAAACTATAAAACTGAGAATGCACAGTGTCCACAATTAATCATTTAACGGTTGTGTTTACTTTCTATCGCATATCATAGTAGATTTCTAGAATTTAATTATTTTGTAAAATTGAGTATAGGTTACTATAAACCACACAAATGACATGGCTATTCAAACCGATACAGTTCTATAGAAACATAATTTGGCTGGGTTATACGATCTTTCGGGCTGCCAACAAAAACAAAATCTATTTGCCAAAAATGTTGGGAAACGAACAACTTTAGGGTGGATTCGACTCTGATATGTTAGGATAAGTTCAAATACACACAATAATCTAGAAAACAAATGACAATGTCGCAACTTATTATTACCTTATTCAAAGAAATAAGGTTTGTTTGACTTAAGTACATAATGAAAAAAAATATAATATAGGTATAGGTAGTAGGTACATATATTTTAATTTCATTTAATTTTTTTTTTTAGCTTTGCGTTACATTTTAATAATTTAAGTCTCCTCACGATTTTCATATGAGAAGTTGGTAGTTATTTTATGTCTGAGACCACCATCGCGTAGTATGATTAAATACCTACATATGCCTAATAATAACATGTTTGTTTTACAGATTTCCCAAAGATGCAACTACTTTGGGCTGGTGGGTTAACGCTACGGGTTACCAAGCTCCAGGTCACCAAGCTCCAAAATCAAAATCAAAACTGTCTTTATTCAGTACAATCACAAGGATCTCTTTGAAACGTCCTAAATTGGTACTAGGTGAATGTACCGCCAGTTCCTCGCGCGCGACCAAAGCCTAGAAGAACAGGCAAGAAACTTACGGACTAAAAAACTTTTGGGCTATTTCAACAAAAACGGTATCTCCGCTTTTTTTTCTGGATATAAAAAGTATGTTCAAAAATCTTGCTTTAAAAAGTGAGAATTAAGAAAATATTCTCATCTGAAATTGTTATGTACAAACTATTAAATATTTATCGTCTAATAAATAAATACGTACTTACACGTGATATATTTTAATGTATTTATGACATATTCATAGTGATGTTCTGAGGATAGCTGTATTCATAATGCCATCACTTCGCGCTTCAGGGCAAAGTGGTGGCATTGCTCAGGCTTATGGTCAGCTCTAGCATAAGCTGGCTTCCTCCTGTTAAGATGTATTGTTTGTACCTACTTAATTTAAAATTGAAGCACGCGTTATAAATTAACCTTTTGAATTACGGTTTCTGATGAGTAGGGATGTAGAATAAATAAATCAATGATAAATAAATAAATTGTTTTTTATTCATAAAAATTTTACCTAGCTGGTGCAGTAACATAGTTAAACTATTGGTAGGTGGTAGAATGTGAAGAATAGCACCACTAGCTAGCTCTGTCCCCCTCACTAGGAAAATCCAGGACTCTAGCTCGCGGGGCCTAGGGTTCTGATGTCAATGTCTAAAATGCCAGCTTAGTGCCAGTTCGCCGTTTTTTTTATTTTATTTTTTATAAATATTGGTGGACGCTCCACACAGCACTATATAGCCCCAAAATAAGCCAAATCACAACCACCCAGTCAGAGAACAAACGTCTAGTATCACATCATACAAATGTTTGTTCTCGGTAGGATTGAACCCACGGCCTACGGCGCAGAAGGCTACCAATTGAGCTGTGTAGGCTTTTTTCTAGCTCATTCCTTAGAAGATATTAAAATGGCGTAACCTAGAGGAGGGTACAAACTATTAAACTGCAGAAACTAGCTTTAATTAAACAAACAACTGGAGCCGCGGCGACATCATAGCTTATGCTTGGTTGGGTGAAAATAGTATGATGTGGCAACCCATAAATTTTATGTACTTGTTGTCCGTCTTGCTCGGGTATACGCTCGTAGGCAATCTATAGTATTATAAATCTATGGCAAAGTGAGTAAGATTTCCTTCCTTCCTTTCTTTTGTTTGAAGTTTGATTTGATTTGATTTGATACATCATAGAATGCATCGTTGTATGTATGTATTGTTCGTAAACTAAAATAAAATGAACTCGCGTTCTCGTACAAGGTTTGGTTTAGTCAGTGTAGAGTAATAAATCTATTCTATTTTTTCTAATGTTGTAGAGTGCGCGGACTATTGTTTACTATAATTTGTGTCATGATTTGAAGAAAACTATTGAAAATGCCCAGCATGAGGAAGTATCGACGTGACACCAGCGAAGTCAGCTGTTGTTTGAAATATGTTATTTTCAGTGTAAATGTTTTGTTCTGGGTAAGTTTGATGTTTTTTTGCTGGAATATAACTGGCAGAACTTGATCAGATTGTATGGTAATCACCACTCTGTCTGGTTTTATAGAAAACCTCCTAAAACCTGAGATGTAAGTCAAGGCTAAAATCTAAATCTACAAGTTCTCTTTATTATTTCGAGCGTAACATACTCTCTCGGTATCTAATATTCCCCCAACCTTCTCAATTGTGTGATAGTTCTTTTGTAAACCAGGATCTGCCCAGTGCACCTGGCTCAGGAAGAGTTATTGAGGCTAATAGGTAGTAGGTATCTACCTACAATCAATATTATAACAGTAAATTTACTGTAAGCACAAGATCACAACCAATAACTGGTTTAGTTAGAACATTATTTTGAAAGTTAGGTACCTAGTTTGATGCAATAATTATTTAGGTACTTAGCCACTATACTATAGGTACTTAGATTTAGTCTTTTTATAAGTAAACAACAGCCAAAAATTAATGACTGTTGAGTTATGATAAAGAAGCGAGAAAGTGAACATTGAAGTATGTAAATAGGTAATAATCTGGTGAAAATAATGTTAATGTTAATATAGTTTTGAGGCTGGCTGTACCAACAACTATAAAATACTAGTGTTATTGTTGATTTGTTAAGCAAAACCTTGAAGATATTTATCTAATAATTTTTCAGTTCCTCGGGCTAATAGTGCTGGCAATTGGAATTTGGGCATGGATGGAAAAAGACACATTTAACAATCTGTCTCAACTTACAAATATAGCACTTGATCCAGCATTTATTCTAATATGTGTGGGTAAGTAACACACACACAGTAATAACAATATTTCAGTTACCAAAACTAATGAAACCTAATAGAAATCTGAAATAAATAAATAGTATTACTACTTAAATCCCCATATGCGCAAGTCTTAGGTCTCTTAGGACCAAGTCATCGTCATTGGCCTGATAAAGTCCAGTTCAGTACATCTTTCATAGTCAAGCCTAAGCCATAGGTCTTAAAAACGTGAACTTGGACAGTTTACTGTTTAAAATGTATGCAGCATGATGAATAGAATTATAAGAAAACTGCCCCACAAGACCAAAGTTGTGGGCATTCAATTTCGATCTCAAATAATGTGCAAAGCAGAACTCGGGCAATAATTTAATCCACCTTTGTTTGCAGGCACAATAACATTCATTATTGGGTTCACTGGCTGCGTTGGAGCATTGCGAGAAAATACTTGTTTATTGGCATGTGTAAGTATATGAATGCATGTGCACATACTAAATCAATTAGATGCACTTCAGAGCCATAAAGATTTGCTGAGATTATTTTGTATTTTGAGCTTTATAATTAAAATAATAATAAGGTTGATATTTGAACCTGTGAGAACCGTGAGAACAGTTCAGCTGTGTTTCAGTTTGAAGAGTGTGGATGCCAGTGAAATTACAGGCACATGAGGCTTAACATCTGTATGCCTCAAGTTGATTGACAAAAGGCAGTGCATCATTAGGCATGTCTCTATCGTGTGTGACATGTGAGGCAATGCTTTGTTATGCTATACTATGGTTACCACTTAACATCAGGTGGGCCATATGCTTGTTCCATTAGCAAATAGTGTAAAAAACTTCATCTCTTTGTATATAGAGGTAGTTACAGTTTCATTTTTTGTTTTGTCCTACCTTTATGTATACATATTTATTATCAATTTTTTTTATAGTGTTTACTACACTTAAGGAAATCACATAGATTTTTAGATTGATATTTATTATTTCTTGGAATAACAAGTATTTTATTATGTTGGTTATTTATAACATTAATATTATTATTTTTAACATTTTCCTCTCTTGCCGTTTGTGGTTGAGAAAGAAGTTAATTTTTTCTATTTCTCATTCTAGTATGCTGTGTTCCTGGCGTTACTCCTGCTAGCTGAAATGACTACGGGAATTTTATTCTTCGTTTTTAAAGACTGGGTAAGTTTTATACAGGGTGTCCCAAGACTATGCGACATGAAGAGAAAGTACCTTAAATATTGTTTATTTTGCTTAAAGGAGACTTTATTTTATTTTTCAAAATTAGTAATACTGTATTCAAAGATTTTCTAAAAATGACTTGCTTTGAGAACCAACTTCATTGTGAAAAAAAACACCCCGTATTTTTATGATGCCGATCGAAAATATAAATAAATAATAATAATTCTTCTTAAGTAACATAGTATCTTAAAACTATGAACTAAAGAATAACCTAAAATGTTTGATTCCAATTTCAAGAAAATTATTTACAGCCGTCGACGATATTAGAAAAATTGCGATATTATCATTCCATAGATAGCTTTGATTCCCAAAAAAGTACCCACTTAATAAACGACTTCCTGGACAGTGTTCAGTTTTTTTTTCGAGTTTCTGAATGAATGTTTCCTACATTTTATTGGAACAAATCATTATTGGTACAAATGGATTGATTAGATCTAATACCGCTAGATTACTTCATAATAATACGTGAAAAATTTCCTATCCAAAAAGCAATACGACAACGTGGGCGAGTTAAAACCAGAATTGAGACATATTATTATTGAGTATTCACCTATGATAAGAAAATCAACAGGCAGCGGACTTACTAAAAGATTGACGATTTGCATAAGTCAAGAAGGATTTAACACATTTTGAGCATTTCATTAATTAAAAATTCTCAATTGACTTTGAAAGTTTCTTATATTAGCTTAGTATTAACTTTGATAATCATCATCTTCATCATCCTGACGAAGTCCACTGCTAGACATAGGCCTCCCCTACACATTTCCTGGAAGAACGATTCTGAGCCCTCTCCATCCACCGACTTCCCCCTATCTTAACAATCGTCAGTCCATCGGGTAGGAGGGCGTCTCACGCTTCATTTTCTTGTTTGTGGTCGCCAATCAAGATCCTATATTCCCCAGCGGTTGTAATTTCTTCGAGCTATATGACCTGGCCATTGCCAGTTCAACTTGCTAATTCTGCTAGCTATGTCGGTTACTTTGATATGCGAATGTTCTTTTCAGATAAAGCAACAAGCTACAACTGGGTTCCAAACGTTCATCACCCACTACAGAGAAGACCCTGATCAGCAGAACTTGATTGATTGGATACAAGAAGACTGGGTAAGTGTACTTGTTTGTTTAAAAAAAGACAAGCTCGTGCTTGTAAACGGAAGATACAGCGGATTTAAAATATCCAACTGCTTGTTCAATTAACTAGTAGTATAAAAAAAAACATTAATTTTTCAGCTTCAATGCTGCGGCGTAGAAGGTCCTAAGGATTGGGACCGCAACGCGTACTTTAACTGTTCGAGCGGCGCGGTCGGATCTCGTGAGGCTTGTGGCGTGCCTTTTAGTTGCTGTCGCAACAAGCCCCAAGACATTATCAGGAACAAGCAGTGCGGATATGACGTCAGAAAGCCTACTTATGTGAGTATGCATGTACCAGGCCCTAAGGACTGAGGTAAAGGGGCGGTCAGGTTGCGCTAAATGTGTGGGTACCTTTTAGCTGCTGCAGCAACAAACATCATGTCATGAGGAACAAACAGCTGGAATATGATGTCAGTGACATCATTATCCTTACACTGAACCCTAACTTAAAGAACTTTTTGTGAGAGAAGATCTTTTTTTTAGTTTAATGTTATTTTTTATCATTAATGTTTATCCTTGAACGAACGAGCCCACAATCAAGCGAACATAGAGCTATTGCGCTGAGAAGCTAGTCAGAAGAAGCCCTTATCCGACTTCCTATAATATTATGTCCGCACTAAAATATTCAACTACCCTCACCCAATCTAAAATACTAACAAATACAGCAACTAAGTGAGCGAGTGATCCACGAGCGCGGCTGTATGGCGGCGGGCGAGGATTGGCTGCAGCGACGCTTTGTGCCGGCCGCTGCTCTCATACTCGGACCCCTTGTCATCAAGGTTCAATATCCCGTGCCCGTATTCGTTACTTTGCATACCTGTTGTAGCAGAAAAATATCAAACTTTCATTCAAATATACACCTTATACGCCTGAGTAACAAAGCGTATATTGTGCATTATGGCTCACCGCAGACTGATTAGACGACATGGTAGATTTTTTAGTTAATGTATATTTTATCTTACCCAACCGTAATAAAGTATATGTTTCAATGATCGGAGATCGGCTTGGTAGCGGATTTCTTGCACCACAGAAATACATGTTGATAAGTACTTTGTTTCAATTCATAAGCGTAAAATATACATTGACTATGATAATCTACCGTGTCGTCAATCTGTGTACTGCCTTAGCTGTAGTTGTAATAGATCACACGCAAAATTAAATAATTGAAGGTTGATATTTTTATTGGCAATCTTTAGACCACATTTCGTAGATAGATTTATGCATTTTAGAGCTTATTGGTACTTATTCAGGGTGGGTTTTACCATGTCAAAATAATCAGTCAAAAAAATATTTCCGTATCATTTTAGACTTGTCAAAAACAAAGACAGAAATATCTGTATCTGACAGATAGCTTTATTCTGACGTGGTTAAACCAGTCCATAGTAGTTAACCCGCGCAAATAAAACAATAAATCCACACGCCACACAGTGCAGCACTGGTATTCTGCCAGGTCCTAGGGGTAACGGCACGGACACGTATCCATTATAATAATAAAAAAAAGACATTATTAACACAAAAAAAGAAAATAAAAAGAAGGCTACAAAAACGAAAAATGAAAATAAAAGCAAACAAACAGGATAATAATAATTATAAACACAGAACACTAGTAAAGTGAAGTACATTTATACAAGGTGTTCCATAAGTTGTGTATGTAAACTTCAGGGGGCTAAAGTACCCATCAATATGAACAACTTTTTCTAAGGAACCAACACTGTGAACGCGAAAAAAAAACAGCTGTTTCATACATTTTAGCCTGGTAGGTATTGAACTTTTGTATGAAACAGCTGTTTTTTTTTTCGCGTTCACAGTGTTGGTTCCTTAGAAAAAGTTGTTCATATTGATGGGTACTTTAGCCCCCTGAAGTTTATATACACAACTTATGGAACACCTTGTATAAAGTAACAAAATAAAAAAAATGGGATATAAACTACAAACTACAGCGCCATCTATCGGTAAAAGATGTGAGATTAAAATAAAATAAAAATATGTCAAAGTCAATCAAGACATCCAATACATCAATGCAGGCCCGCTATTGGTCTAAATTGGTCGGTAGATCCCCTCACATCTTTTCCGACCCAAGATTCTTTCAAGACGTCCAATGGGAAACCAGATAAATCTTAATGGCCGTGCTAAACTATACCTCTCACAGGTATGAGTAAAAAGAAGCTATAGTTAACATAAGTGTATGTGTGAGAGGTAATGATTAATACCGCCATTTATGGTTCGTTTCTTTAGCGCGGGTTATAAGTAGTTTTATCAAAATGTGTGGAGCAACTATTATGCTGAGACTGGACCTGTTTGGCCTACATGACACAGAGGACTAATTTTCACAAAACTTCACCTTTTTATCACTGTAATTTTCTGTTGTACTGTTTAACTTTCTGTGCTCTCTGTGAATTGTGTGCCAAATAAACGATTTCCCTTTTATTTTTTTAGGGTTCCGTACCCAAAGAGCAAAACGGCACCCTATTACTAAGACTCCGTAGGCTTCTCAGTACAGTTGTAATTTTCACAGATGATGTATTTCTGTTGCCGCTATAACAACAAATACTAAAAAAATATATAAAAGGGGGCTCCCATTCAACAAACATGATTTTTTGGCGTTTTTATAGATAATGGTACGGAACCCTTCGTGCGCGAGTCCGACTCGCACTTGGCCGGTTTTATTTTTCTAGTTTGTGTTGTATTTACGTTTTGTTTGTTTCGTTTTGTTCTAGAGTTATGATATTGCTAAGATAATATTTGACAAGGGCTGCCTAGAGGCGGCCGAAGAATGGTTTGACCATAACCTGTTGATTGTAGCCACTTCTGCTGTTTGTACCGCTTTTGCACAAGTAAGTTTTATTTTGTAGATACCTAGACCTAGCACTTTCTTTAAACATTTATATTTTTTATAAATCATTTTAAGTATATGTATAGTATTAGTAGTACAGGTCTTTGTGAAAAACTTTTTCACCACCTCTACAACGAATACTTACTTTTTCCTTTATTTTTTTTATCATAAATGACTGAGATAAACTCAGTCATTTTTGAAGGTAGGAAAAAAAAATATTGTATTATACTGTACTACTACTGGGATCTGGGATCTGGGATCTTTTTTCCCCCCCTTGTATACATATATTTTTTTCAATCTTTTTATTTATCAATTTTTATGTTTATTTTTTTGTAATTGTTTTTATATTTTTTTTTGTGTTTTATCTTATCTTTTTTTTTCTTTTTTTTTAATTATATACAAGGTGTTCCAATACTTGGGTTTAAAACTTCAGGGGGCTTCAGGGGGCTTTTTCGCGTTCACAGTGTTGGTTCCATAGAAAAATTTATTCATATTCATGGGTACTTTAGCCCCATGAAGTTTTAAACACAAGTATTGGAACACCTTGTATATTTATTTACAATCAAACTTAACCTAACATCATTGTCTGTCTATGTTTAGATACTGGGCATTTGCTTCGCGCAGAACCTCCGCGCGGACATATTCGCGCAGAAAGCGAAGTGGCACTGACAATCAGCCTCTCCTGCCGCCGTGTGAATGTACCGCGCCCGCGGCCCGACTGCGACCAGTCCCCTGACTTAGCTGAGCGTTTGTACCTTGCCTTCCTTTATTGAATGTACTAATATTATTATTAACCCTTGAATTCATAGTTGGTGGAGCTGTCCCCCATCTCGGTACATAAAATATTCAATGTTGTTTTTTACCCTCGAATTTATAGTTGGTGGAGCCGTAACAATCTTAGTAGATAAAATTTTCAATATTGTTTTTTAACCCTGGAATTTATATTTGGTGGAGCCGTCCCCCATCTCAGTAGATAATATTTTCAATATCGTTTTTTAACCCTAGAATTTATTGTTGGTGGAGCAATAACAATCTCAGTAGATAAATTTTCAGGATGGAGGGTAGTTGGGGACTTTTACCTATAAATGCACTGATTTCTTAAGTTTTGAGAGAACCTTAAGTCTAGTCAATTCCCGTAGCTAAACCTTTTTCTTCTTCGCTCCGTTTATGGTACCTGTCATTCGACAGACAATGTTGCCAGTATCAAGTGATTTTATATTAAATACTTTATAGTCAAGTCCGTCCATAGTCAAGTCGCCCGTCATTTGTTTTGAAGAAAATGGTGGCGGTGTTCTTCAAAACTTACGAAACATTTTCTTTAAAATCTTCTTGTTGCTTCCCAAAATGACAGAAAACGAATCCGTAGCTAAACCTTTCTTTGTGTTAAGTAATGTCAACCTCACTTCAAAGTGACAGACAGTGAATGAATGTTCATGGTGGCAGTTAGGGGCACTGAATCAGAGCACCACCATCCTAAAAAAGTTCCCGCGTCCTGGAAGTCTTAGCTTTAAAGCTATGGTAAATAGGGGCTGCCGGCTAGAGGCCCTTACCCACAGCGGTAAAAAATGCAGAAGACCCGAATAATTGAGCATTCAATCAATCGGGTCTTATGAATCATTCATAACCAACAAGATCATTATTAGCTGAATGATGTATTTTGATGGATTTTACCCCGACTATGAATTCGAGTGTAAAAAATGTCCCACGTTATTTTGTATAATCTTATTTTTCAGTATTTTCCACAGATATCTTTAATGAATAGGTTTACATACTGTTCGAATTATCATCGAATATAAGACGCATCTGATTGTAAACATTCGCGTTACAAAAGCAGCTATGTTTTTTGTACTACGTTCGTTTTGTTTTAAATTTTTTAGGCCATTGCCGCTACACGCTCTGTTTCATTCAGCTATCTCCTAGCATTAAAAATATCTGTGGTCAATTCAGATCTTCCTCATAGTATTTTGTGTTATTTTATCTTACGCATTTTATTCTTCTAAGTACTTTTTATTCTTTTTTAATTTTACTCGCATTTCGCATACTCAAATCTTTCTGCTTCACAAATCTTTCTCTTGTGATGCAATTTTATTGTCTACCCTGTTTTTGTACCTACTATTGTAAAGTTGTGTTTGAGACAAAGAGTCCTGCGGTGCCATTACCTAAGAATAAGGAGTAGCGATATGAGTAGCAGTAAATTGAGTCATTGCTTGTTGAATAAACAAATTATCCTACAAGGCCCACTCAGTTGACAGGTCATATTATGTCGAAAAATCGTTGTACTTCAATTTAAAAAATAAAATTGGGATTATTAAATTTAATATTAATTTTCTGTTTTTTTAATTTTAATTCAAATAGTTCACAATCTTGTAATTTACATGTAATACTTATGGTAGACAGAAAGCTAAATGTAAACTAAACCTTTTGTTTATTATGTATGTAGGTTTAACATTGTCAAGTCTTAGGACTAAATATTTTGAGATTTAATACATAATGTATCCAGTAAGGGTGTTATAGAGAGAAGCGAATCGATATTAAAAAAATCATGCAAATTTTATAAAATCAAACATTGCGATTTTTCAAAAATGAGTTTGTTGATTTTATGTCTTTAAACATGTCGAAACGTGCGAGCGAGAGTCACATTAGCTCTTGTATTCGCCTTTTATGTGTGATTTGATTATTCAACACGATATGACTAATTTTACTTCTACTGCTTCTTAGGTAATCAACCCGCCGGTAACTTAAGGAACCGATAACCAAGTTATCCACTGACTAAAGAACCACGCGAAAGGCGCAGAACGAAAATTCATATAAAAATGCGTTCTGCGCAGCTTAGTCACGTGATTTGTCAGAGTATACTACTGTTGTAAATGATCTCAATGAAATAGTATAATAAAAAAATGAAAATATTATACTCAGCAGATGTTTGCAAGACTGATAAAAATTTTCTGGTTAGTATATCTTCCTAGTAGTAGTAGCTCTAATAAATAAATCCTTATTGTACTAATAGTATTGTACTTGATAGTATTGTACTAATAGTATTGTACTTGATAGTATTGTACTAATAGTATTGTTCTAATAGTATTGTACTAATAGTATTGTACTAATAGTATTGTACTAATAGTCGTGTACTAATAGTATTGCACTAATAGTATTGTACTGGTATCAATAAGCATTTATTTTCTGTCCGTATTCTAGTGTTTCGGTTGAATTTCTCATTGGACGAAATTTCACCATCTCATCTCACTTCTATCTGTTCCTTTTATTCTATTCTTGAATCTATCACCTCCCTTTGGCGTTTCCCAAGTATTTCTTCTACGCAATTGTAATCTCGTGTGTACAAAATAATATGAAAAATTCTGTATAAAGTTTATAAAATGTTGCAAAGTAAAACTCGGTGTAGGAAATCTTTGTGAATAGAGTTGGTGCCAACTTGTGATCGTAACTTAAGTCCCTCAGCACTGCCAAGCCTACTTTAAAATACGAGAAAGTTGGTGCCAACTTTGCTTCGCTTGAACTATACATGTGTTCAAATCGACAATTAGCCTTAACGGGAGCTGTGAGATGAAAAAAATAGTGCATAATAAATGTATATTAAAATTTAAACAAATGTTGATATCGGTTACAAATTTAAATCGCATGTTGAATGTTAATCCGATGCTCAAGAGGGTTGTCACAGTTTTATTTTATAATTAATTTATTGATCTGCTGCGTGCTGAAATATAAGTCCAGGAATTGGTGCTGTTTTGTGACAACCCTATTTTATTAGATTGCTGTACATTTGTTTGAAGAATAGTTAGTTTAATAAGTTTCGAGCGCAATTCGGGTCGTGTGTAGAGCAGCAGGAGAATAATAGTTGACAATATTTTTAGGCGTAAATATAGTATTATGGTAGACTTTTTACAGTAGCACAGACACTTCTTGGCCGATCATAGTACGCCGTTTAGTAGTTTGAGAATTAAAATTGTCTCATTTATTTTAACGATATATTGGTCGACCAAGGAATATCGGCAAAGCTCTAGGTACGTACTCGTAGGTACAACATTAATTTAATCAGCGTACATTTGAGAACAGTAAGTACTTGTGAAACACGTCTTGTTCTGGTTCCTACAGTATTAAAACAAATAGTTGGATTTAAGATTTTGTATAGTCTTTTAAACCGGCTAATACAATCGACAAGCACACTCGAGAGCAATTAATCCGGGTCACTAACACTTCGAAACTAAGACCAAAAGTTTACAACGAAGTAAAATCAACAAAACTGGGAATAGTGGTGTTTCTCCTCTACCCTTTTTAAGAATAGTAGAGCTCTTTGTGAGAACTCGTCCGGGGAAGTACTACCACCACGCTTTTTCTGCCGCCAAGCAGCAACGCTGTGTTTCGGTTTGAAGAGTGTGGTTGCCGGTGTAATTACCGGCACACGAGGCTTAACATCTGTATGCCTCAAGTTGATGGACGCAGGGCAGTGCATCGTAAGGCACGTTAATATCGTGCGTGACTTACGAGGCAACGCTTTGTTATAGGTGATGGTTACCACTCAACATCAGCCGGGCCATCTGCTTGTTCCATCAGCTAGTTGTAAAAAAAAAACTTTTGAAGTGGTGTTTCTCCTCTGCCCCCTAGCACCTAGTACTTCTCTCCCTCCCTTCCAATGATCAAGATTGCTGATGAACTGGCCCGAATTAATTGCTCTTGGGTGTACTTTCTAAATATTAGCAGCTCATTAGACCATTAAGTTCATTAGCTCCACTAAGTTTGAACATAATTTTTATCTGCGCTGGTTAATTTAGTCTTGTTATTTTTAATAGTTTGTAATTCTTTAACGCATAATAATCAGTGAACGCAAATATAATAATGTATATTTAGAAAGAATACTCATAATATTGCTTAGGTTGATAAATTCTCACCATTTTAATTTTATGAAATGTGTTTGTAAAGTACGCTAATATTTTTAAATTATAAATAATATTTTGTACTCAGCTTTGGTGGTTGTCTAGATTTAAGTCCAAAAACGGCAATATATATTACCTAAATAAAGTTGTGCGCTAACAGTATTCAAAAATAATTATAACATTAAGTTTTCTTTTATACTTATTTAAATAAAATCGATTTAAGTTTTAATGCTTGTGTAATCTCAAAGTTAATTTTATATTTTATTATAACCCAATAAACTGCTGTCTACAATAAAAGTAAATACAATTTAGTTAAATAAAGCACCTAACCTATTGCATATTTTTACAAATTAATTATAAAAATTGCCTTATTACGTACAATACAACCAAATTAGTGTAAATAAATAGGAACATACAAAGTAAGAACGAGCCAATTTATTGTATGATCTATGAGTTTCACTTTTCCAAAAAAATAAACCACATAATGTCGCCTTAATCATGTAGGGCCAATCATAAGTAATAAAAAAAAAATTGCGTACTTATTTTTTAATAATGAATTACCTAGAGAAGACGTCTTCTAGTAGAAAACATTAAGTAGGCGCTTAACAATATTATTTATACACCTGAATTTATAGAAATTCGATATTTATTATTGTCTAAATTATTTCGATTATTTATTAGTGTAGACATTTTACATACTGCCAATAAAATAAAACTAATTTATACCTATAACTTTTGTTTTATTTAACTCTACATCCTCGGTTACGTTCATAAGTTTTAAAATAATTTGGCATGTACAAAGATCGGGAATTAGTTTTGTAACAAATGTAGAAGGTAAATATACTACAGATGATTAAAAATTATCAATCATCATTTTATTAGTTTTTGTAGGTACTTATCAAACAATTTGGTAGGAAACCTTTTGTGAGTAGCTCTACTACTAGAGCTCTAGTGAAATCTCTTTGTGAAGGACTCGTCCGGGGAAGTACTACCACCACGCCTTTTTCTGCCGCCAAGCAGCGTTGCTGTGTTTCGGTTCGAAGAGTATGGTTGCTGGTGCTATTACAGGCAAATGAGACCTAACATCTGTAAGCCTCAAGTTGATGGACGCAGGGCAGTGCATCGTAGGGCACGTTCCTATCGTGCGTGACTTACGAGGTAATGCTTTGTTATAAGTAATGGTTACCACTTAACATCAGGTGGGCGATCTGCTTGTTCCATCAGCTGTATAAAAAAAACCTTGTCTGGATAAAAATCATATTCTTGCTGAACTTTCGTAGTGTGATTCTCCGAAACTTTGTTGTATTTAATAAAAAAAAAATGTTATTAGCGAAAACTTGTATCCACCAGTGTTTGTCAGAATCTTAGAGCATTAGTTACCTTATTATCCAAGTCAGTACCTATGCATTTTATTGCTTTTAAATCACACGGTTCAGCAAACATATTATTTTTATCCACCAGTTTTTCTTCATAGTTTGCATGGTAACGAAAACTACTACCTAAAACCAACTTATTGGTGATTTCATTATATATTTTTTTTATACATCTAGCTGCGGAACAAGCAGGTGGCCCACGATGTTAAGTGGTAACCATCACCTATAACAAAGCATAGCCGTGCTCAGTGGCGTAGCTAGGTAGACAAGGGCCCCGATGCATAGAGAAAGAATCGGCCCAAGCAACATGATCACGTGAAAAATGACGACAAACTGACGTCATCTTTGAAACAATGACGTCCTTCGCTATAGATGACGTGATAAAATGACGTGATTCGGAGCTATATGTCGTCGTTTGCTTTATATGACGTAATAAAATGACGTGTTTCTGAGCTATATGTCGTCGTTTGCTTTATAAGACGTGATAAAATGACGTGATTCGGAGCTATATGTCGTCGTTTGCTTTATAAGACGTCATCAAATAACGTGATTCGGAGCTATACATCGTCGTTCATTTTTTAAGACGTCATCAAATGACGTGATCCTACACTCTGTATCGTCATTCGCCTTTAATAACGTAATCAAATGACGTGACCCTGCGCTGGATATCGTCTCTCACTATACATAACGTCACCAAATGACGTGACCCTGCGCTGTGTATCGTCATTCGCCTTAAATAACGTCATCAAATGATGTGACCCTGCGCTGGATATCGTTTTTCGCCTTATATATCGTCACCAAATGATTTGACCCTGCGCTGTGTATCGTCATTCGCCATAATTTACTGTATGTTTCACATTTATTATATTATAGTATAATATACTGTACTGTACTGTACTATACTGTAAATACTGTACTATACTGTACTGTACTGTACTATACCGTACTATACTGTAAATACTGTACTATACTGTACTGTAAATACTGTACTATACTGTACTATACTGTACTATACTGTACTATACTGTACTATACTTTACTATACTGTACTATACTGTACTATACTGTACTATACTGTACTATACTGTACTATACTGTACTATACTGTACTATACTGTACTATACTGTACTATACTGTACTATACTGTACTATACTGTACTATACTGTACTATACTGTACTATACTGTACTATACTGTACTATACTGTACTATACTGTACTATACTGTACTATACTGTACTATACTGTACTATACTGTACTATACTGTACTATACTGTACTATACTGTACTATACTGTACTATACTGTACTATACTGTACTATACTGTACTATACTGTACTATACTGTACTATACTGTACTATACTGTACTATACTGTACTATACTGTACTATACTGTACTATACTGTACTATACTGTACTATACTGTACTATACTGTACTATACTGTACTATCCTAACCGTACCGTACCGTACCGTACCGTACCGTACCGTACCGTACCGTACCGTACCGTACCGTACCGTACCGTACCTTACCGTACCGTACCGTACCGTGCCGTACCGTGCCGTACCGAATCGTACCGTGCCGTACCGTGCCGTACCGTGCCGTACCGAATCGTACCGTACCGTACCGTACCGTACTGTACCGTACTGTTATAGTATTGTACAGTATTGGACAGTACAGTACAGTACTATACTATGCTATATTATACCATAATAAATGAGAAAGGTGATGTGAATGTTTGTTACCACGTATCTCCGTAACTTATTTTATTTAGATGAAATTTGGTTTGAAGATAGTTTATGTTCTTGAATAATACATAGGTTGATCTATATTTAAAATGAATCTCTGAGGGGGTTTAAGTTTACAGGAATATTATTATTCCTTGTTCGATTCACGCAAAACCCGGTATAAATAAATTACAAAGTAAATAATTTATCACGGGGGTGTGCAATTCTGCTTTTTTTCTAGCCGTGCATGCTGTTTGGAAAGCAAAGCCAAACTATTTACTACCTACTGAAGGAATACAACGAAAGACCAGGCGGTATACATAATTATGACTATAGCCTGTTGAAAAAAAAAAAGTACGGTTTATTGTTTGACATTTTTTATGGCGGGCATCGGGCATCACAACAGTAATTAATACATAATTTTGTGAAAAGTTTTCATTAAATTCCTAGGGGTTAGTAGGTATGTACGTGGTTGCTGAAGAAGAAACGAAGAATGAGGAGATTGCTGTAAACGTGGTCATAGTCTCATCAGTATGGCTTACGCCAAGAAAGTTAGAGAGTTTCTGGCCCAATTCAAAGTTTTCTGCTCTATTTATCAAACTTTTAGTAAAACAAACATCCAGCAGAAGATGGCCTATCATACAATTGAGGCGGAATTTTTACGATGACTAGTAAGTATGATCGAATTATTACTACCTAGGTACATAATTATTGTTCACCAGTTTCTGGCATCTAAAATATTTTAGGTTAGTCAGTAAATATTTGTTGGGTTAAGTTTATCTTTGTAAAATGGAATATCTTCACAACAATGATTCCAGTATTTTGTCCGTAGACTTTGTTAGTGTACAAAATGCACGTGACAGGCCTTGACTAACAGTTTTTAACTACAGTATGCCTGCATGTCCTTTCGTTTAATTATAATGATATAAGTACTTTAAAAATAAACATTACTATTTTACTTTTTTTTTTAAGGTTCAGTCCAACCATTTCTGTCTACTGATGGTGATACAACAAGTATCCTACGCATAGAGGTAAAGTATTATCTACCTGTATTTTTTTTTCATTATGTTTATATTGGCGGTGTTAATACTACACCTACACAATAAAATTGAGAGGTAAGTCTTTGTTTTCATATGACTTTTTTATCACATTGCCTGCCCAAAACATAGAAGATCTGAGAGAATAAAAGAGTTAAAATATGCACAAACCTATGGCTAATGATATGGCAGCTTCCATACAAAAATGTTCGAATTCTTTTGTAGTGTGTGGGTTCGAGACAATATTATTATGTGACTGCTGGGTTTTATTTAGTTAAAAGAAAATTATTATGTGTTTTAGGGTCATCACAATCATCGTTGTATACTGAAGAATTAAGAGTTCCAACAACGCATCATACCAAATTAAAAGGTGCTATGCCTGCAGATGGCTTTTCTGCGACTACACAGCATTGGAAGTTTGAGTGGTAGAATGTACTTAATATAATTACTTAATTGGTTTAATTATAAGTAAGTATTTTAAGGTGTGGAAATGTAGTGAATTATCCATGAATTTTGTTATGAGCATTTTTTGTGTAATTTTACCCTATTAAAACTTATTGTCCTACTAACCTACCTATTGTGTTTGTTTTTTAGATGAGTCCAAACTCAGGATGTAATATAAGGTTGTTTGAGAAGACGAATACGGCCGGCAACATACGTCAGGTTTCGCATCGGGTTCCTCGATCAGGTTACCGAATACGGGCATCCGACGGGAAACCCGATGCAAAAACCAGACGTATCTTGCCACTCTACGACGACATTAAGACGTTACAGGTGACGTCAAAATTGACGTAATTTAAGACGTGATTGTCACGATGAATACGACGACATTTTAGACGTTACAGTTCACGTCAAAATCACGTTAGTTAATCACGACAAATTTGACGCCATTTATGACGTGATTGTCACGACGTATACGACGACATTTTAGACGTCATCGTTGACGTCAAAATCACGTAAGCTAATCACGTCATTAATGACGCACTAATTTGTGACATCCTCACGTCAAAACTGACGTCTTAAATGACGTGATGCGACGTCTTTCGATGCCGTAAAATTCACGTCATTATTCTCGTGACCATGTTGCTTGGGGGGCCCTCACCCCTCTTTCCACATAGCTTGAACTTATATTGGCCTTAAAATTAAATCATTAAAAAAATTGTGAGCATGCTCAAGGTTTTCTAGCTTCGGGAGCTGGCTGACCCTCTCTTTTTAAAGCTTAGATTAGAGGGCCCCCTGAGCTCCGGGGCCCCGGTGCACTGCACCACCTGCACCTAAGATAGCTACGCCACTGGCCGTGCTATAAACGCATGGCGAGTGAGTGGTTTTCAATCTTTTAAATCAATTTATTGGTATCAACCATGTCGCGCCAGGCCATTTCCACGTTAATCACGCGGCCATTTCATCGTGATAACGACACACTTTGTTAGACGTGTGTTCGACGCCCGCTCACGTATCCGGCGTAAACAGTGATAAGACCGACAGATATTGTGCATTACTTTCTATTAGGAGCCCACCGCAAATGGACTGTGCCACCAAATTGTTACTTAAAACGTCTGCTGTGATGTTTGTGACCGGAGGTTTTGTAGTCGATACTCGTAGAACAAACATTAGGGCTGATTTTGTAGGTTGACCTACCAATATCAAATGCCAATGCACTGGTGGTCTAGTGGTAGCGGCCCCGCCTTTCGATCCTAAGGTCGTGGATTCGAAACCGGCTGTGCACCAATGAGTTTTTCAGGGGACTGTTGACAATGTGCGGTTAAATATGCAAGGATCCTATTTTGCCTTCTATTATGCAAATCTCTATCGATGAGCAAAAAATGCTTGTATTATAAAGATAGAAATCAACTTGTGTTTTGTCCAGTCAGTGTGATATCGACACCATCCTAGGATCTTGGACCAAGTTTTATTTAAAAATATTTGTAAAATGTCAGTGTGATATCCACACCATCCTAGGATCTCGGACCAAGTTATATTAAAAAATATTGGTAAAATGTCAGTGTGATATCCACACCATCCTAGGATCTTGGACCAAGTTTTATTTAAAAATATTTGTAAAATGTCAGTGTGATATCCACACCATCCTAGGATCTCGGACCAAGTTTTATTAAAAAATATTGGTAAAATGTCAGTGTGATATCCACACCATCCTAGGATCTTGGACCAAGTTTTATTATATCCATAAACGACATGACAGCGACCTTCTCTTTTATCTGGCCCACGCTTGGACGAAGTAATGATATTTCCTCCAAGGCCCCACGTTACTGATTATTGGCCTTTTTTTCCCTCGCTTTCCTTCAAGTTTTCCTTCAGTGTTGTTCTTTATGCAGCTGTCATGTCGTTGAAGATGTCCAAACATTTTTTCTCTTCGCTTTTGTAAAACTCTTGTCTCCTTTACCTACCTACTCGCTCTTCGTATGTCACTTGTAGGTATAGTGTGTATATCTAGAGTCTAGAGTAACTACCTAGATAGGTAGGTAGTGTTGAAGTGAAAGAGGATAGGAAATACCTGGGTCTTGACTTGCGTGATGGAAGATGTGATGCGGTGTCTTCGACTTTCCTCTTGCCACTCCGATGATGTGCTGATGTTGGCGGAAGGCGCTGATTTTCCTTAGGACTTGGGTTTTTGCCGTGTTACGCGGTGGAAAGATTATTTAACGGAATTTTTGTGAGGAGCGATATGGAGCTCGACTCGAACGGCCGGTGGAGAAACGTCAAGTGGTCTACCCCCAGGTTTTGGTGATGGATAGGAAATTGGGTAGATGGGGGTAGGTAATAAAATACTTAAATATGATAGATAAAGTTCCGTTCGGAAATTGCTATCTTTACGAAACATACTGGCCCCGAAAGAGTTGCTAAGCTCTTTAGAAGACCTAAAAATGATAACATGATGAAAAAAGCTGAACAAAAAAAGAAGAATTTTGAATTTATACGATGGTGAGACATGAGATAAAGTTAGATGGGTTTGAATAAAAATGATAATGATGATTTACAAGATGATGAGCCATGAGATGAAGTTAAAATTGATGAAAATAATGAAGTTAAATTGCTAATGCTAAGGTGAAGTTAAGATATAAAAAAAATTAATTATTCAGGGAGGCCCGGCAGTAAAGGACAGATCTTAACTACCGGCCTCAGCATCGGACCGCTAGAAGTCATGAGCTCTACGACTCTAACGGTGCCGTCAGTGCCAGGACAAACTCGCACTATCCTTGCTGTTTTCCATTTTAAAGGGGGTAAGTTGGAGTCCTTTAAGAGGACCAAGTCACCAACTTGAAGATTGGCAATCTTTTTGAGCCATTTTGGACGTTGTTGAAGTGTGTGTAAATATTCGGCCTGCCAACGTTGCCAAAAGTGTTGGTTGATTTGTCTAAGCAGTTGCCAACGTTTTAATAAATTTCCATTGTCCTCGCTAAGATCGTGCTCAGGCAGAGCTTGAAGAGGCTGACCTATGATAAAATGACCCGGCGTAAGAACTTCAAAGTCATTTGGGTCATTGTTCACAGGACATAATGGCCGAGAGTTTAACGCTGCCTCTACTTTGGCAAAAATTGTTGTGAGTTCCTCGAACAAAAGTGTACGGTCACCTACCACGCGTGCCAAGATTAGCTTTGCTGATTTAACAGCGCTTTCCCACAAGCCACCCATGTGCGGATTGGACGGACTGTTCAAGTGCCAAAGAACTTGTCGATTTGTTAAAGATTTACGAATCTCGGCATCACCTTTGTTCAAATGCTGGTAAACGTCTTTAAGGTAGTTGCGAGCGCCGACGAAGTTCGTGCCACAATCGCTAAAAACGTCAGTGGGAAGACCTCTGCGAGAAACAAATCGATCGAAGCAAGCCAAGAAGGCTTCAGTGGATAGCTCGGAAACTATTTCCAAATGGACACCTTTGGTGGTAAAACACACAAAGAGGCATAAGTAAGACTTAAACGATTTAGCATTGCGAATGCGTGAAGTTTTTAACATAAAAGGCCCTGCGAAGTCGACACCAACCTTTTGGAAGGGCCGGCACGGCGTAACGCGATGAGAAGGCAGATCACCCATGAAGGGTTCGATCGATTTTGGGCGCAATCTGTAACACCGCTGACAACGGAAGATTTGATGCCGTACAACTCTTCGCGCAGACAGAATCCAAAACTTGCCTTGAAGCAAGTTCATTAAGGCCATTAGACCAGGGTGTAGGTAAACTCGATGGTAATGGTCGATTATGATTTTTGTGATATGATGAGATTTAGGCATCAACAGCGGATGCTTGGCTTTGTAAGAAAGCGTTGATTTCACAAGTCGGCCGCCCACCCGAAGCAGACCCTGCGAATCTAGAAAAGGGTTCAACCGCCTAAGGCTGTCCTTAAGAGGTTTGTCGGCACTCAATAACCTTATGGCTTCGGAGAATTCAGTGGACTGAACCTGCTTGACAATGAGATGCAGGCTTTCGCTTAGCTCTGCAACGGATAATGGCCCGGTGCGGCGTTGCGTTGGATGGCGAGAATTATTACAAAACCGTTGGCACCAGGCGATTACCGATTGTAATTTTGACCAAGAGCTGAATCTTGCGAAAACCGGCAGCTCACTGTCAAGTTCGGCAACGTGGGACAACGTCGAGGGTGCTTTGATTCCCGGCAACTCACTTTCAACGATAAAGGGCAAATCCTGGGGCCAAGTTGATGCATCGGCCCCAAGCCATGGTGGTGACCACCACAAAGAATGATCCACCAATTCAGAAGGAGTTAAACCCCGACTGGCAGAATCTGCAGGATTGAGCGCGGATGGCACATGCTTCCACTTTGCATTAGGAACCAAGGCTTGTACTTGGGACACACGATTCCCCTCATAAGTCTGAAGCTTATGAGGAGAAGTCCTGAGCCAAGAGAGCACAACGCTGGAGTCAGTCCAGGCCGTAATGCTGCTGATTTTGAGTTTGCCTTGTAGTGTCCCAAGTACATGCTCGAGCAAGCGAGCAAGCAGATGTGCACCGCTTAGTTCCAGCTTGGGAACCGTTAGTTTTTGTTTCAGGGGGGCCACACGTGACTTCCCAGATAGCAGACTAACCGAAGTGCCACTGTGGAGCCCTTCAACCCGTAGGTAGACGCAAGCTGCGAACCCACGCTCCGATGCGTCACTAAAACCGTGGAGCTGGCAGTCCGTAGGTTGATCAGTGAGCAACCATCGGGGAATATAAACTTTGTTCAATTGATTGAACTCGGAGATAAATTCTGTCCACAAGTTTTGAATATCGGACGGGAGCGTCTCATCCCAACCGCACTCAAGAGACCAGAGCCTTTGCATGATTTGCTTCGCATAAAAAGTGACAGGGGCAAGGAAACCACAAGGGTCGTAAAGCCTTGCGATATTTGAAAGAATACCTCGCTTGGTCATAATGTTACTCATCTTGGAGACGTGATAGATGAAGCTGTCACTTACTGACTTCCACTCCATGCCCAAAATTTTGAAGACATTATCACCATCATTTTCAAAACGATAGGGTTGCTCACAGTGGTCAGCAGACTGAGAGTCTAAGAAGGCCTTTGAATTGCTAGACCACTTGCGCACAACGAAGCCGCCGCTGGCGAGAATTTCAACGATTTCTCGTTGCAGGGCTGAAACAGACTCTAGATCATAAGATCCACTGACTACGTCATCAACGAATGTGTCTTCTAGCAGAGCGCGAGAAGCCTCAGGAAATTGAGATGAGTTCAGATGGGCTAGCTCGTGGATAACGCGGATAGCCTGAAAGGCAGAACTCGTAATTCCATAGGTTACCGTACTAAGTTCGTACTGACGGATTTTTTCGTCAGGTGACTCGCGCCAGAAAATGGTTTGGTACCTACGGTGCGCAGCATCCATTTGAATTTGGCGGTACATCTGCTTTATATCGCATGTGAAGACTATTTTATGAATCCTAAATCGCAAGATGATGTCCTCTATATTTTTTTGCAATTTAGGTCCGGACATGAGCACTTGATTCAGTGATACCCCAGTGGAACTGGATGTAGAAGCATCAAAAACAGCTCGAAGTTTGGTTGTGCTACTGTGTTCACGTAGCACTCCATGATGAGGGATATAGTACCGTTCATTCGAGTTCGGAGCCTCCACTTCGTGCATATGACCCGCGTCGCGATAATCCCGCATGAAGGCGATGTACAGCTCGCGAAGATGCGAGTCTTTTAGAAGGCGACGCTCTAAATTGTAAAACCTTTTGAGTGCGACTGCGTATGTGTCACCTAGTGCGTTATTGACCTTGAATGGAAGCTGTACTATGAAACGCCCGTGCGTGTCTCGACTGTGCGTATCAACGAAATGTTTTTCACACTGGACGTCTTCAGGATCCGGAATAGACTTCCTAGGAGGTTCCTCCATTTCCCAGAACCGAGTAAGAACACGGTTTAAATCGATGGTGCAAGTCATGGACTTGACGCTGACTAAACCGTGATATGAGGTTGGTGCTTTGCCCATTATGATCCAACCAAAGACAGAGGAGTAGGCAGTAGGCATGTTGTCACCTAGACTGAACTTTCTTCCATCCAAGATCTGATCATAAAGGTCAACACCTAGAAGCATATCAATTTGACCTGGAGCTGTGAAATGTTTATCAGCCAGGACTAAGTTATAACAAAGTTGAATAACTGAACGGTTTACTGGCACCGACGGAAGCTTACCAGTTATCTGCTGCATAATAACAAAATCTGTGGACATGCTAACGGCAGAATCTCTCATCGGTGAGATATGACAAGTTGAAATACCACGGGTTGGCTGGGCAGCTGAATCACCAATACCTATAATTGTCCCAGACATGGTCCGTGGAAGCTTAAGCTTTTGAGCAAGATTTTCACTGATTATTGAAACCTGGGACCCACTATCAATCAATGCTCGAGCTACTTGATAGTGTCCATTGATGTCTTGAACCCTAACATAAGCCGTTCCTAATATCATAGTTGACACATTGTCTGTGCTATGCATAGATTGCGGTTGGACTGTGGAACTCAAGTTCGCCACAGCAACTTCGTTTGGCTTATCGTTGGGTTCAGAATTGCTTGACATGCGTGGCAGGTGCAGCTTAGTATGATGTCGCCCACGACACACTTGACACACACTTTGAGAAGCACACTTTGATACATGATGTGTACGTAAACAATTAAAACATAATTTATGTTGAATTACAAAAAGCTTTCTTTGTTCCGGAGTCATCGCTTCAAATTTAGAACAATAGTAAATAGCATGAACTTCACCACAGCATATGCAAGAGTTAGCCTTCACTTGTGGGTCCGTGTTGACCACATTCACTGCTTTAGGAGCAACTGGAAATGTGGAACCGGCCACATTTTCTAAAATACGAAGGTGGTTTTCCAAAAACATTGTTAACTGCCTACTTGAAGGTATGCAATGTGGATCGACACTTGTTTCAAATTTAGTGCGAAGGTCAGTATTTAATTTATTAAGTAAAATATGAAGCAATAGGAAACTCCAAGAGTTGACATCAAAGCCTAATGCCATTAGTGCCTGTAAATTTTCCTTAATCGTGCCAATAAATTTATTTAATGTTTTGAAGTTGACCTGAGTAAGATTAGGAATGTTGAGAATAGCCTCCACATATTTATTTGCTATTAACCTTTTGTTCTCATAACGTTGAGTCAGAATATCATAGGCCACACTGTAATTAGCTTCAGAAATGATGAGATGCTTTACCATAGAAAGTGGCTCTTTGTCTAAGACACTCAGCAAGTAGTGCATTTTTTGTATGGGTGTAAGCCGCACATTATCATGAACTACGCTGTTGAAAATTGCTATAAAGTTTGGCCATTCAATGTGTGTACCTGAGAATCGTGTTAACTGAATTTTAGGTAAATGAAATTCGACTTCACTAGCTCTGGGGGCTACGTTTGAAGTAGACGGAAAAATAGCAGCGGGAGGCGAAATGAGTTCATGAGCAACCTGGATACTGTAAAACATGTTCATACACTCGTTGTAAGATTCCTCTATTTGAGCCTGCTTTTCTGGTGTTGGTTGGCATGCGAGAATAGTAGTGTAGGCATCGTCTAGCTGCACCCTATGCCGCTCCAATTCACGATAGCGTACAAGGAATTGCGTTTTATCCCTTACGCTTACCTCCTTCTTATGGCTTAAGTCTTGAGACAAATCATACGCATGTTTGATGTGTTTAGAACACAGGTCGAATTTGACCAACAATATCTTCACTTCTGACATCGTAATTAATTAATTTGAGTAAAAACAAACTTGAATGAAAAACGATTTAAAATAATGTAAACAACAAGGTTGATTTGACGAATTTGATGAGTTGACTGTCAGTAAGTGTTGACTGATAGCACAGGTTACAAATTGAACGAAATGAATGTACGATAACTAGAGTTGCCAACCAAAACAATTACTGCTTGCTAACTTGACTATGAATTTACCGGAAGTTTATTGGTGAAGTGTGGATCAACCTTTACGGCTACCACAGAACACAATTCACCAGTAAAAAAGCAAAGCAACGTTAAAGATAGCAATATGGCGGACGAAAATTGGAAATGGAACGTAACAGAAAAAGGACAATGATGATTTTGCAAAAAATATAAAATGATAAAATATATATAAATATTTAGGGATTAAGGATGATGATTATGAAAAATATAGGATCGGGATCGAAGGACCAAATGTTGAAGTGAAAGAGGATAGGAAATACCTGGGTCTTGACTTGCGTGATGGAAGATGTGATGCGGTGTCTTCGACTTTCCTCTTGCCACTCCGATGATGTGCTGATGTTGGCGGAAGGCGCTGATTTTCCTTAGGACTTGGGTTTTTGCCGTGTTACGCGGTGGAAAGATTATTTAACGGAATTTTTGTGAGGAGCGATATGGAGCTCGACTCGAACGGCCGGTGGAGAAACGTCAAGTGGTCTACCCCCAGGTTTTGGTGATGGATAGGAAATTGGGTAGATGGGGGTAGGTAATAAAATACTTAAATATGATAGATAAAGTTCCGTTCGGAAATTGCTATCTTTACGAAACAGGTAGTGTAGGTAGTTACATAAAGCTGTAGGCTGTAATCGCTAGGTGTCTACGCTTACCACTACTTACACAACTTGAATATATTGGTTTGGACCAATTAGGAAACCCCTTGTGATCAATTAGCCTACAAACGCCAAAACGGTCCTGTCAGTGAGCTGTACAACGAATTAATAGCTTGTTAAGATAGTACCTTACGGCCGCAGATTCACGACAATGCTATACTGTGATTTATGTTGTCTGTCCTCAATCTTTGTACCCTTTGACACCCTTTCATGGCGCCAAGCCAGTAGGGACCAAAGAATGTCGTTAACGTAGAAACGAAATTCTTATTTTTAACTCTTACTCAGAGGAGATAAACGAAGATTAGAAAACAACAAAGCTCGCTCTATAGGCTCGTTGGCTAGGTTATTATTTAATTTGTTTTTTTTTGCGTCTTGCGGTTTTTTAAAATGTCGTTGGTACAGAGGAAGACACTGTCTTTCGGTTTGCAGTCATCATTCGTGAACCTATTTAATTGAAAGGAAAGATAAAATGCAGGATATAGTAAAAAGGTAAAAGCTCTCTATTTATGTACCTACCTAGAGGACAGCTTTTGTAACTCGCCTGCTGGTCAATGAAGCAGCTCTAAACGTCCTTTAATTAATTTGTCTGGTGTCAGTTTCCTTTCTTGTTATTTTCTGTGGCCCTAACTATGCGGTAAGCTACGTTCGTGTCACTTTTTCATTTACGGTACAAAAGGATATTTATAACGGCGTGATCGATTAGCTGTATTTTGGGATAAAATATTTCGTAAAAGTTTTGGGACGTTGGGAAAGCCTTTGAAAAACTTTTCTTTTGTTAAAGTTTTATACGAGTCTTGAGCTCCGATCTGTGGCCTGTAATCAACAAGGACTTAAAGAAAATTTACACGGTAGGTAAATTCCGAAAGGGCTTCACCTACTAAAGGTAGATAAAACTTAGAAAATAAAAATATCCTAATGATATATTGGTGTTCTGTGTACCCTACGTATTATTCTTCTGGTCACTTCACTAATTCTTTCCAAACAGTGTGGTGAAAGAATTTTAAGTGCGCCTCAATGTGGCTCTATATATTCACAATTATTGAGCGAGTTGCTGAGGTCACTTTGACCACCCTCTTTCCATGACCAGCAAGACCAGCAAAGCCGAAATATCTTCTATTCATGTTAATATACCAAGACATCAAATTAATGATGGTTAAACGAAATTGCAGCAGAACATTACGTAGGTAATTAAAATGAAAAAGCTATGCTACCCTCTAAGAGAAAACGAATCCTACGGATCGAATGAAGATTCTCGCTTTGTAACGAAATGTCAAGTGACAAATGACGCCCCACATATCCGCGTGACGTATCCGCGACACATCCGACCCGACATGTGACGTCACATCACGACGCGAATCTAATACGACACGTCCGTAATCGAATTTAGGGCAATGTGAAAGATCTTTTATTTATTGCACTGCGACGGAAGTAGTGGCTTGGTGATTTGTCGCAAGGGCTGAGAATTTTCGGGAAATAGGTAGGATTGTACCTACCTGCGAGAGTTGTGTGTAGTCGACGGTGCTTCGATTTCGATACAATCTAGGAACTCGAAGCGGATAAAGTCAGTAGATCACATGTCAAGTGATATATTGACTTTTCCCATTTCCTCTTGGTTGGTTGATGTTTTTCTCGTGGCTCCGTGTAGAATAAGACTCCTCCATCATCACCCGTTGGTGTCGCGAGGCGAAGAAATGCACTAGGAGATGGGTAGCAACATCTTCACCACAAGTCGAAGATTTGTTTTTTATTTTTGGCTTGCAGACGCGATTGGCTATCGTGTGTGCTGAGAATTCTCATGATTCAAAACATAACCCGGGCTCTTTTTACTGAAAACTTATTAGGTAAGTAGGTAGGTAGAAAAAACTCGATCTTCCTATACAAGGTGTTCTAATACTTGTAAGTACTTAAAACTTCAGTACCTATTAATATGAATAACTTTTTCTAAGGTTTTATGCAAAAGTTCAATGGTTAAAATGTAAACCTGGGTTATGTTAGTAAACCCAATATTATAGGCAATGCAGTAGCTTCTAAGTGAAGATACCTATCTAATCCCCTCCACTGTAAGCAATTTAGGTACCTGATTAGGTACATCTTGGTTTATTACGTAGTAATTAATAATGATATTTCTCTGGGATCGGATAAATCGGATCGGATATAGATAACTTACCTATATAGGAATATAGATACCTAGGTATGATATCTATATCCGATAGCACAAGAAACCTAATATTAATTTTGTAAATAATATTAGGTTAAATAATGAAGATCATACAAAGTCAAAAGGTCATAAAGCTTGGTATTTCTAGGTGCCAGTTCCACGCGACCAAAGCCTAGAAGAACAGGCAACAACATTACGGCTTGTTTTTACAAAAAAAAATAGTAAAGAACTTACGTTCCAAACCATAAGTTTTTTTGCCTGTAGGTACCATTAGCTTAGTCACGTGGAATTGGTATCTAGATACTTATCTATGTACTCATAGTTTTAAGACGTTTGAAAGTGATCCTTATGATTTTTTCTAGGTGACTTAAAATTTTCCCTTCTCCTTGAGGCTGGCATCATGTACATAGTTGCTATGTGAAGTGAACATTAGCGGAGTGTTATGCAAGACTATTTTAGTGACTTTTGTTTGTTTATTAAGCTGTTCCTAAAACTTACTCATTAGTAGTTTGTAGTTCTTAATACCCAAAACACAAACCGTGGACGAAATTACGAGGTTCCTACTTACTGCAGAAATGTGCAGCGGCGCCGGCGAGGTTTTTTGACGTCAAACCGGCTCATTTAAATAGACCCGCGGCCTTACGTTCTGCATTGTTGTTTTCGTAGTTTTATGAGAGGTTTGAAAGGTCTGGGTATGCTGGTTGGCGCTGAGACCTGAGGACGCGAGAAGGGCCTCTTTGTCCGCGGCACAGAGGCCGTCGCTCATTTGCTGAAAGCCCCGCTGTGAAGTGTCGTCAGAAATCCGGCCATTTTCGTATCGTTCTGCTGCAGTTAAAAATGGAAGCTTTTGGAACTATTATAATGAGCAGTGATTACTTTCATTTCAGAGATACGACCTTTGTGCGAAACTTTTGCTTTACTCTGAAATAAACTGGATGAATAAGTACATGCTTAAAATGACTTTCCAACTTAGGTATAGAATTAAAATTGAAGGAATCCCAGCCAATCGATTGTCGAATCGACTGAATTTTCATATCGTCGGTCATGTATGGATTTTAGTGTGTCTATGGGTGCTTACCTGGGGATATAATGGTGAACATATTTTTGCTTCACTTTCGATTTGGCTGTTTATTTAAAGTTAGAGCTTTTTAGGTGAGTTAACCTACTCAGGTACTCAGGTAGTAGGTACCTAAGTACCTACTACTACTATTTATATATGTGTATTAAATTTTTTTGATGTGCATGGTTTTAGAAGGAGAGGCAGGCCAAAGAAAACATGGATGGATTGTGTGAAAGATGACATGAGTAAGAAAAGAGTGAGCACCGAGATGACGAATGATAGTGGAGAGTGGAAGAAGAAAACCTGTTGTGCCGACCCCACTTAGCGGGGGCTAAGGGCAGGAAGATGATGATTTATGTTTGTTTAATAGGGCAGTGTTATCAAATGGAGCAATGGAGCTTTAAATGGAGACAATACATAACATATATCCTATCTAAACAATCCTCACGACGTAGTAAATTGGTATAAATGATTACGTAAGTCCACGCAGCATTTTTTTACATTTACCGCCGGTTAATATCCCGCTCAAGCAATACTTGTCAGTTGCAAAGCTGACATTTACCAAGATCCATTGAAATCAAAACAATAATCTTGCGTAAAAATAGTCTGCCTTGTCGTATCCATGGTTGGGAATCCCGCTGAGCTGTCGCTGGCACGGGCTGGCACGGGAAAATAGGCCTTTTCACGACGCATCGCATTTTTATACCTAGTCAAGTAGCTTCACTATTTTTCAATAAATTATTTTTGTGCTGATCATCAAGCCTCATGTGCCTATAATTTCGTTAAAACGCTGCTTGGCGCTCTTCCCCGGACGAGCTCGTCACAAAGAGCTCTCTACTACTCTTAAAATAAATGTGAGGCTATAAATAAAAGTGAGGAATTTGGTATGGCTATGTACCAGAATGTTTTTTTTATACAACTAGCTGATGAAACAAGCAGTTTGTTATAGGTGATGGTGGTACCATCACCTATAACAAAGCATTGCCTCATAAATCACGTACGATAGGAACATGCCCTACGATGCACTGCTCTGCGTCCATCAACTTGAGGCATACAGATGTTAAGCCTCATGTGCCTGTAATTACACCGGCAACCACACTCTTCAAACCGAAACACAGCAACGCTGCTTGGCGGCAGAAAAAGGCGTGGTGGTAGTACTTCCCCGGATGAGAGATTTCCCTTCACAAAGAGCTCTACCTACTACTCTTAAAATATTTACTATCGAATATTGACATCGAGTAAATATAGGTTTGAAGCTAACGATTTAAAGACGACTCTTGGCCTGAATAACGTCTGTCTATGTTCTAAGATAGAGGTTCTAGAAAGGGTTCCACATTCCGTTCAAAAATTTACAAAACATTCGTCGAAAAAAATCACAATCGCCAGAGCGCCGTCTCGTTTGCACGTGTCGACCTATAGGTATCGAGCCGGTTTCAAATTCGAATCAGAAGATTTCGATGTCTTTTGGATTGGACTTAAAGATGAATACCCTGCAATTGTTGAGAAGGCTATCACGGTTCTGCTTCCGTTTGTGACGACTTATCGATGCATTAAATAATTGTTTTTCATTTTTTTAGTTCTTTCATTTCAAATCAATCATAAAAATATACAAACAAGGTATTTTTTTTTTATTACCGAACTAGGGTTCCGGTAGGAAAAGTATAAACAATTAGGGCTCCGTGGCAAAAAAAAATTGGGAACCTCTGTTCTAAGATACCTGCCAACAAAAATAAGGCTGTGTACTCATCATTATTTTGCCACATAACTAAAGCATGACTTGTAGTTGCTATTATGAAACGGATCTGTCTACATCATTAAACTTTGACCTGACCTATTTTCCTTCAAATTCTGATGAGTTTACCTGGTATTAGTCAAACTAGTAAAACGTGTCTCATTTGTATATTTATAAAGGATCTTCTTACAGACATACTCTTAGGAATTCAACTTTATACGCTAATGCAAGATATATAAATCGTAGCAAGTAAAGAACAACATTTAAAATGGAAACACTTAACATTTTAAATGTTGAACAAAAATGTGATAAGTTCGATTACGATTTTAAAAAGTGAACCTGTATCTTAATAAAACTTTTTACAACATTCTTCGGTCATAACTTTTAAGTTAAAAAAACCTCAAAAACAACATAATGTAACTAATGTTTATGGAAGTATAAATTAAGTAGACCACTCACCACTCATAACAAAAAAAAAAACAGCTTATGTTGGTGTTTTTTCTTTGTTTGGGTGGTAACATAATTATTACAATGGCTATATATTAAAAAAACAATACCTACTATAAACTACCTACTAGCTACGGTTCTCATAGTGTCTCACAAGCTTTGCTTAGCTTAGGGACAGAATTTTCACCAGTATTTATTTAATACTAGCTGGTGCCCGCGACTTCGTCTGCGCAGGATTAGATAAAATTAATACCAAATCTCAATTAGTCACACAATATCTTTATAAATTGTAGCCTATGTGTTATTCTGATGCTACGAGTATATTATTGTAAAGTTTCATTAAACTCCATTCAGTAGTTTTTGAGGGAAAGAGTAATAAACATCCATACTTACAAACTTTCGCTTTTATAATATTAGAAGGATAGGATACTAGGATTTGGCGAACTGAGCGGTACCAAGAGAATCGAACCTACACCACGAAACCCAACGCACCCGCTACTCACCCTTCTACCCTTTATCCGCTGAAAATTATAAAAGCGGATGCACGGCCCGTCCCGTCAGTGTTTCCTTACCGGTGATAAATCTAGTCCGTGCCATGTCTGCTTGCTAACTCATTAGTCTTAATAAACGAAAATGCGGGAGGCATTTATATCAATTTTGGCGCTGATGGCGGTGGCGGTTCCTACTAAATGCTCTGAGATTGGCAAAGACGGCTTCAATTTCTATAAAGGTAATTTGAAGATTAGAAAAAGTCTGTAAAGCTATCTTTACAGAGTTTTTTTTACCTTGCTTTATGCTGGTTGGCTGATATATTTTGGTTATTTTTTAAGAGTATTATAATTTTAGCTCTTTGTGAAGGGCTCGTCCGGGGAAGTATTACCACCACGCCTTTTTCTGCCGCCAAGTAGCGTTGCTGTGTTTCGGTTTGAAGAGTGTGGTTGCCGGTGTAATAACAGGCACATGAGGCTTGACATCTGTATGCCTCAAGTTGATGGACGCAAGGCAATGCATCGTAGGGTACGTTCCTATCGTGTGTGACTTGTGAGGCAATGCTTTGTTAATGATCTGTTGCATCAGGTACTTGTATAAAAAATATCTTAAAGAATCATAAACATCACAAAGATTTAATATAGTCCCAAAAGTTATTACCCGAGTGGGATTTGAACCCAAGTGTAGTAAACACTATAAAAACAAATAAAAATTATCATAACATCAGTCTTACAAAGTTTGTTTGACTTTCTTTTATCCATATGCCGGCTCATCTTGACATATCGCACGTGTCAATATCATCATTTACCTTCAAATATCTGATGGTAAGTATGTCTAACGTCCTTGTCAATTTGAAGGGTTGAAGGTTCTAAAAACATATATTTTAGTAGTCTACATTGCCTTCAGTAGTTGATAACCTTTAACTAACCTGGTACCTACCTGTATTACGAGAAAACTGTGTGCTAATCAAATGAAAATTGCTTGATAGATTCCGAATAACGACTCCCAAACTACACCATAAAATTCTTAGTTAAAACCAAATCTGGCTATAAAAGAGACTAACTTATCTAGTAAATGGTGATATTTTCTCAGCGTGGCCGTAGAGATAGTTGAAGTGAGATTCAAGATAGAGCATAAAGTGAAATGAGGGTACGTGATGGGCCATCGGCTCGCCGATTTCGGTGGCAAATATGCTATCACTGGCAAATATGTCTGTCTATCACCGATCTTTCAAGACAGGGTCTATTCATATTGCGTCGGTGTGGGACTGGAAGAGGGTACTTGGAAATCTATCCATACCAATTTATTAATGCGTAAGTGTGTCACCGCTTGTTTCAATTTCACAAAAACAACTGAACCGATCGAGATGAAATTGGGTCAAGCTATCTCAGATAACATTCTGGAGGCGATAAGGCGTCTCTTTATATTTTTGCATTGGTAATTTTTATTTAATGTTTAAAAAGACATTTTCAAAGTTTTGCACCCAGTTTGTTAAATTGAAACATTTTTTGGATGATTTTAGTTTCATAGCGTGCGTAGTCGGAGCTGGTCCCATAGTTCGTTATTAAAGCAAAGACTGATAAACGCAATCAAGTCTCAAACTAAGCAAAGCTTGTACTTTGGGAACTAGATGGCTAATATAATAATTTGATACTTTTTTGGGCATAGTTTTTGATCTGGAATAACTAATAGCAATAATATAGGTAAGTATAGGCAGCCGTATGCCAAAAGCGTGAGCGAAGACGCGGGTGGATGTTACCTTGATTTACGGTGCATGATGAGGATTAGATTATCATAATGTTTTTTTTTTATTAAAAGCTTGTTTCTTTCTGACACTTGAAAATGAAAGACGAAACTAGAGTAGGTATGTCTAAAAAAAAATTCAAGGTCTTAAATATTTCCAAGATGCCTTTGAGCGCCCCAAGCTTGCCCGAAATATGAAAGAGAATTTCTGATGAAAAAATATTAGTGAATTTTTAATATCTTCATTCCAATGATTGAGGAGTGTGAATGCTTATTTTTTGTACGATGCCGTTTAATCAAGTAGGTACCTATACATATAATAAAACCTTATTGGTTAACAGTAAAAAAAAAAGTGGAACAATTCTGTTGATCATACAAAAGTTTGTCACTTCTACGGAATCAAACCCTAAACTCAGCCAGCTAGACACCAACTTCGCTATAAATCATTTACAAACAAGTTCAAACAAACATACGTACTTATACTGTTTCCTTCAATATTTTTTAGAAATACCACACATGTTTAGTAGATACAGGTAGCTGTGCACACATATATGTATTACAACCAACTGTGTGTGTTGTTAAAGTTTTATCAATAATTTGAATTTGAGAGTACCATAAGTTTTGTATTTACAAAGTTGGGTTTAATGAAGAAAAACTATATTTGTATTGACTTTAACTTATTTTCACCAGTTTTTTTTAATGTTCTATAGATTATCTACGTGGACGTTCCGATGAAATTGGAGACGAGGGTTCGTTAGAAGATCGTGTGCTTTGTAAGTATTTTAATAACTAGAAGTCAAAAAAACAGGCCTTGCATCTATTGTAGATGATTTATACAGCGTTAGGGGTTACTTTTACACTAATGCCCCCACGCCTACACAGGATTAGTAGGCATAGGCTTGTCTAGCATCTAGACAATCTTCATCTTCACAGCTTGGTGCTTGATGAGCGGACTGGTTTCCGCAAGTTGGCCGCTGGGGGCTTTTTTGCGTGACGGGTGGTGGTTGCTAGCCCAACCACCCAATGTCCTGTATGAAGGCCAGCAGCTCGCTAATGCTGGTGCAGGCTTCCCCATTCCTTCGCGTTTGCATTCACCATCTCGCCACGGCGATAGGCCCGTATTTACTTCACCGGCATTGCAAACGCGACCCCATCTCGCTACACGTTTGCGGAGGATGTCTAACAGGGGGATTTTAGTGGGTTCGAGCCCCACATACCCCCTTCCGCCACCCCTATGGTGGAAGGGAAATGCGGTTGCATTTTCCCCCCTTAAAAAAAAAGGCTTCATTCCTTACAGTTTGACATGAGCGGTGCCGACCAATCCGCGAATTTCAACGATATTTTCCTTTACCGTCTGAGAGCATTGTGTACATAATTTTAGAATTGAACATCATGGATAAACAACGAGGTTACAAACCACTTCATTCGGGTCAAAAGGTAAGGGCTACCACTACACCACCAGAGCTCTGCTCGAAGTTAAAATGTAAACCAGTCCTGTACATCTGTTAAAATTGTTTCTGTGCATCATAGCCCAGTGGAAATTTTATTTCAATGATCTAAAATAAATAATAATTGTTTTGGCAAATTCACTTTAAATGGAGGAGGGCTAATGCCGTCGGGAATATCCAATTAAAACAAGAATAAAACTTCTGCTCATATGAATTTTAGAGGCTGATATAATTTTATGAGAATCCCTTGAGACGGCGTCTCGCGTCAGTTTACCGAATGCCTAATTGGTAATATAATGTTGATGAAGGTGACTAAAACCCAAATTCAAGAGATTAATATTCCCCCATACAAAATCCATCATATAGTGATCATGTTGCCTCTGAACATCCACCTTTTGTGTAACTTTGGCTAGATATAATCCACAAACATCAAATGTGTATATTTAGATGTTTGTGGCTCAATCACGCCCTTACCATAACCGAGTGGAACGAAACCTAAAATAAAATATGGTTCATAAACATTATATGCTACTTTTTATCCCGAAAAGTTATCATAACCGGGATAGAAAAACTTATGAATCCTAAAATGGAATCCACTTTATATACCTCTATTCATTTTAGTTTTGATTTGTCCTACTACTTACCAAATTGTTATGGGTTAATTAACTATTTTTCTATATTTCTTTTCTCAACCTAAGTTGATTTTGTTTCACAGATTTCTACCGTACACCTCTGGTTCAATACCCCGGCCTGCTTCCCACACTGGAAGAAGAATATAAAAAGAGGACAGGGAATGCTTTTAAAAGTAAGTACGTACAAATAGAAAAGTGTTAAGTGTTTAAACTGTATCTTAGTAGATAAACACTTAAACATTTTTATATGCAACCTGGGTTTGCAACTTATAACGTACAAGCTGGTGCCCGCTACTTCGTTTATTAGTTTAGTCACACAATATCTTTATAAATTGTAGCCTATGTGTTATTCTGATGTATAAGCTATATTATTGTAAAGTTTCATTAAAATCCATTCAGTAGTTTTTACGTGAAAGAGTAACAAACATCCATACTTACAAACTTTCGCGTTTATAATATTAGAAGAAAGAAAGAAAGAAGAAAGAAAACATATTTATTTGTCCCAACACAATAATACACTAAAAATAACAGTGGGTTGGTACCTAAAAAATAAAAAAATAAAATAAAAATAAAAGTGAAAATAAAAGTGAAAATAAAAATGAAAAATAAAATGAAAGTAAAAGTAGGTACTATATACAAATTAGGTATGTTGTGCGGGGCAAAAAGGTCTTCGTCTCAGCATAATGCTGCACCCAACCTAGATAGGTGCAGTGCAGCGCTGGTTTTCAGACGAGGCCTGACAATGTGACATGCGACACAACAGCAATGCAATTAAAAAAAAACATACAAATTATTACGGTAAAAGTACAATTATAAAAAGGTAAAAAAAATAATAATAATAATAACAAGCAAACAAGAACAATGTACGCCATGAAAAAAAATATACAATAAAAATAATTATATTAATAATGCTAAATAAGTATCATATTATAAGTACTTAAAAATGAAATTTTGCTATACAACTACATAATTGATTTTATTTTGATTCTGTGGTTTGTCTATGCCCGCAAGCAAACGGAAGGCAACAGAACTAAAAAAGATAATGGCGTTGGTCGGCTTACAAAATTAAATTATCAAGGGCTAGGTAGGTTGGTCTATTTTCGTACGTAAATGCTAGATACGACAGCTGGATCCTTAGCATTAGGAGGTCACCAGCTATTAGTAGGAAGCATATTAGTAGCAGGGACATCTGAAAATAAAGATAGGTACCAATCTGTATTTACTTAGATAATATCATCGTCATCGTAAGACATCGTCGGTCTAATAGCATAAAGTATTTCACACACGTACATTTTTTTTAATACAACTAGCTGATAGAACAAGCATATGGCCCACCTGATGTTTAGTGGTAACCATCACCTATAACAGAGCATTGACCAACACTCACCGGCAACCACACTCTTCAAATAGAAACACAGCAAGGCTGCTTGGCGGCAGAAAAAGCCGTGGTGGTAGTACTTCCCCGAACGAGCCCTTCACAAAGAGCTCTGCTATTAAAATTTCCAATTCTGACCATTTTTAGCTAAGTTTAAAAGCTAAAATAAAACGTAAGATAAGGACTACCACTCAGACTAATGACGACATTGCCTTTACTCATTCAGTGAATACAGTTTTGCATAGTTCAAGCTAGTGGAGTAATTCTCAACAATCTGTTCCTGTCTGGTGAATAAAAAGCTCGTTTGTCTGATAGATCACAAGCTAAGCAAAGAGGTAAAAGAATGTGCACTAAGTAAATTACGTTGGCAAAAATAGGAAAGTAAATTTCGTTTGATCTACTGATGCTGAGATGTTTGTGTCATAATCAGGCTGTTACAGCTGGACAGATTCGGGTGAATCCCGAAACAGGTTGATCTGAAATAACGTTACAACCAAGTTTCGGAGAATACAATTACAAAGGTTCAGCGTAATCATTTTAACCCAAACAAGTTTTTCTACCAAAAAAATCGAAGCAGATAAACTAGGAGAGCAGATTTTTAAAAACTTTGATATATATGCTAAACAAATTGATATATATGCAAAGCTTTTGTAACGTTATTCTCGGAAACGTTGTTGATATATTTTTTGTGAATGAGTTTAGTGATTTTATATCGTCAGTAATGTACAAAGAGTACAAATGTACCAGCGAGACGTATATTAGGGGTTGTCTAAATTATAAATAATTATTAGTAAATGGTGGCAATAGTTCTAAATAAAAGTGATGTATATAAATTGATAGGTAAGTAATAAAAAGAAGAGAGTTTTAAGAGTAGAAGAGCTCTTTATGAAGGGCTCGTCTGGGGAAGTGCTACCACCATGCCTTTTTCTGCCGCCAAGCAGCGTTGCTGTGTTTCGGTTTGAAGAGTGTGGTTGTCGGTGTAATTACAGGCACATGAGATTTAACATCTGTATGCCTCAAGTTGATGGACGCAGGGTAGTGCATCGTAGGGCAAGTTCCTATTGTGCTTGACTTACAAAGCAATGGTTACCACTTAACATAGTTAGCTAGCTAGTTGTATAAAAATAATAATATATATAATATGTTTATTTGACAGATCACATGCTAAGCAAGGAGATGTTTGATGGTGTGCAACACAAACGGAGCTCGAAGACTGCACTCTCCTTTATGATGCAGGGGAAACACCCCTATTTCGCGTGAGTCTCATTTAGCACTTTGCTTATTTTTGCTTTAAGCCCGATCTCCACCGCGAAAGGGTAATGAGCGAGAAATGGTTAGCGGAACGGACTCCTTTTTAATGAAATTGGTTTACGTTTCCACCAACAAAGAGTTTTATCTTTTGATTTCCACTGCAAAAGGAAAAAGAGCTGAGCGAGTTCATTTCAACACTTTCTGCTCGCTCAGTCCTTTCCGCTCGACTATTTGTTTGTGGAAATACAAGTATGCAGTTTATTCTTGCGAGTTAAACGGAGTCCTTAATGGCTCCCCTCCGCTCCGACCGGGCTTTAGATTTGACAGCGGCCGCGTTAACAGGATACTGAGAGCAATTTTTCGTATGACATGTGTACTTATAACTCTCTCTTATTCATATAATTATCCATAACGATTCTTCACGCTGATAAAAGAGAAAATTCCGATCTTGGGACAAATTTTGGCCACACATTTATACAATTAGTAGCAGCATTGTGATTACGTAACTTTGCTGTAATCGGTTTCTATATCTAACCAATGAGTATATAAAACAATATGAAAGTTTTGCGATTATCCATCCATAGAAACACCAGGTGTAATCTAACTTTGTTAGCAACTGCAGCTAAAATGCAATCGCATAGCCGTCATATTTACTTATTACAAACAGAAAAATGGAAACTGATTGCAAAGAAGTTACGTAATCACCCTGCTGACCCGTCTCGGCTACAGAGTTACTTATTATAAAAAAAACTAAGAAGACAAAAAAATTGGCTATATCTGTCACAGCGATAAATTGCATTCTATCTTGTAGTGCTACGAAACGTGTAGCACCTTGACGAGTGCCGTAGCTCTGCTACAACAGCTTTTCTTGTATGGATACTTTCGCCATGACGGTTTTGTTAGATCATTATTACTGTATTCTTTTATACCTTATTTTTATTTATACTGTTTAGCTATTTACATGCCTACCTATATCACTTTATTCTCATACATTTACAGGCATGAAGGACGATCTTGTCCTTACGGCAAGTAGTGGATGGTGCATTTAGAATACTTAGGTAATAAGTTTCATTATCTGTCAAGAGTTTTTTTTTTACAATTAATAGACCTTCCTTTGACTACAATCTCACCTGATGGTAAGCGACGAGTAAGAGTAAGAGTGTTCTATTTTGATGTTTTTATGCTTTCAATGACCATGGTAGACCCCTTTATCATTACATCATTTCCTGCAGATAACTCAAGTGTCTTTTGTGTATTTTGAATAGTTTGTAAATACTTGTATTCATTGTATTGTATTCATTCTTTGTAAGAGAAATGTTTAAAAATTAGCTATAATTTTATTATTTGAACATGTATTTTGATTGTTTCAGTACTGAAAAATCCGAGGGAGTAATTGAGGATCCTCTAAATTAATTAAATTACGATAAAATTTAATTTTATATATAGAAAACTGCATGGAATAATTGCCAAGCTTAAATCATATTTATTTTCTTTCGTTACATAAAAAAAAGAGTATAATTTTAGTATAATGCTTGATAAATGTATGTCGTGCACCAATGGTCGTATGAATCATAAAGATAGCGCACATGACTGCGATTTATGACAGAGCAATTTTCCACATTTAACCACGTACAATTCCGACATCAACTAACCCTTTTACCATAGCTTAGAAAATTGTACAGCCACACATAACTCAGTTGGTAGTAGCTCTGCCTTCTGCGCTGTAGGCCGTGTGTTCGATCCCCATCTAGAACAAACATTTGTGTCATTAATATAACAGACGTCTGTTCTCTGTCTTGGTGTTTAAATATATTGATTAAAAACAGTATAAAAGTATTATATCAGCCATCTGTGCATAAATTTGAGGCTAAAATTAAATATTTGAAAAACTTCGGCAATTATTTCTTGCAATATTGTTTTTCGTAAATTTAAGATGTTATATGTGTATTGGAATGTTAATTTAAATTGTGTCCAGTGAATTAAATATATTGCACTGTCACTGTATGTATGTAGTTGATATTAATGCTAAATAAAACCTAAGAAAATGTTGTGATCTTTACTTGTTTAACATCTCTAATCAAATATAAATGAACTGGCTCTAAGTTAGGTAATGGAACTTGGTATCAAGAACCCTAAAGGAGATTCTGTATATTTGAATAAGTAGTTACACATTTATAGGGTTGAGTAGGAACCACAGCGAGAGGACCACAACGAGCTCTTTACAAAATTCCGAATTCACGGACACATTTTCGCAGATGAGTAAATGGGGGCGAGCAAAGCCAGCGACCTTGGAGGTTGAGGTTGAAAAGAGATTTACATCAAAATATATTTTAAAATAGCTGCCGTAGAAAGTTGGACCCTGCTTTTCTGTTCGAGGTAACTCAACGGTGTTTTATTAAATATTCACGACCTGCGACAAAGGAAACTATAATAATACAAAAAAATATCGGCAAATAGTGATGACAAGACACCAAATCACAGTGGTGTGCCTTTTTCTTTTTATCAATAAAAAAATAGCACGTTTTGAGATCCTTTCCATCACAGCAACAGACAGCTTTATTCGAATCGAAGCACATCAACCGAATTATAACTTACCAAAAGAACACTTCGCCTACACAGCATCGTTGGTATAGTCGGAGTGACCTCGCCTTTCCATAATATGGAATATTATATGCATATGCAGCAGGTAATATTTTCTAAAGGTTAAAAATTCCATAAGAAAAAAAATTGAGCGCAATGCCAGTGCTCTCAGACGGTGAAGGAAAACATTGCGAGGAAATCATTTAATATTCTAACAGCAGCGATGGGCTTCCAACCTGTCTCACAAAATACATACATAAATACATAAAATTAAGCCTGTTTCCCATAGGGGTAGGCAGAGACCACGGATTTCCACTTGCTACGGTCCATACATACCTCTTTCGCTTCATTCACTCTCATTACATTCTTCGTACATTCTCTAGGGTACTCTTGACCTGGCCCTTCTCTAGAACGTCTGCTATCTGATCGAGCTACGTCCGTCAAAATACAAATTGCGCAAAATACTAAGTATTCCATACATATTTTTTTGCCACTGTTTCCCCTGTTGTCCCTCTGTCCTGAGATCTGAGAGAGATAATGAAAGACTCACATCCTGGGTCAGTCTATCAATTTGAGGGTGATCCTAAGCTCCGTCTTTTGTTTTGCATAAACACACTTAAATAAAAAACATAAGTACCTACATTGATTCCGAGAATATTCTCCTTTATTGGAGTCGGTTAAAAATAGCTTGCAATGATTTCCGTGCCATGTAAAGCTGCTCGTTTATGCATTCACAGTCCTCAGACAATGTTATAAACTTCCTAGCGCCAAGCTACTTGTCCGGGCAAGGTGGAATGAACGAGAGCGCTATTTGATTTCAATGGAATTGAAAATTTGTTCACAACTACTATTACTTGAGCTCCGAATTGTGCATGCAGTTCAGTCGCGTTTTATTTAGGTAGCTACGAGATTTTCGAAGGGGTTTGAATTTAGGAATAATAAGCTCTTGACATTGTATTATTGGCCTTGGGATTACCATAAAGAGCTTCGGCTTTCCTTTTAAAATTCTGTCAAGATAAATGTTTAAGCTATTGCGATCATTTACCAATGCGTATGACAAACAGTGACAGTGCTAACTTTGGGCAATATTTAAACTTAAGTAAGTTATAACCATAAGCTCTTGTGATTAGCCGATCGGCTATCACAGTATACTTCGAGTTGATGGACGTAGGGTAGGATATACACCTTTCTAAAGTGCATGATCTGAGAGGCAATGCTTGAAGCTGATAGCTACCAATTCACATCAGGTGGGCCATCTGCGTTTTATATCAGCAAGTCGTATGAAAAAACAGCAACACAGAAGGCTTTACCGACTATGTAGTGACTGTATTCATTATAAGGTGTGTAAAATAATTAAAATTCCGAATTTGAAGATGTATAACGTACAAAATCCATGCTCAAAATAAAAATTGCAATAGGTCTTAGAAATCGTAAGAGGATTCTGTTGCTGATAGACTTACTTTGTAATTTCAAGGCACATAAGCTCAGCTCAGTCGGGTATTACGTTTTGTGTCAAAATTGTTGTAGAGAGTTTTTGTACTAGGTAATAACAAAAGAACGAAGACTAAGGTACAGTTAGCGACACAAGTGAATTAACCATTTCAATTATTCAATGCCCTTCCACTGATTTTTGCAACGAAATGTTAACTTTTGTATAAGGCATGTCAAGGCAAACCGACAAATTAATTTATTTATGAGCTTGCTAGTAGGTACTTAAATCTTTCGGTTTTCATCATCATCGTCATTTTCTGGATTATATCCCCTATCCATTTCCCACCCTTTCTAACTGACTATTGTCTTTCCTGTGGATCAGGCCGATTGTGCTGAGATGAATAGTACGAGTATGTGCTATCAAAATCATGTCTATAGCATCCCATATAGTTGTTCTTATCGCTGTATATAATCTACAAATTTTCAAAAGGCTGGTGAACGAGACTAAGAGGCTATGTTGCCGGCCTTTGGGCACATTGCCGGCGGTCGGTGATCTAAACTCAGTTTTCAACTTATAATAACACCTACAGAGTTCATTTATAATGTACAAGCTGGTGCCCGCGACTTCGTCTGCGCAGGATTAGTCACACAATATTTTTATAAATTGTAGCCTATGTGTTATTCTGATGTATGCTAATTATTATTACTATTGTAAAGTTTCATTAAAATCCATTCAGTAGTTTTTACGTGAAAGAGTAACAAACATCCATCCATTCTTACAAACTTTCGCGTTTATAATATATATATATATAGGATACTTTTTCTACAGTGGTTTTAAAATTTTTGTGTTTACAATTTAAAAGTCAAAAAAAATTACCTTGTCAGTGATGTTCGAATGGAAATTATGACACAGGGTTTTCTCGTTTTGTATGACAATACAATAAACAAAATCCTAAAACTAAAGGTAGTCCGGACTTCAGTAGTCATAAACTCTACAATACTTATAAAAAAAAAACAGAACTTCACGCTTGACTTCGACAACATCTTTGTTAAAAAAACTACAATAGCTGTAATTGACAGCCTTCACAGCTCAGTTGGTAGTAGCTCTGCCTTCTGCGCCATAGGCCGTGGGTTCGATCCCCACCGAGACCAATTATTTGTGTGATGAACATAGATGTTTGTTCTCTGTCTGGGTGTTATTATATATTATAAGTATGTATTTACAAAAAAAAAGTATTATATCAGCTATCTGGCTCCCATATTACAAGCTTTGGCTTAGTTTGAGGCTAGGTAGTGGTGAGTGGAAAGTCCTTCAATATTTTATTGTAAATATTTGTTAACTAGGCTTGTTTTATATGAGCAATAATAGGACATATGCATAGTACCTTTTGATCTTAAGTTGGTCTCTAAGATAAAATTCGAGGGCTCGACCGGTATCTTTATTAGAGCAACACCGAAGTACCATTCAGGGACGCAGCTCACGTCCATAGTATTAATTTTGGGTTTATTGAATAATACGTGACCCACATTGGCAATCTGGACTATAGGTACCTATTAAGTGTAGCCACAGAATTGCGTCCACTCGAGTGGATTGCGATCACTATGGAGTTTCTAAACGAATTTTCGATGTGATTCTTGTGATATTTATGATATAAAGACACTTTTAGTTAAAAAAATATCTATTTACAGTTAAATTGATATTTTTTTAGCCAATCTTTGTCCCATAAAATTATTTTTCTGTAAGCTCCATATCTGTAATTGGAGCAGTAAATAAATAAATTAATAAAATTGTTTTGTATAAAAGACAAAAGAATTGTATTTTATCAGAAGAAAGCAAAATATTTCATAAAAGACGGTAGTTTTGTAAAAAATACCAAATTAATAAGTTTTTTGGAATAGGTAATTGAGTAGGTAGCTCTACGAAATAGCTCTTTCAGAATGATTGGACTATGCTCAGACAATTCTGCTTATTTTATTTAAATAAGAACATGTATATATACTAACAACATCATATTATAAATGTTTATTACCCCGGTTTCCGAGTACTCGTTAGTTTGCCAAGATTGCGTCGTATAAAATATCCACCAATATTTATTTATTTTATTAGTAAGATAAAAAATTGTTCTGAAATGTTCGAACGAATTTGCATACTGCGAAAAATTCAGACAAGGGTTTGAAACACGGCCCGTTGTGTATACCATAATGACGTTAAGCGGCGCCGAGCACGACAGGGTTAAAAGCTTGTTTTGTAAAAGCGTACCTAATGTCAAGCTGGCGGCCACAGCGTATCCTCTGCTAGCTAACAAAACTTGCCAAGTTGAAAACTTCACTTTTTATAGTCAATTACTTTGAAGTGGTGTTCCATTGATTCTATTTTTTTATTTATATTACTTGCTGATGGAGTCTCTCTTGAAGTCTCCAAATCCAAAATCAATACCCACTACCTATCCCTCATGATAGAATCTTATAACATATAAATAATTTCTTTTTTTTTTCTTATTGTAATTACTTAGGTGAGTTATGTTATATTATATATATTTTAGTATTAGTTTATTATGTTTCTTTAAGACCTAAATTTAGTTTGTTAAATACTTAGTTATGTTCTTTTTCTAAATCTTTTCTTTGTTTAGTATAGGCCTTCATCTAATGTACACTACCCAAAAATGTTGTCTCATTACCCAAAGGTTAGCTGGTAGATAATGCTATCCAGCAATAAGCTCGCCTATGTAAAGTATATTTTATTTGTGCAATAAAGATTTTTCCATCTATCTATCTATGGAGAAAGCGGATGTCCCACCTGATGTTAAGTGGTAACCAACGCACGGTGGGATCGATATTTATTTATTTATTGGAGAACCAACAGCTTTTTAATTTACAAATAAACACTCATTTAGATATAGAGATCCAATTAGAGGTTCTCACGGGATCGCTCCCTCAGCCATATGATATGATTTAACTTGCGTTTCGTATCGTTTTAATGAAGTTTTAAAAGAAGCCTAAATAATCCATTTTTCTGGTGGTGAACTTGACACAACCTCAAATCGGGCATATCAACGCTACTCTTAATTTACATCTCATATACATTGTTTACTATATGTATAACTAGTGGCTTCCCGCGGCTTCGCACGCGTTGAAGTGGTGCCGAAATATATTGCAGTGAGCCGTGATTGAGCCACAAACATCCGAACATCGTAACTTTCGCATTGATTTGTATATTATTAGGGTAGGATTTTAAATACCTACGTAGGTATAAGAGATGCCTATAGACGTTCATTATAAATAAATAAATAAATTACCTATATTAGGTAGGTAGGTACAGGTGAGCTTAGCACAAACATGGCAAATACAACAAAGACAACCTTACACGGAAAATATGTACTCATTTGTTCCTAGTGTCTATCCCAAAAACAAACGAAACGAAACAGCTTCACGACTTTGATCCCCAGGCACGGTAGATACCCTCAGATCTCCTCGTACCAACTCAAGATTCCCGTTTTTAGAATATCCCTTACAAACATTGACGCATCTAAGGGTAGTTTTAAAAAACTAAAAATGCTTTTCCTATTTTTTAGCCTTGAAGTACATCTACTTCAAGTTTCAAGTTTGTAGGTTCAAGGAAAACAATTTTTCATACCAACGTTTTCAACCCTGTTTACACCCTTAGGGGTTGAATTTCCAAAAATCCCTTCTTAGTACACCTCTACGCCATAAGATCTATGTACTCTTCAAATTTCAAGTCTCTAGGACCAGCGGTCAAAAAACTCCCATACAAACTTTTACAACCCTTTGTACACTTATTAAGGGTAGTTTTAAAAAACTAAATATGCTTTTCCTATTTTTTAGCCTTGAAGTACATGTACTCCAAGTTTCAAGTTTGTAGGTTCAAGGAATACTCATTTTCATACAAACGTTTTCATCCCTTTTCACACCCTTAGGGGTTGAATATCCAAAAAACCCTTCTTGGACACCTCTACGCCTTAAGACCTATGAAATCCCCAAATTCCAAGTTTCTAGGACCAGCGGTCAAAAAAGTCCCATACAAACTTTTACATCCCTTTGCACACTTATTAAGGGTAGTTTTAAAAAACTAAAAATGCCTTTCCTATTTTTTAGCCTTGAAGTACATGTACTCCAAGTTTCAAGTTTGTAGGTTCAAGGAATACTATTTTTCATACAAACGTTTTCATCCCTTTTCACACCCTTAGGGGTTGAATTTCCAAAAATCCCTTCTTAGTACACCTCTACGCCATAAGACCTATGTACCCTCCAAATTTCAAGTCTCTAGGACCAGCGGTCAAAAAAGTCCCATACAAACTTTTACATCCCTTTGCACACTTATTAAGGGTAGTTTTAAAAAACTAAAGATGCCTTTCCTATTTTTTAGCCTTGAAGTACATGTACTCCAAGTTTCAAGTTTGTAGGTTCAAGGAATACTATTTTTCATACAAACGTTTTCATCCCTTTTCACACCCTTACGGGTTGAATTTCCAAAAATCCCTTCTTAGTACACCTCTACGCCATAAGACCTATGTACTGTTCAAATTTCAAGTCTCTAGGACCAGCGGTCAAAAAACTCCCATATAAACTTTTACAACCCTTTGTACACTTATTAAGGGTAGTTTTAAAAAACAAAAAATGCCTTTCCTATTTTTAGCCTTGAAGTACATGTATTCCAAGTTTCAAGTTTGTAGGTTCAAGGAATACTATTTTTCATACAAACGTTTTCATCCCTTTTCACACCCTTAGGGGTTGAATTTCCAAAAATCCCTTCTTAGTACACCTCTACGCCATAAGACCTATGTACTCCCCAAATTTCAAGTCTCTAGGACCAGCGGTTTAGGCTGTGCGTTGTCTATATGTCAGTCAGTCAGTCAGTCAGTCAGTCAGTCAGTCAGTCAGTCAGGACTTTGATTCTTATAGTATTAGAGATGTGCAAATTTTATAAATGTGCTAAATTATGCATTTTGATTGTATGTTACAAATTTCACGCATTATCTATTTTAGTGAAAATTATAACATACAAAATGGAAACTTTACCAATTTTACATGCTCAAAACAAATCTGGAAGATGTGTGTTCTAAATTCGAAACTCTTTTATGTTCACTCCAAAAGTTTGGTTTTCCACGTTGTGACGTATTCGTTGACACCATCAAAACAGTGAAACCCTTTCGTGAGGGATGAAAAAGTAAATTGTGGAGTTGTTTGGGCGCACATTTTAGGTTCAGTTTACACCAACCGAGCGCTCGAGACAGCAGTCAAGTACTAAGCGAATGAATCGATACAGTTTATTTTTTTATTGTAACACCAGCGACATATTTAAGAGTAGTAGAGCTCTTTGTGAAGGGTTCGTCCGGGGAAGTACTACCACCACGCCTTGGCGGCAGAAATGCCGCCAAGCAGCAACGCTGTGTTTCGGTTTGAAGAGTGTGGTTGCCGGTGTAATTACAGGCACATGAAGCTTAACATCTGTATGCCTCAAGTTGATGGACGCAGGGCAGTGCATCGTAGGGCACGTTTCTATTGTGTGTGACTTACGAGGCAATGCTTTGTTATAGGTGATGGTTACCATTTAACATCAGGTGGGTCATCTGCTTGTTCCATCAGCTAGTAGTATTAAAAAAAAATAAGACCTTTTTTCGCAATAGATTACTCAACAACACTAAAGACGCAAGTAAAGGACGGTGTGGTACACCGTTACAGGTGCAATTACTGGTTTAAGCAATTTGATATTAGGAAATCCGGTAGTGGTGGCCGGTTACAGAGGCGTGGGTCGTCCTGCAGTGAGATGGGTGGACGACATTGTGAAAATCGCGGGTCAGAAATAGGTAAGACTGGCACAGGATCGTGGTAGATGGCACAAACTAAGGGAGGCACTCAGCAGTGGGTGAAGTCGGACTGTGGATGATAATGATGATGAGCAAATCCGGACGGCATACCAACCGTTACATACCGTGCATTCCATTATAATTTTTTTTTGGATTATGGTGCTAGACTCAACCTATAGCTTATATTTGTTAAATACTACTGGCAAGTAAACTGTCTATGGAGTTTTTGACCAAGTGGTTCCAGTTTCTCGGCCCAGTATCTGTATGGTTAGCTTACTATAGGGTTCGGACATGTTTGGCTAAAAGCTACAACGGGTTTCCGAGTGATGAAGAGTAATGGCGATGACAACGGTAACGCCTGTTACACATGAACTTCAATGACGTTGCGAGGGTATGCCCTTATTAGGTAGTGTTCTGTCTGAGTTAGTTCGGCGGTCAGGTACTAAATTGATTGAAAGTAAAATACAATACAATACAAAATGTATTTATGCCACAGACCAATTTATAAAAGAGTCGACATGATAATGAAAGTGACTTATTAATTGCTATAGTAGTATACGCTACTATAACGCCATAATTATATACAATGTATTATATAATATAAATAATTTTTTTCAATAAATTCACGACTAGAGATACATTATTTGTAATTTTTTGATGGCTTGGTTTTTTTGTTAGATTGGATTCTTTTTTTTACGGTTACCGGCAAAATTAAATGAATATAATTATCTATCTGTAAAGAATTGTAGAAAAAGAAATCTACAAAAATGTTGAAGTTTTCAAACGAGAAAAAACTAGGGGTTATCAGTGTCTTAAATTACACTGTTTTAAACAAAGCTTTGCAATTTTGTTAGGAGTATAGTAGAGTATAGAGTATAGGCTTCCTCCAGGCTTGTCCATTTCTCCCGGCACAGAGCAAGACCAAGCCAGTTTGCGGTTTTTGCTCCTCTCTGTATATCGTCGGCCCATCTAGCGTTTGGTCTGGCCGTTCTCATTGTTTTTTTTTTACAATGAATAGACCGTCCTTTGACTACAATCTCACCTGATGGTAAGCGACGATGTAGCCGACGTTGGAGCAGAACGGTCTAGAAGACACCTATTCACTCTTGCCTTGAAGAGACTGATATTATAGTGGTCAGGAAAAACAGACGACGGTAATGAGTTCCACTCCTTAGCTTGGCACTTGCACTCCTTGTTCCTGTGGGACCTTTCTGGTAACTATTTTCGTCCATCTGTTGTTGTTCATTCTGGCCACATGGCCTGCCCATTGCCATTTCATTTTAAGGGAAGTTGACATATCTTTGCTAAATTTTAATAAAAATGCCTTTGAATAACTGAAAAGAAATTCTTTCTCAATTTTTCCCGCTGACTGCTCAAACTGCTGATTATCCATCTTGGTTGCTATAGACAGATCCTAATTTTGATTCTCATTCGAATTAATGAAAGGGTTAAATTAGGTTAAGTTACTATGAAACAGACAGAAGGCGAATTGACCTATCCATTCGCTGTCATTCCAGCCCCTATAAATTATACCCAAGTGATTGAAACTAATTGTTGCAAGACCCTGGTTGTACCCTTTGTTCTGTGTGTAGGTATTTTGGTTTTGGTATCACACAGATTTATCTAGCCAGCTCCTAAGGCAGTCTTGGAGGAACGTATGTTATGCTGATACCCGTCAAACGATTTCTCGAAAATTCGAAATTACTCTTTTTGCTTCTTCTTCTTGTCGTGTCACTAGTTTCTTTCGAAACAGTGTGGTGAACGGATTTTAAGTGCGCCTTAAGAGGCTTCTTTCGAGCACTTGACACAGGTTATAGTACTTTTTAGGTTCTATGCCGGTTTCCTCACGATGTTTTCCTTCACCGTTTGAGAGTACTGGCATTGTGCACATACATTTTTACAGAAAAACTCATTGTTGCACGACCGGTTTCGAACCCACGAACTTAGGATCGGAAGGCGGGGCCGCTACCACTAGACCACCAGTGCTCTCTTTTTGCTGAACCTTTGTAATGCTATTCTCCGAAACTTTGTTGTTTGCGATTTTTCGTTATCTTTTAGTGATTTTATGACTGAAATAGTCTTAATATTTTACTTCTCACTCACATGTGAGCGATGAGATCAGGAGAGAGAGTAGATGAGACTATTAATTAGTTGAGGAACGATTTTAATGGCAGTGAGAGCCGTTGTGGAATAGCTGGAGAAATTGTGCAAAAATGTAAAGCATGCAAAAAAAGCTATATAAATACATTGCATGGACCAAAGTATTAGTAAGCCTAAACACGAGAGGCACGTTCCTATCGTGCGTGACTTACGAGACAATACTTTGTTATAGGTGATAGTTACCACTTAACATCCGGTGGGCCATCTACTTGTTCCACCAGCAAGTTGTATAAAAAAGAAGAGATGGAAATATTTTATTTATTATTTCATCACTATGAAGAAAAAAATATATGATTTATGACGAAGTATGACGCCCCCCTACCTGACGGACCGACTATATTGTATTGGTATTGGCAGCCTTCACAGCTCAGTTGTTAGTAGCTCTGCCTTCTGTGCCGTAGGCCGTGGGTTCGATCCCCACCGAGAATAAACATTTGTGTGATGAACATAGATGTTTGTTCTCTGTCTGGGTGTTATATACCTATAATATACTATAAGTATGTATTTACAAAAAAACAGTATATAAGTAGTATATCAGCTATCTGGTTTCCATATCACAAGCTTTGGCTTAGTTTGGGGCGAAATAGTGCTGTGTGGAATGTCCATCAATTCTTTTTTTATTGTAGAATCGTTTTTCCTTCAAATGTTTAGGGAAGGCCTACGTCCAGCAGTGTACTTCTTCAGGCTGATGATAATGATGACGGTCGTGATGTAATGTCTGTCCGCCTGCCGTAAATATAATTACAGCCGTTGTTAGCCTGAATGCTAAACAGATGTCACTAGTTTAGCGTGGGCTGTGAGTAATTTACTAATTAACGCAATGGTATATTATTAGTTCTAATCCCATTAATGATCTAATCCCATCACTGTCTAGTGGTAGCGGCCCCGATCCTAAGGTCGTGGGTTCAAAACCGGTCGTGCACCAACGATTTATGTGCACAATGCCAGTACTCTCAAACGGTGAAGTAAAACATCGTGAGGAAACCGGCATGCCATAGAACCTTAACAGTTCTATGGCATGCCGGTTCCATGCCGTTCACTCGACACATGCTATGTGTCGAGTGAACGAAAGGAGCCTCTTGAGGCGCACTTAAAATCCTTTCACCACACTGTTTCGAAAGAAGCTAGTGACACAACAGGAAGAGTAGTACACGACCTAATTTTCCAGCAGCCCCGGTCAAAGACACAGTTAATAAAATAAACTAGTAGGTATGTACGCCCTCACACAACCTTTTATTCCTTTACGAAACTTGAAATGAGCGTCATCAGCTCGAGTGGATCACGTACACAGTATCAATTTACAGAAACGTGATCTAGGTGGCAAATGGCAATAGACATGCCAGAATTACTGCCCTATTCTTTGCGATGATCACCGTTTAATTAAAGCTAATGGCTGTGTGGATGCCATACTTCTGATACTCAAAGAAAGGAAAAGACGTTTGCCTCATTTATCAATTAAAGGAGCTGTTGTTTCATCAATATATGGAGCCGGGGTCTGGTCTGTGTACAGTATATATATAATTATCGCTTAGCAATATAGTAACTGTTTTAAGTGCTTATTTGCCTTATGTGCCACCGAGAACAAACATTTGTGTGCTGAACATAGATGTTTGTTCTCTGTCTGGGTGTTATATAATATTTTAAGTATGTATTTACAAAAAAAGTATATACCTATATGTATTATATCAACTATCTCGTTCCCATATTACAAGCTTTGGCTTAGTTTGGGGCTAGGTAGTGCTGTGTGGAAAGTCCACCAATATTTTTTTTATTTTTTTATGTTTTTTTTTGTAAATACAGACATAACAAGCACAATGGCACAGTTTTCGTTTCAATGGTTTTTCCATTAAACTACAATTATAAAAAAGTTTTAAAGTTTCATGGACCATCAGTTCTACAGAACTAATGGAAGTTACCAGATAGGTATTATTAGTTCTATAGAACAAATGGACTAGTTTTCGTTTCAATAGTCGTACCATTAAACTACAGAGATAAAAAAGTTCAGTTCTATGACCAGGGCCGGATTATCCATTAGGCGGATTAGGCAACTGCCTAGGGGCCTTGCACCGACTAGAGGCCCACGGGCCTAGTCGATGCGGGCTACGCACCAAGAATGTAAAAAGGTTTCATTAGTGACATTCCCCATTATTTACATCCGGTAATCTTGCCATAGAAAAAAATATTTTACCTACTTTTAAAAGCTCTATCCAACGTTATTTGGTCATCATTACTTATCTATAATCTATTCATGATCATTTCAATGAAATTAAAAAGCAGTAGTCGAGCTGGTATCGACTTTTGTGATAGGAAAAATATAATTTAAAAGGTAAGAAAAAGGTAAAGGAAAGCGGCCCGAGAATTGCATTGCCTAGGGGCCCCGATAGTGTTAATGGGGGGCCCTGTCTATGACGTAACAGTCCTGTAGAACAAATGGGAGTTACCGGTCCAGGCACGTATGTACGTACCTAGTACCTTATCTGTGCTAGTACTAACCTGACATACATAGACGCTGTTTACAATATCTACAATAGATGCGAATTAATCTTCTAACAAAGTTTGTAGCACGTGGACTAGTCGTGTACTACCGAAAATACTCTATTGACGGTTCTTATAAACTCCTCTGGGATGACACAAAGTTACATCAAAATTGGTTAAAAGGATATTAGCAATGCAGAAATAGGTTTAGTTCGGACATGAGATTGGATATGAGGGAATTTCCCTAGAGCTTACAGGAACATGCTTGAACGAAACTCGTTTAGCAGCATATTTTACTCAGAATGCTTGAAGAACGTTCGATAAATCTCATCGACAGAGATTTCATCAAACACTACGACAAACACTGAAAACCGAGTAATGCATCTGTTTTTACCTGAGAAAATAATTATGAGGCATTCCTCGTAGGACACCAAACTTTAGAGCACCGATCTTGTTCCTTGTAACCAGCAATAAAAAATTACATGGGTGCTCTACGAGAAATATCAAAAATGCTGAATGCTTGAAGAACGTTCGTTAAATCTCATCGACAGAGGTTTCATCAAACACTACGACAAACACCTGTCTGACACTGAAAACTAAGGAATGTATCTGTTTTTACCTGAGAAAATAATTATGAGGGATTCCTCGTAGGACACCAAACTTTAGAGCACTTATTTTAGAGCACCGATCTTGTTCCTTGTTACCACCAATAAAAAATTGCATGGGTGCTCTACGAGAAATATCAAAAGTGCTTCCTCGGAGCACATGCGGTGTATAGCTTCTAGTGTTTATTGTCGAGTCTTAAGCCGGCGCCAGACTTAGCTTCTACAAACATGTCAAATATGACAAAAAACGTTACATATGACAGAAAACATCACATGTACCTACTGAAAAAGTCGGAATCTCAGACGAAATTTCTTTATTCTTTATTGTACACAGTAATAACATTTAATAAACTTAAATATAAAACATGTACAAAAGCAAGCTTAACCCTAAAAAGAGTACTCTTCCAGCAAACCTTGAAAATATCTCCAAGGTTGGAATTACAGTAAACGTCAAAATGATGTCATCTATTTTAGCGTAACTTCTTTTGTTTGGCACAAGTCGTCAGTGCATATTTACAAGCGTGTAGAAACGAGTAAAAACTCCACATGCAAAAATTCAGTGTTTGCGTGCCTGTATAGGTGTTGTAAGCTAAATGTGGGTTCACAGAAGTTCAATGGAGAGTGAACTTTTCTTTTTTTTATTTGTACAGCGATGTTATAATATTGTATTGAAATTATTATTTGTGTGAATGTTATTTTTGAGTGTCTATGCATACAAGGTGTTCCAATAACTGTGTATATACTGTGTACCCATCAATTTATATGAATAACTTTTTCTAAGGAACCAACACTGTGAACGCGAAATAAAACAGCTGTTTCATAAATTTTAGCCAGGTATTGAACTTTTGTATGAAACAGCTGTTTTTTTTCACATTGTTGGTTCCTTAGAGAATGTTATTCATATTGATGGGTAATTTAGCCCCCTGAAGTTTATATACACAATTATTGAAACACCTTGTATACAAAAGGCTAATGATCATCCACCTTATGCAAGATTGCACGGTATGTGCACAGCAAATTCCAACGTTTAAAGGTAAATTCTGAAAAAGTCATCAACTTCTGATGCAGATTGTACTGTAGGTACTCTCATCGTGAATGTGCTTCCACCTCAGTAATATATACTGAGGTGGATAATCACATTAAAAATGAATATTGTGTATCGAAGTTAATAAGCCTGTTCAATTTAAACTATGAGAATATAACAATTCAATTTTAATGTATTCCATTGAAACGTTTTAACTCATCTTTTGTAACTTAATAGCTTTGTAAACCTTTTATTACACGGAATCGCATTAACAGGGCTAATTTGTACTAACAACCCCAAATAACTCAGTTGGGACGTTTCAGTAGTTTTCAAATCAAATATCAAATATATTTATTTTGAACATAAAACATGTGACATTAAACAATGGAAACGTTGACAGCTGCAAAAGTTAGAAACTGAGTAGCAGTGAAGTTTGTAATGAGAGTGTTTTTTGAAACTACGTTAACTTTTTTTTATACATCTTGCCTTTAAAAAAAAAGCGGACCAACCACCTGATGTTACGTGGTAGCCATCATCTTGCAAGTTACGCACTATATAAACGTCCGCACGATGCACTGCCATGCGTCCATCAACTTGAGGCGTACAGGTGTTAATCCTCATGTGCCTGTTATTACACCGGCAACCACACTCTTCAAGCCGAAACACAGCAACGCTGCTTGGCGTAGTAAGGCATGGTGGTAGTACTTCCCCGGACGTGCCCTTCACAAAGAGCTCTGCTACTCTTAAGTTTCCTAAAATCTTCCTAAAATCCTTCACGCACAAGAAACGCTTGTGACGATACCGTTATATCAACAAAACCTTTAAATTCTAAAAGCACATGCTCACAAAATTGCAACAAAGGTATGTAAGCCGAATGAGGTTGCAAATTTCAACTTTACTAAAAGCACTTGCAAACGAAAGCTACCGTTTTTAATTAATTCACGGAATGACGACTCGACTTCATTATTATATGAACGTTCATTTCTATTCTAGTTCAATTTTGAGTTGGGTATTTGTTCGGAAGCCCTATTAGTGTAGCAGCCCCAAAAATGTATTGTAAGCCAATTTGAATAAAATATACGCCTAGCACTAATTGCTTGCGACATCAAATTGTAAGTTTTATTCCTACGCTTTTCCTCTCGTAAAATTTGTTAATTTGACGTATAGAGTTGACTTCATCGCAAAAAACTCTTGCTAAGATTTCTAAACTCATAACTCGCTAAATACATCTCGTGTCTGTGTTTTGTGGTTATTTCATCTGAAATTCCGAACTGCTAATAGAACCTAGATCAAATATTTTCATAGTATCTTAGATAGAATTGAAAATTACATTCGCAGGCTGCCTTCACTTTACTAAATCCAATAAGACTTTGAGCAAATCCTATCAAAGGCAATCACCAATCTCGTTACTTGTCGAATAGAACTGTCTCATCAAATAGTATAATGTAGTGAATCTGGCCTCGGAAGACCATGTTTGTATAAATAACTAAATAAATATTGGTGGACTTTCCACACAGCACTATCTAGCCCCAAACTAAGCCAAAGCTTGTACTATGGGAACCAGATAGCTGATATAATACATAATTATATACTTTTTATAAACACACTTTTAATATATAATACCACCCATACAGAGAACAAACATCTGCGTTCATCACACAAATGTTTGTTCTCCGTGGGGATCGAGCCCACGGTTTACGGCGCAGAAGGCAGAGCTACTACCAACTGAGCTGTGAAGGCTGTCAAGTATGAAACAACCAATAAGGATTTCACGTTGCTCGTGCATATACAAATGTAAGAGAATATTAAACACTTTAGCAATCATTTTAAAAAGGATTATACTTTAAAATAAGTTGTAAACTTTGTTCTTACTTAACAGTACACTATGTACCTATGTATTTGTTTCTAAGAAGACCCTGAAAAACGTATCCAATTTTCTTAAAAGTAGTTTCAATACTTGGAGTGGTCAGTTATATCGTATAGCTTTGGTTTGAACGTAGCAGAAGACAGCCTTCACAGCTCAGTTGGTAGTAGCTCTGTCTTCTGCGCCGTAGGCCGTGGGTTCGATCCCCACCGAGAACCAACATTTGTGTGATGAACATAGATGTTTGTTCTCTGTCTGGGTGTTATATAATATTATAAGTATAAGTATGTATTTACAAAAAAAGTATAAATGTATTTATCAGCTATCTAGTTCCCATATTACAAGCTTTTTTATTACAATTTTTTTTTTGTATTTAATAGGCACGTCACTAATACATTGAAAAATTTATCTATCTATTTATCTTTAAATATATTTTTTATTACGACATTCTATCCACTCTTTCGTGTGTCTGTCCAACTGATACCCAGCAGCAGATATTTTCGTAACGCAGTAGATGGAAAAAGCAGATGTTCCAACTGAAGTTAAGTGGTAACCATTATCATAAAGAAACTTTAAATCGCAAGTCCCTTACGCTGAACTGTCCTACTGCTGAATTAGGTAAAATTCATGTTTTTGAACGACTTTAAAACGTATAAATTCTTAATTAAACTAAATTAAATAATTTGAAACTAGCTCATCGTAAAACTTGAATTAATAATTACAAAGGGAGAAATCGTCAAAGGGCTTGAAGTTTCGGCGGCACTGTGCCTAGTATTTGATCGAAATAATCTGGAGTTTGAACCTGGAACAAACGACCTCAATCTACTTAGGAACAGATAAGAAACTTCCTTTTGTAACTTAGGAGTTCCTTCCTCACGGCTACTTTACACTTTTGTCTAAGAAATCTCTCTTACTTAGATTCATATTAATATTCAAAGCCTGGTTTTTAAAGTCATTTCTTGGTGATTGAAAGCGAGTGCCAAATTTTTGACAAATATGCCTTGTTGTTTTAGAAATTTTTATGATAGATAGATAGATAGAGTAGAATGTTCTTTTATTGATCAAGTGGTTGAAGTGAAAAATCTTAGTGGCAACTTGAGTGATTTGGCGTTGTATGTTGGTTTATTTTTTAAGAGTTTGGTTTTCAGAGTAGTAGAGCTCTTTGTGAAGGGCTCGTCCGGGGAAGTACTACCACCACGCTTTTTTCTGCCGCCAAGCAGCGTTGCTGTGTTTCGGTTTGAAGAGTGTGGTTGTCGGTGTAAAAACAGGCACATGAGGCTTAACATCTGTATGCCTCAAGTTGATGGACGCAGGGAAGTGCATCGTAGGGCACGTTCCTATCGTGCGTGACTTACGAGGCAATGCTTTGTTATAGGTTATGGTTATCACTTAACATCAGGTGGGCCATCTGCTTGTTCCATCAGCTAATGTTATAAAAAAAAGTAATTTCTTAGTGATTGAAAGCGTGTGCCAATTTTTGACAGGCCTTATTTTTATAGAAATTTTATGTTAGTGAGTAGAATGTTCTTTTATTGATTAAGTGGTTGAAGTGAAAAATCAAGTGAAGTGGCAACTTGAGAGATTTGGCATTGTATGTTGGTTTATTAGCATAACTCTCGAAGTGTTGATCCGTTCTGCACGAAATTTGGTAGGTCGGTGGGATATACTTGAGAAATTTACTGGAACATGGGGTTATTATGGCATGGTGCTAGACAAGAAGACAAAAAAAAATTGCTACACAAATGTCATGTGACTCAGGGGACGCACCATGGCCATCATTATTTCCTCAAAACCGTTGGTGACCTATTATAATGATGATGATGATCACCTCCAGGCAAGGATATTATCTATGACCTAATGAAATTCTGGTGAGTATATCTATTCTCATATAAATAAAGAAACTGATTTTTTTAAGAATTAGAGAATTACCCTTATCTATATTTAAACGCAGACTTAATAAATGGTTGTTAATTAATTGCTTTTATAAAATAGGTGACATAGTAGACATAGTATTTTGTAAGATTAAGTTGAATTTTGACATTATTGTAGGTATTCTTTTATTAAATTAAATTATTATTCATTAATTGTAAGTTCAAAAATGTTTGCACGCCAAGACTGTAACTGGTAGAATGTAATTATACTCATTTTTCTGTACATTAAGACCAGTGTAAACCTAAACTTACATTCCGCAAATAAATGATTCTGATTTCTGATTTTTGAAGACTGTAAAAAAAACACAATTTCCTTTCTCATTTCGGCATAATAAAGGTTTCATTTTGTTGCTCATTATTCTTATCTCAAAAGTAGTAAAGCAGGTAAATTGAACTGTCAAAAGCTCTAATCGTCCCCATCTTTACAACATTTATCACGTTTATCACATAATTCAGGAAACTTGTGAGGTTTGTTTAATTATTTTAATGGTTAACATTGGTAATGTAGAATTTCGTTTCGTGTTATCGCAAAACGAAAACTTTTGGGACTATAATCACCGGACACGTTGGTCGGGGATCCACACTAGTTCCCGTGAATTAGTTCCATAGGACGAGTGAGATATTTCTCGCTGGTTCCATGGATCTTTAAATTGAACTAGTTAGACATCAGCACTATAGTTCGATCGCGCTATTTTCGAACGGTTTATATGTGTGAACGGCACGTTGACGTACGAAACTGGAATAAAGTGGAGTGGTCGCAGCAGAAGACCAGCGCTACTGTATGGCAACATATAGTAGCATAATTATGCTGAGCTGTTGGCCCATTCACCACCACTGAATTGTAACCTATATATATACTATATATTTTTATTAACCTATACATTTTTTATATTTTATACTTGTACTGTACAGGTTGCTTGGGTACCAAATAAAACACTTAGTTCGAGTAACGTCCGCCTGGGCCAGCCGGCTGGAATTGAGTGCCCCGACGACCGTGCCCAGTCAGCGCGCATAGTATATTGTTATACACTACAATACTGGTTTGTTTGTGTGTGGTTTTGTTTTGGCATTATTATTCAACAAGCTGGTGCCCGCGACTTGGCCTGCGCAGGATTAGTCACACAATATCTTTATAAATTGTAGCCTATGTGTTATTCTGATGCTTAAGCTATATTATTGTAAAGTTTCATTAAAATCCATTTAGTAGTTTTTACGTGAAAGAGTAACAAACATCCATCCATCCATACTTATAAACTTTCGCGTTTATAATATTATTAGCCTTGCTTTTCTTGCTTGCATTAGCATCTCTCAACGTTGTTCATAGATATTTCCTTCCTAATGACTGAACACTAATCATTGATCATCTGACCGATCCATAAAAGGCCGAAAACGTTTGCATTTAAGCTTTTGTTATAATAAAACGATAGAAAAACAAGTAATGTGGTTTTATCCAAAATACAACTTTGTACTAAGAATGAATGATAGACAGTTTGACATTCCTATGGTAGTCAGACATATTTCTACAAAGAAGTATTTAAACCACAGCTTCGTTTTTAATTTTCGATAGCCATTTGTCTAAGAAGCTGAAAACTCCTTTCAAATAATGAGGTAATTTACAGCAAAACTGTGCTGCAGCTGTTATCAACGAATAATATTTCGAATAAGGGCTTATTTACACGGGTCATGCTGTTTTATTGTTGATATTGTAATTTATTTAAATATGTAATAAAAATGCCACATCACTTTAAGTGTAAAATGTAGGAGTATAACTTAAAGTCATTAATAGTTGTAACCAAAAATGTTATTTTTTTTTGTATTTGTATCAAAAAAATATGTTAAATGATATTTTAATGAATATTGTAATATTTAAGCACCGACCGAGGTAGCTGATGTAGCTTGCAGAATCAGCAAGTTGAATTACCAAGGATCAGAGGGCTTATTACGAGTTTAGTGCCGATCTTCGATCGTTACGATACACCGAATTTTCTATGAAAATAAATCAACGGCATCTAGCGTATTCTTTGAGAACCTGTTTTTTTTTCATAGAAAATTCGGTGTATCGTAACGATTGACGATCGGCACTAAACTCGTAATAAGCCCTCAGGTCATAATAATTGGCAAAAAACATTCAGAGACAGAAAAAAATGATAATCTGTAGTTGAAAGAACCTAAGAGAGAAGTTCGTAGCTGAAGATAATGCCAGTATTGTGGATAAGTGATAATCGGAAATCTGTTTTTTTAAGTTATTTTAATCTAATAATATTACATTTGTCATACATATTGTCTGTACGTGCCCTTAGCTTGGCTGTAATTAAGACGCTGGCAACCGTCAGGCAACTTCTCTCTAGTAAATACAACGTTTTTGAAGAAAATAAAATCTCGGAATTTGGAAACGCCAGAGCTATGTTACGAAGAATAAAATTTACAAAGATGCAGCAAAAATATCAAGTTTTCTTACAGAAAATATTTTTGAGCAAGAATAATATTCAAACTATTTTTTAGTAAGAAGCCAGTTTATAAATACTTGTTTTTATTGTAATTTTCTTTGTAAATAAATGTTAATTACTGATTCTTCTTCTTCTTCTTCTTGTCGTGTCACTAGTTTCTTTAGAAACAGTGTGCTGAAAGGATTTTAAGTGCGCCTCAAGAGACACCTTTCGAGCACTACTATTACTAATAAACTATATTGATATTACTGTTGAACCATTATAATGTTATTTTTGATCGATACTTGGTAAACAATTTTCACACAACAATCAGTAATTTTGTATCTTCAAAAAAGCCAACTATTCAAGCAACCCGTTTGTTAAGGATCGTTGCATGGAGTGGTGAGATGTCGTGGGAGTAAAAACACTTTATTGGAAGTTTTAAAAGAATATCGACCGATTGCGCGTGGACAAGAAGTTATCCGTGTCGGGTCAACAAGCCAACTGTTTTACGTATGTCAGCGCACAAACGGGCGGTAGACTTCGGCTGTCGTCAGCGGCTTAAGACTTCGTGACATTACGTGCATTAATTTAACAAAACAATACAAGCTTGCCGTTTTGCTGACTAAATGTATCACTTTGAAGAGCGCCAGTGTACCAGGTTTTGATTAATTACTAGGAGTCTTATTTACAATGCGAATCCCCTTTGAAATGGTTCGTCGTGTTTAGGGAAATTTAATGGCGTCGTAAAAGCCTGAATCACGGTTAATCTGATTATTTAGATGCCGCATTTTGCTGGAAACATCTTGGATGGGCTCGCTTTATATTTCTGTTTATGTAAGGTGAAATATCATTTGAAATCATAAAAAAAAACAGCTGTTTCATACAAAAGTACAATACCTACCAGGCTAAAATGTATGAAACAGCTGTTTTTTTTTTCGCGTTCACAGTGATGGTTCCTTAGAAAAAGTTGTTCATATTGATGGGTACTTTAGCCCCCTGAAGTTTATATACACAACTTATGGAACACCTTGTATAATAGGATTTCATCATTATATTCTGACAACAAGAGTAATTATACCTGCACATGATTAATTATTTTTAATTGTTACAATAATGAATTTCATGTTGACTCAAACCACTAATTGGTTCATGATTAAATCCAGGATTGATACAACAGCTGCTTTTAGATTTTAATTCGTTATTACTACTTCATCTCTCATTCATGACTCTTATTTTTCTCATTTATTTTGCTAATTTCTCCGAACAATCTTGAGCCCGGAGCCCGTTCGTAACACGACCTTGGAAAAACGAATCATTCGACTGTCATGTTTACGTAAAAACATGACAGTGGAATGGGCGGTTTAACAATATTTCAAGACTTCAAAGTAGGAATACTTTGAAGTCTTGAAATATTGTTAAACCGAATGAAATCTTTGAAATACAAAAAATATAAGCTTAAGATCTGACTTTACCATGCTATGTTAAATTAACAAAGGATTAAAGGGCCGTTAAATATGTCAAAATGTACGCGTTTGATATCTAAGGTTAGATTTAACGGCCTGTTAATCCTTTGTTAGGAACTAACAGAGCATGGTGAAATCAGCTCTAAGGAAGTGGTTATCCAAATAAGTTGAGAGGCATGAGGAGCGCGCGTCCGAGACCCGCGCGTAATTTCAAAAAGTGACTACCTACTGCAATATCTAGGTACGAGCCGAATTAAATGTTTGGACGTACCTCTAACTACCCCTTTTAGATATTCCCAAAATAATATGGAGTTCGCACTTAGTACTAAGATATTTGGGAGGATATCTACCGTGCCTGGGGATTAAAGTCGGTAAGCTGTTTCAGTTTATTAATTTTAAAAACAAAATAAGCTCATGTACGAAAATGTAAGCTCAAAACAAAATACGTATTTATCGAGACATTCGGGATCGAAAAATTCATTGCAATACATATCTGTAGTCAAAATTACTGGAAGTGCTTAGGCATTAGAAAAAAAACCGGTAAAGTTCAAGTCGGACTCGCGCCCCAAGGGTTCCGTACCATTTCTATAAAAACAGCAAAAAAAACACGTTTGTGGTATGGGAGCCTCCTTAAATATTTATTAAAAAAGTTTATTAGTATTTGTTTTTATAGCGGCAACAGAAATACAACATCTGTGAAAATTCCAACTGTCTAACAATCACGGTTCATGAGATACAGCCTGGTGACAGACGGACTGACAGACAGACGGACGGAGAGCGGAGTCTTAGTAATAGGGTCCCGTTTTACCCTTTGGGTACGGAACTCTAAAAATGAAGTTTAAGACAAACTTTGTGTTTTCTATTATCGAAACACGTGTGTATTTCTAGTTCCATAAATAAATTACTTGTATATTGAAATATAAATATATTAATATAAGATATAACTATATGTATATAAATATATAGTATATTCTACAAAAAAAAAAAAAAAAATACTTTACAATAGCAAAGTTTCTCTACTATAGTGGAACGCTTTGTCAAATGCAGCAGTATCTCGTATTAGAATTAAGAAAATATTCTAAGAACCTTCATCCCTGCAGATAAATATAGAGCACCTTTGTAATCTTCTGTAATTGCCGACAAGCGTAAATTGTATTACTACAGGCTGCCTTACAAACACCGTGTGAAATAGACACTTCTCCAAACGCATTACTCTAGAACTACATAAAGGGCGACTTACATGATGCGATGTAGAATATCGTGCTCACTGTATCATAAATAAGTATTTTACTCTATAGTCGCGATAAACACTCGCTGCAATCACGGTCATAAATTATCGGAACGAGACAGCAATATTGCGCTCTATCTCGCACTTAGTGTCTCTAGTCGCGTTAAACACTCGCTGCAAACTCGGTCATAAATCATCTTAACACTAGTGTTGAGAGTACTCGGCGCGGGCGCATGCACGTTATCGATAAAAAGAATCACTCAAAGCGCCCTGTGGGTGCACGGTCGGAGAGTTCTTATCGGCTCCAATAATGCACATCTCTGCGCTTAAGGGGCTGACAACTATCAAACAACTTCTCGCTCGCACTTTTCGACATGTTGAAAGATATAAAATCACTATGAGTTTCGAAAAATCGCAATCAACCATTTTGTGCACAATCACTTTGCACACAGTTTAGTAAAAAATTCATTTTGATCGATACATGTTTTCCTACTCAAAAGTTTGCTTATGTATGAAAACTAGTAAAGCTAACTTTTGAGTAGGAAAACATGTATCGATCAAAATGAAATTTTTACTAAACTGTGTGCAATGTGATTGCACACAAAATGGTTGATTGCGATTTTTCGAAAATGAGTTTAGTGATTTTATATCTTTTCACTTGTCGAAACGTGCGAGCGAGAGTCACATTAGCTCTTGTCTTCGCCTTAAACAAAAGGATCGTGCCGTTCTCCTAAGTGCGAGAGAGAGTGACTGGCCACTGGCCGCACCGCGTAGAATGCTATGGCGGCCGCCATATCTAACAATGACCTCGATCCAGTTATTTTGATAGAATGATTATTGCTTTAATTCGTTTTGTCCTTTTCTCGTTTGTACATAACACTAATGTCTAGATATCGCTATAGGCTTTATTAAGGCGAAGACAAGAGCTAATGTGACTCTCGCTCGCACGTTTCGACATGTTGAAAGATATAAAATCACTAAACTCATTTTCGATAAATCGCAATCAAACATTTTTCGTGCTATCACATTGCACACAGTTTAGTAAATATTTAATTTTTATCGATACAAGTTTTCACGCTTAAAAGTTTGCTTATGTTCGAAAAGTAGTAAAGCAAACTTTTAAGCAGGAAAACATATTGTATCGATCAAAATGAAATATTCTAGCTCTTGTATTCGCCTTAGGGCAAAATGGCTTTATCTCAGCAAATGTTCAATTTACGACTGTTTTAATTTGGGCCCGGCTGCCCGAAATAACGTTGTAAGACTGCTGAAAGTCCTGCCATTTCAACGACTTTTAAAGGAATCAGGGCCTCAAACAAGCACAAATTTATATGAAGAAAACTCATTTTTAAAAGTATAAGTGAAACCTCATTGTATAAGTGTGCACAATGCCAGTACTCTCAAACGGTGAAGGAAAACATCGTGAGGTAACCGGCATGTCGTAGGACCTAAAAAGTTCTATAACAATTGTGTCAAGTGCTCGAAAGGAGCCTCTTGAAGCGCACTTAAAATCCTTTCACCACACTGTTTTGAAAAGAAACTAGTGACACGACAAGAGAGAGAGATTGTTAAAGAACCAAGAAAAAAATATGTCAACAATTTATTTATTGGAGTTGAGTGTCAATTCATTTATTTTGGGTTTTTAGTTTTTTAGCTTTTTCCTAATCACCGATAAGCATTATCCATTCACGTTTTAGGAGTCATTTAATTTCACCCTGTAAATTGTTGTTAATCAATTAATCTTATGCCAGATGCCACTCAATAAAAGCTATAGTTAGTTTAATGTCTAGAGCTCAAGACATTAAACTAAATTCATATAGTACTAATAAAACGTAGATAATTTGAAAAGGGGCGAATATTCATAACCTATGAAATTTGTGGGTAAAATGCAAAAAGACCGTTGACTGAAGACCGAAAAAAAATACAATTTAAGCAGAAGCTTATAAATAAGTTATTGGCACAATGGATGATGTCAAAGTCAAAAGATATATCACTGTAATCACTGAAACGTCTGAAAGCTAGGTGAATCTAGGGCCAGTTCAATGCGACTGAATGTATGAATACACGTTGAAACGATCTATGTAACTGGAAATGTGAATGAAGCGGTCTATGTACCCATTCACTCATTGAAGATACCCATATATTGTTACTATCCAGATCCAGTTAGAATAGAGCTCATCGCACCGCACTGTGTAAGCTGGCCTTTATCAGAACACCTGCAAATGAATCCTACTGGAACGTACCCGCCGTGAATATATCGTGAGACTCGCAAGACTTACAGGATTCTGTGCTAACAAATTATTTCAATTACGCATTGCAGAACATTTCCTTGACAAATTTAGGAGTTATGCGGTACTTATTACTAGCTTGTTTTGCCCGCGGCTTCGTATGAGTACAATTCATTTTCGCGGTAAAAGTATCTACTGAATTAAATATATATGTGAATTTTAATCAGTTTTCTAAAAATAAATACTAAAAAAAAATAAAAAAAAAAATAAGTAAAGTCATTAGTTAACTACCGTTCTCAACTATCTTTTAGACAAGTTTTGAAGATAATGGAATTCATTCGAGAATTGAATTAATTGGAGTACTCTTTCTTCTTTGAGGATTCTTGAGATAATCTGTAGGTAGGTACATAATACAATTTGTACATTGAGAAGGTTTCAAAATAGTTATTATTTAAGAAGGAAATATATAAAGGCAGGTTTCTGTCCAGTAGTAGGCTTTTTTCGCACAATTATCCAATTGAACAAAAACCCTAATTTAAACTACAAATGAAAAACATGAAATCCCAAATTCAATACAACGATTGCACATATTGTGCGAATATTGTGGAGGCAACATTATATATACAAATCATGGTATCACTACAGCGGAACTATTACCTATGAACAATAGCGATAGCTAAACCGTAAAATGAGTCGGTGCTTGTTTATTAAACAAATTTTCCGTCAATTGACGACTTTTCTTTGTTAGAAAATCTATTTTTTTTATATCGTTTCACAGGTGGGTATAGGTGAAATTTATTTAACTAACGAGCAATGACTCGTTGTACTGCTACTGCAATTGTGATAGCCTGTTTTTAGGTAAGAGCTTCACGGTACAAATGCTTTGTTAATGCCATGTTTCTACTACCAAATTACTCGGGACCTCTGTATTACTTGTATTAGTGAATTTCATACTAAATACAGCAAAATAGTATGCATATATTGATTAAAACCAGTATTACAAAGCCTTTCAAATTCATGTCTCTGAATAGTTTGAATTCGCAATTCCTGCTAGAGCGAATACAATAGTTGCTCATAGTTTGTGAGGTATTGAACTGGTATTAGTATTGTTTAGAACATCCAGTTTCAAAACAAAGTATCAATCCTGCTTTACCTACTCGTATTTCATTGGGTAGGTAAAATAATTGATCGAGTGAGCGAAGCGAACGAAGATCTTAGTTTAACTTGGGCGATTTGGCATTTTATGTATGTATGTATGTTTGTCTGGCCATAACTTTAGAAACGTTGATCCGATCTGCATGAAATTTGATAAGTCGATAGCTTGTACTTGAGAAATTTACTGGTAAGTATATGAGTTAAATCGGATGACGGGTTATTAAGATATGGAGTTTTTAAGTGGGCAAAATTAAAAAAAAGTTACATAAAAAAATCAAGTTACATGTCTTATGAAAGGACTTTGTTTGGACATTCCAAAACAATTTTTACTTTTTTTCTGGGACGCTCGGTTTTTGAGATACAAAAAAAAAAGTTAAATTAAGATAACCAGCGACCCAAGAGCTCCCATCTCTAAGAGTTTCGTTGACATCAAGGTTTTTCGACTGGTCGGACAGTTCCTTTGCTTTTTCTTATTTTTTTTTCTTGATATAAATTAAGAAGGTATTCAGTTCTCATAACCATACCAACTAACTACCAACTAACTTGGTATGGTTACCACTTGGTAACCATACCAAGTTAGTAATCGGTAGCCAGAAAAAAGTCCAAAAGTCCATATGGTTTGGACTTGCCTCTGACTACCACCTACTCAAAGTTTTGGTGCGTTCGTTGGGTCGCATCGCGAGATCTCAGTTCGGGACGAACCACTAGTAATAATATTAAATTTTATTTTCGTTTTTTTTATTTCGCTTTATTTTCGTTACATACACATTTATTACACTTTAAATAAGGAATAATTAATCAATATTAATGTTAATCATTAATAAAGTAATAAAGTATTAAGCCTCTGTAGTAGCCTAAGAGTAATAGAGCTCTTTGTGAAGGGCTCGTCTGGGGAAGTACTACCACCACGCCTTTTCTGCCGCCAAGCAGCGTTGCTGTATTTCGGTTTGAAGAGTGTGGTTATCGGTGTAATTACAGGCACATGAGGCTTAACATCTGTATGCCTCCAGTTGATGGACGCAGGGCAGTGTATCGTAGGGCACGTTCCTATCGTGCGTGACTTACGAGGTAAATGCTTTGTTATAGGTGATGGACCACTTAACATCAGGTGGGCCAACTGCTTGTTCCATCAGCTAGTTGTATAAAAAAATAAGCCTCTAGTATTTCCAAATAACTACGAAACTTTTTATTGTGAATATATACTTACATGTACGTAAAATACTTTATAACACCTGGGGGCCGACCGGCACCTCTTACAGCAGTGTTAAAATAATATTACACTGAAATTTCGTACCATATTATATACGTCATCAAGTCTATTCAACTACAACCAAATAAAAAAGAATAGCTGACAAGTATTTTCGTACTAGATGACGTTTCAACTTATAGAAGCTAGAACTGTTTTCAAGATTGTTTTCACAACAGCTAAAATTGATAGTTCATAATATTATTTTAATACTGCTTTGAGGTGCCGGTCGGTACCCAGAACAAACATCTACATTCTACATCATTACGTTCATGTCTTAGAAGCCTCTTTGAGGTGCACTTAAAATACATTCACCATAGTGTTTCGTTTAAACTAGTGACATGACAAAATGAAATGAAATTTATTTATTTATTTTTTGTCTGTTGGCAGATTATTTAACATAAAACCATAAAATAAGAGGGTACTTTAAAAAAAATAACAAAAGTAGATGACGCTGTGACGAGTTCATGAATCATTTTTATATAAAATGCGCGAAGTCTCATCTCGACCTTATTTCTATCTCAGTCCCCGCAAAATTGCATTAAAATCATCGAAATTTTTCCGTCGTTCTCAGCGGCAAACATTTTAAATTACATTTTACAAACACGCTTCCTCGCTCAGGCACCCTCATCTCAGGACTTTCCCATCTGTTATTCATTTCAGACTATTTTAACTTTTTTATTTGCGTTATTACTGTGAAAAGTGTTGTAGGAATTTTCTTTACTGTGATATTCTATAGAAAACCAGCTAAAAAAGACGGCTTCAACGAAGTGGAAAGGGAGATGTTTCAAATAGTTTTATTTAGCAACCAAGTTAGTTTCAACAAGTTAGAGACAAGGATATAATAAAATATAAAAGTGATGCCGGTGAGAGTCTATAGTAATCTGTGATAATTTAGTATTTTTTGGTCTGCCCGCGACCACGGCTATTGCAACATAGCCAAAGATCGGAAAAATAATAAAGGTAAAACGCATTATATACCCGTGTAATACTTTAATTTTGTGATTATTTGCTAACAATTGTCAAACAACTTCTTGTTCGCATGTTTCAATTTTTTTAAAGATATATTATTTAATATAATATTTAATAGGTAAAGGTTGTTATGAAAAATTGCATATAACCAATTATTGAAAAATAGCGTTACTCGTACATAAGATTCAGCAAAAATGTAGTTTCCCTAAAAAAACATTATTTAGTACAATGTAACCTGTAATGTAAACCTTAACATCTGTATGCCTCAAGTTGATGGACGCAGGGCAGTGCAACGTAGGCCTGTTATCGTGCGTGACTTACGAGGCAATGCTTTATTATAGGTGATGGTTATCACTTAACATCGGGTGGGCCATCTGCTTGTTCCATCAGCTAGTAGTACAAAAAAAATGTCGAAATATGCGAGCGGTTATCTCAGTCTTAAAAAAATTGGAAAGAAGAGAACTAGTAAAATGGCCAGAAAGAAAAGTATCTGTGTGCCTTGTTCTGAAAATATCCAAGTGAAAATTAATATCGTTGTGTACAGTCAAATTTCGCAAACAGAACGCGTCACGTGCGCCAACAAATTTTGGAACTGTAATGAGAATAATAAATTTCGGCCTGCAAAATAAATCATTTTAAGTTAAGCATTATAAAGAAAGACTTGGCCCGGGGGTGTAAATATATTCAAAGAGCACCCCCGTTTCATTAGTATTTCTCGAAAAAATAAATAAAATGTAAATGAGTACATTGCTCCGTTTAATATCGCAGAGATGAATCAATCTAAGACAAATATAAGTATCGCAGTAATCAAGATAGACTACCAAGATTTGCAAGGCCTCACAGCTTTTTTTATTTTTTTTGGCTACAATCTCACCTGGTAGTAAGTGACGATGTAGCCGAAGATGGAGCAGAACGGTCTAGAAGACACCTATTCACTCTTGCCTTGAAGATACCCAAATTGTAGCGATCAGGAAAAGCAGTCGACGGCAATGAGTTCCACTCCTTAGCAGTTCGCATGATAAAGGTAGAAGCAAAACGCTTAGTGCGAATGGGTGTTAAATTAACCAAGTATGTTTGGTTGCTTTGTTGGTAGAGCCTTCTGTGGAGGTTGTGGGTTCAATCCTCATCGAGGGCAAACATCTGTCTGATGAAAGTAGACATCTGTTTTGCGTGTGTGCATGTTAAACATATAGTATTTTAAGAATATTTTAATAAATATATTTAAGCCATTGTACTATCCCATTACACCTTCAAACCTACCTAGACACCTACTTAAAAGTTTGCATAATTACTCGAAAACTAGTAAAGCAAATTATATCTTGTCTAGTTTCTTAAGTAAAAGCATTGCATAGTTTGCCACTAGATGGCGTTTGTAAAAAGCCGTCCAATATTTATTTATTTCAGACATAATATATTTTGTTACATTCTTTGTGTGAATCTTTGACAGAGCTTAACAAAGGTCACAAGAATTTCTAATAGGGAAGTCACATTTAACTCATTAGAAGAACGACTTAATTATTTGACTTCAGAGTAGGGTCGCTTATTTCTGTCAGATAACATCTCATTCATTAGAGAAAAAAAGAAATTCGCTTCGGTGCGATGATGGCTTTGTGTTTGCTTGCTGTTGTTGTCACAAAGCAATCTTTTGTTGAACAATGGGTGTCTACCCATTGTGTCACGTTAAATTCACTTACCACGACTTGTATATAAAATAAAAGCAATCAAAAGTTGCTTTTGTTTTTTAATCGAATTTCGGAATTGAATATCACTTAACAGATTATCAACCTGAATAAGTCCACTGTTGGATATGTACATAATTATATGAGCTTATTATATGTAGCTTAGGAGCTTCAATCATATCTTGGAGGGGTTAGCTATGGTCACTACACTTTGGCAGGTAAATTTGTGACCATAGTATCGGTATTGCGCTGTTAATCTTCTGGTGTGTTCCCTTAGTCGCCTGTAACAGCATCCACGGAAGGTAATAGATATGTTCTATTCTGTGCCGAGACCACTGTCGTCAGAAGTAACCATAACCTACGCTAATATGCCATACAGTTATAAGGGGTCATCCATAAATTACGTCACATGTTAAGGGGGCGGGAGGGGGTCGAAGAAGTGTGACATTGTGTGACAAGGGGTGGGGAGGGGTCCCAAACTTTGTGACTATATATTTTTTCAAAATATGATATTTTATATCTAAGTAGTACAACTCTAAAATTTATTGAAATAGAATTTAAATGGAAATATAAATAATTTCGGAACACTGCTGTTTTAATTTCATAAATTTCTAAATGTAAAATTGCAAAATATGTGACATCACACTAGGTAGGGGGGGTCTCACAAATGAGACCAGCTATGACAAGGACGGGGGAGGGGTCAAAAACCATGAAATTCGTGTGACGTAATTTATGGATGGTTCCTAAAGGAAGCTATATAATACGTTAAGCGGGATCGTACTAAGACCATTACGAACGGTTTTTTTTTAAATTTTTACATTATAAGCCAGTACCTACGATTGTAGTTTAATATTGAAAAACCTGCTATTAGTTTGTGTGGACACTCGTATGAAAATATTCACAGTACATTTAAACTTTAAGCGTACAACAAATATATCACACACATTAATTATGCTACAGTTTACGTCCAAACAAATAGCTTGCCCACACAATTAACCTTAAATAAACTATTTGGATAGATCTCATAATTACTTATACATGCAGGTACAATCAGTGGCGGATTTACAAATTTGCCGCCAGTAGGCTATTCATGCAGCCTCTACTGAACTTTACAATTTGATACCCTACTTTAGAAAAAAAATTGTCAATGTAATTGCAACTTTATGATTTATGCAATATCGTCCTCATTACATCAGCTTTTTCCCGTTATTAGTATGATTGTATTGTAAACTCTAGGGGATCAATTTGTCAGTTCCTTTTCTAAAAGCACAATCTTATAAGTAGAAGGTACATGATAGAGCTTTTCTTAGTTTATAAATATACCCAAACACAAGATATAGATAATAAGAAATAAATAAGAAAGAAAAAAAAGCCTAATTTGCCGCCCCTAAAATCTGTCGCCCTAGGCTCCAGCCTACTCAGCCTGCTGGTAAATTCGCCACTAGTACAATCATTACGTGGTAATCTATAAATACAACAGCGATACTGTGATACTGTGATCCGGACTTTAGGCAATAAGAAATCGATATCACAACTTTAACTTTGAAATACGGTCGTAATAAAAATGATTGTCACATGCACTCGACACAACAAAACGTTCCCACCAAGTTTTAATGCTCTTTGTTTGAGTAAAATAGCTTCAAGTGCCTTGAGAAAGTTACAGCGACACTTGAAACTTTTAAAAGCTAGCGACTTTGTCGCGCGTCGATTTTTGACTAATCCTTGAGACGCCAAAAAGTTTAAAGTGTTTGCTCTGTCATTTCTGTAGACAAAGCGTTGTCACAACTGGTTAAAAATCGCAGAGGCGAATGCGAATTAATTTGCGTTTTAATGCCACTTGTTTACCTCATGCATCACACTTGGCAGGCGGTTCTCCCAGTGGTGTAGCTAGGTGGACAAGGGCCCTAGTGTATAGAGAAAGAATCGGGATGAAAACTTGAGTAAAAAGTTGACGGGTGGAATTGTCGAATTGATCTCACGACCGTCAAGCACAATGAGCTTATCGTTGATGCAATGTGCTATGGGCGTACTCAACTAAACTACCAAATAACAAACAGCATATGCTTATCGAGGACGCTTGGCGAATGTGTTGAAAGTGTTTTATTGGGAGTTCTCTGATTGTTGATGTTCATTTAAAATCATTAAAAAAAAAGGTTTTCTAGCTTCGTGAGCTGGCTGACCCTCTTTCAAAGCTTAGGTTAGAGGGCCCCCTGAGCTCCAGGGCCCTGATGCACTGCACCACTTGGCCCTACGATAGCTACGCCACTGGGTTCTCCCTGACTGAAGTGTAGGAATATCCCTGATTCTGCGGTCATAGGAGGTGGAGTCTTTTGGTGCGTGATAGAGGGGTCTCATATTATTGCTGGGATCTTCGCAGCCTTAGCCTTCGTATTATCTGCAATGAAATGAAATTTAGGCAAATCGAGATGCAACGCTTGAGAGAATATAAATTATTTTCATTTTACCTAAATTGTTTATAAATTTTTATTTTGTATGCCCATAAACGGTAGAATTACATTGGCTCAAATCAATCATATTATTATTTAACATCTCATTACATGTAATTCTGCAAATAAATATACTTTGACTTTGACTTTGAGAGTTCTGATTTATTTCACAGAAACAGCTTCACGGCTTTGATTCCCAGACTTGGTAGATGATGTTGGTGTTTGGTGTCTTAGTAGCAAGTACCAATTTAAGATTCTTTGAGGATGTCTTAAGGTCAGAGGTAAGTCCAAAATAGACATTTGACACATACCCGCATTTTTCAGCAGTTGGTACTCCATACGTGACAGGTTGCAAGACTATCACCGATGCTAGAATCTAACTAGTTTTCTCACGAAGTCTTCCTAAACCAATTGAAAGCATCTATTTTGAAACTAAAACTACCGTCGGTTGAGCCAGAAGAAAGTTTACGTGAAATAATGTTCCTACAATTTCAATATGAAAGGAACTTTCTAAGCCAAAAGCTTTCAAACAGTTATCATAGCACGTGTTTGGGAATACTTGTAACGTCTCCGAATAAACGTTCCAGACAATCGAGGAATCTTTTTATTTTTAAGCCCAACGATCTAATTAAATATTATTATTTGCCGACAATACCTGCGTCATCAACCTCTAAACTACTGATAGATTTTTTTTTAATTTTTATTAATCTATACGTGGAGCGGGTTTTCCATCCCAGAGTAAGGGAAACAAATCAACATCGAGCTATGCTGCGCTGTACTGCGCTGTGCTATGTTTGGTCAACTCGCTCGTCTAATATTTTAATGAGGATACAAACTAACCATGCTGTGCTGCGCTGTGAGAGGCTACGCTCTGTTTAAAAACGCAGCAGTCTCGAGCGAGGCGCGCTACCCGCCGTGCTGAGCCGCGCTGTGCCGAATATCCATATCCGCTTCTTCTTCACTTTCATCTTCATCGGATTCAACTATGTCGTAATGTTTACGTTTTTTTGAAAATAAAGTCATTTTTGACGAGATAAATGCTGATTACTTTTATACTGAGCTAAGCAAAGCGCAGCACAGCTTGATGTTGATGATTGTTAAAAAAACGTAGCTTAAGAAACACAGCACAGCACAGCGCAGTACAGCGCAGCATAGCTCGATGTTGATTTGTCACCCTAACGATATCCGCCAGATGTGGCGTGATTTCATAGAGAGTTATACAACCCTAAAGTAAACTATATATTACATACAACTACACTATATAGTCTGTATAGTCAACAACACTATGAAACGGTAACTACTCTGTAAGATGCAACTTCGAGCTTTACGACACGCTTCTTCAGCCAAATAATGTAAAGTTTATCAAAGTTGGTCGTCTATGATGAGTTGGCCATGTAAAGCGAATGGAGGATCACAAAGTATAAAGGCATTTTGTAAGAGGGTAACCTGACGGGTAAAGAACCTAATACTTTGTTTTTTTTACATTACTTGCTATGCTACCGTATTACCGTGTCTGGGGATGAATATCGTGTAGCTGCTTCAGTGGTGGAACAAGCAGATGGCCCATCTGATGTTAAGTGGTAACTATGAAAGCATTGCCTCGTAAGTCACGCACGATAGGAGCGAGCCCTACGATGCACTGCACTCGTACAGAAGCACCATTTGATGGAAAGTGGTTACCGTAGTCTATGGCACCATCATCTTCCTGTTTTTATCCTCATATCCAACGCACAGAGCTACTACAAACTGAACTATGAGACCAGTTATTAACTTTTACTCGTCATCATTATAAATAAGTTTAATATGATATTAGGTCCTCAGTAAAACAGTTTACATTTATCATTGTGAACGTGTTTGGGAATATCCCGAGCACTAGCTTTTCGTACAAACAAGTATTCCGTGAGAGTTATTTTTTAAATTAAATTTTTCGCTAACATAAGTCCCGTCGAGTACGCGTCGTCCGCGAAATCCTCGCGGAAAATGGATTTTACGGAAATCAGACTGCGAGTTGGTTTAAGCGCGGAGGCAGGAGCTAAACCAGAATACTAACTACACTCGCCCGCAAAAATAAAGGGTTACCTTTGATAACTGAAATATATTCAAGAAATTATCAAGATAACTTTTGCTCATGAAATTAAACTAAAAGAGCATCATGCGGACTGTATCAACCCTTCCTTCAACCTTTTTTACTGGAATGGCATAAAAAAATGCTTTTTAATTAAAAACGACCTGTTTTCAAATTGTGATTCATTTTTCAATTTTTACTTTTGTTTTGTTTTTTTTAATTTTGTATAATATGGGACTTCAAATTGATTTTCTTTATTAAATTCGAGTTATTTGTGAATAATCATGCCTTTGACTTTGGAAGAATTTACCAGAATTATCACCATGTTAGAGTTTGGGTTTAGCCAGCGCGGAGTGGTGGTAGTTTATTTTATGCGTAATTAAATTTTCTTTAAGATACTTTTTAATTTAAAGAGCTAGATTGTGTGGTTTCAAAGTTATTTGGAGTTAACTAGGTGACCCTTTATTTTTGCGGGCAAGTGTATATAACTTTTCTGTAAAACAAAAACCGACTTCATTTGACTCAATGTTTCCAGTGTATTTACACTGAAAACATTAAACAGCAAAATATGCAATCTCATTTATTGGGATGATATAACTTTTTTCTGTTATTTTGATTTAAAAGCTAAACTACTGAACAGATTTTGATGAAATTTCTATGTGACCAATCTGAAGGTCCGTCTGAAAAACCTCACATTAAAAATAAAAAATTCAAATCGGTTCATAAATAACGAAGTTATGCGGTAACAAATGTAAAAAAAACATTCGAATTGAGAACGTCCTCCTATTTTGAAGTCTGTTAATAATAAATAGTATTTTTAAGACTTACATTATTTATTTTTCACTTGTACCGTTGAACGTAGAGAAAATGACAAAGGTAATACACGATATATACCAATATTACATTGGTATATATCGTGTATTACAAGGAGGCACCGGTGGTCGAGTTACCCCGCCTTCTAGTCGTAAGGTCGTGTGCTCGATCCGGCTGTGCAATGATAATTTTTTTTCTTCTAAAAATGATGTACATAATGCCAGTGATCTCAATCGATGAAGGAAAAAATGCTTGGAAATCAGCTAGTATTCTTACAGCGACAATGGGCTTGCAACGTCACGTACAGAATACAAACTATTGCGAAATGTGGGTATGTGCCAAATGAAATATTTGGACGTTAGTCTACTACCCCCTTAGACATCCTCAAAGAAGAGCAAATTCACTTACCTATCCACGCTATGCTTATCGCTTCGCTTTGACCGGGAACGTTCCGCCGCTATGCTCGTGCCGCGCCGCTATGCCTAAGGAATTCTTTAATATTTTTTATCTCGCTAAAATACGCACTAATATTTAAAAAGACAAATATGTCTGTCTGTTGTTTCCACGGTTAAACTGAGACCGCCCGGTCAATTATTTAAAAACTATTCAAAATGACAGTAGCATTAACAGTAAAATGAGCCGTTGCTTATCAAACAATATAGTAGTTTAAAAATTACGAGCACATAAGGCATAATATCTGTATGCCTCAAGTTGATGGACGCAGGGCAGTGCATCGTAGGGCACGTTCTTATCGTGCGTGACTTACGACGCAACGCTTTGTTATAGGTGATGGTTACCTCTTAACATCAGGTGGGCTATCTGCTTGTTTCACTAGCTAGTAGTATAAAAAAAAACCAATTACGATATGAGTACCCATCCAATTTATGGCAACCAATATTTTAACTTCTTTGTAGAGAAAACGCAAATATATAGTTTTTAAACAATACAACGTGGAGTTCTTTGTTTAAACGAATTAAAAGTAAACACAACCAATAAGCGCTCCTCGCTTTTTGAACTAACAATTCAATATAAAAGATTTGAAAAGCTTACAAATAACTACCTAGTTATCTATCACCCACCATGTAATGTTATATGGTTCATCATGGATTCTGGCCGAAAGGTGTCGTGTTTAGGAAGTTCATCGGAAGCCTGACATGAGACACCCGCACACTCGTCATCGCTGACGTTTCACTTTTATTATTATGTATGTTAGTCTGTAAGGTATATATTTGATATGGACCATAAATGTAATTTTGTAAGTGTCTGAAATAAATTTTTATTATTATTATATTAATAATATACAAGTGAAGCTAAAATCTTGTAAAAAGAAATCTTACCTATAATTTTTTCGTGATATGGCGATTTTTGTGCTGTCAAAATGCTTTATTTTTAGTGCATCAATTTTCAAACTCACCCAAGTGACCGCTGAATCCGCAGTGAATTTTCAATTTGGTATTCTGTAAACCCTCTGTAATCACTAGCGCCACCCACGTGAGTGTTTGGCGGTGAAAATGCCAAGAGTGAGGCGAAGCGCGTGACCAAAGCGAGCGTGGTTCTTCAGGTGGAACGCTCGGTGATTTTTGTGTCGTGGGCGAGTCCGACTCGCACTTAGCCGGTTTTTTATTTTGTTTGATTTAACGAAAATTATTCTACCTTTCTTTGGGCACGAGGTCGAGACGAGACTTTAAAGACGAGGTCTTCACCTATCGGCTTGTCACAGATAGCCGTACTAAAAAGTTTCAGAACAATGTTGAACTGAAAGTGTCCCTTTTACCATATTTGAATGACCCAAATGATCTTTTTATAAAACTGACAAATTTAATAAATGAAGAACATAATGATACTTTTCAACTTAAAACATGTAAAGCTAGTGTAAGTGTCAAGTTCGCTGACTGGGCAACTCCAGGTATTTACAAAAGTAGGAATAAATTATATGACCTATACGCTGCTAGGGAGTCAATGCTGAATGACCCAACGTTTATTCTAGACACTAAAAACTACTCTAAAATTTTCAAAAAAGTATGTCACGCGGCAAAATCATTGCATATAAGAAATAAAATTGAAAAATCGACAAATAAAATTAAAGCCACTTGGAAGGTAGTTAATAACGAAACAGGCAAATCAAAGATCGGTAATAAACAGATAAATTTAAAAGTAAACAATAATGTTTTTACTAAAAATATTGAAGTCGCCAACGCGTTTGATAGTTTTTTCTCCAGTATACCTAAACTTGTGACTTCATCCCTAAATTCCTCAGCTGCTGAAGCGACAACACTATTAGAGTCTAGCGTTCAAAAATGTAATGATATCTTCAGTTTTAAATATATTAATGCTGATAATATTGTAAAAACTTTTAAATCCTTAAATATTAAAAATACTGAAGATCTATGGGGAATGTCCACAAAAGTTTTAAGCGCTATTATAACTGATATTGCACCATGTCTAGCATACATTTTTAATAGATGTGTAGATGAGGGCGTTTTCCCTGATTTAATGAAACACAGTAAACTCATTCCCCTGTACAAGTCTGGAAATGAACAAGATCCTGCGAACTACAGGCCTATTTCGGTACTGCCTTCGTTAAGTAAAATTTATGAAAAAATTGTTCTTACTCAGTTATTATCACATTTCAACGTCAACGGCATACTTCATAGTCATCAATTTGGATTTACTAAAGGTCGATCAACGACAGATGCCGGTTCGACGCTCCTGAAGCACATTTATGATGCTTGGGAACACTCACAAGATGCGATCGGGGTATTCTGCGATCTGTCCAAAGCTTTTGACTGTGTAAGTCATGCCACCTTAATATCTAAACTTAAACATTACGGCATCATAAACCAGGCAATTGGTCTTTTACAGTCATATTTAACCAATAGAGTGCAAAAAGTTGATGTTGGCGGTGAGAGGTCGTCTGGGTCGGTTATTGATATAGGGGTACCTCAAGGTTCCATATTGGGTCCCTTTTTATTTCTAGTATATGTAAATGACCTTCCACCTTTTGTAAAAAATTTATGTGAAATAGTTCTATTTGCTGACGATACCTCTTTAATATTTAAAGTCGACAGATTGAAGACTAATTTCGATGACGTTAATGCATCTCTGTCGCAAGTACTTAACTGGTTTACTGTTAATAATCATTTGCTCAATGCCGGGAAAACGAAATGCATTAAATTTACTTTGCCAAATGTGGTTCAGCGTCCAACCAATATTGAATTAAATGGAGAATCACTTACCCTTGTCAATTCTACTATTTTTTTAGGACTTAATATTGATGCAAAATTGCAGTGGGGTCCACATATCAAATCACTTGCTGGTAGACTGAGTTCGGCTGCATACGCAGTTCGCACAATAAGATGGCTTACAGATGAAGCTACAGCTAGGCTAGTATATTTTAGCTACTTCCATAGTGTAATGTCTTATGGTATTTTGCTCTGGGGGAAAGCTGCTGATGTACAAAGTATATTTGTACTTCAAAAACGGGCGATACGTGCCATTTATAAAATGAAACCACGCGAATCATTGAGGGAGCGATTTAAAGAAATTAATATTCTCACAGTAATTTCACAGTATATTTATGAAAATCTATTATACACTCATAAACACATAGATAGCTTTAAGAAAAAGAGTGATGCACATAACGTTAACACTAGAAATAAAAACAAATTATGTATTCCTAAATTTCGACTCCAAAAGGTAAATGGCTCGTTTATGGGGAACGGTATACGCTTCTATAATAAACTTCCAGAAAGTGCCACTGGGCTTCCTATTAGAAAATTTAAAGCATACATTAAGAATAATCTAATAAGTAAAGCTTATTATACTTTAGATAGCTATATTGATGATAAAAGTGCGTGGCCCGATGTCCCGGTCGCTCTGCCCATCGGCAGCTAACATGTCTGCAATGTCTGTACTGTACCTACTATTGTGTGTTTTATTTTTCTCTGATTTAATAGATTGTATTTAATTTTATGCATTAGGTATTATTAGTTTGAAGCGTAGCGTGTGCTGTCTTATAAATTTGATTATGTTTACCTTTTTCTGTATGCCTACGCCTCACTTAACTTCAATAATATATTATATTACATTGTAAAAGGATCATACAAAAGAACGGTAGGAACCAAGCCGTAAGTTTGTTGCCTGTTCTTCTAGGCTTTGGTCGCGTGGAACTGGCACCTAGAGTCACCTAGCTTTAAGACGTTTCAAAGTGATCCTTGTGATTTTATTGAATAAATACCTTTTGACTTTTTTTTTGACTTTTTGCACCTCATTCTTCACCTCGTATTTCACCATTGAGAAAATAATTATACTAAATACAGAAAAATATACTTTAACCCTTGTCTAACAATCCATTATTGTTTGATGTAAATAATATAGCGGAGAGAAGTCGCGGGTGAAATCAATCCATTAAATTTTCTTACCTCGCTGAAATAAAGAATAAAACAACCGTAGATTCTCATTTACTGTGAAATTAGCTCGTTAATCTGTTCAAGGTTTGTTTGATAAACTTGAGAGGAGTTTATTAGTTTCCGGTTCCGAGCTAAAAGCCGCTCAAACTCTATGTTTTGGAAGTGTTCATTGTATTTAGATTTCGTGGAAGAATTTGAATTTTAACGGTATTTAGATTTTGACACTTGTTTGTGCTGAATTATTTTATCAAGCGAGTAATATTTCAAAGTACCTATTTAAATAAAATAGTTTGTTTTTTAAAGATATAATTGTAAAGGCTTGTATTTTATATTAGACATTAGAATTTTTTAATTAACCAAGAATTTTATGCACAACAGCCTTTGAATGTATCTCAAATTATCAAGATAGCATTAAATAATTAAAATAATCATGAATGTAGCAAATAAACATTTTTATATATATATACTTCCCGAGTTGCGGTATATATTCCCAATACAGGTGTCATGGTAACAAAATACCCAAATATTCGGTATTTTGTTACCATGACACCTGGATTTTCTGATAACAAAGAGCGGAAATCAAAATATTATTGTTAGTTTAGTTAAAAGATATTGTAACTAAACCCCCCACCCAATAACTAATTTAATAAAATAAGTTTCAGTACGAAATCTTTCATATTTATTGAATTAAAAATGCTCTTCAGTTAAATGAAATTCCCAGACGTAATAACGAGGCTATAAGATTAGCTAAGCTGTGATTTGTTTGATGACACGTCATTATAGATTTTATTACACAAACGTTAAGGTTGAGACGACTTCAAATAAAATTATTCGTTGATGGGCTATTCCACAGCTTCGTTATATTTCGGCTTTCTAGGGTTTACTTTTATTTTAACATAATTTGAAATAAAGTAGGTTCATCTATAATTTTGACTATCATATTACTCCTGCAATGCTACAGGCTGGGATGATTTTGATGGACAACATCCTTTTTCTAAAACTAACTTTCTTCTATTCTGAACCTACATTAAGCAAAAGATTTTTGTGAGTTTCATATGCTGAGAATTATATTATAGTCGCGTTAAACTCTCGCTGCAGGCTCGGTCATAAGTTATCGGAACGGGACAGCAATATTACTCTCTCTCTGTCTCGCACTTAGGAGAACGGACGATCCTTTTGTTTAAGCGTGTGTTAAGATGATTTATGACAGAGTTTGCAGCGGGAGTTTAAAGCGACTATAGCAAACATTTCCGATAAAACTGTTGCCATATCTTTTCATTGACACGGATGCGACATTGACATAAACAATACAGCCGCTGTAAACTGACTGGGTCCATGATACAAACTCTGTCTTCAAAACAAGTGACGGATTTTTTAACAGCAGCTTTTCCCGTATAAAGATGACCGGATATTTTCTGTCTACGTGACAAAGACTTTTAACTCAAAATTGGGTATCGAAAGCCGAACAATGTAATCTGGGAAATGCAAGTCTATTTCCGACGCCACTCGTGACAACAGAGAAGAATGCGGTCCAATAATAGGGAATCACGCCCGGTGACCGCCGCTTGTATTGATTTATGGATACGTGTCGGTTGAACGATGTCTATTTGCACCTTGAGAGGACGAAATTACTGTGTAATGAAATCGTTGGCAGAACTGGAGGACTGGCACCTCTGTTATTTGATAAGATTATGTTTTTATTATTATTTACACAGAAAAACAGAAACTTTGATCTCCAGGCACGGTGGACATCCCCTCAGATCTCTTAACATCAAATACGAACTCAAAATCCTTTGAAGAGGTCTAAGAGGGGTAGTTAGAAGTCAAATCAAATATGTATATTTGGGAAACAAAAATAACAGTTACTTAAAGTAGGGAACGATGATATCTGCAGAAGTATTAAACTGTGTCGCAGGTACCAACGCCCTTCTCAAGTGCAGTGGAAATACTAATAATAAAATACAAAATAAAATACAGTACAAAATAAAGTACGTCAAAGTATGATATTTGGTACTAACATCATATGCAGCTGTTGGTATTCCATACGTATGGAATATTAACTACCAAGTTGTAAGCAACCATCGCCGCTGTTAGTATACTACTGGGTTCCTCATGATGTGTTCCTTCAACTTTCGAGAGCACTAGCATTGCGCACATACATTTTTCTAAGAGAAAAATCCATTAGTGCACGATCTAATTCTTACCCACGACCTTCAATCATACAAGGAGTATTATTTCCACATTTCCCACTTGACGAGCCTATGCTTTCGGTCAATAAGTTCATGTAAATATTTATGAAATTTTCATCCATCTGATGTTAAGTGGTAACCATCACCAAAGCATTGCCTCGTAAGACACGCACGATAGGAACGTGCCCTACGATGCACTGCCCTGCGTCCATCAACTTGAGGCATACAGATGTTAAGCCTCATGTGCCTGTAATTACACCGGCAACCACACTCTTTATACCGAAACACAGCGTTGCTTGGCGGCAGAAAAAGGCGTGGTGGTAGTACTTCCCCGGACGAGCCCTTCATAAAGAGCTCTACTACTCTTTATTTGATTATTTTTGAATACTTATTATTCGAATTATAAATATATTTTGATGTTTGATGTCCACAGACATAGTGCTTACGTATTAAGGTAAACACAAGCCAGTAAACATAATACGAACAACTTCACATCGGGCTTATAGTTGCAAACATTCTTGCCAGTTTAAAGCATTGGACTTGCACCGCCAACAATTTGTATCTTGCAGGCATGCAGTGGGAAACACACGCTTTGACGTAAGTGAACGTCGTGCACGGTGAATATAGAATACTCATGACCATTCGTTTTCTGTCATTTTAGGAAGCAATATTAGGAAGCAACATAGCCTTTTCATTTGATTTGTTTTTCTAGTGTTATTTTGAGTTGTGTTGTGTAATTTTGTTGGCATTTTAACCAACATTACTTGAGGTCTTAGCACAAAGTGTAAGCATTTGGAATGAAAGTGTTTAAGTGATATCCTGATTTGACCGAAAATGTTTTGAAGAAAACCGTCACCATTTTTTTTCAAACAAATGACGGCCGACTTGACTATGGTCTTACTTGAATAAAAAGTATTCAATACAAATCACTTGACATTCGAAAGATTGTTTGTCGAACGGCGGACAGGAGCCATAAATGGATAGAAGAAAGAAAGAAATACCTACCTATGACAGTGGAAAAATTTGATTTGGTGTACTTTACTATGGATGACACTGGTGTCAATTAATTGTTGAGCAACTAAATAGAAAAATACTAATTTTAGGAATGTCACGAATATTTTTTTTCAATCATTGGTCATTATGCGTCAGAACCAGTATGAGTTGCGATGCTAATTTGGACTTTAGTATTCACAGAATAAGGCTTTCAGCTGTTAAAACAGAATCATCACCACTTCACTGTCAAATCTAAATTAGACCAATTCTAATTTAAATACCTTATTAAATTTAATGTCAAATTCAACAAAATGAATGAATTATTCCCACGAAGCCTTTCATTCTATTTCTGCCGCCAAGCAGCGTTGCTGTGTTTCGGTTTGAAGAGTGTGGTTGCCGGTGTAATTACAGGCACATGATGCATGCTTCAAGTTGAAGGACGCAGGGCAGTGCATCGTAGGGCACGTTCCTATTGTGTGTGACTTGCGAGGCAATGCTTTGTTATAGGAGATGGTTACCACTTATCATCAGGTGGGCCATCGGCTTGTTTCATCAGCTAATTGTATAAAAACAGCGAAATTCATAGCACGCACTCAACCTCGCTTGACTCAATTCATACTTCAAAACGACCAGCTGAATAGACTCGCCGCGAGCGCTTCACTTTTACTGAAAATACAAAGTGACGAAAACGTGGAGACAAAAATTTCTGCTCAAATAGCTCACTGAATCTCTCACCGTCTTCTCAGATATATGGAGTGCTTGCTTTGATTTCTACCACCACTGGCACCGTCGGTGGATAATCTCGTCACGAGTGCTACGAGAATAGCGCTACGAGAATAGTGCTACGAGCGTAGTGCTACATGTGAGTGCAATGAAAACCGGAGCTACAAAAGCTACGACACGCCACTCACTCGTTTGCGACCGGAGTGGCGTGATGTGATTCTTTGAGCGAAATTTCTTTAAAGTTATCATTGATATCTTACTTATATATGGTAAGAATAAAATTTATAAAATATGAATAATATTGATACAATAACAGCACGGATAACTCGCAAATGGATCTTGTTCTGTAATGGCATGTTTCATTTCGAGTATAACTGAGTCTCATTCAATCGTAATAGCCTCTAGTACAACATGCTATAACTACTTTTTTTTTATTGACACAGACGTACTTTTATTCAATTTTATAAAACAAATACCATACCCACTCTCACGTAAGTTGCAGGCTAACACAACTTTTGTTGTTACTAAATTAAAATTTAAACTAATACAATCATTCTCATGACAGTGATCTCGATGCACGGTAGACATTCCCTCTGACCTTTTGGTTAAGGGGCTGACAACTATCAAACAACTTCTCGCTCGCACGTTCGACATGTTGAAAGATATAAAATCACTAAACTCATTTTCGAAAAATCGCAATCAACCATGAAATTTTTACTAAACTGTGTGCAATGATTTTAGATGGTTGTATCTATCCTTAAGGATATTAAGGCGTTAGGGTTAGTCAAAAGCACGTTCTTACATAAATCGTAACCTTGAAATAAACTACAACAATAGAACACAGAATACTAACTTCACCCACATAACAACTGCTAAACAAGCTAAAACTAAATAGCTTGATAGTAGTTTAACGTTAGATCAAATACTGCCGCGACTCAATAAATCAGTGCAAAGAATGCGAAAACCGCTACCGACGTCGATGTTCGAGGTTTAAGGGGAAGTTAAGACACTAGCGACTAGCATTGGCTAAAGTAAAAAAAAAGTAATAATTAATTTACTATCTTTCACAATAGTAATAGTAATAGTAGTGTTTTATTATATTATTATTTTAATTTTATATAATTTATACTTTACACTAGTGGCTTCCCGCGGCTTCGCACGCGTTGAAGTGGTGAGCCGTGATTGAGCCACAAACATCCAAACATCGTAACTTTCGCAGTGATTTGTATATTATTAGGAGAGGATTTTAAATACCTACGTAGGTATAAGAGATACCTATAGGCGTACATTACCTATATCAGGTAGGTAGGTATAGGTACTGAGTTTAGCACAAACATGACAAATACAACAAAGACAACCTTACACGGAAAGTATGTACTTATTTGTTCTTAGTTTCTACCCCAAAAACAAACGAAACGAAACAGCTTCACGACTTTGATCCCCAGGCACGGTAGATACCCTCAGATCTCTTCGTGCCAACTCAAGATTCCCGTTTTTAGAATGTCCCTTACAAACATTGACGCCTCGTTGTATCCTTTTTACTCGAGCGCAACGAAGGAGGGTAACGTTTTAGGAGTTGATTTCGAAAATCAAACTGTCTGTTTGTTATTTATCCACAGAACATATTTTCTTTTAGTTTGAAGTTAATTACACTACGCGTTAAAAATTTCCGATACAAAACTTGAAACTTTGGCAGTCTTTTGCACCCTTTGCAGGGTTAGTTTTAAAATATTGAAAACGATATTTTAAATTATTTATTGTGGATTATATTTACTTCAAGTTTGAAATCAATCGCACTATGCGTTAAAAACCTCCAATACTAACTTTTACAGTCATTTGCACCCTTTGCAGGGGGGGGTTTATAAAAAAAGAAAACGCGATTTTAAATTATTTATTGTGTAGTATATTTACCTCAAGTTTTAAGTCAATCGCACTACCAACGTGTTCAACCCTTTTTACACCCTTAGGGGTTGAATTTCCAAAAATCACTTCTTAGTACACCTCTACGCCATAAGACCTATGTACTCTTCAAATTTAAAGTCTCTAGGACCAGCGGTCAAAAAACTCCCATACAAACTTTTACATCCCTTTGCACACTTATTAAGGATAGTTTTAAAAAACTAAAAATGCCTTTCCTATTTTTTGTCTTGAAGTATATGTACTCCAAGTTTCAAGTTTGTAGGTTCAAGAAATACTATTTTTCATACATACGTTTTCATCCCTTTTTACACTCTTAGGGGTTGAATTTCCAAAAATCCCTGCTTAGTACACCTCTACTCTATAAGACCTATGTACTCTTCAAATTTCAAGTCTCTAGGACCAGCGGTCAAAAAACTTCCATACATACTTTTACATCCCTTTGCACACTTATTAAGGGTAGTTTTAAAAAGCTAAAAATGCCTTTCCTATTTTTTTGTCTTGAAGTATATGTACTCTAAGTTTCAAGTTTGTAGGTTCAAGGAATACTCTTTTTCATACATACGTTTTCATTCCTTTTTACACCCTTAGGGGTTGAATTTCCAAAAATCCCTTCTTAGTACACCTCTACTCTATAAGACCTATGTACTCTTCAAATTTCAAGTCTCTAGGACCAGCGGTCAAAAAACTTCCATACATACTTTTACATCCCTTTGCCTTCCCATCCCTTATTAAGGGTAGTTTTAAAAAACTAAAAATGCCTTTCCTATTTTTTTGCCTTGCAGTATAGTACTCCAAGTTTCAAGTTTGTAGGTTCAAGGAATACTATTTTTCATACAAACGTTTTCATCTCTTTTTACACCCTTAGGGGTTGAATTTCCAAAAATCCCTTCTTAGTACACCTCTACGCCATAAGACCTATGTACTCCTCAAATTTCAAGTCTCTAGGACTAGGACCAGCGGTTTAGGCTGTTTAGGTTGTCTATATGTCAGTCAGTCAGTCAGTCAGTCAGTCAGGACTTTGATTCTTATAGTATTAGAGATAGAGAAGAGATTTGATAAAATTGTTTATACATTTTGCATGCCCATAACGTTTACTCAATAATACATGTAATTCGGCAAATAAATATCTATACTTTGACTTTAGACAAGCATTATTTAATAGGTCTTAGCAACAAATAGTGGTAATGAGGTAGTACTACGATCCGTTGGTTCTGTTCGGGCTATTGACAGCCTTCACAGCTATAACTTAGTAGCTCTGCCTTCTGCGCGGTAGGCCGTGGGTTCGATCCCCACCGAGAACAAATATTTGTATGATGAACATAGACGTTTGTTCTCTGTCTGGGTGTGATTTTATATTATAAGTATATATTTATAAAATATATATATTATTAGAAGATCAGCTATCTAGTTCCCATATTACAAGCCTTGCTCAGTTTGAGGCTAGATAGTACTGTGTGGAAAGTCCACCAATATTTGATTATTTATTATAAAAAGACGCAAAGATAGAAACGCAACCTTAAGTAAGGAACTATGCCCGTCGGAAGTAGTCTTTGTGTTCGAGACAGATTCTGGTGCTTAGTGCTCCGGGTATTGTTCACAGTACAGTAGATTTTATCATGGACACGGAACGCTGAGATATATAAGCTAAGTAGCTTTGGTGTTATAAGATCTTAAATTCTGGGTGTGATTTGTTTCGGATGGCCGAATGGTGCCTAGCTGTGCGTAAACTTGTACGTTGGTTCTTTCTTTATGTTTAAGAAAGAAGGAATGTTTTTAATACAAAGTGTGATAAAAGATTCTAGATCTGCAGAAAAGAGAATAAGAAATATTTATCGTTTGACATTTTGTTTTTTAATATAATTTATTAATGTAATATATTAATTAATAGAGTAATCAAAATGTATACATATCAGGTACCCGACCGGTACCTCTTATAGCAGTATTAAAATAATATTATGAACTGTCAATTTTAGCAGTTGTGAAAATAATCTTGAAAACAGTTATAGCTTCTATAAGTTGAAACGTCATCTAGTACGAAAATACTTGTCAGCTATTCTTTTTTATCTGGTTATAGTTGAACAGACTTGATGACGTATGTAATATGGAACGAAATTTCAGTGTAATATTATTTTAATACTGCTATAACAGGTGCCGGTCGGCCCCCTGATGAAAACATAATATTATTTTCATCTGACATGATTTCATTTTGATTACTCTGTGACTGAACATGTCATTATGATTATTTTTCAATATTTTTAATTGTCTGTATTGTTTTTTAATAACAACAGAAACTGCTTCACGGCATTCATCTCCAGCCATGGTATATAAATTTGTTATGTACCTCTATATTTTTGTATTTAGTATAAATTATTCTTTAATTATTGTGATTGGTCTAATTAAAATAAAATAAAATACAATTACTACGCCGTTACTACTACCGTGGGGATATCAACCGTGCCTGGAGATCAAAGTCGTGAAGCTGTTTCGGTTTCTTTAAATACTACGCTCTTGTTTCATTTTACTTTAAAAAAAAAAAAACTGTAAAATGCTATGACTGATTTTTTATTCGGTTTTTACACTCACATATTGGACACCTTCGATATTAAATAAGATTTAAGACTATTATCTAGATTGATTGCCGTAGAACCGACAATTGTTGGAGCAAATGAATACTTGAGTGGAGACCGCGTTTAGGTAAGTATAGTGTAGGACACCCTCCGACGAGGTGGGGCGACGATCTGCGAAATGTGGCTGGCAAACAATGGATGAGAAGAGCCGAATACCGGGCTCAGTGGCACGTCTTGGGAGAGACCTACGTGCAGCAGTGGACGAACATAGGTTGATGATGATGATGATGATGACTATTATCTAAGGTATAAATAAAAATGAAACAGTAAGTTATCTAACAAAAATATATTAACATACTTCTCAAAAGTATACGTTTTATAAGCCTTTGTCATTTGGAAATAGATGGCAAATCCAACACCCACCTTTAGGGCATAAACATTAAAATATCTGTGTAACAAACGAGTCGGTACCTATACAGCATTTTACATTTTCCCATTCGAAAAGTAATTTCACACTGGAACAAAGAAAAATACGGTACAGCCGTGAATATCCCGGAGGTAGTAAAAGTATTATTTCCATTGATACTCGTATATCAACGTAGATATACTTTTTCTGCCACCAAGCAGCGTTGCTGTATTTCGGTTTGAAGAGTGTGGTTGCCGTTGTAATTACAAGCACATGAGGCTTAACATCTGTATGTCTCAAGTTGATGGACGCAGGGCAGTGCATCGTAGGGCACGTTCCTATTGTGCGTGACTTACAAGGCAATGCTTTGTTATAGGTGATGGTTACCACTTAACATCAGGTGGGCCATCTGCTTGTTTCATCAGCTAGTAGTTTAAAAAAAATGGGGTCCGAGGGCACCAGTGGTCTGGTGGTAAACCACCAGTACTCTCTGGACGTAGCTCTGACTACTCCCTTAGACATCCTCTTGTACTTGGTACTATGAGAGATCTATCGTATCTGGGGAATGAAATCGTGACGCATTTTTTTTCTTTTTTAGTTTTTCTTTCATTACAGTAAACGACAATGCAAGTAGGTTCTATGGAGTTGGTACTTGCACCTTATGAACACTGTGGAGTTACTACATTGGCAGATGCTACAAAGCTAACAAAGAGTATCTTAACTGGTATACAAAGTAAATAAATAAACAAGCTGCAAAGAGCATCTTTTATACATCCTACTAATACTTCCTACTTATGCAATGTGTATGTTGAACCTTGATCAAACGAAGTGTGCGGATGTAAGCCAAAGAATTATCGATAAAATTCCAATAAAAAATTATCAATGAAATCCCAAAAATACACTATCGAGTGTTTTAATAATAAAGTGTATGTTTTTTGTCAGTTGCAGTTGCAAGCAGTTTTAGTTTTCATCAAAATCGGGCCCTAGACTCTTTTGAGTATGTACATTTCGCTATTCCTCATAGTTTCGGATTTGGCCATGCACGCCCACTTGAAAAATTCATACTGTGTATTTAATATGTAGCCACATCAATAACCTATTTTTAGTAATACAATTTAAGGTATTTAAGGTATAAATTTAAGGTATACCTTAAATTGTATTACTAAAAATAGGTTATTGAGAATATATTCAAAATGCACATAAGAGAAATCGTGGCGCTATGCTATCTGTAGACCGTGGCAAACAATCTAGAGATAGCTTAACTGATCCAAATCGTCCTTAAAATACTGCATTTAGTCATGGCTGCATCGCCATGACTAAATGTCAATTTTGCAGCGCTGAGTCAGATACTCACGAGCCTTCGAGTAGCTAAAATTATTTCTATAAGCGAATATGCCAGCCGTTGACGTCTGATAAGCAATGCAAGCGAGATCTTTCATTTTCAGATATTGGAAAACTCTTCTTCTTCTTCTCTCCATTTATGGCTCCTGTCTGTCATTCGACAGACAATCTTGCTAGTGTCAAATGATTTATATTGAATGAATACTTTTAAGTCAAGTCAGTCCATAGTCAAGTCGGCCGTCATTTGTTTTGAAGAAAATGGTGGCGGTTTTCTTCAAAACATTCGAAACATTTTTAGTCAAATCAGGATATCACTTATTACACTTTCATTCCAAATACTTACACTTTGTACTAAGACCTCAAGTAATGTTGGTTAAAATACCACCGAAATTACACAACACTACTCAAAATAACACAAGAAAATCAATTAAAATGAAAAAGCTATGTTGCTTCCCAAAATGCCAGATAACGAATATTGGAAAACTCTCAAACATAGACAGCGGCAAGGCTGACATTTGATAGACAACAAACGAATTATAAATTACTGCCTAAAAAACCTTTGAAGGCGATTTCGTTTTCTTTTTGGGAAGCAACAGAGCCTTTTAGTTGTTTTTAGTGGTATTTTAATTAGCATTGCTGGTAGCATAAATTGTGAGAAATTGGAATGAAAGTATGATATACCACACTCACTTAAGGAAAAGAAATAAATATTAATAAAAACATTTATTGTAAAGAAAATGGCTAAAATAAGCCTTTGCTTTATAACTAGTAGTTCGGCCCGAACTGAGATCTCGTGATGCGACCCGACGAACGCATCAAAACTTTGCGTAGGTAGTAATCAGGGGCAAGTCCAAACATTATTTTTGGACTTTTTTCTGACTACCGCCTCCTAACTTGGTATGGTAACCAAGTTTCAACTCTATTGGCCTATTTATTGAAGAGTTCCGTTGAACAGACCTTGGCTCCATCATCAGACCTGGTCGTCGTCACCATTTTATGAGAACTGAGTACCTCCTTAATTTATTTCAAGAAAAAAAAATTAGAAAATGCAAAGAAACTGACCGACCAGTAGAAAAACCTTGATATCAACGAAACGCTTAGAGATGGGAGCTCTTGGATCGCTGGTTATCTTAATTTAACTTTTTTTGTTTTATCTCCAAAACCAAGCGTCACAAAAAAAAAGTAAAAATTGTTTTGGAATGTACAAACAAAGCCCTTTCATATGACATGTAACTAGATTTTTTTATGTAACTTTTTTTATTTTTGCCCTCATAAAAAACCCCATATCTCAAAAACCCTTCATCCGATTTTACTCATATACTTACCAGTCAATTTCTCAAGTACAAGCTATCGACATATCAAATTTCATGCAGATCGGATCAACGGTTCTAAAGTTATCGCCAGACAAACATACATACATACATACATACATACATACATACATAAAATGCCAAATCGCCCAAGTTGAAACTAAGATCTTCGTTCGCTTCGCTCACTCGATCAATAAATATTTTTATTAATATTTCTTTCTTTTCCTTAAGAGTGTGGTTTGGTTTAAGTGGCAAACTGTCATAGGGCAGTAAAGTAATGCAAATGTTTAAGCAGACCGCTCAACCTCAGGTAGACTACTTGCTGAATCCATCACCATTTCATCACAACCCATCGAGTCTTTGTCAAACTTCAGAGACATAGTCTTACTATTACGGTCCGAGACACGCTTTTTGCTTTTTTTATACAACTAGCTGAACGGTTGTGGCCAAAGTGTTAAATACAAGTGTTTTTTTACAGTGCTAAAATTAAAAACATTTCAGCACCGTAACAAAAGGAACAGTAATAAATACGCACCAGTGGTCGTAAACATGATGCAGGAAGTCTGGGGTAATTTGTCTCCCAAACAACGGGGTAATTACAGTCGGTAAAAGAGTTAGACGCCTGTTTTGCGATTATTAATTTTATTTGTTTGGTTCGTTTGTCAAGGAAGTAAATACAGTTAAATAATGAGGGTTCTGACTCACAATGAACACGTACTAAGTTGTTGAAAAGACAAAGTTAATTTGCGTTATTTCGGTCAAGTATGAATAATAGACGGTATCATATTTTTTATAATAAGTGGAAGCGAATGAATAAAGAAATATTAATTTATTTTGGGTACAAATAGGTACTTTTTCTGGGAATATTGCCAGGCAGGGTGTTGATTCTCTAAACAACAAAATGTAGGAGAGTTTAGAGTAGTAGAGCTCTTTGTGAAAGGCTTGTCCGGGGAAGTACTACCACAACGCCGTTTTCTGCCGCCAAGCCGCGTTTCTGTGTTTCGGTTTGAATAGTGGTTGCCGGTGTAATTACAGGCACATGAGGCTTAACATCTGTATATGCCTCAAGTTGATGGTCGCAGGGCAGTGCACCGTAGGGCACGTTCCTATCTTGCGTGACTTACGAGGCAATGCTTTGTTATAAGTAGTGGTTACAATTTAACATCAAGTTGGCCATTGGCTTGTTCCATCATCTAGTTGCATAACTCTTTATAATAATAGCATTAGGTACCTATAAGCATTAAGTTCTCTTAGCACTTCATTGTTTTTAGTAAAAGTTTTAAATAATAATAAACTACGTCCAAGCTGTCATTCAAGAAGAAAATAGCAATAAAATGAGATTTGTACCTGTAGAGTTGCAAACACACAAAATAATGGAATATCAAAAGGAATTCGATTAACCCTTTAGAGGGTCATCGAGTACCCTATTTCCCTTTCCTTTTGTGGTGCGGATCGTCTGGGCTGTAGATCATAGGATTGCCTTCTTAGTACACACATAAAAATGTCTGGAGATTGTACGCTTACGGCCAAAAAAATGTTTGCTGAAGTTCGAATAAATTTCTCAGAATTTTCCTATTTCAATAACAGTACCTTCGTTTTTATTCAAGGGGAAACATGAATTGTATGGAATATTAAAATGGAAATAATAAACATTATGATTTTAATATTCAAACGACATTTTCTTAATTGGACCTTTGAAGAACAATTGAGAAATGATTTTCCAATTTGTTTTTTTAATAGATCTCACAGCTCAACTAATTGTTAGGTCTGCCTTCCGCGTTCTGGCCGTGGGTTCGATCCCCACAGAAAACAAATATTTGTGTAATGAACATAGATGTTTGTCTTGCTTACTTTGGGCTAGAGCTCAAATTAGAGGCCTTTAAATTATAAGAGGTTGACGTTTTTCTACCAAAAAGGTTGATTTAGTACAAACACAAAAAAAACCACGTGGTTAGGTACGAAACATTCAATTTTAATAAATCAAAATAATATTTTTGCTGAACCTTTGTTATGTTTTTCCCCAAAACTTGGTTTGCGATTTTTTATAACAACATTCAGTGATTTATATCTTTATTTTTTTTTTTATATTTTCTAAAAGGGTGAGCGAGGAGTTGTTTGACGGTTGCCTGCGTCCTAATGCATTTGGCGGTGAATGTACAGTTGTGTCGAATGGCGGGCGGGTGAACGAGGGTAGATGTGGCGAAGGCCTATTCAAATCCGAACCCGCACGCTTCCGTTACAGAAGATAAAACAGTTTAAATCCACTATGTCACTCCGCTGAGATGCGTCGCTTCTTCTTTGTCTTGTTTCTTTGCCTTGTCTTCTTAGATGGATAGTGGAACTAGTCAAGAACGACTTTCTCTTTGAGTTGTATAGCACTTGCAGTAAGTTCTACAACAACAATCACCAAAGTGACCGCGGTATCCGCAGTGTACTTACAATTTGTCATTTTGTAATACATCGACATCACTAGCATGAAGCGACACATAAAAAAAAGACCTCGTAACACACCTCGTAAACGTGATCAAAGTGATTATAGCGCTACATAATATATATACAAGTTGTAAAAGTAGCACTCCTGAAAATTTCAGGGGGCAAAAAGTTATTCATATTGATGGGTGCTTTAGCCCCCTGAAGTTTTCAGTTGTGCTATTTTTACAACTTGTATATATATTATGGCTAGGCAAGGCGCTACGCGCTAACGGAGGCAAGACCAAACACTAGGTATATTTGGACTTTCTTTTGACTACCGCCTACTAACTTGGTATGGTGACCAATTTTCAACACTATTGACCTTTTTATTGAAGAGTTCCATTGGACAGACCCTAACTCCATCATCAGATCAGGGGCCTTATGCTCACTTCGAGCGAGATTAACTCACGGTAGAGATGACGTCATATCTCGTTCAATAACTCGTTGACGTTGCGTCTCGCATGAACTTTGTATGAGAAAATTGGGGAGTGAGATGGTGAGAATGGGGATAAATAGTTTATCGAACGAGATATGACGTCATCTCCACCGTGAGATAATCTCGATCGAAGTGAGCGTAAGGCCCCTGGTCGCTGTGACCATTTCATGAGAACTAAGTACCTTCTTAACTTATTACAAGAAAGAGAGAGAGAAAAGCGGTATTGAACCATTACGTTGAGGAGAGACTTCTCCTCTTTGTGTGTCTTCTACCGCTTGTTTAATGGGTTGTGTTCTGAAGAATTGTTTGACATGATGCCCACAGCTTCGTTCTATCATCGCACTGCTCGCCATAGGCAGGGAGCTCATCCACACTCCTTGGAACCAGGATGGTCGCACACTGTTCGGTTTCAGAGGAACATCCTCCCGCGCACTCTAAGGTTGTGGAATGCGCTCCCTGAGGATGTTTTCCCTGGAGAATACAGCATGGGGTTCTTCAAAAAAGGCGTTCTAAAACATTTAAAGGGTCAGCAACGCGCGTGTGACACCTCTGGTGTTGCATACGTCCATAGGCTACGGTAACCGCTTCCCATGAGGTGGGCCGTACGCTTGTTTGCTTACTTGAAGGTATTAAAAAAAAAACCAAAGGAATTGACTGACCGGTAACAAAACCTTGGTGTCAACCAAACTCTTAGAGATGGGAGCTCTTGGGTCATTGGTTGTCTCAATTTTACTTCTTTGTTGTATCATCCTAGAAAAAAATGGTTTTGGAATGTCCAAATAAAGCCCTTTCATATGACATGTAACGTTATAATTTTGTGTAACTATTTTTATGTTAGCTTCCTTAAAAGCCTTGATAACTCGTTATATGATTTAACTCATATATTGGTCTTTACCTATGAAATTGCCGTTTTGTATGAAAAAATTTAAACGATTTTTTCTCATGTATTTTTATTTGTATTAATCGAAGTAATCACCCATGCAATCAATGCATCTTTGCCAACGCAGTGGCAGTTTATTGATGCCCTTCTTAAAGAAATCAGCTGGACGGGAGGCAACAAATTCTTCAAAGGCATTTTGTACTGCCTCTCGGGTATTGAATTTTTTTCCCGCCAAGAAGTTATCCAAATTCTGGAAAAAGTAGTAGTCTGTAGGCGCATGGTCTGGTGAGCAGGGCGGATGACGGAGAGCTTCCAACCTCAGTTCTTGCAACTTGGAGACCGTCTGGTGTGCAGTATGAGGTCGCGCGTTGTCGTGCAGGAGTAGCGGAGACGAGCGATTGACCAATGCTGGTTGGAGATGTGCCAGCTTCTCCATCATTGTGTTCAGTTCTTCACAGTACACATCTGCAGTAATGCTCACCCCGTTTGGTAAGAAGCTGTGATGAATCACACCGGCGCTAGACCACCAAACAGTGACCATCACTTTTCTAGGGGTAAGTTTTCGTTTAAGGCATTGTTTGGGTGCTGAACCAGGATCCAACCAACTTGCTGAGCGCTTGCGGTTATCAAACAGAATCCATTTTTCATCGCAGGTAACAATGCGGTACAAAATTCCTTCATTTGTGTGTCTGTTGAGCAGTGCAAGGCACGTCTCGACGCGTACTTCGCGGTGGCGATCATTGAGTTCGTGGGGCACCCATTTGTCAAGCTTTTTTACCTTGCCAATTTGACGCAAATGGACCAATATTGTTTTGACGATAACGTCGAAAGCTGCTGCTAATTCAACCGTAGATTGTGTATCATCAGCTTCCACAATCGCCTTTAATTCGTCATTGTCGACCAAAGTCTTCGGACGACCGCGAGGTTCATTTTTCAGGTCGAAATTTCACGAACGGAAGCGAGCAAACCAATAACAGGTGGTGCGTTGGTTTGTAGTGTTAGCTCCGTAAACGTCGTTGATGTTGCGTGCCGCTTATGCCGCATTGCTGCCACGACGGTACTCATACTCCATAATTACTCGAATTTTTTACGTATCCATGGTGACGAAAAAGATTGAAATGCGATGAAAATGTAATACTAATCAATAAACAAATGACTACTTTTGGAAAAATAATTCTATGTTTTTAAAATAAAATTAAGTTAAAATTAGAATTCTTAGCCAAACGAAAATTATTTTGATTTGAAATGGCCAGTACTGCAGAACGGCAATTTCATAGGTAAAGACCTATTACTTACAAAATTTCTCAAGTACAAGCTATCGACTTACCTAATTTCATGAAGATCAATGGTTCTAAAGTTATGACCCGACAAACATACATACAAAAAATGCCAAATCACCCGAATTGACTATAATATTTTCGTTCGTTTCGCTCACTCAATCAATAAAGACCTTTTTGATTTAATTTCATTTGCTAGCTGTATCCTAACCTTCAATGGTTGCCTAAACCTTGAAGTGACAAAGCCTTTCCAGCCGCTCACAGATACTACCGCGAAGACATCTGCGGCCATCCGCAAACCCAATTTAATGCCTCACGAAATCTGGACAAAATAAATGGGAAAGTATACAGAGGGAGGCACACAAGAGTGTAGTAGTATAGACATGCTAATTCTGAATGAATTGATTCTAAAGATAGTTCTAAGACCTAAAAATACATATTTGAAAAATTAAGGCAAAGACTCCCGCTAATGCAGGTACTTCTCGCTCGCACATTTTAACATTTTGAAAGATTTCAAATCACTGAACTTATTATTATTATTTTATTACTATCTGATGCTCGTGACTTCGTCTGCGCAGGATTAGTATTTCGAGTAGCTAAGCTGTGTACCTAACTCAGTGGTTTTGGCAGCGCACGCCAGAATAGCTCGCAGATGGTAATTTTTGCCTACTTACTTGACACTTATCGTCATATTTTGGACAATTCACACAATATCTTTATAAATTGTAGCCTATTTGTTATTCTGATGTATAAGCTATATTATTGTAACGTTTCATTAAAATCCATTCAGTAGTTTTTACGTGAAAGAGTAACAAACATCCATCCATCCATCCATAAGTACTTACAAACTTTCGCGTTTATAATATTAGTATCCTCCTTCCACTATTTACGGTCTTGGGTCCTTGAGGTTCAATTTTCAGCAAATGTATCGAGGTCATCCCGCCAACTCCGTCTGGGTCGTCCGCAGTGCCGCTTCCCGTTGTCAGGGCTCCACTCGGTTGTTGCTCTCGTCTAGAGTTCCTCAGACATACAGCACACGTGGCCGGCCCAGTCCCACTTGAACTTATTTATGAAAAATCGTTATCAACCAAGATGCTTGCATTTGCACAAAGTTTAGCAAAAATACAGGTTTTCCTACTAAACAGCTTGCATACGTACGAAAACTAGTAAAGCAAACTTTTTTTGATACTACATGGTAGGAAACTAACCAAAATATTATTACATCTTTTTGTATAAGTGTTTTCTCCACCCCTTCTGTATCCAACAATACATAAATAGTAAGCCGGTTTCGACGACCTTTTGTGCTTATGAAATGTCCAAAGGAATTTACTTGAATTCCGCTATTAATATAAATACGTGGGTCAGCAACTATTATAATTTATAAACATGATTGCAAAAAGAGAAAAATATGTTGAGGACACAGAGATGTCTTGCCTGTTTGTATTTTATTTTGGACTAGCTGCCGCCCGCGGTTTCACTTGCGTGTAAGTAGAAATTGCTAACAAATGTTTTTTTTATACAACTAGCTGATGAAACAAGCCGATAGCCTATCTGATGTTAAGTGGTAACCCCATCACCTATAACAAAGCATTGCCTCGTAAATCACGCACGATAGGAACATGCCCTACGATGCACTGCCCTGCGTCCATCAACTTGAGGCATACAGATGTTGAGCCTCATGTGCCTGTAATTACACCGGCAACCACACTCTTCAAACCGAAACACAGCAACGCTGCTTGGCGGCAGAAAAAGGCATGGTGGTAGTACTTCCCCGGGCGAGCCCTTCACAAAGACCTCTACTACTCTTATGACTACTTTTAATTTGACCCTCACGTGACTTGCAAGGATTTGTATTACCTTGATGGTTACCACTTAACATCAGGTGGGCCATCTGCTTATTCCATCAGCAAATAGTATAAAAAATGACGGTAAGAAATGTTCCCAAAAAGTTCTGAGTCTTAAAAACTCACTCAAGGCGAATCGGACCAATTTCCAAGCAAGTCAAATAAAATATTTTTTTGTCTTTGTTTTCTACCAGTCTAAAGAAGGGACGGAATTATATTGAATTCAATATATAATTAGACAGTTTTTTCTCAATTTGATGCAATGTGATAGTATCAATTTATTTTGGATACAAAAACAACTGATGTGTTATCCCAGGAAATGTTATAAAATATACTTGTTTACACATTAGCGTCGTAATGCTGTCGTAAAAATTGATCATGGACAGTTTCAGCGATAACAGAACAAAAGTTTCATTAAAATCGATTTGTTTTTGTAGAATCCGATAACAATCACCAACTTTAGACAATGGCTTTATCGGAAACGATATCGCAAATTGTTACGTTCAAAATAACATTTCGCCGAAAATACCTACACCCTGTTTAATATTATATAAATTACTTGGACAAAGTAAACATCCTAACTAAATCGATCCTGTAATCGATACATATAGGTGATGACGAGTTTTGTTTTACAATTATATAACATTATATGGCCATGTGCCGATTGCCGGTGAAATTACAGGAAAATGAGGCTTAATATCTGTCTGCCTAGAAATGGACGCAGGGCAGTGCATCGTAGGGCACGTTCCTATCGTGTGCGACTTGCGAGGCAATGCTTTGTTATAGGTGATGGTTACCACTTAACATCAGGTGGGCCATCTGCTTGTTCCATCATCTGGTTGTATAAAAAAAAAAAAAAAATATATATGGCCCTGTGTGACCGGTGAAATTACAGGAACATGAGGCATAACATCTGTCTGCCTAGAAATGGACGTAGGGCAGTGCATCGTAGGGCACGTTCCTATCGTGTGTGACTTGCGAGGCAATGCTTTGTTATAAGTGATTGTTACCACTTAACATCAGGTAGGCCATCTGCATGTTATATTAGCTATTTTATCTAAAAAAACATTTCAATTTACATAGCACACTGCACCGTTTACTGCAGCGGTGCGCCGTTAAGAGGATACACATTTTAATATACTCGTATGCTTTTGCATTATAAAATCAAAAATCAAAACGGTCTTTATTCAGTAAAATCACAAGGATCACTTTGAAACGTCTTATACTAGGTGAATCTACCGCCAGTTCCTCGCGACCAAAGCCTTGAAGAACAGGCAAGAAACTTACGGCTTGGTTCCTAGCGTTTTTTTGTATGATCCTTTTTACAATTATAGTACCTACTTAATTGTTTAGTTTTTGTAATGAGTTGGAGCAATAGTTCAGTCCCAAGCTTTTTTGTCATCTATGTCATCAGATATTTTGTAGTAGGTAAGCTTTTGTAATAATTTCGTTTTATAATGTTTTTGAATTTACTAATCGACAACTGATGAATCTCGCTTCGGACTTTGTTTTAGAGGCACAAGCTGGTGCCCGCGACTTCGTCTGCGCACGATTAGTCACACAATATCCTTATAAATAGTATCCTATGTGTTATTCTGATGTATAAGCTATATATATGATTTTAATGAAACTTTACAATAATGTAAAGTTTCATTAAAATCCATTCAGTAGTTTTTCGTGAAAGAGTAACAAACATCCATCTATCCATCCATCCATACTTACAAACTTTCGCGTTTATAATATTAGTAAGGATATAGCTAGCTTCAAATGGGACGCTTAATTTTTTCCCCTAAAAAGTACCCCGTCATTGTTAGTAGTACCACCGAATAAATAATAGTACAACGTTAGTACAAACTTTATAGAAATTAGCATCTTGTGTGAGTGAACTGCCCCTGCTTAATAATGCGGGCTTATTTTAATTGGGCTCAAATTATGTTCAGCGGTTTATGTTCGTGGCATTGTGCCGACTCACAAACAATGGCATAAAGCTCTCTTATCATTTGCGGTTCACAGCAGGCTGAGATTCGCTAAAGGCAGAGCGTTGAGCGTAAGCGTTTAAATGTCGAAGGGTACTTGGTGAGCGGACTGGTTTTCGTAACTAGGCCGCGTAATTTCGTTGGGGTAGATGTTTAATTTTCCTAATACTAATTTAGTCTTATTTCAAAATTCGTCGTATCATAATTTTACAGCTTTAATTTTTATTGGGATGTTGAAAGTGGTTTAGAACTGCTAATACTTTTTCCCGAGCCCGTATTATGATTTTTTTATAGCAGCACATATTAAACACTGCTTTTTCAATTGGCCATATTTTGGTGGACTATTTTGATTTGTCAAACTAAATTGAATTTGAGCGCTGTCAATAATAACAAGATACAACATAATAGCCACTATTAGTCACGAATCACGATAGGTACAAATTGCAGACGACTTAATTACGAAAAAAAGCTTATCAATGATTTTGATACAAACTAGTGTATGTACTTAAAAATTATAAAAATATAAAACATATTTTTAAGGTTTTGTAAGAAAACAAGGTAACTATTTGGATCGTTATCAGTGTCTTATTCAAAAAGTACCAGTAATAGCGTTTATGAACTTCTCTCATTCTTCCGCTCCGCTAATCGCTTTGTACATGTATGATGCTGAAGCCATAAAGCAGCTCTTTCGGTTTTAAATTGACTTGCATTGCTTTGTGCCGCTGACGCGTTTGTCGAGTAGTTTCATCTGAATCGAAAGTTTGCTAGAAACTGGTGGACCCAAATTTTTAGGGATAATAAAGATGGGTAAACATGGGTAAATTGGTTAAATTAATAACATGGTTAAATTAAGTATACAACTAAACAGCTTCACTATTTTTATCGACAGCCACGGTTGATATCCCTTTAGATCTCTGAGAACCTAGTACCAACTCAAGATTCTTTGAGGATGTCTGAGGGAGGTAGTCAGAAGTACGTCCAAATATTACATTTGGTACATACCCATATTTTGCAGTAGTTGGTATTCCATACGTGACAGGTTGCAAGCCCATCGCCGCTGTTAGAATACTAACTGCTTTCCTCACGATGTTTTCCTTTACCGTTTAAGAGTACTAGCATTATAAAACTATTATCATTATTCCAGTTAGTTTAATGTTTTTAACTGCTCTAAAGCTCAGTTTTAAACGATAGATATCCAATTTTCTTATTCCAAAGTTGACTAATTAATTTTCAAGAGTATTTTTAATATAAGTTTCGGATTCAGCTCTCAAATAGACTCGACGCCTTTGTAGTTGAACGTTCTCATATTATTCTAATTTCTCAAGAATATCTTATATCTCTAGTATCTATAGTATTATTGAAAACTACTTAAAATTCTGAAAGCCGTCTGAGGACGTTTGAGATATTGATGCTAAAAGTTTTGCTGCTAAAAGGGGTCACTTAATATAGGTCATACTCCAATATCTTAAGTGCTAATGCATGCTTACTAGAGCGGCTTTAACAAGGACTTACAGCTTTCAATGACGGTACAAGATTAAGAGCGCGGTTGGTTTATGTTTTAGAAATGACTATATTCAGTAGCGCTACCTAAACAACAAAATCACGGGGAGTACTCCTAGTGGATCCGCTCTCACTCATGTTGGCATTTCACCGCCAAGACACGTGAGTGGGCTAGTAATGGGTGAATGTATTACAGAATGCTGAATCGTAACCTTAGAGTAAATTTTGCGGTCACTTGGGCGAGTTTTGTTGTCAGAATAGCACTTCAGTAGTGCCATTCCGTAAAAAACAAAAAAAGGGAGATTCTCACCTAGTGGATCCGGACTCACTTCGATCACGAGATTCGCCTCACTCACGTTGGCATATACACCACCAAAAAATTATAATAACATATTATAATAACTAAACATATTATAACTACTTTTGAAATAACTATACAGCCAAAAGACCTACTGTTTAAATAACCTACAGCTCGTTTCACAGAATTTCGTTATAACTAATTAACGATATCCCTAAAAGAGAATTCACCTATGGTTTATACACCTATGGTTTATTCACCTACGGTTTGAAATAATGGACGATTCACCTACTTAATTTCGTTATTTATATGTTTCAACATAACCTAACCAATCCGACTCGACGGTACTAAAGTGGCTTCCAATTATCATGCTGTACATTAACTGGGTGTATAAACCGTAGGTGAGTCGTCCATTAGGTATTTCAAACATAGTGCAAACATCCAATATCTTAAAAAAACATTAGATTAATCGTTCGTTAGTGCGATTAATTTTAGTTTAATTAAAATTATGTATGTTAAACAGTACTTGAATCGGCCAATATGCGTTATGAACATATGTGAATCGACCGTAGTTATTTCAAAAGTTGTTATAATAGGTTTAGTTATTATAATATGTAACCTATAGATGAATGTATTACAGAATGCCAAATTTCAAACTCAGCGTGGATTCTGTGGTCACTTGGGCGAGTTTTGTTGTCAGAATGGCACTTCAGAGTGTCTTTTTTGACCTCCGTTTACTGTCGATGGTGTGCGTGTCTGTGTTGAGTGGGTTTAATTTAATTTAATTTTTATTTCTTAGGAAAACAAACATAGTCTATGTAGTAATTAACATATAAAGCTATTGCCCATTAAAACATTTTCGCATAGTGAGACTTAAAGAGCTTACTTGTTAAATAAAAGAATACTAAACAAAGAAAAAAAAATAAGTTAAAGAAAAACTAAGGATAAAAATAATAATAATATTTTAACATTAATAAAAGTTGCTTTTAGAAGAAACAGGGAGCCTACGGAGACTCATCAAACCAACGCTTCGTTAGGATATCCTTAATTTTCAGCGCTTTAGAAGCAAAAATATCTAGTTCAGGGATGTCAACTAGGCTGTTAAACGTAATTACTGCTCGACTAAAGAAAGTATTTTGCCTATAATTTGTTAAACTAAACGTCACCTCAAGGTGAGTTGGGTGTCTAACTAATCTGCTTGGAATTTTCAATTTAATATTTTCTAAGAGTTGAGGAGAATCTATTTTACTTTGAGCTATTTTACTCAGGAAGATAACACCAGCTATTCTACGTCTGTATGGTAATATATGATGTCTTCATTTCATCATATCATCATCATCATAACATTTACACTTAAATTGTAAAAAAAAACCGAATTGTTTGTTGTGTTGTTGTTTAGTATGGAGTATCCATTTTGACAAGCCTCCCACCTCACATTGATGTTTTTTCTCTGCCTATTATAATTATATTATATGTATTTACAAAATACTCTAAAAAAGAATAATTTGAAAAAAGGTATACCTAGATCCAAATAGAGCACTGCGGTAGTCTAGTAGTAGCGGTAGTATCCAATCCTTAGGCCGTGGGTAAACCAGTCGTTAAACCTAAAAAGTTCTAAAATATGTGTCAAGTACTAAGGCGCACTGAAAATCTTTTAACCATACTGTTTCAAAAAAAAACTTGTGACTCGACTAGATAAAAAAGAACTTTTTTAAATTAAGTATAGAAATAAAACACAGAAAATAGATTCATAACTTAACTATCTATATAATATTTTAGCAGTGGCGATGGATTTGCAACCTGTCACAAATGCAATAAAAACTACTTGAAACTCTAAGCACCTCCATTTAACTGATAAATTATTCCTATCTCTTAAGTTACTTAAAAATACTTCAAAACCAGTTGCCTTTCAGCTGCAGCTTACTCTCGGGAATAAAAGAATTTAAAATATCCCTCGCTGCTATCATGCGCCTTAAAAACGAATTTATAATAAGTTGCGGATCTCTGAATTCCAACAGTGCAACATAAAAAGCCAAACGAAAACTTGTGGTGTTAACACTAGTTACTTTATTTTAAAACTCTATAGCAAAGATTGTCACAAACGCGCAAATGTTGAACGATATTGCTAATACCGGCATTAGGAGTAGTTGATTTAAGGCGACGACAAGAGTTAATGTGACTCTTATGCTCTTATGCTTATGTACGAAAACTAGTAAAGCAAACTTATGTTGGAAAACTTGCATCGATCAAAATGAAATTTTTACTTAACTGTGTGCAATGTTTTTGCAAACAAAACGGTTGATTGCGATTTTTCAAAAATGTGTTTAGTGATTTTTTATCTTTCAACATGTCGAAACGTGCGAGCGAGAGTCACATTAGCTCTTGTATTCGCCTAAATAGATAATATTAAGAGTAGTAGAGCTATTTGTGAAGGGCTCGCCGGGGAAGCACTACCACCATGCCTATTTCTGCCGCCAAGCAGCGTATCGTGTTTTTGGTTTGAAGGGTATGGTTGACGGTGAAATAACAAGCAGTCAGGCACATAAGGCTTAACATTTGTATGCCTCAAGTTGATGGACGCAGTGAAGGGCATCATAGGGTACGTGTCTTCTTCTTGACTCGAATTAAGAAGAATACTTGGCACCTATACGACCATAATTACATTACCTGTAATGATTAGTACAACAAATACAGTTTGTACATAATTTATTTATTGGTTTAAACCAAAAACGTTCAGTTCGAACGCCTAAACCTTATGAAAAACGGTTAAACGGGCCTGAAGAGCAGTTTGACTTAAATAATTATTGTTCTACTACTCTATTGTATTAGGTCTAACCTGTAATGATAGATGTAATGCTTGAAATAAATACCAAATACAAAGTTTTATTCAAATTTTAAGTCAATCCCCAAGAGGACCGTGCTCTTAACGGAAGGAGGGATGGATCTAAAAATTTCCTATACTTGTTTGTATCCCAACTACGTTGCTTGTCCTCAAACAATTTTTCACTAAGAGTGGTTAGACCAATTCAGAATAACGCTATCGGCCGCATAATAATATTTCAGTCTCTCTTTAGTTTTGTTAAAAACAAAAAACCAGCCAAGTTTTGTTAAAAACAAAAAAGTCGGACACGCGCACGTAGGGTTCCGTACCTCTATAAAATCTGCAAAAAAATCACGTTTGTTGTATGGGAGCCCCCTTAAATATTTATTTTATTCTGTTTTTAGCTTTGTTGTTGTTATAACGGCAACAGAAATACATCATCTGTGAAAATTTCAACTTCTAACTATCACAGTTCATGAGATACAGCCTGGTGAGACGGACAGACAGACAGACGGACGGACAGCGGAGTCTTAGTAATAGTCCCGTTTTACCCTTTGAGTACGCAACCCTAAAAAATATGTATTTTAATATGATGGATAGCGTTAATTTGGTTTGGCCAATCCGCCCCCATGCTCCAACTGACTACTACAACCTGAATCTCTTCAAAGCAGGAGCGTTATTCTGAATTGGTGGCACTTCACATCGCTTTTCCCTTTTTATTTGCTCTTTATTCGGCTTTATTGAGTAGAAGTCCGAATAACTCAAATACATCACACATCACAAACAGCGGTAATCGTGACTTTGCGTATCATCTTGTTCGTGAAAATTTAATAACCTTTAATTGGCTCTCTCGTTTCTATATCATGTATGCTTTTTAAGTTATAATAAGCTGCTTGGTTTCCAATAAATAAATAATTAAAAATAGACAAATATAGGCTAAAAGAGTGACTACACACCGTCTTATATTTAGAAAAATAAGACGAACACACGAATACCAATATGAATTGCCATACTGTTAGACTGAAACAAGACTGATAAAATTTGACTGATAAAAAAAAAAAAATATTTTACTTAGTTGTACGTTTTAGGAATAGTTAAAATAGGTTTTGTACACCGCAGCCTTTCTGATTTTCGTTTTATCCTTTCCAACCAAAGGCCTTATCGGTAAGGGCGATCTCTTCCAGACAAGAGATCGTTCTTAGCGATAAGGCCGCCCATTGTACCTATTTTTTTAATGTACCTAGTTTTCCTTTGTGTACAATAAAGTATTTATCTATCTATCTATCTAAAAAATAAAACACTTGTGCTAGGAATCCATTTAAGCAGCGATGCGCATACATGAGGGTGTCTGCGTGCTATATTTTATTCCTATTTTCACAAGCACGGGGACTACGAAGTCGGAAATTTGAAAGAGTGCGGCTAAGTAGTTCCATTCTATTATCGCACGGCCCAGTGCGGTAACGACGTCGGCTGGTTGTATACTTTTGCGGTCGATAGGGATGAGATAGGGATGGGTTATATATCGATATATCTCTTTTTTTTACGACAACGTTTTGTTGAAACATATTTAATATGCAAAGCGTTTGTGGTGGCCGTGATCCATAGGTAACTACTTTTTATCAAACTCCGGTCTGACGCAGAAAGCTAGCCAAATTTCATCTCGATCGACTCAGTAGTTAAGCCGTTAAATCGTAACAAACAAACAAGTTTATAGACAATTTTTATTATTAAGACACTCTCATTTATAAATTAGAACTTTTTATAAAATTATTCTAGAAATAAAATCAGCATAAAACATTGCCCTCTCGAGTGCCACACACATCTTCAATGTATCGATAAATTTGAAGTAGGTACATCGACCCCTCTCTATTCGCCTACATTGTCTGCCAAGACTGCAGATAAAATACATTGCTTTCTACGACTATTAATACAACTATTTACACGCGATAAGAATTCAAGTTATTGTTACTGCTGTTCATTGAGAGCCATTAAAGCCGTAATAATAGGTAGTTATTTTGATTTGTTGAAATAGACATGAACGCATGAACCTATTTCATTTGAGTTAAAGCTACCTAGTTATATAATAAATTATTGAAGAATAAAAAAAAAACAAAATATATTTATTCAGGAAAACAAATGTATTAGTTTTGAACAAAAGCTTTCAGTATTACAAACTACAACTACTACAAGATCGTGGGTTCGAAACCGGTGGTGCACCAATTAGTTTTTCTGTTCAAAAATGTATGTGCACAATGCCATTACTCTCAAACGGTGAAGGAAAACATCGTGAGGAAACCGGCATGTCATAGAACCTAAAAAGTTCTATAACATGTGTCAAGTGCTTGAAAGGATCTTGAGGCGCACTTAAAATCCTTTCACCACACTGTTTTGAAAGAAACTAATGACACGACAAAAGAAAGGGTATTACAAACCATATTATAATTTTAAGCTTTCTACGATATTTAAAACGAAAACACACACATACGGTTTTATACAAAGTAGGTAAGCACATATTTTGACAGCCTTCACAGCTTAGTTGGTAGTAATTCTGCCTTCTGCGCCGTAGGCCGTGGGTTCGATCCCCACTGAGAACAAACTTTTGTGTAATAGATGTTTTTTCTCTATACTTAATATTTTAGAGTAGTACAGCTCTTTGTGAAGAGCTCGTCCGGGGAAGTACTACCACCACACCTTTTTCTGCCGCCAAGCAGCAATGCTGTGTTTCGGTTTGAAGAATGTGGTTGCCGGTGTAATTACAGGCACATGAGGCTTAACATCTGTATGCCTCAAGCTGCTGGACGCAGGGCAGTGCATCGTAGGGCACGTTCCTATCGTGCGTGACTTACGAGGCAATGCTTTGTTATAGTGTAATAGATTTATTCCTAAAGGAAGTTTTTATCAAAAACAAAAAAAAATTACTAAGTAAATTTTTATTTAAACATATGAAAATTAGAGAAAAAAAAAGAGGGGTCCGGAGGTTTCGTTTGGCTGGTTCTTGGTCATTAGAATAGAAGGTACATCAATTTTAATTTTACAACACTCAATTTTTACCAATACTCTAATTTTACCAATACTCCAATTTTACCAGAATGTTCTTCTTTTTTCTTATACCAAAATTCACTGGCTAAACCAGTGATCACCAGCCAGAACCGAGACGCTCCGCCTCGAAAAGCCTCCAGAAATATCGCACCAAACCGGGGACGGTTGCGGCACAATCCGCCCGTACCAGTACACCTCCTGGTTAACAAACATCTCAAGTCTTAACTAATGTTTCCTCAGAAACTAAACAAACAATACGGCTGAAGACCGGTTAAGTATATAGTAAAAAAAAAGGAAACAGACCTACTCATTAATTTACTATTTATATTTTACTTTTACTATTTTAAAATTATATACTATCGATATTAAGTCGCTAGCCGCTCGGTGAATTCAAGGAAACATTGTATTTAGTGGATAGCACGGCCAATACCCACCAACACTCTTTGTACAAAAGGTAAGGTTAATTACTCAAGAATTCACAAATAGTAAGTTTCGTTCTATATAACAGCGATTGGCATACATTTGTCAACGTAAAGAAATTAATTATGTAGAAACATACCTGTCGGAGGGAAATGGAGCTTCAATCGCTTCCAAAAAAGATGCTTCCAAACGCAAGCCACGCGTCAATTGGCAGAATCCACCACCAAAGGCCTCACTCTCAGCCTCAGTCAAGCGCGGAAATAGACCCAGATGTGGACGGAGAGATGTCCACACGATCCCCACAGCCTCACCAGTCTTCAAAAATCAAATTTCCAAAACAACGAATCCGATTGCAACCACTCTCATTCCACAGAAAAACAGCCTCAACCTTCCTCGCCAAAATGGTTCCTCTTCTCCCCATGCGTTCCGAAACTCTCCCATTAATACACTCCACAATAATATAACGCCAATTTATTAATTTGATTAAATGCCAATTACCAACAAATCCCCAATGTATCCCAACAGATCCCAGAACTCGAACGTAGCTTGAATTATGGTCCATTACACGCGGAAGTAAGTCGTGGTGTAAAATGTTTAATCTATCATTACACTGCAGTCGTATACGCATGATGAATACTCAATACAATTATTGCTCACACATGGCCCAGTTTAGGTACATACATTGTTGTTACTTGTTAGTTCGTATCATATGGACCCTGCATCGAGTATGGCAACATGGAGTACGGAACGTACCAGGCCGGCAAACGAACTGTCAAAGATTTCAACAAAATTCAGAAAACAAACTTTGTTTTGATTGTAATTATTAGGACTTTTCAGCCAAAGTACGCATAAACCGATGGAAAACTAACTTCCCACCCAAAAAGAGGAAAGAAATATTTCGTATGGTAGCCACACCATACCCAAGCTATGCCAATATTCACAAAATGAACAAAACAGAAGCATTAACAAAATTATCTTTATAAAAAGGTAATTATTACTCAATAAATCCATCAATCTACAAAAAAAAGTGTTACAATAGGTGATGGTTACCACTTAACATCAGGTGGGCCATATGCTTGTTTAACCAGCTAGTTGTATAAAAAATATATATACAACGTGTTTATTAAGAATTGTAGGGATCCGAAAGCAGGATATTCTACCGGTCATAACGAACAACTTTTGTTCTACGACTTTTAAAATTTCAAAGTTTTTCATTCATGAAATGCCTCTTAAACTTTTATCTAAAATGAATCTAAACGCATCATGAGGCAGCCCTATTTACAGCTGTTCTTTGACCTCTAGTTGTTAACCTTAGATAAAATAGGTAACAGAACTGCCACCAATTACCTAGTAATGTGCCTACCTAATAATGATGTTGCTGTTTTTAAAGATCTTGGTATGTAAAAGAAATATTTTAGCGACTGTAATCCCTAGTCACGGTAAACATTCTCTGAGATCTTTGGTACTAATACCTATTCAGTAACTAGGTACCTAGCTACGTGGCTACGTACTCAATATTTAATAGAATATTTATTTTTGTTTGATTACTAGATTTCGTAAAGCAATGTTTATGATATTCATAGTTCTTTAAATTGTAACATGTTACTTTACCACCATGGTTCATTGACACGACAAAATTATTCAACTGCAATTTTGGGAAGTGTCTAGTCTGTCCTATTTAATCTTTGACTAACCTGTCTGTCATTGGTTGCATTTAAAAACGCATATCCAATCAGGACGGCCGACGGCCGCCGATCAGTGTTACCATTTGTGGCAGATTTCTGCCATTTGGCAGATTTTAAATATTTCAAGAAAAATCTTATTAGTTTGAATTTTTAATGAAATAATATTTACCTATAATTTATTTATTTTTTACCGAACTGGAAACTTCTTATTCTTTTTTACCTTTATTGATTTGGTTTCTAAACAACTTCTATCTCGTTTTAGATAACTGCAAACCGTTACAAACGATCAAAAGATAGTAACTGAATGTAATGTAGGTATTTAATTTATTCCGTAGCCACGAAGGAGATGGTATGAAGTCATATTTTTGGTATTTTTATCGTCAAGCTTGGTAGATTTTGACAGATTTTTTGGCAGGTGTGTGGTAGAACCGCCACTTTTGAGATGGTCACCCTGTTTGTGTTTACATGCGTTGTTGTACATTGTTTTGTTGAGAAAATGTCATCAAACGTGATAAAATGGTGATTGTTATGTAAAAAGCCGTCGTCAGTCAGTGTGTGTATGAGCAGTGCCTACGAGGTAATGGTTTAGTGTGAAGTTTGAAGCCTGTGTCGTGCGAAATCTCGCAAACTTACCAAAATCCAGTTTTATCCAGTGTTATTATAGCCAGTAAATAATGACAAAATCCATAGGAACCAGTAAAAATATCGTGTCAGGGGATTGGCGGCGTACCTACCTACCTACCGAAAGGTAAGTATTTCAAATTATCTCGTAGGTTATCGTTGTTTTTCTCTTTCCTAGATAGAAGCGCGCGTGCGTGTGACCTTGACACGTACACAGACAGGGCTGTTGCAAATTTCTGAGAAAATATTAATTTTACTTTTCTATGGGAATTTCGAAAACGATGTATTCAACCGTTGCACACGTCAAAGTATTCCAGTGCTTGGTCTAAATACACGCTCTTTGTTTCCCTACATAACTTCATCAACACGTTGTATATACAACGTGTTTATTAAGAGTTGTAGGGATCCGAAAGCAGGATATTCTACCGGTCATAACGAACAACTTTTGTTCTACGACTTTTAAAATTTCAAAGTTTTTCATTCATCAAATGCCTCTTAAACTTTTATCTAAAATGAATCTAAACGCATCATGAGGCAGCCCTATTTACAGCTGTTCTTTGACCTCTAGTTACAATACCTTAGATAAAATAGGTAACAGAACTGCCACCAATTACCTAGTAATGTGCCTACCTAATAATGATGTTGCTGTTTTTAAAGATCTTGGTATGTAAAAGAAATATTTTCGCGACTGTAATCCCTAGTCACGGTAAACATTCTCTGAGATCTTTGGTACTAATACCTATTCAGTAACTAGGTACCTACGTGGCTACGTACTCAATATTTAATAGAATATTTATTTTTGTTTGATTACTAGATGTCGTAAAGCAATGTTTATGATATTCATAGTTCTTTAAATTGTAACATGTTACTTTACCACCATGGTTCATTGACACCACAAAATTATTCAACTGCAATTTTGGGAAGTGTCTAGTCTGTCCTATTTAATCTTTGACATACCTATCTGTCATTGGTTGCATTTAAAAACGCATATCCAATCAGGACGGCCGACGGCCGCCGATCAGTGTTACCATTTGTGGCAGATTTCTACTATTTGGCAGATTTTAAATATTTCAAGAAAAATCTTATTAGTTTGAATTTTTAATGAAATAATATTTATAATTTATTTATTTTTTACCGAACTGGAAACTTCTTATTCTTTTTTACCTTTATTGATTTGGTTTCTAAACAACTTCTATCTCGTTTTAGATAACTGCAAACCGTTACAAACGATCAAAAGATAGTAACTGAATGTAATGTAGGTATTTAATTTATTCCGTAGCCACGAAGGATTTTTATTTAGGTATTTTTATCGTCAAGCTTGGTAGATTTTGACAGATTTTTTGGCAGATGTGTGGTAGAACCGCCACTTTCGAGATGGTCACCCTGTTTGTGTTTACATGCGTTGTTGTACATTGTTTTGTTGAGAAAATGTCATCAAACGTGTTAAAATGGTGATTGTTATGTAAAAAGCCGTCGTCAGTCAGTGTGTGTATGAGCAGTGCCTACGAGGTAATGGTTTAGTGTGAAGTTTGAAGCCTGTGTCGTGCGAAATCTCGCAAACTTACCAAAATCCAGTTTTATCCAGTGTTATTATAGCCAGTAAATAATGACAAAATCCATAGGAACCAGTAAAAATATCGTGTCAGGGGATTGGCGGCGTACCTACCTACCTACCGAAAGGTAAGTATTTCAAATGATCTCGTAGGTTATCTTTGTTTTTTTCTTTCCTAGATAGAAGCGCGCGTGCGTGTGACCTTGACACGTACACAGACAGGGCTGTTGCAAATTTCTGAGAAAATATTAATTTTACTTTTCTATGGGAATTTCGAAAACGATGTATCCAACCGTTGCACACGTCAAAGTATTCCAGTGCTTGGTCTAAATACACGCTATTTGTTTTCCTACATAACTTCATCAACACGTTGTATATAATACTATTATTATTTTTATTGTATTTATTATTCTTATTTGTTGTGTTTGTGACTATCATCCCATTGCTGGGCAAAGGCCACCCCCTGCTAGAAATATCCGTCATCGCTGTTGACCCTGGTCCACAGTATTACCTACTAGGAAGTACACTATCTCTGTACGTTCGGCATCAAATTATGGACCGAACTAACGAAAGTAAAATGACAGGTACAACAGTTTTCGAACCTCTTTGCAGTAGTGGCTCACGTCTAGGAAGTGCTCAAGCTCTGTACGCTTGTCATCAAATAATGGAGCGAAATAATAAAAGTAAAACTACAGGTAGAACACATTTCGAACCTCTTTGCAGTAGTGGCTCTTTGTGATTGTGTTCGTCCGGTAGCATACTACCTGTTTCTGCCGCCAAGTAGACATGTTCGCACGGCCGCGTTCCAATTAGTATCGGTGCCGGTGCAATTACAGGCACACGAGACAACACTTTTACGTCTCAGAGTACGTAGAACGTAAATCTACGTGGTGCAATGCTATGGTCGCGGATTTAGTGTTGGGTAGGACACGGTTTCAAAATGAGTTCGTATGAGGCTCTTCTTCTTCTTCTTCTCTCAATTTATGGCTCCTGTCCGTCATTCGATAGACAATCTTGCCAGTGTCAAGTGGTTTGTATTGAATACTTTTTAGTCAAGTCAGTCCATAGTCAAGTCGGCTGTCATTTGTTTTGAAAAAATGGTGGCGGTTTTCTTCAAAACATTGGAAACATTTTCGGTTAAATCAGGATATCACTTACACTTTCATTCCAAATGCTTACACTTTGTGCTAAGACCTCAAGTAACGTTGGTCAAAATACCACCGAAATTACACAACACAACTGAAAATAACGCTAGAAAAACAAATAAAATGAAAAAGCTATGTTGCTTCCCAAAATGCCAGAAAACGAATCAGTATGAGGCTCTCATTCTCTTTCGTGAGGTGGGACAATGTATGCTTCAAATGTCATGTCACTATAAAATGTCATGTTGCGAATTAGTACTAGTTTGCTCTTTGATAAGTGAGTTCACTCTACTCATTTCATTTGTCGTCCAGGAAAATTTGACACAAGAGTTGAGTTGTCTTGATGAGTGTCTTGTTAGTATATCTACTACCATCTGAAAACCAGCGTCGCTTTGCAACACAATGTGTTGTGGAGTGGCTTTAAGCTGAGATGGGACCAAATTTGACCCACAGACGCACAGGGGCAACTTGCTGGCACAACATTTTATATTTTAATTTTATTTTTTCATCTCCTGTGTTTTTTTTTCTTTTTAAATGTATATATTATATATTATATATTATATATTATATATTATATATTATATATTATATATTATATATTATATATTATATATTATATATTATATATTATATATTATATATTATATATTATATATTATATATTATATATTATATATTATATATTATATATTATATATTATATATTATACTAGGTATATCTAGTTATTTCAGTTCTTTTCAAATGTTTGTTTTTATCTGTGTCAGTCGTTTTCTCTGTGTATGTTTTTTGTGTGTTAAATAAAAAAATCATTCATTCAAAAATCATTCATCTACCTAATCTCATAAATTTTCTCATTTTGACACTAAAAGAGAGGCCACTTGCTTGATGAGTATTGTTTTCAATTTATTGTTTGATCCTATGATAGATTGAGTTTGATATGACGAGCTCTAATTTCGGTCTTTGATTCGGTCACGCAATATATCAGCTTGCTCACTCTTCAGAATGAAAGATTTATATTTTCTTTGTTAGTCCTGCTCGCACGTGACGTCACCTGTTTGTTCCGTTACTTTTAGTTATAAAAAACATTTGATAATGATTTGACACAAAAATACGCCTCTTCTTTTTGGTAAATATATTATCAATGTTTCGGAGAGGTCCAATTTAAGTGTAATGTAAAGCCCAATAAAACATTGATTGAGATTTATTTGCCACCTAGATTATTTGCACGAATCAGCGAGACGCCCACTAAGCTTCCTAAACTCACCTCCCACGTTTCACGAAACTATTGATACCGATTGTTCAATTAAGGATGTATTTGACAAAACTATTTCAAGCCATTGAATACGAAATATCCTACCTAATATTATAAACGCGAACGTTTGTAAGTATGGATGGATGAATGGATGTTTGTTACTCTTTCACGTAAAAACTATTGAATGGATTTTAATGAAACTTTACAATAGTATAGCTTATACATCAGAATAACACATAGGCTACAATTTGTAAAGATATTGTGTGACTAATCCTGCGCAGACGAAGTCGCGGGCACCAGCTTGTAATAAATAAATATTAGTGGACACCAAAGCTTGAACTATGGGAACCAGCTGATATAATACTTATAGGTATACTTTTTTTAGTGAATACATACTTATTATATTATATAACAGCCAGGCAGACAACAAACACCTGCTTATGTTCATCACACAAATGTTTGTTCTCGGTAAAGATCGAACACACGGCCTACGGCGCAGAAGACAAAGCTACTACCAACTGAGCTGTGAAGGCATTCAGAAACTCAGTCTGTACTTTGACGTTTTTAAAACATAGATGTTTGTTCTCTGTTCAGTACAGACGGATACAGATCCAGCATCCTAAAGTCAAAAAATTACGCTTGCTATGACATAAAAGCGAGCAGTGTATAGCCTGAAGCGTATCCCATGTGTATAAGTTATGCAGAGTTTGGGGCTAGATGGCGTTACATGAAAATTAAATACCTTCAAATGTTTATTTTATTTATTGACTATTCAATGATGGATTTATTTTCATCGGACGGATAAGGTTACCCTGAGTTTGTGGAACTTGCCCTTAGTTACATAAACGTACACTAAACGATTGGTTCCTAGCATAAAACAAACATAAATTTCCGATTGTTTTTTAAGTGTTTACATACTCTTTAAATACTCGCATATAAAACCCACGCTCGTTATTATTTGGATGTTGTTAAATGTTTTAATTTATATACTACGATTCCGTTAGTGGTACATCGTTGTAAAGCAATAACTATGAAAAAAAACAGTAATAAGTTGAAATTCTATTTTTTTTAATACAACTGATGAAACAAGCAGATGGTCCACCTGATGTAAAGTGGTAACCATCACCTATAACAAAGCATTGCCTCGTTAGTCACGCACGATAGGAACGTGCCCTACGATGCAGTGCCCTGCGTCCATTAACTTGAGGAATAGTGATGTTAAGCCTCATGTGCCTGTAATTTCACCGGCAACCACACTCTTCAAACCGAAACACAGCAACACTGCTTGGCGGTGAAGCTGAAAAAGCCACCAGAAAAAGCATGGTGGTAGTACTTTCCCGGACGAGCCCTTCACAAAGAGCTCTACATGCTTGTTTTTTAATAAATTACATAAATCTTTGATTATAAGCTCAACCGCGATTTTAAGCTATTAGTTACACTGAGGTTTAAACAGTAAATAACAATTTATGGAGACAAAGGAAGATAACTAGGTAAAATATTTTAAGCCAATTATTTGATTTAGTATCAAATTACACACTGTTGCAGAAGTATAGATATTATGTATAAACATTAACTAACCTTCATTCTTGTCATACATTATTGGTTTTTAATTATTGTATTCTGTTCTATAAAGTCTATGACATAATTTAGAAAATTAAAAGCTCTTAATGAATTTTTTTTCACGGATTTCTCACGTAATACTTTGTCCTGAAAATTGCATTTAAACAAAATAACTTATAAGGCCATTGAACCCATAACGTGTTCAAAACCCGCACTGAAGCTCATTCGCTTGAAATACGGTATGTTTGTGGTATGCATCTAGCATTTTTAATTTCTCTTTAGGGTCGAAGAGTGACAAGGGTTCCACAATAGTATAATCGACAGCCTATTTTGTAGTCCGCTCGAGCCGTCATTGTGAAGGCTTGTCGCCCCAACCTCTCAAACGCCGGAAGCCGGCTGATGTATGGGGTGCCTGTTTCGTGCCGTCCCGGCGAAATCGTCCGTGATGAAGCGATGACCGCTTCACGATCTCATAACGTAAAATACAGCTTTTTATCGAGGAAACCCCGAGGTTAGTCTTCTTCTGTAAGACGATAAATTCTAACGTAGGCGGGAACAGCCGAAAATATAAAGTAATCATATTATTCGACATCAAAAGACATCAAAAATACACAAAGTCTCTTACGCGACCTCAGGAAACAATAAAAGCAGGTAAAATTGCATAACTTTATATATTTCGTGTTCGAAACCAGACAGACGACTTATAAAATTACTTGCGAAGCTTCAACTCTTTGCCAAACAAAAGTAATTCGTGTAATAATTCAAGAAAGCTATTTGGGGGAAGTAAACGTTCGTGGCCTAAGGCGTTTTTATTTAGAGTATTATGCGGCGCCCACCGCCCGCACATATGCAATTACCAGTCGAGCGGACTAGTAAGGACGACTTGTGTTTATTTGTAAAGCACCGACTTGTGCCTCCCTCTTTATGGCGGTAATAAACCGACCAGCAATAAAACTTTAGGTTTACGCCGTTTGCTTCGCAGCTTTACAAGCTTAGTGATGTAATGAGACCCCGTTTCCAAACTATTCTAGTAAAAACATTTATTTTCTACGACGCTCATCCGTGGGACCATCGTCAGTATCTTTTTGTTTCTGTACTTACGAGTATATATAGCCTTGACCCTTCTCTGCACTACATTGGTCCCTAAATTTCTAGTCACAGTAAATTTCTACATAAGCAAAAAAACTGCTGAAAGGTTGCTTGAATGTTTTTTTTTATACCATTAGCTGATGGAACAAGCAGATGGCCCACCTGATGTTAAGTGGTAACCATCACCTATAACAAAGCATTGCCTCGTAAGTCATGCACGCCCTACGATGCACAGCCCTGCGCGTCCATCAACTTGAGGCATACAGATGTTCAGACTCATGTGCCTGTAATTACACCCGCCACCACACTCTTCAAACCGAAATACAGCAACGCTGCTTGGCGGCAGAAAAAGGCGTGGTGGTAGTACTTCCCTTCACAAAGAGCTCTACTACTCCTAAAGCTCTGTGTTAGTTAGTTTCTTTAAAGGTTATTGTATTAACCATTGGTGCCGGTCTAAATACAACAGGTTCATTTATAATCATGTCAAGTAGAGCATAGCATATCTTAAGAGGGTGGCTTAGAACTTCCTCTCAATGGTGCCTTGATAAGGGCTACGTGCTACAGAGTTGGTGGTACTGAGGAGATAAGTTTTGAGGCAACGTGCGATGCTTATTGCGAAATACTAAGTTCACTTGTACTAAATATACCTGTAAAAACCCTGAATAAAGGAAGTAAATTATCATTATAAAAATTAATAGCTGTTTGTACAGCTACGGTGATAGAAGGAGACTGAATTTTTCAACCATGTAGTTAACACTTTGCTTACAATGGTTAAAATAAGATAAAAAGAAATATAATCGTCTATTTGCAAAGAAAATTACAAAGAATACAAGTATTTACAAAATATACTAAGTAATACTCACTATACACTATACTCACTCAACTATTTCATAATAATATACATATGAAATAGTTGAGCTATCTGCAGACCGTTGCAAACGATCTAGAGATAGCTCAACTACAAAAAATCTGTCAAACGATAAACTATTCCCATCTCTCACCAATGCGTAATGGCAAGCAGAGACAGCGCTACTTTTAAAAATTTATTTGAATTTAAGCACCATTTTATAGTATGAGGGTAAGTCGTTTTTATACGTCTCTATTGTATTTTTTTTTTTTTTTTAAGATGTAGTACATTACTTTGTAAGTATTTGTAATAAAAGTAATAGCTGCAAGACTTTAATCCTCAGGCACGGTAGACATCCCTGAAATCCTTAAGTACCTATTAACAACGCAAGATTCTTTGTGGATGTATAAAGGTTCACGCAAATAATAAAATATATTTAGAGTGTAACTTTATTCAGGAATACTTCGTATTTATTCCAGTCCATTTATAACCTATCAAAGACAATAAAAGAAAGTTTCTCATAGAAATAAACGTATCGCGACATAAAAAACAAATGTGAGCATCCTACGAAATTGAATTTCATTGAAAAGATCCGAAAGAAGATTTTGCAGAATACCCGGGGGTGGGATTTAGAGGAATGCTTAAAGTGGCTTACAGTCCGCGATTGCGTGTGATAGGCAAATCCTACGTTCGTCTTCGGAGCTATACTTATAAAATACTCCTTTTACGGGGAATCGGCGTAATAAAAAAAATATACTTAATTCGTCAGAGCAATGGGCTCAGTGGACAAAATGTGGAATTAAATCTTTCGATCAATTTGTTTACTGAATTAGAGTGGAGCAGAGCGTAATTATGCGATACTATCAATATTCGTGAACATTCCACACAGCACTATTTAGACCCAAAATAAGTAAAGCTACTTATGAGAACCAGAAAGACCAAAAACCAGAAAGTATCCGACTTAGCTCACATAATAAACAAGTTAAAGTGGCAATGGACAGGTTGAAGAACCGACATCCTCTTGAGAATTAAGGTATTCGAATGGTGACCACAAACAGAACAAACTGAACTGGAGGACGAAGCCTCGGACGCCCCTCTACACATCTATGTCATGTGAGGAACGCGGGAAGTAGGCGAATGGAGAAGGCTCAGAATCGTTCTTTATGGAAATGTTTAGGGGAGGCCTATGTCCAGCAGTGGACTTCTTCAGGTCATGATGATGATAATTTATATTTGAGAACCAGTTAACTGACAAAAAATAATAGGAAAGTTTTTAATACCTTTGTAACCTCAATATTCTTTGAAGTATAACGGGAGCGTATTGCTTATAAACATTACAGCATCACTGTGAGTTCCATGTAAACATCCAATATATTATTACGGCAGAATTCTTGCACCTTTCACACGTGCTGAAAGCCTGTGGAAGCTGGTAGTGGTACCGATTTTAGAAGAATATCAAAAATGCTACCTCGTATAGCACTTAGGCACTACGTCGATTTTTCTCCGACAGTCAGTTAAATATTCTATCATATACAAGGTGATAAGATCGGGCCCTGAACGAAAAGTACCTTAAACATAGAAAAACACAGTAATGTAATTCGTAAAGGCGAAAATTAATCTCTATTCTAAAATTGGATTCTTAGAGACCATAAGCTTGTATTTACAAAACTGTACTTTATTATATGTTGCAATTGTATCTTTGTCATTTAGCCGTTGTAGTTATACTGCCTTCCTTTCCCGTTTCCACTATTCGCACATAACGTAGTTTTACTTACTTACTCTAAAAGTTGCTTTCCTTTGAGTAGGTAATTTGGGGTTGGCTTCAATGTTTAACGGATTTTTCTAACCTGCATCACATATTACAATTGCTGACAAATACAATGAATGACCTGGTTTTCTGCTGTTATTTATTTATTTGATGTTTATGACATTTCTTTCATTTTTGACTTTATTTTTATTCTACACACAAATGTATTTAGTTTTTTGGATTAAATGAATATGAATATGATTATTAAAGAAGTAACATGTATCATACAGTGACGTCAGCACGTCTATAACGCCCGTGGAAGGTGAATTCGCAAACAAAAACTCCGGTAACTTCGTATCCGACGGGTAACTCAATAAAGAACCAAATGAAATAATAATTATTTTTGGTCTGAAAGAGAGTATTTTTCAGTGTTATTTATGGTTTGATGTTCGTTTTGTTTGGAAGTTATAACGGTTCTGGAACTTGGAGGGAAAACTGCTGAATTGGGAACATTTTTATAATATAGCACCGTTAGACTAGGAAGTGACCCCACCTTCTGATCGTTAGGTCGTGGGCTTGACACCGGTTCACCTATGGACTTTTCTTCTGATAAAAATTATGTGTGTGCCAGTGCTTTTAAACGGAGAAGGAAAACATCGTTGAGAGATGTTAGTATTGTACTTACTACTGCAAAATGTGGTAACTGGAAACAGGGAACCAAATAAGGGGCATCCATTAATTACGTGAGGTGATTTTGGCGATTTTTCTACCCCCCCCTCTGCCCACGGTGAGATTTCGTGAGATTTTGCTTGACCCCCTCCCCCTAGTCTCCTAATCTCACGTGAGATTTAGTAAAAGTACGTAATATTTGCCGAGACCCCCCCTCTCCCTCACGTGAGATCAGGTGAGGCTGGATCACCCCCCCTTTAAACGCGTCGCGTAATTAATAAACACCCCATACTGATATATTACTACTTAAATATTTTAAACATCATAACAAAAAAACATTCAGTCACAGAAATAAAAAACAATTTTCATCACACAAATGTTTGCCTTTGCTGGGGATTGAACTCACAACCTGCAACGCATATGTCTATGCCAGATGTGCAATGTAAACAAAATTAAAAATACAAAAAAAAAATATTATTGGATTCGTAACTTAAGACACAAATAATATGTGCCTTCGTTATTTGACGTTTTCAATGTATCTAGCAAAGCCATGAATGACATGCCATGAATGACAATTACTTTTGTACATACGGTTCTACAGAGCTCCGTTATTCCAGAATTGGGCGAGATATTTAATATCCCCGGCATCACACAAATGCATATTAAACCAACGCAATATCAAGTTGTTCATATGTAGCGACGAATTTGAGGGAAAAAAATCATGACAGATGCCTAGTTCGAAGGATAATGTTCATTTTGAGCTAATGTTTTGAGCGCTGCACTGCACACAGCAACGCGTTCATTTTGCTACCATGATGGATGGTTTCGGTGAAGGTGATTAGCTAGTCTACCTTAAATACATTAGACAATCAACATCAACTCAACCGTGAAACGGTACCTACTGAGTTGTCCTTGTGTGTATATTTTTATTTTTTTATACTACTTGGCAGTGGCATAGACTGGCACAGGACCGGAGACCGTGGCGTTGGAGGCCTATACCCAGCAGTGGGTGCATACAGGCTGAATAGATAGATAGATAGATAGATAGAAACTAATTGCTTATGAAAAAGCAATAGCCTACATGATGTTAAGAGGTAACTATGCAAGTCACGCACGTTATGAAAGTGCCCTACGATGAACTGCCTTGCGTCCATCAACTTGAGACGTTCAGATGTTCTGTAATTTCACCAGCAACCATACCCTTCCAACCAAAACACAGCAACGCTGCTTGGCGGCAGAAATAGGCATGGTGGTAGTACTTCCTCGGACGAGCCTTTCACAAAGAGCTCTACTACTCTTATATAGTTGCCTCTGAACGGTAGGAACCAAGCCGTAAGTTTGTTGCCTGTTCTTCTAGGCTTTGGTCGCGTGGAACTGGCACCTAGAGTTTCAAAGTGATCCTTGTGATTTTATTGAATAAATACCTTTTGACTTTGACTTTGAATTTAGTAACTTTGTTTTCCATGGTAGTAGCAGCAACCAGCAGTTACGAGTATTTGTATGTCATGATAATAGGATCTACCAGCACCTAAATAACACTTATCACCAATGCAGATTTCCTCATTTTGAATTCTATCATGTAGTGAAACTCCCAGCATGACTATCTCCATAGCCCATTGTGCGAGTTTAAGCTAGTATGAGGGTAATAGTCAGCGACCATATAATTTGGACCCTCGCAGCTCGGTAGTAGCCCTCCCTTCTGCGCTGTAGGCCGTAGATTTTATGCCCACCGAGAATAAATATTTGTGTGATAATATGGATGTTTTTCTTTGTCTGGGTGTGATATTGTATTATAAGTATGTATTTATTCAAAGAAAAATATATCAGCTATCAGATTTTGATTGATAGTGTAATTTTGTTGTATAAATAAATAAATAAATATTGGTGGACTTTCCACACAGCTAGATAGTGCTGTGCCCCAAACTAAGCCAAAGCTTGTAATATGGGAACCAGTTAGCTGATATAATATTTTTTTTTTAATTCATACTTATTATAATATATAACACCCAGACAGAGAACAAACATCAATGTTCACCATACAAATGTTTGTTCTCGGTGGGGATCGAACCCACGGCCTACGGCACAGAAGGCAGAGCTACTACCAACTGAGCTGTGAAAGCTGTCACATGTGTTTATACACTACTACATACTTAAGGAAATTGCAAAGGTTTTTAAATATCCCAAAAGTCATTATCCGAGTGGGATCAGCATTTTGGTCCTCATTGTCTAGCCTGTTTAGGGGCCAGATAGTGCTGAGTGGAATATCCACCAATATTTTTATTTGAATGAATGAATGATTTTTTGTATTACAAATATACTTATATACATACACATTAACATATTACACAAAGAGAACGACTGACACAAAAAAAAACTTTAATATAAATAATAACTTAAATAACGAAAATAACAATAGGTAAGGCTTACAGAAAACATACAAATAAAAAGGAAAAGCACACAGTAGATCAAAAAAGTATTTATTTACTTATATTGTCTCAGTTACATAAGTCACCACTGGAAACACGCACAGATTACGTTTGCCATGAGGTTTTGTGGCAGAGGTACCTTATAACAAAAATCACTACCATCTCCTGAACTACAGTTACATTATGCAACGCGCTGAATAAACTCAGGTACCTAATATAAATGTAAATTCAGTAAAAGAAACGCAACGAACAGACACTAGACGTTTATTTTAGCCTTGTTATGGTTTATTTCCTGGCATGGCCTGTAAAAATTGTATTTCTATTTTATATTTCAGATTCAAACCATATTACATTCATCATCATCCACATCCACATTACATAAAGGATAACTGTAAGAAAATCATAACTAGCATTAAGTTCGCATATGGGGTCGTCCATGAATCATGTGATGTTTTTTGGCAAATTTTGAACCCCCTCCCCCTCCGGTGATATATGGTGAGGTTTTAAAGTAGGGTGGGGCTACCTAAAATGACGTGTATTGTTTTGGTACAAAGTATATTGAAATTTTCAGAATATTACCTTATAATACAGGTCCTTAGTCTGATTAAATTTTGGAAAATTTGGGCTGGGCTGGGAAATTGTTGCCTGGCAACAATTTCAATTAGAGTCAAGGCCACGCGCCGCTGTTTGGTGTTTGGCGCTTTTGGTGCGTTCAACGAGAAATAAATACACGTGATATCATTTTAACACCCCCCCCCTCCTTGTAATTTTTCGTGATTTTTATTCGAACCCTTCTCCCCCTTTCGATCCTTGATAAATGGACATTTGGACATAGGTTTCCCAGATACATTTCCAGCGAGAACGATTCTGAGCCTTCTCCATCCATCTCATTTCCCATCAGACGAACATACATTGACATTGTTTTGTACTCGTACCTTCTTAAAACTCTTGTTACCGCCAACAACAAATGTGTTTTATTTATTTATTTCCTTTGTGTATCAAAAGATCTGAGGGATGTATTGATTAGAGTATTGAGCCTTTTTACTTGTATAATAAAAGTCGTAATTTATTATGTTTAGCTATTATTTCATTCATTTCAATTTAAATTAAAATGTCCATTTAATACACATTGATACATGTTAGTGGCTGCTTAATCATGCCGTAGGGGCTAGATCGTTTCCTATGAGACTTGGAAGAGATAAAGAAAATGACTTGGAATAGCATATAGGCTACATTTTATTGGGATGTCAAGCAAGCGTAGCCGTAGGCGGAGGTTAGTTTTATATAACGCAATCATAATTGATTACAGACAAGTAGATAAGTAGCGAGCGTGTTGATCTCAAGATTACTAATTCAGTTATCATGAAATGCGATTAATTAGTGCCTACTCAATAATCCAAGATAATGTTTGCATTCGAATTACTACCGCCTATTGCGTGAATTAATCCATAACACTGCGTACGACCAAACATGGCGCTGTAAAATAAAAATAAACGAAATAAAAATAAAGGAATAGTAAAATTTTACATTACCAACATTACCTCACAGAGCACTTTCATAGAAGATATGTGAACCGTATAAAGACATAGCACTCCGTCCATCATTCTGAAACCTTACCAAAAAATACAATACAAAAAAAGTTTTTTGTCAAAAAAACAGAATAGGTACAATAAATTGCAATGCGTGCAATAAATTTTTTTCTTTAAAAGTTGACTATCGGAGTAGGCTCGCCACTAATTCTGCGCATCATATAAATGATACACACTACACAGGGCAGGTTTTCAGCTTTCCCCGATGCTCGATCTATAATGAAGTGTCTCGCTACACTCGGGATTCCAGTCTGAAACCCCTCGTTTCACTCAGAAATTATACTCTATACTCACATACACTAATTATACTCTATATAATATTTTGTTAGTCCAGGATTCAATACTGCGTCCTTGACGTAAGACACTGCTTTTGAATTATCCAAAATATTCACTACCTATACGCATCCTTATTTTCCCTATTGCTTTACCATATACAGGGTCCATTTGATACAAACGAACATCTAACAACTATATTGTACCTGAAATAAACCATGTGTAAACATTAAACAATAAATGAATACAGTATTGAAATTGTAAGCTCATATTGTGTTTTATCGTATAAGGAAATATCAGAAACGGCGAAGTCCTTATTAACAATTAGACTAGCAGCTGTCTCATTGTGAAACGTAGCTTCTTCACAGATCACTTCAGCCCTAGATTGAAATTGAATGGCGCCCCTTTCTTAGAAGACGGTTATAAAGGATCGAGGGTCAAAACGTGGCCGCTTTGCAATCCAATTGACATTTCCATCCATCATGGTCCTCTGAAATCCCGCGCGTCAAATAAATTAATGGACTAGGTATACCTAGTTCTAGCGAGCTTCGATGATTTTATTGAGTTACCCTTAGCCGAAGTTCGTCTTGGTACCAAAGGATCGGAGGGGATATCTACCGTGCCTGGGTATCAAAGTCGTGAAGTTGTTTCAGTTTTTCAGTATCCTAAGTCAAAGAGTACAGGTGATAGTGGGAGTGACCTCACCTTCTGATCGTAAGCTTGTGGGATCGAATCTGGTGGTGCAAATATAGAGTTTAGCTTTGAAAAATGTATGTGCGCAATGGCAGCTACTCTAATCGGTGAAGGAAAACATCATGAGGAAATTAGTTTGTATTCTAACAGCGGCGATAGGCTTGCAACTTGTCACTTATGGAATACCAACTACTGCAAAATGTGGGTATGAACCTTAGTAATATTTGGACCTTAGTAATAAAAGTTAATATTTCTGACAACCCCCTTTAGACATCCTCAAAGAATCTTAAGCTGGTACTTGGTACTAAGAGATCTGAGGGGATATCTACCGTGCCTGCGGATCAAAAGAAGCTGTTTCTGTTCCTTAGCCGAAAGAGCGGTCACCAAAACTAAACTATTAACTTTTATGAGATATTTATTTATTTAAACCTTAATCTTTTATGACCTCACGAGTTAATATTCCCATAAAGTTTTCATATATACTGACGTTTTCCCCATGTTTTTCCTTTTAACGGATTATTTCTACGACTTTTGGTACTTTACTGGTAAACATAAAAAGCCCATTTCGAAAATGGTCTCTACTTTTGGAAGTGTCTATAAGTGGCATCAAGGGATCTTTTTTTGTAATTTGCTGCTGGAACTTTTGAATCCCTTTTCGTAAAAAAAAGTATATTTATACAGCGACAGGGGCTAATTTTAAAAGTAGTAGAGCTCTTTGTGAAGGGCTCGTCCGGGGAAGTACTACCACCACGCCTTTATCTGCCGCCAAGCAGCGTTGCTGTGTTTCGGTTTGAAGAGTGTGGTTTCCAGTGAAATTACAGGCACATGAGGCTTAACATCTGTATGCCTCAAGTTTATAGACGCACTGTAGGGCACTTTTCTATCGAGCGTGAATTAAGATGCAATGCTTTCTAGGTGATGGTTACCACTTAAAATCAGGTGGGTGATCTGCTTGTTACATCAGCAAGTTGAATAATTTAAAAAAAAAACCCTATTTATGGGAGGCTGTAGTTCCTGGGGCAATAATTAATGGATAGTCTTTCCCACCTAGTCAGCTTTACGTAGGTATAGGAAAGACTTGGTGACTACGTACGGGTTGACTAAGCCGCGGGTTTTCCCCTATATTTTTCTTCTGCTTTAACTAATGTAACTAGTAGTTAGTAGTTACTAGTTAGTTAGTTACTACAAAGCTACTGCTTATGATACTGATATAAACTAAAAACGAAAGGAAACTTTAAATTATTCGGTGTAAAAATGCGACAGACTCAAACAGAAGTGATTGCCGATTTTAAAATAAAAGCATAGTTGATTACACTAATTGGTCCAATTTGTAGCAGATTTTCGATCAAATAACGAGATCAGTTTCTGTTAATAATAACAGGAAGTTCCATTGAAAATAACTGAATTAAGAGGAGGGGTTGAGGGGGTAGTCAAAGCACATATAGTTGGTATTCGATACGTTTGCAAGCCCATCGCCACTGCTGGAATACTGCTGGATGGAAACCTCTCATTAGGTTTCTAATCAAGAACCCTAGCATTGCCCACATATTTTTTCGAATAACTGACTACCTACCTAATAATCAGATTACCTCTATATGTCAACCGCTCAGTAAGTATAATAACTATAATTGCATACACAAACAACGTATGAAATCCGATCCCCTCGATTTTTTCTAAACCATGCTGCATACAGAGATCAGCATAAAATGCGGTACACATTTCAATATATCTTTTTCTGCATTGAGTACGGATCTCGTACAGGCCCACTCAATTGATATTGCGTCTTTCATGTTGGCTGAATGTGAATAGGCATTCGGGTACAATAATGGTATATTCAAAGGTATAGGATTTTTGAATAAAACTTTCTTTTTAAATTGTAAATTTTGGTATTTTTGCCAACAGAAAAATGAATGAATTTGGCTTTCATTTGTGCTTTTTTTATTCACAATACTTGAATCTAAGTGGGTATACATCGCGAGCTATTTGAAATTTGAATGTGGAGAAGAGTTTGCACAACTTCAAATTCGAAAGGGAATGACTTTGACGTTTTTATAACTAACACTTGAAAAACCGGTTTACAATCGGTAGTAGGCGGGACAGCAGACTGTCCAGCACGTGTCAAGACATGTTTCTTAGCATTCAGTATGGGACAGCCGGCTGTCCCCTGCCAATAAAAGAGTTAAGTAATTTATCAAATGCGAAAATTCTTGGGCATGTACTAGTTCAATATAAATTATGTACTTAATTGATACATCTTATTTTTTTATTGGTTTTCGTTCTAAAAGCCACAAAGGGAAATTAAATTAAGCCATACTACACGAATAATCCCGTCATATAATCCACGATTTCACCGCTGGAGGCAATAAAACAGTGATTCGTAAAATTCGTCGCGCATCAGCGAGGAATCGACTGATTTATTTCGCTGGAAGTAATCCCCTTAAGCTCTTACAATTCGCTAACGAGAAAGGTGTATTAAATTATTGTTGCTGGTAAAATTCGATTGTGCTAGAACGTTACAAAATTCGGTATGTGAAATCCCAGGTACATATAGGTAGGTACGTAAACTGCCACAGTACTGTAACATTGCACACAGTTTAGTAAAAAATCATTTTAATCGATACAAGTTTTCCCAGTCAAAAGTTTGCCTAAGTACAAAAACTAGTAAAGAAAACTTTTGAGTAGGAAAACTAATAAAGGGATATATTTTATAAGTATTCTGGACCAGAAAAAAAAGATGTTCATTCTTATAGCTTGAACTCACAAAATTTCACTTGAACATAAGTACGACATTTCAAAGTGCCTAGGACAAATCCACACCCAATTTATCAACAAGTTAGCATAATATTATTATTAATATATCATTATTATTTAATTGTAATTACAGGCATTTGAGGCAGGGCAGTGCATCGTAGGGCACGTTCCTATCGTGCGTGACTTACAAGGCAAAGTTTTGTTATAGGTAATGGTTACTACTTACCATCAGGTGAGCCATCTCCTTGTTCCATCAGCTAGTTGTATATTTTTTTTATTAACAAATTAGGTTCCTAATTACTTTTCAGAGACACGACATAAAATCCATTGAAACTTTTTTAGCTGTCTATTTATACGGCGACGGAATGAGGCCAGATGTGGAGGTCACCAAGATTGAGGTCACTATAAATAATAAAGCATGGTGGGTTGATAGAATAACAAAAGCAGCCAGCTTGGACACACAATGTAAGGAATCGTTACCGCCAGAATATACAGATAAAATCGACAGTAGAATTCGTATGTTTTGTATATTTTTTTAATATCCTTGCACTATATCTTATCAAAATCTTTGTAGGCACTCGGTAACATGAGACGGGACCTTTTTTTGTTCTACGCACAAGTGAAACGCTGTCAATGTCGAAATGAAAGTAAAAAGATTTTATTAAAAAGTATTTTAGAAAACTGCGAAGTAAAAAATATAATTTAGGTTAATTAAAATTTCGGAATCTCGAACAACTGAATAGTGGCAACTATTGAGTTGTTAACGCTACAAGCAATTCGTAGCATGTTAAATATAACCTCTAAGGGCTTGTCCACATCTCCATGTCGCGACGTCGCGTCGTAACGTGGAACGGTGCGGTGAAGATAAAACAAGTTAAACAAGATAAAACATTAATTTCCTCGTTGACGACGTCGTGACATGGAGATGTGGACAAGCCCTAAGGTAGAGCCAAAGTGAGTAGCATTTTAGTTAGACTAGTAACATCTAAACCGACGAGAATGTATGAAGAATGTTATGAGAGTGAATGAAGCGAAAGAGGTATGTAAGGACCGTAGCAAGTGGAAAACCGTGGTCTCTGCCTACCCCTATGGGAAACAGGCGTGATTTTATGTATGTATGTATGTAGTAACTTCTTTCTCGATTTTACAGTGAGTTTAAGTTGCAGATCTTTAAGAGTTATCACGATTCTTAGCGGAGGAACAATTTAATCACTTTAACAGACCTACTTAGTTTGGTTTTAATACCTTTTCAAAACAGAAATAGCAATAATGAGAGAGTAGTGTTTTTTTTCTTCGATAAAAAAAGCAAACTTAGGGTCCGTAAGGAATTGTAAATTTTTTATTCAAATTTGTTGCGTGAATATAAGCGCTTTTGCGGTAATTTATGGATAGATTTACTCAGCGGACTCTTTGTGGCACAAGATACTATTAGCACAAGTATCTATTGACGGGGAGGCCGTCAAATATTATGAATCCGACTTAGCCTCAAAAAATCCACTGTTGGAGAAAAGTTAATATAACAAACAATTAGTCTCCAGAGAGAAAGGCTTAGAGCTGATTTCACCATGCTCTGTTAGTTACTAATCAAGGATTACCAGGCCGTTAAATCTAACCTTAGATGTCAAAACGCGTACATTTTGACATATTTAACGGCCCTTTAATCCTTTGTTAATCTAACAGAGCATGATGAACCCGGCCCTTAGTCTTCTACATCCACTGACTTCTTGCGGTCTTCACAATGTTGTAGACATTATGGTCTTTCAAATAGGTACCTAAATCACACACCCCGTTCATTGTTCTAGAAAAGTAAGGCTATAACTGTAATCCATATCAAAAGATCGGCCCAATGTTGGCGAAAACAGCAAGCAAGAAGTGTAAATTGTTCGCCGAGTGCGATATATTCTTGACTAGCGGCCTGTCCCAGCTTCGCATGGGTGGACATACATTTTTTAAATGTTTTAGGATAAACTTAGACCGTGGTGGGTTCGAGTCATTTGCACGCCCTTCTACCTCACGCCTTGCCCGGGCCCGCGTTGAGTGAGAACGCGCCCCGCGACTCGCGCGTCGCTTAGATTTTTAAAATCTTTTAATGGAATGTCCGATTTGAAATATTCAAGAAGTAATGTATAGGTATTGAACCAGTCTTGTATATGAAAAGATTTATTGGGATAAGAATTAATACCAAGGTACAAATAAAGAGCCTTTTATAGCGGCGGCATTTCAATTATTTTTTTATAATAAAAGAACACTTATTGTGACATAACTATAATAGTTAGACATATGCTGTTGCGACATTTTTTGTAGATGATGACGTGTTCTACAAAATCGTAGTACATTATTTTGTTCTATCTTCAATAGTTTTCGCAGCGCACGCGATGTAAGGTTTTTGTTTTCCACCTTGGGTTACATTATTGAAGTTTTAGTAAGGATCCCTGATTTTTTTGAAAATATAATATAGCTTATGTTACTCAGGGATAATGTAGCATTCTAATGGTGAAAAAATTTTTGAAATCGGACCAGTAGTTTTTGAGCCTATTCGTTACATACAAAAATACAAAAATACAAATGTTTCCTCTTTATAATATTAGTGTAGATTAGTGTAAATTATTAGTGTAAATGTAGATTAGTGTAGATTATTGCAAGAGACTCAAACTGAGTTTCTTGAAAGTCGTGCTAAAGCTACAGGGACGTGCTGCGCCGCTTTGCTTTTGCACGAATTTACATTTTTATTATAGGTAGACCACGAGAGGGGAGTTTGCACTGTCACAGCAAACTTGGAAAGCTGCTGTTGCTAATTCTAATTTGCGTTACAGAACGTTCACCCAAGGCAAAATTATTTTAAAAATAATTATGAACATAATGAAAGCAAATTCTTTTTCCCTTCAAATTTCATAATCTTGGCTAGTTATTTCTCCTAAAAATCATCCGCGTTGTGTTTCGAAGACGAATAAATGTAAGAATTTTATCAGCCACAATTTAGTTATATTTTTATTCTATTTATATTATTATTTTTAATTTGTATTCTATTCTTTATTTTAAATTTATTTTAAATAAAGAATAAAATTAAAATTTATTTGACAACAAACACACAGAAATAACATACAGACAAGTAAGAATATAAGCAGTAGAAAATACGAGTGTTTAGGTAGGGACATAAATTAATACATGAAGCGGTATGTACACAAAAAAAAGAACTAGGTAGGTTAAATAAAATAAACAGTTCATCATCTTCCTGCCCTTATCCCATGCTAAGTGGGGTCGGCACAACAGGTTTTCTTCTTCCACTCTCCTTCATTCGTCATCTCGGTGCTTACTCCTTTCTTGCTCATGTCATCTTTCACACAGTCCATCCATCTTTTCTACCTCCTACCTCTCTTTCTAAAACCACATCCATATCTAACACTCTTTTCGTAATAAGACTCTTAATATGATGAAAAAAAAACAGCTAGTAATTAACCCTCATAACGTATTCTCCGGCTAATACAAGAATCTTCTAGTTTTGTTAAATGATACTCGTAGATAAAATGCAAGGTACGACTTGGCTTCATTATGAGTTTATTTTATAAGCATGAAGGTATAAAGCTAACATACTTGTTTATTCAACCAGTATGCTGTTGCTAATTTGAATCTGCATTATAAAGGGTGCTGCGCTGAATTTAACTTAGCAGCTGAAGTTGGTAAAAGTCGTTGAACTTTATAACAAGTGTATTCTTTTAATTTGAAATAAAGGTGAACAAAAGGTAAACCCGACCTAAAGTTTCGTAGTGAAAACAAATTTCAATGTGCATAATTTCAGTTATTCCAAAGGCGTTTTTTCATCAATATATGGAGCCGGGGTCAGGTCTGTGTACAGTTTATATAATTATCGCTTATAAATATAGTAACTATTTTAACTGTTTAATTTGCTTTATTTTTACTTCGTTTTCATGCTCATCAAGATTTTATTGGTCAAGGAGAGCAACACAATGCACTAAAAATATGGCGGACTGAAAAGCGTGAATGAATGTAATTTTGACAACTGTTGTTTAAGTCAAGCTTGAGAGTGAAAGTCATTACCGTCAAAAAAGCAACAAATCTGTGAAAAAAATTAAAAAATGCAATGCGTCATATCAAACGTCAATTACAGACTGTCATGGCGGCTCTAAAAATGTGCACATAGTGAGAAATTCGAACAGATCAACATTTCGTGATGAACACTTTATTATCCTACATTTTTAATGAAATTGCATTTGAATGGTAATCTTCAATTTTTTTATTTTTTTTCTATTTGGGGTACATAGACCAGACCCAGAATAAACCTGTCCTTTAAAAGAGGGCAAAGTATTGTTTTTTTTTACATTCTGTCTTCAATAAATACTTTTTTTTTATAAAGTGTTGTATAATGTACAATCAGAAAGTCATTAGGTGGAATTTGTAGTTCATATCAAAAAGACAGTCGTTTTAATAATACAAATATTTTTTCTGATTAAATTATTGATCCATATAAACCTTTTTCTGCCGCCAAACAGCGTTGCTGTGTTTCGGTTCGAAGAGTGTGGTTGCCGATGTAATTATAGGCATATGAAGCTTAACATCTGTAAGCCTCAAGTTGATCGACGCAGGGCAGTGCATCGTAGGGCATGTTCCTATCGTGCGTGAATTACGAGGTAATGCTTTGTTATAGGTGATGGTTACCACCTAACATCAGGTGGGCCATCTGCTTGTTCCATCAGTTAGTTGTATAAAATAAAAATAAAAAAAAATAAGAAAACAAGTTGGATTTTCGGCAATGATCCCTTGTAGCATTATTTCTCGTTAAGAAATAGAGTATCTGGAATGACACATACGTTTTTGAAATAAACTCTAGTAAACAAAGCATTTTAACCCTCAGTTGTTTCAAATAAAAATACCAACAAGTGAAACTAATATTTCAGTTCATAAAGCAAATGAGCCAGTAGAGGCAGATAGAAGAAGCCAAACATCATGTTGGCTACTCGCCAACTGTTGATACCGAGCGGTTCTGGCCAAGCCATAGAGTTGGGCGCTGTGCACTTACTCCAAGATTAAGCTACTTTGCCACTCGATGGTGGCTGTGTTCTCCGGACAGTTTTTTAGGTCCACGTGGTTTCCATTTCGTTGTAGTCAAACTTCATGCTAGATACCCTAGATAACCTTCTTGAAAGAAAGGAACTACATATCAGGAGACATACATTGGTGTACCTCCATAATTTTATTGCAAATAATAATTTGGGCCGCCATTTTACCTGTAATTTACTTACCTTATGTTTTATTTTTATTACTCGTAACTCATGTGGTTTCCATTTCGTGGGAGGCAGACTTCGTGCCATATTATCTTACTAATAGTACCTATAAACATGAAAGTTTGTAAGTATGGATGGATGGATGTTTGTTACTCTTTCACGTAAAAACTACTGAATGGATTTTAATAAAACTTTACAATAATATAGCTTAAACATCAGAATAACACATAGGGTACAATTTATAAAGATAGTGTGTGAATTGCCCAAAATATGACGATAAGTGTCAAGTAAGTAGGAAAAAATCTACCATCTGCGAGCCATTCTGGCGTGCGCTACCAAAACCGCTAGAGTTACACATATATACTACGCCACGCTATTTTTTTTTTTTTTTTTTATACTACCATGTAAGCAAACAAGCGTACGGCCCACCTGATGGGAAGCGGTGGTTCGAGTAGCTAATATAAGCTACTCGAAATACTAATCCTGCGCAGACGAAGTCGCGGGCATCAGCTAGTTTTAAATAAACTACATAGAAGAAAGAAGCTACAGATCATATTGTAGGAGCTATACATTGGTGTAACTACATTTTAATGCAAATAATAATTTGAGGCGCCATTTTATATATTTACTTACCTTAAGATATGCTGGTAAAAGCTTATAAATCAGATTTGTATTAGATTGCTAGGCTGCCAATTGCGCTAATATTGACGGTTCCGTAAAACCAAACCCACCAGACGTAGACGCCAATGCGTGCGTGCTACAAAGTATTATAGTAAATACTTGTATGCAAAGAGGCCCTCTGTTACAGAATAAATCCTCTGTCGAAAAAAGTAATTAATCAGAAGCAGCGAGTCGTGTTACTTCTATCGCTATTGCTTATTCTAAGTTGAAAGTCCCGTCGTACTTGCAACATAAAGAATCGAGTAATAAATACAACAGCTTGTAGGTATAATGAATTTCCCTGAACCAGAATGCACTTTTTATATCGTACAAAGTTCACACTAGGGTGCATCGGGGACTGATTAACGAGCTCACGTCTAAACGACGGCTATTGCACTGCTGCTCCCTCGTGGGATCTTTAGATTTTATCCTATGTTTTACTGAGCATAGAAAAACTGCGCATTTTATCTTAACCCTAGAGAGCTAACGTTCTTAAAGTACCCTGTTAAACTAACTATCCGACTTTTTGACGATCATTTTTAAATGACTTGTTTTTAATGAAATAATTTATTATTTATTTAAATTGAATTTACTGTATGTTAATAGGGTTCATATACTATATATTTTTATAGAAAAATCAAGTATTTATTTAAGTTTTAATCACTAAAGTACAACATTTTAATGGCACTTTTTTGAGATAAATAATACACTATGACTTATTAACTAAAAATCAAGAATATTAATTGATAAAATTGAAAAAGTTCTTCCGCTAAGGCAACATAAAAGATATAAATCATATTACTGTTAAAATTGCATAGATTTTTTTGATGATCTTAGTAATATATAAGCCAACCACTCGTCAAAATGACGCGTACATAGTATATATCTCTAAAACTAAACAACTAACCAGCTCCCTGAGATCACCATGCGCTATATACGCACCTGAGTCTAGCAAGCACTTAGTTTATATAAGTCGGCGAATCTATAACATTTACAGATATAATAACATTTACAGCGGGTGCTCGTCATTTTGACGAACGTTAGCTTTCTAGGGTTAAAAGAGCTCGCATGCTTTTTTTATTTAGGACATTTTATTTAAGTACCGAACAAAATACTGTTTTTCCGGAATTTGCGTGTCCCACGTCCCGCATGTTGTTAACGAAATTTCTATTTGTCTCTAGCTTTGACTCAAACAATTCATTTCTTTGTGTCAGAATGATGTATAAAACACGTTCAAAACTATTTATGCAGTTTTTTTGTCTATCCAACCTTGTGTTGTTGTAAAAAGATAGAAAATACTTTATGATATAACGAAAAAACAGACTTAAAACTACAAAGTAGAATGGGCGGTCTTATCGCTAAATAGCAATATCTACCAGACAACCGTTGTATGAAGTGGACTCATTAAATTTGTGTGTGGGGAGATAAAAAATAATTTGTGATGTATATCGAATTATTTTGTCTCAAATTTAAGAGTAGGAAAGAAGAGAATTCATTGAAAATTTAACGCAAAATTATTTGAGTCGGATGGTAATTGGTGTTCCAATTAACTGTCCAATTAAAAACTATTGAAGCATGCAATATTTAACTACCTACAGAGGAAGCCTTTGACTCATAAAAAATCACTTTAAAGTCTATAACATCATCATTACTTTTAAAAACTTTATTTATTATATCTGCATATTATTGATAAAAGACAAGGGAATTAAAACAACCTTCATAATTTTTTTGTAAGAAAGTATATAATATTCATTGCTAAATTTAAACATTGCGCAAAATACTTAAGCAAAAACCAAGGTTACTTTGCCAAAGTTACAAATTACATTGGCAATTTTTTAATTCGTGTTCAAACAAGTTGGTCTACGGTAAACTTCAGTGTCGAAGAGCCGAAGAATTCACTTCATCATCATCATCATCATCACCATCATCAGTTCGAATAGGTCCACTGATGGGGATAGACCTCTACCATCATACTTTCCCAGGAAAAAATCAGATTTAAGCCTTCATCATCTATGAACTCCTCGCCATCTTTACACTGTCGTCGGTAATTTTTTTTATACTACTGCTGATGGAACAAGCAGGTGGCCCACCCGATGCTAAGTGCTAACCATCGTCTATAACGGAATATAGCCTCATAAGTAACGCACATGCCCTACGATTGTACACTGTCGTCGGATCATTTTTTTATACTACTGCTGATGGAACAAGCAGGTGGCCCACCCGATGCTAAGTGCTAACCATCGTCTATAACAGAATATAGCTTCATAAGTAACGCATATGCCCTACGATTGTACACTGTCGTCGGTACATTTTTTTATACTACTGCTGATGGAACAAGCAGGTGGCCCACCCGATGCTAAGTGCTAACCATCGTCTATAACAGAATATAGCCTCATAAGTAACGCACATGCCCTACGATTGTACACTGTCGTCGGTACATTTTTTTTTACTACTGCTGATGGAACAAGCAGGTGGCCCACCCGATGCTAAGTGCTAACCATCGTCTATAACAGAATATAGCCTCATAAATAACGCACATGCCCTACGATTGTACACTGTCGTCGGTACATTTTTTTAAACTACTGCTGATGGAACAAGCAGGTGGCCCACCCGATGCTAAGTGCTAACTATCGTCTATAACAGAATATAGCATAAGTAACGCACCTGCATGCACTACCTTGCGTCCATAAGCTTGAGGCATACAGATATGTTTGGGTTTAGGTCTTGGAAACCGTCTTCTATTTTCATATGCTATGTGGGAACACTAACGTGGAATTGAAGAAAAGAAGAAAATAATTGAATCAAACGAACATGTCTTCGGCTGGATTAAAGAAAAATAATTAACTGGCTCTCTAATAGCTTTGGCAGACACCGCGATAGTAGAGAGGGAACCATATTTTTCTAAGGCGGTGGTGGCCGTAAGGGTTGAAACACACCTAGCGTATCTCCGGCAATGCATTTAGCATTTCTATATGTACAGCCTTCACAGCTCAGTTGGTAGTAGCTCTGCTTTCTGCGCCGTAGGCCCTGGGTTTGATTCCCACCGAGAACAAACATTTGTGTGATGAACATAGAAGTTTGTTCTCTGCGTGGGTGTTATATAATATTATAAGTATGTATTTATAAAAAAAAGTATATATGTATTATATCAGCTATCTGGTTCCCATATTACAAGCTTTGGCTTAGTATTTGGCTAACTATCACGGTTCATGAGATACAGCCTGGTGACAGACGAACAGACAGACAGACGGACGGACAGCGGAGTCTTAGTAATAGGGTTCCGTTTTACCCTTAAAAAATGATGTATGGTCAGGTACAGTAGGTTTAAGCCTTTACAAGCAATCGATTTATTTTATCAGAGCGCAAGATGGAGAGGCATGTCGGAAGAAGGTTTAGCTGTATCGTTAGTTCCAGCGAGATTACTTGTAGCAGATAAGATGGATTAGAGACTTTTCATTTCCTCGTAAGTAGCTTGTTACTGAGAAAACTATTACTGAGGACTGGCATTTAGAACGATATCGATAAAAATTTCAAGCTTCATATATAAGAGGCTAAGATATCTGGGGGATGTCGACCATGCCTGGGCATTGAAGTCTTTTCAGTTTTCTTAATCATCATCATCATTTCAGACCGTTGCACCCTAATTTATAAGCCTCCTCTTTAATTCGCCATTCTTTTTGGACCCTTGCGAGTCTCATTCATTCATTCCCAGCACTCACTACTATAGCTTTCTTAATATAAAAAATCAATTTTGTTCATATTATACATAGGTACGTGTATTTTTTTCTAATGTTTGCAAATTTCAGCTTATGTTTGCAAGAGCCGAGTTGCTTTGATAATTAGCAAAACACTCGTAGCCTTGCCTTGCTGAATGCAGGTAGCATTCAGCAAGGCAATATTGTCCCGTATTGTGAATTGTCATTTTTCTCTCACAAACTTTTTTTATGATGCATATTGTAACTTGTTTTTTTTTACAAGTAACTTGATTAAGGACGAAAAATGGTAAAACATTTTTTTTTGTAACCTTTGTAGGCTAACTATGCCACAAAGGGCACGTCCTATGTGAGCTTATGCCTCTATAATAGGCAAAGCTAGAGGTAACCTTCAACTTGATACTTGCCTCATCTAATTATGAGCCATTAAGTGAGACCAAGCACCATCGCTTATTCTCGAAGAAGAAACCTAAAGACACCACTTCTCATTTGATGATAAGAGTAGTTGAGTTCTTTGTGAAGGGCTCGTCCGGGGAAGTACTACCACCACGCCTTTTTCTGCCGCCAAGCATGTTGTGTTTCGGTTTGAAGAGTGTGGTTGCCTGTGTAATTACAGGCACATGGGGCTTAACATCTGTATGCCTCAAGTTGATGAACGCAGGGCAGTGCATCGTAGGTCTTACGAGGTGATACTTTGTTATAGGTGATGGTTACCTCTTCACATCAGCTGGCTGATCACGTAACTTGTTCCAATCAGTTTCTGTTTGCAATAAGTAAATATGACGGCTATGCGGTTACATTTCAGCTGCAGTTGCTAACAAAGTTAGATTGCAACTGGTGTTTCTATTGATGGATAATCGCAAAACTTTCATATTGTTTTATATACTTATTGTTTTCATATAGAAATTGATTGCAACAAAGTTACGTAATCACCCTGTTGGTGGGCCATCTGCTTGTTCTATCAGCTAGTTGTATAAAAAGAAACTTTTTTTGTTCTCGCAACAGTGCCGGTAAAGAAAACTGACTGAAACGTTCCGATGGACATTAATATGATAAACGCGAACGTGGAAACCCGTTTCCTATAATTGACTTTTCTTGTATTCTGTAAGTGGTTATTCAGACACCTTGAAGTGCTTAGTTCGTTCTCTTTGTTATTCAATCGTTGAGTTGGTCTGGTTTTCTTTATTATCCTCCTTCTTACTAATATATTAATTCCTTTTTAGGTGTCCGTACCCAAATGATAAAACGGGACCCTAATACTAAGACTCCGCTGTCCGTATGTCTGTCACCAGGCTGTATCTCATGAACCTCATGAACCGTGATAGTTAGACAGTTGAAATTTTCACAGATGATGTATTTCTGTTGCCGCTATAACAACAAAAACAGAATAAAACTAGTAGTTCGCCCCGAACTGAGATCTCGTGATGCGACCCGACGAACGCACCAAAACTTTGAGTAGGTGGTAGTCAAAGGCAAAACAATAGTCCAAAAGTCCAAACATTATGTTTGGACTTTTTTCTGACTACCGCCTACTAACTTGGTACGGTAACCAAGTTTCAACTCTATTGGCCTATTTATTGAAGAGTTCCGTTGAATAGACCTTGGCTCCATCATCAGACCTGGTCGTTCTCACCATTTTATGAGAACTGAGTACCTCCTTAATTTATTTCAAGAAAAAATAATAAGAAAAATCAAAGGAACTGGACGACCAGTAGAAAAACCTTGATGCCAACGAAACTCTTAGAGATGGGAGCTCTTGGGTCGCTGGTTATCTTAATTTAACTTTTTTGTTGTATCTCAAAAACCGAGCGTCCCAGAAAAAAAGTTAAAATTGTTTTGGAATGTCCAAACAAAGCCCTTTCGTATGACATGTTACTTGATTTTTTTAAGTCACTTTTTTTATTTTTGACTCCTCATAAAACCCCATATCTTAAAAACCCTTCATCTGATTTTACTCATATACTTACCAGTAAATTTCTCAAGTACAAACTATCGACTTATCAAATTTCATGCAGATCGGATCAACGGTTCGAAAGTTATGGCCAGACAAACATACATACATACATACATACATACATAAAATGCCAAATCGCCCAAGTTGAAACTAGAATCTTCGTTCGCTTCGCTCACTCGATCAATTAATATTTAAGGGGGCTCTCATACAACAAACGTGATTTGCCGTTTTTATGGATAATGGGTACGGAACCCCTCCTGCGCGAGTCCAACTCGCACTCGGCCGTTTTTTTATTATTCTATCTGATGGAACAAGCTTATGACACATCAGATGCTAAGTGATAACCATCACCTATAACAAAGTATTGCCTCGTAAGTCATCTACGATATGAACATGCCCAACGTCGCATATCAATAAAATAAAAAAAACTAATATTACTAAACAGCTGTTTTGGAAACTGAAGACTAAAAACAAGCCAATCTGGTAAAAGCACCATAAAAATGAGGTTTCGTTTTGCAAAGTTTATATTAAATTTGGGCTATAATAAAGCGCTTTGCAACTATGTTCTGTTCAATATTTCATTCTGGCTCACGAGAAACAGAACAAAAGAGATAAAAACTTTTTTACGCACACCTACCCATTAACGGTTTAGTGCGGGTTATTTTGGGTGCCCATATAAGTGGTAGCTGTGTAGAGACTTTACGAGTGTCATCATCGTCATCGTCATGCTGAAGAAGTCTACTGCTGGATTTAAGCCCATATATTTTAGAAATACTATCATGTACTGTGCTATTTCTTTTATTTATGACTGTGTATGAGGGTTACGTTCTTATCAGAAAAAAAATCGACGGTCTTTTCTCTTGTCGTGCCATTAGTTTCTTTCGAAACAGTGTGGTGAAAGGATTTTAAGTGCGCCTCAAGAGGCTCCTTTCGAGCACTTGATAGTTGTTATAGAACTTTTTTTTAGGTTCTACGACATGCCGGTTTCCTCACGATGTTTTCCTTCAACGTTTGAGAGTACTGGCATTGTGCACATACATTTTTGAACAGAAAAACTCATTGGTGCACGACCGGTTTCGAACCCACGACCTTAGGATCGGAAGGCGGGGCCGCTACCACTAGACCACCATAGCCAAATCTACGGTGGTAGTCCTTTGACTACCACCGTAGATTTAGCACTGGTTGAAATTTTTGCTTTAGAGGCATTGCTGCCGAGGCAATGGCAAAGCTTTCAACATACAAAAAAACGGATTTTTGTGAAAAAATATATAGGTACTTTTTTACGATTAGTTTTTGCAAAGTCGAATGAGTAAGTTTTCGGGAGTGCTCTTTTACATCCTGTACTTAAAGCAATCCAAAGGTTTGGTACAACCAAATCCGTACTGCTCGTAAATAGTCAAAGAGAACAAAATGAGGAGTCGTTGAGAAGTACTACGCAAAAAGGGTAACTTAAGCAATCGTTAAACTGATTTTGTATGGAAAGTCATGTTGGTTCTAAGCGCTATGCCAAATGTTCTTGACGGTCGTATAAAAAGTTCCCCATTGTTACAGTCTCACAAAATGGTAATACAAAAGAGCGCGAGTTCCCAACTTGCCTCATGGCTCTATTAAATAGGAAAAGTTTGGTATTTGCATTCCATTTTTCCATGCAAAAATACAATAGGTATTTTATATGCATTTTTATGTGAATATGAGAGTTATGCGACCAGTTTCTGAAAGCCCGATCAAAACTAATCGGATGTCAAGTCACTTGCTATCTCTATCTAATTCGATGCAATAGCTACAGCAAGAGCACTGGTGGTCTAGTGGTAACGGCGGAGCCTTCCGATCATAAGGTCGTGGGTTCGAAACCGGCTATGCACTAATGAGTTTTTCTGTTTAAAAATGAATGTGCACAGTGCCAGTACTCTCAAACGGTGAAGAAAACATCGTGAGGAAACCGGCAGGTCGTAGAACCTAAAAAGTTCCATAACATGTGTTAAGGGCTCGAAAGAAGCCTCTAAAGGCGCACTTAAAATTCTTTCACCACACTGTTTCGAAAGAAACTAGTGACACGACAAGAGAGAGATGTAATAGCTGAAATGGCGAGTGACTTGACATCCGATTAGTTTTGTTCGAGCTTTCAGAAAGCAGCCTTGAGCCACGGCAATCAGCTTCGGCATTATGCTTTAGCGAAAGCCGAAACAAAAACTGGTTACACCAGAGTCTGCGCGTCCTCTGAACCGATCAGAACTGTACAAAGTTTTTGAAAATCGTTTACCTGTGTTTAACACTAAAAAAATGTTTGTACACCGACTGGTTGGAACTAGAGGATCCAAGGAAATGTAATCTGAAAACCTTGCATTATCTATTTTCACCAACAATAAATAAGGACCTGTTATTAGCTATATCTATATTTATCTATTCAACCTATCCTTCTAGGCGTCAATATCCGAAGAGTATCGAAGAGTATCAAATGTACTGGAAATACATAAATACCTGGAAATGTGTGGGAGGCCACTGAACCTTAGCCACAGAATAGAAACAACTTCTACGTACTTTAGCTTTTGTTTGTTGAAAAATGAGACAGCTCCTGTGATTTAAATCACAGGTCCCTAAAGCTACTTCAGTTACTGGTACTATTTTTACAACAATTGATGTGTAAAATTAGTACCAGTTTACAATCAAAGCAGGCTTTCGGCGCTTATTTTCCTTTTTTGTATTCAACTTGCCGATGGAACAAGCAGATTACCCCCTTTAGTGGTAAACCTGAACACTCGCGCAATAAGAACGTGCCCTATAGTGCACTGTCGCGTTTATTAACTTGAGGCATTCATTGCTAAGCTTCATGTGCATGTAATATCACCAGGATCCACACCCTTCAAATCAAAACACAGTCACGCTGCTTTGCTGCATAAATTATAAATTGTAAGAGTAGTAGAACTCTTTGTGAAGGGCTCGTCCGGGGAAATACTATCACCACCCTTTTTCTGCCGCCAAGCAGCGTTGCTGTGTTTCGGTGTGAAGAGTGAGGTTGCCGGTGTAATTACAGGTACATGAGGCTTAACATCTGTATGCCTTAAGTTGATGGAAGCAGGGCAGTGCATCGTAGGGCACGTTTCCATTGTGCGTGACTTACGAGGCAATGCTTTGTTATTGGTGATCGTTACCACTTAACATCAGGTGGGCCATCTGCTTTTTCCATCGGCTAGTTGTATAAAAAAAATAAGCATTAGTAGTAGTACCTACTTCCCCGGACGAACCCTTCAAAAACTTCAAAAACCGATTATGACGTTTTGTATGTACCTGATACAAAACAAAATTGCTTGCCCTTTTTCATAACTACATTCAGTTGTTTTATATTTTCAAATCGTAATCGTAGCGAATGCAACTGTGTCGAAATGAGTAGACAACGCAGTTTCTGCTTTGGAAAAATTCAAACGTGGGTCTGTTTTTTAAGTAAACGAGGTCTAAAAAGAGCTGGGAAATTATGACCCTACCTTGCAGTTTAAATAATCTTGGCTGCAATAAAAGCTGGAGCGATATATTGCAAGTACACAGGCGTTAGAGGGCGCTGTGCAAAACTCTCACTAATAGCCCGACCACAAGTAAGCTCAACACTTCAGTAGAGGTGTCGGCGGTTGTACGATTAAGTTCACCTCTACCGCAGGACATGGCTACCTCATGATAGCATACACTCGTGGTGGTTGATTAACACATCTGACAGCCCTCAAAGCTGTTGGTAGTAGCTCTGCCTTCTGCGCTGTAGGCTACGGGTTCGATCCCCACCGTGTGCAAACATTTGTGTAACACTGCTTGGCGGCAGAAAAAGGCATGGGGTAGTACTTCCCCGGACGAACCCTTCACAAAGATAGAGGAGAGTTGACCGAAAATCCAGTAGAATGTGGAAGATGGTTAAGACTGTTGCCCTGCAGTCAGACCGTATATTATGTAAAAAAATATATAAATACCCATTTTTTTTAATACATAACGTCATTACTTATTTCCATTTACCATTCTGTTCTGTAACTCTCTCGTCACATTGTCGATAAATTATTACTAAAACTCTATTTAGCGTTAAGCTCGCCTTTATACAGGACTTTTATGTAATATTTGTGTCAATAATGTGTGTCCTACTATCCTACTAATATTATAAACGCGAAAGTTTGTAAGTGTGGATGGATGGATAGATGGATGTTTGTTTGTTACTCTTTCACGTAAAAACAACTTGGAAACAATGGATTTTAATGAAACTTTACAATAATATAGCTTGTACATCAGAATAACACATAGGCTACAATTTATAAAGATATTGTGTGACTAATCCTGCGCAGACGAAGTCGCGGGCACCAGATTGTACAGTATAAAGAAAAACACAAAATCGTTCACATCTTCTACAGAAATATTCCAATCGAAACTGTAAGGAAATTCGTAACTTCCAAATATATAAGAACATCGTATGAAGTTAGCCTTTTTCCACATCCGAACATATATGTCTAGTTGTAAAAGTCCCGTTGAATTTACAAGCAGCGCTTTTGCTAATATGAAAGTTGTCACATTGCATAGCGACTGTATTACTTAGCTTGGACGTGTCTAATGCAAAATGGGATATACTTACCATTTGGAAATATGAGTTTCTAGTACATAGTGTTTTGAAACTTACTTAGTTTTATGAGATTTTCTATGTTGAAAGATTACATTACATAAGTACCTACGCTTTCAACATTTGCAAAGAAGCGTCTTGGAGTTGGAGAATTGTTGCAATACAGCTATCATTGCAAGAATTCCCCAACGGTGTTTACTAAGTCTGATTGACAGCACACAGGAGCTGCATCATTATATTATATTGTAATATGGATAAACAAAAGAACGGTAGAACCAAGCCGTAAGTTTGTTGCCCGTTCTTTTAGGCTTTGGTCGCGTGGAACTGGCACCTAGATTCACTTAGCTTTAAGACGTTTTAAATTTATCCTTGTGTTTCAATTGAATAAATACCTTTTGACTTTGGTGAGGGAAAACTTCTTGAGGAAGTCATGTCTTTCTTGTAGATTAGAGTAGAGCTCTTTGTGTGTGGCTCGTCCGGGGAAGTACTACCACCACGCCTTTTTCTGCCGCCAAGCATCAACGCATCAAGTGTTTCGGTTTGAATAGTGTGGTTGCTAGTGTAATTACTGGCACATGAGGTTTAACATCTGTATGCCTCATGTTGATGGACGCAGGGCAGTGCATCGTAGGGCACGTTCCTATCGTGCGTGCCTTACGAGGCAATGCTTTGTTATAGGTGATCCACTTAACATCAGGTGCGCCATATGCTTGTTCCATCAGCTAGTAGTATAAAAAATTTGCAAAAAGTGGGTATGGGCTAAAATTTTATATTTTGACGTACCTTTATCACTCGTAGACATCCTCCAATAATCTTAAGTTAGTACTCGAAGATCTGCGTGATGCTGTTTCATTGTTTTTATTTTTTCTATACTTATTTTTCTTGTCGTATCACTAGTTTCTTTCGAAACAGTGTGGTGAAAGGATTTTAAGTGCGCCTCAAGCGGCTCTTTTCGAGCACTTGACACATGTTTTATACTTTTTTAGGATCTGCGACATACGACATTTTCTCACGATGTTTTACTATGCTGAAGTTACAAGTTTCAGTTAATCAGTTTTTAAAAACGTTCAAAAACTTTCGTTACTGAGTGTACAAAGCAGTTTTAGCATGTACATTGTTCTCGCCAGTCCAAAGTCCGGTCACGAGCTCTACGTCGGGATTAAACACTGTACGCTCCGTTAACTTCGCGAGCACTTGATTATCTGTGGCGGCTTGTTGTCTGAAACATTTGATCTATGTTCATCGAACTTTCAACTCTGTTTGCGTTAGCCTCTAGCTGAGAACATCTATGTTATCGGGAGTTTAAGATATTGTTAACAGTTTAAACAGCCTTTGAGAAAAGATTAGCAATTCAGATTAGAATAGGGGATTAGAATAGAAATCGGGAGATCAGACGAAGAACTAAAGTAATTGACTCTCTTGTCGTGTCATTAGTTTCTTTCGAAATAGTGTGATGAAAGGATTTTAGGTGCGCCTCAAGAGGCTCCTTTCGAGCACTAAACATAATGTTAAAGAACTTTTTAGTTTCTACGACATGTCGGTTTCCTCACGATGTTATCCTTTACCGTTTGAGAGTACTGGCACTGTACACATAAATTTTTGAACAGAAAAACTCATTGGTTCATGACCGGTTTCGAACACACGACCTTAGGATCGGAAGGCGAAGCCGCTACTACTAGACCACCAGTGCTCTGGTCGTAAGTAATTGGCGGCCTCACAGCTCAGTTGGTAGCTCCGCCTTCTGCGCTGTAGGCCGTAGGTTTGATCCCCACCGAGAACAAACATTCGTGTTATGAACAAAGATGCTTTGTTATCTGCCATGTTATAAGTATGTATTTACAAAAAAAGCAGTATATAAGTATTATATCAACTATTTGGTTACCCAAATTTTGCAGTTGTTGGTACTAAAATGTTGTCGATGTAATAAAGCTTAGAACAAAGAGACAGAGAAGAAAGATCGCCAAATTAATAAAAATCGAACAAACATTTTTCGATCTAAATAGGTACTTCACAAAGGGGTTCATAAATTTGTCTGAAAAGAGAACTATGTATTAAAAAACATATAAAAAATAAATAGAGTTATTCTGCTGTACAACGTGCATAAACATACCTAAGTAAAGTTACGAGTTGCTCATGTAAAAGCAAAGTACGTTTTAAAAATATCTTTTACCAACAGAAAATGTTAGTTAAAAATGTAGTTATCACTTTTATGGTACTCTTAATGAGATTTACTTCTGCACTTCTTTTACGAGGTAAAAGAATAATGAAACCATAAAGTCTACTTTTTGCAGTATAAGCTCGGTGACTTAACAAGGTTACAAAAGAGTCCCTTTATAATTCATAGTTTGATAAAAAAAATATAAAAGTAAAACAAAAATCGTGTTTGTCTTGTATAGAATACCATAGTGCGGGTAAGTCGAAGTCAAAGTCAAAAGGTATTTATTCAATAAAATCACAGGGATCACTTTAAAACGTCTTAAAGCTAGGTGACTCTAGGTGCCAGTTCCACGCGACCAAAGCCTAGAAGAACAGGCAGAACAATAAAAATGTGGGTATGTGCCAAATGTAATATTTGGATGTAGCTCTGACTACACCACTACTGATTCTTGGCTGTCACTTGGGATGATACTTGATGCTAAAAGTCTAGACCACCTTGCCTGGTGATCAGAATTGAGAGAATGTTTATTTTTTAATGTTTTTAAGGCGACGGCAAGAGCTAATGTATTATTGTAAGAGCTGATTGCACACAAAAAGGTTGATTGCGATTTTTCGAAAATGAGTTTATTGATTTTATATCTTTCAACATGTCGAAACGTGCGAGCGAGAGTCACATTAGCTCTTGGCGTCGCCTTATTGATATATGACAGCTTATATACAAGGTGTTCCATAAGTTGTGTATATAAACTTCAGGGGGCTAAAGTACCCATCAATATGAACAACTTTTTCTAAGGAACCAACACTGTGAACGCGAAAAAAAAAACAGCTGTTTCATACAAAAGTTCAATACCTACCAGGCTAAAATGTATGAAACAGCTGTTTTTTTTTTCGCGTTCACACTGTGTCTCCTTAGTAAAAGTTGTTCATATTAAGTTGGGTATTTTAGCCCCCTGAAGTTTATATACACAACTTAAGGAACACCTTGTATATATGACAGCCTTCACAGCTCAGTTGGTAGTAGCTCTGCCTTCTGGCTGTAGGCCGTGGGTTCGATCCCTACCGAGAACAAACATTTGTGTGATGAACATTGATGTTTGTTCTCTGTCTGGGTGTTATATAATATTATAAGTAAGTGTTTACAAAAAAAAAGTATATATGCATTATATCAGCTATCTGGTTCCCATATAGCTTTGGCTTAGTTTGGGGCTAGATAGTGCTGTGTGTAAAGTCCAGCAATATTTATTTATTAATTTATATTTATATAAAAATTACCAATATTTGCAGACGACTGTAATCCACTGGCACGTTCATCATCCATTTAGATATCTTGAAACATAAGATCCTGTGACTTAGAGGATTAGCCAAAAACACATCCAATCCAATTGACATCTAACTTGTTAGATTAGTTTCAGTGTCTTTGTGTGTCGCTCTTGTTCTATTGTGTGTTTTTTTTATAAATATAATTGCACACAATTTAATTTCTTTGTCTGAAAAAATTACATAAAATATAAGCCAACTGTACCATAAATGTAGGTATAGTAATAGCAGAACGGAAATCAGATATTTTCCTTATTAATTAAATACCCTCTGTTTTTACTAGACTTCGGCAAAGACAAAAGGAGAATTATACACAGGCGCTCTTTGTAGTCGGATTGCTTCTCCGTTTTCATAAAAGCTATAAGTCCGCTGCAGAAGATTTCAACGTTGAATTTAATATTCACAATGCATTCTGCCATTTGTACGAACCAGAGAAATCCAAACATGCACACCGTATCACAAAATAACAACAGTTTTTAAACCAGAAAGTTGGGTCAACATAGCGCGAAATCTATTTTTTGCGCTACAAAAGCACTCAGTTGTTGCAAGCACCGCGCTTAGTTGAAATAATTTGTTGAAAATAAGCACAAAATTTACTGCTTCAGGAACTGTAGAGGAGAATTTATAGCAAGCAGCGATTCTAGAATTTAAAGTAGAACCCGCAGTGCGGGCGGTAAGTTTTTAAGGGCTACGTGACGATCGGGAACAGAGGACAGTCATGGGGTTGAGACCACGTATCGTATTTGTCGGTTTAAATGTATAAGTATCCGAATCAGATCTGTCGTAATGTAGACAGCCTTCACAGCTTAGTTAGCTAGCAGTAGTAGCTCTGCCTTCGGCGCCATAGGCCGTGGGTTCGATCCCCATCAAGAACAAACATTTGTGTGATGAACATAGATGTTTGTTTTCTGTCTGGCTATTATATAAAATTATAAGTATGTATTTACAAAAAAAAAGTATATATGTATCAGCTATCTAGTTCCCATATTACAAGCTTTGTATTAGTTTGGGGCTAGATAGTGCTGTGTGGAAAGTCCACCAATAATTATTATTTATTAATGTTCACCATTCTGGTGTTCTAGTTCAAAATTTTGCTTGTCTGTAAAACAGATTTTTTAAATAAAATGTAAAAAAACTAGGACTTAAAATCAAACTCATTTATTTTTTAGTCTTTACACTATCAAAGCGTTGTTGTTTTCTTTACTTTAATCTTTTATATTATTTAAGTCACCAATATTTTATACCAACAATTTAATTAAATAGGAATTGAAACCAATTCAATTGGAAAGTGTGACAATAAAGCGAGGCTAGTTATAAAATTAAATAAACGGTTGTTACAAAGTAAAGTTCAATAAAAATAAAACTTTTCGTTTCATCTGAGATAGATGATTCATTGGAATTCGGCTCTTAACCTCTCACATGCCGGAATTCTAGACACAATAGAGGTAGAAAATGTATTGTGTCTCCCGTGGATCTACGTTCCGGCATGTGAGAGGTTAACCTCTACGCACCAGGAGACGGCCAGTAGCATCAAGATTGGAGTAGTAGTAGAGTTTTAAGACTAGTAGAGCTCTTTGTGTAGGGTTCGTCCGGGGAAGTACTACCACCACGCCTTTTTCTGCCGCCAAGCAGCATTGCTGTGTTTTGGTTTGTAGAGTGTGATTGCCGGTGTAATTACAGGCACATGAGGCTTAACATCTGTATGCGGACTTTCCACACAGCTTGATCTAGTCCCAAACTAATCAAAGCTTGTAATATGGTAACAAGATAGCTGTTACAACGTATATACTCTTTTTTGTAAATACTTACTTAATATGGTGTAAAATCCAGATAGAACAAACAATTATGTGATGAACACAGATGTTTGTTCTCAATGGGGATTAAACGGCCTACAACGCAGAAAGCATAGCTACTGCCAACTGATACCTCACAGCTCAATTGGTAGTATACTACATACTACTCAGGATACTGCATGAGGTTACCACTGTATTATTAAGTATCAGTCGCCTTAAATTGAGACTGTGATAAAAGTGCCAATGGAGACATTTTTAGTCATATTGATTTCTATAAAATTAAGTCAAAGTAAAATTTATTCATTAGCCTACTTGGCTAGATTGTGAACTGTGAAATGAGTTACCATCAGAGGTTTTTCCGCCAAGATTGGTCGTTGAGCGCTCCACTAGCTTAAAGGTTCGCTAAGTCTGTTGCTATCTCTTTTTATTTCGGTCTCTCTCTCTCTTGTCGTGTCACTAGTTTCTTTCGAAACGGTGTTGTGAAAGGATTTTAAGTGCGCCTCAAGAGGCACCTTTCGAGCACTTGACCAGTGCTCTCACTTTGCTTTTATTTCAATGAAAGTGACAGTGCCACGAGTACTTCATAGAGCCGCTATAATGTGTCAGGGATTATTAATACGAGGGTAATTCTTTATGAGGCTGTTTCAACAGTATCACTACCACCGTCGCCTCACCTAATAAAAGAAACTATCGATTTCGACTGGCCATTCGAGACTCATTTCGAAATGAAAATGATTTTATCCTGGCTACCTTTTTAAATTGTCCACTAATTTTTAACTATTATGCTAAAAGGGTAGGAAACCTTTTAGTTTATTAATAGTTGAAGCCTCACCTTCAGGAAATGACTCGACCATTTAACTTTGCCGACATAACCAGCTCGGGAGAGATGAGACTATAAAATAAATAGCTGTTTGACGCAGACTACCGTTACTGTACTTGTCACTCACATCTAAACATTTTTAAAGATATAAAATCAGTAAATGAAGTTCTCGCTCGCATATCTATACATTTTTGAAGATATAAAATCAGTAAATGAAGTTCTCGCTCGCATATCCAAACATTTTTGAAGATATAAAATCAGTAAGTAAATGAAGTTCTCGCTCGCATTATCTAAACATTTTTGAAGATATAAAATCAGTAAATGTGGTTCTCGCTTGCACAACTAAACATTTTTCAAGATATAAAATCAGCAAATGAAATTCTCGCTCGCATAGCTAAACATTTTTGAAGATATAAAATCAATAAATGTAGTTCTCGCTTGCACATCTAAACATTTTTGAACATGTAAATTACTGAAGGTGGTAATGAAAAATCGCAAATAACCAAGTTTTGGACCATAGATAATTTAGATAATTTTAATTTTTTATCCAATCAAGTTTTCCTATCGAAATAGTTTACGTACTTTGTCAAACTTTTAGGTAGGAAAACTTGTTTGAACCAAAATTATATTATTGTGGAACCTTTGTAATAATAACCATTCTCCGAAATTATATCTTCAGAATGTTGAAACGTGCGAGCGAGAAGTTATTTGACGGGTGCCAGCCTCTTAAACTAGCCTACATAACCAGCTAGGGCGAGACGGGCAGCCTATAAAATAAATTGCTGTTTTTGCACGTCCCCTTCATATACATTTAAACCCTTCCTGCTAAATTAAACGTACAGGATAGAAGCAAAACTCTCAGTCTCTAAGTAAATTGCGATACTGTGGAACTACACAAATAGAAACAGCTTCACGGTTTTGATCCCTAGGAACGGTAGATATCCTAAGAACTCGTACAAATTGCACGATCAGATTTAAGCCCACGAACACAGTAGGACTAGTTTTACATAATAAAGTAATTTCTGTAAATATACCTATAGCTCTCCGCACACTATCTCTATCACACCGCATTCTTACCTAGGATGGGTTTACAGTATAACACCTCCCTATAATGGAAAATATATATTTATTATGTTCGTAATAACATCCAAATATTTGGAAACACGTTTTTTTATGCAACTCGGTGATGGAACAGATTGCTCACCAGATGTTAATTGGTAACCATCACCTATTGCCTATCTAAATGTTTTGGTAAGCCTTGCCTCGTAATTCACGTACGATAGGAACGTGCCCTACGATGCACTGCCCTGCGTCCATCAACTTGACGCATGCAGATGTTAAGCCTCATGTGCCTGTAACTTCACCGGAACGTCTTCAAACGGCACCTCTTCAAACCAAAAAACTTCAACGATGCTTGGCGGCAGAAAAAAAACACGGTGGTAGTACTTCCCCGGACGAGACTTTCACAAAGAGCTCTACTACTCTTAAAGAATGTGGGTGCAGGGTTGAATAGAGTTTCGCATCTATACTCGAGAATTATTATAGTATTTGCTTATTTTACGCTTGTAATATTCTCAAGCTACAATTTGGTCTGAATAATAATAAACCGGATTGTGGCTTGTCGCCTTATTGCCGCAACCCCGCTTCGCCTTTCAAAATGTCTAACGCCAAAATAACTACGGAAATGTGGAACTAATAGCCGTACCCAGGGAATGCAATACTATTAACATATCCATAAATTATTTGTTTGATTCAATGTTGTACATAAAGATTAGTTGAGGAGCAATAGGTTAGCGTGGTATGAGCATGTCATGAGGAAGGAAGAAAATCATATTACGAGAAGAGTGTTAGGTATGGATGTGGATAGTTTTAGAAGGAGGTAGGCCAAAGAAAAGATGGACTGTGTGAAAAATGACTTGAGTAAGAACGAAGTGAGCACCGAGATGACGAATGATAGAGGAGAGTGGAAGAAGAAAACCTGTTGGGCCGACCCCACTGGGGAGGGCAGGAAGATGATGATAGTGTACATCAAATTAAAAACTACCCATTCGGTTTTTTTAAACTACACATAACTTATCTGATAGAGAATGCTCTCTAGTATTTAGTTCGCCTTTGTACAATACATTTTGATCGCAATATTTTTTTTATCGATCTTTATAATTAATCAAACACGTGGCACTCATTCCCCATAGCTGCAAATTGTAAATTGTAGACGTGGGTTTGTTATGGGTAGGTACTTATCATACAAAACAACACAATAAAATACACAATAATAAAACGTTTCACGACAATATTCTTCATATCGATAGAAAATAATTATTTATTTTTTGCTTTTGTTTCCATTATGTATTTTATATTGTTTCTTTTTTTTTAGTTTTTTTAATTATTTGTAATGTGTGTGTGTGCAAATAAAATGTCTGTCTATGTCTATATCTATTGAAATTGAAATTGAAATTGAAACTTATGTAGCAGTTCATAAGTTTAGGTGTACAATTATGTTTTAAAATTATCTCTAATCTCTAATACTATAAGAATCAAAGTCCTGACTGACTGACTGACTGACTGACTGACTGACTGACTGACATATAGACAACGCACAGCCTAAACCGCTGATCCTAGAGACTTAAAATTTTAGGAGTACATAGGTCTTATGTCGTAGAGGTGTACTAAGAAGGGATTTTTGGAAATTCAACCCCTAAGGGTGTAAAAAGGGATGAAAACGTTTGTATGAAAAATAGTATTCCTTGAACCTACAAACTTGAAACTTGGAGTACATGGATTTCAAGGTAAAAAAATAGGAAATGCATTTTTAGTTGTTTAAAACTACCCTTAATAAGTGTGCAAAGGGATGTAAAAGTTTGTATGGGAGTTTTTTGACCACTGGTCCTAGAGACTTGAAATTTGAAGAGTACATAGGTCTTATGGCGTAGAGGTGTACTAAGAAGGGATTTTTGGAAATTCAACCCCTAAGGGTGTAAAATGGGTTGAAAGCGTTGGTAAGAAAAATTGAATTCCTTGAACCGACAAACTTGAAACTTGAAGTACATGTACTCCAAGGCTAAAAAAAGGAAGGCAGTTTTTAGTTTTTTAAAACTACCCTTAATAAGTGTACGTTAAGTGTCAAAGTTTTTATGGGAGTTTTGTAACGCATGGTGCGATTCTATTAAAACTTGGGGTGATACTAAGAAATAAATCATTAAGAATGAAACTTTTAATTTTTGATAATTACCCCTGCAAAGGGTGCAAAAGACTGCCAAAGTTTCAGTTTGTATGGGAGATTTTTAACGCGTAGTGTAATTAGCTTCAAACCAAAAAAAAATGTGTGCTGTGGATAAATAACAAAAAGACAGTTTGATTTTCGAAAACAACCCCTAAAACGTTACCTTCCTTCGTTGCGCTCGAGTAAAAAGGATACAACGAAGCGTCAATGTTTGTAAGGGACATTCTTAAAACGGGAATCTTGAGTTGGTACGAAGAGATCTGAAAGTATCTACCGTGCCTGGGGATCCAAGTCCAAGTTCGTGTCGTTTGTTTTTGGGGAAGAAACTAGGAACAAAAAGTACATATTAGTAAGGTTGTCTTTACAACAAAGACAACCTTACTAATATGTACTTTTTGTTCCTACCTATACCTACCTACCTAATATAGGTAATGTACGCCTATAGGTATCTCTTATACCTACGTAGGTATTTAAAATCCTACCCTTAGAATATACAAATCAATGCGAAAGTAACGATGTTTGGATGTTTGTGGCTTAATCACGACTCACCACTTCAACGCGTGTGAAGCCGCGGGAAGCCACTAGTTTAACATATAATAATAAAAGAAGTACAGAAAACTTATCTACCTATTATTACCTATGTGATCCATGTAATATGTATTAAGGACTCACTATTAATAAAATACGTTATGTCAATATAATTTTAACTAAATGGTTAATAAAATCGTTTTTGAATCAAATTAACAAACTTTTTGTAAGGTGGCTGCGTATTATATCAAAACTTTAGTGAATATAAATAATGGTCATTAAAGATAAGTAACGTAGCTGAGTATGGAAATTGAATAGTGAATAATAATAGCAACAGTGGCTTTCGTGACTTTGCAAGGAAAACAGAAATTAGAACGCAATGAATGCTGAGATGGTTTCATAGATTGTATCAGATTTTAGTGCATTTGTTAGGGTTATGCTCAAAACAATCTACGCTATGCTCAAAATAGATTCGTTTAAATACGAGTGTAAGGTACATATTTCTATACAAGGTGTTCCATAAGTTGTGTATGTAAACTTCAGGGGGCTAAAGTACCCATCAATATGAACAACTTTTTCTAAGGAACCAACACTGTGAACGCGAAAAAAAAACAGCTGTTTCGTACGTTTTAGCCTGGTAGGTATTGAACTTTTGTATGAAACAGCTGTTTTTTTTTTCGCGTTCACAGTGTTGGTTCCTTAGAAAAAGTTGTTCATATTCATGGGTACTTTAGCCCCCTGAAGTTTATATACACAACTTATGTAACACCTTGTATATATACCTTACACTCCATAGTTCTTTCTACATATTTCCTAGGAAAATAAACCTCTGGTTTACGAATGTCAACAGTATGACTGTTGATAGTCAACTGTTGACAGTTGGAAATATGTAAAAAGAACTAGTTTTTTAATTTGACACTGTAAATTGATAAAACGATTCAGCTAGGGCTGAAATGTATTACTTCCAACCCGTTTCTTCTGTGGACATTCGTAAACTAAAGAGGTTTATTACCAAAGAGGTACTCATTCAGCCAAGTTAGTGAAAACTGTAAGGGTTTTTTTTAAATAGTTTTTATAATTATAACCCTTTATTCTCTCTTTTTTTTTAATTCGGGCGCGATACAATTTCATGCTCACCTTCGTGTGCGAATTTTCAAAAGACTTTCTTAGTCATTTATTTATTTATTTAATTACTTATTTAGAATACCACGGTTGAATACCAATTACATTTATTAAAGATTAGCTGGTGCCCGCGACTTCGTCTGCGCAGGATTAGTCACACAATATCTTTATAAATTGTAGCCTATGTGTTATTCTGATGTGTTAGCTATATTATTGTAAAGTTTTATTATAATCCATTCAGTAGTTTTTACGTGAAAGAGTAACAAACATACTTACAAAATTTTGCGTTTATAATATTAGTAGGATAATGAATATATAAAATGGACACTAAAGTTATAATCAAAATCGCAATAAACATTCAATACCTATTCGTCATTTCATTCCCATAGTATAAGTACAAGCATTAATTCCACATCTATGTGATATGTCCAACAATATTTCTTTCTTTATCGTACGTAAATCTTTTTAATGAACGCCTAATGAGGGTGTCTCCCTCTAGTTCTTTCAATTAGAAAGAGATATAACCACGATAAAGTGGCACTATTGCCCCATTCCACACTGTAATGCGACACGTGAAAGACACGCTCGGTAGTATTAGTCCGTTGTTACAGTAAATTACTTTGAATTGCTGTGATGGAGAAAAAAGGAACTATTTTACGCTGTTTACGAAACTTTTGTGACCTTCATTATACAGGGTGCCCGTTCACTAGTGTCAATCGGAGATCTAAAGGTGACACTTCAAGTGGTACGGGAAATTTATATGTATACAAGGTGTTCCATAAGTTGTGTATATAAACTTCAGGGGGCTAAAGTACCCATCAATATGAACAATTTTTTCTAAGGAACCAACACTGTGAACGCGAAAAAAAAAACAGCTGTTTCATACATTTTAGCCTGGTAGGTATTGAACTTTTGTATGAAATAGCTGTTTTTTTTTTCGCGTTCACAGTGTTGGTTCCTTAGAAAAAGTTGTTCATATTGATGGGTACTTTAGCCCCCTGAAGTTTATATACACAACTTATGGAACACCTTGTATACACACTATTTTCAGAGAATACACTATTTTCATTTATTTTTATTTATTTATTCATTCATTGCAGACATGTACATCAATAAATACCTTAGGTCTAGTTTTAGCATAAGTCAAGTACATGCACCCGGTTGGGTTCTGCAATATCATAAAATAATTTTTAAGGCACAATTAATAATCAGGAACAGTAAGCACTTACGGATTTAAATTCGTCAATAGAATAGGTAGCATTTCTGTACAAGATATGTCTTAAGTAGTTTAAAAAATATGTGGTTCTTTAGTTCATCCCTTTAATGTGGTCTGGAATTTTATTATAAATAGTTATTAGCCTATATATCTATATACATATATTTTATTATTATAGTTATTTTATCATAAATAGTTATTCTTACCAATGGGTAGGATGGAAAACAGTGGGCAATTCGTAAGCAATGTTGCAATAAAAGTAAGGATTATTAGTAGTAGGTAGTAGTAGTAATAAGATAAATAAACCGATTTTTAGGATAAGCCTTATAATCTAACAGATAAATACTTATTTCTTTTGAAAACTTTATATAATTTGGTTCTCTCTAACTGTGGTCGGCACTTCATAAACTGAAGATCGTGGTCACTTGAAGATATCTTTCCTGTACTGGAGTGGACTGCTTGTCTCCAGCGCTTTCTATTCGTGGCCATTCGGACCACATCGTAGAACTTGCACCTACCCTCCTTGAGCTGGTCTGTCCATCCAGTTGGGGACCTACCGCGAGAACGCTTTCCCTCCACGTTACCAACGATGACCATCTTTTCGAGGTTTCCGTCGCCGCGTCTTGCTATGTGGCCGAAGTAAGACAGTATAAGGCGGTGACAGATCGTGGATAGCATATCCTTAACTTTCAGCTGCGTAAGAATTGATACGTTGGTTGGTTGGTTGATATAATTTGGTTTAACCAACTTTTAATTGCTTAATTTTTTTTATCATAATTTAACAAAAAAAAGCTCTAACAAATTGTTATCCGTAGATAGCCTCACAAAAAGAATATAATTGTAACAATATATAATAAACAAATCAAACCATTCAAAACATTGTTATAATTTAATAGCCATTAACTTGCGATTGAGCGAACCGAGATGTAATTATTGAAACAATCGAGTCAACAAAGCACTTTTAAATCGATTTTGAGATTTAATGTATTTGCCCGAATTAATTTACGACTTTTGTTCGGCGTTAACTAAGGGTGGACTGCAATAAGTTTGTGGTTTTTTGAACTTTGTTTGACTTCTGACTTTTTAAAATGTCAGCCCCTTAATTTATTTAGATAAATAAATTAAGGGGCTGACAGACGTCAAACAACTAATATTTTGAATCAGTGAACCAATTTGTGTGCAATAATAACATTGCACACAGTTGAGCAAAAATATAACTTTTATCGCATCTATTCGTAAAGAGCTAGTTTATTCTAGGCAGTTTTCCTAAAAAAAGTTTGTTTTGCTTGTTTTTATACTTATGCAAACTATGTTATTGCAAACAACTTGGTTGATTGCGATTTTCATAAAATAACTTCAGTGTAATATCTTTCAAAACGTTGAAATAGTCTATTTATAAAAACATTAAAATCATTTCTAATTAATAAAACATACTATGACATAAATGAATATTTGCAATAATTCAATAAATAATTATTATTTAAACTTGACACTGAAATTACCTAGATTTAACTTTGACATTTATTTTTTATTTTTATTTAACATTCGGCTATACACACTTTGACCTAAATATTGACTATTTTTAATTAAATATTTCATTAACTTTGACATACATTCCCAATACCTTGTTTATTAATAATACCTAGTTCTTCTTTTTCGTGCCTTGTATAACAGATAACACCTACTTTTTTACTGTAACTATACCTGTCTACCGACTATACGTATTATAATTTAAAACCTCGGCCTGCCTCCATGTTGCCATACCCTATGCAGGGTCCATGTGATACTTACTAACTACTAACAACACTGTATGTACCAAAACTAAACCATGTGTAAGCAATAAATGTATTGAGTATTGAGTATTGAGTATTGAAATGTGTGAGCGAGGAATTGTATGCCGGTTTTTAGCCCCATAATATGCACTGATGACAACCGTGCGGCTATTATCTTGCTCAAAGTAACGTTTGAGGACTATTGTATACTTATTTACCGCACTCTCGTCAATCTCGTCGCTGACGTTTCACTTACCTATATTATTATGTAGGTTAGTCTCTAAGGTATTCTACACTAATATTATAAAGAGGAAAGATTTGTATTTTTGTATCTAACGAATAGGCTCAAAACTACTTGTCCGTTTTCAAAAAATCTTTCACCATTAGAATGGTACATTATCCCTGAGTAACATAGGCTATATTATATTTTCAAAAAAATCAGGGATCCTTACTAAAACTCCAATAATGTAACCCAAGGTGGAAAACAAAAACCTTACATCGCGTGCGCTGCGAAATCTATTGATGATAGAACAAAATAATGTAGTACGACTTTGCAGAAAAGGTCATCATCTACAAAAAATGTCGCAACAGCATATGTCTATATATTATAGTTATGTCACAATAAGTGTTCTTTTATTATAAACATTTAATTGAAATGCCGCCGCTAGAAAAGGCTCTTTATTTGTACCTTGGTATTAATCCTTATCCAAATAAATCATTTCGTATTCAAGACTGTTTCAATACCTATAGATTACTTTTTGAATTTTACAAATCGGACATTCCATTCAAAAGATATTACGAAATTAAAAATTTTAGCTCGCTTTAAAATATTATTAGTGAACGCGCGGTTCCAAGGGGCGCGTCACTCACTCACTCAGGGAGAAGGGCGTGCGAAATAAGTACACGCGAGACTCTAACCTACGTTCTAAGTTTATCCTAAAATGATCAAAAAATGTATATCCACCCATGCGAAGCTGGGACAGGCCGCTAGTTATTTAATATGGACCATAATAAATGTAATTTTGTAAGTGTCTGAAATAGAATTTTATTTTTATTATTATTTGGGTGTCCATTCTATGTAGGCCGCTAATCCTCATCGTGGTTTATAAACCATCGCACCCCAGTGGAATAGGACTCTAAACCAGTCTGCAATGCTGGCCATTTGGAGATGCGATCAGCATAAACCAAAATAAATAGCCCGGTCGGAATATAGAAGTAAGTCAGAGCACGGCCTCGGGAGGAAATATTGTTTCAGCAAGCAGTAGTTTTCTAACAGATGTGTTTTAGGTCCCGTTGCAGGGATGAAATATAATGCATATTCCATTTTTGAATTTTTAAACCGTGCTTTATAAAAGATTTTAAATTCGGTTAGATTTGAATGTACACTTTTTTAAGAGTAGTAGAGCTCTTTGTGAAGGGCTCGTCCGGGGAAGTACTACTACCACGCCTTTTTCTGCAGCGTTGCTGTGTTTCGGTTTGAAGAGTGTGGTTGCCTGTGAAATTATAGAGACATGAGGCTTCATCTGTATGCCTCAAGTTGATGGACGCAGGGTAGTGCATCGTAGAGTACGTTCTTATTATGCGTGACTTACGAGGTAATGCTTTATGATGGTTACCACGTAACATCAGGTAGGCCATCTGCTTGTTCCAACAGCTAGTTGTATAAAATACACAATGATAAAGACTCCTTGGACCAGCCAATCCATTTCAAACGTAAAGTTCTTTTAGCGTAATTTGATAAGATTTGAATAAGATTATGAGTTTATTGACAACCATTTTTTCCTGTGAATTTAAATCACTGTCATTTTTAGGCTTATCAACCGAGCACGAGTGAATATTGAGTGATAGATATAGACACAGTTTCACGCTATGATGTCCAGGCATGGTAGATATCCATTGAGATCGCTCAGAAATAATAATAAGTAACTTTAATACCAAGTACTTAAGATTTTTTAAGTATGTTTAAGGGGGTAGTCAGATGTAAGTCCAAGTATTTAATTTGGCACATACGTGACAGATTGCAAGCCCATCTCCGCTGCTATAATACGGAGTTATACCGAGTAACTGTCATAATATTTATAATAAGCGACGGCACTAATTAGCTTAAAATGCTTATAAACCTTCAAAGTCAGTTACATTATTTCTTGTATTTGTTGCGTTCATAAATAAGCAAGAACATTACGTTACTTTGAAAATGAGAAACGAAACGCAACTAAATGAAATAAACCAATGTATCAAGTCACTAACATTTGCTCTGATACTTTTATGCTTCGTGTACTGGCTTATCATTTTAATTAAAAATAACTTGCATCTCGCCGGACGTATCGAAATGAACTTAATTCCGCAATGCATTTACTGAGCATTCTACTAGTGGTTACATGTGTCGCGAACATAGGAAATGGAGAACAAAATAATGAGAATCTGGGAAGTGTGTACATTTTATAATTTGCAAAACAGTATATTATGCAATTAGTAAATAAAGAACGGAAGCGAGGGCAATAGATGAATCACGAGTAAAGCCGGAAATACACGGTTCAACCAAATTGAATCACTTTGGTTGAATGGAGCAGATATGAAAGGAATGCCATTGAATGATTCATTTTTATGTATACATGGATCAATTTGGTTGCTTCATCCTTCAAATTAAAAGCCAAAAGTGAAACGTGTAGTTTCGGCTTAAGTGAAGGATTCTAACGACTGAATCACGACCTTAGGGCACTCCGGGTCGTGATTCACTATTCATGATGATTCAAGTGTTAGAATCTTGAGCGACGCGAGTGATTCATGGCCCTCGATATAAATTTTATTCAAGCTTTATTCAAGAGTTGCATAATATACCATAATATACCATTACCATGACTACGAGAAAAAGAAAGATTTAAGCGAAAATAGACATTTCATAAGGAAAATATAAAGGTTAAGTTAATTAAAATAGAAAACAAAACAATTTTTATTCTAATGTCGACCAATCCAATCATTCCAATCGACCATTCAAACCACAAAATACGAAATCAACAGGGAGCCAATAATGTACGGCCAAATAATGTACAGCATGATATTGCACAGCACGATAATGCATACCCAGATAATCCGTGTCCACTGGTTTGAATTATTGGGTGTACATTATCATGCCGTACAATAACATGCTGTGCAATATCGTCACGTGTCAATAATGTACACCCAGATAATGTACAGCATGATAATTGGAAACCACTTTAGTACCGTTGAGTCGGATTGGTTAGGTTATGTTGAAACATATAAATTACGCACGAGGCGAGCGAGCAAAGCGAGCGTGCCGCGGCAGCGGCCGCCGAAGTGCCAGAAATTAATTTTTACGGTATCAAAGTGGCTTCCAATTATCATGCTGTACATTAACGTGCTGTACATTATCATGTCGTACAATAATCGGACTCAATCAACATGTACAGACGCAGACCTCAGACCTCGTTACTAAAATCGGTTAATTCAAAAATAGAAAGGAATGAACATGTTTCTGAATTCATCTGAATATTCGAAATTTGAATTCGTAACATTCAATTATTCAATCACATCCAAAAATGTATCACGTTAAAAAGTTATCCAACTACTATTTTAGTAACAAGAAAAACATTATGACATTTTTAATGTTTTTATTCAGGTGATGAAAATGGGAATCAAGATACAAAAACGACTGACAAGAATCTGGTGGATCACACATTTGTGGCGTTAATAGAGTAAGTCAAAGTTATATTTTTTAGTACATCTTGCAATCCTGACGGTAAACATCACCTATAACAAAGCATTGCCTCGAAAGTCACGCACGATATGAACATGGCCAACGATGCACTGACCTGCGTCCATCAACTTGACGCATACAGATGTTAAGCCTCATGTGCCTGTAATTACACCAGCAACCACACTCTTCAAACCGAAACACAGCAAAGCTGCTTGGCGGCAGAAACAGGCAAATAAACTTACTACACTCACTCTTACTAAAACAATAATAAATCTAAATAGAAAGACAGGTCGTTCTTAGGGTTCCGTACCCAAAGGTTAAAAAAATGGGACCCTATTACTAAGTCTCTGCTGTCCGTACGTCTGTCTGTCTGTCCGTCTGTCACCAGGCTGTACCTCATGAACTGCGATTGTTAGACAGTTGAAATTTTTCACAGATCAGGTATACCTCGGCTCGGTTGCTCGGCATAGTCGTATATTTTTTTGCTCCGCAAATACTTAGAAGTTAAAGTTGTTCAGAGTTAAGTTTTAGTAGTGAAACTTATATATCTACGTGGCTAAAAAGAGGACGCGTCTAGTGTAGTTTGGTTGGTTGAAATCTGACCGGAAACAACGGAGATTTTAACAAAACTATTTTCAAAACTTTTTGTTAACGGGTCGTTACTGACCTACGACAACTCGCAGTGCGCCCGCTTGCTTGTTCGTGCCGCTGAGTCATCGCGCCGTCGTCGCTAGCCAGCCGCTGCGCTCTCGCCTCTGCTTTGTACCTACTTGCTTGCCTACTACCCGCCCGTTTGTAGTTGGGTCATTCTCGCTGCACTACTCGCAAGCAGTATGAATTGCTCGGCCTGTTGTGAAGTCATTGATGACAATGAGGATCATTTGTGTTGCGTTAGTTGCCGAAAGCATTACCACTTCCTATGTATGGGCACAAAAAATCAAGCCATTGACAACTTGGATTCGTGGATATGCCCTGAATGTCGCTGCGCTAATAAAAAAGGCGGGGACAATAGCCTTACCCCTGTCGGCTCAGCTAAAAAACGCGACGCAAATGTGACCATTCGGAGGAAAGCTCAGTCTGTGAACACTGAAACAACGCAAGGATGTGTAGAAGCAAGCGAACTGTCGACGGAGATCCGTATGCTGCGCACGGAGATGGCGGTCCTAAGAGATCAACTTACTAAAGCTGTCACTTTAATAACTAGACATGAGGATAAATTAGAGAACTACGCTCTTCAAGTGGAAAGCCTTACTAAGAAGATTGAGCGGAAAGAGCTAAATGACTGCCGTATCAGAGAAGTTGTTGAAGTACCTCAAACATCTGCATCGTGTCCACAGAGTGCTCCTGTTACACACAAAAATCAAACAAAAGCGAAAGTTGTTAAGGCGCAGTTAGACTCAAGGAGGGATGTCAGCTCCGATGTTGACGTACCATCAGTCCTCCGTAACTCTGGTGTGGCTGTAAATGCGGATAGCGAGAAAGATGTGGAAAACCAAGCATGGGTTGAGGTAAGGAGACATAAAAATCGGCGACCAATGTCATTGTGTGGAATAGCAGACCTTTCCACAACTACCCTAAAAGCTGCAGAGACGCGTAGTTATCTACATCTGTGGAATATGGCGTCTAATCAGGATGAAGTTCGTCAGTATTTGGAACAGCTGTGTCCCACAGGTACGTGTTCAGTTGAAGAGCTTAATGCGCGCGGTGACTATAAGTCTTATAAGATCGGCATTCCCGTAGCTTACTACAAAAAATGTTATTCCATCGACGTCTGGCCAATCAACGCCAGAATAAAGCCTTGGATGAGCCACAGGAAACTATCAGAAAACGCCACTGACATTAAAGGAACCGCACCGGCCTCGCGGCCCTTTCGTGGCTCCCATCACCCGCAGTAAGGCTTTTAAGATTAATATTTTCTACCAAAATGTTCGCGGGCTCAAAACTAAACTCTCCATGTGGCGCAGTAACCTCGCTTTATTGGAACACAATCTCGTTGCTGTGACCGAAACATTTTTGGACTCCTCAGTGATGGACCCGGAGCTTGAACTTGGTGGCTGGACCATCCTACGACGAGACCGTAATAGTCCGTGTGGAGGCGTCTTGCTAGCAGCGTGTGCTCCCGTCGTTCTGCGACGGCGAAATGAATTTGAAACTGACCGTGGAGAGGATTTATGGGCCAGTTTTATATGGCATGGCCATACTTATTTCGTATGTGTAGTTTACATAAAGCCTAGCGCTAGCGACGAAGACTATATGTGTTGGTTTCATAAAACTGAAAACTCTATAAGCAGCCTTAAGGGACCTGTGATAATCATGGGAGATCTCAACTTAAATAGTGCTTCGTCTAATGTTAATTATTATTATTGTTATTTTCTATCTTTTTGCTGTCTGATTAATAAGAACACTGTAGTTAACATGCGTGGAGGGATGTTGGATGTCGTGTTGATCCGTGAAGATTTGCAGGAGGCGTTCGTTACTGGTACGGATGGAATTGTTCCACCTGATGCATATCACCCGGCACTGGATATTGAAGTGAAGGTCGAGTCAACTCATTGTTCAGACTTAATTGAACCGAGTAACATAAATCCAGCCCGGGACTGGAACTTTAATAAATGTAATTACGAATTGCTTTACTCTCTGCTTTCGAATTTATCTTGGCATTCGGTATTGGAGTCTGCTGACGTTTTCTCAGCAGTTAATATTTTTTATGGGGCCGTCTATGGTATATTTGACAGTAGTATGCCCAAAAAGTGTCGTGCTAGAGCTGTTTCTAAGCGTTATCCAGTCTGGTTTACTCTTGATATCATTCAGGATACAAAGCGTAAACGTAAACTGCACACTGGCTGGAAGCGCACATGCTCCGAAAATGACTATAAACTATTTTCGGACCTAAGAGCTTCCTTGAAATCTCGAGTTGCCAAAGCATATAGCCTTCACATTAGCCGTATAGAAGACAACATTAAAATTAACCCTCGTGAGTTTTGGCGTCACGTTTCAAGCCTGCGGTCCAAGGGAGGGTTTGAACCTAATGTTGTTTACCAAGGTAAGTATTTCACGGGAATGGAAGCAGCGGAAGCGTTTGCAAACTTTTTTGCCAGTGTGTTTTTACCTGAGGTACCGCAATTAAACGCCGCAAACATTGTGTGCTCTGGAAGTAGTTGTTGCAGTAACTACATTAATATATTTAACTTTACGCATGATGATGTGAGTTACGGTATAAATAAACTTAAGCCAAGTAGTTCAATAGGGCCGGACAATATTCCACCTAGTGTTTTTAAAAAGATGAAAGACTCTTTTATTTCTCCTCTTTGCCACATCTTCAATTTGTCTCTGCAGTCAGGAATCTACCCGCCTCAATGGAAAGTATCACGAGTGACACCCATACCTAAGACCTCAAATAAGTCCACTGTTGAAGACTACCGACCTATCGCTATACTGTCATCGCCTGCAAAAGTGTTTGAAAATATCTTACACAAGCACATATATGCTCAAGTCGATAAATACTTAAGTAGCATCCAACACGGTTTTAGGCGCAAAAGGTCTGTTAACACTAATTTGATAACTCTTGTGGAATATATATCAGCTAAGTTAGACCAAAGAAAACAAGTAGATGTACTTTATTTCGACTTTCGGAAAGCATTCGACAGGGTTAATAACGATATTTTGTTATCCAAACTTAGCACCATAGGCTTTTGTCCCAATTTGCTTCGGCTACTCGCTGACTACCTGCGTGACCGACTGCAATTTGTTAGGTTGGGAATCTACGAATCCTCTCTTTACCACACACGTTCCGGAGTGAGCCAAGGTTCGATTCTTGGGCCATTACTATTTTTAATCATGATAGATGACTTACCAACGATTCTCACGCATGCTAGGTGTCTACTTTATGCGGACGACTTGAAACTTTACTGTAGCATCGAATGCGAAGCAGACTCCATTGCCCTTCAAAACGATATAGATGCCGTATATGAATGGGGAGTACATAATAAAATGGAGTTTAACACCTCGAAATGCTTCGTAATGACGTTTGGTCGAATGAGACAGCCTAATGTCTTCGAATACAAAATTAATGGCAATATAATAATGAGAAAAACTGCCATTAAAGACTTGGGGGTCACATTCGATCAAAAATTAACATTCAATGACCACATCACTACTGTCGCAAAAGAGTCCTACCAAAGACTGGGTTTCGTCCTGAGGAACTCCCGTGATTTTCGCAATGAGCACGTAATACGGCTCCTGTACAGTGCGTTAGTCCGGAGCAAGCTCGAAGCTAGCTCATGCGTGTGGAACCCACATGAAAAGTCCTACGCTCTCTTGCTTGAAAAGGTTCAAAAGGCATTTCTGCGGTTTCTTTACAAGCACAGCCGAACATATTACCCATACCTTTATCCAACCAAATTTCTCGTGGGATGCCTAGGATACAACATGCTTGAGACTAGGAGATCGTACGATCAGCTGATATTTATGCTGAAAGTGAGTCGGGGCATTATTGATGCACCTGAGATCCACAGTGAGTTGATTCGACTTTATGCACCAAATAACTACAGCCGAAGTAGGAGTCACAAATTATTTGTAGTACCATCGAGTCGTACAGTCGGTCGCGCAACGTCACCAGTGCCGCGCGTACTCTCTGCTTTCAACACCCTCCTCGCAATGTTTCCGGACTGTGATATATTTGCCGACGAATGCAAGGCGATAATGTCTGTGTTCCTTGCATTTTGCGAAAAGGATTTATAATTTAATTTTTTAATTTCCTTTTATATGTATATCATTTTTGCTGTGTTTTCTCAATTTTATCTCAATGTTCTTTTTCATAATTTTTATTTTATTTTTAATGCAATTCAATTCATTTTATATTAGATTTAATTAGTGTAATTGGTAATTAATGTACCGTTCTAATTAAATTAAAATAAATAAATAAATAATAAATAAATAAATACCTATCTGTTGCCGCTATAACAACAAATACTAAAAAACAGAATAAAATAAATATTTAAGGGGGCTCCCATATAACAAACGTTTTTTTTTCCGTTTTTATAGATAATGGTACTCTTCGTGCGCGACTCGCACTTGGCGGGTAAAATTCTATTTAGATTGAGAAGTTGACAACCCTTTTCATCCAAAATCAAAATTTTTATTCTTTTTGTATAGCTGGAGGAGTACGCTAGGTTTTTTTTAGATATAGATATATTGAGGGCATACCTACTGCCAAAGAAAGATATTTATTTCATAACGGCCATCCAGCACCGAACTCACTTGACATTTCTCATTTCTATCCACAGAGCAATACTTAATCTACAATAGATTGAATAGCCATCCATTAACAAAATACAGACTTAACATTTTTTAGCCGAGGCATAGCTCACCGCGGTATCTTTTTCTCGGAAATAGGATATATCGGATAAAAATTTAATTACCTTTGGCAAGTATATATTTTCTGTTTCAGCATAGTTTTTACCGACAATTCCAAACGGTCCTGTACCGGGTCTATTATACACGATAATGTGGTGGTTACCGCTGCTCATTGTTTGTAAGTATCTACTTCAGGAAGTATTTTGAAGCTTAGCCAAGTCATACGCTGCGTCATTATAAAATGTTCCATAATGCTATGAGAAAGGTAAATATTATACTCTATACTCAATATATTTATTGCATAAACATGGTTTAGATTAGGTACATACATTGTTGTTCTTTTTTATACCACTAGATATTGGAACAAGCAGATGGCGCACCTGATGTTAAGTGTAAGCATCACCTATAACAAAGCATTGCCTCGTAAGTCACGCACGATAAGAACGTGCTCTACGATGCACTGTCCTGCGTTCATCAACTTGTGGCATACAGATGTTAAGCCTCATATGCCTGTAATTACACCGGCAACCACACTCTTCAAACTGAAATACAGCAACGCTGCTTGGCGGCAGAAAAAGGCGTGGTGGTAGTACTTCCCCGGACGAGCTCTTCACAAAGAGCTCTACTACTCTACTACTCTTTATTTCATTGAAATAAAACCTCTAACAGATAGTCCTCAGCAAATAGTTTAACATACCTCTTTCTCGTCTATCTTACTGAAGAAACCGCAAATTTCTGAAGAAACAAAATCTCTTGAAAACTTTCGAATGAAAATCTACACTAGCTCTAACTTCAAATTAGAGTTCCTCTAGCACAAGCGCAAACCTTTGTCAAGAAGTTAACTGGTAGGTACAACTGGAAAATATGGGCAGTTTCGTTTTTAAAGCATGTTTACATTGAGCCAGTAACTGTCTTATGTTTATGGTTTCATAGGTAAGTCAGCGAGTTACCACTTATCGATTTTTTCAAGAGAATGTTTAATTGAATATGCTCACGACTATAATGCTCAAGTAAGGTAGATATCCTCTCAGATCTCTTGATACTTAAGTACCCACTCTATTTTTTTTATATTTCCTGTAGAAGGGGGGGAAAACGTACAAATATTATATATTGTAATTTTTTCCAATGCTTGAATGTTTGAGACCTAGTCATATATAACGGTCGTGTCACTAGTTTCTTTCAATTTATTATATATTATTATAATATATTATACATTATATTATTATATTATACAATTTATTATATATATATTTTAATTTACAATATATAATATTTGTACGTTTTCCCCCCCTTCTACAGGAAATATAAAAAAAATCGAGTGGGTACTTAAGTATCAAGAGATCTAAGAGGATATCTACCTTACTTGAGCATTAAAGTCGTGAGCCTATTCAATTAGATATCCTCTTGAAAAAATCGATAAGTGGTAACTCGCTGACTTACCTATGAAACCATAAACATAAGACAGTTACTGGCTCAATGTAAACATGCTTTAAAAACGAAACTGCCCATATACAAGAGAAGACTCTTGTCGTGTCACTAGTTTCTTTCGAAACAGTGTGGTGAAAGGATTTTAAGTGCGCCTCAAGAGGCTCCATTCGAGCACTTGACACATGTTATAGAACTTTTTAGGTTCTACAACATGCCGGTTTCTTCACGATGTTTTCCCTCACCGTTTGAGAGAACTGGCATTTTGCACATACATTTTTAAACAGAAAACTCATTGGTGCACGGCCGGTTTCGAACCCACGACCTTATGATCGAAAGGCGGGGCCGCTACCACTACACCATCAGTGCTCTACTACAGTGCTTTCTACAGTAACTGAATTATTGAAAGGTTAACAGGTAGTTTAGTAGCAAGTTCGAGCTTAAGAAACCGTATTGTTCCAGCAAATCTACTAACTGGTCGAGCTACTAACTCAATTTCCACTGTGCTCGTTCGAACTCACCATAAGCGTAGTAGCCACTTCAACACGTCCTCTATATAACGTGAACAGTACACAATATAGTTTCTGTATTTATCCAATTAGTCGCCGCGTAAATTGAAATTGATATCCATATTATTGTTTGTTTATGATAATACAATAGTTAGGTCCATGTTTTTGCTCGAATATAATGATAAAGCAAATACACCAGTATTTGTTTTATTATACAGTATTGCAAGCGAATACGTGATTAATATGACAGGATAATTAGGTATTGAACGAATAATGAAGCTGTGCGTTGTTTAGAATACAGAAATATGTAACATGATTGGATTATCCTACTAATATTATAAACGCGAAAGTTTGTAAGTATGGATGGATGGATGGATTGATGGATGGATGTTTGTTACTCTTTCACGTAAAAACTACTGAATGGATTTTAATGAAACCTTACAATAATATAGCTTATATATCAGAATAACACATAGGCTACAATTTATAAAGATATTATGTGAATTGTCCAAAATATAACGATAAGTGTCAAGATAATCTGCGAGCTATTCTAGCGTGCGCTGGCAAAACCGCTAGAGTTACACATATGTACTACGCGACGCTAATATAAGCTACTTGAAATACTAATCCTGCGCAGGCGAAGTCGCGGGCACCAGCTAGTATTACATAAGGGTGCTGCGCGGTCAAGGGGATTAAGATTTTTGCGCTGCACGGAAGCTGAGTTGAGTCTTAACGTTAATATGGCATCCATCTCTTCACATCATCTTAAAGAGTAGTAAAGCTCTTTGTGAAGGGCTCGTCCGGGGAAGTACTACCTCCTTGCCTTTTTCTGCCGCCAAGCAGAGTTTCTGTGTTTCGGTTTGAAGTGGTTGCCGGGCTCATTTGCCTGAAATTACAGGCAAATGAGGCTTAACTTGTATGCCTCTAGTTGATGGACGTAGGGCAGTCCATCGTAGGGCACGTTTCTATCGTGCGTGCCTTACGAGGCAATGTTTTTTTATAGGTGATGGTTACCACTTAACATCAGGTGAGGCATCTGCTTGTTCCATCATTAGTACTTATATTAACAAAAAACGTAGTCATTAAAATGGTAATGTAAAATGGTGCCCGTGGAACCTAAAAATTTCTATAACTTGTGTCAAGTGCTCGAAAGGAGCCTCTTGAGGCGCACTTAAAATCCTGCCACACTGTTTCGAAAGAAACTACTGACACGACAAGAAGAAGAAGCGATGAAAAGCGCTTTTATTTTTATCAGTTTGACAGCTGCTATCGACAGTTGTTACTGCATTGCTTCTGAACTGAAGCATCGGTTCTAAAAACGCGTGTATGCTGCTCGGCCCAGATTCACTATGACATTTCAATCGCGTGACGTCGCTATACGATGTTGCGTCCAATGGTTATGAAAGTGTTTTTTTGTAATTGAATTGGAATTCATGACCGCTCTACGTGTTTGACTCATTTATGGCAAGCGACACTATATAAACTGCCTAAATCGAAGTGATTCTTGTGATTTTACTGAAAAAATACCTACCTTTTCGGAGGTTGTCTGGAAGAGATCGCTCTTAGCGATAAGGCCGCCCATTGTACCTAATTATTTTTATGTCTCTGTATGTGTTATTCTTTGTGTACAATAAAGTATTTATCTATCTATCTATCTATCTTTTCAATTTGGCTTTGGTGCTAGTCAATTGTTTTTTGAAGAGCAGATTAGACAAAGAGTTTACACATCGATTTGAAGTGGCCAGCACTCTAGTGGTGAGAAGTAAAGAGTTTACATACATAAGAATGTCACTACCAGTGTATTGTATATAACAAATTGTAAAAATGTTTGTTTGGGTATATGTAGGTAACCAAATATTTTTTTTTTATTTCTGAACTAAACAAACGAGAAAAGAAATCTCGCTAGTTCAGTCGACTGAACAAACGAGAAAATAAATCTCACTAGTTCAGTCAACTGAACTGGACAACTGAACTAGTGGGAATAGACACATATGGAATAGTTACATAAAACAGGCACAGCAAGACAAATACGCGACTCGCGAATCAACATAAAATAAAGATTATTTGTCTAAACGTAAAAACCATAAGTTAATTGATTATGACCATGATAAAATTGTATAGTGCGTTCACAAATGTAAAAATAACCCAAATCTATCCCCAGTTTGTGCGCAGATGAGGAACAGATGGCTTGTAAACTCAAAAGGACAGCTTCTTGTCTATGCCCAATCGGTCGATACTCTTTGGGAACTTCTTAAAAAGAATAAACCTCCCACGATATCTCACCACTTTACGCAACGAATTTTAGAATATTATATTACTTTAGAATATCATATTTTGATTTATTTTTAAGCTAATGTTTTCGTTTATCTAGTACAACTGACAGAATCCCAAGCATCATGCCGGAACTTACAGCATCATTCGTTGTCGTCGGCACTAAGAAAATGTTTGACACAGGTTACGAGTAATCCCTGCCGATAGAAAGAGTGTTGACACACCCTAAGTTTAGTGGGTAATTGAACAACACCTATGGAATACGAACTACTGCTAAATGCAATGTGCCAAATGTTGGTAACGTACGCATCGAACGAAAAGCATAAAAACTTTGCAGAAAGTCATACAACCGCACTTACTATACCTAATACAAATAGGCCGAATATTGTTCTGAATAATTATAATGAATTTATATATTTATCTCCCGAGATACTTAGGGCAATTCAATCAGATTTTATTCAGATTAATTTAACTAGTTATCTACCAGGTGGACTGCGGACCTTTGTTTGGTGTTTACTTTTGCGGGTATGACGTCAGACAAGCCCGGAACGATAACCTCTTGCGGGAGTGAAGACATCCACCCATGTCGATTCTAATGTTACAGTGCTTAGTTGGGGGCACATGAAAGATATTGACGTAAGTGTTTTCTATGATCAGGATATAAATTAACATTATTAGTCATATTTTTTTTATGTTCTGCTCGAACAAGTATAAGGCCCACATTCTTGTTATCGTGTCACTAGTTTCTTTCGAAACAGTGTGGTGAAAGGATTCTAAGTTCGCCTCAAAGAGGCTCCTTTCGAGAACTTGACAATGTTTTTAGAACTTTTTGTGTCCTACGATATGCCGGTTTCCACGTTTGAGAGTACTGGCACTGTGCACATAAATTTTTGAACAGAAAAACTCATTGGTGCACTTAATTGGTTTTTGAACCCACAACCTAAGGATTGGAAGGCGGGACCACTACCACTAGACCACCAGTAGTCTCGGCCCATTGTCCATATGATTTGGAGTAATAACGTGGCAACCATTGTCACGGAAGTCACGCATTGAAACGCTTGCAAAGTGATCCTTGTCATTGAACTGAATAAAGACCATTCTCAACTTCGTTTTCACAGCGTCCATCAACTAGAGAGATAAAAGATATTTAACCTTATGTGCCTGTAATTTCGATTTATCATTCATACCATTGAATAATTAATAATACTCTTGAAACTTTATAATTGTTTTAGGAGGATTTACATAATGATAATAACAAGGCAAAGGTGACTACAAAGTTACAATCTAAAATACGACACCGATCAAATTATGAAATGACATCAGTAAGTACATAGCATAAAGTAAAAAAAAAAACCAAATAAATAAAAAAAAACTACGTATTGCATCCATATTCCAAATCAAACACAATTAAAATTAATAAACTAAAGTTAAGAACTAAAATTATCGATTGATAAAAATCAAATAAAAATAATCATGAAATTTAAATGCACTAAAATATTTATCTGCCCAGTCAACAATGACAGTGCGACACCACTGTTGTTTGTATGTAGATAGTTCTGTTGTTGCATTAACTACAACTATCTTAATTAGACAAGAATAAAATTATAGCCGTTCTTGTTATTTCAGTTTATAAGACAGAGACAGATGTATTTTTGGGACTCTCAAAATAACTAGTTAATAACTTTGATACCACCACAACTTTTTGAGAACATCACGTTGCATTATTTATATCAAAGTTACACCAAGTCTACCGTGCGTAGCACTTGATACACCTAGGTGATTTTATCCAGGTGAATTAAGTCTACCGGGCCAAATTTACGCAGATATGAGCCTATTTTTTATAAAATCAGCTAAATCTGGCCAACCATAATAAAGTTTACTTTACAAGTACTCGTAGTAAGTAAGAACTCTTTCTAGCTCGCAGAAGATGCAAAGAAAACAAATTTATGAAGATCCACTCAGCACGCTACTTACTCATCTAGAAAAATCTAATTTTAAATCTATTACCCAGAGCTTGGTTATACAACTCGGATAAACAAGCTTGCTTGCAATTTAAAAGCATCGCTCTTTCAGATTCCTTTAGCTTATAAAAAAGAGAGTACGTTCCGAAAGCAGAGGTATACTTTCCGTGCCCAGAACCGAGGGCAAGAAAAAACGCAAAGAAAAAACAAATTTCTGGCTTCGCTCAAGGCGAGGTCGCAGAAGACAAAACTAATCAGTCGATACCTGTCTGGGGAAGAGCGGGTAACTAACTTCTAAACTATTTCAATTTGCTGCGCGGTCGACTTTTGCTTTTTAGATTTTAATTTCAAGTTTAACAACAAATTCTTCTAGTGAGCTCAGGGTCCAAAAGATTTAGCTAAGCATAGGGCATAAAGATAAATAAAAAAAAATGCATGCAGTTAAAAATACTGATATTTACCGTGTGATTATACTTTTGGGGTGCCCCAGAATAAGTTCTTCAAACATGAGCTAAATGTGACTGAATATGATTTGTGAGATGCTCGTAAAGGGTTTTCTCATTGCCCATATGACAATAACCTATTTATCCATTTAGATGATATAATATGACAACTCGTTTCGAATAATATAATTTAAAAGATTTCCTAGGATAGATAGGTTACTACAATTCATTGACATATCATAATTTTATTTAATAGGGGGTACTTTGACATGGATTAATATATTTTGACTTGCTATTAATTATTTTGATTTGTCATTTGATAACTATTGTTTGTTTTATATTTATTGTGAGTTTTACTGTTGTATGTATAAAAAGTACCTACCTACCTACCCAAATATGTAGAGCCCACACCTACAATTTGCATCCCAGCTATGGGGAATGAGTGCTACCGATTTATTTTTTTGTCATCTTTATGTACTTAAACCATTGAAGCAAATAAATGATTTAGGATTTATGAATAAAACATCATTGACGAAATATTAATAATAGTAAAAGTAATACTATGTTGGATAATAAAACTAATTAGTGACCTGACTCAAATATATCTAAAATAGTAGAGCGGGAAAATATCAAATGAAAGATTCTAAAACTGCAAATAAGTCAGTTAATTTTCTTTAGGTTACCCGTAAGCCAAGCCACTATCATAAGCATCGTACAACCGCAAGTACAACCAAGAACAATGAATCACAAGACGAAGAGCTGATGATTTATGACGAAGAAACCGTACGTATTAAGTTTTTTAGCCAGAAATAATTGGTAAGTCTAAATTGTTTTACTCCCTCAGTCAAATCGCAGTGCACTTGATCAGCCCTTAGCACTCTCAGCCCTCAGCCTCAGCCCAGTTCCAATGATTTAAAACGCATTTAAAGATACTATTTTATATTTTACAAGGAGTCAAACCAAGATACTTTCAAGCACAACCATTCCGTGATGATCCCTAAGTCAGAATTGAACAGTTTTAAATTCTACTACAAGAATTGGCGAAGGCAGATGGGCTCTCAGGTAATTACGCACATTTTTGGGCATAATTAGGCATTGACACTGAAATATTTATGAAAGTAACTCGTACCTAAGGGTACGTTCCTATCGAGCGTAACTTACGATGCAATGCTTTGTTATAGGTCATGGTTACCACTCAACATCAGGTGGATCATTTGCTAGCTCCATCAGCAAGTTGTATAAAAAACGTACCTATTTAGGTTTCTTATACATTTTTTTATTATATAAGAAAACTCATTTTTTATAATGTACCTAATATTATTTCATAAACTCGTTTTCTAAAATGTTCCTAATATTATAATTATACCATATAATACAAATATTAAATTAACTTATTTCAGCAAAACCAGTTAACAGTAGAAGTTTTCGGCTTCGTCAATGTTCAAGCTTGCAAAAAGTTGGTGGAGAAAGCAATGCCAGCTAGATTCGATATCTGTAAGTTTTACTTAGCTTTTTAAATGCATTGCAAGTATTAAATAATGTAAGAACTGCTGAAACAGGATTTTGTCTGCTTGAAAACTTTTCATACAAATTTCAACCTTTGCTGCAACACTATAGGGGTTAAATTTCTGCAATTTCTTTCTATGTAACTTCACCTGTATCCTGAAAATTTAAAGTCTCTACTACCAGTAGTTCAAACTATGTCATGTCAGTCAGTCAGGTATAGCGAAGTGAGTATATTTTTTAAACTCAGTTTACTTAAGAAGTCGTCTTACTGACTCACTCATAACGAAATCTCCGAAACTACAGAGCCTATAGATGTAAAATGTACACTAAGCAACGATTTTTAAAAAATAAACACCCCTATTGGATGAAAAGGGATGTTAAAGTTTGTATGAAAATAGCTTCACGCGAACAAAGTCGCGAGGGATTCCAATAATTATTAACATGCCTATAAATGAGTTCATTTGTTTTTAAATCATGTAACATACGTACCACTTCTTATATTTACTCCATTTAAAATTAATTAAATTGTGTACTGCTTTTACAGCTAACGGTAACGATGTTGTTTGCTACGCAACTGAAGATCACTTTATATCAGACGTAAGTGCTCCTATTTAATTTTGTAAATAAAATGTTATAAGTTTACGAGTTTCAAGATCCACGTAAATATCTAGAAGAGTCACGAGACTTGACACTAGTTTAACTAGTTATACCAGGGCTCTAAGGCTTCTCTTAAATATAATATACTAGTGACAAAATGTATGTTTATGTATAAGCACCGTGTTTTTGTTTTTTCAACAATAACAAAAGGATCGTGCCGTTCTCTTAAGTGCGAGAGAGAGAGCAATATTGCTGTCTCGTTCCGATAATTTATAACTTGTTTATAAAAGTTTGCAGCGAGTGTTTAACGCGACTATAAAGTAATTCTTCTGTAGGAGGATTCAGGAGCGTAGCCGTGACCGTCGGCGGCGCCGAGATTGACGGAGACCACATCGCCGTCGGCATGAAGATGAGTTGCTACTGCACCTGGATCACTGAAAACTTGCCGTGAGTTATCATTTTCCTTGGACTGTCCTAGTTTTTATTTTGCTGATGGAACAAGCAGATGGTGATCTGATTTTAAATGGTAACCATCACCTATAACAAAACATTGCCTCGTAAGTCACGCACCATTGGCACGTATCCTACAATGCACTGCCCTGCGTCCATCAACACGAGGCATAGAGATGTTAAGCCTCATGTGCTTGTAATTACACCGGCAACCACACTCTTCAAACCGAAACACAGCAACGCTGATTGAACCATTCATGTTCATGATAATTGCTGTGTTTTGGTTTGAAGAATGTGGTTGCTAGCTACCACCAAATAAGCTATGTGGCCAGTGTCCTTATACAAAATTATTATAATACCACTTTAAAACCTTGAAAAAAATTATAGCAATAGCTTTGATTCCCAGGCACGGTTGAATTGAGATTTGATTTGAGATCATATTTGTTAGTACCCATTACTAACTCAATATTCTTTTAGGATATCTAAGGGCATAGGCAGAGGTACGTCCAATTATTACCCTGCTCCATAAGAGTCTAAAATCTTTATTTTTAAATGAAATTCATTTTACAGTGCAAATAGATTATAGCTTATTCTAGATAAAGCGAAGGCTGGATTTCGAGTGACAGGATGGGATAAATAGCGCTTGACCCGGACGCTCGCCGACCGTCCGACAAAGCTATTTTGGAACACTTTGAACAGATTTTAAGCATCTGCATACTGAACCGTCACCCCAAAATAGTTAAATATAATAAACAAGTCTTTTAATCCTAACAAAATATGTAATATTATATACGCGTACGGGCGTCGTAAAGAATAGACGTGTCGAGAAATATTTTTAAAAATACTAAAAGTCAGTACAGGCCAAATTGTTTCTTATAGCATTCTAGCTAAGTGTTAAAATTGTATCAACTGCTGTGTGTTGTGCGACTTTACTCTAATTAAAGGACACTGCCGAGTGCGAACGAATAACACGGATCATGAGTGTAGCGCATTCTCCGACTAGAAGCGGCCTTGGTGTGGGTCGTAGTGACTCGCAACCAAATCTCGCGAGCAGTAACCTACTCTCGGATATGGCTGAAACTACACGAGTTAAATTGCGAACTAAACGCAAACAAACAAGTGACAATGATGCTGTTATGGATGAACTCACTGAGATGCGAAAGCAAATGTCACAGATGATGTCTATGTTAACAGCAATTAATGAAAACCAAAAAGAGTCCATGGATAACATCTCTAAAGACATTACGTCAATAAAAGAGAATTTGACGAACATAAAATCAACTACTGAGACTCTTTCTTCAGATCAAAAATCTATGCAGTTAGACATAGACAATTTGTCTAGAGTAAATCAAACCACTGAAAAAAAACTTGAAGCCTTAGAAACTGAGATAACAATGCTCAAAGCAACTTCTCCACCCACCATGCCACCTTCTAGTTCATATGAGATAATTGCGGCTGAGTTGAACGATCGCGAAAACAGAAGCAAAAATATAATTATTGGAGGTGTACCAGAACCAGTTTCAAAAGAACCTGAAGAAATGATGAACCTAGACAAGAGAGAAGTTTTAAATATTATTAAAACTATTAATTCTGAATGTCCTGAGCCAGCCTACATATATCGCCTTGGAAAGTATAACCCTAAGAAAACTCGTCACCTGAAAGTATGCTTCAAGTCACATGAGTCAGCTAAAGACATGCTTCGTAATAGAAATTTAAATTAAAATGATACCATAAAAATATTTGGTGATCAAACACCCAAACAGCAGGAGCACTATAAAAAACTAAAAGACGAACTGCAACATCGAACTGCTAGCGGAGAAAGCCAGCTCACTATCAAATACATTAATGGCGTTCCTAAAATTATAGAAACCCGTCCAAAAAACTTCAGAGAATAGAGCCTCAGAACGAGGATAGTTTAAATGAAAGCAAAAATATATCATATCAAGTAGTGGATAGCTATGATAAAATTATATCAAGTAAAAATACTATCAATTTCTTATACGCAAACATACGCAGCATTGTGAAGGTCGGAAAATTTGATGAATTAAAGTGTGTCATTAAATCCATGAGAAATCTTTTACACGTCATCGTTCTTACAGAAACTTGGATTAAATCCGACGAGGAAGCAAATAGATTTGAATTACCTGGATACACGCACTATTACAATTATAGACACAACTCAAAAGGAGGCGGTGTTTCCATCTTTGCTCATGATAGTCTTAAACACAGTTTGATCAAAGAACACAGTGAAAATGGTAACCACTACCTGTGGATTCATAGTGAAAAACACTCACTTGATATTGGTGTAGTATATAGAAAACCGAAATCTCAAAACATTAAAGAATTCCTTGACACATTAGCAGAACAACTACATCATAGACATCGAGGACTTGTATTTGGGGACTTCAACTTTAATTTACTAAACACTAAAAATTCTACATCAATGTACAAAGAAACCCTAGAAGAGAATGGATACAAGATCCTAAACAAAATTGATGAAGATTTTTGCACAAGGGAGACTAATAAATCAAAAACACTGATAGACCATGTATGTTCCAACCTAAGGGAAAATAATTTCCATCTAGCCCTTATCGAAACTCCAATATCAGACCACAAACAAATTTATTTTGAACTAAATAAATATCACGATGCACCCCTGGTAAAAAAGAAATATGAAGCGATAGACTATGATAAATTATATAAAACAGTATCAGAAAGTACATTAATCAACGAAGAATACTTGTATAGCATATTAGAAGAAAGGATATTACATTGTATACAAATGAGCAAGATGATAAAAATAAAGACTCAAAATCCTCCAAGACAAGACTGGATCAACAAGACAATAATAGACGCAATAAATACAAGAAACATATTATGGACTGAACACAAACGCAACACAGATGATAAAATAAAAGAAGAATTATTTACACTGAAAAGAAACGAAGTCACATTAAATATACAATACACTAAAAGCAAATACTATTTAAAAGCATTCAACGAATGCAAGAAAAAACCAGCTAAGATGTGGAACCTAATTAACAACCTGGCAAATAATAAAATAAAGAAAACTACGCCACCTAACAAGCTCGTAACGGAAACTGGATGTATAACTGACATAAAAGAAATATGTGAAACTTTTAACGTGTACTTTGCAAACATTGGTTTTTTACTAGCTGAAGAAATTCTCAAAAAACACCAACATAATATCCCATTGAAAAATGCTATCCAAAATGCAACAGAAAGCGGCAATAGTAATCTAGCTCTAGCAGAAGCATCTATAGATGAAATAGGAAAAATCATTGACAACCTCAACTGCAATACTAGCTCAGGTATAGATGGCGTTAACACTAAATCAATTAAATGTGTAAAAAAAATAATATTAGAAGAACTAACATTCTGTATCAATAAATGCCAAGAAAATGGAACGTTCCCTGACAGCCTAAAGATAGCCAAAGTTACTCCTATTTTTAAATCTGGCAAAAAAGATGACCCAGGAAACTATCGTCCAATATCAGTGCTACCAGTATTATCAAAAATTTTTGAAAAGGTTTTATATAACAGACTGGAGGCATTTCTAAATTCAAAAAACTTTCTTTATCAAAATCAATACGGCTTCAGATCTAAGTCTAATACACTGTCAGCAACTATAGATATTGTAACAAAACTTAAACTAAATATTGACAGAAAACAAATAGCGGTTGGAGTGTTTATTGATCTTAAAAAGGCCTTTGATACTGTTAGTCATACTCTGCTACTAGCTAAACTGAAAAATATTGGGATTCGTGGAACCGCTTTTAACATATTTAAATCATACCTTTCCAACAGACAGCAGGTAGTCAACATAGGCCAGTCACTAAGTAAACCTAATGCAATTACATTTGGCGTGCCCCAGGGATCAATCCTTGGACCCTTATTATTCCTAATTTATATAAATAGTGTTCATGAAATAGGCCTTAAAGGTGATGTTACCCTATATGCAGATGACACCAGCTTATTCTATTTTGGACATACTATAACTTCGATTTTATCTGACGCACAACACGATTTAGGCCTTCTCAACGCTTGGTTCAAGTCTAATCTTCTTACAATAAACATATCAAAAACTAATTTTATAATATTTGCAGCTAAAAACAAAACTATACCAGATTTTACCCCTTTGACAATTGACAATCAAGTTATCACCAGAGTTTACGAAGAAAAGTACCTTGGACTTATATTAGACAGCGGATTGACATGGAAGCCTCATCTACAGAAAATAAAATCAAAGTTATCATCACTCACGGGTGCGTTGCGTGGAATTGTGAAATGTTTGCCGAGGCTTGTACAATACACAGTATATAATTCTCTCGTTAAGCCACACATAGATTACCTAGTGGAAGTTTGGGGCACGGCTGCTAAAACGAACATAAACATGTTGCAAACTGCACAAAATAAGGTCATTAAAAGATTATTTAATTACGATTTTTTCACACCTACTAAAATACTATATATGAAAACTAAAATAATGAATATATCACAAACTTACCTTTATTACAACTGCATATTAATACGTAAAATACTGACCAAAGACATCCACATCCAAATTTCATTCACAAAAAAACAACAAATACAGAAACTAAGACTAAGGAGTGCAAATGATATAAAATTACATATACCAAGAACTAACTACGGGAAAAAATGCATCATGTATGAAGGTGCCCAGTTATATAATAAACTACCAAAAGATGTTAAGGAAGCTAAAACCATGACAATCTTCAAACATAGACTTAAATATTATATATTAAATAAGCTTGTAATGAAATAGGTAAAACTTTTATAGAGATAATTAACTTACTTACTTATTAAAAACCAAGAAACAAAAAGGAGAAAAAAAAAAAATATAAAAAAAAAAAAACAATAAAAAAAACTTTTTTACATATTATTCATTCTATCATAAGAGATAATTTCCAGTAAATTTGTACTAACAATATCATAACAAAATCAAAATTTTTCCGTTCAGTCAGACGTTAGACGCTTGTCACATCTAGTTTATTTAATCCGTGTAACTCGCTCGCACAAAGAACCTATTGTTTAGAACGAGTGAGCAATGCATTCATAACTACCGGCATCTTAGAATTAGATATTTCATTTTGTTTGTTATTTTAAATTTAGTTTATTCTTAAGACGATTAGCCCGACTATTTTTTTGTTACTTTTAAATTATTTTCTCATATAAGTGAATTGTATTCTTTTTGAGAAATAAATAATCTTAAACCCGAATAAAAAAACGTTTATAATATTTTTTTTTTTATTAGGAGTTGCCTTTTTTTTTTTTTTTTTTTTTTATATAACCAGCTGATGGAACAAGCAGATGGCCCACCTGATGTTAAGTGGTAACCATCACCTATAACAAAGCATTGCCTCGTAAGTCACGCACGATAGGAACGTGCCCTACGATGCACTGCCCTGCGTCCATCAGCTTGAGGCATACAGATGTTAAGCCTCATGTGCCTGTAATTACACCGGCAACCACACTCTTCAAACCGAAACACAGCGTTGCTGCTTGGCGGCAGAAAAAGGTGTGGTGGTAGTACTTCCCCGGACGAGCTCTTCACAAAGAGCTCTACTACTCTTCCTCTTCTTAGCAAAAATTTATTTATATATAGGCCTCCTCAATTTTATTCCAGCTGTCCCGACCCAGAGCTGCCAAGCCAATTATCTGTTTTTGCTTCAGCTGTTTTTTCACCTTTGCGTCTCTTAAAAAGCCGTTATCGTCTATCCAAGATTAATATACAATCTAAATTATTCTACTAACACGTAAATAATAGACAAGTTACAGAACGTTTGATATAAATACGTTTTAAAAACGAGCTTGTTGCGTTCTAAAAGCGTTTCTGACACGAGACGGATAGTCATATTCATTTATTCCTAAAAAAACAAATACACTTGTGTGCTGAATTTAAATACAATTAAAAGTAAAATACATGTCAAGACATATTTACAATTAAAAGTTAAAATTATAGTAATAGAAAAAAAATACATATAAAAGTTCCAAGCTACCAGAATAACGCCGCGGCTTATCGCACTGACGCCGTCAATTACATGCTGTTTCGTACAAAAAGCTCTTGTTTCGCTATTATGTTCAAAAATACGGCTTTCCAAAGCTGTCCCGATTGACGGTTCGATCTGCATTGTTTGGAAATTAGGCTGAACGCTTGGAATATTGCAGTTTCTAGCGGATTTTCTTCCATAACTAGGTTTACGTTGTATTTCACGTATCAAATTTTCATCTTGAATCTAAATACATACATATATAAAATCACGCCTGTTTCCCATAGGGGTAAGCAGAGACCACGGATTTCTACTTGCTACGGTCCTTACATACCTCTTTCGCTTCATTCACTCTCATAACATTCTTCATACATTCTCGTCGGTTTAGGGTACTCTTGACCTGGCCCTTCTCTAGAACGACTGCTATCTGATCGAGATACGTTTGCCTAGGTCTTCCCCCCCCCAACAGTCCCATTTACGCTCGCCTGATGCATTTGTTTCGTTAATCTCCTTTCATCCATCCTCTCCACATGCCCAAACCATCATACCTACTACTCTACTCTCATCACTACGTCTTCTTTCACTCCACATTTCTCTCTAATTACACTGTTCCTCACTCTATCACTCAAATTGTTGTATCTATTGAAAGATAAAATAAGCAAAGATTGGACAATAATTTATGTTTCAATAGATTAGAGACACTTTATTTGATAAAACACATGTCAACGTTTTTTTCGTTTTTTATTTTCAGAAGTGGCAGCGACAAGATTGACTGCTGCAAAAGCTGCTGCGATGTGAAACATAAGGAAGAAATTATAAATAATTCTTATAAGCGTCGAAATAAATAGCTCTGAATATTGCATACTATTTTTAATTCTCAACTAAAAATGTCCTGAACTTATGTTTGTATCGATTGAATAATCTCTTCTCTATATACAAGGTGTTCCATAAGTTGTGTATATAAACTTAAGGGGGCTAAAGTACCCATCAATATGAACAACTTTTTCTAAGGAACCAACACTGTGAACGCGAAAAAAAAAAACAGCTGTTTCATACATTTTAGCCTGGTAGGTATTGAACTTTTGTATGAAACAGCTGTTTTTTTTTCGCGTTCACAGTGTTGGTTCCTTAGAAAAAGTTGTTCATATAGATGGGTACTTTAGCCCCCTGAAGTTTATATACACAACTTATGGAACACCTTGTATATAAAAATCTATTGCTGTTCGTTTGTCTCGCTTAAACTCGAGAACGGCTGGGCCGATTTAGCTGATTTTTATTTTAAAATGTTTGTCGTAGTCCAACGGTGAGAAAATATAGAAAAATTGCGAGGAAGATAGTAAAAACAACAATTTCGTTTTCCCATATAAACTATTCTACCTAAAGCTAAGGGAGAGTTTTAATGTCGTTGGATATGTGATACGAAGTACACCGGGTCATAGTATAATATAAAAATGATATTTTTCATGACAAAATTAATCAATATAAAAAAACGGCATAGCTCACTTGGTTGTTCAGTCAGAGGCCAACTAGTACTCCAGTAAAAACAATTGTTTTCTAACATTTTAGCACCTCTATGTGTAAGTATAATAATGCCACATTATTTGCGCTTTAATGAATGAGTCGACAAGGTTTTATCACCGAATTCTTTTTAATTTAATTGCTCATTTTGGCCTAAATTTAAATCCATGCAAATAAGCTTAGCACTGTATCTCGTATAATAAGATTTATGAGGACAGCGTAATCCATTCTAAATCCGATTTGTCCGTTTAACACCGAATAAAAAGCGTTATCTTATAAAATTGAGTTCCAAGAAACTGGTGACTGGGGGTTTACTCATAAATTAATGTTTTACCACAAACAGCGTACTTTTTAACAAATTTATGCTTGTTTTAAGTTATTTACGTGACTGCACCCTAGAGCAAATCAGTTTTGGGCTAGATAGTGCTGTGTCAAATGTTAACTGATATTTAATTATATTTATTTTGATGTGCGCAATGCCTGTGCTCTCAACGGTGAAGGAAAAATCGTGATGAAACCAGTTAGTATTTTACCAGCGCGAAGGACTTGCAATTTTTTTTTAATGCCAAAGCTGACAGACGAGCACACGGGCAACCTGATGGGAATCGGTCACCGTCGCCCATAGACACCTGCAACACCAGAGGCGTCACTGATGCGCTGCGGGCCTTTCAAGAAAAGATAAACCCGCCTTTTGAAGGACTCCATGTCGTAACTCCGAGGGAAAACCGCAAGAGGAAGATCGTACCACAACTTAGTTGGCCGTGGTGAAAACGAGTTGTTGAGGAGAACCACCCATCCAGATGGTGAGGATGGAATTTCGTTTTGTGGCGTGTGGTGCGGTAATGAAAGTTAGCCGCGGGCACCAAACTAAACAGTTACTCAGAACACTCCCCATTGTACAGACGAGAGACAGAGATCCTACGTCTCTCCGTAGACTTAAAGGAAGAATTTTTCACGTAGGGGGTGGCACCCCTCTGCAAAATGTGGGTATGTGCCAAATGTATTCTGATTACCTCCTAAGATATCCTCAAACAACCTTGTCGGTACTAGGTACTAAGAGATCTGGGGGAATATCAAGCCTTGGGATACAAGTAGTGAAGTTGTTTCTGTTTTATATATTTTATTTATTTACATTCTGTACATGGATCAAAGTCGAGAAGTTGTTTCTTTTTCTGTATGTTGTATTATTAGGTTGTGAAGAAAATGTTTCATTGACTACTCGCCAATTTCACTGAGAGAAAAACCTTTCGTTACTTTTACGAACCTGTTCAAGTTATAATAAAATATTCAACAAGTAAGAAAAAGGGAACTCACAAAAGTTCAAGGCAACCCTCAAAGTATGAGGAAACATGTGAAAGTATACTGCGCATATAAAACATTGCATACCTTTCAATTTAGCTTGTTATTTCATTTGCATTCACAAAGCTACACATCTTGTAGAAAGTTAGAGAGAAATCATTCTTCTTCTTTTTTATTCTCCGTTTATGGCTCCTAGCCATCATTAGACTGACAAACTTTTTTATTTTTTTTAATATTACTAGGAACAAGCAGATGGGCCATCTGCTTGTTCCATTAGCTAGTAATGCCTCGTAAGAAATAGAACCTGTAATGAGATATATGTATAAGACCCCAAGTGGGTACGATAAGTATGTAAACCCACCCTTAGATAGAAATAAAGTAAACACTGTCTTTGATTACGTCAGCGGAACGTCGTAGTGCCATTTTTAGATGGCAAGTAGGAAAAAAAAAATGCCTCGTAAGTCACGCACGATAGGGCAATGCCCTACGATGCACTGCCCATCAACTTGAGGCATAAAGATGTTAAGCCTCATGTGCCTGTAAGTACACCGGCAACCACACTCTTCAAACCGAAACACAGCAACGCTGCTTGGCGGCAGAAAAAGGCGTGGTAGTAGTACTTCCACGGACGAGCCCTTCAGAAAAAGCTCTACTACCCTTACAATTATAATATTGTTAATCCTAATTAATATAATATTTTTAAAACCACTTTAGCTAAGCCTAGACAGTTTAAGTTACCTACTTTGTGAAGAGAAAAATAAACAAATTTTACATTTACATTACAATTATATTGAATATTTTATAGTCAAGTCAGTCCATAAACCAGTCGGCCGTCATTGGTTTTAAAAAAATGGTGGCGGTTTTCTTCAAAACATTTGAAACATTTTCGGTCAAATCAGGATATCACATAATACACTTTCATTCCCAAGTGCTAATATAGGTAACTAGTGGCTTCCCGCGGTTTCGCACGCGTTGAAGTGGTGAACCGTGATTGAGCCACAAACATCCAAATATCGTAACTTTCGCATTGTATATTATTAGGGTAGGATTTTAAATACCTACGTAGGTATAAGGGATACCTATAGGCGCACATTACTTATATTAGGTAGGTAGTAGGTATAGGTAGGTACTGAGTTTAGCACAAACATGACAAATACAACAAAGACAACCTTACACGGAAAATATGTACTTATTTGTTCCTAATTTCTACCCCAAAAACAAACGAAACGTACACAAAGTTACGTAAGTTTGTACTACGTACAAATGTATGTAGCTTCACGACTTTGATCCCCATGCACGGTAGATACCCTCAGATCTCTTCGTACCAACTCGAGATTCCCGTTTTTAGAATGTCCCTTACAAACATTGACGCCTCGTTGTTTCCTTTTTACTCGAGCGCATCGAAGGAGGGTAACGTTTTAGGGGTTGTTTTCGAAAATCAAACTGTCTTTTTGTTATTTATCCACAGAACACATTTTCTTTTAGCTTGAAGTTAAAAATCTCCCATACAAACCTTGAAACTTTGGCAGTCTTTTGCACCCTTTGCAGGGGTAGTGTTAAAATATTGAAAACGTGATTTTAAACTATTTATTGTGGAGTATATTTACTTCAAGTTTGAAATCAATCGCACTATGCGTTAAAAATCTCCCATACTAACTTTTAGAGCCATTTGCACCCTTTGCAGAGGTAATTATCAAAAATTAAAAGTGTCATTCTTAATTATTTATTTCTTAGTATATTTACCCCACGTTTTAAGTCAATCGCACCACGCGTTAAAAAACTCCCATACAAACTTTGACATCCCTTTGCACACTTATTATGGGTAGTTATAAAAAACTAAAAATGCCTTTCTTATTTTTTAGCTTTGGTGTGTCTACTTCAAGTTTGTAGATTCAAGGAATACAATTTTTCATACCAACGTTTTCAACCCTTTTTACACCCTTAGGGGTTGAATTAACAAAAATCCCTTCTTAATACACCTCTACGCCATAAGACCTATGTACTCTTCAAATTTCAAGTCTCTAGAATCAGCGGTCAAAAAACTCCCATACGAACTTTGACATCCCTTTGCACACTTATTAAGGGTAGTTTTAAAAAACTAAAAATGCCTTTCCTATTTTCTTACTTTGAAGTATATGTACTCCAAGTTTCAAGTTTCTAGGTTCAAGGAATACTATTTTTCATACAAACGCTTTCATCCCTTTTTACACCCTTTGGGGTTGAATTTCCAAAAATCCCTTCTTAGTACACCTCCACAATATAAGACCTATGCACTCCTCAAATTTCAAGTCTCTAGGACCAGCGGTTTAGGCTGTGCGTTGTCTATATGTCAGTCAGTCAGTCAGTCAGTCAGTCAGGACTTTGATTCTTATAGTATTAGAGATATGGAGGTAGGCCTCAAGTAATGTTGGTTAAAATACCACTGAAATTACACAACACAACTCAAAATAACTAGAAATTATTCCATTATATCACACTGAATGACGTGAGCAGTACTTCTTATTCGCTCATTTATGGCTCCTGTCCATCATTTTGACAGTTTCAAGAGGAATAATAATAAAATATTGTCAATTCAGTCACATTACATGAAGTTAAGTTTTACTACAAAAATACATTTTCATTATTTAAGTTGCTTCCCAAGATGACAAAAACTAATTGGCGTATGGCCGTAGGGAATCGTTTAGAAACTTGGTTAGTTTGAACCGTCAAACTATGATTAAGCCGCTTTAGGTATGGTAATAATGGTTTTTATTTAGTGGGGTTAAATATTTGCACGATTTTGGCTAATACTCTATACTATAATATGCCATAATGCGTCATAAATATTACAGCATTGAGTGTCTCTCGGGGTTCGCTCGAACTCTGCAGAAAAATATAGCTTCTAGCTTTTAGCTGCATAAGGTCGGGTTCACTAACATTAACTTAAAATAATAGCGAGTTTGTTTTCATTTTATTGTTGGGGTTTATTTCTATCGTCCTAGGAGCCAACAAGATTTTTTCAAACACCATAAAGCTAGGTGAATCTAAGTACCTGAAGCCTGAATTTTGTCTTTCGTTTTCTGTACCTTCAGGCCGTTTTTGTATGGAGACTTATGAGTTCTGAGCACGCCCGATAGTGGTGCATAAAGAGTCTCCATACAAACATACAGAAAAAAAAATACTCAGACTTTGGGTACAGTAACCCAAGCCTAGAAGACCAGGCAACAAGGCATACTTTGGTTTGTCATATTACACAATATTATTATAAAAATATTGAAAAGAATTAGCTACAATACCGTGTTGTATTTCTCGGTGTATTTGTTATTCGACTGGAGTTGTTTTGGAATAACAATTTGTAAGAAAGGAAGAAAATACTACCCTCAAATTTTTTCAATATAATTTTAATTTGAACATCCGTCGTCGAAATAAATTCGGAGATTCATTACTAGGGGAGTGATTCTCATTAACTTTCCAGAACAAGGATAAAATCACATTACAAATAGCTTTAGAAACAATAATATTGCTTTTCAAGTCTACTCCATAAAAATGTAATCAAATTGTTAAAATTAGCCAGCAATTAAGGTTTCAAACAGCCAGGATTATCTATTTCGGTCTCGGCTGCTATCGATCCGGCAATCACGAAAGGCACGCTTGGCTATTTCAAATTTAAAAGAACAATAAGGCCACTGCATGTATTGTTCAGTAGCGCTGTAAGAATCGTCAGACGATTACCAGCATTTAGTCCATTCGACAAAAAAACTACTAAATAGCAAAATGACAATATCAAGGTCGTACCATGAAGCTTCTATACCGATTCAATTATCTAAATTGCCATCATTTGACTTGTTTAATTATTTTCATACCGTAGCGAAACGTTGAACTTTTAAAATTCTAAGAATTTAATCGTAATAAGACTTCATGGTAACTTCACTTTACCGATAAATGCAAAGATCAACATTCTGTGTTTTGTATGTCAAATAAAAGTAAAAATCAAGAAAGAAGAAATTTTCATAACCGTCAGCACCGTCACTTATTCCAAGTATTTCTACTGCTTGAGATAACAATATTTATACTGTGGCGGAATATTTATTGATAAGCACAAGTACTTTCTCGGCTCTTGTTTATTCGATTTCAATTTCATCGTCTCCAATTTTGCTACGAAAATAGTGTAGAGTGTTTATAAAAAGCGCTTTCTTGTCTGTTTATTAATTTACGCTATTTTGTACAAACTCATAATTATTTTGTAATCGAATCATAAATCTAATATCATGTTTCAGGCATCACGAAGAATTGGGTGTAGATATACAAGGTGTTCCAATACTTGTGTTTAGAAACTTCAGGGGGCTAAAGTACCCATCAATATGAATAACTTTTTCTAAGGAACCCACACAGTGAACGCGAAAAATAAACAGCTGTTTCATACATTTTAGCCAGGTAGGTATTGAACTTTTGTATGAAACAGCTGTTTTGTCGTCGTCTGAGGCGTCAGTAAACTGCTAGGACAAACACCTCCGATTGCCTGTGATTATTAATTTGTATCATTCGTTAAGACTGAACAACAGGATTTTAGTAATTTAAAACACTATCTTGTTTCTATCCTTTTAGTTCTGGCTCTCGGGTTTTTTTATAAAGATTTTATTATAAACAAATTATATTAACTGGGCTGCAAAATGCAGTCTAGTGGGTATATTTACTACAACCAATTCAAATGAATACAAATAAAAAATATCGGATTTATGGAGTATAAAGAAACTGCCAAGCAGTAGACATTGAAATCATCAGATATCTTCTGTGGTGTTTGACCATAGACTACAATTACTCATTAATAAATAACTACCCCCGATTAGGTGGCAGTTATTGAATGCACAGAGTATAAAATTAAGCATGGAGACGTATTCCTCTTATTGAGTTCGTTCAGGTTTTCTACCCTGTTTCCGGTCATTTACCGCGATAAAAAGTAGCCTATACGCTAATCCTGGATGCAAAATATATTTTATAAGTTTCACTCCAATCGGTTCAGCAGTTAGGGCGTGATTGAGCAACAAGCATCCATACAACATTCGCAGTAGGAAGTAAGATGATCAAACACCAAACCAGAAACTGTCTACTGCGGTACATCTTGGGGGTACTCATATGCGCGCCAAGCCACGCACATCAAGGTACTTTTTTCGTACGGAAAAAACAACCGTTAAAATAATGCTTGACGACGGAATACAAAGATGGAACGTAAAATATTTCGCCGATTCCTAAATATTGCAATTTGTCTGAGCATGCTTCACTGTTCAAGAGTGCTTACGTAGAAATGTAATAACAAAAGTACCCAGAATTTTTACGTAGGTAAGTATAATGCCTGCGAATTCGAATCACGAAACACGACCGAGGCGTACCGTGAATAAATTGGTAGAATTTCAGGTGAAAAGTCATTGAATTTTTAGAGTGTGTTAATTTATTTATCATCAAAAACATAATAATTTCCACATATATCAATACTAATGTTTTATGATCCTTTGGTTTGTTTGTAGCTGGTAACATAAAAAATACATCAGGGGTCTTTGCGATAATAATAATAATAATAATATTTGATTTTCAAAAAAGTTACAAGACGAGACTAAGTCCAACGCACCTTCCTGTTTTAGCTTTCGCTGTGTTACAGTAGCACCTTTCCCAAACATGACATGTAGTTACTAGAAAACTTACTTACTAAAACTATTTAACCAATGGTTAACAAACTAAATCTAAATAAATTATCTAGATAACTAAGATAATACTAGTAGTTCGCCCCGAACTGAGATCTCGTGATGCGACCCGACGAACGCATCAAAACTTTGAGTCGGTAGTAGTCAGAGGCAAGTCCAAACATTATCTTTGGACTTTTTTCTGACTACCGCCTACTAACTTGGTATGGTTACCAAGTTTCAACTCTATTGGCCTATTTATTGAAGAGTTCCGTTGAACAGACCTTGGCTCCATCATCAGACCTGGTCGTCTTCACCATTTTATGAGAACAGAGTACCTCCTTAAATTATTTCAAGAAAAAAAAATAAGAAAAATCAAAGGAACTGGACGACCAGTAGAAAAACCTTGATTTCAACGAAACTCTTAGAGATGGGAGCTCTTTGATCGCTGGTTATCTTAATTTAACTTTTTAAATTTTACCTCGAAAACCGAGCGTCCCAAAAAAAAAGTAAAAATTGTTTTGGAATGTCCAAACAAAGCCCTTTCATATGACATGTAACTTAATTTTTTTATGTAACTTTTTTTATTTTTGCCCTCTTAAAAAACCCCATATCTCAAAAACCCTCCATCCGATTTTACTCATATACTTACCAGTAAATTTCTCAAGTACAAGCTATCGACATATCAAATTTCATGGAGATCGGATCAACGGTTCTAAAGTTATCGCCAGACAAACATACATACATACATACATACATAAAATGCCAAATCGCCCAAGTTGAAACTAAGATCTTCGTTCGCTTCGCTCACTCGATCAATAACTTAAGTCTCTCTAAGATAACTTAAGTCTCCCTAAGCTACGGCCATGACCTAATATTATGCGTTATAACGATCACCGGCTATGGTCTCACATCAGTGAAGATAGTAATATACAACCAATTTAGAGTAAACTGATCCAGTGTAGACTTTGGAAAGTAATTAAAACTCTCACTTTGTCAACTTAGGGTGCAAAATAGAGTACGTCTAGCAAATTTAGTGAGACGACCGAGTGTTCCGACGGGGGTATTCCCAGCAGTATTCTGTGTTATTCATCGGTAGTTTAGTGGGCCACGTACTGCATTGTTTATTATACGCTCATTACTAAGCCTGGCCTAGATCTATATAAGTATTCCACTCCAATTTTAATGAGTAACGACATGAAAATACTTATAATTAATTACTGGGTTCAGCCAGAGTCAAAAGCGGTCCTCTCTTCCTTTCAATAAAAGATTCTTTGTACAAACAATCAAAATAATTAAATTGAAGTGGCTTCACACTCTACCCAAATTAGTAATGAGGGGAGACGATAATTAAATATATAGAGATTTACGAGATTAAATGGAGATCATCAGACCCTGTAAGCAAAACAAATAATACTGTATGAACAAATTATTAAAAATTTGAGGATTCTTTGACAGCCTTCACAGCTCAGTTGGTAGTAGCTCTGCCTTTTGCGCCGTAGGCCGTGAGTTTGATCCCCACCGAGAACAAACATTTGTGTGACGAACATAGATTTTTGTTCTGTGTCTGGGTGTTATTATATATTATAAGTATGTATTTACAAAAAAAGGATATTATGTGTTATATCAGCTATCTGGTTACTAAATTACAAGCTTTGGCTTAGTTTGGGGCTAGATAGTGCTGTGTGGAAAGTTTATGTATGAACAAATTATTAAAAGTTGGTAGACATTTACTACTAATCTAAGCTAATTTTGTACACATGGATACTTGATCAAGCTACACAAAGCAAAAAAATAATAACTTACTACAAGGACATAAAAGTGTATAACCTGAAGTGGATCTGTAGTGTACTATGGGAAACAGATAGCTAAAAAATATAGATTTTGTTTGTAAACAAAAAAAAATGTAGTTCTAGTTTTTTTTATACAACTAGCTGATGGAACCATCACCTATAACAAAGCATTACCTCGCAAGTCACGCACGATAGGAACGTGCTCTACAATGCACTGCCCTGCGTCCATCAACTTGCGGCATACAGATGCTAAGCCTCATGTGCCTGTAATTTCACCGCCAACCACGCTCTTCAAATCGAAACACAGCGTTGCTGCTTGGCGGCAGAAAAAGGCGTGGTGGTAGTACTTCCCCGGACGAGCCCTTCACAAAGAGCTCTACTACTCTTAACTCTTTCTAGTAGATACAAGATGCAAAAGTTATTGTAAATGTTTTTTCTGGTATATATACAATATCACATATCAGACACCCAGACACAGAACAAATTGTTCATGTTTGTGGGGATCGAAACTAAAGCACAGAAGACAGAGCTGCTACCAACAGAGCTACACGATCTGCATTTGATTGCATTATGTACTGTGTGTACATAGTTATAGGGCAGTCTGAATTTTATACTAAGGGTTAACAATTAAAAACATGCGTGGTACACATGTGTCAAGTGCTCAAACGGAGCCTCTTTGAGATCCACTTTGAAATCCTTTCACCACACTATTTAACACCACAAGAAGAAGACTACGGGTTTAAAGCTACCTCAATAATATCATGATATTAAAAATACTTGAAACCCTCGCTTGTTCGTTTTATATGAGACTATATGCATGAAATTAAATTCACGTCTTGTACGAGTATACTGACGAACAAACTTTTAGGAACACCCCGGACTCAACGGCAAAATTTTATATGGATCACGCTCATCACTTTATATAAATATTTCTTTTAATTTTTATAATTTCTGATAGCAATTATACAAGGTGTTCCAATACTTGTGTTTAAAAACTTTAGGGGGCTAAAGTACCAATCAATATGAATAACTTTTCCTGAGGAACCAACACTGTGAACGCGAAGAAAAACATCTGTTTCATACATTTCAGCTAGTTAGGTATTGAACTTTTGTATGAAACAGCTGTTTTTTTTCGCGTTCACAGTGTTGGTTCCTTAGGAAAAGTTATTCATATTGATGGGTACTTTAGAAGATTTAGTAGCGAGATGCCTACTATCGGACTTAGTTCATTTTTAAATTTTTACTTGCCGTTTGTAGCACAATGACAATATTTTGAAATTTCCATACAAGTGATCGCAATGTACCGAAAATTGCGTTTGGGCAAACATTATTCTAAATAGACCAGACCCCTGAAGTTTTTAAACACAAGTGTTGGAACACCTTGCATATACATATTTACAGCTATGAATATTATAATCGAATATTTATGACGTATACATATATAATGATTATATGCTATATTTAAGATAGATGGTGGGAGAAAGCTCAGGAAAGGGAGAATCGGAAGTCCTTGAGAGAGACCTTTGCCCAGCGGTGGGACTACACAGGCTAAGAAAAAAAATTTGTAGTAGTTGAAGAGTAGCCCATATTTTTCAGTAGTTGGTATTCCATACCTTTGTTAGAATACCAACTGGTTTCCTGATATTTTCTTTATCTCGCCGATTGTGAGTACTAGCAATCTTTCTTATATTTTGAAAAAGTAAACATGCACTTTTTCAAAATTTACGAGATTTGGTATTAACATTATTTTCGACGTTGGCTCCTGGGGTTCTACACGATATAATAAATGTTCACCTCGCTGTTTTATTGGCCTGTAACGTGTAATTTTTTATTGTTTGGAATTTAATAATACGGGTGAATGATCTTATGGTGTACACCAAAATTCAGATATTCAGGCTTTAAAATTCGCGATCGAAAATTCATATTTTGGTAACCATCGCTTTGTTATAAGCATTGACACGTGAGCCACGCATGATAGGAACATGCCCTACATCTATTTGCTGCACTGCCCTGCGTCCATCAACTTGAGGCATACAGGTGTTAAGCCGCATGTGCTTGTAATTACACCGGCAAGCACAATCTTCAAACCGAAACACAGCAACGCTGCTTGGCGGCAGAAGTCTGTCATTGGGCTCCACCATATCACCTTTCTAATATAATTAAATAAAAAAATAATTTAAATAATGTTGAAAAATTTGTGTTTTTTAAATCTCAGTCAGAGTTTGAAAATAAAATTGCTAGTTATTAATTAAACAAATTTTAATAATTACTGCGATTACTCCGATCTTATTACGATTCACATTTAATTTTGGTATTGACTGTACCATTTTTTAAACTGTGCAAGTTCTGTGAAATAAATTGAAGTGGCCACTGCCAGGAGAGCAAATAATATGGCTCGTTGAATAGACAGCCGCTGGGGAATAAAGATCGAATTAAATCAAAAACCAAAAGACGAAGCGTAGTACGTCTTCTTATCCGATGGTACCTACCGACGACATGCATTGGTAAAGTCAAGGTCAAAAGGCGTTAAGACTACCGCTAATGTAATTACTCGCTCGCACATTTCAACATTTTGAAGATATAAAATCACTTAAAAAAGTTATGAAGAATCGCAAAGAACCAAGTTTTGGAGAATCCTACTAATATTATAAACGCGAAAGTTTGTATGTATGGGTGGATGGATAGATGGATGTTTCACGTAAAAACTACTGAATGGATTTTAATGAAACTTTGCATCAGATTAACACATAAGCTACAATTTATAAAGATATTGTGAAATCCTGTGCAGACGAAGTCGCGGGCACCAGCTTGTGACATAATAAAGGTTCAACTAAAATTCAAAAGTTTTCCTACAAAAACTACCAAAAACATAGGCACTTTATTAGATTTCATACCTAATCAAACTTTTGCGGAACTGATGGTCTAGTGGTAGTGGCCCCGCCTTCCGACCCTAAGGTCGTGGAATCAGTCGTGCACGTCATGACGATGAGGCATAAAATAATGACATAAAAATTTGACTGATTGGTGGCTTCATTGCACAAGAAACTCGTGCTGCAGCTACTGTTGAAAGGGTGAAGATATGCGACACGTAAGAATGCCATAAAATAAATTCAAGGAACTCATTATGAAGTTTACGCAGATGCGTTGCTGCCTCCGAAGGATTAAGTAGTGCGATTTATGAGCAAACTTGCTTGCTTGGTCCAAACTGACTTTGTTCTTGTAAAATACACTTACAATTTTAAAATGTTAACCGACTACTGTAGATTTCGGTTAGTCTCACGCTCAGTCGATAATAGCTCTGCCTTCTACACTGTAGGTTGTTCTATCTGTTATTCTGATAAATAAATGAATACCACCGGTAAGTACTACCACCACGCCTTTTTCTGCCGCAAAGCAGTGTTGCTGTGTTTCGGTTTGAAGAGTATGGTTGCCGGTGTAAAATTACAGGCACATGAGGCTTAAAATCTGTATGCCTCAAGTTGATGGACGCAGGGCAGTGCATCTTAGGGCACGTTCCTATTGTGCGTGACTTACGAAGTAATGCTTTGTTATAGGTGATGGTTACCACTTAACATCAGGTGGGCCATCAAAAAATAATAAAATAAAGATAGAAAATACTTTACTGCGCACAACAATTTATGGGTGGATGGAAGAATGAATACAAAAACTTAAAACGACTTGCTAAGTACAAAGGATGGTCTTATCGGTAAATAATCACTATCAGAAAACCGTTGAATGAAAGAGAATCAAGAAGATGGATGTTTGTTAAAAATTGGATTAGTTAAGGAGAAAAAAATTGCCTTAGTCTTTAGTGGAAAGGTACCCAAAGAAAAATAATATTCTTCTGCCTTTGTAACCATGTTTTGTATTACAATCACGAAATTGGAGCTAGGTGTAACTCAGCATTTATTTCAACAAAGGTCTAATTTTTGGCTTCAAATTGATATATTTTATCATAAAGAATTCACTCTAGATCTTTTATTAAAAACGAAAACCTAGCAGGATTTTTTTACAAAGTTAGGTTCTTTACTTTACTGTGGTATTTTTATTTAGTAATTGCAATCCCAATCAGATCACATTTATAGGTGTTATTTAAGCTATTGACTGTATACCTATCTTACGTATACTTTCAAGATCAAGTTAAGATGAACTTAATGTTTATAGAAGTAACGTAAACGTACGTAAAAATGAATTTTATTAAGTATAATGTTACTTTAAGGAAATCAAGCAAACAAACTAATTTGGACTATACATCTTGACGATAAAGTCTAAAGTTGTAAGCATTACAAAATATTGATAAAAATGTAGGTAATACGTTCGTGCGATTCCCATTTTCCTTCCTATCACACGCAATGAGGTGCAGTGACGCGTGCTATTGCTGAAAAATTGCTCCATAAAACGTCCCTCTTATAAATTGCTGTGTTACGCTTTCATTACATATTTTAAATTGCTCGTGATATTGAAGGCAGTAAGGTGAAGAGCACAACCCTAAAAGGAATGGAGGACGAGTTTGGATACGTGTCTAGAATCTACGCGTCAATTGCATTACTAACGTTATAAATTTCAGTTTTTTTGTGGTATGAAAATGTGTTATATTTTAATATTTTTATTTATTGAAAATATAATATTGAAAATATTTAAATATTATAAACAGTTATCCCAGGGTGTGGACAAAACTAATGATCAAAGATATATATGATGACGCTTACGCCTGAGGAATAAAGGTTCTCGAATGGCGACCATGAACTGGAAAACGAAGCGTATAATTTTATTTTTTCCTTTTTACCTACTTTTAATTCATCCCGTTGTGATCTAAGGTTATTGTTTTTTTTTACTTTTATAATATACTAGCGGCCTGTCCCAGCTTCGCATGGGTGGTCATAAATTTTTTGAACATTTTAGGATAAACTTAGACCGTGGGTTCGAGCCTCGCGTCTACTTATTTCAAACATTTGCACGCCAGAGAGTGAAATCGCACCCCGTGTTTGACCCGTGGACCCGTTAACGTTTTTAATTTCGTCATATCTTTTGAATGGAATGTCCGATTTGAAAAATTTTAGAAGTAATCTATAGGTATTGAAACCGTCTTAATTATGAAATGATTTATTTGGATAAGGATTAATACCAAGGTACAAATAAAGACCCTTTTCTAGCGGCGGCATTTCAATAATTTTTTTATAATAAAAGAACACTTATTGTGACATAACTATAATAGTTAGACATATGCTGTTGCGACATTTTTTGTAGATGATGACGTGTTCTACAAAATCGTAGTACATTATTTTGTTCTATCATCGATAGTTTTCGCAGCGCACGCGATGTAAGGTTTTTGTTTTCCACCTTGGGTTACATTATTGAAGTTTTAGTAAGGATCCCTGATTTTTTTGAAAATATAATATAGCCTATGTTACTCAGGGATAATGTAGCATTCTAATGGTGAAAGAATTTTTGAAATCGGACCAGTAGTTTTTGAGTCTATTCTTTACATACAAAAATACAAAAATACAAAAACACAAAAATACAAAAATACAAAGGTTTCCTCTTTATAATATTAGTGTAGATGTAGAAGTGTAGATATAAAAAATGCGATTCTTTATCTCACACTATTAAAACTAACGTGAAAAAATGTGAAATACCATTTACCACAAGGATCACTTCGAGCGTCCGCAGCGCTAATTTCAAGCGACATCAAAAATAATTGATATGATGAGTTCAGTAGTACAAAAAAAAACATGTTTTGTGGAATTGCTTTATGCCATTTTGTTTTATTACTGTTGTCTATGCGCTGTAACGAGCTGGCGCGCATTGAAAAACGTGCTGAGAATGCAAAGTATTCGTTGCAAAAATCTACTGCAAACAAAACCTATTTTCAAAGTATTTTGAACAAAATATTCCACAAGGTATTTTTTTCTACTCATTACTAATGAATAAAAAAATGTGGCTTTAGGTTTTAAATAAACGGCTGAAGGGCACAAACATAGAAGCTCTTGGTCCCTATATTTTAGGTCGAAGCTTAAAAAGACAAAACTCCTCAGCAGGGAAAACAATATCATGCAAAGTAGGCCTAAGGATTTTCCCTAAAATAAGGAAACCTTTACCCAGATATTACATTATCTTCAAGGTAAGAAAAAAATGAGCAAGAAACAATCCGAGTCAACGGTACCTAACCTATCCAATTTCCGGGTCCCTCGTTACTCGTCAAAACAACATTTTAACAAAACATCAGGGGACTAGGGTTGAATCTATAATTGCCATTCAGCGTGGATATGAATTTCTCAAGTCTAGGGGAAGGATTTTTATCAGTTGAGATTATCTCAAGATCGTCTGCCACAGTCTGCAGATTGCTCGAATGTTTCGTGTGTCATTTTCATCATCATTTTCTAAATACATGTAGATACTTTTTGTAAATAAATAAAACCTGAGGTTTTTTTGTCGTGAGTATTTTTACATTTTGTTTTTTTTTTGTAAAATATTACAGAAAATCCATGACCTCTGGTTTTTTATATGCAGACATAACTGCTTAACACCAGGTGGATCATCTGTTTTTCTCAAAAAAAATATGTTTAGACCAATAAAATGAGTTGTAAATTTTCCTTTTCGCGTTTATTGCAATGGCCCCTTTTTTAGACTATACAGTGAAAATTTGAAACAACGGCATACATATAAAAAAAGCCCTTCTTGAGTACACACTCAAAATAAACTAGCAGTTACAACTTCGAAGCTAGCCCTCACTTCTACTTACGAAGGTACTTACGAAAATCTACTTTGAGATAGTGAACTGCTCACTAATCGATTTACGAAGACATAAATGTTGTTCGGAGACAATTTGCACTTCTAAAGAGAAATTCAGTTAGTGAGTGGAGAATCAACAGTAATTTAACTAACAAGTACCACACAAGTCTACTATTGACAGCCTTCACAGCTCAGTTGGTAGTAGCTCTGCCTTCCGAGCCGTAGGCCGTGGGTTCGATCCCCACCGAGAACAAATATTTGTGTGCTGAACATAGATGTTTGTTCTCTGTCTGGGTGTTATATAATATTATAAGTATATATTTACAAAAAAAAGTATATAAGTAGCATATCAGCTATCTGGTTCCCATATCACAAGCTTTGGCTTAGTTTGGGGCGAGATAGTGCTGTGTGGAATGTCCCCCAATATTTATTTATTTACTTCAATTTAATGAAGACTATTCATATTCAATACTAGAATATATTACCTAGGTACGTTTAATAGGTTTATATGTGTATGTATAGCAATTTGAAATTTTTATAAACTGAGAAATTAAAAACTCAAGTACTAAGGTACTTTGCCTAAGAGATCTGAGTAGATTTATCGTGCCTAAGGATCAAGGTTCTGTCAGTCAAAGGTTTTTTTTCTATTTTTCATTCGTTTAAATTCTGGCTCGAAATATAATTTAATATCGTTTCACTCTGTCCTGTCTATCTATCTCAACTTTATAGACAAAAGATGTAATTGAAAATGATGCTTTTCATCGAACGTTGGCCGCTTATGACCCAATTTTTCACATCCCATCCCTTCATTCTCAGTATCCTTCGATTTAATATTCCCCTTTTACGGCGGAAAATGATTTATTAGCGGCGGCAACAGCCGCACGGCAGATAACAGGCATATTGTGCACCTGACGTACGTACGAGTACACCTACTAAATAGGTATTTAATACCCGTCCAAATATAGTATTGAAATAAGTTTATCATATTTTAAGAGTAGTAGAGCTCTTTGTGAAGGGCTCGTCCGGGGAAGTACTACCACCACGCCTTTTTCTGCCGCCAAGCTGCGTTGCTGTGTTTCGGTTTGAAGAGTGTGGTTGCCGGTGTAATTACAGGCACATGAGGCTTAACATCTGTATGCCTCAAGTTGATGGACGCAAGGCAGTGCATCGTAGGGCACGTTCCTATCGTGCGTGACTTACGAGATAATGCTTTGTTATAGGTGATGGTTACCACTAATCAGGAGGGACATCTGCTTGTTCCATCAGCTAGTAGTATAAAAAAAACATGCTATGTTAACTGGTTGCCTAGACCTAAGTTTTTTTATAGGTACCTACTGTTTTTCAATATTGTGAAAGTTAATAAACTACTTTTTTACTTTTCCTACACAAATGCGAAACTCACGATGTTTGGGATCGGGATAGATCTTAGAAAAAATATAGTTTGTAACCCGGTTTGTAATATAGGCTACTTTTTATCCCCAAAAATTACTGGGAATGGGGTCAGAAACATGAACGTACCCATTATAGGGAAAACGCTTGAAATATTATTATTAAAATTCACTACAGACTCATACTGATTAGATAGAGATAGCGAGCTAAGCCGTGGGTGGCAGCTAATAAGGGTTCCGTACCCAAAGGGTAAAACGGGACCCTATTACTAAGACTGCGCTGTCCGTCCGTCTGTCTGTCCGTCTGTCACCAGGCTGTATTTCATGAACCGTGATAGTTAGACAGTTGAAATTTTCACAGATGATGTATTTCTGTTGCCGCTATAACAACAAATACTAAAAAACAGAATAAAATAAATATTTAAGGGGGCTCCGATACAACAAACGTGTTTTTTACCGTTTTTATAGATAGACGGAACCCTTCGTGTGCAAGTCTGTCTCGCACTTGGCCGGTTTTCTACACTAATATTATAAAGAGGAAAGCTTTGTATTTTTGTATTTTTGTATTTTTGTATGTAACGAATAGGCTCAAAAACTACTGGTCCGATTTCAAAAATTCTTTCACCATTAGAATGCTACATTATCTTTGAGTAACATAGGCTATATTATATTTTCAAAAAAATCAGGGATCCTTACTAAAACTCCAATAATGTAACCCAAGGTGGAAACCAAAAACCTTACATCGCGTGCGCTGCGAAAACTATTGATGATAGAACAAAATAATGTACAACGATTTTGTAGAACACGTCATCATCTACAAAAAATGTCGCGACAGCATATGTCTAACTATTATAGTTATGTCACAATAAGTGTTCTTTTATTACAAAAAAATAATTGAAATGCCGCCGCTAGAAAAGGGTCTTTATTTGTACCTTGGTATTAATCCTTATCCAAATAAATCTTTTCATAATTAAGACGGTTTCAATACCTATAGATTACTTCTTAAATTTTTCAAATCGGACATTCCATTCAAAAGATATGACGTAATTAAAAACGTTAACGGGTCCACGGGTGGCGCTCGGGGTGCGATTTCACTCTCTGGCGTGCAAATGTATGAAATAAGTAGACGCGAGGCTTGAACCCACGGTCTAAGTTTAACCTAAAATGTTCAAAAAATTTATGACCACCCATGCGAAGCTGGGACAGGCCGCTAGTATGTAATAAATATATTTTAACCATGGTGTCAAACCTCCATACACAGTTATGATTTACTCAAAAATAACCTATACTAAACAAATAGAATAGAATACAATAGAATATTTTTGATTTGACACACAAACACGGGTACAGCATGACATAACAAGAAAAAAAAACAGGAAGAAGAAATGGAAACAAAGTAAGTAGGTAAATTGAAAGTGGGTAAATCTTCGGTAAATTCATATTATGGATGCCGACCATTATTTAATGAGCTGCTTTTTTTTAAAGCTGGGAAAAATGCTTTACGCATTATAACCTACTAAACAACCCAGCGACACTCCCGCGTCGCCTATATGGAGGGGAACTGGGAAACTGGCAGAGCCTTTTCATCCAGGCCCCCGCCGGCGATTGGCCCGCCATGACAGCGGGGCCCCCGCAACGCCCCCCCCCCCTTTTGCAGGGAGAGACCCGGGAACGACAGTGAGTGCCGGGCCGTTCCCGCCCGACGGGGTGGTGAATATGTGCAATGTGGGAGAAGACCCCTCCAGGTTTTCTCCCGCTATTCACCACCATGAGCGGCGCGAGAAGTTCCGCGTCTCTCGCGCGCGCTCTACCGCCTGTAGGTCTACCCTGCTTCATCACACTGTGCCCTCTGCTAGACAGAGGGACACGCGGAGAGGCCCACCGTGTCGGGTTATTAGCCACCATGAAACACGTCCGCAGTAGGTACTCTGCAGGCGTGTTTCATGGTGTTACCAGGGTGCACCACGAGGAGGTTACCCGACCTAGCACCCAACTAAAAAGGTCCTAACTCAGCTTAAAGCAAATCTTAGCTCGTACATTGTAAGTTCTTTGAAGATATAAAAACACTGTACCTTTGTATTTTAATTTAGTGTAAATAATAAAGTTTCTCATTTTATTTTTGTCGCATAAAAATTGTTTAGATTAACTTTAAAAAATAAACAAAATAGATTCAAAATGTTTTTACACATCCACCGAAATTGCTTAAATTTCTCGACCAGACCACCTGAGCAATCAAAAAAAAAAGGGTGACTCTACTGAGACTTTTGTTTCAGACTTCAACATATTAACTTTAGTTCTATAAAAGCCACTGATAGTTACCATATTAATTGCACAAAATAGAATGAATTATGACTCAAAAGTAATCTAAATTCCAAATTTTATGACGGGCTGAGTTAACTTGCTCGTTTCATTTTTAAATTGACATTCTTAAAGAGAATTTTTAAAACCCTGTTCTTTTTAATTTTTATAGCGCAGACAAACTCAATTTGTGTTTACAAAGTTGTGTCTAAAGTTAGATTACACGTGCGAATGTTAGTATCCAACATGGGGGAAAATAATAGCCTTTGGACTCAAACTTTGTCTGCAGTGTATTAATTCAGCGTCAAACTACTTAGGAAGACTGTGCTGCTCGGAAACTAACTTGTAACTAAGATTATTCATTTACTGGTGAATTGACATGATATGACAAATAAAATTATGAAATTTCGTGAAAATTGCTTACAATTCTTTGTAACAAGAATTTTGAATTTACTGATACTTTAAAGTTGCAAAGATACTGACAAGTGGAATATTTAAAGGCAAAGTCAAAGAGCACTGTCTTTCCTTTTAAGTACCTATGCATATATACAACGTGTTGATTAAGTTATGTAGGCAAACAAAGAGCGTGTATTTAGACCAAGCACTGGAGTACTTTGACGTGTGCAACGGTTGAATAAATCGTTTTCGAAATTCCCATAGAAAAGTAAAATTAATATTTTCTCAGAAATTTGCAACAGCCCTGTCTGTGTACGTGTCAAGGTCACACGCACGCGCGCTTCTATCTAGGAAAGAGAAAAACAACGATAACCTACCTACGAGATAATTTGAAATACCTACTTACCTTTCGGTAGGTAGGTACGCCGCCAATCCCCTCACGATATTTTTACTGGTTCCTATGGATTTTGACATTATTTATTGGCTATAATAACACTGGATAAAACTGGATTTTGGTAAGTTTCCGAGATTTCGCACGACACAGGCTTCAAACTTCACACTAAACCATTACCTCGTAGGCACTGCTCATACACACACTGACTGACGACGGCTTTTTACATAACAATCACCATTTTATCACGTTTGATGACATTTTCTCAACAAAACAATGTACAACAACGCATGTAAACACAAACAGGGTGACCATCTCAAAAGTGGCGGTTCTGCCACACACTGACCAAAAAATCTGTCAAAATCTACCAAGCTTGACGATAAAAATACCAAAAATATGACTTCATACCATCTCCTTCGTGGCTACGGAATAAATTAAATACCTACATTACATTCAGTTACTATCTTTTGATCGTTTGTAACGGTTTGCAGTTATCTAAAACGAGATAGAAGTTGTTTAGAAACCAAATCAATAAAGGTAAAAAAGAATAAGAAGTTTCCAGTTCGGTAAAAAATAAATAAATTATAGATATTATTTCATTAAAAATTCAAACTAATAAGATTTTTCTTGAAATATTTTAAATCAGCCACTTTTGTAAATCGTCACCAACAGCTAAAATTTAGGAGCCAAATATGCCAAAATGGCAGAAATCTGCCACAAATGGTAACACTGATCGGCGGCCGTCGGCCGTCCCGATTGGATATGCGTTTTTAAATGCAACCAATGACAGACAGGTAAGTCAAAGATTAAATAGGACAGACTAGACACTTCCCAAAATTGCAGTTGAATAATTTTGTCATGTCAATGAACCATGGTGGTAAAGTAACATGTTACAATTTAAAGAACTATGAATATCATAAACATTGCTTTACGACATCTAGTAATCAAACAAAAATAAATATTCTATTAAATATTGAGTACGTAGCCACGTAGGTACCTAGTTACTGAATAGGTATTAGTACCAAAGATCTCAGAGAATGTTTACCGTGACTAGGGATTACAGTCGCGAAAATATTTTTTTTACATACCAAGATCTTTAAAAACAGCAACATCATTATTAGGTAGGCACATTACTAGGTAATTGGTGGCAGTTCTGTTACCTATTTTATCTACAATTCACAACTAGAGGTCAAAGAACAGCTGTAAATAGGGCTGCCTCATGATGCGTTTAGATTCATTTTAGATAAAAGTTTAAGAGGCATTTGATGAATGAAAAACTTTGAAATTTTAAAAGTCGTAGAACAAAAGTTGTTCGTTATGACCGGTAGAATATCCTGCTTTCGGATCCCTACAACTCTTAATAAACACGTTGTATATATTTAATATATTTTGTATGTAAGTATAAATTATTATGTATGTTTATGTAAGTCTTGTGTAGTTGTTGTAATTGTCTTGTATGTTATTTTTGCAACTGCCATTTTGTACACGCACCCACCTCTCATTTCAATTATTTCCATCCTTCAAGGTTTGCTGGAAGATAGCTCTTTTTAGGGTTAAGCTCGCCTTTGTACATGTTTTATATTTAGTTTACTATATTTAATTACTGTGTACAATAAAGAATTAAGAAGTGACTGATTTAAAAATGACATTTTGTACATAACCTAAAAAAAAAACTATTTCCTTTTTTTTAGTAAAAAAAAACTATTAAATGTTACTGAAGATTGAGCAGAGCGGATAAATTATAGACAATGACAAAGAGACGAGTTACTCTTATTTTCGTCTGTATTCTCTTCCATTATCTTGCAAGGCTTTTGTTTTCAGTCGATACCTACCCGAGATAAGATTATCGTCACGTAAGACATTGACCCAAAATTGTACTCTCTTAGATGACAGATCGAACGCAGCGAAGGAAAACAATATCGAATCGAGCACTCGTCATTAGGTAGAGGCCTTATCACGAACGAATTTGACGTTAGTCTCGTAAACGTATCGTATTCCTAACAGAATAAGGCCGAATATCTCTAGGATACGTTACGGCGACGAATTAATTCTAGCTCCCAATATTTTTAGCAAGAAATTGCCAGATAAAACGATGTTTTCTCAGACAGTCCTTAGGGGATAGATTCAGGATGATTTCCACCTGTGAACGTAATTGTACAGGTAGCCAATTACAAGTCTAGACGAATGAGCGACGCTCTCCTTGTAGGTATGAGTACGTGGGTGAAGTTTCAATCAGAGCTGGAAGAATATTGAACTTTTGATGATTTTACACGTGGATGAAAACTGTTTTGTTTTCGGGATACGATGGTTTGATGTTTTTTTTATGTTAAACGCAGAATAGACAATATTTCGTTATCAACACATTGGAGGTATTTCTGCCAATGCCAGTAATTTTTTACTTATAATTTGAATTTATTGTGACCTATCATTTTTATTTTTCATCTGATATGGTCTGATATTATTGTAGAAATCGTGCCTGAGATAAACGACTTTTATTTATTTTATTTAAATAGGTACCTTTTAACCACCACGTCTTGGGTAAAATGATACTTTTTAACTTATTACCAATTATGTGTGACCCTGTGACTTTGTGACTTTGTGACTTTGTGACTTCGTGACTTCGTGAATTTGTGACTATGATTAAGATTATTCATAAGTTGCACTAAGTTATTTTCTCATAGAGGGTGATAAAAAGTAGAGTGTCCACCTCGGGAGCAACACTATTTTAAGCTCGAGTGAAGTACTTTGAATCCCTCGCTACGCTTAGGATTCTACTTTAGAATCCTTCGCTCCGCTCTGGATTCAAAAAACACTCTCGCCATAAAAATAGTTGTTTGCTCCCTTGGTAAACAATCTACTATTGCTGTGCCAAAGTTTTATTGATGTGTTTGAAGCGTACGTACCTAGCCAATAAGTTTAAATAATATTCAATTCAAGTATTTTTTTTTATTTTATGGAAAAATAAAGATTCTTCCACCTTAAATAACCATGCGCACTGTTTTAATGATGACTCGGGATGAATGATAATGATGAATCTAAAAATGATAAAGAAAAATACAATTTCGCCATTTAAAGTTACTTTCTAATCGGGATAGGTGTCGCCGTGTTTAAAGTCCAACAATATTTATTAAGTACATACTAGATTAGTATTACTCAATCCCGTTCAATGCCCAAAACACGCTTAGTTGGTATTTCCATTCCGAATTTACGATAACTTGGTAGCGGTTAGCGCATTAACATTATGAACTCCGGCCTTGCGTGTGTCCAAAAGCTATAATCTATACCAACCGAAGGCCACGTAAAGGCTATTAATCTGGCAACAGATGCAGCAGCTCTATTACATCCAGCCCACTACATCAGCCAGAATGGGCGTATGTAAATACGCGACACCGCCTCATTATGTATGGACGGCTGGTAACATATGAATGTAAGTGGCTTACCGTGAAAGAATTCAGTGTAAAAGATTTCAGAGACGGAAGATTTGAACTTTGTCTCTTGCATGGTTCGGTGCTAAAGTATTTTTATACTGGATTTTATACAAGGGTCGTTGACATCTTAGTTTGCTTTGAAGCGTGATATAAAAAAGTTGAAAACAGAACTTACTTGGCTAACATAACATTTTTAATAATTTTAATAATTTCTTTATTGAGGACTATAAAATATGCACTTAGCATAAACAATACTAACGGCCGGTTTCTGAATGCCCGATCAAAATTAATCGGATGTCAAGTCACTTCAGCCATTTCAGCTATGAACCGGGACACAGATTATCTAGTCTGGTTCGTAGCGAATCTCATTATAAATAAAATAAAATAAAAACGTAAAAAGCGGCTACTAAATACTAACAGTTTTACCCATATTTGTATTATTTTTTTGCAGCTGTTCAACGTTTTGCATTGTTTTTATTGTTTGTGAACTTATGTTTGTGTTCAAATAAATAAATATTTGATTTGATTTGATTTGATTTTGAGCTATTAATACATCGAATTAGATAGAGATAGCAAGTGACTTGACATGCGATTAGTTTTGATCGGGCTTTCAGAAATCTCTAAAATCAGTTTTTTGTTAATATATGCACTAATATGTTATTTTAAACTGTATCAAGTCAGGATTGTTTTTGAATTTTACGATTTGGTTTTCCATACTAAAGACGGAATTCTTCTTCTTGCCCTGTCACTAGTTTCTTTCGTAACAGTGTGCAGTGTAGTGAAAGGATTTTAATTGCACCTTAAGAAGCTCCTTTCGAGCACTTGACAGTTGATTATAACAAAAAAAACAAAAACTGAATTCAGAACACAGACAAAGAAAAAAAAACTGACTGACTCGAGGTACAGTTCTCTACTACGCTAGACTTGTATAAAGCAATCTGAAACCCGCAGTGTTATCAAAGAAAACTTCCATCTGAAGCTCGACAGTTTAAATCAAATCTCAAAAGTTTTTCGTGGTTTGGACCCAGTGCTTATTACCCGCACAGACAGCGCCCAGGGCGCCATCTGCAAGCGGCCCACCCGAATAATTGCTGTAAAACTTTCCCAACCCCTACGTTCTAACTATTCGTAATAATTTAAACATCCATGAATATTTGAAGTTCCGTACGTGTCCCACTACAGACTGACGCAACGCTCGGGATTTGGCATTTAATCTAATTGAATCGATTGGGCAGAATTATAGACGTCACCGTCGTGAGTTGGCTGAAATTAAATTGAAAGGAAATCGAAAAATTGATTCTAATTATATCATTAGACGTAATTTGGATAAGATCGATGAAAGGCAGATTTTCCTTTTATCGTATTGACTGGCAGACAAGCCTCGTATTCATGGTAAACATTTGTTTAGCAACAAAGTTGAATCAACGTGTTTTGGAGTTGCTGTCAACATGTTGCAGGCAACACTGCGTGTTGCAGAGTTGATAACGGCATGTTGACAAGTTCTCGCTCGACGAGTGTAAGTTTTGCAACAAATGTTGACATAGGTACGAAGTACAAATACCTACGAGGCAGCCTCGTATTCATGGTAAACATTTGTTTCGCAACAATTGAGCAACATTGTTGATGAACGGCAAGAATGCTGCTGGAAACTTTGTTTAAATCTATAGAGGTTGTCCACACGCGCCAGTTTTCGTTTAAATGTTGCCCGAGGTTGTTGTGTTCTCTGTATCTGATTTATAGGATTTATAATAAAAAAAGAGAAAAAAATGGTGGATTCGAAACTATCTTCTGCAAAGAGAAAATTTGATTAGTGACCTCAGAATGACAGATGGATCATTTATTAACTTTACGAGAATGTCGAAAATGTCAGACATTGCTCCACACTACCTACTGCCATGTTTATAAACTGTTGCAAACACGTTCACACATTTCAACATTTGTTGCTAAACTGATGTTTACGCTCGTCGGGCGACAGCTTGTCAACATGCCGTTATCAACTCTGCAACACGCAGTGCTGCCAGCAAAATGTTAACAGCAACTCCGCAACACGTTGATTCAACTTTGTTGCTAAACAAATGTTCACCATGAATACGAGGCTGTGTAGTTACAGTCAATATGATAATGATGATTTTTGAAATGTTGCTTAAATTACAAAAATTAATGGTTTACATTAAATACATACAAAAATATATTTTTTATACGATTCTCTAATAATTTAAGTAAAAAAAAAACTGATGAACACAGTGTACCTAATGCCACATAAGGCATAACATGAACACGTGCGCTGTAAGGTAATAAGTGTGTTTATAAGTATAGGTAATTACTGCTATGGTAATATAGAATTACCTACTTGTTCTGGTATTTCTATCAATCTATCTAGCCTGTGTGCACCCACTACTGGATATAGGCCTCCGCTTTAAAATACCACTCTCTCCGGTCCTGGTGCCAGTCTTCGCCTTTGCTGCCCAACTACTTTTATAGAGTAGTAGTAGCAGCAGTATTAAAAAGTAGTAGAGCTCTTTGTGAAGGGCTCGCCCGGGGAAGTACTACCACCACGCCTTTCTCTGCAGCCAAGCAGCGTTGCTGTGTTTCGGTTTGAAGAGAGCGGTTGCTGGTGCAATTACAGGCACATGAGGCTTAACATGTGTATGCCGCAAGTTGATGGACGCAGGCAGTGCATCGTGGGGCACGTTCCTATCGTGCGTGACTTACGAGGCAATGCTTTGTTATAGGTGATGGTACCACGTAACATCAGATGGCCCATCTGCTTGTTCCATCAGCTAGTTGTATAAAAAAAAAACTACTCCGATAATATCTTTTGTCTCATAAGAAAGTTTTATCCATGAAATACTTTATAAGCTTTGCATAACCATAATCCAGTTATGTTATTACTGTACATTTCTGGGGTCTAATGATTGTTAAAGTAGACTCGCACTACACCGGGCAGGGATCGAGCTTTGTTCATGCCGTCAATTGAATTTGAATCCTATGTGTTTAATCAATGAGTTGAATAAACAAAATACAGGTAAAAATAAAGTGTCCGTGCTTAGACCGAGGCCGGGCTGTAGCCGGCTATGATTTACGAAGCCAATATTCAGCTTTGTTATTGTACAAATAAAGTTCAAATTCAACAGACGTTGCGGGCCCGGTCCGGTCTCGTCCCAATGTAGTTGATTTTCAAATCATTATTTAAAAAGAAATAATTGAATCGGAAATCATAATGAGCATTTCAGTAAATTACCGGAAGGTCGAGAACTCAATAAGATTACTGTTAAAAATTAATGGATTTTTTCGAAAGTACAAATGATCTTCAAACAGAATGTTACTTTAATCTTTTATTTCCGTTCTTAGAGGTTCGTCTTCATTAGTCATACTTTGGAGAGATAAAATGATTTATTACGGGGGTACTTTTTGAGGGTCTGTTGGCACATAAGCTGCAAATATAAAGGCTAAGCTTTTACGAAGATAATCGTTGTTACGTAATATTTAATAGTTTAGTAAGAAGTTGGGCTATAAAAATGGCAGTGCAGCTAGTATTACACGCTAATATAGCACTGATTTGGATCTCTAGATCGTTTGCAACGATCTGCAGATGGTATATTTGCTTAAGGTGAAGACAAGAGTTAATTTACCTCTCGCTTGCACGTTAAGACATATTGAAAATATAAAATCCCTAAATCCATTTTCGAAAAATTGTAATCTACCATTTTGTGTTCAATCAGTTTGCATTTACATTGCACACAGTTTAGTAAATATTTCATTTGATCGTTAGAAGTTTTCCTAATCAAAAGTTTGCATGTACAAAAATTAGTAAAACAAACTTTTGAATATGAAAACTCTATCGATTTTTTTTTTAATAAACTGCGTGAAAATGTGGTAAGTTATTTTATATCTTTCAATATGCCAATGTGCGAGCGACAGGTACATTAGCTCTTGAATAGGTGTATTTTTTAAATTTACTTAGTAAATATATTGTTAATTTATAAATATGTTATAATAACTTCTGTAACGCAGTGAGTGACTTGCCGGCTAAGATCATGCATTGTAGGCCGCGTCCTATCGCGCGTGACTTGCGAACCTAGTGCTTTGGTGTACCACAAAACATCAGGTTAGCCATCTGCTTGTACTTTCAGCAAGTAATATATAAAACCTTAGTTGTATCTTACAACATCGACGTGAAGGAGAGTTATTATTCTAAGCCTTTTCATTAAAACGAAATAAAACTATTGTAGATAAAATAATATATATTAATATATTTTTGAAAGACACTTTAATCACCATTTACATTTTTAATAAGCAATTCTAGTTATTTTTTTGGTAAGTTTATTGTTGCTTTAAAATTTTATTAAAACTAAATTAGCAGCGTTGCTTAGAGCGTGTTTTTATTTAATTTGTAAAAGGAGCTTTACGTGGGTCGCGTGGTACAGTCGGCTTCTCATCAGATCAGATACTCAAGATACCCATAACAACGCTACAGGCAATATATAGAAACATCGGGAAGAGACAGCAAGATAATGACTGGCACTAATGAGGAGCAAAAATAATAACAGGAAAATATCGGAATTGGATATCTGTGTACGTGTAGCTACTTTACTTTATTTTTGTATAGCAGCATAAGTTGTAAGTTTTTTTCTTTTCTTATACAACTACCTAGCCCTCCTGGTGTTAAGTGGTGACCATCACCTATAACAAAGCATTACCTCGTAAGTCACGCACGAACGGAATGTGCCCGATGCACTGCTCTGCGTCCATCAACTTGAGGCAGACATATATTAAGCCTGTAATTAAACGGGCAACCACACTCTTCAAACCGAAACTCAGCAACGCTACTTGGTGGCAGAAAAAGGCGTGGCACTTCTTCGGACGAGCCCTTCACAAAGAGCTCTACTACTCAAAACATTTAGTTTTCCCAAAAAAATCAAAATTAATAAATATCGTACCCTCTCGTGCGCTTTATAGCGTTCAACTTTTTAATAGTTAGGCGTTGTTAAGACTTTTTATATCATGTTCAAATATCTGTCAGGTTAAAACTATAAAACTGAGAAAACAATTTTCTGAGCTATCTCTAGATCGTTTGCAACGGTCTGCAGATAGATCAACTGTTTCATGTGTAATTTGTACATTTTGTAAATACTTGTATTCATTGTAATTTTTATTGTAAATAAATTTTAATATATTTATATACAAGGTGTTCCATAAGTTGTGTATATAAACTTCAGGGGGCTAAAGTACCCATCAATATGAACAACTTTTTCTAAGGAACCAACAATGTGAACGCGAAAAAAAAAACAGCTGTTTCATACAAAAGTTCAATACCTACCAGGCTAAAATGTATGATACAGCTGTTTTTTTTTCGCGTTCACAGTGTTGGTTCCTTAGAAAAAGTTGTTCATATTGATGGGTACTTTAGCCCCCTGAAGTTTATATACACAACTTATGGAACACCTTGTATATTATATGAATCACACAATTGTATTTATTATTAACACATTTATGATTATTCAAGCTACGTATAGTTTTACTTTATGTAGGTATTATAATTTAAGGATGCTGACTTAGTGCCAAAGAAAGCGTCCTAGGTATTACTTACATAATTCTATTGTTTTGTAGGCGCTTACTTATAAATGTTACCCGCGAGATCTATTTAACACTAGGTATATTGCACACTAACTAAAAATGTTTTTTTTTTATTGTTTAATAGCTAGACGTTTGACTGCCATCTCACCGGATGGAAAGGGAAGATGCAGTCTATGGTGGAGCACGCTTAGCTATATCTCCACTTGTTTACTCTTTCTTGAATATTCCTAAATTATATCGTTCCGGAAATACAGACGATGGTAAAGTGTTCTACGCCTTGGCAGTTTGCACTAAGAAAGTGGAAGCAAAGCGATTCGTGCGATAGTGAGGGATATCCACCATGAAGGGGTGGCACTTATCCGTGCGTCTAGTTATCCGGAGGTAGAAGGGTGACAGGAGAATGAGATCGTGCAGTTCCTTCGCACACTCACCAAAATGAACACCGATAAGCGGGCGATTCGTCTCCTGTGTTCGAGGCTATAGAGCCTGGAGTCGAATACCTGGTCACTGCCAATGAATCTCCTGGCTCGCCGCTCAATAGAATCTAAGGCTTCAAGCTGGTACTTGGCAGAACCGTCCCATAGGTAACAAAACGTGAGATTTATGCTATAGACGCGTAAACTTAAAAACATAAATCGCTGCCGCTTCAGCCTCTCACTTAAAACACGCCCTTGGTTTCAGGGATAGTTATTTAAACCACCGTTAACTTCTAACCAAGGTTTGGTTTACTTAGGACTCGTCTGCTCAAATGGAAAGATAACATTCTGTAACTGATTTTGTCTCTTTTTACACTGTTACTTTTCAGACTTTTGCTTCTGAATTTAATTTGAATTAAAAATTATAATTATTAAAAAACACATTTAATTAAATGTCGTAAGATTCTTAGTTTTTTTTTATACAAGTTGCTGATGGTCAAAGTCAAAGTCAGAAGGTATTTCAGTTGAATCGCAAGGATCACTTTGAAACGTCTTAAAGCTAGGTGAATCTAGGTGCCAGTTCCACGCGACCAAAGCCTAGAAGAAGAGGCAAGATACTTACGGCTTGGTTTCTACCGTTTTTTGAACAAGCAGGCCCACCTGATGTTAGTGGTAACCATCACTTATAGCAGAGCATTGCCTCGCAAGTCACGCACGATAGCAACGTGCCCTACGATGTAGTGCCCTGCGTTTATCAACTTGAGGCATACAGATGTTAAGCCTCATGTGCCTGTAATTTCACCGGCAAACAAGCCCTTCAAACCGAAACACAGCAACGCTGCTTGGCGGCAGAAATAGGTACTTCCCTGGACGAGCTCTTCGCAAAGAGCTCTAATACTCTTAAATGTTTCCCGGGAGCTATAGTCATCAAAAGTCCGATTATTGTAGCGGCTTCTTTTATCGTGCTCATTCTGAAGTCGAATCTCACGTGGATGAGCCATCGAGGGACGCCTCAACCTTCAAAGTTAAGTTGCGGCTCCTGCAACATGTTACCTGGAAGACATGCGGGCTTGTATAACTTTAATTAATTATCGTAACCCATCGTCTAGGGATACTCGATCCAGCGCTTAGTTTTAATAAAATTATGATAATCACTTTGTAAGTCTACGAGGAATTTATAGGTGTCTGTTGCAAGTTGAATAAAGAATATTAGTTTATTTTTGCGTTGTTTACGATCATAAATTATAAATATAATGTATTTAAATCGTTTTTTTGAGAAAAACCGAACCAAGATAAAGCGAGCGAAAAAAGAGAATTGAAGAACTCTATAAAAAGGTAAAGAAATTGGTTGTAATTTAGTCCAAATATAACTTTCTAACTATTCATTTTATAAGTATACATGAAGTTGGGAACTCTGATAAAATCTCGTTTTAATATACGTAAGTTAGCTCAAGGTTTCTTGGGATAACAGGGATGATATACCAACAAACCTTGAGCTAACTTACATATATTAAGACGAGATTTTGTTAAAAGAGGCTAAAAATACTAATAGTACAGTTCGATACGGGTCCATCTGCTTGTTCCATCAGCTAGTTGAATAAAAAAAAGGGTATCATCATAGTAGCTTTAGACCAACACAGTACCACACCATATCCGATAGCACTAGAACCAATTGATATATAAATAATATGGTTTATACGAAACCAGTGACTGGACCTCGCAGACCTCACAGACTATTGCAGATTTTAGACCCAGTCACTGAGTTCTTATAGACGCAAGACATTTTACTAACCAAAGTGCAGTTTTACTCAAACAAAGCAGAACAAAGCAGAGCCTACCAACTGAGCTGTGAAGACTGTCACCACTTAGACATAGACATAGAAATAGACAAACATTTATTTGCTAAAACAAACACACATACACATACAAAACAATAAAAGAAAGGAAATGGCTAAACAGATAGATACTACAGCACTTTGTTGGTGTAGGTGTTTGTGTGCTGCAGCAGCAAAAGGGTCTCGACTCAGCGTATGCCTCACCACTATTTTAGTAGTTAGGGGCACTTATAATATGCATGGGAGGTGATGAAAGGTTCCTTCTTTGACCACCACGTCCATATTGAAAAATGAAAAATGTATTTATTCTCTCTTCACAAAAGGTTTGTCTTAACTAGGTCTAAGTACTAAGTAGTGCAATATTACCATCATACTGCTAACATTAAGCTACATGTATCGGTAAGCAAAGTGAACGCGTTTTAACCCAATTTAATACTTTACTCTCCCATTTAAAATTCATGATGTCATTACCAGTGAAATTTACATCCCTTTAATCCTCGCATCTCGTGGTATGGAAATTAAATTTACTGAAAAATTATTCTGTAAAAGTGTAAATAGCGCGATTGAGCCGCGCGATCGCCAATGATATGTATCAAATTGACACCATGGAAGTAATCTACTAGACTACAGAATTAACATAACAACCTCTGTGTCGCGGAGGACAGATAGCTGCAAATGGTGCAAATTCTGTTTAAGGCGAAGACAAGAGCTGATGTGACTCTCGCTCGCACGTTTCGACATGTTGAAAGATATAAAATCACTAAACTCCTTTTCGAAAAATCGCAATCAACCATTTTGTGTGCAATCACATTGCACACAGTTTAGTAAAAATTTCATTTTGATCGATACAAGTTTTCCTACTTAAAAGTTTGCTTATGTACGAAAACTAGTAAAGTACGAAAACTACTAAACTGTGTGCAATGTGATTGCACAAAAAATGGTTGACTGCGATTTTTCGAAAAGGAGTTTAGTGATTTTATATCTTTCAACATGTCGAAGCGTGTGAGCGAGAAGTTGTTTCATAGTTGTCAGCCCCTTAAGTTAACACGTGCAATCACACGTGCCAAAGTTTCCATGTGCTAGTTTCATAATAATAATCATTTATATTATTATATAATAATCATTTATATTATTATTATTAATAATTATTTTATAAATATTATTTTTTCATACTCATGCAATGTTTCTGTCAATCCAAAACCTGTCTGTAACAAAATCGCTTTTTGTTACCTTTATTAGCCAATGTAATAACTTTTGGCAGCACTTGGTTTTCGGACATTCCTCTTCGTCATAATATAGGGTATACCTATATTTCATCAATACAATAAAAGTGTCTACATATTTCAATAGGGTATTTTCAAGTATGAAACAAAAGAGTTTAAAAGGTCGACCGCACAAAAATGAGCAACCCAAAGCCACTTAAACTTATCCAGGTCAAGTTTTTAATACACCCGGTACAGAGGAAGTTTGCCAAGGGTGAGCATGTAAACACGATGATTGCGGATATCCGATCTCAAGCTGTTTACTGAAGTCCTCGGCTGGATAGCACAGCTCCAAGTTTATTTAACCTCAGAATATTACAGGAAATATGATCCAACATTGGATGACGCTTGACATTGTTTTAACGAGAAAAGATGAAGGGTCGAGTTTTTGATGCCTTCAAGAGATAACGGAATATTTTTAACGAAATAGAACAGGGAAGTGAGAAATAATCGAATCGACCGGAAGGAAGAATGGAAGGCAGAACTAGGTACTATAAAATACCAACTAAGTGAGCAAAATTATCATCAATAGCTTAATAATAAATTATTTATTTAGAATGCAAGTTTTGATTGGTTCAGCGGTTTAGAAGACCAACAGACAAATACACTGTATTCATAATCTTTGGCATACCTTTATCAATAAATTAACGTAACACTCATCGCTACGTTTTATGACATTTTTACCTTCACATGATACAATTTACATCACTCATATTTTTAAAATTATTCTATATATAAGTTTTTTAAGTACAGAAACAGGCCTACTCAGGTATTGTGACACATCGTCACATAATGCGCGCCGCTTCATACATTTACTCTCGAGAATAGCCGGCATCGTTTACCCTCACAAAACCGTCGACGTGAGCTGTTCCTGATTCAATCGTTATTCCCAAGGGACGCCCCATTACCTACTCCGTCGAACTCTAACTGCGATTTCAAATTATTATCCACATTGTGTAGTTCTGTCCCACGTGGGCAAAAGTTTATAGGCGAATTGCTATCTTTTATTTAACATAAATCAGTCAAAGTTCTATAAATATATATACCAAACCTACCTCGAGATAGGTATTTAGAACAGGGGGGTCTTACATTTATTTGCAAAGAAGAATACTGACAAAAATCAGTTAAAAATGATTTAAGGTTCATAATTCACGAAGTGTAAAAAATAGATCATAAACAAATTTGAGAGTATATCTGCAATCCGTTGTAAGTTATCTATCAATTTCATTAATAAAAAAATACTATTTAAGAAAGTATAAGAGCTTTTCTCCAATTTATAAAAAAAAAAGTAATTTAACCCTCACTATCGGATAGGTATTTAAAAATTAGACTACAGCCGGCAATTTTTCTAGCTTCGCCTCGCTTCGCATCCTACGTGGGCCTTCAAAAGGTATGCCCCAAGGCATGGCGTCGTTTCTAAGCGGTATGAACAAGTAACTTTACCCGTCCCGTAATTACATTCATAAACGTTTGAGAACCGCCTTCATGGGTAACACAATTACTGTAGATTCGTAAAGTACCTACAGAGTTTGTGGTCCTGCCACGTAATGTGTAGCAGAATCGTTTTTAATAATGCTTACGTGTCCGTATTTTAGATCGGGTTCTATCCGTAGCTCTGCTTATCTGAATAGGTTGTAGCATATTAAACAGTATACAAAGTACCTACTCCTTAAAATTCAATCAATAATCGCCATAATCGATTATATGTTCATAAAACAAAATAAAATACAATAAAATATATTTTTTTATGTACCTACTACCTACTTTTCATTTAAGCGACGGGAGATCCGCGCGCGCGAGGTCATTTGAGCGGCTAATCAAATTGATAAAAAAATGCAAAATGGACATAATAATAGTAATATAATATTGGGTATATTCCTACTAATATTATAAACGCGAAAGTTTTAAAGTATGGATGGATGGATGGATGGATGGATGGATGTTTGTGACTCTTTCACGTAAAAGCAGCTGAATGGATTTTAATGAAACTTTACAATAATATAGCTTAAACATCAGAATAACACATAGGCTACAATTTATAAAGATATTGTGTGACTAATCTTGCGTAGACGAAGTCGCGGGCACCAGCTTGTAGTACAATATTTGGAAGTACTCCGTAGACGTTCTCAGAATCTTCAGTCGTACTTGGTTCTAAGAGATTTACCGTGCCTGTGGATCAAAGTCGTGATTCTGTTTCTTTTTTTCTGACAAAATATTAAAGCTATATTCCACAGAAACCCAGCTATACCTAGTTAAAACTTCTAGAAATGAATTTCACTCGAATAATTTACAACAGAAGATCTTCTCATAGCCTGCAAAGACTGCAGAGACTGCTATACAGTCTGTGTGCTCTTTGAGGTGGCTAGTCTGGAGGATTCCTGTTTCTTACCCATCTGGAGAACAATCTTTAGCGCTATTCATTAATCGTTGTCGGGGACAAAGTACATTATTACAAGTGGTAGCGCAAGTTGCAGTAATCGCTTCAAATTTTATGGGTAAAAAAAGTTGTTTATTTCAGGCACGGTTTGTATTACAAAGCGGTATTGGTCTATTAAATCCTTTTTCATGGGTATCAGAAACTGTGTGACGAGTATACCATCGAAGATAATATCTATTACATCACAAGGATCATCAAAAAGATACAGGTACACCACATACAGGTATAGAGGTATAGTTTTGAAATAATTCACTGCGCGTTAACGTCAAAGAAAGGTCATTGAGGGGCGAGCATTATTTATCTCAACCACAACAACAACGTCCAGAATCTTTCAGAATCTGTCTTAAACACATTATTTAATTTTGGGTTTGGTTTATGTACACCACGTAAAAGAATATGAAAAAAATAGAAGATTATCATACACGTGCAATTTCATTAATTTGTAGGCAAATAATGTTGCGATACCTAAATGTTTATCTGAGAAGCCATGACAGTCTGTTATTTAAGGTTTACAAAATAAAAAAATGCAATGCGTCATTGCATTTTTTGCATGCATAGACCAAACCCAGGCTCCATACATTGAAGAAACCACTCCTTTCTATCTATCTGCTCAGCCTGTGTGCACCCACTGCTGGGTATAGGATTTATCTTTAAAGCGTCACTCTCTCCGGTCCTGTGCCAGTCTTCGCCGTTGCCGCCAAAATACTTATTTATCAATTAAAAAATTTAGTCGTATTTATCAAACTCACATTGAAATGAATTACTGCATTGCTGAGGTACATTGTCAGCAAAGAAGCTACTAAGCGAGTTGAATAACTACAGAACTTAAGTATTACTTCAAGTTCTTACCTTGTTTTATCTGACTCAGTAAGTATTAAATAAAACATTACTATGAAGGTTTCGGTTTTTACTTCCATGAATTCAGATTTAATATTCAGATACTAATAGTTTTTTAGTGAGCACCTACAACAGTCAAATAACGCATTTGCCTCTCTAGGCCTTGTACCTACGAGTACCTAGTTTAGGAAATTTGATAATAATAAATATATTGTTGTATTTTCCACACGGCACTATCTAGCCTCAAACTAAGCAAAGCTTGTGATATGGATGGTGGAACCAGATAGCTGATATAATGCTTATATACTTAATTTTTATACACTTATAATATATACACTTGTAATATATACAGGCTGTCCCAAAAAGTTGTGATAAGCGGAAGTTAGTTCCAGTTTTTTTTTTGGTAATTTTATCTTTCCTAAGGTTAATGAGTTTGTTAACTAACCAAAAATAACTGCAGGAAAGTAAGATTTCAACATTATTTTTTTTGAGCTAAGTTTTAAGAAAAAAATATTGTAAGTAATAAAAAATCTTCTACTTTTCTTTTAAGATTTTTTTTAAGTTATTCAGGTCGAAAGTGTAACTTATTTTCCTATAACCTAGGGATAATCTAGGGTAAATAAACACAACTATATTTACTAAAAATAATACAAGCTTTATTTTTATTGCCTAAGTGTTTTTATGTACAATTCTTGTTAAGAAAAGGTTATGCATATGATGTTAACATTAATATTAGTGCTCTGAAATCCTAAATACCTGGGGGAACACAAAACTTATAATTATAGTGTGTGTATACAGTAAAATACAAAATATGATATGGATTGGTGAAGCGTTTGGTCAGAGCTAGGCTAAAACTTACTCTAGTATTTATCTGAATCGATGGCTCTTATACGAATGATATACCGCAACCAGGCGAGGTAGAACGTCGACGAATTTCACGCGGGCATCGGAATTGCCTCTGACTAACCTTTTGGGGAATATTAAATGGGTCCTCGGAATGAATGTAGCTACGAGGTAACTATGTGTAGTCTACCACGAAGATAGTAAGAACTTGGCGGGAGCAACCACTTCAATCCCGAAGCAGCTTGGCGAAAGGCAACTGCCGGCGTCTGAGATATCTGAGGTTGGCACCGAAATGCGCCGACACACGACTGGGCAGGAATTCAGCTCCAGGGTACAGCCTTTTCTGATCGACCAAACATAAAACTTGAATTAGAACTGACTCACAGAAACACGAGAGGAAAATCCACATATCACAATCTCAACTTCGCAACTCACCAGGCTTCGAAGTATGATCACTGAATATAATACAACGACGGCGCGTTGTCGGACAATTAAGTCTCGTGCGTCTCGTAATCGACGACGGGTTATTTATTTAGTAAATAACAGAGAATTAAATACTATTCTCTGACAATTCGAATATCTCGACCTTCTATCAAATAATATCAGTTAACATTTGTCGTGTCATGTCTGCGCCATAGACCACATAGACCATTCTTCCACTCAACTCGATCGTACATGACCGATTCTATAATTCGGACAATCGAGATACCCGATGAAACAAACGAACAAGATTACGTCAATTCGGTCTTAATGAATCAAATTAAAAATCCCTATAATCCTCCAGGAATGATCCCGAGGAATCCAAAACAAGTCAAAACTGTATCTATCCAATAAAACTGAAAAATAATAAAACGCGATTAATCGACTCGATATAATTGTTCGAAATCTAAGATCACTATCTAAAAAAAAAACAACATACCATAGATTTTTCTACACTCTACTTTTTCAATTAGGCTTGCCAGCAACTGAACAGTAATTCGCTCAAATCGGATGATCGATAATCGATCGACCGAGGGAAAAAATGATTTGAATGAATAAAAACGATATATCTGCCTGACTTGAGTTTCCACAGAGGATCGTGAACAAAATGCAGTGGATTACTTAGTATTACCCTTTAACTTGAGAGAACATATCTAATTATCGATACAATCAATATTCGACGCTCGCTCGTGTAACACGGCAACACCAGCCTATCAGCTGTTTCGTACACAACAAAATTATGACAAACTCGTTAGACAAAATGGTTTTTATAATGGTGATATAACGTTATAAAATGGTGTGTATAAAATTACAATGGCTCGCGACTGAGTTATGTGTCGCGCTTCGCGCGAAAATTTCAACTGAACGAATTTTCTGTTTAAGGCGCCAAGGTTCACGGATGAGTTCTTATGGTAATAAAACTATCTTAATGAAGCGAAATTTCAAAACACAATGGCGCGTAAGTTGAAAAATCTATGAAATTTTATATCTTCTATATTCATGGTTTTCAGTAAAAAAAACGGACGTTACAAAAGTTCTCAAAAATTCAGAAAAAAAATCATAACTCTAAAACTAATAAAAATTGCGATACATACATGGGGGCGATTCGGGTGGTGGTATATGCTGTTAGTGGTGGTGTTGTCAAGTGGTGCTCTATCTCTGGACTTATCACTACTTTTTGTAGTCACCCTGTATAATAACACCCAGACAGAGAACGAACATGTTTGTTCTCGGTGGGGATCGAATCCGCACGGCCTGCAGCGCTGAAGGCAGAGCTACTACCAACTAAGCTGTGAATAATGAGTCAGTCAGTGGACTTCTAATAAATTTAAGCACTAAAAGCATCGTAGATATAAGAAAAGCTAAATAACAATGTTTGCGCTTCCCAAAAAAACTTCCTTGTTTAAGGGGCAACCGTTCATAAATAAATGGATCGATCACTACCCCGTACGCACTCTGCCAATAAATAAGGATACATGGCTGTATCTACCATCGATAGATAGGTTCGTGGAACGGAGAACACTTATATTGTACCAGGTGGAAGTGGCATTCACCAACTTTATAAGTTCTATGTTTAATTTCGAATTTCTTCGTCACTGATGCCATATAGTAGTCTAGCAAAGTACGAGGTAATTTTTTTTGGAAGTACTATGAGGGAGATATTAAAACATATTTGTAATATTGTTATACTCCGTTAGTTATTACTTATATGTTGTTATTTGTGCCATGATAGAGTCGCGTTAAACTCTCGCTGCAGGCTCGGTCATAAGTTATCGGAATGAGACAGCAATATTGCTCTCTCTCTCTCTCTCGCACTTAGGAGAACGGATGATCCTTTTGTTTAAGCGTGTGTTATGATGATTTATGACCGAGTTTAGTTTTAATGCGACTATATGTTCAGCACTGTCCGAGTTTGCAGCGAGAGTTTAAGGCGACTAAAATATAGAAGTTTGTCAAAATATTGTAAATAATGTGAACTGTGTTATCGTTTTGGCTACGTAGCTTTATAAATATCATGGTAGATAAATCAATAATGAATAGCTATTTTCCGTAAAAGTTGTATGGGTAATGCAATTGCAATACAGTTGTAAAACAATATAATACTATTATTGTGTGGTAGTTTGCAACTTACACGGTGGCACAGAAGAAATGCCCCATGACCTAGAGGTTGAAAGTTCTGTCACAGCCACCCGAATTTGCGACTGCGAGTCTGATATAAACTCGCTCATGATCGATATAGTGCATTCTGCATCATTAGACATTGTCTACAATATATAAAATGACGGACTGACTAAAATTGTATACAGTGTTGTAGTTCCACGTGGACGAAGTCGTGGGGCGAACACTGTGTGGGACGCCACACGTCTATTAGGGTTATGGGCATGCCCAACATGCCCACAACGGTGGATTTGCGCTTGGCGCATCATCAGATGGGCCATCTGCCTGACCCATTACTTTTTCCCATTCTTCTTCTTGTCGTGCCACTAGTTTCTTTCGAAATAATCAATAATATATTATATTATTTCATTGTAAAAGGATCATACAAAAGAACGGTAGGAACCAAGCCGTAAGTTTGTTGCCTGTTCTTCTAGGCTTTGGTCGCGTGGAACTGGCACCTAGAGTCACCTAGAGGTAGCTTTAAGACGTTTCGAAGTGATCCTTGTGATTTTATTGAATAAATACCTTTTGACTTTGACTTTGACTTTGAAATAGCGTAAAAGGATTTTAAGTGCACTTCCATTTGAGCACTTGACATATGCTTTTTAGTATACATTTTTAGTTTATACGACATCACGCTGTTTTCTTTCATCTTTTGAGAGTACAGGCACATTTAAACTTTAGAACAGAAAAACTCATTGGTACACGACCGGGTTGAATCTACGACCTCAGGAAGGAAGGCTACCGCTGCAAACTACCGGTGTTCTTTACTTTTTTCCACGATGATGTATCATGACATTTTATAACTAGTTTTGTGTCATTATTGGATCTGTCTACAATCACGATTGTGTAGTGTACGAGCCTGTACACGGATTTTATTAGCATGCAAATAAGCTCGTCAATTAAATCTCAGTGTGGATTATGTGCATGTCACTTTGATTTGCATGATTAAATTGGGTGCATAGTACAAAAAACACATCGACGAAATGATTTTTTTACTGAATGCCTAAGTCAAAGTCTAAAGGTATTTAATATAAATAAATAAAAATATAAATATTGGTGGACTTTCTACACAGCACTATTTAGCCCCAAACTAAGCCAAAGCTTGTAATATGGGAACCATACTTATGTACTTTTTTTTTGTATAATATTATATATACTTATAATAAATACATACCTACTTATAATATTATATAACACCCAGACAGAGAACAAACATCAATGTTCATCACACAAATGTTTGTTCTCGGTGGGGATCGAACCCACAGCCTACCGCACAGAAGGCAGAGCTACTACCAACTGAGCTGTGAAGGCTGTCAAATTTTATTCAGTTGAAACACAAGGATCACTCTGAAACGTCTTAAAGCAAGGTAAATCTAGGTGCCAGTTCCACGCAACCAAGCCTCCAACCAACCAAGAGGAACAGGCAACAAGAGGGTAGAAAAAAATATTAGTTAGTAACAGATAATAAAATAGACTCCCGACTTCATTCAAATTAGCGTTGCTGTGTTTCGGTTTGAAGAGTGTGGTTGCCGGTGTAATTGCAGGCACATGAGGCTTAACATCTGTATGCTTCAAGTTGATGGACGCAGGGCAGTGCATCGTAGGTTACATTCCTATCGTGCGTGGCTTACGAGGCTGTGCTTTGTTATAGGGGATGGTTACCACTTAACATCAGGTGGGCCATCTGCTTGTTCCATAAACTAGTTGTATTAAAAAAAATTGGGTATTACACACCCACCTTTTGCAGTTTCCATATTCCATACAAAGATAGATAACACATTTATTTGCCTAATTTTGTATTTTTGTGCCTGTGTCTAGTAGACACACAGACACAAAAATACAAAACTCGAAAACAGAATTAAAACAACAACAAATGAAATAAAAAAAAAAAAATATAAATAATCAAAAGTAAATAAGAAACAAAACAAAATTTTTAAATAATAAAGATTTAGGTCTTACGTAAAAGGCACCTAGCAACTCCTTAATAATTAAACTAGTTTTCAAAGTTCACAGATATATTTCAATGACGTCACCCAAAAGTAAGGTTTCTGCTAAATGACTCCCATAAAATAAAAGAGTCGTTTCAAAGCAGGTTCAACCGTTTCAATAGGTGGCAAGGGACCTCCTAATAGCCTACCCTGAGCATTGGTGGTTCAAAATTTATAAGGGCACTTCTATTGCTGGACAAGGATAGAAGACAAGGACACGCATAGTAGAAAAATAGGCAACAATTTTCGCAAAGAGGTTATGATTATTTCCTAAGCCTGTGGTATTTTCAGTCACGTCTACACGTCTACTATCTCTTAGTACTTAGGCACTTAGTACCTAGAAAAAAAGTTAAGACTGTACCTTTCAAAATGTTCTGTGACGATACTGAAAATATTCTTAAATTCAGCTTATAAAAATAGTCTTTAAAATGAGAATGTTTGAATTACTAGTATCCATATAAAAACCATATAAAATAGCGGCGATGGGCTTGCAACCTGTCTCGTATGGAATACCAACTACTGCAAAATGTGGGTATGTGGTAAATGTAATGTTTGGACGTACCTCTGACTACCCCCCTTAGACATCCTCAAAGAATCTGGAGTTTGTACTTGGTACTAAGAGATCTGAGGGGATATCTACCGTGCCTGGGGATTAAAGTCGTGAAGCTGTGTGTGTGTATAAAAACCCCTTTAGTTAAACGTATGGAAACCCATCATCGTGAAATTATAAATGAAACTCACAGACACACACACAAATCAATAAGCGACTTTGTCAATACTCCAATATGTCACTATTCACCTACCAACACAGCCTCCATCCCTTCAAAGCATTATAACCGTTACGCAGAATGTATAATAGGCTAGAATACCATGCAGTATTCAGACAAATAATTGATGGTCAATGGACGACAGTACAGTGATCCCGAGGGATGAGACAAAACGTAAATTACTGAATCACGATGCTATGTCCATAAAGTTAAACAAATTAGTTGACAAAGTTGACAAAAGAGTGTTGGTTTTGTCAAAATCCCGTGACAAATGTTTTTATGATGACAAAATGTTATGTAACCGGTTGTATCATAATTTTGTTACTTATTATCTTGTAGAAGAACGACGAATTAAAAGTGATATTTGGGTTTTTTACAATTTCGAAAATAAGTTTAGTGATTTTATATCTTTAAACATGTCGAAACGTGCGAGCGAGAGTCACATTAGCTCTTGTCTTCGCCTTAAAAACGAACAATTGTAGTAATAAAATTAACGGCCCTATCGCTAACAGCGATCTCTTCCAGGCACCCTTGAGCTTGCAAGCTACGCTCGAACTTTCTCCTTATATCGTAACTTGAAACGATCGCCTTGTATCATGACTCGCAAAATCTCAACTTATTTGCAAAAGACACTTGCCGTTATATAATTATTTCCCTTTTGCATCGAGTCACGGGTTCGATAGTCATCTATCATCCCGCGCTCATGGATTTGACTGTGACGCATAAATTATTGCTATCGATCTAGTCTGCGTACATAAACCAACTGTACGGTTATAGTCAAGCCGATTGTTTTGGCAGAACTTATTTTCAGTCTCAGCATTTCAAAACCCCACCCGATACTGACTGCAAACGATTCCTAGATTTACCTAGCTCTAAGACGTTTCAAAATAACTTTGACTATGGTTGACCGGCCCATTGCCACTTCGACTTGCTGATTCTTCTGATTGTCATATGACAATCAGAAGAATCAGCAAGTCGAAGTGGCAATGGGCCGGTCATATAGCTCGAAGAACTGATAACCATTGGGGAATAAAGGTTCTCGAATGGCGACCACCAACAGGAAAACGAAGCGTAAGACGCCCTCCTGATGGATTGACGACATTGCTAGGATCGCGGGAAGTCGGTGGATGGAGAGGGTTCTGCAATGTCAGGCCAATGTAATGATGATAAACTTTAATAAAAAATTCGTAAGGGGAAGAGAACTGCTAATGTACCTCTCGCTCGCACGTTTTGACATTTTGAATGATATAAAATCACTGCGCTTATTCACGAAAAAACGCAATCAACCAAGTTGTGTGCAATCACATTGCATACATTTTAGTAAGAAAATCATTTTGATCTAAACAAGTTTTCCTGCTCAAAAGTTTGCTGAAGTACTAGTAAAGCAAACATTAGTACTTGTTCGGTTTAAAGAGTTTATTCTCATAAAGAACAGATTACAGTTCACTTAAATGAGAAAAAGGTAGTCAAAGTCAAAGTCAAAGTCAAAATGTATTTATTCAATAAAATCACAAGGATCACTTTGAAACGTCTTAAAGCTAGGTGACTCTAGGTGCCAGTTCCACGCGACCAAAGCCTAGAAGAACAGGCAACAAACTTACGGCTTGGTTCCTAGCGTTCTTTTGTATGATCCTTTTACAATGTAATAATATAATATATTATTGAAGTTTAGTGAGGCGTAGGCATACAGAAAAAGGTAAACATAATCAAATTTATAAGACAGCACACTTTATAGTACTTAAGGTTTAGGTTAGTGCCAAAGCATGCATAATATTATAAAACAAGATAAGTACGAAGTAGGCTGACAACAGTTTTATTTATTGTATCCACTTAAACTGTAAACACTTACCGGAAGTGTTAGACTAACCCAGGAGGTGTTTAACCGCACTTACCAAGACCTTAGACTTCCTGTCAAACATTAGTATTCTGAGCACGTCTACGTTACATGGTATCGTTACCTACTCTGTTTCTACAATCAAAACAACATGACTAAAATTTCACGTTGTGGAAACTTCATTTATACAGAAATTTTCGTAAACGAACTCATTCAATTAGTGTTTTTTTTTTATAAAACTAGCTGATGGAACAAGTAGATGGCCCACCTGATGTTAAGCGGTAACCATTACCTATAACAAAGCATGGCCTCGTAAGTCACGCACAATAAGAACGTGCCCTACAATGTACTGCCCTGCGTCCATCAACTTGAGGCATACAGATGTTAGGCCTCATGTGCCTGTAATAACACCGGCAACCACACTCCTCAAACGAAACAACAACGCTGGTTTGGCGGCAAAAAAGGCGTGGTGGTAGTACTTCCCCGGACGAGCCACACACAAAGAGCTCTACTACTCTTAAAAACTCTTACCTCTATTACTCTTAGTGTGAGTAGAGACTGGTTAATAGTTTGTAAAATTATATAGAAACCTTTATAAACTGACAATGTCGTAAATCGAATGACGTCACTTAATAAAATATAAAAAAAAATTGTTAACAATTAATGAAAATGAACAAGCATCTTATAAAAAATAATATTCCCCTTAAGAGAGTTTGAACAGTGTCGGAACTGTAGGCAACCCAAGGCCTATCACTCCTTCCTCTCTCGTCCTGTATCAACATAATGACGTCAGACCCGTTGATTCATTTCAAAAACAACCGAGTACTTGTATCATTTATTTTACATTGAACAGAACATTATTTTCACAGCTTTATAGGTATCTTGCGCTAAAGGAGTAACAAAAAAGGGATCTAGTGTACATTATTGTTGCAGTCGCAATACTAACTACCATACTTTTTTTTAAGTATGGATATTATAAATTTCTCTATCATAAAGTCTACAGAAGGTAGTCTTCGATAAATAAGTGTTTCTGAATGTCGCAGTAAAAGAAGTTAGTATTTTTTTATGATCATCGCTATCAGTTTCACTGCTTCAACGTAGATTTCAAGGAAGAACCATTTTGAGATAGATAGATAGATAGAAAATTCTTTATTGCACAGAACAAAATGTATCGTACATAGGCGAACTTAATGCTAGAGAGCATTCTCTTCCAGTTAACCTTTGTGTAGTTTTGATAAACCGAAAGGGTAGTGCACAAACATGGATGTTATGGAGCTATTTTCTACAAATACAGAAAAATACATTTATATATTGATATATCAAATATTTATGAAAATAATGTGAATAACGAATATTTAAATTGGTACATAATAAGATATAATAATATTCTTTAGGTAGATACTTGCCGTTTGAAATATAATAAGAAAAGCCTACTCCATCCACTAACTTTCCACAAATTTTCAATAACATCCGTTCATCGATTCAGGAACCGTATTGCAGCTCGTGTTCGCCATTCTACAAACTTGATTCCATGACGGTTGTTGGTTCTACGAGCAACGAGCTATGATCTGCCAACTGCCACTTCAACTTGCTAATTGTTAAGAAGCGGTATCGATAAAAAAAGTAAACCCAATCCTATGCTTTCAATCATAAGTGAGCCTCTTTGGGGGGCATTTATATCATTTCACCACACTGTTTCGAAATAAACTTGTGACACGACAAGCAGAAGAATCATCCTGAAAAAATCCTGAAAGTTTTAAAAAACCTTTCTGGTACACAAATTCACCTATTATTTTTTATTTTTAAGGGGCTGAAAACTATCAAACAACTTCTCGCTCGCACGTTTCGACATGTTGAAAGATATAAAATCAATAAACTCATTTTCGAAAAATTGCAATCAACCATTTTGTGTGCAATCACATTGCACACAGTTTAATAAAAAAATCATTTTGATTAATACAAGTTTTCCTACTTAAAAGTTTTATTATGTACGAAAACTAGAAAAGCACACTTTAGAGTAGGAAAACATGTATCGATCAAAATGAAATGTTTACTAAACTGCGTGCAATGTGATTGCACACAACATGGTTGATTGCGATTTTTCGAAAATGAGTTTAGTGATTTTATATCTTTCAACATGTCGAAACGTGCGAGCGAGAGTCACATTAGCTCTTGTCTTCGCCTTAATATAAAAAGTAGGCTTACAGTATGTAGGCCAAAATTATGAGTAGGTAACCTTCTTAATTTTAAACTTAAATGTATTGTTAAAGAAATACAGATAACATGAATTCGTCATTAAATATATCGATATGTAGGAAGATAGTTTATTTTATACCCGTACCTCTGAAGGTATTCCAAAACAAACGTGACCTGACCTTCGGATCCAAAATAAATACATGTTTCTTTCCGTCCAATACCTATAAAACTATAGTGACATGCCAAACATTGATAGCTAATAATATTTGTTTTATGAACGGCTCAATGCCGGGCAGTCCGGGCACCTACTGCTTACTTAGGATATTGGGATGGTCTCATCTGTTTTGTGTTCCGTGGTGATTTTTATGGGATTTCTGTACAAAAATGGAGGCTGTTATGAATGATGAAAGTTTTGCTAGAATGGAACAATCTTATTTATTACATTAAGTAAAAAATAAACAAGCAAATGGCCACCTGATGTTAAGTTAACCATCACCTAGAACAAAGCTTTTACTCCAAGTCATATGAACGTACCCACGATGCACTGCCCTGCGTCCATCAACTTAAGACATACAGGTATTCAGCCTGTAATTTCACCGGCAACCACACCCTTCCAAGTGAAACACAGCATCGCTGCTTGGCAGAAATTGGCATGGTGGTAGTTCATCCCCCCAGGGGACAAAGAGCTCTTAAGAAACTATGATTACTATGTAGATTTATGTCAACATAAAGAAGCACGAAATATTATTCAAACCAACGTTATAACCGTCCTCATACGGCAATAATTTTAGCGCTATCTAATTAATACAAGAACAGAATAGACACCATGGATTTTCGTATAGCTCATCAAAAATAATAAAAAAATAACCTTAAGCAACATACACAAGCTTTACCTTTCCAGGGGCATATTATCTCTATAGAAATCCCCTGTCGATCATCAATCAAAATAATCGGGAACTTTCTTCCATAAATATTGAACACCAAATGTATCCTGATTCAAATACATGCTACTACGTCTTTAAAAAGGTTTTACATAAACGAGCAACTGAATTGCGCAATTTTGCGCTGCTTGTTGATAGCACAATCTGCAGTTCAATCGCTGTTTAGTTTATACTCATTTGCACCAAGTGTTTTGGGTCTAACTTTATTATGCGAACCGCTTAGGTGTGAAACTTACGTCTGTTTTTCCTGTTCACTACCAATTTTCACCGCATCCTCACATAATACCGCATCATCACTTATCACGAAGTGAAACTTTAAGCAAAAGATAGAAAAATTGTTATGATGATTGATGGTTTGAAAATAAATAACTCCAAACATATTTTTTGGCTGTCGTGTCGCTGTAATCCAAGCAGGCCGTGAGGGCAACAGTCAGAAGGTAAGTCAGTGTCAGTGCACGACGGATAAACGAGTAGGTTACTAGACTTTACTGCAATTATTCCATTGCTTCCAGAAGTTCTGACGATAAATAAGTTGCTCTTAAGTTGTCCGTGTAACACAACTAACCATTTGAGGCTTTCAGATAACAAAGTTTGCGAAACTTAATTGGAGATTATTAATATCGAGTTCGTGAGTTAAAGTTTGCTATGAACTTTGCCCAGACTAATCATCTTGTGTGGCACGGATTACTTAGTTGGCAGTACTCGTGCTTACGAAGCAAGTCTTCCGGATAAGTAATGGGTTCTATTAATACTCCAACTCATTTCATCAGCCGATCCTCTTTACGAACATAATTGCTTTAAGTTTTTTAATAATTAATGAAAAGTAAATTTAGATTAACCTAAATTTGGATTTAGGGTGAAGTCATAACATGAACGCCGTGAACAAGTCTTAAATTGATCGTCATTTTGAAGGAGATCGATGACAGCTCTAGTGACGTACGTCTTAGACCAGCGGGCTGCGTTTCCAACAGAGATGTGCGATGAAAATGTGCCTACGAGGATGTGTAGCGGAGCTGTGAAAATGCGCATTAATGTGTGGTGAGAGGATGCGTTGCGAAGCTGTGAAATGTGTCAAACCTCGCAACCTCGCAACACATCCTTCTCAAAACACATTCCTCGCAACACATCCCTTGTAAACATCCCTCGCAACACATCCCTCGCACACATCCCTCGTACACATACCTCGCACACATCCCTCGCTGTTTTGTATGCGCAAAAATCTAGCTCCGCTGAGCCGTTTCCACCAGAGCTGTGCTGACCGAGGCGAGGTAAATGAAGCGATTCTATTGGTTCTTTACAAACACATCCCTCGCTACGCATCCTCGCACATCTCTGGTGGAAACGCAGCCTTAATCTCCGCCTTTTTGTTTTAAGTCTATAACAACTTGACATTGGCAAATTCGTGGCCGACCCTGTCGGCCACTGAACAGCCACAAATAAAAGAAGAAAACCAGCGTAAGTTATGACCAGTTTGCAACTCTGTTTAAATATTTATTATTTAATTTTTTGTGTATTAGTTTATAAGTTAATACATTTTTATCCAATTACTATAAACATAGTTGCAGATAAACTTTTTTTTTGACCAAGGTCAAAGGTATCAGTTAAATCACATGTTCACTGTTGAAACAGAGAATACACACCAAGATGCAAATTCAGAAGCAATCTTGCGGTTTTCCCTCGGAGTTTCGACATGGGGTATTTCAAAGTCAAGTCAAGTCAGGTATTTATTTAGTTGAATCACAAGGATCATTTTTGAAACCGAATATCAGAATAATCTTTATTGTAAACTGTTGAATGTATAAGGTGGTGAGTATATAAGAAGTACAAACAGTCTGCCCTATTCGAACGTACAATTAAATGTTATAAACATTTTAACTTACATTTTATGAATTTAAATGTACAAAATTCCTTAACTTTTAAAATATGTATTTTATCTCTATCTAACTTAATAAATCTTCTTAATTACAAATCTTACTTAATTTTAAAGGAACTATAGTTTACTTTGGTAGGTAGTCAGACGGCCCGTCTGCTCGCCTACAAAGGCCTGTTTACTATTATTGGTGATGGTATTACTGTCAATCCATAAATTCACTACGGTAGTAGCTCATGTCCAATTGTTATTACGACATGTTCATAAATAATTCAGTGTCGGATTATTCAAATATCGGCATTTCGGTGCGCCAAATAAGAGGACTATCGCTATACCAGCGACAGACTTAAAAGGTGATGGATTTTATTCTAATAAATTCACAGCCGGTTTCTAAAAGACCGACCAAAACTAATCGCATGTCAAGTCACTTGCTATCTCTATCTAATTCGATGTATTATCTGAAATGGCGAGTGACTTGAGATCCGAATATACATTTTTATATACTAAAAAATAGTGAAGCGTAGGTATAACAGAAAAAGGTAAGGTAAGGCGTGGTGGTAGTAGTTCCTCGTACGAGCCCTTTACAAAGAGCTCTACTACTCTTAAAATAAAATAAAAAATATACTACTCTAGAGATAAATCTTTCAATTAAGTAGATAAGTTAACGTACTCGTTTCGTTATTATACAAGCGTCATCGTCCTAAGATTGTCCAAGCCCACAAAATCGATCTACTGCATCTGTACTCACAACGCTAAACAAAATATACTCCGTTCTAACAAAAGCGAAGAAATAGTTGCTACGCGTCGTACACAACAATACATTTTAAAGCGAAACTAAAACGACAGAAGTGAAGAGGTGTACTGACACGATCTAGTGTAAAACAGGAGCTGTATCGAGCGCAATTGCTCTCACAAAGGAACTAGACATAAATTGAAAACTGAGAAGGAATATCGAGAAAGAATGGCGTATGTATTTCAGTGTATTGCAATATCAATTCGCTTCTGGGGATAGGTATCGTTTCAGCAATGCGAATGTTTCAGCAAATATTGTTCTGGTGCTGTGAGCATTCAAATGTGACAATTGGTTATTGAAATGAGTATTTTTGATACTTGTGCGTTTTATTACACAGTACTTGTATGGTCCATAAACAGCTAGACTTTGGACCAGTGCCTCGAGTCCAAGTTTTTTTTTTCGTTTTTGGTTTTTGGTATTTGGTTTTCCGTATTGCAAATCTGGGTTTAGTATGGAGTCTAAATAGTTCTGAACACGCCCGATAGAGGCGCTTAGCGCATCTCCATACAAATTACGGGCTATTACAATAAAACAAAAACGAAAAACAAAACTAGGACTTCTTCTTATCGTTTCACTAGTTTTTTTTGAAACAGTGTGGTGAATGGATTTTAAGTGCGCCTCAAGAGGCTCCTTTCGAGCACTTGACACATGCTATAGAACTTTTTAGGTTCTATGGCATGCCGGTTTCCTCACGATGTTTTCCTTCACCGTTTGAGAGTACTGGCACTGTGCACAAAAATTAGTGAAATTAAAACTCATTGGTTCACGACCGGTCTTGAACCCACAACCTTAGGATCGGAAGGCGGGGCCGCTACCACTAGACCATCAGTGCTCTACTAGGACTACGCGTACAGTAGTATTTTTTTTTAAACTATCGCGATCATAACACATATTGAAGTATTACACGGGTATTTATCGCGTTTACCTTTATTATTTTCCCGACGTTTCGGCTGTGTGTGTCGTAGTGTGAAAACGGACATTATGGATTCTGACGATCAAGTGAGGGTAGTTATTGAAACTGCTTCCACTTCTCGACGACGGTAGATCTCAAGTTCAATGCTCCAGTCTGCCCGCGACCACGGCTATTGCAACATAGCCGAAACGTCGGGAAAATAATAAAGGTGAACGCGATAAATACCCGTGTAGTTAATTGTAGTCAGATTTACCACCCATACGCAACCCGTAGCCGCAAACAATAAATAGCTTACTTAATATCCTACTATCTTATAAATGCGAAAGTTACGATGTTTGGAGCTTTGTGGCTTAATAACGCCCTGACCACCGATTGGGATGAAACTTACAAAAAAAATATTTTGTAAGCTGGTATTTTAGCTACTTTTTGGCCTAAAATTACGGGTAGAAGTCACTTATAATACGAAAGTGAAATCGCGGGTAGTAGTTTGGTTTTAGGGTTCCGTACCCAAAGGGTGAAACGGCACCCTATTACTAAGGACTCCGCTGTCCGTCTGTCGCCAGGCTGTATCTCATGAACCGTGATAGACGGTTGATAATTTCACAGATGATGTATTTTAGTTGCCGCTATAGCAGCAAATACTAAAAAACAGAATAAAATAAATATTTAAGGCTAATAAATATCCAATACAACAAACATAATTTTCTTGCTCCACTTTGCTCAATATTATTAACGGCAACAGGCAGACGCTTGAAATATTCACAGATTATTTAGTTATATATTCACTTTAAAAATAAATAATTAAATTAAAATAAAACAAATATATAAGGGGGGCTCCCATACAACAGACATGATATTTTTGCCGTTTTTATAGATAATGGTACGGAACCCTTCGTGCGCGAGTCCAACTCGCACTTGGCCGGTTTTATTTTTATTTAAAAAAGAATAGTTTTCCGTACTAGGCTAGTTCTTAACAAGTGTTTATCCATCTCAAATACAAAGAAAATGATTTAACCTCCATCTTAAACAACCCTTGGGTTATAATCAAGAAGTTCCGAGCAGCTGGAAACACTGGAACAGACGTATGAACTCCAAACTGCAATCGAAGTTGGCAATAAGTCTGTCGGATGACCATTTCACCGACGGAGCTCGAGGGTAGGTACATAGTACAAGATTGCTTATTGAAATAACTGAGAGTTATGCACGGAGATATTGGAGTTTGGACGCTCTGTACACATGTTCGTTTAAAATAATACATATAGTAAATTTTTATTTATTTTATTCAACTCGCTGATGGAACAAGCAAATGGCCCACATGATGTTAGGTGGTAACTATCACCTATAACAAAGCATTGCCTCCTAAATCACGCACGATAGGAACGGGCCCTACGATGCACTGCCCTGCGTCCATCAACTTGAGGCATACAGATGTTAAGCCTCATGTGCCTGTAATTACACCAGTAACCACACTCTTAGTAGAAGAGCCCTTCACAAAGAGCTCTACTACTCTTAAATATATAGACTATACAATTTGTTTTTCAAAGAAAATAACAATGATTACAAATATTTACAAAACAACATTAAATATACAAGACTAGCGGCCTGTCCCAGCTTCGCATGGGTGGTCATAAATTTTTTGAACATTTTAGGATAAACTTAGACCGTGGGTTCAAGCCTCGCGTCTACTTATTTCATACATTTGCACGCCAGAGAGTGAAATCGCACCCCGAGCGCGACCCGTGGACCCGTTAACGTTTTTAATTTCGTAATATCTTTTGAATGGAATGTCCGATTTGAAAAATTTAAGAAGTAATCTATAGGTATTGAAACCGTCTTAATTATGAAAAGATTTATTTGGATAAGGATTAATACCAAGGTACAAATAAAGACCCTTTTCTAGCGGCGGCATTTCAATTAATTTTTTGTAATAAAAGAACACTTATTGTGACATAACTATAATAGTTAGACATATGCTGTCGCGACATTTTTTGTAGATGATGACGTGTTCTACAAAATCGTAGTACATTATTTTGTTCTATCATCAATAGTTTTCGCAGCGCACGCGATGTAAGGTTTTTGGTTTCCACCTTGGGTTACATTATTGGAGTTTTAGTAAGGATCCCTGATTTTTTTGAAAATATTATATAGCCTATGTTACTCAGGGATAATGTAGCATTCTAATGGTAAAAGAATTTTTGAAATCGGACCAGTAGTTTTTGAGCCTATTCGTTACATACAAAACAACAAAACAACAAAACAACAAAAATACAAATCTTTTCTCTTTATAATATTAGTGTAGACTAAACCAGAAATCTTGAATGTTTGCATGAATTTTGAAATTCAATCTTACATTTAGCCGAATACTTTATCAGTTTTCTCAGTTTTGACTCTAAATATAGGATGTATTTCAAAGTGATCCTTGTAATTGTACTGAATAAAGACAATTTTGATTTGAATTGGTATTTCAACTACTCTATATTAACAATACCCAGTCAAATACCCAGTCAAATACCCAGTCAAATACCCGTGCCCATTAACACACGCAATGTCTTTCACTCACGTAGAATTTCAGCACATTCAATAAATTTATTGCATTCTAATAAATATTTGACATATGGGTTTGAGGACTAAGTATTTTGAGATTCAATACAAAATACCCAGTACGGGTGTTGTAATAGAGAGAAGTGAATTTTACAGTGTGCAAGAAATTTCATGACCATTTTACAGCTCTTTAGAGCCATTCATAGTGTAATAACAACTATTTTCGAGTACCAACTGGAGTGCAATCAGGAGAGTGACACCGAGTGCCCGAAATGGCCACTTTGTGGCGCTAGCTATCCCATTCTCTCGAGACATCTTGAGCTGCACATACACACATACATCAGATGTATAAAGTACTGGTACTGCACATGAAACTTCTGAAGTTCAATTTTCATATTTTACGATTAGATGCAGGTAAATTGCTTGCCTTTTTCTTCCGCCAAGCAGCGTTGCTGTGTTTCAGTTTGAAGAGTGTGGTTGCCGGTGTAATTACATACACGTGAGGCTTAGCATCTGTATGCCTCAAGTTGATGGACGCAGGACAGTGCATCGTAGGGCCCGTTTCTATTGTGCGTGACTTACGAGGCAATACTTTGTTATAGGTGATGGTTACCACTTAACATCTGCTTGATCCATCGGCAAGAAAAAAATATAAAAAAAATATCTTTATCAAATCAATTAGGCCTAACACTGTAACCTTCACAGAGAGTATGATCCCTTTGCACGGTAGACATCTCAGATCTCTTTGAGGAAATCCACTTAATTTTGTTTGAATTTTTAAACAGCTCTAATGGTAGCTGAATAATTCATTGGTGAACCGGTACTGATTTTATCGCTGAGTATACCTATCTACTCATAATCATGGATTTTACAAAGATTTAAGAGTTTGCGAATGGTATCTGAACTTCTAAATTAGTTCAACCGTTACTCATACTGTGTTTGAGAATATAACAAACTTTTGCTTTTATCGTAACGTGCGGCTGCCCGCGGTTTCTCTCTCGTGGTAGTAGTGATTGCTACATATACGGCCGGTTTCTGAAAGCCCGATCAAAACTAATCGGATGTCAAGTCACTTGCTACCTCTATCTAATTCGATGTAATAGCTGAAATGGCGAGTAACTTGACATCCGATTAGTATTGATAGCGCTTCCAGAAACCGGCCGTCAGTGATTTGATACCCGAAATTTTGAAATATGCGAGTGCTATAGCATGGCTATAGCATAAAATGTTGAGCGTTTTAATGCACTCCAGCATTTGGTAGGTCAATAAATGTTCGAATACTATTATCATTGATAGATTAAGCTTTGTAAACTGGTTACAAAACTTGGTTACGTAGGGCTAAATAACATTCAGTGATTTCGACAGCTTTCACGGCTCAGTTGGTAGTACCTCTGCCTTCTGTGCCGTAGGCCGTGGGTTCGATCTCCACCGAGAACAAACAATTGTGTGATTACAAAAAAAGTATATATGTAGTTTATCAGCTATCTGGTTACCATATCACTTTGGCTTAGTTTGGGGCGAGATTTGCTTTGTGGAATGTCCACCAATATTTATTTATTTTATTTCATATGTTCGAATTTAATGCCTTTGAGGAAGATATGTCAAAGCTATTCACTAGTTAGATCTACCTAGCTTGTATAAAGTACTCGTTTTGAACAACGCTTTGAACATTTAGCCCAAATATGCCAACAAATCAGTGGTTCGCATGCATCGGTCGACCGAGCTAATTCTAGTTGGTAATAGAAACATAATCGAATTCCATTAGGGTCGTATGTTGATGGCAACATTGACGCTCTTAGTTAAATGCATTTCAGTTTGCTCTTCATTTGTGTATAGTGTTTCGCCTTCGGCTGCACCTGCTTTGTTTATGAACAAATGAATTTGCAAAAAAATTTAGTCTGGTGGGCCAATGATATTGTTAAAATCGCGAGGAGTCAGAAGATGGATAAGGGTCTATATTGATCGAAATCTAAATAAATGTATGTTCTACAGTGGACTTCTTGGGGTCGAATTAATGATTAATAAATAAAATAAATATTGGTGGACTTTCCACACAGCACTATCTAGCTCCAAACTAAGCCAAAGCTTGTAATATGGAAACCGGATAGCTGATATAATACATATATAATTTTTTTGGTAAATACATACTTATAATATTATATAACACCCAGACAGATTAATGGTAAATTGTGGTAATAATAACTTTTTTTTTCAAAAATTTTTTTTCATACAGTTGTGCCATAGCAAAAATTGCAACGTGATTGCAAACGATTACGTCACGATTCTTCTGAAGTTCGATTTTCATCTTTTACAATTAGATGCAACTAAATTGCATGCCTTTTTTTCTGCCACCAAGCAGAGTTGATGTCTTTCAGTTGGAAGAGTCGGTGTCGGTGAAATTACATACACATGAGGCTTTACCTCTGTTTGCCTCAAGTTGGGACGCAGGGCAGTGCACCGTAGAGCAAGTTTCTATTGTGCTTGACTTACGAGGCAATGTTTTGCTATAGGTGGTGGTTACCACTTAACATCAGGTGGGCCATCTGCAAGTTGTAATAAAAAAAACCTTGTTTATTTTCATTTCCATGCAAGGTAACCTCTTAGTCCTTAAGATATTTTAATTTGTTTAAAGGGTTATTCTACGGTTTGTACAAATTTCAATCTTACATACCTACTCTCATTAAAGAAATCAAATATATTATTAACTCCTTAGAACCTTAGTACTTACTGCATTCAAATTAAGATCCTTTGTTCCAGCTGACTGATGAAAATTTGGAACAAAACCCCAATCAAAACTCAAACGAAGCATTTTGGCACCACAACTTCGTACAATACCCCCTAATTTTGTTCCGCAATCTGCATAAACGTTAGTAGGTATTATAATTAGTTGTGTGCCAAATGAAATCGTACCATTGAACTAGGCGCTAATAGGACGCCTGCGGCAATCAGGAGATTGAAATCTATATCTTGTTTGCTTGCGTACTAACTACACACGCGTTTAGTGGACTCTTAAATGATATAGAGATGATACAATCCATTATGTAGAGAAAAACAATATAGTGGCAGAGTATTAAAGACTCCGCCATTTTAGATGGGATTTACAGCTTTACTTGCCATCCGAAAACTTGAATCTGGAGCACAAAACAGTATATAAAAAAACGAAATTAATGACCTTGACACAGCTATATAAATATAAAACCTTATACGAAAAATTTTGAATAAAGAAATACTAACACAAATTACTTTTACAAAACAAAGTCAAGTTCGGAAACGACTAATGCGACGTGCTAATAATATCTGTTTGTTAGCTCCACGAACAAATTACGGCTTAAAATCTATAAAGTTTGAAGGGGCACAATTATACAATAAATTACCGTCAGACATCAGGGAGATACAATCTCCATTACTGTTCAAAAAAACCCTCAAACATCACATACTTACCAAACACTAAACCTAGAACCTACATACATCCCAATAAAAAAAAAAAAAACACAAGTAAAATATATGTAAAGCTAAACTAAATCACTAATATATATATAAATACTTAAAAGAAATAAAAATCACTAAACCAAAAAGAAAAATCCGGTTGAGCTATTGCTACCAATATCAGGGAAATAGCAACTATAACGCAATACTTAATAACCTCTTACTCATTGCTCACCATGTCGTTGCTTAGGTACTCAATTAAGTTTCATTTATACCCGCAAACTATTTTTTATTATTTACGCTTACATATTTTTTACTATAATTTGTTAAAGCTAACATTAAGTCCTTCTGACACTCGTATCTACTCTAACTTACTTAAAATCTTACACCTAAGTCACCTTTGTATTTCTCTAAAATAAGTGAATTGTATTCTTCTTAGAGAAATAAATGTCTTAAACCTGAAAACCCAAAAAAAGAAAGACGTCCCATTAGATTTTTTTTCTGCTTAGTTAAATACTCAAATACTGATACTAAGCCACTAGGTCATTTCTTGCAATTTTTAGACAAAAGACCATGTTATCGAAATGTATTCGTAAATCCGTAATCTAGAGGTATTACAGAAAAGAAAATATAGAGCGAAATAAAGAATAGGTATTCGGGAAAAAGACGCAAATTCTTCTTCTTGTCGTGTCACTAGTTTCTTTCGAAACAGTGTGGTGAAAGGATTTTAAGTGCGCCTCAAGAGGCTCTTTTCGAGCATTTGACACATGTTATAGAACTTTTGAGGTTCTGACATGCCGGTTTCCTCAGGATGTTTTCCTTCACCGTTTGAGAGTACTAGCACTGTGCACATACATTTTTGAACAGAAAAACTCATTGGTACACGACTGGTTTCGAACCTACGACCTTAGGATCGGAAGGCGGGGCCGCTACTACTAACCCAACAGTGCTCTCAATTAAGACGCTAATAAAGAGTTCAACACTCATACTCAAAGTTCAAGTTCTTCTTCTTCTTCACAAACAATAAATATTTCATTTCATTTCATTTCTTCGTGTCGTGTCATAGTTCTTTCAAATATAATGGTAAAAAAATAAGTGAAAAGAGACTAGAAGAGTGTAGTTAAGTCCCCTTTAGTTCAAGTAAATGCACCTTATAAAATTGAAGGTTATTAACATTTTGTACGTGACTTACGAGGCAATGCTTTGTTATAAGTTATAGTTACCACTTCACATCATATGGGCCATCAGTTCCAGCAGCAAAGTATTTAAAAAAAAGTATAAATTGTAGCAGCTTCATACAAATATCGGCCGACCATCAATTCTGTCGTGTAATCTAGATATGGTAATGTTCTCTTTGATATTCAAAGTCGTGTGCAGATGCCCTTACGGCGCTCATCAGCGATATCTTGACCACGATGCGGCTGACAGTCGTAATTAGCTATTGTGTACGGGCCTTATGCCGCTACTAAGTAATTCTCTTGTTGGCGAGTTTGTAGTTGGGTTGCAGTTATGAGAAAGGCAAATATTTAGATTGTGTTATCTGTTTGTGGTATCTTCTCGTGATGTTGTAGCAAATCTTGGGGATGATAAGACGCAGATTACTGTTAAACTATTTCTCAGTCGCACATAAAAATAATGAACACACTAGGATGTAAAGTCAACTGGATTATCTCAAGTTATAACCCTGTCGATAACTTGTTATCACCAAGAAGTTCAAGTCTCAGTACGTTTTTTTTTATTCAACTATCTGATGGAACAAGCAGATGGGGCCATCTGCTTGTTCCATCAGATAGTTGGCATCTGATATTAAGTGGTAACCATCACCTATAACAAAGCATTGCTTTGTAAGTCACGCACGATAGGAACGCGCCCTACGATGCACTGCCCTGCGTCCATCAACTGGAAGCATAGAGATGTTAAGCCTCATGTGCCTGTAATTACACCGGCAACCACACTCTTCAAACCGAAACACAGCGTTGCTGCATGGCGGCAGAAAAAGGCGTGGTGGTAGTACTTCCCCGGACGAGCCATTCACAAAGAGCTCTACTACTCTTAAATGCTTTAGTCAGCCCACGTTTATCCACTACTGGGTATAATCTCTAACAGCCTGCTCACTAGTCTAGAATACAAAAACTACAGTTAAAGTAGTAACGATCCCGTATATGATCACTAAAAGCAATTGAATACTTATTAAAAAAAAACAGATGTCGTGACGGTAGCATTGCAGAAATATAAATAGTTATTTCAAAAAGAAACAATTCAGGGAATTGAATCGCAATAAAGTTTCATGATAATGCGGTCTCGTAATGTATAGTAGTAGTTCTATTATATTTTCTTCTGTGCTCGTAGATAACTTTCATTTCGAAGAAATCTTGAACAGTGGTTTTACCTATATGTATAAAGATAGCTCTTACCTGCGGAGTGAAGCCTTAGGGTTCGGCCAAAGCTGCGCGTCAGAAACGCGGGAAGCGGGAGCGACTGCCGCGCGGCGGACTCTACCCATACTTTTCTATGGCGCTTTGCCCGCGTTGCGGTCGCGTAGGAGTGCAAAGCGCCATATAGAAAGTATGGGTAGCGTCCGCCGCCGCGCCGTGCGGCAGTCGCTTTGGTCGCGCAGGTTTGGCCGAAGCCATAAGGTGAAGTTAGATCCAAAGTTCCGTACGCAATATCAATTTTTACAAATCAAAAACTACGAAATCAACAAATTTTTTGGTTGATCATTAAATATATACCTACTAGTTCATCATCATCATCATCTCAGCTTGGTATCACCCACTGCTGGGTGTTGGGTACCTAGCTCAGTTGGATGGTAAATGAAATGCGAGTGGACTGTAAAATACTGATTCTATTCGGACAATTAATATGATGCGTTATGCGTGTCTACTGGGGTCTGTGTTCTTGCGAAGTGTAGTGCGGCGCCGATCGGTACCGAGCCGGCTCCCTCTGTCCCCGGCCCCCGCCTCCGGTGTCCGCTTGTAGGTGAGCGAAGCTTTGTCTCCGACACTGGGTATAGGCCTCCCTCATGTTTTGCCAGCCTGCTCTGTACTGTGCGTCTCTGCTCCAGGTGCTTCCTGCGACCTTCAGGATGTCGTCGACCCATCGCGCTTTTGGACGCCCTAAACTTTTTTGGCCTGACTTCGGCCACCACTCGGTCAAAGTTTTGCTGCACCGGCCATCACCGCGTCTATATAGTTATTTAGTTATGAAAAAAGATTTATGTTTGACCATGCTGGGTTCGATAAAAGTAAAGCCAAAATTTACCTAAAATATCATTTTTTTCTAAGAGCATGTGAACTGAGAGAGATAAGAGATATTCTAATGAACTGAATGTTCCTGAGTGCCTTGATAAATACTTAATTTTGTTATGGAATTACACTTCTGCAAAAAAGCTTATTATATTTTTAAAAGCAATAAGTTGCATTATAATGGCGAGTGAGTCTGTCATAATTCCTTCGCTCCCGCAAACCCCTCAACCGACTTGGATACCACTACGTCACAAGGAATATTTAACCCCAATGAGTCAGTTCCAGTCTCATTAAGGCCCTGATTGCCCGGTCGCGTGATCACTGAACTTACTAATCTACTTCCTTCATCATCCATTAGCTGACTCGTAATAACATTGGAATAATATCATGTTTCTCTTTAAAATAAACATCATGATCTTTTAATTGCAGCCAATTAGACCGTTTACCATTTTGTACGTATTCTGCAGTATCAATGTTTATCATCTTATTTTGAACCCTATGTTTATAGACAGAAGGAAAAAAAACATTAATAGTAAAAAAATGTTATTGACCGTGATAATGGTATTCAATACAGTGAAGTCAGGCTCCTGAATCTTCTTGAAACGCATTAGAATTTATTTTCAATTTTACTTCACACATCCATCTCAACATTCACATTTCTGCTTCGTGCAATATTCTCACCTCCAACCTTTTGGTTGCCCAACACTCAGATCCATACAGTTGAACAGGTCAAAGTTTTTAATATCAGGAAATACGATATAATAGCTTCAGATACAATTCGAAATAATAAAATAAACGCCTGTATTTCCAAAACTAAAGTCCGTATATTCAATTTATTTTATATCCGTTATGTTAAACTAATACCTCTAGCTTCTAATTGTCTAAAGGAAATTAGGTACCCATCCTTTGAGATCGTTATTAATTAGCGTGCAAATTGTATGGCTTGCGTTTAGTTGCGACTTGCGACATGAATTGGCGTGTCAATTGGTGCGTCTAGTCTCGCTCGGTTAGGCAACATAGCGTGACGTGATCGATCGATCATCAACCAAGTCTTACTAGAATTTGGAATAGAGACTACTGCAATAATAACGTTTTATAACTATAGATTACTAGCTGGTGCCCGCGACTTCGTCTGCGCAGGATTAGTATTTCGAGTAGCTTATATTGAGCTCTTGCTGTAAGGGCATGCTCGCACGCCTCTTCGCTAGCTGCAGCGCGGACGTAAAAAATACCTGTTTAAGGCATACTGTCTGTACACATGCCAACTATGGTCCAACTACACGCGTAAATCAATCAGCACCATATTTCCTGAGGGCTGTGTCTGACTATCTGGCCAACCCCATTTTCAGGCACTGGATTTCTATCCACATGGATAGAAATAAAAAATGACGGACACTGATAAGGAGTACTGCCAGTGTCAGTAATTTTTTACTATAAGTAAAAAATTACTGACACTGGCAGATTTTTTACAATAATTTTATTCTAACCATTGTTTTTATTTTTATTCTTCATTTCTTGTGATATGGCGTAATACATATGTGTAACTCTAGCGGTTTTGGCAGCGCACTCCAGAATAGCTCGCAGATGGTAGATTTTTTCCAACTTACTTGACACTTATCGTCATATGCCTGCCGTCTTATCGCCTATGTGTTATTCTGATGTATAAGCTATATTATTGTAAAGTTTCATTAAAATCAGTAGTTTTTACGTGAAAAAGTAGCAAACATCCATCCATCCATACTTACAAACTTTCGCGTTTATAATATTAGTAGGATAGTAGGATTACAGATATTATTATTCTGCACTGAAACAACACAAACATACTGGACGAAGCTACTGAAAGCGGTCAGCATTTGGTACGTTCGATGCACGATAAATAATATTAGATGATATTAATTAATTATTTTAAATAGGAATAGGGATAGGGAGAACTGGAAGTCCTTGGGGGAGACCCTTTCTCAGCAGTGGGACGAAAGAGGCTAATAATCTGGGGTCGGAATAGGTAGAGTTTTTAAGTACCAAATGACGTAACCGATTGGTTACGTCATTTGGTACGTGTAACGTATAACGTTACTTAGTTTGTGTTTGACATAGGAAAAATAGTTTTAGAAGACAATAATATCAATCTTAACATCGGTAGGTCATCTGCTAGTTGTATATTAAAAAAAACCCATAAGTTTTAGAAAACAATTTTTATTAATCCCCAATCCCGGGTTTAAAAAGCATATCCATGTTAAGATTGCATAAGCAATTTTACGTCATTTGGTACTTAAAAACTCTACATAATCAAACCCCTGCTAATAATATAATATATATTAGGTATAAATAGTTTTCAACGGTCTGCAGATAGGTCAACTGTCTCATTTGAATTTTGTACATTTTGTAAATGCTTGTATTCATTGTAATTTTCTTTGTGAATAAACAATGAAGTTCAAACGCAATCTAGAGCGGATTATACCATCTCAGTAACGCCGTACATATGCATCTAGGTTATGTGACGTGTACATACAGACAATAATAGGTGGAATTGGCTAATACGATTAAACTCTAAATACATTACGTTCCTACCTTCCAACAGTGAAATCTCTAATACTATAAGAATCAAAGTCCTGACTGACTGACTGACTGACTGACTGACTGACTGACTGACTGACTGACTGACTGACATATAGACAACGCACAGCCTAAACCGCTGGTCCTAGAGACTTGAAATTTGAGGAGTACATAGGTCTTATGGCGTAGAGGTGTACTAAGAAGGGATTTTTGGAAATTCAACCCCTAAGGGTGTAAAAAGGGATGAAAACGTTTGTATGAAAAATTGTATTCCTTGAACCTACAAACTTGAAACTTGGAATACATATACTTCAAGACAAAAAATTAGGAAATACATTTTTAGTTTTTTAAAACTACCCTTAATAAGTGTGCTAAGGGATGTAAAAGTATGTATGGGAGTTTTTTGACCGCTGGTCCTAGAGACTTGAAATTTGAAGAGAACATAGGTCTTATGGCGTAGAGGTGTCCTAAGAAGGGATTTTTGGAAATTCAACCCCTAAGGGTGTACGTTTGTATGAAAAATTGTATTCCTTGAACCTACAAACTTGAAACTTGGAGTACATATACTTCAAGACAAAAAAGTAGGAAATACATTTTAGTTTTTTAAAACTACCCTTAATAAGTGTGCTAAGGGATGTAAAAGTATGTATGGGAGTTTTTTGACCGCTGGTCCTAGAGGCTTGAAATTTGAAGAGTACATAGGTCTTATGGCGTAGAGGTGTAATAAGAAGGGATTTTTGGAAATTCAACCCCTAAGGGTGTAAAAAGGGATGAAAACGTTTGTATGAAAAATTGTATTCCTTGAACCTACAAACTTGAAACTTGGAGTACATATACTTCAAGACAAAAAAATAGGAAATACATTTTTAGTTTTTTAAAACTACCTTTAATAAGTGTGCTAAGGGATGTAAAAGTATGTATGGGAGTTTTTTGACCGCTGGTCCTAGAGACTTGAAATTTGAAGAGTACATAGGTCTTATGGCGTAGAGGTGTAATAAGAAGGGATTTTCGGAAATTCAACCCCTAAGGGTGTAAAAAGGGATGAAAACGTTTGTATGAAAAATTGTATTCCTTGAACCTACAAACTTGAAACTTGGAGTACATATACTTCAAGACAAAAGAGTAGGAAATACATTTTTAGTTTTTTAAAACTACCCTTAATAAGTGTGCTAAGGGATGTAAAAGTATGTATGGGAGTTTTTTGACCGCTGGTCCTAGAGACTTAAAACTTGAAAAGTACATAGGTCTTATGGCGTAGAGGTGTACTATGAAGGTATTTTTGGAAATTCAACCCCTAAGGTTGTAAAAAGGGATAAAAACGTTTGTATGAGAAATAGTATTCCTTGAACCTACAAACTTGAAACTTGGGAGTATTTATATTTCAAGGCAAAAAAATAGGAAAGGCATTTGAAGTTTTTTAAAACTACCCTTGATAAGTGTGCAAAGGGATGTAAAAGTTTGTATGGGAGTTTTTTGACCGCTGGTTCTACAGACTTGAAATTTGAAGAGTACATAGGTCTTATGGCGTAGAGATGTACTAAGAAGAGGTTTTTGGAAACTCAACCCCTAAGGGTGTAAAAGGGTTGAAACCGTTTGCATGAAAAATAGTATTCCTTGAACCTACAAACTTGAAACTTGGAGTACATGTACTCCAAGGCAAAAAATTGGAAAGGCATTTTTCGTTTTTTAGAACTACCCTTAATAAGTGTGCAAAGGGATGTAAAAGTTTGTATGGGAGGTTTTTGACCGCTGGTCCTAGGGACTTGAAATTTGAAGAGTATATAGGTCTTATGGTGTAGAGGTGTACTAAGAAGAGGTTTTTGGAAATTCAACCCCTAAAGGTGTAAAAGGGTTGAAAACGTTTGCATGAAAAATAGTATTCCTTGAACCTACAAACTTGAAACTTAGTGTACATGTACTCCAAGGCTAAAAAACAGGAAAGGCATTTTTAGTTTTTTAAAACTAGCCTTAATAAGTGTGCAAAGGGATGTCAATGTTCGTATGGGAGATTTTAACTTAAAACTTAAAGAAAATGTGTTCTGTGGATAAATAACAAAAAGACAGTTTGATTTTCGAAAACAACCCCTAAAACGTTACCCTCCTTCGTTGCGCTCAAGTAAAAAGGATACAACAAGGCGTCAATGTTTGTAAGGAACATTCTAAAACGGGAATCTTGAGTTGGTACGATGAAGAGATCTTAGGGTATCTACCGTGCCTGGGGATCAAAGTCGTGAAGCTGTTTCGTTTCGTTTGTTTTTGGGGTAGAAACTAGGAACAAATAAGTACATATTTTCCGTATAAGAATGTCTTTGTTGTATTTGTCATGTTTGTGCTAAACTCAGTACCTATACCTACCTACCTACCTACCTAATATAGGTAATGTACGCCTATAGGTATCTATAGGTATATATATATATATACCTGCGTAGGTATTCTACCCTAATAATATACAAATCAATGCGAAAGTTACGATGTTTGGATGTTTGTGGCTAAATTACGGCTCACCACTTCAACGCGTGCGAAGCCGCGGGAAGCCACTAGTAAACAATAAGATAAAAGCAGTGTATTTTGGCAATGGTGATGGTCTGGCTACTTGTCACGTATGGGTAGTTAATATACAGAATGTTAAAATATACTAGTACCAAAAACTTCAGGGGGCTAAAGTACCCATCAATGTGAATAACTCTTTCTAATGAACCAACATTGTGAACGCGAAAAAAAACAGCTGTTTCATACATTTTAGCCAGGTAGGTATTGAACTTATGCATGAAACAGATGTTTTTTTTACGCGTTTACAATGTAGGTTCATTAGGAAAAGTTATTCATATTGATGGGTACTTGAGCCCCCTGAAAGTTTAGGTTTTAAACACAAGTATTCGGACACCTTGTATATAGCTATTGCTAAAAGTGTGCCAAAAGTAATTTTTCGTTGATGTGCCTATAAATAAATAAATAATAAATAAATATTGGTGGACATCCCACACAGCACTATCTCGCCCCAAACTAAGCCAAAGCTTGTGATATGGGAACCAGATAGCTGATATACTACTTATATACTTTTTTTTTTTGTAAATACATACTTATAATATTATATAACACCCAGACAGAGAACAAACATCTATGTTCATCACACAAATGTTTCTTCTCGGTGGGGATCGAACCCACGGCCAACGGCACAGAAGGCAGAGCTACTACCAACTGAGCTGTGAAGGCTGTCAAGCCCTATGACCCGTAGCCTCCACATAGATCTTGAGAACATAGTAATTATTCTAAATTGAAGCAAAAGAGCTCTAACGGGATATTCATACATCCCCTTTACATATTGGTACGCACCAATTTCAAAATATTCGTACCTACATTCGTACAGATACTACGGATTGCACATTCGTAAGCCAATTTTATATTTAAATTTTCCTTAGTCGCTTTCCTCTTTTTAACCGCAATACAATCGAGCAACATGAAAGAATCGGGATTGAAATGACCGCGTTCGTTTAAAAGCAACCATTTTGTGTTTGTTGTTTCGTGTCCCGATTCGTATGCAAAACCGCATAGTCAAAACGAAGCGATTGACAATTTGCCAACAATTCGCTCATGGCCGCATTTATGCTGAACGCAGGCATTATTGTACACCACCCTGGGTATTTTGGGTAGTTACACATTTAAAAAGAAAAGAGAGAGAGACCTTCAGGACTTATTCTTCAGACACGATCAGATCTCCTCAGCGGTTAAGCGGTTACCTCTGCCTATATCAATCACCATTATCTCTGGCACTCTATTGAGGATGCGTCATAAGTGGCATTGCATTGCGTCCCTCACTGTTTAGACTTACGGGTGTTAAGTCTCATATGTCTGTAATTGCACTGGCGCACTCATTTATTTACATACCCTTCAAATTGGAGTACAGCGATGCGAGTACCACGTTAGCATGGCACGTTAAAAAAAGCTAGATTTTTTTCGCAATAATAGTATGAAACGTAGGTCGTGATTTCATGCTCAGTGACAGTGGAATGAAGATTCAAGAGATCTCGAATAACGTGTTCAATCACGGCTAGTGCGGACCAGACGTTGCGTCTCGCATGACCTTTGAACTAGAAAATTGGGGAGTAATATGGTGAGAATGCGGATAAATAGTTGTCACGAGTTATCGAACGAGATATGACGTCTTCTCCACCGTGAGATAATTTCGCTCGAAGTGAGCGAAATTATTTCAATGAATAATCGAATTCGGCCCCTGATTCCCATCACACTTGTGAAATCGAACCAGTGATGGGAGTCATACTGCCTGCCTGCCTGTCGGCGCCGATAATTCCGCTTTCTGCCTAAACCCTACTTCAAACAGCGATATAAATGTGGGTGCTACCTCTGTATTGTGAAGCTTAACGAGAAATGGAACTGTGCAAATAATTTACTACGGGTTTGATTCCTGACGAAAGTATGAGGTTTTGACTCGAATGACTCAAATGCAATTTAACGAAATGCTGAATTCAAAGGCATTCTCTTCTAGTCTAGTGATCATTTAAACTTAAAATGAATGAATTTAGTTGAATTTTGGAACGTCTAACAGCGTTTTTGTTCTCGATAGTTTTAAATGTCTGTCTATATCTATGTACTTATTCAAGTTCTTCTATATTCTAGATTTTATAGTATTCTAGTATGCATATTCTAGTTAGTAACGTAATTCTGTAGCCAAGTTGTAGTTGTGAAAAGCCTTTAAGGCGAAGACAAGAGCTAATGTACCTAATGTATAGCAGCTAATGTGCGTATCGACTTGTTGAAAAATGTAAAATAACTTTACGCACTTTCAAAAAATTGAACGATACATGTTTTCCTACTCAAAAGTTTGCTTTACTAGTTTTCGTACTCATGCAAACTTTTGAGTAGGAAAACTTGTATCGATCAAAATGATTTTTATACTAAACTGTGTGCAATATGATTGCACACAAAATAGTTGATTGCGATTTTCGAAAATGAGTTTAGTTATTTTATATCTTTCAACATGTCGAAATGTGCGAGCGAGAGTTACATTACAAAGGTTTAGCAAAATATTTGTTCAAAATGCATTTTCCTACCAAAGCAGTTTTCACTACTCTTACAAAAAAAATGCAGCTTCTTGGGCTGATGATAGTGATGATGAATATCGTTTTAAGACTTGTTTTATGTCGTTTTATGCCGTTTGAAAATAACTACGTATCGAGCTTATTCTTAGCTTTTGCTAAGATAAAGCTAAAACAAAACACGATAAGCAAAGCACTTCCAATAGCAAAGTACATTATCTGAAAAAACCTAGCCTTAACTTTTCCCGTATTTTCCGCGCTTAGTTTACATTTTGTCCCGTCGGGCAACCATTCATCTAATTGGCAATTAACACGACGACTCACCAATCTAATTTTTAGGTTCTATTAGCTTCCTCACTTAGCCTCGTTTAACTCTAATCGATACAGATCAAACAAATTTATCTTCGTTTAACAATTAGAGTGCCGTCTGAGCGTAAATAAGTTAGGGAGATCGACACAAATAGTATGACTTTTATTGTATTTATGCCAAAGATGGCGGATGAGCAGACGGGTCATATGAAGAAAGTAGTGATCGTCACTCATGTACACATACAACACCAGATTTAAAGGGAGATATTTTTTTATTGACTTTCCCAAAAATCACATTGTCTGTTGAAGCCTCTGTTAAAGTCTCCTGAACTAGCGCTAGCTGTATGCCAGGATACAGTTACTTCCCAAAATCACATGATTAAAAGGTAGTTTTATAGAACAGAAGAAAAAAAAAATTGAACAGAAGCGATGCTGATGCCCTGCCGGCCTTTTAGAGGAAGATAAACCCACTTTTGACATAAGTCAATAGTGGGTGTATTGCTGAGTATAAACTCAGCAATAAATAATCATTTCTCTACTTAAGACATGACAAAGAAGTATTTAAATCTGACGTTTAGAGTAAGAGTAGTAGAACTCTTTGTGAGAACTCGTCCGGGGGAGCACTACCACCACGCCTTTTTCTGCCGTCAAGCAGCGTTGCTGTGTTTCGGTTTGAAGAGTGTGGTTGCCGGTGTAATTACAGGCACATGAGTAAGGCAGTGCTTCGTTATGGCACGTTCTTATCGTGCGTGACTTCGAGGCAACCAATCCATCATTCCAGAATAATAACCGCTCTGACAAGAGTCTCCGACTAAGAAGAATAAAGGGTTACTCTGAGATGGTTTAAGTTTATATACCTAACTGAGTAAGCCAATGGCCAACTCTGATGAGTTTTTATTTAGTTTTTAGCACTTCAACGTGTGTTCCGAAGCACGAAATTTTGGAGAAGATATTATCATAACTCTAGATTAAAGTCGTGAGGTTTTTTTATTGTCTTTTTGTCAAATCATTTCAAGACTTGACCAGTAACATCATTAAAATGAGAATACATACATTAAAACGATAACTATACGAATTTAAATTTCTAGTAACTTTTACAATATTTTGCAATAAATTACGAGTAGCGTTAAACTTAGAAAATTCTAATTTCGGTTCGAAACAAATGAACGCCATTAACTGAAGTACATTGATAAATTAAATTTAGCAAAGGCTAGTGTAATAAAGTACTTTAATTTATTAAATTCAGAAGCATGCATGCAGTGGTGACTTTTTAATTTAGCTTGAATACTTCTTCATTTTAAATTTATATTATAATTCTGATAAATTAAAATGCTTAAATATGTAGATTAAGCAAACGTAAAACTGACAATATTGTAGCTGGCAATATTAAACTGAGACCCTTCATGTCACTTAGCGCACACTAGCTGAAATAACAATTGTTATCGTCTCTTTTTATTACCATGAAAATTACAGTGAATTTTTTTTTTTTTTTTTACAACTTATAGGTTAAACGTTTGACCGCAATCTCACCTGATGTTAAGTGAAGATGTGGTCGACGATGTGGCACGTTTACCTAGAATATATTATTTTATTTATTTATACAACGTGTAAACGACTGTACGACATTAAATTAATACACGTGTAGTACTACTATCTAGTATTGATTTAAAAAAGATTGTATTATCATTCATTCATAATTGAGATTTTTTTATTTTCAAACAAACTAAATATCAGAATAAGCATAAAATTATTGAACATTCTGTATAAACACATAAACAAAGCAACGTACGTTCATTCAATGCCGCGCCCCGCGCGCAGAAACCGCACATACATACCTACTACGACTAAACCTAAACTGTGCCGCGCGCCCGTGCCTAAAGGTGAACGCCCTTTCAGCGCGGGCGCGCGGCCGGCGGCGGCGTCTTTGATTCGCCGATATAGTAGAGCAACGTTAGCATGTAGGAAAAATAAAACTAGTTAGGTACCTCAAATCCGTACGTTTCCAATATGCTCACGTTGTTGCATGTTGCACATACAAATGAATGCACTGAAGAGCTCCTTCAACTGTTCTAGAGTTTGTTTTGTATGCCTAGTTTCACAATTATCTTTCCCTTCATAATACAAGTTCTGCATTTTGATGACATTAACAAGACACACACACTCACACAAAAAGTCTATTTCGCGGTACCAAATCTAGACTCTAGTCACGAGTAATAACACGAATTTACAATTTTCAAAATTAGATATGTCAAGGTCGCTACCAAGGCGATTGTTTACTAAATAATAATGTCTTTCACTGGCCACCGGGCGGCAGCGTGGCACATAGTGGGGCGCGCTACGTACCTATCTGTCTCTATCACACACGTAAGCGGAATGATATCTGTCCTTGTCGCACAGCGAAATTTTACAATGTGAGCGCACAAATATGTTTCTTATGCGGTCTAACGCGTATAAATATGATATCTCTGTCCTTTTTTTCGTTTGATTGATGAGTCACATGACTTCATGACCCCGGAAATTTGACCTCATCACCGGCGATTAGAGATACAGGTTGCATAGAAATTATTTATTGGAAAAGTATCGATATCTCGATAAATATTCAGGCTTTTTTGATAAAACCAACTCCTAAAATCTAAAAATGCAATTAGGAGTACGTGTTTCAATTTAATGTCGTACATGACTTTACACCTTGTATATTAGGTAACGCCAACAGCACAAAACACTCAGTGGCGTAGCTATCGTAGGTGCAGTTGGTGCAGTGCAATAGGACCCCGGAGCTCAGGGGGCCCTCTAACCTAAGCTTTGAAAAGAGAGGGTCAGCCAACTCCCGAAGCTAGAAAACCTTGAGCCAATATAAGTTCAAGTTATGTGGAATGAGGGGGTGAGGGCCCGATTGTTTCTCTATGCACTGACGCTACGCCATTGAACACACTGAACATTCATCAAAGTAAGTAACAAAAAAAAACATATAGAATTAGTGCCATTTACAGGCATTTCCATAACATTTTAGGCCGCTGCACTACCTTCATAGATTTGTGCCTTTGTTTAATTATCAGGGAATAAAATGAAATAAAATCTAAAACATACATCAACCCACTTATGGTTATAGATATTTATTTCATCAAAGAGCAGAGTTCAGATAGAGTAACAGAAAATAATACATATTACAGAAAGTGTGTATGTACCCAGTGTGCCGGATTTTTCCTAGTTCGTGCTGACATTTCTTTCTCACCATCAGTATCTCGCATATGATTTTGCTATATGACAAAAATGGGCATTCAAACGTACCTAATGCTTATAAGGCACCGAAATCTGGTAAAATATACGTCAAACATCGTGCGACAAAGGTTTCGTGTCACATGTATTCACATCACGTTGTTAACGTTTGGATTTCCATACACGACATGGAAATGAACGTAAAGTTTCCTTGAAAACGGCGTCTGTATTGTGACGGCAAAAAAATTGCGTTACTTTTTTGTGCATCGGCTTACCTCCTGTGGCTGTCTAAAGTGACTTATGTTGTAAATTATTATAATTGTTCTGATTTTCTGTTTTATTTAATTAAATAATCGATGTTTATTTATATTCAAAACACTGCTTTGTGTTCATGTAAAAGCAGTGTTTTGACTGCGACTGTCATTGCGAGATGACTCGACCAATCATGGCCGGCGGCGCCACTGTCGCCGGTTATGAGTGGGGGCGAGGGCACCTCGCGACTGGCAGAGCGCAGCTCGGGAGTCTAGTTTTGATATTCCAACAAATAAGAGGTCTTGAGAGTGAAGTGATTTGTAAAAGGTGATTGTGATAAAAGTACTCAATAAATGGTGTGATTGAAAATGTAAGTACCATCCAGTTTTATTTCTTGAGACAAAATACCTTTTCTTATTAAGGTTTACGCAGTTTAAAAGGTAGGAAACGTCGGAACGCTTACGCGTGTCAACATTTCAGAAGTGAGATTCGAACAAAGAAACAAAAATAGTAGACCTACCTGCTGTAAGTTTTTTTTTATTTTATTTCTTTACTATGGCTTGTTATTAGCTTTAATATAAGTTACACTTATTTTACTTATTATTCTTTTTTTTAAACAAGTCTTACTCTCTCAAAGGCTCCACTTTTAGTAATAGTGCGTCCAGACTAGAGTTAAGCTTAGCCAGTATTAGATCAATGATATAAGATAATTTATTTATTTTCTCTGCGCAAAAGGTACCTATATACATACCATGACTTATATTAGGGGTACAATTTAATAGGTTAAACCCGATATGCGAGAGACTGGTGCCTGAGATAGGTTTTAAAAGAAAAACCTGTAATACAGGTCACCAGTGCCCCATTTTGCAGATTTAACTTGGGATGTTTGTTGTTGTAGTTTGATTGGCAGTGAAAATAAACCAAGTAGACTTATTAAAAAACAAAAAAAAAACTAGAAATTAAAAAAAAAATTGAGTGACAATATAAATCCATAAAAAAAGTACCAAAGTATGAATGTGACTACAGACAGTTAATTGAAAAGTAAATGTGTGAGTGATTGTGTGTGTGTTAAGCGGTTTGTATAGAAGTGTGTGAATAATTGTGTGTATGTTTACGGATGTGGTTAGAAGTGTGTATTATTAGTGCATGCATACACAAATTAATTTTTTTCCATCAAAACAAAAAAAAATCTAGATAAATATATAATTCCTTCATTTATTGTATTTGCGCTGACAAAATTACTGTGCGTGTGTTTTTTTTATTAGTTACAGTACAACCTCATGGAAAGTACGCAAGAGCGTATAGTGCGCTCGCCGCCAATGAGCCCAACCCTACCAGGTCCAAGGTTTGTTCAGCGACAGTCACGCAGTACCACGAGGGTGCAGACAAGCGGCAGTGTCAGGCACCGCTCTCGCAGCCGCTCCAGTCGTTACTCAAGGGGACGCTTGAGCCGCTGCTCATCCAACCAGCGTGCCAGCAGCCGCGACGTGCATTACGTCGAGCGACGCTCCAACCAGCGTGCCGGCAGCCGCGCCGAGCCACACGTCGAGCGACGCTCTAACCAGCGTGCCGGCAGCCGCGCCGAGCCACACGTCGAGCGACGCTCTAACCAGCGTGCCAGCAGCCGTGACGTGCAGTACGTCGAGCGACGCTCCAACCAGCGTGCCAGCAGCCGCAACGTGCAGTACGACGAGCAACGCTCCAACCAGCGTGCCAGCAGCCGCGCCGAGCCACACGTCGAGCGACGCTCCAACCAGCGTACCAGCACCTGCGACGTGCAGTACGACGAGCAACGCTCCAACCAGCGTGCCAGCAGCCGCGCCGAGCCACACGTCGAGCGACGCTCCAACCAGCGTGCCAGCACCTGCGACGTGCAGTACGACGAGCAACGCTCCAACCAGCGTGCCAGCAGCCGCGCCGAGCCACACGTCGAGCGACGCTCCAACCAGCGTGCCAGCACCTGCGATGTGCAGCACGTCGAGCAACGCGCCGACCAGGGCAACAGCTACTGCACCAACCTGCGCGCCGACGATCGTGCCAGTAGCCCCTTCAGCCTGCGCAACAGGCATCGCACCAGCCATCGCACCAGCCAACGTGACAATCGTCGCAACCTCAGGAGCGCCAGCCGAAGTGTTAGCAACCGGAGGTCACGGAGTCCAGTTCGACATATTTGTGGAGGTCAGTGTTCGCGTAACAACACTTCAGATAATCAAACATCCCTTAACTCACGCGGTAGTAGTAGAACATCACGCATAGATAGCCCAAAAACCGTAAAGTTCGAGTCTGGTAATAAATCTGTTACTGAACCGCAAAGTAGCCTCACCGACTTAGTAAAAATTCTAAAATCGTTATCCAACAACAGTTTAGATAGGTTAGGTTCTATGAAAAATACTGTTCCCGAGTTTGATCCATGTAAGAAAGAGCAGACTATGACCATGTGGATACACAAGGTCAATGAATGTGCAACGATCTATGGGTGGACGGAAAAACAAATCATTCACTTTGCTCTTCCGAAGCTGAAAGGTGTTGCTCAGCGATGGTACGAAGGTCTTCCATCTGTCTTGTTTACATGGGTAGAATGGCAGGAAAAACTTTCAGCTGCATTTCCTTCAGAGGAAAATTACGGTCAAATGTTGAGTGACATGTTAGGCAAGCGCGCTCGTTTTACCGATTCACTAGAGGAATATTATTATGAAAAGTTAGCTCTTGTCAATAGGTGCTGTATTTCTGGTAGACGAGTAGTTGAGTGCATTCTGCATGGTATAGACGATCGATCAATCAGGCTTGGTGCCGAAGCAGCCCAATTTGATGATCCTAATAAATTGTTATCATTTTTGCGTAATACTCGTAACATAAAAGCGAACCCTGATCGCGGACCTGCTAGAGGATTTCCTTCTAGAGAGCAAACAAACCCGACAACCGTAGGCTCTAGATCCCCTCGTTGCTCAAATTGCAAGAAAGACGGTCATTTTACGTCTCAATGCACACAACCTATAAAAAAATGTACCCGGTGTAGTAGGTTTGGTCACGAAACTGAGCAATGTTTTGCTAAGATTCAAACAAATGAGAAGGCGGTTATGCGTGTAGGCTTTGAGGATGAACTTTCTTCTGCCTCCATGCACTTATCTGATCCTCCAAAGAATCTTTCCACTTGTTCAGTGCCTAGTAAAAAAATATTATAAAACCGCAGTTGTCAATGGATACTCGACTTTGGCTTACGTTGACTTTGGTAGTGAATACTCGATGCTGCGCATATCAGAATTCAAAAATGTCTGGTCAAATAATTCAGTTTGTAATCTTCCAACTCTTCGGGGTTTTGTATTGGAAAGCAACGGGTTCAAGTTAGCATTGATGTTGTTGAAGCAAACTTAGATTTGGTGATTATTCCTGATGACGCCATGCATGTTCCTTTATTAATTGGGCAAACGTTTACCGAGCAGCAACAGCAGAAAACTAGCAGTAGTTTGGAGATTTTGCAGCTTGATCATTTGGACATTGCCGTAAGTAGTAAAGTCTAAATTCTCAGTAGCAATAGCGTTGAAGTAGTTGGAATTACTGTCGTTGACGTTCACATTGATGCATCAACAGGTGGAGAAGTCTACGTAGAAGGTGGTGTGAGGTTTTTTTTTTTTTTTTTTCAAGGAGTCAGTTACTTCGTTTTGTCTGGGTTGTATCACTTTGGAAATTATGGCGTAGGACACATTGTCGTTAACAATACTTCATCAACCCCTTTTGTACTCCCTGAAGATCTTCTCGTTGTATGTGGTCGGTTAGCTGAGGAAGAAAGCCTTACCCAAGTTATGAACGTTACTAGCCATATTTCGAATGATAGATATGTAGACACGTTGACCGAAACTGATGTCCGCTTTGGCAATAGTGTGTAGTCTGAGCAGAATTATACCTCTTATCATTGGAGTTCTTTTCAAGGTTATTATCGAACTCACTACATGCTACTTTTCAAAAGAGAGATATGATTCCTTGCGCGGATTAATTCGGATTGGTTAAGTACTGTACCGAGCACTGATGATGAAATACAAAAACTAATAGGCATCTTGAAAGACCCTGAAATAGACAATTTGGTTGATATAAAAACAAACTTCAGGGTTAAAAATTATAAACTATTTCGGATCACGTCTAATGATGATAAGTGGGTGGTTCCTAAAGGTGTCCACTGGCAGAATTTGAAACAAAACCGTGACGATATAGGTCACTTCGCCCTAGATAAAACCTTAGAGCGCGTTAAAGCAACCTTCTTGTTTTCAAAATGCGTAAATAAAAAAATCTTGTCTTGAATGTTTTTATTCAAAATCTGCTGCTGGAAAGAGACCCGGTTTGCTATACTCTATAGAGAAAATTGATAACCCGTTCGATACAATTCATGCCGACCATGTTGGCCCTTTTGTTCGTAGTACAAGGAGGCACATGTATGTCTTAGTTCTGATAGATGGTCTTACTCGTTACATATTTTTGAAGCCTGTTAAAAACACCAAGTCTCAAACTACTGTGAGAGTTTTAGGGAGTATTTTGGTATCTTTGGCGTTCCTCGCAGGGTGATAACAGATCGCGGTCCTTCTTTTACTAGAAGCGCTATTTGGTACGAGGCCGTATGGTACTAGCGGTAGCCGAATTAGGGCAGAATTAGCAAACAATATTACTAACTCTTCTAGTCAGGGCCTGTCTGAACACATCAATGATCAAATCAATGATCATATTAAATCTAACCAAGAAGCCTGAAAAAAGCTTACGATGAGAAACGTCTTCCATCACCAAAATATTATGTAGGCGATCTAGTGAGAGTCGAAAGACAGATTCCTGCCTCAAGTAGTAGCAGGAAATTCATCCCAGAATATCCCAGGTTCCATACAGAATAACAATATTGTACGACTTGGATAGGTATCATATCGAATATGCTCACCAAAAAGGGTAGATTTTAAAAGACCGCATGATTCCACTAGTGACGGCGAATTGATGTCATGATGCTAGAATTTTAACAGCAACCCATATCTCGTTAATCAATTTGCAATAATACCTAATATACATTTTTTTTTAATTTCATGTGATACCCTCTAGCTGTCTGGCGTCAATAGACTTAAGACCCTCTGGACTAAAAGTCCGGCGTTGGTATCAAATAACAATAATACCCTCTGGACTAGATCCGGCGTTGGTATCGAATAACTATAATACCCTCTGGACAAGATCCGGCGTTGGTATCAAATAACTATAATACCCTCTGGACTAGATCCGGCGTTGGTATCAAATAACTATAATACCCTCTGGACTAGATCCGGCGTTGGTATCAAATAACAAAAATACCCTCTGGACTTGATCCGGCGTTGGTATAATTTAAAACTTCTTGTATAGATAGGTCATATTGTTGTTACATTTTGTTGTGGTTGGTCTTAATTATATTATAAAAACGATTCATGTATTGTTCTCAAAGATGAGTTTTACTGTCTGTATATTTTTAAATTTGATGTATTTTTAGCAGCACGAGGTCATGCTTAAAATTTTGGATGGCCGACTGTTGTAAATTATTATAATTGTTCTGATTTTCTGTTTTATTTAATTAAATAATCGATGTTTATTTATATTCAAAACACTGCTTTGTGTTCATGTAAAAGCAGTGTTTTGACTGCGACTGTCATTGCGAGATGACTCGACCAATCATGGCCGGCGGCGCCACTGTCGCCGGTTATGAGTGGGGGCGAGGGCACCTCGCGACTGGCAGAGCGCAGCTCGGGAGTCTAGTTTTGATATTCCAACAAATAAGAGGTCTTGAGAGTGAAGTGATTTGTAAAAGGTGATTGTGATAAAAGTACTCAATAAATGGTGTGATTGAAAATGTAAGTACCATCCAGTTTTATTTCTTGAGACAAAATACCTTTTCTTATTAAGGTTTACGCAGTTTAAAAGGTAGGAAACGTCGGAACGCTTACGCGTGTCAACATTTATAAGAACCATCTTAGGTAAATACCAAAACTTATGAGTATTTTCTCGTTATTGGTATCTATCGTACGAGGATGAATTATGTTTAGTTCGTAACTGGTTACGACGCTCCGGTTTCGTAGACGGCCGAAGCGGAAGAGATCAGTATTAATTTTATTTATCACAATTGAAAAAGATTGCAGAGACTTTATTGAATTTTTTGAATTTTTTCAATGATAAGCAATATAGCAATAGTAAGTGACGACCACCGTTTTCATGAAACAAAGCATAACAGAAAAGTACAACGCATTTCCTATTCTTTGTTTTAGGTCGAGTGCTCGAATTTTTGGAAAGGTAGATAGTGCAAAAATAATAGACTGGTAGGTTAGTGCAGAAATATTTTTAGGTTAAGATTTCACTCGAATCTTTAGATGGAATAATATTACCTATTGTGTAAAGTTCAAAACAAAACTGAAGCGGCTGTATATTATTGACAAACGGTATTATGTTATGTGGTAGTCATGCAAAGATGTGATGACTTCTCAAACATCATTTTACTTATTCATAAATATTTGTTTAATAACGCAAAAGTTATTAACCGAGTAGGATTTGAACCCACAACCTTCCACTTGGAAACACTTTAAAACTAATAAAAATATATATTTAGTTCGTTACAAATAAAATAGATAAAATTAAAAAAATAAATTTTTTTAAATTTTTCGAACTTTGTTTCAGGCAATATGCGCTCGCAATGAGATTTCATTTCATCATTTAGAAAATATGCCATAAATAACTTTTTTTACACATCTGGCAGACTATATTTAATACTCATGTTTAATAGACCAGGCGTTAAAAACAGAAACATACTTACATAAAATCACGCCTGTTTCCCATAGGGGTAGGCAGAGACCACGGAGAGAAAACAGAAACATTTTGATAATTATGAATTGTACAACTATCTCATTCCAGGCGACCGACTGGTACTCTATTGATTCCTCATTTCCTTGTTTTCATCAGGTTTTGATGCATTGAATGAACAATATCATCCAGTCAAAAGATTGCTCAAAAAAAAACTACTAGGATGTCAATAGGATGATACTCGTACGATAGTGGCACAATTATTTTATGTATTAGTTTACCAAATAAAAATATTCATAGGCTCTCGATTATAAAACTTAGCCAATTCACACGTTTTAGTTACTACCGAATTAAAAAAAATCATACACTCTCGATTATAAAATTCAGCCAGTTATTTAGTAAGCCCACCATGGAAGCTTAATAATATACATGTATAAATATGACACGATAAACATCCAAATGAGTTGTTCAGTAAATAGTCTTCGGTCCCAAGTTCAAGACCCCTATAATAGTAGCTTCGGACAAAATGTAGCCTTCATTTACCCTGCCGCGGGCTTGCCTATCCAGAGACCGTCCAATCTGTAGACGCGTTACTTTTAAATGAAATGCTTAGGTGAAGCCTGGTTTCTTGGGTAATGGAAACTGCGAAGCTTCACGGAAAAGTTAGAAAATTCCAAGATTTGTATTTAAAATAAATCTTGATATTACATTTTAATAGTAAAATTGTGTTACGTTATTGCAACCAGGTTTTTTTATATCTTAGGTACGGTTATTTTTTTCACTTTTTACAGTTACGATTCACGACTTTGATACCACAGGCACGGTAGATATCCTCTCAGACCTTTTAGTACCAAGAAACATCAAGATTCTTTCGAGGATTTCTAAATCCTCGGTAGTCAGAGGTACATCCAATGATTACATTTGTCACATACATTACCCACACTTAGCAGTAGTTGGTATTCCATACATGACCGGTTGCAAACCCATAGCTGCTGCTAACTGGTTTCCTCACGATGTTTTCCTTCCTTCAGTAAGTATCACATGGACCCTGCATAGGGTATGGCAACATGGAGGCAGGCCGAGGTTTTAAATTATAATGCGTATACAGGTAGACAGATATAGTTACAGTAAAAAACCTCTAGGTTGGTGTTATCTGTTATACAAGGCACGGAAAAAAAAGTAGGTAACTTATTTAGTAGTAGGTACCTACTTAATACTACTTATTTAACTTACTCGGAACAAAAATTGCGGACAATGGCAAAAAGCTCTCCATCTTAACTCTATGAAGAGAAAACGTTACCCGAAAAAACGTAACTTGTTTAGCCGTACTGTAATTGCGCCGAGGGCTCGCTGAGATAAACCCATTTCTTTTTAATTTTCCTTCTGGAAATTACTTCTATTCCCTCGTTGAATAAATGTGGACTGCACTACCTCTAAGCTTTCTTTTTAATTTATTTCATTACGTCTGCTAGCTCACAGGCGTACTTTACGGTTTGATTTAGTAGTTCACTTTTATTGCTAGAATGTATTAGAAATGCCGTGGATTAAAGGAGTGATGTATTGGTACAGAAAGTTGGATGTCTACTGTCGTTTTTATTGTACACTAATAAGCCGCAAACTCCTTAGAAAACACTGGTTTTCGAACTAGGCCTTTCTAGGCCTAGTTAGAGTTAGCGTGGAGTGGCTTTTTCACTGTCGCAGATATTTCTTACTTGCACTGTTCTAAATTATTTTATTTTTTCTATTACCTAAAAAAACACACCACACAGCACTATCCAGCCCCAAACTAAGCCAAAGCTTGTAATATGGGAAGTATACAGCTGATATAATACATATATGTTTTTTTTTTAAATACATACTTATAATATTATATAACACCCAGACAGGGAACAAACATCTATGTTCATCACACAAATGTTTGTTATAGGTGCGGATCGAACCCACGGCCTACGGCGCAGAAGGCAGAGCTACTACCAATTGAGTTGTGGAGGCTGTCAATATTTCATAATTATTATTACTATCGTATCCGTTTAAAATAGTTGAATCAATGTATTTTCTCTTCTTTCAAAGTAATTTAATTCCGTATTTACCAATACAATACAAAATCATTTATATAAGCCACACGTAAATATAATTATTTCAAACCAATGTATATTATTTATCTACAATCTACATCTAGGTATAAGAAGTTTGACACGGTTAATTGTGTATAGTATTAATGATATTATGTATTTACTCTTTCTATACAGACGGGACTTATTTATTTAATCAATAGTTTTTTTACTAACGTAATGAGGTAGACATCATTTAATTATGAGAAACTTGTTTCTCTTGATCTTGATCATCTTGATTGGAAGGTTTGTAAAACATCAAATCGTCGAAGAAGGTTGAGAAGTTTGTCTGAGTGCCTTGAAACATGAGGCTCATCGGTAAGTGGGTTGCTTCGTGAGTGTACTTGTTTTTGAAACAGCTGTTGTCTCGCCACTTCATCAGGTCGGGGCTGTAGATATGGGTACAGGGTACAGGCGAGTTCCTGAAAATAAACTAATTCATTATTATCACCGTCTTCATTAGTCTGAAGAAGTACTACAGTACAGGATATAGGCCTCCTACACATTTTCAGGAAGAACAATTCTGAGCCCTATCCATCCGCCGACTTGCAAGCTTATCAAGGCGTCATATGTTTTTTTATACATCTTGATGGTATCAAAGGGCTTTACAAGTGCGAGTTTGATCTTAATCGGTTAAATAACTTTTAAACTAAAACTTTTGACTAAAACTAACTAAAATTTTTAACTAAAACTAAAAAAAAAAAACAATTTGAAAAGTATTATTATTTAAAAATATTTAAGTACATGTCATTTCATTTTGATTTGTATTGGTTTTTATCAACACAAAGTTATAAACCCAACGTTTCCCGTGTTGTATTTGATGTAGAAGACGGCTCGGTCATAGCCTTAAATTAATCCGAACATTTATCGAACACACTTTTCAAAGTACAGTTAAAATTGCATTAGGAAAAGTACTCATCTTGGCTCATTATTTCAGAAAGGGAGCCGCCTCAAAGTCTGCTACCAAGCCATTTGCGTTCATAATACATCACGTATAGAGAGTATGAATACTTGACGACTTAAACCATTCTTGGTGTCCTCAATTCTCATTCCAAATACGGGTAGGTATATATTCAAATTCTCTTTTATTTCTCTTTTCCACGTTTACTTGATTGCGTTCCTTTCGTACGTAGAGCCTAAATGCTTCTAATGCGTACTTATTTTGGTTCGTTCATTTAATTTGATTTATTTTAAATGAAAATGGCGTTGGAGTTTTATGAGTTGTTCGTCTCGATGTCGTATTTTATCGAGAAAGCGTTGGTTTTGAGCTTAAATAAATAACTGTAGCATTATTATTCTTATATATAAAATTCTCGTGTCACAATGTTATTTACCATACTCCTCCGAAACGGCTTGACTGATTATTATGAAATTATATATGCATATTCAGTAGGTCTGAGAATCGGCTACTATTTATTTTTCATACCAATAAGTGATAAGGGTTGTCCAACCCTAACATTTTTTTTTTGGTAATATTTTTAATTTTTTTATAATGTGGCATTAAAAAATACATACAACCCTAAATTATCACCAACCCCTATTTTTTTATAGTCATTGTAGTAAGTATATGGCAAAACAACGTTTTCAATAAAAGTAAATGGTTATCTACGTTATCTACGTTAATTGCACAAAATAAATGTTCGTCCTCATTGGTGATCGATCTCAAATCCTACAACGCACAGCAGATGGCGTACCAACAGAGCGGCGAAGCCAGTAATTGAGGACATGATGTGACTCTATTATTCAGTGAACTTTGAACAATTAACCATGAAACCAATGAACATTATTTAATAATGCTCATACATACCCTGGTTTTACATTCAGGAAGGCTTGCGGTTGAATGTATTTGATGCCCTCTGCGTTATCGCATGCCAGCCGCGCCATGTTAGTCTTTCTGATCTCGTGTAATTGACCTGTGGACATTTTATTTTCAGAGAATAAAACTTTATTTAAATAAAGCACGTTCAACTGGAAAATGTTTTAGCTACGGCTATTACAATGTTAATAACGATCGTGCTGAAAAAACTTTTTAAGCCGAACCATTTTCGCACTCCATCGTTGGTTTTGTTATTTTAAACTGTTGTTGAATGACTGATTCAATAGTTTTGATATGCATTTATTGCTTTCACATTGTTCGTTCATACATAGTTGTTTGCCTATGGGAATAAAAATTAAGGTAAGGAAAATTATTCAGCTCAAAGGCTTACTCAGTTCCTTACGTATTGACCATGTCTTTCCTATTAAATAAGCCGACTAAGCTGTGAGGATGGTTGGTGCTAGGTAACACTACACCATCTAAAATCCTATCCCAAGCCTATACATACGTAGGGTAAGTCTAAGTAGGATAGGGCAGGTGCTTGAGTTAAAAAGTTGCACTAGACTCTGTATAAATTATCTATCTATCTTTATTTTTAATTTGCACAACAAAATGACAAAGTCGTTTCTTTACAGCGCATTCTATTTTAAGTTAGTACCGTATGTAAGTGGATAGGTATTTAAATTAAATATATTGTAATACTATAAAATTTTGTTAAATTACGCACGACGAGCCAAGATTTTATCATGCATAACAAAATCGACAGTCTTCACAGCTCAGTTGGTAGTAGCTCTGCCTTCTGAGCCGTAGGCCGTGGGTTCGATCCCCACTGATAACAAACATTTGTGTGATGAACATAGATGTTTGTTCTCTGTCTGGGTGTTATATAATATTATAAGTATGTATTTACAAAAAAAGCATATAAGTAGTATATCAGTTATCTGGTTCCCATATCACAAGCTTTAGCTTAGTTTGGGGCGAGATAGTACTGTGTGAAATGTCCACCAATATTTATTTATAACAATTATAGTTAATGTGGTAAATCTTTGTCAATAAATGATCCTGATTCTACACAAGATGCAAAAGGCCTGTTTACTTTAGTATAGTTTTGGTAAAAGAAGGTAAGAAGGGTAAGTAATTTAAAATTAACTATAGTAATTACTTACCCAGTGAAAAGCTGTGGACTTGATCGTTTCGTTCATACCAAAACCTGTCGGCATACCTAAATATTTGCAACTGTTTTGTCATGATACAAAATAATGTTGGTCCAACAAAGGTTCCTTGGATGAAGTTCTCACTCATGATGCCTGCAAGTAGGTCTATGTCATCCACTGAATCATAAAGGTGACTCAATGCTTCCATTTTCTAGAAAAAATAAACAAATATGTTTACGCTTAATACCTACATTAATTACTAATTTTTAATAACAATGCTTAAATAAAAATTTTGAAACTATCATGGTTATGAAGATAATTTTTTATTTAAAACGAGTTGAGTTCGACCCGTGATAATGGCGCATGCAACTGTGCCGCAATATCGAGAAACAATCAATCAATCATGGTAAATATCCCGTTTTAAATGAAAACAATGCAAAAATACTTCAAAGTTACTTGAAATGTGAAATATGAAAATGTTTTTTTTTTTCTGTAATTAATTCTGTAGTTAAATCCTACTATGGATGGATGAATGGATGGATGGATGGATGTTTGTTACTCTTTCACGTAAAAACTACTGAATGGATTTTAATGAAACTTTACAATAATATAGCTTATGCATCAGAATAACACAAAGGCTACAATTTATAAAGATATTGTGTGAATTGTCCAAAATATGACGATAAGTTTCAAGTAAGTAGGAAAAGTCTACCATCTGCGAGCTATTCTGGCGATGCGCTGCCAAAACCGCAGAGTTACACATAATTATGTACTACGCCACGCTAATATAAGCTACTCGAAATACTATCCTGCGCAGGCGAAGTCGCGGGCACCAGCTAGTACCAGCATAAATTTACAGTGTTGCGTCCCGCTCATATGTAAGAAAATACTTGTAATAGAGGGCCACACAATTTTTGCAATCGTCGATCTCATAATTCTGTGATAAAGTAAAAAAAGAATCATGAAAAGTCACCTCAACATCCATGACATCCAAAAGGTCGTCAAATTGTTTAACTGCCTTTATGCCGCATAGATGCCGATAGTCGTTATAGCCTCGCAGACCCATATCCCTGCCTCTCTGAATATCAATCGCTGCTAAGTCGTGAACTTTTTGCAAATCCCCATAAAAGTTATCTGAAATCTGACCGGAACAAAAATCAGCAGTTCAGAAAATTCAGGTCAATAAAATCATAATCCTTTTAATAAATTCTTGGGTTACCTCAGGGTCCTGAATGTCGTCAATTTTAGCGGAACTTTGAAAGAATGTTCCTCGATTGATTTCTTCGAAGTTTTTATCTTGTTCGATAAGTCCTTGTCTGTATAAGGTTTCGCTATAAGAGAATTCGCCTTTGTAGTGATGGTTTTCGGTGTATAATCTGAAATAATATTTTCTTAGATTAATTCTTCATTTTTGCTTTGAATATCCAAATTCACTGTTCAAAAATAACCACAAACGAATCTTTATAAAAGGGTCTTGAACCGAATGTTTTCTTTTATCTAAAACTTTGAGTAAAATATCCGTCATCATAAAAGGATATACCTACTTCAAAGCTATAGTTTTGCAATCTGATTCTTTGGCTCCGATCCAACAAGAAACGTTTGTAGAATTCAGGTAAGAAGCGAAGCAGGTACTCAAGTACTTATTTAGTCTATACACATATACAAATATAAAGAGCATGAATATCTCATAGTAAACGGTCATCCTAAAACAAAAATAAGTAGCTATCTCTTATCAACGGCTACTGTTGGACAGTAACAGGCGTAACAGGGTAAATTTAAATAATTAGTAATTTGATGCAATTGACAAATACTTAAAGGTACATTTATTTTTTTACTACATTAACACACGAAAACCAGTATAAAACAAAGGCACGAAATAAGAAAATTAAAAACAAAAAAATAATTGTAGCTATTGCCATGTTTCTTTCAGCTATAGTAGCAAAAAAGTTTCGACTCATAATGCCTAGAAACTATTATAAGTACTCGTAAAAGGAAGAATATTTAAATATTCAATACTTTATAAGCATCTGAATCGAGAGTTTAAGAGTAGAAGAGCTCTTTGTGAAGGGCTCGTCCGGGGAAGTACTACCACCACGCCTTTTTCTGCCGCCAAGCAGCGTTGCTGTGTTTCGGTTTGAAGAGTGTGGTTGCCGGTGTAATTACAGGCACATGAGGCTTAACATCTGTATTCCTCAAGTTGATGGAAGCAGGGAAGTGCATCGTAGGACACATTCCTATCGTGCGTGACTTACGAGGCAATGCTTTGTTATAAGTGATGGTTACCACTTAACATCAGGATAGCCATCTGCATGTTCCATCAGCTAGTTGAATAAAAAAAATGGAATTGCTTAGGCCTTGCAGTGACGTATAGTCACTTTACATAAGAACGTTAAAGTAGTCAAGAGTCTACCTATAGAGAGAGAGAGTTCCACTTACTTGACTCTCCCATCAAGAAGAGTATGGAAGTATCTCATACCAATCTCGTACTCTGCGTATACTTGGGGTGGTACATCTTCCTCATACGTTTCAACATGAGCAATTTGGTCAGACACGAGCTCATAACTCAACATGTGCTTAAAACCTGTGAACATTTTCTGTTTTATTAATCGTGAAACTCTCAAGACCATAATAACCGCACATAGCTGAAGTATTTTGGAACCATTTGGCTGTTAAATATTTTATTTTTTATGTTTTCTTCTCTTGGCAGATATTATTATGTGTTAAACTTTGTACACAGACTAGACAGTACATATACAGACATAGACACATAATTAGACGAAGGTTTTGTCACATATCTTCCAAGTAATAATAATCTAAGCATTTTCATAATTCATTTCCATTAAGCAGTTTCATAATTCATATTTAGATTATTATTACTTAGAAGATATGTAACAAAACCTTCGTCTAATTATGTGGAGACTTCAGGAAAAGTCCTCCAGATCATCCACTAGGCTTGTGAGTCAAACACGACTTTGAGGACGTCTAAGGGGAGTAGTCAGAGGTATGTTCAAATATTACATTTGGCACATACCCACATTTTTCAGTTAGTATTCCATACGTGGCAGGTTGCAAGCCCATCGCCGCTGTTAGAATACTAACTGGTTCCTTACGATGTTTTTCTTCACAAATAAATATATAAATATTGGTGGACTTTCCACACATCACTACCTATTTTTTTTTTTTTTTAAACAACAAAGTAGTCAAACAACTCTTCAGAGCATACCCCATTATATAAGCGGTAGAAGATACACAAACAAGAGAAGTCTCTTCTCAAACTGAGTGGTTCAATACTGCTTGTGAGCTTGGGATCGTCGACAATTCTCACAGCACGTCTTTGGACCGAATCAAAAGGACCAAGCTGGCATCCAGGTGCTCCTGCCCAGAGGTGACAGCAGTACTCCATGTGAGGTCGGACTTGCGACTTGTAAAGAAGCAGTCGTTGCCCAGCACTGAAGTACGACTTCGCTCTGTTTAGCACCCCGAGCTTTTTGGATGCGAGCTTGACCTTATCCTCCAAATGATTACGGAACTGGACGTCACTAGAGATGTCGACACCTAGGATCCCAATGCTCTTGGAAGTGGTAATGGGCATTGGAATTGAGGACCTACAGTAAATGGAGTTTTTTTGGCAGTAAACGCGCAAACTTGTGTTTTAGTAGAGTTGAACTGAACCAGGTTTTGCTCTCCCCAATCGGAAACTCTGGTCCCAAACTAAGCCAAAGCTTGTAATATGGGAACTAGATGGCTGATATAATACATATATACTTTTTTTAATAACACCCAGACAGAGAACAAACATCTATGTTTATATCACAAATGTTTGTTCTCGGTGGGGATCGAACCCACGGCCTACTACCAACTGAGCTGTGAAGGCTGTCTAAAGGCTGTCACAGTATGAAGTAAAGGTTTCAGATAAACTTACTTAGCAACAATGGCAGTAGTTCATACATAAATATGTTCGAAGCAGTCGCTATGTTCATCTGCCTCGCCACTTTGAATAGTCTGTCATCTTTCCAGCACGGATTGATCTTGTGGAGGGCTTCTGCTAGTCGGTTGTGCTCGCGCATGAAAAATATACCTAATGTTGTTGTTCTTAGGTCATAATTTCCTGCTTCTGGGAAACCTATGAAAAGTAAAAACCATTATTTGACTGTTTTGACTAATTTTAAGGATTCACAGAATCTTATTCATAAGCTTTAGGTGCGTTTTAGACAGGCATAACGGTTACAGACTTGATCTTGACTTGACTCGCAATAACGTTTAAATACCACTCAACATTAAGTGGGTAAAAAGCACTTTACATCAGCAAGTAGTATAAAAAAAGAAATCTCAAAACTAAAAAGGTCTTAGACAATGTAATTATTTCAAATACATTCAAAATAGGGAGAGTTTAATTGGACATCCATTCGTAAATACAAGTACTTAACAAGTCAAATTAATCTGAAAACATCCAATTAAATATATTTTACTAACCAAACTGATAGCAAGTATTTTCATTGTCTTTATTTTGAATACAGACATCTTCAGACTTCAAGCCTCCAGTTATGTTGGAAATTATTTCAGAATTAGGAATAGTTCGTTCAATAAAGTTTACAGTGTCAGTCGCGTTTTCCTTTAACTTGTCTTCGTTTGTTTTCATTGAGTTATTATCGCTGACTGATTTTGTGGAATCGTTCTCGACTTTTTCTGTGTTTCTTGGATTTAATCTTACGTCGTTTATATCCTGAGGGACATACCTTTGGTTTCTTTTTTCTAAAATCAACAAACCACGTTCACCTTTTCTTATCTTTGCAAGAGCATCGTCGTTCACTCCATAAATTGTCGACAAATCCAGCAAAGGAGTTTGGAAATTTATCTAAAAATTAAACGTTAATTTAAAGGCTGAACAACCGTCAAACAAGTTCTTAATCGTACATTGCAATATTATCACTGAATGTAGTAAAGAAAAATCGGAAATTATTAATTGAAATTTTTCATAACTACATTATTTATTAATATAATTTTGATCCAAACTAATTTCTTATTCAAAAATTTGATGAAATACGAAAACTGGTTAAATACTTTTTTCAGATTTGTGAACTTAAGGCGCAGACAACCGCATGTTAAGTTTGCAAATCTCAAATTGTTACGAGTAAGAAACTATTCTGGTTTGAGGCGTCAAGCGCGCAAAGTGGTTCTTTAGTATTCCAACCTCATCCGAGCGACGATAACGTCACGATTTAAGTCCTCTGAATATTTTAATAATGAAATACGTGTACTTTAATGTTAGATCATTTTCACACGTGTCATAAACTTTACAGTCAAAGTTAGTTGCTAACCTGTTCTAAGGGTAATATTTCGGGGGTACATCCAGAGTCTTGGAAAGTTTGCGCTCTGGAGAAGTTTAGACAGCGTATATCAGTCACTTTGAGATAGGGATCGTCCTTCGGCACACTAATAGGTATACAGCGTGGGTCCGACTTGCCTTCCTCTAGGCAGCAATATTGTCTGTCTCGTAGGTAATCTCCTGAAATATGGCACTTGTTGAAACATAAACAAACGTAATTACTGCTGTTTCTTCGATTTATTTGCTACAGTTTTTATTGTAACTTCTATTTTATTTTTCACAGTTTTTTTTTAACTTCTGCGGATATCATCGTTTTTTAATCTGTTTCTGTACTTTTGTTGTACTGTGTTTCTTATTCCAAATAAATACTTTTTGATTTTGATCTTTTGATTTTAAATGGATTTGTAAATACTGCTAAACATTTCACTAGCAGATAATATTTCTTTTTACTTTTATGTCCTTGTATGTAAGCGTCATTCTATTATTCTTTCTATCTTCCTACTTTGTGTGGCTTGATCTGTACCTACATCTTTTTTGTGCAGTACATTTTGAAAAAAAAAACAGCTTTACGGATTCAATCCCCAGGTACAGTAGATATCTCTTAGTACCAAGTAATAACTCCAGATTCTTTGAGGACGTCGAAGGGGGTTGGTAAAAGGCACGTCTATACATTAAATTTGGCACATACATCTAGCAGTAGTTGGTATTCCGTGACAGGTTGCAATCCCATTACATTTTATAATCTAATATAATCTATAATATGTAAAAGGTACTTACTGGGACCATTGAGGAAGCTGACGTCTCTATGGATGAACTCCATGTAGTGCACGGTGGCCACCGTGAACCTTGATTTATCGACTCGACCGGTGGTCTGCAGTGAGGTCCTGACTCGACGAGCCGAGGGTAAAGAGTCGCCATGCTTGTTCGTTCGAATAGTACTTTCTAGGAACATATTATATTGTTTATGACTCGTTTACGGTTTTTTTTTAATTCAGCTAGTTATGTCCCACTGGTGGACAAAGCCTACTTATTTTCCTACCACACATATCGGTCCCACGCCTGTTTACTGTTAAAAAAATAAAATATCCTCACACGGCTGATACGATTGACGATAGGTACGACCGGCTGACGGTAGACATTCTTGCGATATCTCGGTACTACCTCGTATCCTATTCCACAATCCGTTTCGTAGTAAACTAGGGATGTGATTATTTTATTTTATTTTTGTTTATATTTCATATTGTATAAAAAGAAAAAAAATATTTAATCAGCTGATAAAATTAATAAAATCTATCATATCCTACCCTATTTCATTAAAAATACCTATATAGTAATAATACCTATATATAGTTTAGTTTTTAGAGTAGTAGAGTTCTGTGTGAAGGGCTCGTCCGGGGAAGTACAACCACCACGCCTTTTTCTGTTGGCAAGCAGCGTTGCTGTGTTTCGGTTTGAAGAGTGTGCTTGCAGGAGTAATTACAGGCTTAACATCTGTATGCCTCAAGTTGATGGACGCAGGGCAGTGCATCATAGGGCACGTTCCTATCGTGCGTGACTTACGAGGCAATGCTTTGTTATAGGTGATGGTTACCACTTAACATCAGGTGGGCCATCAGCTTGTTCCATCAGCTAGTTATATAAAAAAATAGATGGCATATAGGCTACTTTTTATCCCGAAAATTTTCCGATTACGGCCTAGAAAACTTGAACGAACCCATAGGGAAGTAATCACTACTAATACGCAAGCGAAGCCGTAAGTGTGATATAAACTGTGTTTGTATACATTTTTTAATAAGTACTTTTTTACATTTCTCCTTCAGATATATTTATTTCACTACCTTTTTTTTATGTATGCTTTGTTATCTAATTTAGTTAGTATTCTAATTTCTTCAATTGATTGGCCATGTACCGTGTTAATAAAGTAAAATTAAATAAATAATACATAAAACCTTTCTGCGATAAGCATTAGGCTCTTATTTAGCTAAGAATCACCATCTTGTTAGTATAGTATTAGGTATTCTGAGTAAGTAAAATATTCTGAGTGACACTTTTGAAAAGCCGAGTTTACGTAGCAATATTACTTAGGGCCGCTTGCACAACGAGCTGAATGAATAAATAAAAAATAAAAAAAAACTTTTATTTCGAAACATTGATTGACATGATTAACAAAAAATATTCAGTTTTACAAAGTAGGTACTTATACTATTATAAGTAAGTATACTAGGTGTTAGTTATGTGCGCATTTAGAAAAATTGTAACTTTTTTTTATGCATTTTGTTAAACACGTCTACCAATCTTTGCTTTGCAAGCCAAATAAAAATAAATTAATAAATTCAATTCAATTCAATTTAAATTCAATTTATTTAAATCAGACTTAGTCCATAGGTACTTGTTAGTAACATTTTATTAAAAGTTATGTTTTGACATTTTATTTGAATTTCGTGTAGATTAGTGTGTCCCAGCTCTCAGACAATGCGTTCACTATACCTACTGTAACTAAAGAAATAGTGTAAACATTTCCGTCATCTGTCATTTTGCTAATCATGTTTTGCGGCAATTTTTGTAGTTGTCAAAAACGATAATCAACTTCCTTAGGGCCGGTTTCACCATGCTCTGTTAGTTACTAATCAAGGATTAAAAGACCGTTAAATCTAACCTTAGCTGTCAAACGCGTACATTTTGACATATTTAACGGCCCTTTAATACTTTGTTAATCTAACAGAGCATGGTGAAACCGGCCCTTAATGCGATTCGGGGCCCAGGAAGCTAATCATGATAAACTTCTTGCATAAGAAAAATATGCTTCACAAAATTACGATTCACAAGCTGGCAAACAATGGAAATGATGTTTAGACTAACACTGTTTAGTTCGGTAAATGTAACTGAATATTATTAAATCAGATCGTTGTGCAAACCACCCTTAGTTTTGTGCTGACGTAACACAAAACTTACGCATAATTTAACTGAAGGTTCAATCTTACTTTCTGTTTGCATAGTACGTTGGTTTCTTAGAAATAACTGACGCAGTATTACTTGAATTAAGAAAAAGGAATAAATTCTTTCATTTTAAATTTAAATTACGAATCTAAATAAATAAAAACGATATACGATAGCCTTCACAGCTCAGTTTGTAGCAGCTCTGCCTTAAACGGTACGGAACCCTTCGTGCGCGAGTCCGACTCGCACTTGGCTGGTTTAATTTTTCTTAGGTGCTGATTTAAAAAGAAACTTACTGTTTCCATAGTCAGGTTTTAGCAGCCTCAAATAAGGGCCACCCGCGGCGCCACGGCTCGGGTATTTGTAGTTGTTACATGTTCCGTCGATCCGGCTTCCCTCGTGAGGTGTACAAGTCTTCACATCGATGGAACATCGCCTGTGACCACAAAAGATTATGTACTTAAAGTGTACATTGCAACAATTACTATCTGATAGAGGTAGAGGAAGTTGAAAGTAGCGCCTGTGATGGATAAGAAGATGAGTAATAGGTTAGCGTGGTAGAAGAAGAGGGAAGAAAGTCATATTACGAGAAGAGTGTTGGAAAAGTTGGATGTGGTTGGTTTTACGAGGAGAGGCAGGCCAAAGAAAAGATGGATGGATTGTGTTAAAGCTGACATGAGTAAGAAAGGAGTGAGCACTGAGATGACGAATGATAGAGGAGAGTGGAAGAAGAAAACCTGTTGTGCCACCCCACTTAGCGTGGGATAAGGGCAGGAAGATGATGATGACTATCTGTTAAAGATACCTATATTAATGGTTAATTAGAAGATAATGCTCTTCTTCTTCTTGTCGTGTCACTAGTTTCTTTCGAAACAGTGTAGTGAAAGGATTTTAAGTGCGCCTCAAGAGGCTCTTTTTAATAATACTCTTTAGCATTAATTTCGCCTCTGTAGGGTATTTTTTTTGTTCTGTGCTCTAAAGAATTTTCTGTCTAATTAGGTATATTGATTAACTAGTATCAGTCTTAGTATAGATTATTTATTTATTTAGTGATTTATTAATTATTACTCAGGATATAAGATTATGTACAAAATTAGTTTCACTTACTAACACTTACCATAACATCAGTATATATTTAAGGATAAAAAATCTTTAGATATGTTGAATCCTATTTTTTTTCTTGTGCAAATGTGCAAATGTGCAAAATTAGTTAACATTAGACAAGTTCACAAGCTAATATTACAGCGATGAATATTGCATAAACGAAACTCACTCAGTTGCATTTATCAATCTTAGCTCCTTTATCTGCGCGCTATCCACTTTCTTCCCGCTGAATCTGTCAAAGACGCCTCCATCCGCGCGAGATATGGCGATAAATATTAAAACGGTAAATAAATAATTCATTTTATTGTATCACTGTACTATCGACTGGATGGTACGATGCTCTTTGATACTGTTTATTGAGCAAACCGTTGCAATGCGATGTGCGTGTTTATATTGTTGCCAACTGGTTTTGAGGATAGTTTCTGTGAAAAAGTGGATTTGTGTTATATTAGTGAAACTGGCAACTAGCCTAGGGTACTTCTCACTCGCACATTTCAATATTTTTAAAAATATAAAATTACTAAATGTATTTATTTATAAAACTATAAAATCGCGTTTCCGCATTTCGGAGAGGTTGTTTAGATTTCTCATAAATAAATTCAGTTATCTTTAAACAGGTACCGTAGCGCTCGACAGCGATCTCAAAAAATTGGATCACAAAGACGTTGTACGGATATAAAGGTGTACTCGTATGTTTAAACTTACCTGCCTATTATTATATACCTAAAAACAGAAGCAAGACTTGCTATTCCAGCAGCAAGCAGGTATAGCAAGTCATCATCATCAGTTTCACTAAGTCCACTACTGGTCACCTCGCAGTGGTTGACCCTATTTTATTCTGGGACCACCCACGCCCATCAAAACAATATCACATTATTTTTTGATTGTGCATTATACAAAGGTCAAATTTCGAGCCAAACCCTCATTATTGACTAATGAGGCCCCGAGAGATATCATAAATTGGAGATAAAATCCAATCAAAAATGGCCAGATCTAGCAAGGAGTAGACAAGTTGACTACATCGCGTGGAGCAACTCAACTTGGTTTCGTAAGTTTACGGTTAATTGACCATTCCTTTTCGCGGTAAAGGATGTCGTGAAAAAAGGCTCCTTTTTTGCTCGGTTTGTTTGGACTGGTTCTACTGGTATTTCTAAAGGATTTGCTTAGGAAATTATTTACATCGCTCACTTCTAGTATTTTTTTTGTTTTATACAACTAGCTGATGGAACAAGCAGATGGCCCACCTGATTTTAAGTGGTAACCATCACCTATAACAAAGCATTGCCTCGTAAGTCACGCACGATAGGAACGTGTCCTCCGATGCACTGCCCTGCGTCCATCAGCTTGAGGCGTACAGATGTTAAGCCTTATGTGCCTGTAATTACACCGGCAACCACATCCTTAAAACCGAAACACAGCAACGCTGCTTGACGGCAGAAAAAGGCGTGGTGGTAGAGCTCTTTGTGAAGGGCTCTACTACTCTTAAAGTTTCTAGTTTTATTCGCTCGGCAAAAGAGTGGAATTCTTTACCAGCGTTATAAGTATATGTATAAGAAGTAATATAATAGTAATAAGTACCAGAAGTTATAAGTATTCGAATACTTATAACTTTTATGTTTATAGGAGAAAAGTGTATAGGTATCTTCTATATGGCATCATCACTTTGCATCAGGTGAGATTGCGGGCAAACAGACTTGCAAATAGTATAAACTGGTTACGAATTCAAAACCTAGTTAAGGAACAATTCATGTTTTCTCGTAACTGGTATCGTACGAGGACGATGTTTAGTTATGTTTAGTTCGTAACTGGTTACGAAGCTCCGGTTTCGTAGACGGCCGAAGGATAAAATATCGTTTATAAAAACAAAACGGCTTCAATACTTTGATTTCTAGGCACGGTAGATATCCCCTCAGATCTTTTAGCACCACATATCACCTCAACATTCTCTGAGCATGTCTAAGAGGGTTGGAGGTACGTCCAAGAATTACATTTAACAAATGCACACATTTGTAACGCTTTACCATCGTGTAAATTTAGAATTTCAGAATTCAAGCACTATTGCTATGATTTTACTAGAATTAGCAAACCATTCAGCATTTTACTGCAAGATAACAGGTGTGGGCAAATATAGTTTTACTGGACAAAAGTTTTACAACACATTACGACCGCTATACGGTGTATTTACGGTATACATAAACGATATTACGACCACTTCTTTAGAAGAACAACGGTTTTACTGAGCGAAAATAATATTGGATAGCTATAGTCGCGTTAAACTCTCGCTGCAGGCTCGGTCATAAGTTATCGGAACGAGACAGCAATATTGCTCTCTCTCTCTCTCTCGCACTTAGGAGAACGGACGATCCTTTTGTGTAAGCGTGTGTTAAGATCATTTATGATCGATTTTGCAGCGGGAGTTTAACGCGACTATAGGTTGAGCACTGACCGAGCCTGCGCTCGACTCCGTTCGTTCCGCGTTAAAGTCTCGCTAGTTTAACGTGACTATAGTAAAATATTCATGGTACATACATAAATAGTAGTACCATCTACGGATAGGGTACTCATTTAAAATGTTAGTATAACTCACCCAAGAATCCAGGGCTAAGTTTTTCTATCCGTATTTTACTATCTGCTTACAATTTCGCATTAAGCAGCTCAGCATAAGAAAATATTGCAATCCTAACGACTTTAATTAAAACCAGGCTTATTTGCACTATCGACCTGCAAACTTCTTTCGTCTCTCTGATTACTTAAAATAGCGGTACCGTCAAATTTACACATTGCCTTGGCCATTATATCTCAATGAAGCGGGTTTCAGACTACGCTATAATATAATAGCATATAGTATATAGCTCATAGCACAACAATACCATACGCGCACCATACATTGTTATGGACACGTTCACACTGTACTGTACTATATATTATTGGCTATACTATACTATACGCTATAAAATTGTGCGATGCGCTGAGTTCATGCTGTGCCCTCTTCCTCCTCCCTCACCCCTGGCCGTCCCGCATTCGAAACGAAACTGAGCTTGCTAACTATAAATGCTTGCGATAATATCGCGTAATGTGAACGCCATGCTATATGAATGAATGAATGAATGAAAATTCTTTATTGCACACCTTACAAACTAACAAAGTAAGACAAATTATAACAATTAAAGAAAAACAAAATGTACAATGGGCGGTCTTATCGCTAAAAAGCGATCTCTTCCAGACAACCTTTGGATGGAGAGGAGCTTAGAATAAGATGGTTGGTTAGGGTGCACTATATAATTTAAAATAGCAACAAAATAAAAACATTCGAACTGAACAAATAAATAAGCTTACCTTTATACTACACATATATACCTACATAAATAAGATTACATGCTTACACTCTATAAATACTTAAATACTTATATACATACCTACTTATATAGATACTAACATTTATACATACATACATATACCTCTGACTCAGATGATGATGAAAATCATGACTCAAGATAAAAGTTCTTGACTTTAGATTTAAACACGGCTAGTGAAGGGGATTGCCTTATGGAGACTGGTAAGGAGTTCCATAATCGAACAGCTTGGACAGAAAAGGAGTCTGCATAGAAGGAAGTTCTATGCACAGGAGTTTTAAGTAGGAGGTTTTCTGAGGAACGAAGAGTTCGAGGGTTCTCACAGTGTAAGAACTCGAAACGTTCCTTCAGATAACCGGGAGTGAAAGGATTGTAGAGGATGTTGTGAAGGAGAGAAAGGATGTGAGAATTCCGGCGAAGACGAATAGGGAGCCACTTGAGTTTTGCTCGAAACTCGGATACGTGATCGTATTTTCGGAGACCAAAAATAAATCTAATGCAAACGTTTTGAAGACGCTCAAGCTTATCGAGCTTGTCCTCCGTAAGATCAAGGTAGCAAGAGTCAGCGTAGTCTAAGACAGGGAGGAGAAGAGACTGTGCAAGCGCAATTTTGGTAGTTGTTGGGAGGAAGTTACGTAACCTTCTAATAGAGCCAGCGGAAGCAAACAGCTTTCGGCTCACGGATTCGAGCTGTGAGTTCCACGACATGGAGCTGTCCATTAGTACTCCTAAATTTTTGACAGTTTTACTGTAAGGAACAATAACGCCGTTAAACCTTACGTGTGGTAGTGATTGCCAGTCGATTTTAGAAATTGTGCGGGAGCTGCCTAATATGATTATTTGTGTCTTTGTAGGATTTACGTTTAGTCCATATGCCTTACTCCAGTTGCTTACTTGACCGAGGTTGCTGTTGATTCTATCGATGGCATGAGAAAGTTCACCAATAGGTGCTTGCGTGTATATTTGTAGATCGTCTGCATAAAGGTGGTAGGAAGAAGTGAGTTGGTGAGAGATAGAATTTATGAAAAGTGCAAATAAAAGAGGTGATAAAACGCCACCCTGCGGTACACCAGCAGACGTACAGCACCATGACGAATAAGAATCGTCAACCCGCACTCGCTGCCGGCGCCCGTGCAAATAGTTGCGAAACCAGTCAGTCACCGATGGAGATATGTTTATGGAGCGAAGCAAACCTAGTAAGATGTCAAAGTCGACAGTGTTAAAAGCATTACTGAAATCAAGTAATGATAGAATAGTTAGGTGTCCGTTGTCCATACCCGATCGTACATCATCAGTGATTTTGACGAGTGCAGTAACAGTACTGTGACCGGGTCGGAAACCGGATTGAAGAGTATTAAGAAGGTTATTTCTAATAAGGAAGGAACTAAGCTGGTTGTGGACAAGGCGTTCAAGGACTTTGGAAAGGAATGGTAGAATGGAAATCGGGCGATAATCAGAAAGGGATACGGGCTTAGACTTCTTGGGAAGTGGGATTACTAGTGCTTCTTTCCACAAGCAGGGAACAGAGCTAGATGAGATAGAAAAATTTAAGATGTGACAGACCATCGGAAGTACTTCATCAATAATAGGAACCAACATATTCCGACCGATATTGTCACCTCCCACAGCGTTAGATGCAATTGCCAAAATGCTCTTTCTAACATCACATGCGGTGAATTGACTAAAAACTAAATCAGGATAGTCAGGTGTTGGCAAAGAAGAAAGAAAATCAAGGGTACTAGCTTTATCAATCAAATCAATATTGCTTGAAGACGAAAAGTGTTTATTCAGAGAGTCAAGATCTAAATCTTTTGAGACTAAGTCGTTACTAGACTTGCCAACACCAAGTGATCTTAGAAATTTCCAGACTTTTGCTGGATCCTTATTGGATACAGAGGCATGAATATGGCGGCGTTGCGCATCCCTACACACCCTATTGCAGCGATTCCGAGCTTTATCGTATTTACCTTTATTGATTTCACTGGCATTGAGCTTATATTTAATTTTATAAGCAACTTTGCGGCGCATCAACGACCGAATTTCTTCGGTAATCCATGGAGCCGGTAGGTGTTTAATTTTTACTGCACGGATTGGAGCATGAACGTCGAAGAGCTGAGTGACGATGGAGTTAAAGTGACAAATTTTGTCGTCTATATTAGTCGCGTCCATTACTGGTGACCAATCAGCTTCCTGAGCATCCAACTTTAGTTTTTCTACATCCATGGTACCAAAATTGCGTTGCATAAGAATTTTGGGTTTAGGTTTAGGTGGACGAATTTTATAGCAAAGAAAGATAAGATCATGATATGAAAAAGCATCAGCAGAGCATTGCCCGTGCTTGGTAACATGTTGAAGAGAGGAAACTAGAACTAAGTCAAGAAGAGAAGGAGTACAATTAGGAAAGTGGTGTGTGGTATCAAGGGGAAGAATATGCATATTACTAGATTTTATAATGGTCTCGAAATTAGAAGAGCGGTAGTCATGCTTGACAAGGCATGTATTGAAATCGCCCATAATAATTGTGTGGCTATATGATGGCAAAAGATCCTCCAGGAGTTTTTCAAAAGATGAAAAGAAGTTGACACGAAGGGAATGACTATAGTATACTCCGAGAAGAACTTTAGTGTGGGAGAGCAAGATTTCAATAAAAAGGTGTTCGCCTGCATTAGAAGGTGGTGGCTGTGCAGACACACTTACAATCGAGAAAGGAATATTAGCACGCAAGTATATAGCTACACCACCGCCACCACTACCAGTACGATCATTACGGATTAAAATGAATCCAGGAAGTGAATATGAAGTAGAGGGTAAACAAGGTTTTAGGAAAGATTCGGAGACTAATATAGCGTGAAGGTTTTTTATATCGAAAGAAGCCAGCATATCCGGATAGTGAGCCGGAATACTCTGGGCGTTGATATGGATAACATTAAAGCTGTTAGAACTATCAAAGTTTGCCGTTAAAGTATCCGCCAAGGAAGGCATACTCTTAAAGCTGTCATCACTACTAGCACTATCTGACGAGATCGACTGAAAATCATCATCACTAGAATCGTTCGAGGGCTGTAACATAATATATAAATAAAATAATATAAAATAAAATAAATAAACTTATGTCCCTAAAAGATACCTATATAATTTAGGGCGAAAAAAATAATAATTACATATTAAAAATAATAATTAGCTATATAGTATAGCATTAGGTCCTTCTTTGCTATACTAGGTATAAAGCACAATTATATAGCGTAGTCTGAAACCCGCTTAAGCGATTGAGTCATCTGGTTCAGACAGAGCAAACATCTACAGATTCATTGACGACATCCCTCAGCGTCCGTCCGCTCGAGCCTATTTTCATTTGATTTAGTAGCGAGATGCCTACTATAGCGCTTAAGCGACTTTTACAAATTTTCACACAATATAGGTTGCATATCGCCAACTTAATGAAACCTCTGTATACTTAATCGCACCACGTTTAAGCCTTTAACATAGTGACATAACATAATTAAACAATATTTCACACTAGGACATCGACACAATTATCTGTTTGACCTTCTTTGGCATTTACATTTAGCCCATAATTAATAGTTACTAGGTATCTTGGTTTTATTCAAAAAACAAAAAAATTGATTTACTTTTGCTAACTGCAAGTTTACTTACTTGTAAACGGAATTAAATCAGTCATATGCAGATATTACAAGAAAGTAAAATAAAAATAAAAAAAATATTATATTCAGTAAATTAGTACTTAGCAAAATTTTTATTTTGTCTTATGTTATGTACGCAGGTACTTAACATCAGATAAAATATTATTTTTTTGTTAATAAATTAAATCTGAATCTTCACAATTGCTTTTTCGTACAAATAACTAAGTAGACATACACGGTTACGGCCCCGACTAATAGAAAACTGTTAAAGCAACCAGTGAAATTATAAAACCGGTGCCAACATTTTAAAAATAGCATTCTTATTGAAGAGCCCCATGCTGTAGTATTTTACCCTAAAGATCCCAAAATATCATTTCACAAGATCATCTGAGTGTTCGCGGAAGGAAGTTCCTCTCAAGCCAAACGGTGCACGCCCCCAAGGTTTGAGGATGAACTCTATGCCGATGCGCGTTGTCAAAAAGTATGATGGTCGAATAAAGCTGGTAACAATTTTTCAGAACATACAGTATTATATAAGCGGTAGAAAACACACAGAGAAGGGAAGCATCTCATTAAACTTAACTTATATATTGAAAACGTCACGCTTTATGATGTCAAATAAACTACAGTATTTTGCTTGGTTATGTGTGTTCAATATAAGTTTATCAGAAATTAGTGTATCAAGTTTGTAAAATATAAAAAATCGCTCATATCAGATTTTTATAGCACTTACCAACTTTTCGCAAGTTTGTAAAATAAAAATAAATAATCGCCCATATCAGATTTTTATAGATTTCTATCAACGAAATATCACACACTGATTACAACTTTATTGCATTATAACACTGCCTCGACGAGCAATAGCAAAAACAGAATATCTTTAGTTTGATCAATTATTTATAGCTTCGAATGAAGCGTAGTCGTATAATATCGATCGAACATCACATTATAAAAGTACGTTTGATCATCTAATATCGTGACACAAGATTGATGATACCGTCATTAAACGACGTTATCATAATGGATCCGCTATCTTAGAAAACCCTGTCTTTAATAAAAACGTCAATTACGTATTCACAAAGTTTTAAAATGGACAAAGTTTTATTTACCCTGAAAAAGCGTCACGACCTCGCCTCAGTGTATCAGCGGCTGAAAAAAGTTTTAACCCTTAACCACCTGACATACGTCTCACAGACGCAAGGAAATTAAAATTGGTAATATCTTGGCGCGCAAAGCACGTATCATCTTGTACGTCCCTGTACCTTCTTGCCGCGTCCCTCAGTGCCGCACAAACGCTCGTCGTGGTCGGAGTTGCACGCGTTTGTCACTGGTAACTAAAAAACTGTTGTTGTCCGTCTGTGAGACGGATGGTAGGTGGTTGCGTGACTTTTTTAAATTTGGTTTTTTTTTTTGTTTCACTTTAAAATGGCTTCTAATGATAGTGTTATTGAACTTTAACGATCTTTGGTTTCACAAAAGATATAACTATATCATCTAACGTCCCAAAACCAAATAAAGCAGTGATCACTCTGTCGAGTATGCATCATATGCCAGACGTAGATGATGTTACGAAGAAACCGGAAATCACCTAAAGAGAAACGCAGGACACAATACATGTGTTTTGAGTGAAATAAGCCAATTTGTATCGAATGCTCCTACGAAATGTGCATTCTCAGTCAGGAAAATTTATAAGATTGATGCCTTGCAATTTTGCAATAGATGTGATTATAATGAGACAGTGATTATTTTATATGTCTTGTTGATTATTCTATTTTTATAAACAGAAAGAAAAAAAATTCTATCTCATGTGATTATTTTTATAGAACTCGTTTTTTTAATAACATTTTTTTAAAGATAGAATTAATAGTTGTTTCAAACAAATTAAGATTTTAAGAAAACATATTAAGTTTTCTGCGACTTGTTTACTTTAATAAATACTTTGATATGTATTTTGATAGATTTTAATTCAAAAACCAAACCTTTTACCCTTGGATTTTACGTACGAAGTTCTTTTCACTCGCCCGTCTGTGAGACGTATGGTAGGTGGTTGTGTGACAAGATTAGGTGGTAGGTGGTAGAGGGTTAATGAGTTTCTTTCACTCGCAATGCAGGTGTACCTGACTGGGACACAGTACCCCTTCATTATAGACCTCTCGATTAGGCTTGAGTTCTAAAACGACCATAGTTACCAGCTGGCAGATCACGTATCTTTGTTGCAATTAGTTTTTGTTTGTAATAAGTAAATATGACGGCTATGCGGTTACATTTTAGATGCAGTTGCTAACAAATTTAGATTACAACTGGTGTTTCCATTGATGGATAATCGCAAAACTTTCATATTGTTTTATATACTTATTGGTTTCATATAGAAACTGATTGCAACAGTTACGTAATCACTCTGCACATATCCAGGTTCTTCTTCTTCTTCTTGTTGTGTCACTGGTTTTTTTCGAAATAGCGTGGCGAAAGGATTTTAAGTGCGCCTCAAAGATGCTCTTTTCGAGCACTTGTTTTAGAACTTTTTAGGTTCCACGTCATGCCGATTTCCTCACGATGTTTTCCTTCACCGTTTGGGGTACTGGCATTGCACACAAATTTTTGAACAGAAAAACTCATTGGTGAACGGTCGGTTTTGAACCGTTACCTACCTACATCCTTTATTTTTTTCAGATTATGATCTTATTAATTTAGTTTACATCTAATCCGATGCACACCTTTTACACAAGGATTACCTAAGTCGTGGGTATCAGAAATCTTTGTGCAAAAAACCCCAATACAAACCAAAAGATCAGAAGATTTTTTTTACAGTGTAGTATTGTATGAGTTGTGTTTACCATATTTGGTTTTTCGTTTTTCGTTCTTGTTCCGTGTTCATTGCGGGTTTTGTATGAAGACGCGATATAGATACCGATACGGAACTTTATGTTCTACTACTAATTTTCATCATATTTGCAACATAAATATGTATCGTTCCGTATCGGTATCGCTATCGCGTCTTCATACAAAACCCGCAATGAACAAGAACGAAAAACCGAAAATGGTAAACACAACTCATACTTGGGGTTCAGATTACACTAACTATTGTTCCGCAGCGGAAACCGCTTCTTGCATCTCAGCCAAGTGATCCTTGCGACACAGAAATCGTCAATTAGTCTACCTAGTAGTAAACTAGTCCCTAGAGATTCATAGCACTGCCACTGTGACGCCTGCTGCAGCTTGGCCTGGAGCGGTTCCAGACGTTGCATTACATTGTTCTGCAAGTATTCTGCCACGTCTCGACACATGCCATCCGCATCTCTGCGTAGAGCTGCAGCGTGATTGATGTCGCCGTCCTTTTACATCCTTCCACAGAAGTAGGATGCTGTGTATTTTTTTTATACAACTAGCTGACGGAACAAGCAGATGGCCCACCTGATGTTAAGTGGTAACCATCACAAAGCATTGCCTCGTAAGTCACGCACGATAGGAACGTGCGCTACGATGCACTGCCTTGCGTCCATCAACTTGAGGCATACAGATGTTAAACCTCATGTTCCTGTAATTACACCGGCAACCACACTCTTAATACCGAAACACAGCAACGCTGCTTGGCGGCAGAAAAAGGCGTGGCGTTAGTACTTTCCCAGACGAGCCCTTCACAAAGAGCTCTACTACTCTTTTTTAAGAGTAGTAGATGAATCGAGTGATCTCTAATCAGGGGATGACAAGTATTGTCGCAGATGTAAGCACGGTGGGTTTCAATGAACGTGAACGAGGCCACGGTAGAATAATGAGGACAAATTGAAAGCCAATTAAGAAATGAGCAATGCCAGTTTCGTTTTCCAGTGATCAGACTACACACCATAATTGAAGTGCAATGTCAGACGGTAAGGTACAGTCAGTCAGTTCACTCAAAAGTATCTGATCAAAAACAACGTGTATCGTGCGTAACTTGCGAGGCAATACTTTGGACTTTAGCAGGTGATGGTTACTACTTAACATCAGGAGGGCCATCTGCTGTTTCCATCAGCAAGTCGTATAAAAAAAACATCAAAGTTATATATTTACAAGCGAATTAATTTTTCGCGTCAAGTTTAGAATAGTTAAAAAATAATTGTTATTGTAATAGTCTTAAAACCATTCATTTAAACCCCCTTAGGAAAAATACTCAGCTAAAAATATACTAACATTTTAAAATTAATTGAAAACTTATTTTTTTATATACATGACCTGTATTGTCACCTATAAAAATCGGTATACTTCAAAAAGGTGTGTTGGAAAAAATAAATCTTATTTTTATTTCAGGAACATACTTTTGAAACGTTCTATAGAAATTGTAGTATTGTAATTCTTTGAAAAAATTCAAATACTGCGTTATTTTTGTATTTTTTTTTATATTATGAAATATTCATTTTACGTGCACTTTTGTGAAGTACTTTTGTCAGTTTTTTTTTAATAATTCTGATAAGCATTCTGATAAGCCATCATTGATGTTGACTGTACCTAAATAGTTAATGCTGCTGCAAATGTATAGTATATTTTAGGTGAGTATTTTTCCTCAAGGGGTTTAAATGAACGGTTTTAAGACTGACTATTACCGTCCTTAAAAAAGGCTATCATTTTGCGCGCAATCACTTAATGAATCTGCTAAAAACGACGTGAGTTTTTAGGGTTCCGTACCCAAAGGATAAAATGGGACCCTATTACTAAGACTCCGCTGTCCGCCCGTCTGTCTGTCCGGCTGTCACCAGGCTGTATCTCATAAACCGTGATAGTCAGACAGTTGAAATTTTCACAGATGATGTATTTCTGTTGCCGCTATAACAAAAAAACTAAACACAAAATAAAGTAAATATTTAAGGGTACAATACAACATACAACAAACGGGATTTTTTTGCTTTTTTTATAGATAATGGTACCGAACCCTACGTGCGCGAGTCCGACGCGCGCTTGGCCGGTTTTATTATTTACACAGCTCAGTTGGTAGTAGCTCTGCCTTCGGCGCTGTAGGATGTGTGTTCAATTCCAACAGGGGGTGAACATTTTGGGTGATGGATGAACATAGTGTAGAGTGCCAGTACTGTCAAATAGTGAAGGAAAACATCGTGAAAAGCCCGGCATGAACCTGAAAAGTTCTACTAGAACATCAAGTTCTCGAATGGAGCCTGTTTAAAACTGACATGTCAAAGAACCTGAAAAGTTCAAAAACATGTATCAAAACTGGTCTAAAGGAGCTTTTTTGAGGCGCATTTGAAATCTACCACACTGTTTCGAAGGAAATTAGTGACACAACAATAAAAGCAGAATAAAAAACAAAAAAAAATTACAGGAGGTATCTACACAATTATCTCTGCTTATCAGAACGTCCGCACACACATACTAGCATTCAAGACATGCACTACTAGTGATGCAGTGCCGTGAAGCCTATACACACATTTGAAACACATTACGCCATAGACTATCTTGACTAAAACTATCACTCCATTTCTAGATAAGGCTTATTTTAATAGATGTAAATATACCTAGGTAGGTATATAAATATATGATTAGGTACCTATTATATACTAATTCTGACCTCGATCAAAAAGAAATCATGTCATGCACCAGTATGAAGTAGATTAACATTTAAATTTCAAGTTTTGTATAATTTCGGAACCATAACAAAGGAAAGAGTGAATAGATGTTTCCTAGATCATTCTGTTCCATAATTCGCTTCACCATCGTTCACCATCAGGTGAGAACCAAAGAACAGGCTATAAAATTATCAAAAAAAAACACTATCCATTTGATAAATTTGGATAATATATGAAATTTTCCCTGATACTTTGCAAGACACCGCATATACCGTCATTATGTAGATAGGTATTATAATGATAAACTACCGTGCCTGGGGATATTTACCGTGCCTGGGGATATCGACCGTGCCTGGGGATATCTACCGTACCTGGAGGATCAAAGTCAAAGTCAAAAGGTATTTATTCAATAAAATCACAAGGATCACTTTGAAACGTCTTAAAGCTAGGTGACTGTAGGTGCCAGTTCCACGCGACCAAGGCCTAGAAGAACAGGCAACAAACTTACGGCTTGGTTCCTACCGTTTAGTCGTGAAGCTAACTAGCTGTTTATAATTTTTGTATACTGTAACGTGAATTAAAAATATTTTAAATGGTTCTTTGCTGGCTATGCATATACAAGGTGTTCCAATACTTGTATTAAAATCTTCAGAGGGCTAAAGTACCCATCAATATGAATAACTTTTTCTAAGAAACCATACTGTGAAAGCAAAAAAGCTGTTTCATGCAAAAGTTCAATACCTACCTGGCTAAAATGTATCAAACAGCTGTTTTTTTTTTCGCGTTCACAGTGTTGGTTCCTAAGAAAAAAATATTCATATTGATTAACACTTTAGCCCTCTGAAGTTTTTAAATACAAGTATTGGAACACCTTGTTTATGCAAAGGAACCTTTTAAAATGCTTTTTCTTCACGTTAGTTCGTTAGAAAAAATTATTCATATTGATGGGTAGGTAAGGTACTTTATCCCCCTGAAGTGCTTATATACAATATTGGAACTATTATATTGGAACATCTTGTACATACATATATAGCACCCGAGTGACGTAACGTGCCATTTACCCATTGGAACGGAACCAGAGCGTAACACATTATTTTCTTAGATCTGTGACTACACGTCTCCTTGTGTTTATAGACTCTCAGCGACCCCTATCTAGATTATATACATAATAATATTATTGTAGATACCAGGTCTATTGTTAGTAATATCGACTTGAGGAGTCGCTGAGTTTACTTGTTAACTATATACAAGTAGTATTAATGCTTTTTTTATTTATTAGGAATAGAAAATATAATAGATCATTATTTTATAGAAAACGATGACATCTGTTGAAGTTAAAAAACTGTCACTGTGTATTCACAGTCATAATACCAACTTAAAACACAAAATTAATGACCTATTCCTTTCTAATACTAAAAACTAATATCAAAATGGTATTTCGTCAGGAACAAAAAATTTATGACCATCAACCAATACCATTGGTATTACTTTTTGGTATTAGATAGGAATAGATCAAATTAATTGCTGAAGCCTACTGTACTGTTATGTAAATAAAAACAGAAACAGCCTCACGACTTTGATTCCCAGGCATGGTAGGTATACTCTCAGGTCTCTTACACGGTAGTTATACATACTAAGTACTAACTCAAGATTATTTGGGAAGGGGAGGCAAAAACGGCAAAGAACCTTCAAATATTACATTTGGAACATACCCACAATTTGCTGTAGTTTTTACGCCAAATGTGACAGATCGCAAACCCATCGCCGTTGCTTGAATGCTTACTGGCTTCTTCATGATGTTTTTCTTCACCGATTGAGAGCACTGGCAATGCACTCATACGCATTGCGCACAAAGAGTTGGTTACCCTTACCGGACCGGTAGCCATTTATTTATTATTACTAATCTATTTTAAAAGAAGTCCACTCACTAATTGAAAAATCGCATCATAAGCGGTTGAAAAAATACTGAAAACAGAAACAGGTTCACGACTTTGATCCCCAGGCACGGTAGATATTCCCTAAGATCTCTTAGTACCAAGCACTAACATCAGATTCTTTGAGGACGTCTAAGGTACCATAAGGTAGTCAAGGTATGTCAAAACATTACATTTGGCACATACCCACATTTTGCAGTAGTTGGTATTCCATACGTGACAGGTTACAAGCCCAACGCCGCTGTTAGAATAATAGCTGGTTTTCTCAGGATGTTTTCCTTCACTGGTTGGAAAGAGCTGTCAAATTTGTATGAAAATAGCTTCACGCTAACGAAGTTGAATACAATACAAAATAAAATTCAAAAATGTATTAAAACTTAGAGAACTTTAATAGAACGGAAATTCCTAAGCTAATGGTTTACTTCGATAAAAAACGTAAGAAGCAATGAACCAGACCACTCATTGAGTGCAGATCATTGTATCCCAGAGAGCCTTCTAATGTACTACCGAGAACTACCTACCTACACCACATTCCTGGAAAGAATAATGCTGGAGTTCCAATAGAAGAATTTTCTTTATTTCGTTGAATTCAGAATTTAGAGATTGAAGATGACTCAAGTTACTTGTAGTTTTTGGAAGTTCAATTGTTTTAAGTGCTAAAGTGCCTATTTTCATCTAGTTTATAAGATATTTCAAAGTGAACTTTGTGATTTTATTGAATTATTGCCCTTTGACTTTGAATTGTATAATTTCAGTTTTATTTGAGAACTTGAGATCTATGAACCTCATATAGTATAACCTCATGAAATTTGAAAGGGGACGGTTCGTAGAACCGACAACTATACTAGCGAACTATACTAGAACTAATAGCGACTAGGCACGGAAGACGCGTGGTTGTAAAATGGTTTGATCCAATGGACCGACGACATATGCATGTAAATCCATAAAAGGGTTAAAGAGAAGGGAATTAAACCCATCAGACTTATTCAGGCTGTTTTTTTTTATACCATTAGCTGATGGAACAAGCAGATGGCCCACCTGATGTTAAGTGGTAACCATCACCTATAACAAAGCATTGCCTCGTAAGTCACGCACGATAGGAACGTGCCCTACTGCCTGCCCTGCGTCCATCAACTTGAGGCATACAGATGTTGAACCTCATGTGCCTGTAATTACACCGGCAACCACACTCTTCAAACCGTAACACAGCAACGCTGCTTGGCGGCAGAAAAAGGCGTGGTGGTAGTTCTTCCCCGGACGAGTCCTTCACAAAGAGCTCTACTACTCTTTAATATTCATGGGTGGAAAAAGAATCGAACCAAACGGCTAAGCTACTAACATCTGCCAGCTAATTACACTATTTCTAAAAGTTTGACAATTGGGATGATTTATAGAAATAATACAAAAGTCATTCGTTTTCTGACATTTTGGGAAGCAACATAGCTTTTTCATTTTAATTGTTTTTCTAGTGTTATTTTGAGTTGTGTTGTGTAATTTCGGTGGTATTTTAACCAACATTACTTGAGGTCTTAGCACAAAGTGTAAACATTTGAAATGAAAGTGTAATATGTGATATCCTGATTTGACCTAAAATGTTTCCAATGTTTTGAAGAAAACCGCCACCATTTTCTTTAAAACAAAATGACGGCCGACTTGACTATGGACTGACTTGACTAAAAAGTATTCATTCAATACAAATCACTTGACACTGGCAAGATTGTCTGTCGAATGACGGACAGGAGCCATAAATTGAGAGAAGAAGAATACAAAAAGTCAAAATCAAGAGTTTTGTTCAATCATGGCCTTCAGTTTTGACTGGATCTGGCTATCCGCCATCGGTATCGTGGTGTAATCGTAATTGATGGATGGATGGGAATCAAATGTCAAACTGAAAGCCATATCGATAGCCACACATTGCGTAATTAGGCTGCTGAGCTGTGATCTCAGTAATCACATAAGCGGTGTACATAATATCATTTTAAATTGGCTCTGCTTTACTCTTTGTTCTCGAAATGTAACTGACGCGTTGATAGGTACATAGGGTAATTAAATAAGTGGAACTTCCGATATGTCTGCTCCAGCAACACGCTGTCACGTTTGATTGCTATCTGAGTTTAATTAAAGCATCGATCCCTCGTCTGATTCATAGGAAACGAACGTAACCGAATAAGAACAGCTGGCACAAGAGTAAAATATCATTTAAAATAAATAAATATTAGTGGATATTCCGAACATGTTTGGAAAAAAATATCTTTCTAAGAGTATAGTAGAGCTCTTCGTGAAGGGCTCGTCCGGGGAAGTACCTTTGCCTTTTTCTGCCGCCAAGCAGCTTTGCTGTGTTTTGGTTTGAAGAGTATGGTTGTCGGTGTAATTACAGGCACATGAGGCTTAACTATGTATGCCTTAAGTTGATGAACGCAGGGCAGTGCATCGTGGGGCACGTTCCTATCGTTGCGAGGCAATGCTTTGTTATAGGTGATGGTTACCACATTTTTTTATACAAGCTGTAAAAAAAAAAAATATGTCCCAAATTAAGCAAGACTTGTAATATGGGAACCAGAAAGCTGATATAATACTTAAATACATTTTTTATACTACTTATACTATTAATAATAATATACTATTAATTTACTCATATGAACAAGCATATGGTCCACCAGCTGAGGTGACCATCACATATAACGATGCATTGCCTCACAAATCCCGCACGATATGAACGTGCCCTAATTCGTAGGCCAGTTTTATTTTACCAACCGAGGAATTACAAAATATCAATGTAATGTCAGAATAAAATAATAATCTTTGAAAAACTGAAATACACAGTTGCAGTCTAGTCTACCGCGTTTACATTGAGCTAATGTCCGTGGAAATGTGCAGGAACATGGGCAGGGACATGGGCAATGCGAGAATGTAAACAGGCCACTCCCATCTCCGCTCGCGTTGCCGCTCGCGTTGACGTTCGCGTTTCCCGCGCTCCGGTGTCCGGGCTAAATGTGAACACACATTGTCGGCGACGCGGCGACGCTGCCACGGACATATAGCCGGCCACGTTTCCGTCCACACAAATGGCAGCGTGAATGCCTAAATGTAAACACGGTATATCAGCTGGCTTATTGACAGCGGCTTGGTGTAGCTGCGCCTTTCACAACCTGTCATGAGCACGTATCTCCGATTACACAATGGGGCAGACTCACTTTGATGGAACGAAGTGATTGACGCAGCAGACGGGCTTATTGCGTAACAGCATTCGTCGAATCTGACGTTTTTAAATCGCTAGATTTACCGACACGGCTTTCCGAGGCCGTGTTTTCATAGAAACGATCGGAGCTTGCCGAGCGAAACGGTCCTACTCGACACCGCCGCTTTTCCGAAACACACTAGAAGCCCTTGCGCGTTGCTTCAGTCAGTCGTCATAATTATCCCAGTATTGTGATACGTTTTTCCATATGGATAATTTCAAGGGAAGAGAGAATATGGTATTTGCTAGGTAAGTGTGCTACACCATCGACCGCATCATCACCATCAGGTGAGATTTCGGTCAAACGTTTTACCTATAAGCTGTTAAAAAAATGCTCTGAATAAATAACTGGATGGTTTGTAACAAACCTTACCACCTGAAATTCTTCAATAAGAACTTCACTATTTTGCTGTCTTAAATGAGACAGGTAATAATGTTCCTTAGATTTTTTAGATCAGTGACACAAAATACAGAACCTCCTGTGTCCTGTGACCGGAGTAGTCCTTTCAGTCAAAATGATTATTGTGAGAAGATAACACGGAACACGGTATTGTTCGACCATTTCTCTGTCTGGGCTGATGGGATTTATTTAGCTACTTACTGGATAAATAACTGTATGGTTTGTAACAAACCTTACCACCTGAAATTCTTCAATAAGAACTTCACTATTTTGCTGTCTTAAATGAGACAGGTAATAATGTTCCTTAGATTTTTTAGATCAGTGACACTAAATACAGAACCTCCTGTGTCCTGTGACCGGAGTAGTCCTTTCAGTCAAAATTATTGTTGTGAGAAGATAACACGGAACACGGTTCGACCATTTCTCTGTCTGGGCTGATGGGATTTATTTAGCTACTTACTGGATTTAATTTAATAATAATAATAAAATATATATTTTTATTTTCAAAAAGGCTTACATTATAAGACAGTTTTACATATATTTTAAAAGTACACATAAAATTAGGTAGGATTAAGAAAGTTTTACTAAATTTTTAAATAAGATGCACTCTTAACCTTGCTTAGTCAAGTGGTTGACTCCTTGCTCTAAATAAGTAGAAAACTTGTGTTTAGACGCAAGGGATCACTGCTTCGATCAATCAATTTATCCTCAGATTTATGTAATACGTTGCAAAGTTCACACAAATGAGCAACACTATAAAAAGAAAGAGATGTGACGGGATACCTACAGTGGCTTGGGATCAAAGTCGTGAAGCTGTTGCAGTTTGATAACAAGAAAAGTTTATTTTCATTACACAACTAAAATGATTCAGTCTTTTGATTATTATGATTCTTCTTTTATTACTAGTTAAATTATGAAACATTGTATGTTTTATCTACTAATCTTCAGAAGGTAGTTTTTGACTTAAACGACCATTATAAAAATAAATAGGTATCATTACATGTTTGAGTTTTGTACACACTGGCAACAATTACATAATGAATAGAGCTAAAAATACTTAATACAACAAGCGTTGCCATACAACGTCGCAACTCCCCGCCAACATTTTGGCCACGTGCCTGTGAAGTTTATTTATAGCTTTTATAAATAGTCCATCGTCGCTTACCATCAGGTGAAATTGTAGCCAAAGGACGGTCTACAAAAAAAAACGATCTTGCATTATTTTTTATTAATAATTGTGTACTTATATCTTAGTTACAATTATGACTGTTCTGTTTATCTAATAGTGATTTGGTATTAAAATGGTTTCTAAAGTTGTTTCACCACTGCCGGCGAGAAAATGGTTTTCCCCGACTGATAGTATCTAGAAAAACAGTTTTCTATTACCTTCTTTTTCGGTTTAAAGCGCGCCTCAGATCTTCAAGGCTCCCCCAGGAGTGCTTAAAGATTTCACAGCAACTTCAGGGTTTAATTAACGGTATTTAATCCGCAAAAGAAGGCCAAACAGTAGGAGTATTTATGGCCGAAGAAGCGGCGGATATAATATACACAAGTATAAACGTTTAAAATGAAATTAACCACAAAAATAGCTCGATTCCACATCATTAAGGTAGAGACTGAGAACCGTAAACACTCCTCGCAAGTGAGAAGAGAAGAGTTTTACGGTCGTCAGCATTTTAATATTAATACTACATTTTTTATACAACTAGCTGATGGAACAAGCAGATTGTCTACCTGATGTTTAGTGGTAACCATCACCTATAACAAAGCATTGCCTCGTAAGACTCGCAAAATAGGAACGTGCCCCTACGATGAACTGCCGTCCACCAACTTGAGGCATACAGATGTTAAGCCTCATGTGCCTGTAATTACACCGGCAACCACACTCTTCAAACCGAAACACAGCAACACCGCTTGGCGGCAGAAAAAGGCGTGGTGGTAGTACTTCCCCGGACGAGCCCCTCACAAAGAGCTCTACTACTCTAAGTACATTCAGTGCTTCAGTGAACTCGGTTGTTTGTTGAAAAATAACAAACAATCAAGTTTCGGAGAATAACATGACAAAGGTTCAGCGAATTATTAGTTTGATCCAAATAAGTTTACGTAGCAAAAAATCTTAATACTTATTTTCTTTTTCTCTTTGATTTGTGTTTAAGTACAATTTACTTTATGTATCGAGGACCAGATATTTTAAAAGAGAAAACATTTTGTTATTGTGTTAAATGGAAATTTATAAAATAAAGTGTGTATCCTGAGTTTATCATTGAAAGAAAATATTACTTATTAATTATAGCTATAGAAAACCAAGTCATAGTATTCTTTAAATTCTTTAAATGATAAACTCAGGAAACACACTTTATTTTATAAATCTCCATTTAACACAATAACAAAATGTTTTCCCTCTTAAAATATCTGGTCCCCGATACATAAAGTAAATTGTACGGATTTTATCGACGCTAATGCGTTTTGGTCGACTTCACGCGGTCACAATAAGGAGTACTCACCGTAACGGGTAGGGTTGTACCTTGTGTTTTTACGACTGACAGCGAAACGAACCTATGTAGAAAATTTGTAACAGTACTTTCCCTTATTTCCTTATTTCCCGAAAAGACCCGAAGTGTCAAATCCAATTATAAGTTGTAACTTTTTTTGTTCGAATCTCTAGGTTTGGAATTAGTACCTACATGGATATTTCTCAGATAAGGCTTGAGTAGAAAAATAAAAATAGATGTCATAATGTCACTTTTTACTGCAAACCGTAATTATTTAATATGGTAATATTAAAGGCATAAATTAGTATCACCACAAATAATAAAAACTTTATTTTGTACTTTTTACTGTTTTTTTTTCAAACCAGCCAACTTTATTGGCTGAGCGGCCCACTAGATGCAAACATCACAGCATGCAATATTATCGCGTCGCGAAGGACTTCGCTTAAATATTGTAGACTGATTTCCGAGAAAGATTTGGTATGTATTAATAAACCATTGAAAGCAAGAGTGCGTGAGCTATAAATAAAATAAAGCAAATTTAAGAGTAGTACAGCTCTTTGTAAAGAGCTTCACTGGGAAAGTACTACCCCCATGCCTATTTCTGCCGCCAAGCAGCGGTGCTGTATTTCGGTTTGCAGGGTGTGGTTACCTATAAAATTAAATCAAATGAGACCTAACATCTGATTCTGTTTGCCTCAAATTGATGGACGCAGGCAATATGCATCTAAGGCATATTCATATCGTGTGTGACTCACAAGGCAAGTCTTTATAATTAATAGGTGATGGTTACCACTTACCATCTAGAGGGCCGTCTGCTCGTTCTAGTCTATCAGCAAGTAGTGAAAATTAAAATGTGAGTTTTTTTCGGGTGACAACCCTATTCGTGCCGACACTATTCAAGTGCATCAGGTCCACTTCGTGTGAAGCAAGAGTTAGCCTGCGGACGACGGAAATAAGAGGATTACATCTAGAGGTGACCTTAAGGTAAGTAAATCGCATCCAGGTGGTAAGGTATATAAAAATAAATATATAGAGCTAGCCGCCCACGGCTCCGATCGCGTTTAAGCAGTTTTTTCGCCTTAAGTAGTTTTTTTCAATACAAATAGCTGATGGAACAAGCAAATGGCCCACCTGATGTTTAGTGGTAACCATCACCTATAATGTTGGTTACCATCAGGTGAGCCATCTGCTTGTTCCATCAGCTAGTTGTATAAAATAAAAATAAATAAATCAGTTTGAGAGAGAGAAGTGGGAGATGCTGGTGATATTCTTAAATAAATAAAATAAAAATCGTTTATTTCAGACCACTGAGTCCATAGAGTACCTACACTAATTTACACATAAACATTTTAAAAACACTTATATATACTAACTATCTATATACTAACTATCTGAATTAAATAGGCATGCCGTTGCTAAGTTCTGAGGACGATCAATGGAAGAAGTTTAAAGTCAAAGTCAAAGTATATTTTTTTGCAGAATTACATTTAATAAGATGATAAAAGTTTGTTTAGAGCCAATGTAATTCTACCGTGTAAGGGCAAGAAAATTAAAATTTTGAAACTGAAACTGAAACTGAAACAGCTTCACGACTTTAATCCCCAGGCACGGTAGATACCCCCGCAGATCTCTTAGTACCAAGTACTAACTCCAGATTCTTTTTGAGGATGTCTATAAGGGGGGTAGTCAGAGGTACGTCGAAACATTAAATTTGGCACATATCCACATTTTGCAGTAGGTAGTTGGTATTCCATACGTGACAGGTTGCAAGCCCATCGCCGCTGTTAGAGTACTAACTGGTTTCCTCACGATGTTTTCCTTCACCGTTTAAGAGCACTGGCATTGCGCACATAATTTTTTCGATAGGAAAAATCTATTGGTGCACGACCGGATTCGAACCTGCGACCTTACGATCGGAAGGCGGGGTCACTCCCACTAGACCACCGGTGCTCTCTTTTTTAGAAACAATTTAGGTAAAATATTTTATATTCCTCTATTGATCGTTCTCAGCACAAGACATTTCCATATTGGCGACATCATGTTATCAGCAACAGTCCTCCGGTCGCAACAGTAAAAGCCAGGTTGACATTATAAAAGTTTTCATTATTATAAGAATTCTGGTTAGGTTAAATAAAAATCGGACTCGTTATTGACACCATCCAAAATTCGTCCTAAAACGACAAACTTTTCATTCGATACCGGATTCGGTACGGAATAGAATTTTTGAATTTCGAATTCAATGGCTCCCGAAAAACGCGATCTGTTTCTATTCGCTTTTGAAATTAATATACTTAAGTGAAATATGAAGTAGTTTAGCATTTGACATTTAAAACAATGCATTTTTAACGTGAACGTAGAAGTGAACTAAAACGACGAGTGACTAATGCGGAATGGGATTTCTTCTAGATAGGTAGTTCTAGTCTAGTCTTTATTTTAACACATAATTTTAGTATAATTTTAGTACAATGGTGATATAGCTCGCAGGCATTTATAAGACATGCCCGCCATTTATGCCTCGACCGGTCCCAAGGCGCCGCTTGCATAATAAACGTACAACCGCCATACCTAATAATGCATACCTAGTCCGACGTGACATGAATATTGCTGTTCGTGAAACAATATACGTACGTAGTACCATCATACTAGAAGAGCTCTTTGTGTAAAACCTCGTTCATAAAGTACTGTTTATTTAAAGATCTTCAGTTTTTTATACTACTTGCTGGTGGCATAAGTAGATGGCCCATCTGATGTTAAGTGGTATCATCACTTAAAACAAAGCATTGTCTACAGATACCTATTTAAACTTATGTGCCTGTAATTTCACCAGCACCCACACTCTTCAAACCGAAACACAGCAGTGCTGCTAAGTACCAAAAATAGGTGATTGTACTTCCCTATAGATGAGCCCTTCGAAGAGATTGCTTTTAGCGATAAGACTACCCATTGTACCTCTAGTATTTAAGTATTACTAGTAGTGAGCACTATTTTGTGTTTAACTATTTTTTTATACTTCTAGCTGATGGAACAAGCAAATGGCCCACCTGATGTTAAGTGGTAACCATCACAAAGCATTGCCTCGTAAGGCACGCACGATAGGAACGGGCCCTACGATGCACTGCCCTGCGTCCATCAACTTGAGGCATACAGATGTTAAACCTCGTGTGCCTGTAATTACACCGGCAACCACACTCTTCAAACCGCAACACATCAACGCTGCTTGGCGGCAGAAAAAAGCATGGTAGTAGTACTTCCCCGGACGAGCCCTTCACAAAGAGCTCTACTACTCTGTTCTTTGCGTTTATATAATTAATTATTTATAATTTTATATAATATTCTAATTCTCAAGCAACTAATTTAAGTTGCAAAGAATTAGAGGATTTCAGAATGATACTAAAGTTTATTGCTGTTTGAAGGTTCACTAGGTCGGACTTGATAGCTTCGTCAAAATAAACAGTTCAGTTAGAAAAAGCTGGGTTATTCGATTACCCAAACAGTCCCGTAGTGACCTCCTCAGCGGAGCTGCAATAAAATGAAATGAATCCTGTACACTGACCGCATTTACATGCAAAGCAGGGACCGGCTTAAATTAAATAATGTAGGTAATAGTAGTTCTAGATAAACAATGTCTTGTTGAAAAATTCACGGTTGTGGTGTATGAAAGCAGGTTTTTAGATACAGTTTTCTCTCCTAATTATAGTTTCCAACTATCATCTACTGACGATCTCGATAAAACATCCTGATGAGGGTAGCCTTAGATTGTGTAGAATGGTAAGAGCGGATGATGGGGTGCTAGGTCGGGTAACCTCCTCGTGGTGCACCCTGGTAACACCATGAAACACGCCCGCAGAGTACTGCGGACGTGTTTCATGGTGGCCTCTCCGCGTGTCCCTCTCCTCATGTGACTAGCAGAGGGCACAGCGTGATGAGGCAGGGTAGACATATGGTCTACCCGGACGGTAGAGCGCGCGCGGAACTTCTCACGCCGCTCATGGTGGTGAATAGCGGGAGAAGACCTGGAGGGACCTTCTCCCGCATTGCACTTATTCACCACCCCGTCGGCCCCTCCCTGCAAAGGGGGGGGGGTGCGGGCCCCGCCGTTAAGGCTGGGGCATTTGCGGGCCCCGCTGTCATGGCGGGCCGGTCGCCGGCGGGGGACTGGATGAGAAGGCTCTGCCGGATTCCCAGTCCCCCTCCACATAAGCGACGCGGGAGTGTATCTGGGTTGTTTAGTGGGTATACCAGGAGCGGAAAACCGGAGAATCCCACATGTCCCCCCCATCCTCCACTGGGGGGAATGCGTAACGCATTTTGTGTTTTAGACTGCAGAATTACACGTGTTTTCGATAGAGTAAACTACAACTTGTTTCATTGAAAATGCGGTCACACTCCTGATAAAGATCTCATGTTAATTCCGCTGAAGTAAGATGGTAGATAGCGAGTTAGCTGGAGAAGATGCAGTTTTGCAACAATCTTGAACATTCTGCAACAATTGGATTTCTTAACTAGCTACGAGTATGCTTGAATTGACTGAACTGAAGTGACCGGAGCCAATTACACTAATGAACGATAACGCCGAAGATTTGACGATGGTTTAACGCCGATGGTTTAACTCTTTTCTAATGTACTGAATCTATCGAAAGATATCAGTCAAGACATTTCGTCTCCGGGAGCGGAGCAGAAAGCGAACAAAAATAAAACACATCAAATATTAATGATAGCGAAGAGTAGTAGCTCTTTGTGAAGGGCTCGTCCGGGGAAGTACTATCACCACGCCTTCTTCTGTCGCCAAGCAGCGCTGCTGTGTTTCGGTTTGAAGAGTGTGGTTGCCGGTTTAATTACAGGCACATGAGGCTTAACATCTGTATGCCTCAAGTTGTTGGACTCAGGGCACTGCATCGTAGACACGTTCCTATCGTGCGGTTACCATAATCGTAAGTCGCGCACGGTAGGAACGTGCCATACGATGCAAGGTCCTACGTGTATCAGCTTGAGGCATACGGATGTTAAGCCTCATGTGCCTGTAATTACACCGGCAACCACACTTGCAATCACACACCGCGGAATGTAGTTAGAGTCACGTCAAACATTAAACTATTATGTTTTGTCGTATACCTTGTTTTTCATACACTAGAAAAGAAACTTTCTGTATTGTCATAAAACTGAAATTCCTGAATACCTATGTACAGTAGTAGTAAAGATTTTTTGTAATATCCCAAAGTTATTATCCGAGTGAGATTTGAACCCACCACCTTACCCGTCGGTTCAAAAGGGAAGGTTCGGTGGGGAAGGATCATGCCTACTTCATGTTCATGTTAGATTATTTTTATTATTATTATAATTACTATCTATATAATATGTTATTTTTATATTTATGACATCGGATTAAAAAAATATATATTTTTTATTTATAAAAAAATCTTTGTTATTTTCTTAAGTGTAGTAAACACTATAAAACGAATAAAAACACAGTAGCAGTAGTTTATACACCACGTAAACTAAAAATAAAACTATAAATTCAGATCCCGCGCTTTGTTAAGCCAAGATCAAACACGTCCCTTTAGTGTACTTAGCTGGAACATAAGCATTTCCTTGGTAGCTAAACATTTTAACGTGTGTTCTTTTAAGTCTCCGCAAACCCCTCGCGGCTTCACACTAACCTATTTAAAACTAGCTGAAAGAGCTTATACTGAAAAGAGGTTAAGTGCCCACTCGCCGAAGAAAGCTACACACCACACGAATAAATTAGACGAGCGACTTAAATTAAAAAATATAGAGCGTCTTCCTTACATCTGGTCTTCTTTTAATGCAGAAAGATGCTCATATTTAGGGTTCCGTACCTAAAGTGTAAAACGGGTACCCTATTACTAAAACTCCGCTGTCTGTCCGTGTGTCCGTCTGTCACAAGGCTGTATCTCATGAACCGTGATAGTTAGACAGTTGAAATTTTCACAAGTAATGTATTTATATTGCCGCTATAACAACAAATACTAAAAAACAGAATAAAATAAACATTGAAGTGGCCTAGTCTATGGATATGTAAATCCTTCCGTTTCACATCATCAATGTGTAAAGATTATTCTCCAAGAAATATAAATATTTCCACTCGCTCAATACAATATTTTATTGAAAACTCAACAATTGGTTACCAAGCAGATTTAAAATTATCTGCAATAGTACATAAGTCATTGTGTTCACTGTAATGTAACTTACTAATGGGTGTTGATCAGAAACAGCAATATTAAAATAGCCATTAAAAACGATTCCATAATTACACCGCTAGCCATAACCTCTCACAAAAAATGTTTTTTGTCTGCTCTTCAGGCTTTTGTTGGATGGTAGAGACGGATGACCGAGCTTTTTAACAAAAAATAACAAATAATAAGTAAATAAGGGTCCATTAGATGGTACCTATATAAACTCAACAACTATGTATGTACCTTAATCATATGAAAGAAATAAATTTATTGAGTATAAATGTATTCGTTACTATTGATATTGAAAACGACGATCAATCATCGAGACAATCTAATAAACACCTACCAGATTTTAGTGATCAGATTATTTTCCACATAGCCTTCGATAAACGACCGGTTAATAAGACGGTGAAACAGTGCCATAAATGTGCCAGAACACTCGCGTATTTTGGAGTCCCGTTGTAAATTCGATAAACCCTTGTATCTCAAAGGCACACGTAGATGGTGGGGACACGTTTATACCCGAGGGTAACCACGCACGCTTTTTGCATATTTTATATCAGATTTTGTGAGAAAACGCTCGTAGAAAATTTTTACCGCGTCTGTTTTGTTTTTGGGCAGGTAAAGATGCTGTAAAACTGCCATGATCATGAAAAAAAACAAACAACGACTTTGATTTCCAGGCACGGTAGATATCCCCTCAGATCTTTCAGTACCATGTACACAAGATTCCTTGAGAATGTCAAGAGGGTAGTCCGATACGATAATACAAAACTTTTGCTGAAGGGAACAACATACCAAAACATCATTTGTGTATATTTTTTGGTTATTGTTTAATTTTTCAAAAAGCGCGTCAATTTCGATAAAATTTATATTTGACCAGCTCTGAATTATAAACTACCTAACAAAATAAGAATCATCAAAATAAATTCGTAATCGCGCAACATCGACTGTATATTTTTCTATGATTTTTTCGAAAAAAAAAATGCCGTCGAATTGAGAACATTTATCCTTTTTTAAATTTAGAGAAAAATCTTTTTTTTTTTTTTTTTTCTATACAATGTTGAATGTGTTAGTAACACATTCAACATTGTATAGAAAACGAAAAAAAAACACCCTTAGAAAACAAGGATTTGTGGTAACCAGACAAATTAGAATAATTTATATAATATGAAAAGGCTCTCAAGTAAAAAGCGCTGCTTCCAGCACAGTTTTCGAACACATCGTTGGGTCGTTCTGTTGATAAATTATATTTACTCCGTTTCATGTTTTGTATATTGTGTTAAAACCTTATGCATGAACCTTCTCGTTTTTTAAGCATTTTGTGCTTATGGCATACCATCGTCAACATTGTACCTAATACGAGAACGTGAGCAAGACACAAAATTATATAAAAACTAATTAATAAACCTAAAATATGGTAAATGAAGAGTAGGCATTGCCTCGTAAATCACGCACGATATGAACGTGCCCTGATTGACGATTGCGTTCATCAACTTGAAGCAGGTACCTATGAATTTCACCGGTAACCATAACTACCATTCAAACCGAAACCCAGCAACGCTGCTTGTCGGCAGAAATAGACGAGCCGGAAACAGACGAGCCTTTCACAATGAGCTCTACTACTCTAAAGTGTAATATGACACCATGTTTTTCTTTAAACTTTTGTGTTCATCCTACTAATATTATAAACGCAAAAGTTTGTAAGTATGGATGGATGGTTGGATGTTTGTTACTCTTTCACGAAAAACTATTGTATGGATTTTAATGAAACTTTACAATAATATAGCTTATACATCAGAATAACACATAGGCTACAATTTATAATGATATTGTGTGAATTGTCCAAAATATGACGATAAGTGTCAAGTAAGTCTAAAAAAATCTAACATCTGCTAGCTATTCTGGCGTGCGCTGCCAAAACTGCTAGAGTTACACATAAGTACTACGCCACGCTAATATAAGCTACTCAAAATACTAATCCTGCGCAGACGAAGTCGCGGGCACCAGCTAGTATAAAATAAAATCTTGCTATTCAGAATTCTTTAAGAAGTAGAACTACCCATCCCTGTTTAGTTTTAGTACTAACCAGTAGGTAACATCGGTGTAGTGTTCCAACTTTCATAAACATTTTTAGTTTTAATTAAAAAATTAACTAGACAAACTTTTATTTTATTAAGACTGCATATTTCATATTTATAATTTAACTAAGGGCCGGTTTCACCATGCTCTGTTAGATTAACAAAGGATTAAACGGCCGTTAAAAATGTCAAAATGTACGCGTTTGACATCTAAGGTTAGATTTAACGGCCTGTTAATCCTTTATTATCTCTTGCGTAACTTGTGCGTTTGATAAAACTTCTGTTTCGATTTGATAACAATGATAGTTTACATCGAATCATTCTGTGGTCAGTATTAAAATTAAGGTTATTTATGATGTCAAATTTTTGGACATGGAAGGATTGGTTTGTGAGCATGTAGTCGATTTCATTGAAGTTTTTACCGTTTGGATGCCGCCAGGTCCATTTTTTGTGAACTTTTCGTTGGAACATACTGTTTATAATTTTGAAATTTCGTTCCAGAGCGAAATCCACTAGTTTTCGTCCATGTGCGCTTCTGTCTCCATATGAGTATTTTCCAAAGGCCCTTTCTTCCTCTTTTTGCATTCTTCCCACTCTCGCGTTAAAGTCTCCGAGTAATATTATGTTTTTAGAATGCGCAAAGTCTCATCAAGAGATCTACCAGAAGTCACAAAAGAAGGTGCTCAGTACTGGGAGAGTCAATTAACCGCATCAATAAGTTCATCAGCTGAAGTACAACAACAATATGATACATTGGAGAGTGATTTTAAACTTTTGTTAAAGCAATTACCAAGTATTTCAAAGAAAGGAAAAGAATATATTAATCCAGAAACACAAGGTCTACTAGAAAAAAGAAATATTTTATACAAAGAAAAGCGAACAAAGTCAATACAATTAGAAATAACAAAAATAAGTAAAGAAATAAACAGAAACATAACAAACGAAAAAAAAAATACAAGAAAAAAAACTTTTGAAAAATTCATCAGTACTAAAGGAGCCCTACGTAAAGCTTATAAAGAGCTGAGTGACAAGTCTGAGTGGGCAGCGAATTTGAAGAATAAGAGCGGTAGAGTACTATCAAGACGCCCGGATATGATAAAGGAAGCTACACTATTTTACAAGGAACTCTACTCTAATAATACCAGGTCAGTCCCATACGAGCTTAATCAGTCTAGGAACTCTACCAATACTGAAATTATACCAAATAAAATATTAAAATCCGAAATTGAATGTGCAATTAAATCTCAAAAGAATGACAAAACTCCTGGCAGCGACAATATCACAAACGAATTTTTAAAATCATTTTGTGTACCCCTGCAAAAGCCCCTACAATTGTTTTTCAATAATGTCCTGGAAAGCGAAACAACACCTGAACAATGGTCTAAATCTACTATTATACTCTTACACAAAAAAGGAGATCGTTCTGACCTAGGGAACTATAGACCAATCAGCTTGATGTCAAATGTGTATAAGGTATTCTCCAAAGTCATACTGAATAGGATCACAAACAGTTTAGAGGAAAATCAACCGCGCGAGCAAGCTGGTTTTAGAAAAAACTTTTCTACGATGGATCATATTCAAGTTGTAACTCAATTGATAGAAAAGGTAAATGAATATGGCATTACCTTGTACATGTGCTTTATCGATTATACAAAGGCGTTTGACTCCTTGAGTCACGATGCAATATGGTCAGCTCTTGCACAACAAGGTATCAACGCAAAGTACATTAACTTGATCCACAGTGTCTACTCGAAATGTTGTGCAAAAGTGCGCCTAGAAAGAGAGGGGACTGAATTTGCAGTGCGAAAAGGAGTAAGACAAGGAGACCCAATATCACCAAAAATATTTTCAGCAGTACTCGAATCTATCTTCAGAACATTAGATTGGGAGAGCAAAGGAATAAGGATTGACGGGGAACTCCTGAGTCATCTCCGTTTCGCAGACGATATTGTGGTGTTTGCTGAAAGCGCAGCTGATTTAGAAGAAATGGTCTCTGAGTTAGCAAGAGAAAGCAGGATAGTAGGGCTAACTCTAAACACTTCCAAGACGAAGGTATTAACGAATGGAGAGCTACAACCTATCACTGTAGAGGGAAGTTTGATAGAATATGTAAAGGAATATGTATATCTCGGACAGTTAGTTTCCTTCGAAAGTTGTACAGAAAAGGACATTCAGAGAAGAATAGCTTTAGCCTGGAAAAAATATTGGGGGCTAAAAGAAATAATGAAAAATAAAGGAATAAAAACTCACATAAAAAGGAAAGTCTACGAAATAGCAATACAACCTTGTTTAACGTACGGGTGTCAAACATGGTCCCTGAGAAAAGAAGATGAAGAAAAACTTGCGATTTGTCAAAGAAAAATGGAGAGAAGTATCTTGAGTGTAAAATTGTCTGACAAAATAAACAATAATACAATAAGGAAAAGAACTAAAATTAAAGATGTAAAGGCACGGATAAGAATATTAAAGTGGAACTGGGCAGGGCATGTTTGCAGATTGGAAAATGCCAGGTGGGCCAAGAGGGTGACCGAATGGATCCCCATCGAAAGCAAGAGAAAGAAAGGGAGACCGAGAAGGAGATGGCGAGATATTTTCAACCTACGTTGCGGCTCGGACTGGATGAGAAAGGCGCGTGAAAGGGGTACATGGAGGGAATTAGGGGAGGCCTACGCCGCTGAGGCGACTTGTATGTTAGACCTAGATTAACGTAATGTGTAGTAAGTAGTATAAATTGTTAGAAAGTAAGAAGTGTTTAATATAGGTTGTAAGTTAGTAAATAAGATTGTATATACTAGTGTTAACATATTAGCAATAAAGGCTTTTTATTTATTTTATTTTATTTTATTTTATTAATCCTTTATTAGTAACTAACAGAGCATGGTGAAATTAGGCCTTAACGTTGCTGATGTAATTCACTCTGAGTGTTTAGTTTGTAGTTTAGTTTACTGAATTTTCATAACGTATCCAGGTAATATCAGTAATAATGACCCTTGAATAAGGCAAGTTTAGCTCGTAGATTACTGGTGATAGAGCACTGGTGGTCTAGGGGTAGCGGCCCCGCCTTCCGATCCTAAGGTCGTGGGTTCGAAACCGGTCGTGCACCAATGAGTTTTTCTGTTCAAAAATTGATATGCGCAATGCCAGTACTCTCAAACGGCGAAGGAAAACATCGTGAGGAAACCGGCAGATCGTAGAACCTTAAAAGTTCTATAACATGTGTCAAGTGCTCGGCAGGAGCCTCTAAAAACGGCGCACTTAAAATCCTTTCACCACACTGTTTCGAAAGAAACTAGTGACACGACAAGAGAAAGAGAATTATTGATCGAGTGAGCGAAGCGAACGAAGATCTAGTTTCAACTTGGGCGATTTGGCATTTTATGTATGTATGTATGTATGTATGTATGTATGTATGTATGTATGTATGTTTGTCTGGCCATAACTTTCGAACCGTTGGTCCGATCTGCATGAAATTTGATAAGTCGATAGCTTGTACTTGAGAAATTTACTGGTAAGTATATGAGTAAAATCGGATGAAGGGTTATTAAGATATGGGGTTTTTTAAGGAGGCAAAAATAAAAAAAGTTACATAAAAAAATCAAGTTACATGTCATACGAAAGGGCTTTGTTTGGACATTCCAAAACAATTTTTACTTTTTTTCTGGGACGCTCGGTTTTTGAGATACAACAAAAAAGTTAAATTAAGATAACCAGCGACCCAAGAGCTCCCATCTCTAAGAGTTTCGTTGGCATCAAGGTTTTTCTACTGGTTGGCCACTTACTTTGCTTTTTCTTATTTTTTTTTCTTGAAATAAATTAAGGAGGTACTCAGTTCTCATAAAATGGTGACAACGACCAGGTCTGATGATGGAGCCATGGTCAGTTCAAACTTGGTTACCGTACCAAGTTAGTAGGCGGTAGTCAGAAAAAGTCCAAACATAATGTTTGGAGTTGCCTTTGACTACCACCTACTCAAAGTTTTGGTGCGTTCGTCGGGTCGCATCACGAGATCTCAGTTCGGGGCGAACTACTAGTATAATAAATATGTAGGTAATTAAATTGGTGGACTTTTCACACAGAACGATCTATCCCAAGACTAAACAAAGCTTGTGATATGGGAACCAGATAGCTGGTATTCGATTTTTGATGTCACTATGAGTCGAGGTTTCGAATGGCGACCTCGAGCCGGAATACGAAGTGTTGGACGGAAAATAGATGCAATGTATACGAGAGGCCCGTGTCCAGTGGACGTCTTCAGATTCATGATGGTAATGATTTAAAGTTGAGGATACTGCTGGGTTTAAAGAATTTTTTCTCATAAACATAACAGTTCACTTATAATGAGATAAGAAAGGTAATATAACAGTATAATTTGCCTCTGGATGGCTGTCGTAGGTACAATTTTATGACTGTAGAACAGCTGCTGTAGGTGACAGTGTGGGTACGAGTTTGCTGAGCTTTGACTTGAACGAGTGAATGTTATCGCATTATTTAATGTCATTAGGTAATTGTTATAGCTGTATTCCCTCAAATAATATTGGTGTTCTGTTCCAGACTTTTCCAGACTGTTCCACATAGTACCGCTAGCAGTACTATCTGGAACAGTCTCGCACAGTTCATTAATATTTTATCAGCTCAAGTCAACTTGAATGTACAAACCATTGCACGATGCACTTTGATTTCATGAGCAATTCTGTGCTATATGGATCCGCTTTATATTTCATGCCTTCCTAGCTTTCGTCGTGTCGACGCCCGACCGACCACGTCCGATATTTGCATTTCTAAGAAAATGAATTTAGATACACAAAATGTTGATGCTGCGTCTTTGCATTTTGATTAAGAAAAAGAAACAGCTTCAGGACTTGGATCCGGTAGTTTCACCATCACTAACAGTAGTTAACAGTAACAGTAACAGTTTAGTACGAAGTACAAAAAACAGGATCAGTTTTTATTTTTTATACAATTAACTGACGGAACATGCTGATGGCCAACCTGATGTTAAGTGGTAACCATCACCTCTAACAAAGCATTGCCTCGTTAGACACGCACGTTAGGAACGTGGCCTACGATGCACTGCCCTGCGTCCATCAACTTGAGGCATACAGATGTTAAGCCTTAAGTGCCTGTAATTACACCGGCAACCACACTCTTCAAAGCGATACACATCAACCCTGCTTGGCGGTGGAAAAAGGCGTGGTGGTAGTACTTCCCCGGACGAGCCCTTCACAAAGAGCTCTACTACTCTTAAGTTACGGGTTATATCTTACGGTATAGATCTTTTAGTATGAAGTACTAACTAACGACTCTTTGAGGATGTGTAAGGGTCGGAGGGTAGGAAGTGACAGGTTGCAAGCCCATTGCCGCTGCTAGAATACTAACTGGTTTGCTTACGATGTTTTCCTTCGCCGATTGAGGCCGCCGCGTTATACCTCAAAATGGTGGCGATTACTGTAAATACATACTTAAAATAAACATACAAGTAAAAACACCCAGACAGAGAACAAACATCACACAAATATTTGATCGGTGAGGATCGAACCCACGCCACGGCAGCAGAAGGCAGACTATAGAAGGTAGGAACCAAGCCGTAAGTTTGTTGCCTGTTCTTCTAGGCTTTGGTCGCGTGGAACTGGCACCTAGAGTCACCTAGCTTTAAGACGTTTCAAAGTGATCCTTGTGATTTTATTGAATAAATACCTTTTGACTTTGACTTACAACTCAGCTGTGAGGGGTGTCTCTCATCCAAAAAAATAAAGCTATATTGCTTTCCAAGATGAGATAACACGTTTTTTTTATTTTTATCTAAGTTTGCATTTATTTGACGGGTCATGTATCATACAAACATTTTATGTTGGTGTTCGGGCTTAAATTGACATAGAGGCAATAAAATGCGGTCGCCTTAAGGCTTATAAAACAGGGTAAAATATATTTTATGTTGTAGTGACGTTTTGGATGGATAACATCAACCCTTCGGTCGCTCGTAAAAAAACTAGTGTATGTTAAGCGTGTGAGGAAAGACCACAGACAGCACTTATAGCGCGTTTACATTTAGACATTCGCGCTGCCATTCGCGTGGACGGAAATGTTGCCGTCCATATGTCTGCGGCAGCGTCGCCGGCAATGTGTGTTCACGCAACACGGGCAACGCAAGCGGCAACGGGAGTGGACATGGAAGTGGCCTGTTTACATTCTCGCATTGCGTATCATGATGTAGTAAAGAGCAAAATTGTGATGAGGTATACTTGAGCTATCTATTAGTCTGCAGGTAGCACAATTATTTCAAGTGTATTTTATTCGTGCTTTTACTATTGTTATTTTTATTTATTAAATAATGTTTAATTTATAAATTTATTAATTAAGTGAACAACAGACGAGACAAAATTATAAGAGAGCACTGAAAACTGCGCAAATAAGCGAGTAGTAGAGCTTTTAAGAGTAGTAGAGCTCTTCGTAAAGGGCTCGTCCGGGGAAGTACTACCACCACACCTTTTTCTGCCGCCTAGCAGCGTTACTGTGTTTCTGTTGGAAGAGTGTGGTAGCCGGTGTAATTACAGGCACATCAGGCATTTATTATGCCTCAAGTTGATGGACGCAGGGCAGTGAATCGTAGGGCACGTTCCTATCGTGCGTGACTTACGAGGCAATGCTTTGTTATAGGTGATGCTTACCACTTAACATCAAGTGAGCCATATGCTTGTTCCATTAGCTAGTTGTATAAAAATAAAATAAGTTAAGCTTGTGTAGCAGCTTTCAGCACCCAGCACCTTCAGTAAAGACCAGACAGGCGTTCACAACTTATGCAGGTAGGCAAAAAAATACTTTTATAAAAAATAAGTTGATGGCAATAATATAACTTACCTCTTTCCCTCCATCCACAAAAAAGCCACAGCCCCAAATTGTTTCTATTTGATTGAATGCTGAATCATTTCAGGCTTGCGTATAAGTGGTACACAAGAAACGGTAATAGCTCTATAATCTTCACCGCCCATCTGCATGACGTGAATATAATTTCCGGAAGAACTCGGGTGTAGTCAGAGATTTTTTATTTTGAAACTCCCTGAGAATACCTTACAGGTCAGTTGGCAGTAAATCATTCTTTTGTGCTGCAGTTTTAATCAGGCTTAATTCCCATCAAAGAAAATAATGTGTGATGAACGTCAAAGAGAAAATCAAACAAATATTTTAACTATCTAAAACTGGCAGCCACACACTGTTGTTCGTACAATGTTTGGGTATTAATAATGTTAATATGAGCAAGTATACATTTACAAAAAAATTGCATTTACCTATGTACTTTATCAGTTATCTGGGTCCAATTGTACAAAATAAGCTCTGCTTAGTCTCCTGAAAATTGTGGGTAGGTATGTGCCAAATGTAATGGTTTGACATACCTCTGACTAACCCCCTGAGACGTCCTCAAATAATATGAAAGTCGTATCTACTTGGTACCACGAGATCTGAGGGGATATCTACCGTGCCTGGGGATCAAAATTGTGAAGCTGTTTCAGATTTTTTGTAGTTTGTAGCTAAATAACGTAGTTTAAAAATATCCACCAATATTAAGTATTTATTCTGATTACTGGTGCAAACTATAGTCTCTCTTGTCGTGTCACTAGTTTCTTTCGAAACAGTGTGGTGAATGGATTTTAAGTGCGCCTCAAGAGGCTCCTTTCGAGCACTTGACACATGTTATAGAACTTTGAGGTTCCACGACATGCCGGTTTCCTCACGATGTTTTCCTTCACCGTTTGAGAGTACTGGCATTGTGCACATACATTTTTAAACAGAAAAACTCATTGGTGCACGACCGGTTTCGAACCCATAACCTAAGGATCGGAAGGCCGAGGAAGGGGCCGCTCCCACTAGACCACCAGTGCAAACTATACTTATATTTTCTTTCTTATTAACCTTGCGTTTGTGTACCGGTGGTACCCCTGCCCTGGGCAGTCAAAACACAGTGCCAAATGTAAATATTGAACGTGTATCTTAGTACCCTAGCTAGACCATTTTAGATCTTAGTACTCAAAACACTACACAAACACACAACCACACACTAATGCCACTTTCCATTTTTTTTTTGATTATTATAAAACTTTTTTATTTTCTTCTTTGATTGTTAATTCATAAACTTAGTTAACTATCTGCCATACACATGCCTCGCTAAAACTCACCCAATTGTTACTGAAATTAAACCAAAGTAACTCGTACTGCTGAGACCCAAGATACAGGCTTTTCGCCTAGTTTGGGCCTCGACGCTTAATCATAATTATCCGTACTAAGAAACCACTGTGTCCTGAAACTATTTATTTGATTCCCTGTGATTCTGTTTGGAAATAAATTATTCTTAAAACCCTTGAGGTACATAAAACTTGAACTTGGCGCTTGCAACCAACTGTATGTAGGATGCTGGTGAAATTACAGGCACATTAAGCTAAATATCTGTTGATGACACATGATGACAGACTACCCTGTTGCAAGGTGCGCGGCAGCACCAACAGCTACCTCCGATTGATAGCGGACAGACTGGACGTCGACACAGTGTTCATGAAGCACTGGGCACTGGTGCACACTGTTCACTCTTAGCTTGTGTGCTTAGTTTTAACTAGTAGTTCGCCCCGAACTGAGATCTCGTGATGCGACCCGACGAACGCATCAAAACTTTGAGAACGTAGTAGTCAGAGGCAAGTCCAAACATTGTCTTTGAACTTTTTTTTGAAAAACCTTGATGTCTACGAAATTCCTAGAGATGGGAGCTCTTGGATCGTTGGTTTTTAATTTAACATTTTTATTGTATCTCAAAAACCGAGCGTCCCAGAAAAAAAGTAAAAATTGTTTTGGAATGTCCAAACAAAGCCCTTTCATATGACATGTAACTTGATTTTTTTATGTAACTTTTTTTATTTTTGCCCCCTTAAAAAACCCCATATCTTAATAACCCTTCATCCTATTTTACTCATATACTTACCAGTAAATTTCTCAAGTACAAGCTATCGACTTACCAAATTTCATGCAGATCCGATCAACGGTTCGAAAGTTATGGCCAGACAAACATACATACATACATACAAACATAAAATGCCAAATCGCCCAAGTTAAAACTAAGATCTTCGTTCGCTTCGCTCACTCGATCATAATTACTAAATGTACCTACCTAGTTTTACCTTTTACTTATAGGCTGCAATACCTTTCGTGTGAATGCCAAAATAAAAGTTATTTGATTTGATAGAGCTTTGCAATATGCATGATAGGCACGTTCCTATCGTGCGAGACTAGCGAGGCAATGCTTTATTATAGGTAATGGTTACCACTTGACATCAAGTGGACCATTTGCTAGTTATATCAACGAGTATTATGAATACAAAGCTTACTCTTGCAACGATCTGCAGATAACTCAACTGTTCCACGTGTATTTTGTACATTTCATAAAAACATAGGTATATTCGCTGTAAGTTAGTAATTTTAGTTATAAATTTATCTTCGAACCGCACTTATTCAGCCATTTTCTATTTAAAGGCGTCACTAAACCTATTACTGTAACTGAGGACAAAGGAATTTCTTATAAAAGATAGGAAGGAGACTCAAGGATCGTCATCTGCGACTAATGATAATAGCTCACGAAATTCCGGAGCGGGAAAACGGATGGAGATGGAACACTATGGCTTATTGAAAAAGATTTAGTTGGAAAAAACGTTAAAACTACCGCCATATTTGTAAAGTTTACTTAAAACTCGTTGCTTTAAAAGAACTCCTTACTATTTGTCAATACAATTTGTCAATTTGTCCTTACTATTTGTAATCTGTAAGTGGTTAATAAATAATAAATTGTTTATCCTAACTAATATTATAAACGCGAAAGTTTGTAAGTATGGATGGATGCATCTTTGTTACTCTTTCACGTAAAAACTACTGAATGGATTTTAATGAAACTTTACAATAATATAGCTTATACATCAGAATAACACATAAGCTACAATTTATAAAGATATTGTGTGACTAATCCTACGCAGACGAAGTCGCAGGCACCAGCTTGTTTTCAATAATTTGGGAGTCAGGCATGACTCACGGCCGATTTAGGCGATTTATTTCTTTCCCTCACAATTTTTATTTTGTTTATTTGATGAATTTTAAATGTAACATTTAAACTAAAAAATGCTTATACAATAAAATACTGGTTGCTACTTAATTTAAGCATTACAAGTAAAAAATAATTATCTATCACTGACAGAGTACCACGTGAACAAAGCCGCAGGCGAAAGTTCATTTCCTAAATATAGAGGTATAATAATAAAAATGTTTACTTACTTTTTTATCGTCTATTTTCGAGTAGTTAGAAGAATCGCCATATTCTAAGTCCTTGCTCATATTTTCTTTAAAGTTATGCTAGAACTTGATGTTTTCATCATTTAAGCAATGAGTTTGGGATACGGGTGTAGACCTCATTATTTATGATCTCCTCGTGGGTTGTCAGCCTATTATTTTTACCAACTAGGGCTGGTAGTATTACGATAATCTACAAAACAAATCTTATTAACTAGATAAACTTACCTCATTTTATTCATTTTTATAATACATTTTGAAAGAAAATAATATAAATCCATTTTTACAAAAAACAGATGAAACAGTTGACAATTTATTTAATTTATCCGCTACATATACAGAATGCAGAATGGAAATAGTATAATTAGCTTAAAAAAGTAACAATTGAAAGTATATTCAAAGTGTTAGAAACTCTGAGAAAAGTAGCTTTTCTTTTCATCATCATCCACAGCTAGACTTCAAAGTCAAAGTCAAAGTCAAAAGGTATTTATTCAATAAAATCACAAGGGTCACTTTGGAACGTCTTAAAGCTAGATGACTCTAGGTGCCAGTTCCACGCGACCAAAGCCTAGAAGAACAGCAACAAACTTACGGCTTGGTTCCTACCGCTCTGTTGTATGATCCTTGGTACAATGTAGGTATTATAATACAATATTGAAGCTCCAGAATGGTGCCAATCGAATTTAGTGAAGCGTAGGTCTTCACCCAATGCTGGCCTTGGGCCTTGGCCTTCTTTGTTTGGCCTATTGACGGTCCTGTGCTTTTCTTTTATTTAAAATGTATTTTGTTACAGTTTCTATTAAAGCATTCACCTGAATTCTCTCTGCACACTACAAAGGCTTAATACCCTTGTTTTGCAGTCCTATCCTAAGGTTCCCAGATAAAGTGTCGCCATTTGCGTCACCCCAGAATTTCCGCGAGATGGACGGCATGCAATAAAACTGAATGTTATCTGGCTAATTTTTTCCTTTGCCACAAAACTCGCCCGCTCATCCGCTATAACAGAAATCTTCAGGGATATTACGAAGAAAGTTGCCGCGAATTTTGCTGGGAAAATCGAAATTTGCCAAGTCACATTTTCATCAGACGCAAATTTAGATATTTATCCCTACAAAATGTTTTATTCGACTTTTCGCAGATTGAAACATTTATCATAATTTTGCACTTTGGAGCCGTGGTGTAGATCTTCTTCAAATGTCTACAGAACTCTATATGAAGATCAATCGAGGGAATAGTTCAATTATTTGATCATTTGAGCGCAACGGTGGTGGTCTATCGGGAGCGATTTCAAAAGGTCATGGTTTGAATACGAACGCTGACCAACGATTTTTTATTTATTCTATACTATTCGCTTTTATTTGCATGCTTCTTCTTCTTCTTCTTGTCGTGTCACTAGTTTCTTTCGAAACAGTGTAGTGAAAGGATTTAAGTGCGCCTCAAGAGGCTCCTTTCGAGCACTTGACACATGTTATAGAACTTTTTAGGTTCCTTGCATGCTGCACTTTTTTCATCATTGTTGTTATTTTTTTTTATTTTTTTCTCTTTTTTTGTCATTAAGAACCTTTATTTAGTTTTATATATGCAAAAACATAGAATTTGTTGTTCTAAAACTTTTTGTTTTCCGATTAAACTAATATAAAATGATTTACCATGACTGGACAATAAACATAATACAAACTAAGTTATTCTGTTTCTTGTATTTAATCAATAAACAGTTCGTATAGATGGAACCCAATTTTATTTTATTAGATCCCAAGTAGATACCTCCCGCTCCCTGAAAGTTAATCAAGAGGGGCTGTGCTTCGTACAATTTGTAGGCCTATTTGACCCTTCATAACAGTCAACAGGGTCCTTAATGATGTTTTCGTTTTAAAAACGAGTATCGAATTTTGGGGATTAGCACGGGTCGCAACCTTTTCAAAATAACTGTGAGCTTTCGGTAGTTTTATGCATTACTTAATTTTTTTTTATAAGTCTTGTTAATGGTTATTTTTTTCCATATTTTATTGTATTCTAGGTTTTTTGTTTTTTTTTACGCCCTCTCGCTCTAATTGTTTTTTAATTGCATGCTGTCTGTCTCCTATAATTATTGTAACATTTAGCATGGTTTACTGTATCTTTGTTTTTAATTTTATGAATGAAATTGATGTATACGATGTTGGTGATTCAAATAAATAAATAAATGGAACAAGCAGATGGCCTGATGCTAAGTAGCAACCATCACCTTTAGCAAAACTAACATAATTTACTATACATTATTTTTGAATTTGATGGTTCCCAAAATTCAGGCAGGCGTTGCACGTGCCATGACTATGGATTCATAACTCACTTACCTAAGTCCTTAATTAATGTGTGTGAAAAAATAAATATTAAACTAGCCATCTATCTCAGTGACAGGGCGACGTTTATAATCATCATCACCATCATCAATTTGCAGAAATCCACTGCTGGTCATAGGTCTCCCCTATACATTACCAGAAAGAACGATTCTGAGCCATCTACCTGAGACCATCCACCGAATTCCCACGATCTCATCCGCGTTTGTCAATCTATTCGTGATCGCCATTCGACAACCTTAATTCCCAAGCGGTTATCAGCTCTTTGAACTGACCACTGACACTGCCACTTCAACGTCTAAAGTATATTTCTATAATTAGCATTATATACATAAGTATTAAAGTTATAACTTCGTAACTACTACCAATTTTTTTTATTTTTGGAAAAGCTTTTTGGTTAAATGGTCTCGTAGCACTTTCGTAGCCGTTAATAAGCGGTTTCTAATTTGCAAACCATTCTCATTATATTAATAATTATTATGATCATGTTATTCTTGCCAACTGTACGATGTACCTACATAATTCTAAATATTTTATTACTCATTACTTGTGACAACGAGCGACATCAACTTTTAAACACATTCAAACTCATGCTTATCTAACTTTGACCTTTGAAGTACCTATTCGTCGCGAGTAACGGCTTGGTTTTTATTGACGCCGTAATTTGTCAAGGTTATCGCGTACTCCGGCAATTTTGTTAACGAGTCTAACGAGCTACAGTTTTAGGCTGTATTATGCTATTGGAACTACGTATGGTCGCATAGAAACACAAAGCTTGCCTAAGATCTCCATTTTTTGTAGGAGCATGCAGGATTCATTCGATTGTTATTATCCCGGCGCCAGACATAGTTTCACTTGTTTGAACACTTATTTGATTGCTATGTGTGGCACGAGACTTTGTATTCAAGGTCTAATGCCACACATATAATACATAGCAATCAAATAAGTGTTCAAACAAGTAAAGCTAAGTCTGGCGCCGGCTTTAGAAATATTGACATGAATTTTGTGTTCACACTAGACCACAAAGGTATTCATCAACTAGCAGGCCGGTCATTTGCTGCCCCTACCGTGCCCTTCAACTGACTTCCACTTGTTCTTCTTCATGTCGTATCTCTAGTTCTTTCGAAACAGTGTGGTGAAAGGATTTAAGTGCACCTCATAGAGTCTCCATTCGAGCACACATGTTTTAGATTTTTTTAAGTTCTACGCCAAGCCGGTTTCCTCACGATGTTTTCCATCACCGTTTTAAGAGTACTGGCACAGTGCAAATAAATTTTTGACCAGATCAACTCATTAGTACACGACTGGCTTTGAACCCACGAACTGAGAATCGGAAGGAGGGGCCGCTAGACCACCTGACCTGACTGACACTGACAAATCAGCACTAACTTAGATACCATGGATGGCCGTAAAATTTATACTCCGTCATTAGCCTAATACAGAAACTTCATATTTACTTCAAGAAAAAGTATAATTCCTGAGCATAATCTATTCTAAAAACTTGGAGAATTGAATGATGATGATCAAATACGTAGTACAGAGGCTGATGTAACTAAGAGGAAGGGACATGTCAAGCTCTATAACATTGCATATCGAGTACTTGAAGTCGCTCTCACGGGTCAGCTGGAAGAATGTCTTCACTTTGCGACGTTCAATTTTGTCTGAAAAAAAACATGAGCATTTCTTTATATGAAAAGTTATTTTTTTAATACTACTAGCTGATGGAACAAGCAGATAGCCGATGTAAAGTGGTAAACTTCTCCTATAACAACGCATTGCCTCACGCTTAGCCTCATTGCGCTCCATAGGAAAATGCCCTACGATGCACTACCCTGCGTCCATCAATTTGAGGCATTATTAGTTAAGCCTCATGTGCCTGTAAGTCTAGTTTAAAAGTGATTTTTAAGTCTAAAGTTCAGTCACTCAAGACCCAATAGTAATTTTTAAACTAACTTTCATCCGTACTTTACTGGTGTATTAGATAAAATGTAGTAGAAAAAACCACGTACGTCACGTTTGTTGTATGGAGAGCCCCTTAAATATTTATTTTATTCTGTTTTTTAGTATTTGTTGTTATAGCGGCAACATAAATACATAATCTGTGAAAATTTCAACTATCTAACTATCACGGTTCATGATATACAGCGTGGTGACAGACGGACAGATAGACCGATGGACGGACAGCGGAGTCTTAGTAATAAGGTCCCACTTTACCCTTTGGGTACGGATCCCAAAAAATATCTACCCGAATAAAAAAATGCCAATTTAATATTCAAGCCACGAACTATATCGATATCAAAGTTACCTCTAAATTTATGTTTTCGTCAGCCGTCAGCGGCGTAACTAAGTACATTTTTCCATTTCTTACCAATAGCTAATGAATGACAAATAGCGACAGGACTTGATGCTGTTTCAAATTGAGTAAAGCTTTTAACTTCATTTAACTTTTTTATATTACTTGTTGATGGAACAAGCAGATGGCCCTGATGTTAAGGGGTAACTATCACCACATAACAAATCATTGTATTATTAAGTTACGCAAGATAGGAACGTGCCCTATTATACACTGTCCTGCGTCCTTAATTAACTACCGCCTGCGGTTTCGCTAGTATATTAGTAGTGTTTACTATTAAATTCTTAAGGAATTCTCCCTTTATCATTCTACCCCGTAGCTATAAAAAGTAATCCATATGCTAATCCAGGTTTAAAACTATATTTGTTTTAAGTTTTACCAAAATCGGCTCAATTAGGCCTGATAAAGCGACAAACATCCATACATCCAAATTTTGTCATTTTCACTTATAAACAAGCGTTTCCAATACATGTGTTTAAAAACGTCAGGGGGCTAAAGTACCCATCAATATGAATAACTTTTTATAATGAACCAACCAGGAAAAAAACAGCTGTTTCATACATAAGTTCAATACGTACCTGGCTAAAATGTCTATTGGAATAGGATAGAATACTAATTAGATAATAAGTCAGGATTATTAGAATATATTAGTAGTATTAGAATGGTCCGCCTTACCCATTGGCATAATATTGGCTGCATCATGAAGTATGGTACGTATTATTGAAGTCTGAGCCGCGGTGATGCTTGAGAAGTAGCAAGGAATAATCACCAGAATGGTGTACTTCAGACATCGAAATACTATGTAAAAGATCATCAGATGCAAATCCTGAAAAAGCAAACATATAATAAACCAAAAAATGTTTTGCTTAGCTTACAAAAAGTCTTATTTTTGCACTTTTGTATAAAAAACCCCATACACTCCGTATGGGATTTTTTACACATGGAAAGTCAAAGTCAAGGGGTCATCAACAATATTTAATAAATAATAATAATAAATATTGGTGGACTTTCCACACAACACTATCTAGCCCCAAACTAAGCCAAAGCTTGTAATATGGGAACCAGATAGCTGATATAATACATATATACTTTTTTTTGTAAATACATACTTATAAATAACTTTTATTTAATTGAATCACAAGGATCACTTTGAAACGTAGTTGAAATTCTTGAAGCTTTAGTTATTTGCTTAGTTTGGATATAAGAGTTATTACGACGTTGAGATAAAAACTACATATAACAGATAAAGTTGTATAAATCATTAAACATGATTTGTTTAAACTTATTTTGACACAACCTTAGTTTTCAATGTACTAACCATGTCTGGATTCTCCATTTGAAGTAATGATGTCAACACCTTTAGTAAAACTATTGTAGAAAACGATGACACTATAAAAATCAACAGAATCTGAAATAAACTCAATTCAATGAGATTTTTTAGAAAACGATATCACTATAAATTCAACAATATCTAACGTAAACCAAATTCGGTTAAAATAGTTTCAACGTGAGCATTTATTTACTGAAGCTATGCACATACCGGTATGTTCATAGTTGAATTTATTTGTTTAGAACATTCGTGTAACAGCTCGTATACTCTGTGTAAAGTGCTCACATCCAGCTCTATATTTTCTGACAGCTTTTCCACTTTACTCAGCTTTTCTAGCTGGTTATTGTCATACAATTTCACAACATGCGCTTTCACAATTAAAATTCTTATGTATATATAGCGGAGATACGTCAGAAAAAATATTTGCTCCATATCATGTGAAGCGGTCATGACGAAAATACTAAACACCACAAAGAAACTGGTAGAGTCATAAATTTGACTCAACAAAAACACTTCAAAAGAGTTGCACAAAACACTCATTAATGTCCAACTGATGACTCTTGTTACAGAGCTGGTGATGGCTAAATCATTTTGAATATTCAATATCTCGTCAAAATTACTGAGGTTTTCGAAGAATGTTTTGATCATGCTCTTTCTCGAAGTCAAAGTTATCAAAACAAAAAGTGTATATTCGATAATATACGTGATCGTTGTAACTTTGTAAGTGGTGTCATCGATTAGATTTTGACAATTATATACTACGATAACACAGAGCAGCACAAGGCTGTATACTTCGGTTAATACTGTAATATATTTATTGTATTGCATCAGAGATACTCTATTTATTCCAAATAAAGCTTCAGTGAATATCAGAAATGCGGAGTGATTAATGATGTTCATTTCTTTTCTGAGAAAATTATTCTTTTTGTGTGGAACTCGAGATGGAGCTACTTTTGATTTTGATAAAACACTAATACACCTCATGTTGATGAGTTGTAACTCAAAACTGACGACAACCTGTACAATAAACCTAAACCTGTACAAAATGACAATTAAAAACTGTTTTGTTTCAAAGTGGATTTATTTTAGATCGTTTATATTTATTTATTCATGAAGCAATTATGAAAGTCGGGATATTACCGTCATTATGAAGAGTAGACAGTTAATGGTTATTTAACATTCGAATAATCGAATGAATAGAAAACGAAAAACGCCTGAATTTATCCTGACAAAAATTTAAAATGTGGAAAAAAAATCGAAGTTTCTACAGTACTGACTAAGACATACTGTTATTTTTTGGTGTAGGTACATTGTATTCTAAAAAACCATGTCAAAAACAAACGAACAAATTTTTTATTGAGTATCTACGGCGAGGAAAGCATGGTTAGTAGTTGTACCAATTTAAATGGTGCAAAAATAACTAACCAGTTACGTCTGCACCATTAGTGGGGCAAATCAATGGTGCAAACGTAACCGCGGGTTTTTAACGTGACTAGAAAAACAATACGGCATAAATAAACGTTTCCATTGTAAAATAAAACATTTACGTGCTTCTTATTTACACTTAAACAATAAGCTGATAAAACACAAAAAGATTTTACGCAAAATCTTGTTAGTAGTACGTATTGTAAGTATTGATACATGTATTGTAAATAAGACACATTCCAAACAAGTTAATCCAAAAATTTTGAAAATTGAATCGCAGTTATGGTGTATGTGATGCACAAACTAAAATATGTCAATAATGAGGTTAAATTTAGCTTGATGATGCCACTAATGGAAAAGTTGAAGTCACACGCTTTTGTTAAATAGTAGAACGTCTTCAGCTTGCGTCTCTCCAGTTTATCTGTATAACAAAGATATTTTAAATTTAATTGACGTTTATTATATACATAGTGTAACAAAATACCCTTATAACCCCGGAAGCATGATATTCTACAGGTCATGACGAACATATATTGATATAAGACTTTTGTCATTTCGAAGTTTTTCATTCATGAAATGCCTCTTATCTGTCTGCCAAAATGAAACTAACACAACACGACGCAGCCCTATTTACAGCTGTTTTTGACCTTTAATTGTGAAATGTAAATAAAATAGGTAACAGAACTGCCACCAATTAGTAAACGCAAATAGCGTATGTACCAAAGTCACGTACACATTATTAGGGTATTATTAGGGTTGTTGCAAGTTTCTGAGACAATATTAAATTAAACTTTTGTATGGGAATTTTGAAAACGAAGTATTCAAACTTTGCACACGTCAAAGTATTCCAATGCTTGGTCTGATCACTTGCTCTTTGGTCTTATAGGGGTAATAAGTAACACGTCGTATACACCAACGACTTTTTTTTAGTGACACTATCATAAACATTATAACGTATATAAATTATTATGTACACTAAATAAATATAACAAATATTGGAGGACTTTTCGCACAATGCCATCTAGTCCCGAACTTAGCAGAGCTTGTAATATGGGCTCCACCAGCTAAACCAGCTATCAGATATAATACTTATATACTTTTTTTAACATAAATACTAAGACTATAATACAATATAACATCAAGACACAGAACAAACATCTATGTTCATCACACAAATGTTTGTCCTCGCTAGGGATCGAAATACAAAGCGCAAATAGTTTTTAATACTTTTTATTAGTTAATTCATTACATACTTTATGCACAATAGAAGACCTTTTTTTATACCACTTTGGAACAAGCTGATGGTCCGCCCGATGTTAAGTGGTAACCATCACCTATAATAAAGCATTGGCTCGGAAATCACGCACGATAGGAATGTGCCCTACGATGCACTGCCCTGCGTCCATCAACTTGAGGCATACAGATGTTAAGGCTCATGTGCCTGTAATTACACCGGCAACCACACTCTTCAAACCGAAACATAGCAACGCTGCTTAGCGGCAGAAAAAGGCGTGGTGGTAGTACTTCCCCGGACGAGCCCTTCACAAAGAGCTCTACACTCTCAAAAAAACAATATCTTAATTAGTTTACACTTACCAAGAGGTAGATCCCTGATGGCATAATATTGCATATTGCGTATATTAAAAACTTGCTTTGTAACGTTGCTGGAGTAATAGCATGGGAAGAAAAGCCAAACATTGAACTTTAGTAAAATAATAGCGAAGGAAAAATCAATCATATTCTGAAACAAACGAATACAAAATGCAACATAACATTATACAAAGTCCATTTTATAAAACAAAATATTTATAATCTACATTGTAGAGAAATTACATTTGTGTGAAATAAAATATTGACAGGGATTCATTTTCTGACATTTTAGGAAGCCTCATAGCTTTTTCATTTTATTTGTTTTTCTAGTGTTATTTTGAGCTGTGTTGTGTAATTTCGGTGGTATTTTAACCAACATTACTTGAGGTTTTAGCACAAAGTGTAAACATTTGGAATGAAAGTGTATTGTGATATCCTGATTTGACCGAAAATGTTTCCAATGTTTTGAAGAAAACCGCCACCATTTTCTTCAAAACAAATGACGGCCGACTTGACTATAGACTGACTTGACAAAAAAGTATTTATTCAATACAAATCACTTGACACTGGCAAGATTGTCTGTCGAATGACAGACAGGAGCCATAAATTGAGAGAAGAAGAAATATTGACAGTCAGTATGGCGGGTGTACATTGATATTACTATAACGTTGTTTTGAAGAAGGTACAATAATTTTAACCAGAGGTACGAAAGGGTACATTTTGGTACATTATTTTGATACCAATCGTGACTCGATTCGCTATGGTACCCGCCATTCTGACTTTTAAAAGCAACAATGTTTCGAATAATTCCTTTTTTTTGTATGATCGTTTTACTAATAAATAAATTAAATAATGAAGCTCCATTGTGGGGCAGTTTGGTAATAAATACTACACAGCATCAGTAACAACAGTAGTAAGTATCAGTAGCAGTTAGTTATCGGTTAACACTGCCCAGAAGAATGGTAATGTTTAGGACAGCCTTCACAGCTCAGTTGGTAGTAGCTCTGCCTTCTGCGCGGTAGGCCGTGGGTTCGATCCCAACCGAAAACAAATATTTGTGTGATGAACATAAATTATTTGTTCTCTGTCTGGGTGTTAACTTATTATACAACGTGTTAAAACAATACCCTATAATGCCAAAAACCAAGAGATCAGACAAAGCACTGGAATACTTTGACGTGTTGAAAGTTTGAATACCTATATCGTTTATGAAACTCCCATACAAAAGCAAATTAAAATTTTCTCACAAATTTGCAATAACCCTGGATACTGTGTAAGTGTTAAGGTCACACGCACGCGCGCTTCTATCTCTTCCACAGAAATATAAATATACATAGAATTAGGAAGTGGGCGGAGCCCGCGTAACACCAAGTATGCGGGATCCCGCGCACTTCAAGCTCAAGACCACTTCGCTCGCATCCACACTTAGGGCCGGTTTCACCATGCTCTGTAAGATTAACAAAGGATTAAAGGGCCGTTAAATATGTCAAAATGTACGCGTTTGACAGCTAAGGTTAGATTTAACGGCCTGTTAATCCTTGATTAGCATCCGGCCGCCGCGTCGGCCGGCGGTACTTTGAAAAACTTCGAAATTTTAAAAGTCGTACAACAAAAGTTGTTTACCATGGCCTGATAAATACCCCGCTTCCGGTATTATAGGTTTGTATATTAACACGTTGTATATTATAAGTATGTATTTACGAAAAATAAAAGTATATATGTATTATATCACCTATCTAGTTCCCATATTAAAAGCTTAGTTTGGGGCTAGATACTGCTGTGTGAGGAGTCTTAACCAAAACCCAAATTGACCTAAAAAAATGCTAAGGTTACAGAAACTTACTGGAGGGTGTGTATGCTTTATTTGCGGAGTTTTAAAATAATCAATGTCCATATTTATTTGATGCATGTAGTGTATTAAAAGCCTCATCAACAGTATAGTGTGTATCCCAGAAGAAACAAAAATAACCAGCATCTGAAAATAAATAAAGTAATACCATGTAAAAACATATTAAGTGGGATGTGATATGAATTAACTTCGTTCATACATTCCACAACCTTTTTTGAATATCGTTTTAGAGATTAACTTTTCTTTATTTCTTTATTTTTATAGTTACAATGATTCTGATTTTCAATCGAATTAGAATCGAATTAGATATAAATATAAATACTTATGCATCGTAAGATCTCAGTTTTGGATTTATATGTAACATCCTCTCGGGACTTATAACTGCTATTTTTTCAACAGTCATTTTATTTTTTGTTGGCTGCAATTCAGTAAAAATCATTATTTATTTTACTAACCGGGAAACGCATGACACTGTTGAGCATTTCTGCGCATGTGAACAATTTCCAATAGGCCTCATGCAGAGATCTGGTATCAAGCTTGACATTTTTCGCGAGCTTCTCCACATCAGTCATCTGAGTTACCTCTGTTTGATTGGTCCTTCCATTCGTTTGGTACAGTCGTTTTACATGTGCTTTTAATACTAAAATTCTCAAGTTAATGCAGCGCAACAATGTGGTGAAAAACAACAGCTCCAGGTCACGTGATGTACTTGCTAAGAGGGAAAAATAAGACTCGGCACGATTAAAAACTTGGAAAAAATAAGTCTTGTACGCACACTCTAAAAAATTTCCAACTAGACAAGCCAGAATCCACAGCCCAATTCTCTTGGACGAACATGTGATATCGAAATCATTTTTTATGTTTAACATTTCATCGAACAAATGTAACATTTCATAAAGTTTTCGAAGTTTATTTCTCCATATCAACATGGCGGAGATTATAAAAATATAATATTCAATAAATCGGGCCCACGTCGCTATAATTACTAGTCGACTTTGTATTTCAACTTGAAATATTATAAAAGTTGCCAGTATTGTTAACAAAAAACTATGTAAATTACACAGAAAATTAATAATTTTCCGGCGCTGTAGTAAATAAATTCTATTGATGCCGAAAACGGCTTCAACTATTATCAAGAATTTAAACTGGTGAACGATTTTTTTGCCAGCACAATCAATTTGTTTCAGCATGTTAGCTATATTTATTTTGCGTTTTGAGGCAGAAGCACTCATAGTCGGTAAAATTTACATCACAACTTGCTACAAAAATGCTTGTGAAATAATAAACGCTTTGCCAACCAAACAGGCTTAATGATAAACCACTTATTGTACGTTAAGTACAATAAAGCACTTTACTTTGATAAAATGATGGGTTAATCCATCATTTTTACTAATAACATCAGATATTTGTAAAAGCCATAAGATCTGAAGAATATTGAAGTACTTTTTGTATAATCATGATAAGTAGCTACCTGCCCAACTAAATGTCATGTAGGTAAATCATACTACTTGGTGAGTCATATTTTGTATAATGCCTATCAGGGTGCTTGCGTACTTATGCGTACTTGGTGGGTCAGGTAGTAATTCATGTTTTTATAATGTATGAATCCAATCAAGATAGAATCCAATCTACAAATAACTGAATTTATGATTAAGATTATAATGCAAGTTAATTCACGTCATTTTTAATTTTACCCAGCAGGTTTCATTAAAAACTTTGGTGTTGAATGCTCCAAGACTCATTGTAGCTAGTCAGAAAAAAGACGCCCATGCTTGTAAATACTAGTATGTGCTTCGTTGGAGTCTCTCTTGTCGTGTCACTAGTTTCTTTCGAAACAGTGTGTTGAAAGGATTTTAAGTGCGCCTCAAGAGGCTCGAGCACTTGACACATGTTATAGAACTTTTAGGTTCCACAACATGCCGGTTTCCTCACGATGTTTTCCTTCACCGTTTGAGAATACTGGCATTTTGCACATACATTTTTGAACAGAAAAACTCATTGATGCACGTTAGAGTGAAGAAATAATACAGTAGAATAGAGTATACATTGTTTATTAGACACAAAATACACAGAGTACATAGACATATAAAGAAGATATAAATATATACAATGTCCAACATAAGATATTTTGAACATAGCATCACAAAACGTAAGCAACATTAAACACCCAAAATATTTAATTATTTAATTAAAACCACACGATAAAGTCTTTGAATTCAAACATAATAAAGGTATTATATTCATTTCAGTGTTACACTCCCTAGAAATTTGATAACAATTTAAGGGGCTGACAACCATCAAACAATTTCTCGCTCGCACGTTTTGACATGTTGAATGATATAAAATCACTAAACTCATTTTCGAAAAATCGCAATCAACCAATTTGTGTGCAATCCAAGTTTTCCTACTTAAACGTTTGCTTATGTACGAAAACTAGTAAAGCAAACTTAAGAGTAGGTAAACTTTTGATTTTATAACTTTCAAAATGTCGAAACGTACGAGCGAGAGTTACATTAGCTCTTGTCTTCGCCTTAAATATAGATAATGATTTGGTAGTAAGTATTTGGTAGTAGTGACTTTTTAAAAAGTTTTAAAAAGATTAAACGCCGGTTTCTGAAAGCCCGATCAAAACTAATCGGATGTCAAGTCACTTGCTATCTCTATCTAATTCGATGTAATAGCTGAAATGGCGAGTGATTTGACATCCGATTAGTTTTGATCGAGCTTTCAGAAACCGGCGGTTAATCTTATAAAACGGATTTTTTTAATGAAGAGAGGTCATCTCAATCTAGAAACTTGGAGAACTGTATAACAATAACCAACAACGTAATACAGAGGCTCGCGTAGGTGAGTGGAAGGGACATGTTGAGCTTTATAACACCACAGATCATATAACTGAAGTCACTCTCTCTTGTCAGACGGAAGAACGTCTTGACTTTGCGACGCTCGATCTTATCTGAAAAAAAAACAAATATTTTGTTTAGTCAGCAATTCACGGTGACGCATGCAAAGTGCGTCTTTTATACGTATGCCGATTGTATAATACCTTTTTTTTAAATTTTATACCTTCAGTAAATTCTTTACTATTCTTAAGAGTAGTAGAGCTCTTTGTGAAGGGCTCGTCCGGGGAAGTACTACCACCACGCCTTTTTCTGCCGCCAAGCAGCGTTGCTGTGTTTCGGTTTGAAGAGTGTGGTTGCCGGTGTAATTACAGGCACATGAGGCTTAACATCTGTATGCCTCAAGTTGATGGACGCAGGGCAGTGCATCGTAGGGCACGTTCCTAATGGTATAAAAAAACTACTCAAAAACGCTTTCCAGATTATTTGAAAGGAACATAATTAGATTTTTTTTTAATTTTTTGATTAGTTTGATTTTGTGTTAATTATTGGTATATATTTATTATAATTGGTATATTTTGGTAATTATTTAGTATCCCTATTAGTGTTATTATATAATTGATTGTCTAAGTATTTTGGTTTATATGATTATTATTATGATGAAGTTAAATGTATTGTAAATATACAAGGTGTTTCAATAATTGGGTTTAAAACTTAAGGGGGCTAAAGTACCCATCAATATGAATAACTTTTTGTAAGGAACCAACACTGTAAACGCGAAAAAAACAGCTGTTTCATACATTTTAGTCAGGTAGGTATTGAACTTTTGTATTAACTTAGTTATTCATATTGATGGGTACTTTAGCCCCCTGAAGTTTTAAGCCCAATTATTGGAACACCTTGTAGATACTGCTACGCTATCGCGTAGGAACTCCTGTTAAGATTGCACCTTGTAGATACTGCTACGCTATCGCGTAGGAACTCCTGTTAAGATTGAGTAGTAATAATGAGTAAATAAATAAATATATTTACAAAAGCTTCACACTTACTCATTGGCTTACGATTAATTGCATCATGAAGAATCGTTCGAATCGAATTGGTTTGAGCTGCAGTCGCACTTGAGTAGAAGCAAAGAACAACCAATAGTACGCAATACTTGAGACATCTGAGTACTACGTACAAGGTCGTCAGACCGACATCCTAAAACAAATAGGCACAGTTCAGGTGGTGAATCTAGGGAAAAGTGTACTTAGCCGTTGGACTAACAGATGCAGTGACAGTAACACAAAATCGAAAAACCGAAAAAAAGTGAAAAAAAATGAGGTACTACATCATTATTTTTTTTGGATTTTTCCTACATTGTCTGGATCCGCCGACTGTATTTGTGTTTTCACAAAAAATGCAACAAAATGGGTTACGGATTGCATTCCCAAACATGGTAGACATCATGAATTATTAATAATTATGTTGATCAATTAATCATTCGTATCCCTGCAAGAATCGAACCCGCATCTTACTGTCAGTCGGTTCATAAGAGTAGTAGAGCTCTTTGTGAAGGGTTCGTCCGGGGAAGTACTACCACCACGTGCTTTTCTGCCGCCAGGCAGCTTTGCTGTGGTTCGGTTTGAAGAGTGTAGTTGCCGGTGTAATTACAGGCACATGAGACTTAACATCTATATGCCTCGGGTTGATGGACGCAGGGCAGTGCATTGTAGGGCACGTACCTATCGTGCGTGACTTACGAGGCAATGCTTTGTTATAGGTGATGGTTACCGCTTCACATCAGGCGGGCTATCTGCTTGTTCCATCAACTACTAGTAAAAAAAAACTTATAGCAAGAATACATCAATAATCTTCTTTTATTAGAAAAAACCCAAAAGCAATAAAAATATATTATGGGAGTGGGTATAACTAATCTAGGTGACTTACAAATTTCGGGTTTTCCGCCTGAATTAAAGCTACCGATACTTTAAGTACCAATATTGTCGATAAAACTGACATAAAATATATTAACAGAATCTGAAAAAAATAAAAACATTTGATCACACACTGTCACGAGCATATTTTCACTTTTTAGGTTCCTCGACATGCCGGTTTCCTCCCGATTTTTTCATCCACCGTTTGAGAGTAGGTACTGGCATTGTGCACATACATTTTTGATCAGAAAAACTCATTGGTGCACGACTGGTTTCAAACCCAAGACCTTATTCGGCCGGAAGGCGGGGCCGCTACCACTAGACCACCAGTGCTCTCAATTAATAATTACACCTCTCTCTGCTCTGTAATTACACCAGCCACCACACTCTCCAAACCGAAACACAGCAACGCTGCTTGACAGCAGAAAAAGGCGTGGTGGTAGTACTTCCCCGGACGGGCCCTTGCTGATCCTTGAAACAAGGCTCAAAATCACACTACGTTAGTTGACTTTTTATACAGTTTGCATAACATCCTTTCGTAATACGTCATGACAATGTTTAACCTACATATATCATTAACCTGTAAGTGAAAAGTATGCTTAGCAAGTGTTTTTTTATTTATTTGGTGTTGCCGTCTAAGGCAGTAAAAATACTGGATTCTAAATATTAGCAGCAGCGACCTTCCTCAGGCTACCTCATTATATGAATAATGATTTACCATTATTCATACAATTTTACAAAGCTCAGTGATTTTTAAATGATTAAAAATTTGGGAATAGATAACGATTTCTAAAAAACTGCACATAGAATAATAATTAGCAGTATTCGTTACATACCGGTTTATTCATGACAGAATTCAGTTGTTCAGAACATTTGTGTAGCAGCTCGTATACTCTGTGCAAAGTGCTCACATCAAACTGAGCTTTTTCCGTAAACTTGTTAACCTTACACAGTTTTTTCTCTGTCGCACATTTCTCATCAAACAGTTTTTCTACATGAGCTTTTACAACCAAAATTCTAATGTAAACATCACGAAGATGATTCAAAAAAAATATTTGCTCAATATCATGACAACTAAGCAAGATCAAAAGGTTCACATGAAAAAAATGTATTTTTGGAGAATATATAACAGCCAGCAGAAACACATCAAAAGAGTTCACTAAAATACTTCCCAAGATCCATCCAGTGGCTCTTTTTTTGGAGCTGGTGACAGATGATTCATTCTGAATATTCAATGTATCGTCAAACGTGTTAATGTTTTTGAAATATGTTTTGAAAAGTTTCTTGCTATTTGTCATAGCAATCAAAGCCAAAAGTGTGTACTCTATAAATAAAACAGCTGAGATTGCTTTTGTTGTTGTGCTACCCATTCTTACAACATTCATTATGTTATAAACCAATACAGTAGTCGTTAGTATTACACTGTAAATTTTACTCGGAATTGTTGTAAATTTGTTGTACGGCAGCAGGTACACTCTATTGATTCCAAACAAAGCTTCAACAATTATTATGAGTGTTGTTTGTTTGATAATATTATATGAATTATTGATAAAATTATTATTTTTGGGTGGCATAACGCAAGTTTGAGCCACATTTGATATAATACTGATGCTACTCATGTTGACGAACTTTAGTCCACGACTGGTGAGTAATATCAGTAATAATCGACTCATCATTTTAGATTGATTGATATGATAACATTTTCATTTAATTTGATGGAATAATATTATTGAGTCAACAAGTAATTATACTACTAGCCTGTAATTGGTCGAAAGGGTAGTAGATATAATCATATTAAAAAAATATAGTTACTTACATGTAACTACAAACACCGCTTTTTGAAATGATCTTATACCTCAATTATTAGTAGCTTAGTTTGCTGCTGAAGGTTGTCGGTTCGATCCCCACCAAAGACATATAACAAATCATTGCCGTAAATCACGCGCGAGACGAACGTGTCCTATGATGTGACGTGCCCTGCGTCCATCAATTTAAGGCATTCAGATGTTAAGTTTCATGTGCCTGTTATTTCAACGTCAACCACACTCTTCAAGCCGAAACACAGCAACGCTGCGAAAGCAGCAACGAAAGGCAGCAGAAAAAGGCATGCAATTTAGTTGCATCTAATTGAAAAATATAAATCGTCAACAATATAGGTTTAGAAAAAAAAGACAATACATTTTGGATATTTCATAAAATAGCTTTTATTTGCATGCTGAACTTTAAGATTAATTAATTTAAATTTAATTGTATTACGTACATTAGGTATTAATTTTAATTAATATTTTAATTTTAATAACATATGCTTTATAAATAATATATTGCATTCTTACATGTACTTACTATATAAAAATTATCAAACCTTGACTTTTAGTCTTGGAATTAGTCAACGGTCTAGTAAAGAAATCTAGAAAACTGTATGCCGATGACTAAGTACGTGACGCAAAGACTCATGTACTTCAAAGGTAAAGTCATGTTCAGTTTGAAGACACCACAGATTGTATAGCTGATTTCACACTCTTTTGTCAGACGGTAAAATGCCTTTAGTTTTCGACCTTCAATCTTACCTGAAAACCATTTTATTTTGAATACTTTTGAAATGAAATTTATTTGAGTACTATAACAATTTATAACATAAATATATATTATTTAAGCCTCAGATCTCAAAACTAGACTTTGACAGTCTGTATAATAGACATCTGATCCCCCCTAAATTAGTGCATGAAATTATTCTGTATTTTACATTTACAATTTATTAATAACTTACTTACTATAACAGCTACAAAAACAGAAAAAAATAACCAAGAAAGAATAATAACAAATAAATTATCATTAAAATTTATTACCGATACAGAATTTAAAAAGATACTCATTAAAAATTATTAAAGAAAGTATGTTGTGAATGTGTTTTGATGAATATGTGGGTGTGTGTTTTGCTCGTAATACAATTGGTTGCATTGGTGATAGCAGGGGGCTTAGACAATATCAACTTGTTGTTTGCGGAACACACCTACGGAAAGATAATTATATAAAAAAAATATAGATGTAAGTTTTACTAAAAAAATTGTAGAATTAATTAAAATAATTATTAATTACAATTTGGCGTAGGCTTTGTCAAACGAGTGTAATTTTGATACAATTACAATAACAAGATATACATATATCATATTTTACCGCAGTCGTGCTCTGCATACATAAAGTTGACCTTATCTAGAACCTCAGTAATATCTGCAAAAGTAACAAACAAAACCTCAAAGTTAGCAGTTAGTTAGTTCAGAATACTTTGATTGATCGAGTGAGCGAAGCGAACGAAGATTCTAGTTTCAACTTGGGCGATTTGGCATTTTATGTATGTATGTATGTATGTATGTATGTATGTATGTATGTTTGTCTGGCCATAACTTTCGAACCGTTGATCCGATCTGCATGAAATTTGATAAGACGACAGCTTGTACTTGAGAAATTTACTGGTAAGTATATGAGTAAAATCGGATGAAGGGTTTTAAAGATATGGGGTTTTTTAAGGGGGCAAAAATAAAAAAAGTGACTTAAAAAAATCAAGTTACATGTCATACGAAAGGGCTTTGTTTGGACATTCCAAAACAATTTTTACTTTTTTTCTGGGACGCTCGGTTTTTGAGATACAACAAAAAAGTTAAATTAAGATAACCAGCGACCCAAGAGCTCCCATCTCTAAGAGTTTCGTTGGCATCAAGGTTTTTCTACTGGTCGGCCAGTTACTTTGCTTTTTCTTAATTTTTTTTCTTGAAATAAATTAAGGAGGTACTCAGTTCTCATAAAATGGTGACAACGACCAGGTCTGATGATGGAGCCAAGGTCTGTTCAACGGAACTCTTCAATAAATAGGCCAATAGAGTTGAAACTTGGTTACCATACCAAGTGAGTAGGCGGTAGTCAGAAAAAAGTCCAAAGATAATGTTTGGACTTGCCTCTGACTACTACCTGCTCAAAGTTTTGATGCGTTCGTCGGGTCGCATCACGAGATCTCAGTTCGGGGCGAACTACTAGTTATTGATCGAGTGAGCGAAGCGAACGAAGATCTTAGTTTCAACTTGGGCGATTTGGCATTTTATGTATGTATGTATGTATGTATGTTTGTCTGGCGATAACTTTAGAACCGTTGATCCGATCTGCATGAAATTTGATAAGTCGATAGCTTGTACTTGAGAAATTTACTGGTAAGTATATGAGTAAAATCGGGTGAAGGGTTTTTGAGATTGAGGGTTTTTTAAGAGGGCAAAAATAAAAAAAGTGACATAAAAAAATTAAGTTACATGTCATACGAAAGGGCTTTGTTTGGACATTCCAAAACAATTTTTACTTTTTTTCTGGGACGCTCGGTTTTTGAGATACAACAAAAAAGTTAAATTAAGATAACCAGCGATCCAAGAGCTCCCATCTCTAAGAGTTTCGTTGGCATCAAGGATTTTCTACTGGTCGGCCAGTTACTTTGCTTTTTCTTATTTTTTTTTCTTGAAATAAATTAAGGAGGTACTCAGTTCTCATAAAATGATGACAACGACCAGGTCTGATGATGGAGCCAAGGTCTGTTTAACGGAACTCTTCAATAAATAGGCCAATAGAGTTGAAACTTGGTTACCGTAGTACTGAGTTAGTAGGCGGTAGTCAGAAAAAGGTCCAAACATAGTGTTTGGACTTGCCTTTGACTACCACCTACTCAAAGTTTTGGTGTGTTCGTCGGGTCGTATCACGAGATCTCAGTTCGGGGCGAACTACTAGTTTACAAATTTTTTTAGAACTTACTTAGAGGTAAACTGGCTTTGGCGTTATATAGTACGTGGCGAGTAAGAGCGACCTGTTTTGTTGTGATGCTAGAGTAGTAGCACGGAAATATCAACAACATGTTGTATTTCCACAATCGTAAAAATAAATACGACATTGCAGAAGCCGCTCCCTGAAACTGAAATAGATTTATATTATTAAAACGTTCACAGTCCCCATGCAATGATCTCGGAATCATCAATCATTGGTAAGTCCAAATGATTTTCTGCCATATTCAACTTCTTTATTCAAAAATACACAAAATTAAAAAACACTGAATGGTTAATATATAGATTTCTTCAACACTTATAAGTCCACTAAGGGACGTTGGCTAATACCATGTCATCTATGTCCAATAGTCATCCCAGAATCAAGGTTCGTGAATATTTGGGAATTGGTGCGGTGGATGGAGAAAAAATTGTGCTCCCTGAAAAGTATAGGTAGGCCTTTGTCTGGAATTGGGCTTTAAGCTGATGATGAGTTATCAGGTTTGACAGCCTTCACAGCTCAGTTGGTAGTAGCTCTGCCTTCTGTGCCGTAGGCCGTGGGTTCGATCCCCACCGAGAACAAACATTTGTGTGATGAACATAGATGTTTGTTCTCTGTCTGGGTGTTATATAATATTATAAGTATGTATTTACAAAAAAAAAAGTATATAAGTAGTATATCAGCTATCTGGTTCCCCTATCACAAGCTTTGGCTTAGTTTGGGGCGAGATAGTGCTGTGTGGAATGTCCACCAATATTTATTATTATTATATTATAGGTGTTAGAAAAATGGAACAAACCGGTAGTCCACCACTTGATTGGATGATTTGGAAAAGAAATATGACGTATCTCATCATTATAACTGTGGTCATCCCTGCTTGCAAAAACATTAACGACATCTGAAAGGAATAAACAATAGTAAAAAAAGTAGACATGTTGCTAAGCTTTAAATAATCCGTTTTTGATTTTTCATTTGTTGGTTTGGAAAGTGTCATACACCAAACAAAAGTGAAGTCCCATACACCAAACGTGGTTTTTTTGCCGTTTTTATAGATAATGGTACGGAATCCTTCGTGCGCGAGTCCGACTCGCACTTAGCCGGTTTTATTCTTTTTAATCAACCGTCAGCGATTTTACTGCTATTGCTGCTGCTTGTTCTTAGAAAAGCAGCCCCGGCCCCGTAGTCAATAGTTCAACGTTACAAGCGTAACAAGCACACACACTTTTAGGTTCTAAATGTTGTATGGCTTAGGGCCGGTTTCACCATGCTCTGTTAGTTACTAATCAAGGATTAAAAGACCGTTAAATCTAACCTTAGCTGTCAAACGCGTACATTTTGACATATTTAACGGCCCTTTAATCCTTTGTTAATTTAACAGAGCATGGTGAAACCGGCCCTTAACCAATTAATTTAAATCAACAAACCATAAAGTTCATAGTAGAGTTGAGTTTCTCAGAGCATTGTAACAATAATTCGTAGGCTTCGTGTAACGAGGTAGTATCGAGGTGAGCTCTATCCGACAGCTTCCCAACTTCCGTTGCCTTCGCCGAGTTTGTATTTTCTACAACTTCGTATTTTTTTTCTACGTGCGCTTGTATTATTAAAACTCTTACGAAAATACTACGGAGTAAAGTGAATAAAAAGAACCGCTCCAGATCCTGCGATAAACTTATAAGAATTAAAAAAAATTCATTTGGGTCTGTAATATTCATTGTATAAACCACTGATAGAAACTCTACAATATTCCCGGAAATAATGATCAGAGTCCACATCAAAATATTTCTCGAGGAACATGTGATGACCAAATCATTTTGTATATTCAACATTTGATCAAGTGCATGCATTTTTTTAAAAAAGCTTTTTAGAGGTTTTTTGAATAATGTCATTGATATGATAACACAAATAATATATTCAGCTATAGGCATGTTTCTTAAGGCAAACATAGATACTTTTTCTGTATTAGTAAAGTTACGGCCGACTAAAAAGACACAAACTAAACAGTAAATTGAACTCAAAACCATTGTAATTTTTCGGTATTGCAGTAAAAAAAGCCGATTTATTCCGAAAACTGTTGCAGTGGTTATTAGGAATTTTAACTGTTTGACTAAATTGGGTCCTTTTTCTTCATTATTATGTAGTTTTGGTGAAACTATTGGTATTACTCTCGACACTGAGTAGTAGCCTCTCATTTCCAAGTTCACTTGCAACTACGTATAAAGTAAAACGACCAATGGAAAATTAATCAATTTTGACAAACATCAGTTTAATCCATTACTAATAACCTTGGTATAATTGATTAGAGGATTAATTGATCAACCGGTACATACAATACACATACAATAGACATTTGAGTAATATACTTATATACTTATACGTTTTTAATTAGATTATAAACTTACTTTTTATTGAGGCACAAAAGAACAGCGGTGATAAAAGAACATTTTATTAAAAAGTATTGAATAGTATGACTCTAACACATCGTTGAACACGAGCTTGGCATCGATGACCTTTTTTTAAAAACACTGAAATTATGATACATTCTTTTTAATAAAAATAACTAATATTGTCATATACAGGGAAACGAGGCAGATTTTTAGAAGAAACGAGCCTTAGCAATTTTAGCGGCTAATATAATTCAATAAATATATTAGTGATTTGTAATATGGAAACAAGATAGCTTATTTATAAATATTATATTTATTTTGGTAAATACTTTTTATAGTAATAATATACAATAACACCCAGACAAAGAACAAACATCTATGTTCATCACACAAATGTTTGTTCTCTGTGGGTATCAAACCCACTACAGCGCAGAAGGCACGGCAACTGATCTGTGAGGTCAGGCATAGGTCAAAATCAAAAGTCAATAGGTATTTATTCAATAAAATCACAAGGATCACTTTGAAACGTCTTAAAGCTAGGTGACTCTAGGTGCCAGTTCCACGCGACCAAAGCCTAGAAGAACAGGCAACAAACTTACGGCTTGGTTCCTACCCTTCTTTTGTATGATCCTTTTATAATGTAATATAATATATTATTGAAGTTAAGTGAGGCGTAGGCATACAGAAAAAGGTAAACATAATCAAATTTATATGACAGCACACGCTACGCTTCAAACTAACATATAACATATGGAATTGGATGATTCTCAATAAGCTTTTTTTTCTACCAATGGATAAAATTAAATACATTTGTAAAAAACACAGAAAAAATTGAGCTATCTGCAGATCGTCGCAAACGATCCAGCTATAGTTCTAATCAATGATTATAAATTAAATCCTTAATATACAAAATTTGACATAAATACCCAATACCTACCTATAATTTTTAATGTGCCTACAACGATTAAACAGACCTACCTAGATAACTTAAACGGTATTTAATTGATCGAGTGAGCGAAGCGAACGATGATCTTAGTTTCAACTTGGGCGATTTGGCATTTTATGTATGTATGTATGTATGTATGTTTGTCTGGCGATAACTTTAGAACCGTTGATCCGATCTGCATGAAATTTGATATGTCGATAGCTTAGCTATGTTCGATAGCGTACTTGAGAAATTTACTGGTAAGTATATGAGTAAAATCGGATGAAGAGTTTTTGAGATATGGGGTTTTTTAAGAGGGCAAAAATAAAAAAGTGACATAAAAAAATCAAGTTACATGTCATATGAAAGGGCTTTGTTTGGACATTCCAAAACAATTTTTACTTTTTTTTTGGGACGCTCGGTTTTTGAGATACAACAAAAAAGTTAAATTAAGAAAACCAGCGATCCAAGAGCTCCCATCTGTAAGAGTTTCGTTGGCATCAAGGTTTTTCTACTGGTCGGCCAGTTCTTTTGCTTTTTCTTTTTTTTTTTTCTTGAAATAAGTTAAGGAGGTACTGAGTTCTCATAAAATGGTGACAACGACCAGGTCTGATGATGGAGCCAAGGTCTCTTCAACGGAACTCTTCAATAAATAGGCCAATAGAGTTGAAACTTGGTTACCGTACCAAGTTAGTAGGCGGTAGTCAGAAAAAAGTCCAAACATAATGTTTGGACTTGCCTACCTACTCAAAGTTTTGATGCGTTCGTTGGGTCGCATCACGAGATCTCAGTTCGGGGCGAACAACTAGTTTTATTAAGCAAGACTATACCTATGAACCTACTATTAAATTGAAAATCTCGGCCTGCCTCCATGTTGCCATACCCTATGCAGGGTCCATGAGATGCTTACTAACACCCAACAACTATGTATGTACATAAACTAAACCATTAGTAAGCAATAAATACATTATATTGAGGCTGAAATTAATAATAACATTTAATTAATTATATCATAATAGATTTAAGTTCAGAACAACATTTTTATAGGCAATGAGATGAATGCCAACAGCCTAATCAAGAAACCTGGAAAACTGAATGAATATGACCACGTACGTAAGACACAAGCTTATATATTTTAAAGGTAACTCCATGTTCAGGTTGAAGACGCCGCACAATGAATAGCTGATTTCACACTCTTTAGTCAGAAGGTAAAACGTTTTCAGCTTCCGACCTTCGGTTTTATCTGAAACGAGATTTCAATAGATTTTAAGAGTAGTAGAGCTATTTGTGAAGGGCTCGTCCGGGGAAGTACTACCACCACGCCTTTTTCTGCCGCCAAGCAGCGTTGCTGTGTTTCGGTTTGAAGAGTGTGGTTGCCGGTGTAATTACAGGAAAATGAGGCTTAACATCTGTATGCCTCAAGTTGATGGACGCAGGGCAGTGCATCGTAGGGCACATTCCTATCGTGCGTTACTTCGAGGCAATGCTTTGTTATAGGTGATGGTTACCACTTAACATCAGGTGGGCCATCTGCTTGATTCATCAGCAAGTAATATAAAAATATATCTTTATCAAATCAATTAGGCCTAACACCGTAACCCCACAACAGAGAGTATGATCCCTTTGCACGGTAGACATCTCAAATCTCTTTGAGGAAATTCACCATATGGGCCATCTGCTTGTTTCGTCAGCTAGTGGTATAAAAAAAAATCTCTGAGCATCGGTGGTCTAGTGGGAGTGACCCCGGCTTCTGATCGCAAGGTAGAGGGTCGGAACTGGTCGTGCACCAATGTATTTTTCTCTACAAAAAATGTATGCTCGCAAATGGTGAAGGAAATCATAGTGAGGAATCCAGTTCATGGCACCAATAGAGGTTTTCATTGGCGGATATCGTAAACTCGCACAACAATTGCTAAACGTACTAACAGAGCTCCTTTAATCGCATTTGTAAGGCTTATTCAGATTAACATTTTACACAAGAAACTATATGCATATAATTGGTAAACAAAGGCCGCTTGCACAACGATATATGATTTAATTGTAAATTGTTTAACACGTAAACAGTATTCGCTTAAACATCATATAATTTAAGAGTAGTAGAGCTCTTTGTGAAGAGCTCGTCCGGGGAAGTACTACCACCACACCTTTTTCTGCCGCCAAGCAGCAATGCTGTGTTTCGGTTTGAAGAGTGTGGTTGCCGGTGTAATTACAGGCACATGAGGCTTAACATCTGTATGCCTCAAGCTGATGGACGCAGGGCAGTGCATCGTAGGGCACGTTCCTATCGTGCGTGACTTACGAGGCAATGCTTTGTTATAGGTGATGGTTACCACTTAACATCAGGTGGGCCATCTGCTTGTTCCATCAGCTGGTTGTATAAAAAAAAAAAAAAACTACTGTTTGACAGTTCGCTAATCATGTTAAGCGGTCAATTTCTTCTTATGTAAGACGTTAATCATAATTAGCGATCTAAATACGATTAGTGGCTTGCTAAACACGATTAGCATTCGCTTATTATTATTAGCAATTGGCCCTTACAAAAAGTATACTTACCTAAAGATAAACTCGTTTTAGCGTTATACAGGATGCTTCGAATAACTGCGATATGCTTCGTTGTGGTGCTGGCGAAGTAGCAAGGAAACAACAACAACAAATTGTTTTTCAGCAATCGGAACGTAAAATATGAAAAAGCAGGAACCACCACCGAGAACTAAAATATAAAAATCATTTGTCAGCAACCTCTGTTCTGTACTCCAAGTATGAGTTTTGTTTACCATATTTGGTTTTTCGTAATAAATATAATAATAATAAATATATCGTTTATTGTTCATAAAAAGGTTACATAATTATAGTATGTCTACGTTCAGTTACTAGAAGCTACAGGCATACTATGGTTTGGTGCTCTGAGCTTCGGTCAAGAAATTCTGTTTTCGCGTTTCGTTTATGTTCATTGCGGCTTTTGTATGAAGACGCGATAGAGATACCGATACGGAACTATAAGTTGCAAGTATGATGAAAAATTGTAGTAGAACATAATAGTTCCGTATCTCTATAGCGTCTTCATACAAAACGTAAACCGCAATGAACACGTAACAAAAACGAAAAACCAAACATGGTTAATAAAACTCATACGTGATTAGCGAGCCACTTATTGTATTTAGAAAGTGAATTAAAGTGATTAACGTCTTGCACCAGAATAAAAGTCACTAAACATGATGAACTGTTAATGGAAATGGTGAGCACGCTTATACAAGGTGTTCCATAAGTTGTGTATATAAACTTCAGGGGGCTAAAGTACCCATCAATATGAACAACTTTTTCTAAGGAACCAACACTGTGAACGCGAAAAAAAACAGCTGTTTCATACATTTTAGCCTGGTAGGTATTGAACTTTTGTATGAAACAGCTGTTTTTTTTTTTCGCGTTCACAGTGTTGGTTCCTTAGAAAAAGTTGTTCATATTGATGGGTACTTTAGCCCCCTGAAGTTAATATACACAACTTATGGAACACCTTGTATAGTAAGCTCATAGATAAGTAGTGTCAGAAAACAGTAGTATAGTGTAGTTAAGATCACACAAAGATTACAAGTATCGAGTTAATTATATCTGTAGAAAATATCTCATTCTTTCTTAAAAAGTTATTACATAAAAACTATCGAAAAATAACAAACCTGATCATTAATTTTGTTAGATTGAACTATTTGGAATAAAAGTACGCTGTATCTTGTCATTATTATTGTAGATAAAGACGCCATCACAATCATTATCGTCATCTGAAAAGCAATAAAAGGATTAACTAACCTGGCATATAAATAAATATAAATAAAATAAATATTACTGGGGAAAGTCCAGTAATATTACGGATATCTAGCCCCATACTAAGCCAGAGCTTGTAATATGGAAACCAGATAGGTGATATAATACATAAATACTTTTTTTATAAATACATACTTATAATATTATATAACACCCAGACAAAGAACAAACATCTATGTTCATCACACAAAAATGTTTGTTCTCGGTGGAGATCGAACCCACGACCTACGGCGCAGAAGGCAGAGCTACTCTAACTGAACTGTAAAATATTAACAAAGTAGGTTTCACATTACTTGTCATTCTAGAAATGATGTTATTTTAATGATGATATTATAAACCCTCTGCTGGGCAAAGGCCAATCCCATTTCTTCCACTCCGTGCAATCCGTGGTATGATGTTCCGTTCTGGCTGGTATTCGTTGAGCTCAGCACGCCATCTCCTTCTTAGCTTGCCGCGACGTTTTGATTCATGTGGGCGCCAATTTGTAATTAATTTGGCCCAGAGAAATTAATTTGCATTGTGCAATTTGTGCATGCTGTATTAATATAATTTATTATTATTTTATTATGAGCCCTCTGGGTTCCACTGCTGGGCAAAGGCCTCCCCTCATTCCTTCTACACATCGCGTTCCTGGGCTATGTTTGCTCAGTCCGTCAGGAAAACATCCAGCTCGTCCCACCATCTCCGCTTTGTCGCCTTCTCGCTGGGTCGGGATGCCAATCAGTGGGTATCTTTGCCCACAGCTCACCTGGCATACAGCAGACATGACTAATTGACTAGCCCAATTCCACTTAAATTAAATTAATATATTATGAATAACATATTGACAAACCGGTAAATTCATAGCACTATTTAGTTCTTCTGCACATTTCAACAATAATTCGTAGGCTTCGTGTAACGAGGTAGTATCTAGTTGAGCTCTTTCCGAAAGCTTTCCAATATCCGTCGCCTTAGAGGATTTTGTATTTTTAACAACTGTATATTTTTTTTCTACGTGCGATTTTATTATTAATACTCTTACAAGAATAAAGCGGAGTAAGGTATTGAAAAAAATAAGTTCTAAATCATGAGACAAATTTGTAATTAATGCAATAATATAATAATAGAATCCAAAAGAATGCTTCAAATAAAATAAAAATCCCAACTCTAGAAAATTACAAATACTCATAGCCAACACCCATTTCAAAATTCTCCTCGAGGAACAAGTGGTATTAACATCATTCTGTATATTCAACATCCGATCTAAAGAATGAACTTTTTCGAAAAAGCTTTCCAATGTATTTTTTAATGTTTTCATCGCTAAGATGACAACCATTTCGTATTCAACAATTGGAAGATTTCTTAACGCAAATAGATTGGCTCTGGATATGTCCATAGTAAAATGATTACCAACTAAGCACACTAAAAATAAACAGTAAAGTTTACTTAAAACTATTGTTACTTTCCGGCACTGCAATAAATATAAACGATTGATTCCGAAAATAGCTTTAACAGCTAACAGGAATTTCAATTGTTTGATGAGACCTATCTCTTTCCGTTCATTATTTTCAAGTTTTATTGAAATAGTTGGTTTTACTTTAGATGCGGAGTAATTTTCCATTTCGATAATGTTTCGGCTCACATCACACCTAGCGGCGGAAATGGTTGGGGATATAATATTTTTAGAAGACTACCGTCTAATCAACTAAGTAGCACTTTCTTAAGGCGAAGACAAGAGCTAATGTGCCTCTCGCTCGCACGTTTCGACTTGTTGAAAGATATAAAATAACTAGTTGATGGACGCAGGGAAGTGCATCGTAGAGCACGTTCCTATCGTGCGCGACTTACTAGGCAATGATTTGTTATAGGTGATGGTTACCACTTAACATCAGGTGGGCTATCTGTTTGTTCCATCAAATAGTTGTACAAAAAAAAAACTAAACTCATTTTCGAAAAATCGCAATCAACCATTTTGTGTGCAATCACATTGCACACAGTTTAGTAAACATTTCATTTTGATCGATACAAAGTTTGCTTATTAATTTTCGTACTTATGCAAACTTTGAGTAGGATTTTTCATACTTATGTACACAAAATGGTTGATTGCGATTTTTCGAATATGAGTTTAGTGATTTTATATCTTTCAATATGTTGAAACATGCGAGCGAGAGGTACATTAGCTGTTATCTTCGCCTTAATATTTTTATGTGATTAATGAATTAATCTCTTAAAAATATTAATATATTATTTTTTACTTAAGTAAATGAGCTGTGTTAATAGTAATCGACTGATAATTTTGTCAACACACTTAAATATAATAAAATAAGTGGATTAACCGATTACACTAAGAAACGGGTAGTTCTTCGGTAAACACTACGTCACATTGATAGACTGGCCTTGTGTTCAAAAACTTTTTCTTACTTTGGCAGTTTGGCAATACAAAAAAACCGACCTCATGCGAGTCGGACTCGCTCACGAAGGGTTTTTACCATTATCTATAAAAACGTCAAAGAAATCACGTTTGTTGTATGGAAACCCCCTTTATTTTATTTTATTCTGTTTTTTTAGTATTTGATGTTATAGCGGCAACAGAAACATTTGTGTGATGAACATACCTAGATGTTTGTTCTCTGTCTGGAAAACTCTATTTACAAAAAATGGAGCTGGGCTGGACACATTGCAAGATGACAGTGAACCGTGGCCAAGAACCGGTTACAGAGGTGTGGGACGTCCTGCAGCGAGATGGGTGGAGGCAGGTCGGAAATGGGTTAGACTGGCACAGGATCTTGGTAGATGGCACAAACTAAGCGAGGCCTATACTCAGCAGTAGGTGAAGTCAGGCTGTGGATGATGATGATGATGATTTACAAAAAAAAAGTATATGTATTATATCAGCTACCTGGTTCCCATATAAGCTTTGGCTTAGTTTGGGACTAGATAGTGCTGGGTGGAAAGTCCACCAATATATTTATATTTAAAATAAATTATTTAACCAATGCTTAGTATATACTTGATAATAGTATTTATGTAATACGGGTATATTTTATCTCGGAAAATAAAGATATTTTATACGGGTAAGATAAAAAATGGTCTGATTTATTAAGCTATTTGCAAAATACGGTAGGTACTGAAAGTTTACGAGTAAAGCGATATACAATGTCTAGTATGAGTAAATAATTTAATTTGTTTCAATTCAAATTCAAGTTAAATTCAATAAAAGAGTAGCAGAGCTCTTTGTGAAGGGCTCGTCCGGAGAAGTACTACCACCACGCCTTTTTCTGCCGCCAAGCAGCGTTGCTGTGTTTCGGTTTGAAGAGTTGCGGATTTAATTACAGGCACAGGAGGCTTATCATCTGTATGCCTCAAGTTGATGGACGCACGGCAGTGCATCGTAGGGCACGTCCCTATCGTGCATGACTTACAAGGTAATGCTTTGTTATTGGTGATGGTTACCACTTAACATCAGGTGGGCTGTTTGTTCCATCAGCTAGCCAGCATAAAAAAACCCAAATTTTTGAACATTGTGAGATACGAAAAACATCTGCTCAGTTATTTTAATATTTTGTTACTTAAAAACTATATTAGCTTTAGGAACTAGAATTATTAGAAAAATAGGACAGTGTTTTATCATCTGACTACATAGACATAGACATAGACATAGACAGTTATTTATTGGCCACAAGAACACACAACATATAATTAGGGTAATGTAGGTAGGTACAAAAATGAACAAAAACAGTGACAACATGATGAAACAATAACATGATAATAGGTATAAAACACAAAACAATTTAAACAAACGACTATTTTACAATTAATTCAATTTTAAAACAAATTTTAACTTGACTACCAACCAACTATCTGCTTTCTTCTTTATTCGTTTTCTCATTTTGGGAAGCAACATAGCTATTTCATTTAATTGTTTTTCTAGTGTTATTTTGAGTTGTGTTGTGTAATTTCGGTGGTATTTTAACCATCAATATTTCAGGTCTTAGCACAAAGTGTAAGCATTTGGAATGAAAATGTATGTAAATGTGTATGTGTAATGTTTGTAAGTAAACCGCCACCATTTTCTTCAAAACAAATGACGGGGCTAACTTGACTATAAAGTATGTAATACAAATCACTTGACACTGGCAAGAATGGCAAACTTCAGAATGTGGGTATGTGCCCTTGCTTTTTGCCACATACCCACATTTTGAAGTTTCTGGGTTTTTAGGCCTGAAGCCCTGGCTTGATACCTGAGGCATTTTATTGAGCTATTCAAAGTTTCATCCATATCCGATCATCCAACAACATCTTACAAATATTTAATTATTTTAATAATAACTATAACCATGTGAAAGTATGTGTGTGTGTTTAAAGGAACAAACACACACACATACTTTTACATGGTTATGGTTATTTGAATGGTACTGCACTAGGATAAAAATAATAAACAATGCTGGACATGTCACAAACTATCTATCCCTAATATAAGCAAAGCTTAAATATAGAAACCAGATAGCTGATATAATACTTACTTACCTCTATACTTTTTTGTAAGTACATACTTATAACATAATAACGTTAAGACAGAAAATGTTATTTTTCTTCCAAAAACTACAATCAATAGGCTAAAATCCATTTTTCCCTTAGAATATTCGGAATATTCGAAATGTTTTTTAATACGTGCACCACGACGTGTTTAGGCGAGGTCTAGTTAAGCCACCTCTCGAATGGATTTAGTCGAAATCCTCACTCAAATCCCGGGTCCCTGTTTAGCTTTAAAATGGAAATGCAGGATAACGCGGATGAGAGTGGCTTACAACAGAGAAAAAGTTAAATGAGCAAAGTCTCTCGGGTATTTTATTTAAATTGCATCAGTGGCTGATTAAGGGGCTGACACCCGTCAAAGAACATCTCGCTCACACATTTCAACATTTTTACAGACAGTCAAAGGATCAAAGTCTCGAAGCTGTTTGTGTTAAATATTTTTATAAGATATACAACGTGTAACATAATACCCCTATTAGGGTCAAAGACCAAGTGATCAGACCAAGCACTGGAATACTTTGCCGCTTGCAATTTTTTTTTTTTTTACATTTTTGAAGTTCCCATACAAAAGTAACATTAATATTGTCTCAGAAATTGCAACAAACCCTGATAATGTGTACGTGACCTTGGTACATACGCTATTTGCATTTACTAATTTGTGGCGGTTCTGTTACCTATTTTATATACAGTTCACAATTAAAGGTCAAAAAGCAGCTGAAAATAGGGCTGCGTCATGTTGTGTTAGTTTCATTTTGGAGGACAGTTTAAAAGGCTTTTCATGAATAAAAAACTTCCAAATTTCAAAAGTTATAGAACAAAAGTTGTTCGTCATGACCTGTAGAATACCCATTATACAGAATTATAGGGGTATTATGTTACACTTGGTATAAATAAATTGTTGGATTTGTGTAAAAAAGAACGCAGCAAAAAACGCTATTCATAAAAAAGGCACAATATAATAAAGTTATAGTAAGTTATCATAACATGGTTATCGAATTAAGACGAAAAGATGGAAAAAATAACAAATTATTCCCAAAGAAAATGTAGCTCTCACAAAACAAAGGCTAACCATTGCTAACGAGAGCTCATTATGATAATAATATCCTCGTAAAAGTTGCGCGTATACGAATTGTTTCGTATTTAGCCACTTCAAGTTTTGCTCAGCAATAAATGAGTTGCTATATTGAATCTATTGGGTAGAAAGACGAATATTGTGTAGTTCCTGTAGATGGTAAAGGTACAGATCCTACTAATATTATAAACGCGAAAGTTTGTAAGTATGGATGGATGGATGGATGGATGGATGTTTGTTACTCTTTCACGTAAAAACTACTGAATGGATTTTAATGAAACTTTACAATAATATAGCTTATACATCAGAATAACACATAGGCTACAATTTATAAAGATATTGTGTGAATTGTCCAAAATGTGTGTAGACGAAGTCGCGGGCACCAGCTTGTTTACAATATTCTCTAATAATGTGGTCATGCCTGTCGCTCTCGTATAGGCCTTACTAGTCATGAACGATTATAATGTACATACGTTGACCAGTCATACATTAACACACTGTTCTAGCTCAAAATCTCATTCATACTCATAATCACAGCACAATTTCACTACATAGTATAAAACAAAGTCGTTTTCTCTGTCCCTATGTATGCTTAAATCTTTAAAACTACGCAACGGATTTTGATGCGGTTTTTTTTATAGAAACAGTGATTCAAGAGGAAGGTTTATATCCATAATACAAGCATAATTTCTTAGGAATAACCCACAATAACCGTGCGAAGCCGGGGCGGGTCGCTAGTATAGTATAAATCAAAGTACCTAGGTAGATACTTACCAAAGTTTAAGCTCCAGATATTTTTATTTTTTTATTTTTTTATTTATTTATAAGACAGTAACATAACATCATAACAGGTTTTTTTTTTAACCCTAAGGCGGTGGTATACATATATAAGTAGTTGTATTATACAATAGGATAAGTAGGTACTAATCTAAACATTTGGTTTCAATTACTACCTGTGCAATTTGTAGGAGTTTTGGCAGGTTATTAAAAAAAATATCCACGCCGTTCGCAGACAATATATTAAGTAAATATATAGCGAGTGACATGGGGGCAAACTTAAGAAGGTTGGTCCTACAGCTGGGCACCTCCAGCATGGCAGGGCGGCGGCGCGCGCCCAAGTAGTCGTTGGGCGCGCGCAGCCGCAGCGCCGCCAGCACCGCCGGGTGGTGCAGCTCTCCGCGCAGCACGCGCACCATAAACTTCACCAGCGCCACGTCTCTCCGTACCGATAGCCTGCAGTATCCTACCATACCTAGCACGAATAGACTCGGGTACATTAATGGGTAGTACGGATATACTCCATATTCTTTTAAATAAAGGAAGCGTGTGAATTTATTTTGTATCTTTTCCACCATGAGCTTGTACTTTGCTTCATGGGGATTCCATATGATGGCATTCGTTTCTAGGTGACTCCTAACTAGGGCATTGTAAAGAACTTTGATAACATTAATGTTCTTAAAATTCACACTCTGTCTCAAAATAAAACCTAGGTTTCTAAAAGATTTGGCGCAAACATTTACAATATGGCGCCGGAACCTTAAGTCGGGGACCATTTCTAGGCCTAGGTCGCGGACGGACGTAGTTCGCGGCAGCCCTACCCCCTCCACCTCGTACTGGTAGTGCAAAGGGGCGCGCGCCCGGCTGTAGCTCATCACGGAGCACTTTGCTACGTTAAATAGTAGCTTGTTTGATCTGCTCCATTGCACCACCCTATCTATGTCGGACTGAAGCCGTTCACAATCAGATGCGTCCGCTACTGTTAAAAATACTTTTAGGTCGTCCGCAAAGAGCAAACAGCCTGCCTCCTTAACAACCCCCACGAGATCGTTAATCATAATAACGAATTCAAGGGGACCAAGATTGCTGCCCTGACTTACCCCCGAAAACGTGTAATACGGGGCCGATTGGTACCCCGCGTATTCCACATACTGCCGGCGTTCGCTGAGGTAGCTCGCGAAGAATTTAAGTAGATGCGGCGTGAAACCTATTGCGGAAAACTTCGACAGCAAGACATCGTTATCGACAGCGTCGAAGGCTTTCTGAAAGTCGAAGTACGCGCAGTCTACCTGCCCACCTGCGTCCACGGCTGGCGCCAGGTGCGACACGAACGACAGCAAGTTGCTGGCTGTGCTTCGCCCCGGCCGGAAGCCGTGCTGGGCGTCGCTCAGGCGGGCGCTTACTTGGGTATAAATACACGTATGTAAAATAGACTCAAATACCTTAGCGAAGGCCGACAGCACGGCGATCGGACGGTACTTGCTCACATCGGACCCACCTCCTGCTTTTGGCACCGGAATAACACGCGTCGTTTTCCATCGATCAGGATAATGGCACTCGTCTAAACATAAATTAAATATATGCAAAAGGGGTTTCCCAAAAACCAACTGACAGTCTTTTATAATGTAAGGAGGAATGCCATCGGGCCCTAAAGAGTGCTTAGGCTTCAAGGCACGAAGCGCAGTGCGCACGTCACGGGCAGTCAGCTGGGCTACGTGCACCCGGGTGGCGTCCACCCCCATGGGCGAGCCACGCTCCGCCTCCCTCGGGTCCAGGTTCGGCCGGACCGGACTGTACACAGAGTGGAAGTATGAGGCAAAACATTCGGCACACTCTTCATCAGTCAACTCCCTTCCCTCTTTAGTGATACGAGTTTTATTTCGCCTCGATTGTTTTTGCCTGATAAAACTCCAAAAAGACTTAGGGTCATTTTTAAAATTTAATTGTAACCTCTCGTGGTAGGCGTCAAAGGTTTCAGATAATTTAATTTTAACTAAAGATCTGCATTTAGAAAATAATTCGTAATCGCTTTGTTTACCTGAAATTTTAAATATCTTATGATAACGCCATTTTCGCTGAATTTCGTGTATCAGATCTGCGGTATACCACTCAGGATAGTTATAACGAGACTTATTTGCTACTTTAGCACATTTCTTAGGTGTACACTCGGAAATAGCTTGGTTTATAATTTCATAAAAGTATTCTAACGCCGCCTCCGAATTCTCAGTCCTATATAATTGATTCCAATCTATGCATTCTAACCTATAGTATAACATAGGAAAATTACATTTAGTGAAGTTCCAACAAAGATGATCCGTCGAGCCACCTATATGGTGAGATGGTGGTTCGGGGCCTCCTCGACGTGTGACCGTCGTCACACAGACGAGCGGCGGGTGCTGAGGGTCGATAGGGACCAATGGATCGTCAGACAAAAGTACCTCCAAGTCACTCGCTGGTAATGTAGACAAAACTAAGTCTAGCGTGCGGTTATTACTATTGAGTAAGTTGTTTACCTGCCGAAATCCACAAAAAGCATATCTGACTTATATACCTACTTAATTAATTGGTATCAATGTAAGACTCGAGCGGATATCACGAGATCTTAGTTCGGGGTGAACCACTAGTATATAAACTAGTGGTTCGCCCCGAACTAAGATCTCGTTAAGTGACGGTTGAACTGCTGCCTACTGATGCTGAGCAGTTATCTCTGCATAGAAAAATTGCATTGCAGAGCTCACACATACATTACCTAATCTATAATAAATAAAGGCGTGATATTTTATGTGCTTGCATTGCATGAATACCATTCAAATCGAAACACAGCAATACAAGCATCACTGCTTGCCGGTACAAGCAGGTACCAGTAAGTACCTACGGTACATTTATTAAATATTTTTCCTTTTTACGTTCCAGAACACTTTCGCAAGATGGATTCGCTTTTTCCTGTCCATTATTTTGTTTAAGAATGCACGGGATAGATAAATATTTTTCAACTTTAATGTGAAAATTGTGTTATGCTATGAACAAAGAAGAAACTTGAGATTGATATTTAAGCACCTATTTAGGACGTGGCCGCAAAGTTATAAAACTACAATCCCTTTACCTTTACCCAAAACTAGGTTACGTAGTTTGATAACCGTGAATATTATTGTAAAATAGCGAGTTATATTTAAATTAAATCAATTTTTAACGAGTGTAAAGCTCCGTACTCACATTCGGTATTACTCGATAGTTTTACTTCAAAACGAGTAAATATTAACGTGTGGACCGCAAAACTCACGCATCGAGCTGTGAGTAGTGTGAGTACCGAATGTGAGTACGGAGCTTTAAATGATACATCGAACCAGCGGAGTTCTTCAAACGGAGTAAAACAAGATCTGAAAACAGGATCTATCCGATAGGCTAAGCTAAAAAGACTACACATGACCAGTTCGTTCATGAATACATGATGGTTACCACTTAACATCAGGTGGGACATCCGCTTGTTCCATCAGCTAGTATAAAAAGTAATACCAGCATCCAACTCGAAAGGAAAGTGTCCAATACCCTGCGTACATCAGTTTGAGGCATAAATAATAATATGTTGAGGTTCATGTGTCTGTAATTTCACTGGCAACCATACACACTGGTAAAAATAAGTGTTAACAGCTTTTAAACGCTATGGGGCATAAAACAACAGTCATAAAACACTTGGCAATAAAACAAAGAACCTTTAAATCTTTTGTATCTATTTAAAAGACCTTCGTTGCCCCGCGGGAAATGCTATCAATCTTTTCTATCCCGACATAATAGGTGCCAAGGTTAATCCCACACATTGCTAGCTTTATAAATGCTCCGGACAAATGCAGCTTAGTTAGAAAACCGCTGGTTCTTTACGCTAATATTAAATAAATAATATTTTCTTTCTTTTGAAACTTTACTTTGGAAACAGTGTGGTGAAAGGATTTTAAGTGCGCCTCAAGAGGCTCCTTTGGAGCACTTGACACATGTTTTAGAATTTTAGGTTCTACGACATGCCGGTTTCCTCACGATGTTTTCCTTCACCGTTTGAGAGTACTAGTATTGTGCACATAAGTTTATGAACAGAAAAACTCATCCGTGCACGACCGGTTTCGAACCTACGACCTTAGGATCGGAAGGCGGGGCCGCTACCACTAGACCACCAGTGCTCTCGAATAATATTATATACAATATACAATACAATATACAATCGAATAATATTTTAAACTTTAACTAACAGCAGCGATGAGTATTTTTATCCTACTAATATTATAAACCCGAAAGTTTGTAAGTATGGATGGATGGATGGATGGATGGATGTTTGTTACTCTTTCACGTAAAAACTACTGAATGGATTTTAATGAAACTTTACAATAAAATAGCATATACATCAGAATAACACATGGGCTACAATTTATAAAGATATTGTGTGAATAATCCTGCGCAGACGAATCGCGGGCACCAGCTTGTACGACTATATAGCTGGTGGAACAAGCAGATGGCCTACCTGATGTTTAGTGGTATCCATCACCTATAACAAAGCATTACCTCGTGAGTCACGCATGATATGGAGTGCTCTACGATGTACTGCCCCGCCTCCATTTGAGGCGTACTGCTATGAAGCATAATGTGCCTGTAATTTTACCGGCAACCACACTCTTCGAACTGAAACAAAGCAGACAAAGGCATGGTGGTAGTACTTCCCCGAACGAGCCCTTCACAAAAGAGCTCTACTACTCTTCACGTATGGAATATTATGCCACATTTGGAATACCAACTACTTACTGTAAAATGTGGGTATGTGCCAAAAGTAATGTTTGGATATACCTCTAACTACCCTCCATCTGGAGTGCGTATTTGTTACTAACTAAGAGGTCTGAGGGGATAACCACCGTGCCTGGATCAAAGTCGTGAAACTTTTTCTTGTTTTCACTGTCATGACCAAGTCCTGAAGCTGTTCATGTTATTTTTGTTTATCTAGTTTTGTCTAACTGTACCAGCTGTTTATTCCGATTTGTCGACACGCGAAGGCAGGATATGCCACATCAATCATAGCTGGGGTAGTGCTAAGCATAAATTGGTTCCCGAAAAACGTGTGTACCCGCTATTGTTTGAATTAGGGGATGAATTGCGTTTTCTTAGCCGTAACGAAGGCGTATTTTCATTTATTTTACGTGTCCCACCTGATTTATAAACATCAGGTATAAAATATTCGGATGTTTATAAATCAGTGACTCGGAACACTGATACATTCACATCAACAGAATTAAATAAATTGTAAATGTAGTTATGTTTATGTAAAACAAAGAGACATTAATTCAAACTATAATACGTATCTTACTGAATTTATTTATTGAATAATGCTGGGTTCAGCGAATAATTTAAATTGGAAAGTGATAGGTATTCACAAGAATATGAAAATTCAATTAAATCTCTCAGAACTCGTAGCAGAGCGGATATTATTTCTGCTCCACAATTAAACTAAAGCCACCTTTAGCCAACTAAGGTACCTTTTCATATGTATAAATATAACCTACAAGGTACAAAACTAGTCACACGACAAGAGAGAGTCGATTTTGATTTTTCCTGAGCTTAGATAACGTAAGTTGAGCCTCAAAATACATATTAATACTAGCTTAGCACCGGTTAAACCTGTATAATATAATCGCAGCTCACAAACTAAATTCCTTTTAAATAAACAAACTAAAATCCATTATAGGTTAGTAAAAAGTTAATATCGAAATAAATTGATACTACATATTTTATAAATTACTAGCTGACCCGGCAAACGTTGTTTTGCCATATAATTACTACAATGACTATTAAAAATAGGGGTTGGTCATAGAAGGGTGAAAATTTAGGGTTGTAAGTATTTTTGAATGCCACAGTATAAAAAAAATTGACCAAAAAATAAAAAAATAAATGTTAGGGGTGGACAACCCTTTTCACTTAGGGGTATGAAAAATAGATAGTAGCCGATTCTCAGACCTACTAAATATGCATATAAAATTTCATAAAAATCGGTTAAGTCGTTTCGAAGGAGTTTGGTAACTAACATTGTGACACGAGAATTTTATATATAAGACGAGAATTTTATATATAAGATATTGTGCTTGCAATGTAAAATATTCCTATAAATTCGCGGTAATTTTCAAGCGATTTGATCCTGCAAATGTTATTTTCAATCTGCTTCTCAGTATTTCCCACCAGATAAAAGCTCTGCGAAATGTACTATCCAGGTTATACCTTGATCGAACAGCTTGAACCTAACTTGTTAACAAGTAACAAATCTTGTTAAAAGTAACTTTCATCTTGTTGTATCTCACAGCACGTTCTGAAGTATCGGGTTTTTTATCGAAGAACTATTTTTCATAGATATTTTATTTTACTGAATTGCTTTGAAGAATCTGTAATTCTGGAATCTTTAGGAATCATAACGGGGGTATCGGATATTTAGGTGCTAATACGATTTATAGACAGTAAAAGCAATACTTGCACAGATAGGTGAAATAGGTTCTGTTCACATGTACAAAAAAGATTTAAATATTGGCTTAAAAGTCAAAGTCAAAAGGAATTTATTCACTTTTAAACGTCTTAAAGCTAGGTGACTCAATTTTCTTCAAAACAAATGACGGCCGACTTAACTATGGACTCACTTGACTAAAAAGTATTCATTCAATACAAATCACTTGACACTGGCAAGATTGTCTGTCGAATGACAGACAGGAGCCATAAACGGAGAGAAGAAGAAGAAGCTAGGTGACTCTAGGTGCCAGTTCCACGTGACCTAAGCCTAGAAGAACAGGCAACAAACTTACGACTTGGTTTCTTTCCTAAAAGAAAAACTAAAACAAAAACGCCCAAGACTGTAATTCCCAGGCATCTGTCTGTAAGCTAGGTGACTCTAGGTGCCAGTTCCACGCGACCTAAGCCTAGAAGAACAGGCAACAAACTTACGAATTGGTTTCTTTCCTAAAAGAAAAACTAAAACAAAAACGCCCAAGACTGTAATTCCCAGGCATGGTAGACATTTCCAAAACACCGGTCTGTTTTTATAGGCAACTGGTAATAGTATCCTTGTTATTGTGCACCATGTTGCCATGTCACCATGACACTTGGGTGTTTAGGCTCCGTCGAGGTAGACCCTGAAAAATATGGCAGGATGATCAAGATTGCCACTTATGTTGGAAGCCCACTGCAGCCAAAACCGAAGCAGAAATGTGTATAAAAGGAGGGCGGTCTTTGTCCAGCAGTGGAACGATCTTTCGCTAAAATAAATAAAAAAGACTTGCAACTTTACTTTAGTTACAAATTTATTTAAAAAATATTGAAAAATTTATAAAAAAAATTGATTCCTCGATATAGTAGACATCGTCTTGGACCTTTTGTTTTTACATAGTACCTACATAATATACCCTACACCCTTATTTAAAAAGCAGGGCCCTTAGCGAAGCGACAATCGTTGCGGGCACGATGACAATATTTATCGTTTAATTTCCGCTCTGGGTTTTTCAGGGCAACTCAGACTTGATGTCATGCTACATCTGGCTAGCTGGAGTGTATCTATGTGTGCAGTTGGTTCTGGCTATCGCCATACCACTTGTATTGGCTAACGAAGGCAGATATCCTATTGTTGTTGCGCTGATGTGGATGGTCATAGTGATGATTGTTGCATTAGGTAGATGATTCTTGTTGATACGAAATATTTCACAGATCAGAAGCAGAAGTTATCCTATTGGGTTGAACTAATAAATCATAATTAGATAAATACATATTGATATTACGCACTGCGTCAAACTCCAAACGAATCGAAGCTTATAACACAGAAATAAGACTATTTGAGAAGTAATTAATTATCTAATATATCTAATTAGTATAAATCACAAAAATGAATACTAGGTTTTACAAGTCTAATTGCTTACGATTGCAAAAGTACGTGGCGTTACATTGCTTACTTGATATTACAAAAAACACTACTCGCAATTACAAATACTAAATGCAATTACTAAAGTCGCATTGTCGTTTATATGAAACGGTTTGTCACCGTGGAAATTACACGTATTTTGTTGTAAATAGTGGGTTTTTAGTATTTATTTCTCTCCGTGTGTAAGGAAACCAAGCTAATACAATACTCGGACAGTTTTATACATATAGATTCCTTACATACTTAAAATACACATTATTAAACAGTTTATTTTTTCCTGAGTACAAAATAACCCATAACCAACTAAGCGTAGTAGAGCTCTTTGTGAAGGGCTGCTCCGGGAAAGTACTACCACCATGCCTTTTCTGCCTCCAAGCAGTGTTGCGTGTTTCGGTTTGAAGAGTGTGTTTGCCGGTGTAATTACAGGCACATGAGGCTTAACATCTGTATGCCTTAAGTTGATGGACGCAGGACAGTGCATCGTAGGGCACGTTCGTGCGTGACTTGCGAGGCAATGCCTTGTTATATGTGATGGTTACCACTTAACATCAGATGGGCCATCTGTTTGTTCCATCAGCTAGTTTTATAAAAAAAGCTTTGCAGGCCCCCTCTTTTTCCTTTTGTGGATTCCCATATTTCTAATTCAAAAGCGTAGTCGCTCTCTCCATATCTCTATATTTTCCATGTAATAAGAGCAACTTAACGAGAGTCATTGATTTTTGACGCATAGATAGAATATTATCAACTTCTTACTTAGATTTTATAAAAACTTTGTCATTCTCTGGTGTCTCGGTAAAGTTCCTTCAAAGAGAATCTTTGGCCATTTCCTCGGACAATGGTCTTAATAAACCGTAATAAAGTTTTTGGATTTTTTCCCTTAACTTTGAGCGAACAACCAAGTTTTTCGTTTAAGAGTGTTGATCACCACACAATGCTTTATCATGGCATTGTCAGTCTCACGTAAAAATACATCGAAATCATATTTTAAACAGAATAATACTGAAACTGATAATAATCAATTATCAATAATCACTTTATTCATAACTAGCGGCCTGTCCCATAAGAAAGCCACGATTTCAGCTTAACTTTGTACATTATTTTGTTCTATCATCAATAGTTTTCGCAGCGCACGCGATGTAAGGATTATTTTTTCCATCTTGGGTTACATTATTTGAGTTTTAGTAAGGATCCCTAACTTTTTTGAAAATATTATATAGCCTATGTTACTCAGGGATAATGTAGCATTCTAGTGGTGAAATAATTTTTGAAATCGGACCATTAGTTTTTGAGCCTATTCGTTACATACAAAACAACAAAAATACAAATTTTTCCTCTTTATAATATTATTATATATTATATATAGTGTAGAAGTGTAGATGTAGATTATAAAAAAATATATGTCAGAAATAGGTACATTCATGAGAACAACTAAAAAAAATACTTAAACTAATCTATTAATGTAGGTAGCTATGTAGTTACCTACACTACCTTTGGAGAAACATTAACAATAATTTAAATATAATAATTAAATAAATAATAATATAAATTAAATAATTTAAAAATATAAATAATTTACTTAGGATACATACACCTAAGCATTCTTCCACACTATAGAACGTCCTCTCGAGGAGCCACGATTTCAGCTTAACTTTGAATGATTTATAACTAGGTGCATCTTTGATGTTTTCTGGAAGGCGATTAAATAATGCAGGCCCCATGACATGAGTGAGTGAGCTTATCCGACCTTGCCAGCGCACTTCATATCTGTGGTCAACTCGTATCGAATGAGCCTTAAATAAGGAGACAGCGGAGACATTCAAATAGAAAAGCTGGTTTGTATTTTGAGTGCATCAACGAAATAACCACGTCACAACATTTTGTTTACCTAACGGATTTCCTACAACTTCGCTATTAAGGTGCGCTTCCACTGAAGCGCAGATGAGAGGAGTGGAGCGGACCTGTAAAAGAGTTAGGTTTTTTGAAGTAGAACGGAAGCGACTACAATACTTTATACTTACAGCATGCTTTACGTTGTCATTATTTAGGCCCCACTCCACGCAATTGGCGCCATGCCTCTATACGGTTAGCACCTAACTTGCTTGCTTGCACTTGCTTTATATTAAAGAAAAACTTTTTTCTGCTTATAATGATTCCACTGATAAAGTGCGGAGATAACATGTCTGTATTAAATAGTGGTCCGGAAAACATCGTGAGGAAACCGGCACGTCATAGAACCTAAAAGTTATAAAACATGTGTCAAGTGCTCGAAAAGAGCCTTTCTGAGGCGAACTTAAAATCCTTTCACCACACTGTTTCGAAAGAACTAGTGGACGACAAGAAGAAGAAGTGGAAAGTTACCCAATTTTATTAACTCTATTTTGATAATATAATGTATCTAAGTTGACAACAGGCTATGGAATTCCGGTGTTATTACCGTGTAAAGAGATCTGTTGTAGGTTTTGAAATCTCAACATCTCAATACCTCCTCAAAATCGGGGTCAAATGTTGCAGACAAAAGCCGCAACATCTTGAACTCTAAAAGCATTATTAGAACCACTGGCTCAAGTAATTCTCGAGTTTCCAACAAAGAAATAAATCATAAAGCTCTTATAGGTACTTTTTGGCATTGTAATAAAATACGACAAGGGTTTAGGAACCCACTTCTGTCAACTATGACCTTCGTCAAGTGTTTATTGGCCAGAGCTGATGCGAGCTCGGCCAAATAAGTGGCTGCCCGCAAAACGGACAGTGAGACAGGTATGCTTTACCCACTTTTATCTGTTTCAAGTTTAAGGTTATGGAATATGAGGGCAGACTAGAGTACCTACCTTACGCCAACGTACCTTGTGCTTGGTCGTTTGTGTTTGTGCTTCTGGTATGGTTTGTTGAAATATTTATTGATTTAGGAAATTATGATTAAGTTTTTAAGAGTAGTAGAGCCTTTTGTGAAGGGCTCGTCCGGGAACACGCCTTTTTCTGCAGCCAAGGGGCGTTGCTTTGTTTCGGTTTGAAAAGTGTGGTTGCCGGTGTAATTACAGGCGAGGCTTAACATCTATGCCTCAAGTTGATGGTCGCAGGGCAGTGCATCGTAGGGCATGTTCCTATTGTGCGTGACTTACGAGGCAATGCTGTTATGGGTGATGGTTACCACTTAACATCAGGTGGGCCATCTGCTTGTTTCATCAACTAGTAGTATTAAAAAAAAAAATGTAACAATCCTCAATAAGATCCATGTTTGTTGAAATATTGATTGATTTAGGAAAGCTTTTGTGTCGGGGTTAAATCAGTTTAAAAAAGTATTTGATATCCTGATATGAACGAAAATGTTTCTCGTAGGTTTTGAATGATACCACAACCATCTCCTGCTCCAACTAATCACTGCAGACACTATGTACTTACTTATGACTAAAAAGTATTTATTTCGATTATGTTCCAAAAAACCATTACGAAAGTTTGAAATCTTTTTCAAACTTGAAACAAGAAGCCCAGGCTGTGGAGTTTTCCAACCTGATGATGATTTTTTATTTATTTATTAATAAGACAGTAACATAACATCATAACAGGTTTTTTTTAACCCTAAGGCGATGGTATACCTATGTAAGTAGTTTTATTATACAATAGGATAAGTAGGTACTAATCTAAACATTTGGTTTAAACTACCTGTGCAATTTGTAGGAGTTTCGGCAGGTTATTGAAAAAAATATCCACGCTGTTCGCTGACTATTGTCAGCGAACAGCGTGGATATTTTTTTTTTTGTTATCAAGTAAATATAATAGCAAGTGAAATGGGAGCAAACTTAAGTAGGTTGGTCCTACAGTTGGGAACCTCCAGCATGGCAGGGCGGCGGCGCGCACCCAAGTAGTCGTTGCCACGTCTCTCCGTACCGATAGCCTGCAGTACCCTACCATACCTAGCACGAACAGACTCGGGTATATTAATGGGTAGTACGTATATACTCCATATTCTTTTAAATAAAGGAAGCGTGTGACTTTATTTTGTATCTTTTCCACCATGAGCTTGTACTTTGCTTCATGGGGATTCCATATGATATGATTCGCATGATGTTAACGCCGTAACCATTGAACTTATTTCGATGAAACTCTGAATTTTGTATAGCTTATGACCAGGGCTAGCTTCGGAGCTTATCAGCTACTTTAATCTGGGTAGGTACTGCGCGAGTGAAGCCACATAAGTACATAAGTTACTGGAATAATTTAAATAATTTATAGGCAAAAGATTTGTTGAACCTTACCAAAACATTAACCCTGATTAATAAATAAAGCTGATTAATAAAGGGAACTGTAATTTCCTTCAAATTGGTGGTAATTTCAGACTGAGCCAAACCACCCTTATTTACATAATCAATCATGGCTTAGATTAGTGGCTGAAATTGTCGCATGAATTATTAAATATAATTCTCACGTTGAATACACTAGTATCATGAATGACGTAATAGTTTGATAACAATTTTATTTTTATATGGGTGATTAATATTTTCATTCATTCCACTTGACTGAAATCTCTATTCCATTTGACATCATCGCTAGGGTGGTGTCAAATGGAATAGAGTTTTTTTTAACTTACTTGTAACTATTATGACCTAACGTCATAATAGTTACAATTAAGTTCAATAATAATGTAGCATTGTCTCATAAGTTACGTGTGATAGGAACGTGCCCTACAATGAACTGGCCTGCGTTCATCAAGTTGAGGCATACAGCTTCATGTGCCTGTTATTTCAACGGCGACCACAGCCTTCAAACCGAAATACAGCAACGCTGCTTGGCGGCAGAAATAGGCATGGTGGAAGTACTCATCACCATCATGGTGATGGTTACCACTTAACATCAGGTGGGCCATCTGCTTGTTCCATCAGCTAATTGTATTAAAAAAAAGAAGCTAAACTGTAAGACAAAGGAAACCTCTAAATGATTACGCGAGCATGAAGATAAAATAAACCTATTTTACTCCGACTAAACTACTTACATCGTACCTAATATTCACATAGTAAAACTTTAGATGAGTAAAGCAAGTTGATTCTCGGATAAAACAAACCTGACCGAATGTAATGGGTTCGTCTCTGACGTTCGAATTTAAGGAGAAAAAATCAGAAATGTTGTTATTTTACTCGTTGACATAAAATGCTGCTTCAGGAAAATCTGCTGTTGCGGACGCGCCAAATCCTTTCATAAGATTTTACCTCTATTCTAGCTCTTCTATAAGGACAGTTTGTATATTTTTATCTAAAGAGCCCCTGCCCCTTTTGAAATTCGAAAATTTCTTTATTTGTGCATAAAGGGAAGCTTCAACAAAATTTCTAAGAATTATGAATTAAGGCTGTTTTAACAGTCAGTCAGAAAAAGACTTTACATTATTGAGATAGAGATTATACTACTTTACTTCACGTCACATAAGATTGACTTACATATAACAGAAAAACATCAAACTGGAATACAATAGAAAATACAAAAATACGAAATTATATACCTAATCAATTTGCCTACCTTCAAAAAAACAGTGGCCCTTTTTGGTACCAATAAAAAAAACCGAGTTATTGGAGGTTCTATCAGGAAAGGGGGTGAAGAAAAACAACGAAAGTGGGTGAAGTTCTAATAAAACGTAGATCAATCCAAAAGGGGGGCGAATATTTAAATTATGTATGTATTTGAGAATTTGTGGGCAAAATCAGATAGGGGGCAAATAGTGAACATAGTACCCTGTTATAATATAATAATGTACAGCAATGTTCTTGCTTCAAGCGCGCTTAATTTAAAACTTTATGTGGGACTTATCTAGTCTCACGCATCAAGGGACCGCTGTCTCTGGTCCCGTTCCCAGGGTCACTGCATGGATAATGACTACGTTTAAAATTAAAATTTCACACACATACCTACAACAACCAGCTAACCCTGACCTGCCTCATTTTAATTACTTTGTTTGCTGGAAAAGGATTCGAGAGGTCGCACGAGACTGGACGTTTTGCAAAATTTAACAGGCGAAGGGTCAGCTTTACTTATTGTTTTGCAAGTGAATTAACGGCTATGTAAGTAATCCCTGGAAGGAGTTTAATGAATAAGTAAATAGAGCAATATTTTGTTTAACGCGATTGACTCAATATTGATTATCAAGAAGGTTATACGTTGGTTATTTTTGATTTTCCACAACAATAGTAATGTAATCATCCATTCATCGTAAAAAGCTAAAGTTAATGCGAAAAGCCCACAGTGAGTCTATTGTGTAAAGCCTTTTTGAAATCTTGAGCAAAAAAAGGCATCTCGGAAATTTATTGTGTCTTAAATAATTGTTGCCTGTTTTATATTAAGAGTCGCGTACCTCGTTGTGGGTAATAGAAAGACGCAGATACGTCAAGATGAAATGAAATTTATTACATTTTATGCCCTCAGGGAAAACTATTAGTATGATTTTCACAAAAAGAAAATAGCTGCGTTATCAGGCGGGGCACAGGATAGCCCGAAAAAAAGTCAGCAAAAAATTGCTACGGATAATTCGGTAGGTAGTCAACTGAGACGTTCCGAGAGAAAAACTTGATAACATTTTTATCGATACTTTTTGTGTAAGTTGTAATAAGGGGTTCGTAGATAACAGATTGTGCCACGGGAAATTTGGACCGAAATATTTTAGAGATAATACTCGATTTTACTCGAGCTTTACAAAAGAAACTTAATTTGATGCTCTATAGGCTTCACATTGTTTTTGAAAATTTTATTTTTTCAAAAGTACTCCTTAAATAATGATATTCGTAGATAAACCAATATCGTTTGTATTTGAATGAGTGTTTCGACTCATGAGCGTTCGTTAAGCTTTTTATGCAGGCTGGCTGGCACGATAAGCGAGCCACTACATTAACATAAACCTACATACCCTACTAGTGACGAGCCCAGGTGGAGTGGAGAGGTGATTTACTAGAATAGACTGTCTACAGTAGGGAAAAATGTAAACGCATTTGGAGCGTTGCCGGCAGTGAATGGGTTAAGCTTGTGATTTTAAGAACTAAACAAATATAAATAAATAAGACTTTCCACACAGCACTATCTAGCCCCAAACTAAGCCAGAGTTTGTAATATGGAAAACCAGATAGCTGATATAATACATAAATAGTCTAAATTATTATTCCAAAATAGTATTCAGCACAGCATAAATGTTGAATGTATTCTCAACGCTAATTTTCAGCTGAAACCGAGGTGGGAAAAGTAATTTATTAGAATATGAACTTCGAACGCTTATTGTACAGTTTGACTCACCATCATCTCCAAAGCGCAAGTAACTAGTGGCAAGGGGTGAGGGTACCTACTCTGGTGTTTTAATTATACGGCCCGCCGGTTTCGTATCACGGCGAGAATGTGTTTTATTTCTCCTTGTTTCGCATTAATTACGAGGTTCACGTGCAACCCCTCTACAACCCTCCCTTTTCGTGTACAAAAAGGAAAATACCTATACGTTTAGTCGGATTTAACGAGACCCAAAGATATTGAGCTCGCAGGCATTCGAATCTCTTCACTACAATACAAACGCTCCGTTTTAATATCGCCTCAAATGTAATTAGTATCTACGCAGAACCGAAACTCCCACAATCTTGAATAACTTTTATTCAATACCACTATTTATCTTACTATAGTCGCGTTAAACTCTCGCTGCAGGCTCGGTCATAAGTTATCGGAACGAGACAGCAATATTGCTCTTTCTCTCTCTCTTGCACTTAGGAGAACGGACGATACTTTTGTTTAAGCGTGTGTTAAGATGCATTATGACCGAGTTTGCAGCGGGAGTTTAACGCGACTATCGTAAGATAAATATTGAACAGACTCCCAATCAAAAATAGGCGTTTAAAAGCTATATATAAAGATACATAGCTTTTAAATGCCTGTTTTATTAGTCAATAATATTGTTGTCATACATAAACTGACATCATTACAAAAGCCACACTACATCGAGCTTTTAAAATATAAATAAAACATTTACCCTCATACTATAAATGGTATTTAAATTTAAATAATGCTTAAAATTTGCGATGTCTCTGTTTGCCATTACGCATTGGTAAGAGATGGCAATAGTTTAAGCAAAGTTTATCGCTTGATAGATTTTTTGTAGTAAGGCCGTCAGTGTATTTCGTAACGTAACACTATCTGTCAGATTATAATATTTTGTTTTTGATAAGTCTATAGCAAAGGCGGAAACAGACGTGTCTGACGTCTGTTGTCTGACGTTACTTTGGGTTGATCACCCGTTATGTCTTGGGTAAATTATACAAGGTACAAGGAATTGGCAAAGGAATTTCGCTTCTGTATTTTTATCTACTAGCTCGTAAATATGTTTAGATCTCCTTAGCTCATTCAACTTCTTTAGAAACTGGCTTTAATCTTTTTTCTCGGGTAACTTATGGAAATCCTATTTGTGAAAAGTTAATTTGCTTTTCTAAAGAAATTGGCAAAAGGCTTCTAAAGCACTTATTTAAAGTAAAGGTTTCATAAAGCAGAGGATTATATGGAGATGGTATACCTAGTACCTATAGGTATATCATTATGATGCGACGTCTGCTGAAACGTGAGAAGAAAATGACAGATGAAGTGCTCGCAATAAGGAAACCAGATACTAAAATCGGACAAAAACTCGGATTTGAGATACTGGTGTAACGTGAACAGTCGTGAGTGTCGTCATGATAGTCATGCTTTCAAACTGGAATTAAAATTAAAATATCATAGCGAGTTTAATACTAAATGTATGTACCTTCCATACCGTTTACTTTAGAATATGATAAAATTAAGATGCGACGTCTGCTGAAACGTGAGAAGAAAATGACAGATGAAGTGCTCGCAATAAGGAAACCAGATACTAAAATCGGACAAACACTCGGATTTGAGATACTGGTGTAACGTGAACAGTCGTGAGTGTCGTCATTCACGTGTCAGGATTCATGCATGACAGGAATTCTTAAAAAGTGTGCAAGTTTGATTCGCACATGACCAAATGTATAACTTTTTATTCGCAAGTAAAATTTTCACTCGTCATTTATTTTGAATATTTATACCACACGCAGGATTTCATGCCCACTGTTTGCCAACCTAATAAAATAAAGCAAATAAAACAATACAATAAAATTTAGGTGGTACAAAATAAAAGGCCAATTTCGGCGGTCGTGTCGTAAATCTGTACAATCGCAACATCGCGAGCCCTTCTGTCATGATGCTGTCACTACAACAAAAGGCAAGTGTTCCACACAAAAGCTATTCAATGCGGCGACGAAGCGAGGCCGATCACAGAGCGACTACAACACAGATACCAAACTCACTATAGGCACGTAATATTCTAATGGCAACCCGTAGCCAGTTTGCTTCTTGGTTTACGTGTATCGTTGACGTAAGTTTTTTTATGGGTACCCCAACATTATTACAGTCTGACTGTTATATTATGAGCTTGGCGGGAAGTTTTAGTACTCTGTGTACACCATCACAGATTATGTTTCCTATCGAGGCGTGTTTAAGCTATATATCTGTAGAGTATTCACACTGTGGTAAGCCCCATAATGCTAGGGTTGGCATAAGTGCCGCGTCATAAAACTAATTGGCTATTACGACAGCGGTTATCGAGAATCCGCTTGTCGTAAAATCGCGGATACTGATCAAAGGCGGGCGATATGCAGACGAGGCTTGCACGCACATTGTACGCACGGGACTTGTATGCTGGCTGCCTATTCACGGCGAAAGGATTTCCTTACCCTACCAATATAAAGGGTTCAAATATTTGCAAAATTTCTTTACAAAGTAAGGTCTCCGGACATTCCAACTTACTAAATATTTCAGCATAAAAAATCTAAAAGGTATTTACGCAAATTCTTTAGAGTAAAAGTCTCTTGAATGTAAAGCCTTGGGAATCCCAACTTCGTTTAGCATCATTCTTTGTAGAAAACTGCGCTAAATAAAACTACAACAAAATACAGCCGTTATTTATCCAGCTGAACCCAGACTATTTAAATACTGTCAGTATGAATGTCTCATTTGCATACAGTATGAATAAACATGGCTATAGTTGGCAAACATTAGCGTGGAAAGATAAAAGTTGGCAGCCATGGCAGCCCTGTGGAGTAAATCGAGCGTAGATCGTATCGCTCGGTCCTGCCGGGCGGGTCATTAAAATGAAATTTGCTTCCATATTAGCCGAGGGTTGCTTAAATAGACGGACTAATGAGTATGCCGCTTCTAAATGACCGGATCGTATATTAGAAACACTTTTTTTATAGGAGACTTCTAAGTGATTTTTTAGGACGTTTATATCTAATCCATTTATGCGCAGTTATTTATTATTTATCCATTTATACTATAGCGTGAATGCTGAGTGGCGGGATTTTTTTATGTCACATTCTTGTAAATCTTTTGTTTTTAATTTATGGCAGAAATGATATTTTATTGTATTTGAGTGAAAAGCCAAAATAGTTTTTAGAAGTATGCAAATTTAAAAATAATAAAGTTTATATTTATTTGCTAATAAAATTTTAGTCGCTAACAATAGTTACATATTTATTTACGAATGTTAGAATGGGCCCAGAAATAAAAACACCGGACTGAAGGTGTATAGAAGGTGTATAAAATAGAACGCCTTGCTTTTATTTAATCGTAACCTGCGAAATGTGATGAATTCAAAAGCCGGAAGATTGAATACAAGCCTGATGGATCGTCTGCCAACACTAGTCGTGGCTGCACCAGCTCTGGGATCACGATGTCACTAATGTCACGCTCTATAAGCCAAGTGCCGAGACGTCCGTCCTACCATTGCATGCGATGAAATATTCCACTTGTGTTATATTTTAGCAGACTCAGTTATGTCGAGATATGTAATTAGACATAGACAGACATTTATTTGCTAAAAAAAACACACATACACACACATACAAAACAATAAAAGAAAGGAAATGTCAATTACTATCTTGGCGTAAATATTATCTATGCCAAATATTATTCTTATTATTAAGTATTATGTGGTCGTGACAGCGAAATTTCGTTATTTTGTTTATCAAGTGGTACGACGAGATAAAGTAGGTAGGTACGCAATGAACGTCTGATAGATAAGACATGGTTTGAGTAGCGGAGACGGAATGAGGATGTGATGTCAAATCCATAGACTTTTTATGGTACACAGGGCGACGTATTCGTACAACATCATTCTTTCGTCCACTTCAGAAGTGCTATTTTGTCAACAACACTCAACCAAGTGGTCGCGGAATCCGCGGTGAGTTTCGATTTGGCATTATATAGCTGGATACTGACCAACGTTACGAGGTGTAATGTAACATTCGCATTGAGCATGTTCGCTGTGTTCTAAAGAGCGGCGTAACATGCTCGTCAAAACTCTGTGCTCCATATTCTCCAGCCACTCTCAGTCAAGATGGCAGACTTGTTACAGCGTACTGGCTGACCCGCGTAACAGTCAAAGGATTCGCCGAAAAACCGACAGCCGGGTGGAGTACTTCAAAGCGAGCAACGAGCGGCTCGTTGCTCGCTGGTTACCCCGTAACTCTACGTACTGACTGCATGAATGCTCGCTGTGTAATATGTTACATTACACCTCGTAACGTTGGTCAGTACCAGCTTTATACATCACTAACGCCATCTGGGTGAGTACTTTGGCGGTAAAAATGCCAACGTGGGTGAGTTCACTCGATCGTTCCGCGCTCACTTCGACCACGAGCTTCACGCTCGTGGTCGAAGTGAGCGCGGATTCACTAAGATGTTACTCCTGGTGATTTTGTTTTTACGGAATAGGACTACAGGCGTCATTGGCGTGAATGACCATTTACGCGAGCCCTTGTAACAATCAACAGTCTTTGTGTAGCCGAGGATGTTGATATATTTATATTAAGCGTGACGAAATTCACATACATTTTTTATGTAAGTACATTTAAGGTTGTAGTAGCTGATTAGTTTTTTGGTTGTCGCTTTGGTTTATCTGTAATGGCAATGTAAAATTTAATAAATAAATAAAAATAAAAGTACACCACCGATGGACAAACACTGAAGGTAATTACTTAACGCTAGCGTAACTAGTAAGGCTTTGACTCACACGGAGGATTTACATTGAGTCAGTAAATGAGGTCAGAGCTGATGCCGAGAACTGACTCACACTGTTTACATAGCGTCAGTTATTTTGTACAACTAGCTGATGGAACAGACAGATAATAACTATCACCTATAACAAAGCAATACCTCACAAGTCACGCACGATAGGAACGTGCCCTACGATGCACTTCCCTGCGTCCATCTACTTGAGGTATACAGATGTTAAGCCTCATGTGCCTTTAATTACACCGGCAACCACACTCTTCAAACCGAAACACAGCAACGCTGGTTGGTGGCAGAAAAAGGCGTGGTAGTAGTACTTCCCCAGACGAGCCCTTCACAAAGAGCTACTACTCTTAAAAGTTACTACTCTTTTTAAGTCACGCACGATAGGAACGTGCCATAAGATGGTCTGCCATGAGGCCATCAACTTGAGGCAAAACATCACAGCATAGCTAATAGACATCTACAATAAATGCAAAGACATATGTTTCCCTTTTAGTTTTGAATAGTAAATGAGTAAGATACGATGAAGTATACAAAGTGCAAAATACATTATTCTACCTCAGTAGTCCGGCGGGCGCATTGTAAATTAGCTATAAATAAATTTGTTCGTTCAGTTTCGGCCGCATCCACATTCGGTTGAATTGACCTGTAAACTATTTGATGATCCTCATTAAACCATTTTGTGGTTTTATAAAAAAAATACTATCGATGAATACACACAACACAGGCCTTTACAGCAGATGTTTTGTACAGATGTATTCACCTAGCCTTTTGACTTTTTACAGTGATCCAAGTGATTCATATGAACCTTTTGACTTTGACTTTACACTTTTCTGTCATCGTGGTCCCGGTACAGAATACCTTTTTCTCTTCCTTCCTCTCCCCCCTCATCATTATCGTGGATGTCGTAAAAATCTACGAGGGAAACACACCAGGGTATGGTGAGCAGCATCTCTATTAACTTTTCGGTCACCGATCTGACTGGAAAGTAGTGTAAAATTCGGTAGAGGAATGAAACCCACGACCTTAGATTTGTAAAACGGGGTTGCTACCACTGCACTACCAGTATTTGATATTTGGACATGCCTTTAACTAGATGATAAAGATTGTTTATGGAAAACTAGGTACAAATTTGGCTAACACCAAATTTGGGTTAGAAATTTTCTTTCGGCATATTAACATCCAGAAAAACACACCAATATTAACATTACCTCCAAAAATTAAATAAACATTACAAAAAGACAATCCCTATTCAAAATCAAGTCAAAAATAAATAAGGAAGAACACAGTTAGTTTATTATAAAAAATAAATTAAATGTCCAATGTCAGTATATATTTAAATGTAAAAGATTGTAATGCCATCGAAAATTAAGCAGGTACTAGATAAAACAGTTTCAGTATTAATATTGTCATGTAGAAAATTTATCACTCAGAAATTCAACAACCGTACAATATGCCCTATCCACTAATAGTCTATTTATGGTGTTTTTAAATATATTTAAATCGCTAATGGTTCGATTGGTCAGATGAATGTGGTTTAAAATATTGGCACCATACAAAAAACACTCAGGCTTAATAATGCGGTCTTGCAAGGTAATAAACGTACTATTCCATCCGACATTCGTTTTGAGTACTCAAAAATCTAAGAGGATACCTATCTACCACGTTTGAGGATTCCGGTCATGAGCCTATTTAATTTACTTCTAAAGAGAAACAGACCTACGTGGCTTTGTGGTAACAATGCAATACGATTTAAGCCATGTATATGTAATATCCAAGTAATTGTGCAACAATTAGGCACGATAATGCTATCTCGTGTTGTTGGAATTGCCCACTATAATGTAGCTTTAAAGCTTTGGCAGCTTTGTTGCAATACTATTGCATGGAAATGTTGTTAAAAGTAGTTACTTAAAGGCAAATAACTAGTTTTAAGTAGTAGTAGGGCTCTTTGTGAAAAAGTTCGCACGGGTAAGTAATTTACCTACTTTAGTCGCTAAACCGGTCGTGCACCAATGAGTTTTTCTGTTCAAAAATGTATGTGCACAATGCCAGTAAGCATTCATTTTGTCATAAATTTTAAACGGTGAAGGAAAACATCGTGAGGAAACCATGTCGTAGAACCGAAATAAAAAAAGTTCTATAACATTTGCCAGGTGCTCGAAAGGAGCCTCTTGAGACGCACTTAAAATCCTTTCACCACACTGTTTCGAAAGAAATTAATGACACCAGAGAGAGAGACCTTACGGACTGTAATGCCATATAGGTACATACCAGGGATTTACCTCTGACTACCCCCCTTAGACGTCCTCAAAGAATCTGGAGTTAGTACTTGGTACTAAAAGATCTGAGGGGACATCTACCGTGCCTCGGAATCAAACTCGTGATGCTGTTACAGTTTTTACCAGGGATTTTTTATAGGTACCTACTACTTATCTTGCTGATAAAACAAGTAGATGGCCCACCTTTTGTTAAGCGGTAATCATTGCCTCGCAAGTCACGCACGATAGTTACGTGCCCTACAGTACACTGAACTGCGACGATTTCTGCTTCATCACTTTTTTTTTAACACGCATGTATACAAACAAAACGAAAAATATATTTTTGGCGCCTGCAATATTTTAACATTAAAAAAGGGTTTACTTACACGTCCATAAACATTCTCATATTATCATGTTTTGTAAGCAAAAAAAGGTTCTCTGTGACCACAAAATGAACTTGTCTGGGGAAGGGTACAAGTGCATGAATCTTTGTTTATTCTGTATGGTCCCACCGATGGGCAAAGGTTTTCAGAGACTAGAAGCTAACCTTGATTTGAGCTTTCTCTTATCATCTCGTTTCAAAGACGTCAAAAATGTCCCATCAACGCTTTCTCTTCCACGGACATAGAATATATTATTAGTGGCCAATTAGCACAAATTTTCTTTATACGATTTGATGATAGAACAAGCAGATGACCCACTACCACGACCAATAACATTGCCCCGCAAGTCAATATGAACGTGCCCTGCGTCTATTAACTTGAGGCATACATGTTAAGGTTCATGTGCATGGGTATTTCATCGGCAATCACACCCTTAAAACCGAAATACAGTTGTTTGGCGGCAGATTTATGCTTTTAATTATCCATATCTTTGGTATTATAAATGTTTCTACCCGCATTCAGCATTGTGTCGGCACCGCTCTGATTCAGCTTAATGTTCATAGCTAAGATTCTCAAGCAAACGTTGCACGCGGTAATTGCTAAGACGCTTACCAGAAAGTGCCGTGTTAGCGATGCCGTTTATGGCATGGCGGAAACGTTTTAAAGCTATGGGTTGTTTTGACCTGCTTGGGTTTATTACTGGTATTATACAGGGTGTTAAAATACTAGTACCGAAAACTAAAGGAGGGGTTCCTTAGAAAAAGTTATTCATATTTATAGGTACGTTAGCTCCCTGTAGTTTTCGGTGCTAGTATTTTAACACCTTATATACAAGGTATTCCAGTACTTGTGTTTAAAACTTCAGGGGGCTAAAGTACACACCAATATGAATAACTTTTGCTCAGGAACCAATACTGTTAACGCGAAATAAAACAGCTGTTTCATACAAAAGTTCAATACCTACCTGGCTAAAATGTATGAAACGGCTGTTTTTTTTCCGCGACAAATGTAGTTGAAAACACAAGTTTTAAAGACAAGTATTGGAACACCATGTATATATTGGGTTTATTATTGTTTGAGTATAAGTCAGTAGTCATTTCTGTAGCACTAGTAGCTCTTAAAAAGGATCGTTACAGGAAGTACCTATACCGTACCTATTTTTGTCGCAAAGCAGTGACGTCTGCATTGCCGTGTTCCGACTTGAAGTGTATACGAGCTGGTGCTGTGAAAGGCACATGTGACGTCACCTCAGAGTGACAGATGCAGGGCATTCGACATCCTCGGTGTGCTTACTCTGTTAATGCAAAGGTAGGAAATTGTTCCACCGCTTACGACCGGTTTCTGAAAGCCTGATCAAAACTAAACGCATGTCAAGTCACTTGCTATCTCTATCTAATTCGATTTAATAGCTGAAATGGCGAGTGACATCCGATTAGTTTTGATCGATCTTTCAGAAACCGTCAAGTCTTGTTTGATAAAAAATACCACTACAAATAAATATGATTCACTTTAGATCTTCATACCAATCTGAGCTCAGGGTTTTTATACAGACCGTACACGGTAGCGTTCCACATGCATATTGCGTGACACAGTATTTTATTGCTTTTTTTTCTCTTTTTAGTCTCATTTCCACGTATCTAGAATAGCTCCATATCTTTTTACTCCTTAACTTGTACAGTCTGTATGAATATATGCTTTCATTATTTCTTTTAAATGTATTTTACAACATGAAACAATGATTATGTTAAATATTATATTATGATTATGTTTTTATCATGTACTTTTTTATACAACTAGCTGATGGAACAAGCAGATGGCCCAGCTGGTGTTAAGGCGAAGACAAGAGCTAATGTGACTCTCGCTCGCACGTTTCGACATGTTGAAAGATATAAAATCACTAAACTCATTTTCGAAAAATCGCAATCAACCATCTTGTGTGCAATCACATTGCACACAGTTTAGTAAAATTTTCATTTTGATCGATACATGTTTTCCTACTCAAAAGTTTGCTTTACTAGTTTTCGTACATAAGCAAACTTTTAAGCAGGAAATGAGTTTAGTGATTTTATATCTTTGAACATGTCGAAACGTGCGAGCGAGAAGTTGTTTCATGGTTGTCAGCCCCTTAAGTGGTAACCATCGCCTATAATAAAGCTTTCCCCCTCGTAAGTCACGCACGATAGGAACATGCCCTACGATGCACTGCCCTGCGTCCATCAACTTGAGGCATACAGATGTTAAGCCTCATGTGCCTTTATTTACACCAGCAACCACACTCTTCAAACCGAAACACAGCGTTGCTGCTTGGTGGCAGAAAAAAGTGGTAGTAGTACTTCCCCGGACGCGCCCTTCACAAAGAGCTCTACTAGGTACTCTTGAATAATGTATTAAACAATAATAATGTAATGTTATTAATGTATGACGCATTTTTTCATATCTGAAAAGAAGTAAATTTCACATTTCCTATAATGCACAGTTAAATGGATGCCTCACCTTGCAGAGGCCTGGTTTCTAACCCCTGTTGTCATAACCTGCTTAAACATAATTTCCTTTAGTGCAAAACACACAACCCGCTCCCTTCGTACAACTTAAAGATTTATGTACTTCACTTGTGGGAAATCATGCATACTAGGCATGCTACTGAACTTGGCTGACGGATTTGAATTTTTAAATCTTATGTAGGTATGCAATTAGTGAAATTCCCCAGAGACTTCATTCACGAGAAGTAATTTTTATACCGAATATTTGTAGTGGACTTTTTCAGGCTCATAATTTTATTTTCGCCTATGTTTTTGTGACACAAAATAAACATATTTTGATTTTGATTTGATTTTGAAATACAAGCTGGTGCCCGCCACTTCGTCTGCGCAGGATTAGTCACACAATATCTTTATAAATTGTAGCCTATTTGTTATTCTGATGTTTAAGCTATATTATTGTAAAGTTTCATTAAAATCCATCCAGAATTTTTTACGTGAAAGAGTAACAAACATCCATCCATCCATCCATACCTACATACAAACTTTCGCGTTTACAATATTAGTAGGATAAATATCGTATAATACCGTTATATATCAATATCGTAGTTATCATAGGCTTCATAATACTCAATGCGATCACTCTTAACTTTACCCATTTCACTACCTTGCAAAGTTTTATTAATATCTCAGAAACTAGCTCAGTACTTGATAGCTACAAAACCGGGATAAACCCATAAAAACAGTTATCAATATTCATTAAACGAGCTCTTTGCTTCTTTGAAGGAGAAACTTTCTGACTTTATCCGGGTATACCCAGTTGTTTCTGAACTTCGGAAGATATCTTGTATTTTACCGTTCGGGAAACCACAACAACGGGTTTTGGCTGTTTCTGAATTTTACTAGTTACTTGTGTACTTTGATTATATAACGATATTATTAGTCATTCGTAAATAAATGAATTTTCTTTCTTATTTTAGAAACTTATATTTATGGACTCAAAAGCCCAAACCAGTAAAGAGTGGAAGGGATTAGGAAGGCCTTTGCCCTGCAGCGGGAAATTGTAATAATAAGAGTTTTAAGAGGAGTTGAGCTCTATGTAAAGAGCTCGTCGGGGGAGTACTACCTTACTACCTTACGCGGGGAGTACGGCCTTTTTCTGCCGCCAAGCAGCGTTGTTGTGTTTCGGTTTGAAGAGTGTGGTTGCCGTAATTACAGGCACATGAGGCTTAACATCTGTATGCCTCAAGTTGATGGACGAGTTGAAGTTCAAGTTGAAGTTGAAAAATAATAATGATTTATGAAACCTTTGCAAAGTATTGGGATACAGATACGGGAAAAAATAGATCACTAGCTTCTAGCTTTGCTCACGTGTTACCTAAACAGCAAAGGATACTATTATACTATTCCGCATCACGATCTATTTCCAAATACCCAATATCTAGGTAAAATACACACCACACCCCGTTTTGTATGGAGCCTTGCGAGTAATAAACATGCACAGTGTTTATTTGGGACCTGAAATTTGAACGAGACATTTTCCAATATTGAGTAGAACATTGGTACAAATCTATAGGTATTCAAATAAAAGTTAGATTTGTTGTAACAGTTAGATTTGTACGAGTATGTGTAGAACATTCCAGACTGTGTACAGGCCCAGTACCCAGCTTTTCGATTTTCATTTTCTGTATCGTCAGGCCGTTATTGTATGGAGACTCGCTCTCAGTACGCCCAGGCGCACGAGTTTCCATACAAGATTTACTTATTTATTTCATGATAGAGTTCTCACAGCTCAGTTGCTAGTAGCACTATAGGCCGTGGGTTCGATTCCCACCGAGAACAAACATTTGTGTTATAAACACTGATGTTTTATGTCTCAAATTATGATACTTTTTATGTATTTACAAAAAAAAGTATCATCATCATCATATCAATAAATACGAAACTTCATTTGTCGCCTTGCAGAGTAGACCCTTTAAGAATTCCAGCAAATAAAAGTAATACTAATACATAGAAATTCAGTGACACGGTTAGAAAAGTCGGTATAAAATATACGATGTGATACTAGAACAGTCATCGGCTTGAATATTTTATGAAGTAGGTTCTCTGTAAAAAGTATGTTCTGTGAAAAGAGCCGACGTAGAGATCGAAAGCGTGTTATTGGTAGGTACTGCGTAAATTGATGAAAGATTTATGAGAAGAGATGAATTACTTTATTTTCAGTTGGCCTACTTTCTGACAGCTTATGTGAATTCGATAAGGATACTTATGAATTAGCAATGTCTTAGAAAATTGAGAAAGAAACAAACTTCACGAGTTTAGGCACGGTAGATATCTCCTCAGAACTTCTTAAAAATGTTTTTTTTTTTGGGCTAATCCATCTCGGCTTCTATTAGCCGATAAATGACTAGCGCACACAGGACTAAGCCAAGTGTGCACCAGTGAGGGGTGCTTATTATTATGAGCCCTCCGGGTCCCACTGTTGGCCAAAGGCCTCCCCCCATTCCTTCCACACGTCGCGATCCTGGGCTATGTTTGCCCAGTCCGTCAGGAAAACATCCAGCTCATCCCGCCATCTCCGCTTTGGTCGGCCGCGTCGCCTTCTCACTGAGTTAGGATTCCAATCAGTGGATATCTTTACCCACAGCTCACGTGGCTCACCTGACCGCACAATTAAAAATAATTTAAATAAAGTAAAAAGACTAAACTAGGATCCATACAGTAGATTGGTAGTCTTGTACCATAATAACTAGTAACAAGTTACAAGTTACTATAAACACATCCTTATAAGTATGTGTTCAGGCCAGTGCCTTCTCAATATGCAATAATAATAATTTTATATGTCACTTGCACAGACGACACGAGTCGATGAACATTCAGTCCTTCTGCAATATACCAAAATTACTACAATTACTTTTTTTATTTGGCTCCAATATATCCTCTAAAGATATTACAGTATGATACTTATATTGGCGCAGCGGATGATAAATCCACTGAGACCCAAAAGTTACAAAAAAATAAAATTATGTATTAATATGATACTTATATTGGCGTAACAGAGCGTGTAAGCGTGATGTATAGATGTATGTAAAACTTGTTCTTGTTTATATGTTTTGACATTCACAAATTATTCATGACATTCAATTATTTCGTACCACGTAACTTTTGTAATTTTTCTATTTTTATTATTTCTAAATACCTATTCTGTGTTAGTTTAATATTATTAGTTCATTGTCTTTGATTACTGTAATTGGTGTCCTATACCGTTGTAATTAAAGTAAATAAATAAATACAAATACAAACAGAGGATAAACCTACTGATAAGCAAACGTTCAATTTCCACAATGTTTATTTATTTTATTATAAGATAGTAACATAATATCATAACAGGGTTTTTTATACCCCTAAGGCGATGGTATATGAAATGCAATATTTAAATTAATTATACATGTATCTACTTATTGGGTATAGGATATTCAAAGCTACATGCAAAATAAAATAAACGAAATTCATCGTTATCTTAGGTTTATTCATAATGTGCACAATTAACAAGTAGCATTGATTTAGTCCTTTTTACAACTTACTCACTAATTTATTTATGACATTTTTATTTCTGGGTAAAATATTAATTAAATGCAAAAATTTGAATAATACATTTAAGCAATTGATACATACACATTTTCCTACTAAGGAAGTGAATAACTTTTCATTAAAAGATTACAACTGAATCTTATGCGTCACTACAATAACATTATTTTCACACTCAAGTTAGTAGTAGTCAGGACAAGTAAAAATTGAGTTAGTCACATCTTACCCTCTCGCTCTATCGCGTGTTAAATAATGATGCGGGAAAGAGCGCGCGTTCTAAAAGTTTGAAGTGAAAGGGAAAGAACGCTCATCAGTATAATTAATTTTCGCGCATATGAAAATTTCTAAAAACATCGATCTATTGACAAGTTTATTACAATAATTAACACTAGGTCTGTTTCTGTGAGACCAACTCCAGCTGTGGCTATGACTGATAAATGTACTTACCTTGATAGTTTTTTATTTTTATTTCAAATGTTTACCATCTTTGACTGATAATGTACTTAAGGAAGGCTTTAACTTATATTACAAACTTACAAATACCATCTTATGCATTTTCTGGGTTTTTGTCATAAAATACATGAATTTGAGTTTTCAAATTATATCTAGAAAATAAACAACTTGAACCTAATCATAATATTTATATTTATAATATTTTAAATTACATGGTTATTCAAAAACAATGCTTAAAATGACAAAGCCGTCTTAAAAAACTTTTTAAATAAACGCTTGCGTTAATTTTGAAACAAAAGATAGGCCTTAGAATTTCTAACAAAATATGAACGTTTACGTAATGGTTATCATCTACTGGTACCTTATTTCAAATGTTTATTTCAGTATACCAATTATATAAAGTTAACCATGAAATATACAATCATACCTACAAGATAAAAATGCTATTCATGTAGTTATTTACAAGATCATTTCTACTCAGATGAATTTCTGATCCATATTTGAATACTTATTTCTACATGTTACCTGGAAGCACATAGAATATAGAATAGTCACTATGGTTGTTATTTGCTAAAACTATGAACTGACAGCAATTATTAATAATGGAGAAAGTCAAGTCATAGGTAGGTACTTACTATTTTATTTACCTATGAAGTTTTACAGACCAAAACATAATATGTATGACTAAATTAATGACTAAGGATTTTTTTTTACTAAATCAATTGCTTCGCAGTTTTTAATGCACTAAAACTCAATATCTCGTTGCAGAGTGCGAAAATATATAAGAAGTCTTAAATTAATAATTGATGTTTACCGATCTTCTTCTTGTCGTGCTACTAGTTACTTTCGAAACAGTATGGTGAAAGGATTTTTAATTTATCTATAAGACTTTTTCACAAATTGTGTGAAAACGTGTTTTTATTTAAACGAACCTTTTTTTTTTAAGGGGGGAAAATGCCTTCGCATTTCCCTTCCGCCATGGGGGTGACGGAAGGGTTTTATTTAAACGAACCTACCTCAGGTTTGTTGAATTGTATTTACAAAATCGAAATGTACAAAAAAAGGTTGAATTTACAAAATCGAAATTAACAAAAACAGGCTATGTTGATAAACATAATTATAAAAACACCAAAATCTTTATTCAAGTTATAATTACATTTTAACAAAATATCCTCAGTAACTGGAATTATGCAAATATTTGGACGACAAATAGACTGGCATGATGGAAAACTGAATATTGTGACGCTAATTAGTATTAAATAATAAATCGTTTCAAACACTACCAGTTACACAGTTACTATTAACTCTGTACGACAAATAATGCGAATCACAAAAATATACTTTGATTTGAATTAAAGCAATACATTACTATACAGCAGAATGTATCTTTTTATTGCTTACATTTGCAAAGGATTTCGTATCATTATCCAACGTTTAGCATATATCTTTTGAACAATTCTGAGAACCCTTTTCATATACTTGAATGGAGTTTTAACGAGCACGGTACAAAGCCAACGATGTTATCGTTATGCCGGTGTAAGCGCATTTAAACAAACTTTGCAACTCTCCAAAAATGTACTAGCATTTATGCCGACGATCCAGGGATTTTATTTGATAAAATAAACATAAAAAAAACTCGCTTGTTGCAACGACATAATTTGATGTGAATAAAATAAATTTTCCTAAACTTATTTTTGTTTAATCATAACACGTTTTGTGAAGGGCTCGTCCGGGGAAGTACTACCACACGCATTTTTCTGCCGCCAAGCAGCGTTGCTGTGTTTCGGTTTGAAGAGTATGGTTGCCGGTGTAATTACAGGCACATGAGGTTTAACATCTGTATGCCTCAAGTTGATGGACGCAGGGCAGTGCATCGTAGGACACGTTCCCTTCGAGCGTGACTTACGAGGCAATGCTTTGTTTTAGGTGATTGTTAGGAATCTGCTTGTTCCATTAGCTAGTAGTATAAAAAAAACACGTCTTAAGCATGATTTCTGTATCGAGTGTAGCATATAATATTCACACGTCTATAATAAGAATAATAAATTGAGACTCGTAACTTTTTCATTCCTCATTTCAAACTGATTATTGTCACACGATCATATATAAGTGTGTCTACTCATCTGGTCCTTCCGTTCCTACGTTCTCGCGGATATGTTCTGTATTAACAACACTATACACATATAATACAAGTTTTTCTATTGTTTTTGTTCACGTGATCGGCGTACAGGAGCCTTCGAAGCACTTGAGGCCTGGCTCGCAGGTCCCACTGAAGCCTCCGCATTCTTCACCGAATGTCCTTGCGCAAACTTTACAGCATCTGTGCAAAAGAAAAAAAAGTATTTAGGCTTATAATTCGTTTTATGAACCTAAATGGTTTTAAAACATGTGTCAAGTACTCTCTTTCAGGCGCACTTAAAGTCCTTTCACCACACTGTTTCAAAAGAACTAGTGAAACGACAAGAAAATTAGTTTCATAGTGTTGACTTAAAAAAAGAAGAATTAAGAATGTTTACTTCAGGAAATCCAAAAGAGATGCAGCCCCATATCAAGGGAAAGTTGTGGGTTCATATCCCTCTCGAAAAACTTTATGGGATATTATAAAATCGGAATATGTGGACGATATTTATATTTATTTAAGTAATTGCCAACTCAGCGGCAGAGTTATATTGCGGGTGAGTTGAATACCGACTTTTTTTTATGACTTGCTGACGGAACAAGCAGATGGCCCACCTGATGGTAACACCTATAACCAATCATTGCCTCGCAAACATTAAAAATACATCTAAAAACTCTATTGGAACATCGAGAGTCTTGAACTGAAATGTATTTATTTGCCTGAAGTATGGTGCATAAGATCTTAGGTCTTAGGTCACACACACATCGTCGTAGACCGACATGCAAAATATTAATTTTACTTCTCTATGGGAATTTCGAAAACGATATATTCAACCTTTGCACACGTCAAAGTATTCCAGTGCTTGGTCTGATCATTTGATCTTTGGCCTTATAGGGGTATTATGTTAAACGTTGTGTATGATTCAAGTATAAATTAAAATTAAACTAGTGGAATGCTTGCTATTACAGTCGAGCAAGTATTACTTTTATGGCATTAGCCTTTACCAAGCTATAACCTTGGGTTATGGGTTATTGTAGGGTTCATTTTGGGAATTCTTTCATATTGTATTAAGATACACATAGGGAGGTTAAACCCTCAAAATCCATAGAACGTTTGGTAAACTATATATTTTATCAATATCTTATACTATATATCTTATACTATATAAAAATTGATTTAAACATTAATATATAAGGCGTTTTCCTTTTGTTGAGATTGTAATTTTTTTCTAACTTGTTCATGATAATTTTTAGTTTAAAAGTAGCCTATAATACAGGTACACCTAAAGTTATTCTAAGTTTCACCCCAATCGCTTCGTTTTTGATCGAGTGCAATCAAATGCAAGAGATTCTTCGAATTAAAAATTATTTAAAAGGAGTAAACTCGAAATTGAGACTAACTAAGAGGGATTAGCGTAATCATATCAAAATAGTTTAAGCTTATTAGGTACTCGCTCAACTGGTGACGGTTAAAGGGGATGATGAAGAAAACACGAGGCAAATGCGCAATGCACACAGAGCCGACAGGACGCAGACATTGACAGGGACGCCCCTCGGCTCGCCCATGGTAAGAGGCGTCATTACTGAATTACTGAAAAGTTTGATTAACGACGAAAGCTAGTGAAAGAAAGTTCTTGGACGGAAAACTTGTTTAGATAGATCAAAAGATAGATCAATTGTATAGAGAAAAAAATAAATAAAACAATATTTTTGCGTGTAATTTTATTTTCCGTAACCTTGGTCTTTAGCGATTTTTCATAACAACATTTAAATTGCATAGACATTCCCTAAAGTAGGCACTCCGCTATTACCTGTATACAGCATTGCTACAGCATTGCGTTTGCTGAATACAGCAAAAGTCGGCAAAGTGCGAAAGTCGGCACTAAGCTCCGAAATCATTTCGAAATTTGCGAACAATAGTTGACGGTTGTCTGCGTCCCCGCTACTTTTTTCTTATAGAGTTTTTCTTAGCGGGATTTATAATCTTGAAAGATTGAGCCCTCAGTAAATGTGCTAAAATCACGTGAAAGAAGAAACCAGTACAAAATGCAACAACGCTATAATAAGTGGCGCAATGCACACAGTGGTGACGTGACGCAGTCAAGGGGTAGATACAGAATGCCATGTTGGACTGCCCGTATCACCTTACTTCCAGTTCATGAAATGTCTCATCTGTGTATGGTGTATATTGTGTATATTCGTATTTTTAGTTTATTGAGCCGAGTTTAAAAGCCTGACGCTTATTTTGGGTTCGTAAAGTGGTTCGGTAAGTGTTCGACATCTGATAATTTTGTTTCAAGGCTTTGTAAATAGGTGTTTTAAGCTAGAAGTTTTGAAATAGCATTAGTTGTTCCGACCTCCTTATTTTGAAGTTCAGGGGTAAAGTTTAGCAAAGTGGATCAGTCCCAACGGACTGAACTTTTTCGGTAAAAGCCGACGGTAATTACCTGCAGATAGAGATTTCACCTTATCGTCCAATTCCAAACTTTTCAATTTAAGTTTGTACAATTAGTGTAAGACAAAGTACTTTTCAGTTAGAAGATTTTTGGAGGCTCGGGTAAATTAATTAGTTTGCTTTGAAGGTTCGACCCCTATATGTCTTCATATAATCGCTTTTTGCTGTTGATTGTTTCTATAGTTTAGAAGCATTGACTTACGCACCCGAGCCCTATTAATACGGAGATATAAGGGTTGAAACCCCCAAGAGACCGATAAAGGATATTTATCGTAAATGGAAACTAATAGGTTAAAAGTTTGTAGTTTCTGTAATTTGTAGGGTGGATTTTGCCAAATTATTATGCCTTGTACTCCGTTTAAATAATTCCGTCTCTGCTGCTTTTGCTATTTTAATCAGACGGATGTTACTCTGAATTAGTAAAACCAGCTCTTAGTATTCTCACTAATTTAGCCTAAAGGCATTTTGCTTAGTTAATATTTTTTTTTTTTTTTTTTAAATTAGTGTACGTTATTATTTTATAACATACTCTAATAATATTACAATCTAGCCATAATTACGGCTAATAGGTAATTTAACACTGACCTAGTTTTTTAAAGTAAGTTACATCTAAGAATGTGTCCACTAACACTTTTCTTACTGTCTCTATTTAAGACGAAGACACTTTGTTGTTGTGTTCTTGATTAAAGTTTTTCACCTTCACTACATGAATTATAACTTTACACTAGTTCAAACGGTTTAGTTCTTTTAAGTCTTCTCACTATGTCCGTGTTGTCGAGGAGCTGGATGGCCTCGACGTTCACATGATGATGAAGTCTATGTTCGTGAGCTTCTGCATATTTTTTTATAACTTTGTCAACGAACTCAATATTAAGGTCCCGGTGAAGATCATCATTTCTGACGTACCAGGGCGCATTTACTATTTCTCTTAACACCTTATTCTGGAACCCTTGTATAATTAGGATGTTAGTCTTTTTGGTACAGCCCCACAGCTGTATACCATATGTCCATACTGGCATTAGGACCTGTTTGTACAATAAGATTTTATTTTGAACTGACAAAGTGGAATGCCTTCCAATCAGCCAGTTCATTTTTCTGAAGCGAATATCCAGTTCATCTCTTTTCTTTTTCACGTGAGCTTTCCAGCGAAGTTTTACGTCAAGTGTCATGCCTAAATACTTGGCTGTGTTTTCGTAGGGTATGATCTTATTGTTGATATATACTGGACAATAATTTTCCTTCTGATTTGTAAAATTTATATGGACTGATTTAGTTTCATTTAATCTAATTCGCCATTTTTCTGTCCAGTTGTGGATTTTGTTAACAGCCAATTGAACCTTTTCTGATGCTTCTGCGTGAGTGCTTCCTATAGCCATTATAGCAGTGTCATCAGCGAAGGTTGCAATTGTGCTATTTTCTAGTTTAGGTATATCACAGGTGTATAGCAAGTACAGGACCGGACCCAATACGCTTCCCTGTGGTACACCAGCTTTAATTTCTTTTAGGTCTGAGTAGGCGTCGTCTTGTCTTATTCTAAAGAACCGATCCGTTATATATGATTTTAAAATGTCTGCGTATTCTTTGGGTAGCATTTTTCTTAGCTTAGCTATAAGTCCTTCATGCCACACTTTATCAAAAGCCTGTGCTACATCTAGGAATATGGTGGAACAGACTTTTTTTCCCTCAAGGGTTTTTTCTATAACATTTGTTATTCGGTGTACTTGGTCTATGGTCGAGTGCTTTTCTCTGAAACCAAACTGATGCTCTGGGATAAGATCTTTGGTTTCTAATATTGGCTTAAGCCGCTTTAGTAGTAGCTTTTCAAATAATTTAGACATTATGGGTAACAAGGAAATCGGCCTATACGATGAAGTGTCATGGGGCGGTTTTCCTGGTTTTGCTATCATGATTACTTCGGCAACTTTCCACAGGTCTGGTACAAATTTCAATCTCAGTGCGGCGTTGATGAGGTTTGTTAGCTTGACTAATGCCTTTCTTGGAAAATTATGAAGTATTTCTCCAGAGATGAGGTCGAATCCAGGAGATTTTTTAGGATTTATGTTATGCTTAATTTCACTTTGTACCTCTCTAGGTGTAACGAGATGGATACAAGGTTGTTCATCAAGTATTTCATACGTGATACTAGATTCGAAATTAGTTGGACCGTCGTTTGGTTTAAATATGTTTTCTAAATGTTCAGCAAACCGTTTGGCTTTTTGTTCGTTACTCACGGCCCATTTCCCATTTCCATCCTTTATTGGAGGAACTTGGGCACTAGGCCGTTTCATGTTCTTGGTTGCTTTCCAGAGAGAATAGTCTGTACTGCGATCGTTGGTTAACTTTTGTAGTAATGTGTTGGTTAGAGCATCATTGTGGTTTTGGATCTTTCTTTTGAGTTGTTTTGTAAGATTGTTTAGCTTTGTTTTATCCTGTGGAGATCTTGATTGGTGCCATTGGTTTCTTTGTCTTCTCTTTTCATATATGAGCTGTTTGATCTCTCTGGGGTAATTATTTTTTGTAGTCCTCTTTGTAGAAGGAGGTGTGTTTTTCCAAGTGGTCTGCTGTATGATTGTAACAAATTTTTCTAAGTCTATGTTTAACTGCTCCGGAGTTTTGAGCGGAACTTTAAGGTCTATTTTATCATCTAATTCTATTTTAAAACTCTCCCAGTCTGTGTACTTATTACTTAGGGTCAGAGTATTTTCTCTAAACAATATTTTTTCACTTATTTCTAGGTAAATAGCAGAGTGGTCAGAATTCATATCATAGCTCTGATCGGTTCTTATGTAACTTGGTGATATGTTTTTATGTATAAAGAAGTCTATTAGGTCAGGTATTTTTAGCGGATCGGTTGGCCAGTAGGTAGGCGATCTTGTTGATGCAACGTCACATTTGAATTCTTTTATAGCATTCATAAGTTCCCTTCCTTTTGTATTTATTAGTCGGGAACCCCAATACGTATTTTTTGCATTGAAGTCGCCTCCTAATACGAATCTTTCACCGAGTTTTCGTAGGAGACTCAGGTATTCATCTTTTCTGATTGTATAGCGTGGCGGACAGTATATAGCTGCTAAAGTAATACCTTGGCGGTTGGTGTTAATACAGATTGCTACAGATTGAATTTCTGACTCTTCTTGTTTATATTCTTCGTGATGTTTTATACTTTCTCTAACAATTACAGCACTGCCGCCTCTTCCTTTATTGGCCGGGTGTAAAGCATGATAGATGTTGTAACCTTTGAAACGAATGTGCGATTGTTTTGTAAAATGAGTCTCTGATATTAGACACACATCAACATTTTCTATGTCTAGGACTACTTGTAGTTCGTTCTGATGTTTTTGTAGTCCGTTACAATTCCAGGCCATAATTTTTAGTGAGCTAATCATTTTTGGGCCTTAAATGCAGCCGATTTGGTGCTACTTTCTATTTTTTTTAGTCTCTCATCAAACGAGGTCATGAACTTAAGAATTTCATTCAACTTACTGTCGTTTGTATCGGTGTGCTCGTTGCGCTGGCTGGCTGTAGTAGTATTCTTAGCGGCTGCTTGAGCGTAAGAGATGTTTTTACTTGTAGTAGCCATAACTTTTAAACTGGGCTTACACGGCTTGTGCTGATTGATAGAAGGTTGATTGCTAGTAACTTGCTGGTGCTGGTTAACTGTTGGGTATTTTAGGGTTTTATTTTTGATCTTTTGCATTTCTTTCGCAATGATACATCCTCTGTAATTAGCCGGGTGTGCTTCACCGCAGTGTACGCATTTCGGCTTTTCTTCAGCTGGTTTTCGGCAGTCTTTGGTCAAGTGTTTACCAGTGCATTTAACACACCTCGGCTCTTTGGCGCAGTATTTATGTGTGTGGCCATAAACCTGACATCGTTTACACTGGGGAATCAGTTTTGGCGATCTAAGGGGTTGTATATCAACCGTGCACCCTAGTATAATCCTTATATCATATATTTTCTTGATATCCTCTTTGTTGTTGAAGGTAAGCATGAACATATTTAGCGGTTCCTTGGTTTTCCAGCTTAATTTGTTCACCGCATCTTCGATCTGGTACCCTTTTGTTTCAAGGTCACTTATAATTCTGTCAGGCTTGCAGGTAGAAGGCAGCTTTTTCACCATCACTCTGATCGGCCTGTCTTGCTTGTTTTCGTAGGAATGCCAGAGGCAGTTATGTTCAGTCAATGACTTAGTTATGGCTCTGTACGCTTCATCATTACAAGCATTCACCTTGACGCTATCACCGCTTAGCATCTTTATTTTGAACGAGCTAGCGCTCTGGTTCGTAGACAAGAAGTCATAGAAGTTTTGGTAGTCACTTACGCCATCTACTATAATTGGTGGTGGCGGGGGCACTTTTTTAGTTTTTTCAACCATTGGATTTGGATTTTGTGTTGGTGAGAGTGAGGGTGAAGTGTTCAACTTTCTTTTTTTCCTTGTTTTTGTTCTGATCCACTCTGTTTGTTTAACGAGATCTTCTTCATCAGTGCAGTATTCCACTTGGTGAGAAGAACTCTCAATGTTGGAAGTGGATGGAGGTGCGGTAGGTTCGGTCTCCATAGTACATTTCAGCTGTTGCTGAAGAATATCTATCTGACTTTGTAAGTCATGTACTAGGCTTTGCAGTTTTATACGCTCTTGCCTTTCTTCATTGAAGAGGTCGCGTTGTTCTTGGAAACGGTTGTATAAAAGCACCTCAGTTTCCGTCTTCAGTGTAATTTTGCTTTCTTTTGATGGAGTATCCATTGTTGAGGTTGGGACTTACCTCGCCTTAACAATATTATTAGCCGTTCGTAAGCATGCCTTACGCAATGTGTAACTGGGTCAACATCGCGGTCAGGCCGTGTCGCGGCAGTTTTGTTATGATGCGTTAGCACTATGCACTGTTGGTACGCGCGATCGCGTGTGACACAACTATTCTCAACGAAAATCGAACGATCACTGGTTAGCTTAGTTAATATACAAATATTTCTTTGTTTCAGATCGTTTGTCTGTAGTGGTTAATTCATTCTAGATATTTAGAATTTACATGCCGTGTTTTACATCGGAAAGATTAAACGAAAACACGCAAATGTCATTTGACTTCACCATTGCTGAATAAAAATAAAATAATAAAATCATATTATAAAATAAAATATATAAATAAAGTTATACAATTATCAAAATTAAAAATTAAAGATATAAAATTTAAATTAAAAATTTATTATTAAAAATTTTATTTACTAAATAAAATCTCAACGAACAATTTTATTCTATCTCTGAAATTGGACAAATGTTGAGCGAGAACCACCCTAATCAAAACATTTCAAACGTGTTTCCCCAGATATTACAATTCTAGTCGACATAATACAAAACACTGCGCTTGTTCTAATTCTAGCAAAAATATTAATAGATAGTTTGTGTCAACCTGGTTAGAATTGGGTCATCGAGAGATAATAGAAAGGTCAACTAAAAGCCGATACTGGCAAGAATAAGACCTACTCCCTATAGAAAATGAGTTTATATGAATTTTATATTACGCCATACATTACACTATATTAAATGTCCAATTGAAAACAAACTACTTTTTTGAGAAAGTTCGCTTTTATTTAATTTGTTCGTAAACATAAAAAAACTTCAGTTGACAGACTTCACAGCTCAGTTGGTAGTAGCCTTTTGCGCCGTAGACCGTGGGTTCAATTCCCACCGAGAACAAACATTTGTGTGCTGAACATACTACTACTATACATGTTTGTTCATACCGGAACGGAAGACCAGCGCTATAGTAGCGTAATGCTGCTATAGCATTAATGCTGAGGGACGGCCAATTTATGTCACTTACTTACTTTTAATGTATTTTCTTGTGATTTTTATAAACTGTATTCACTTGTGGCATAAATAAATGATTTTGTATTGTATTGTATATAGTTCTCTGTCTGGGTGTTATATAACATTTTATGTATGTTTTTACAAAAAAAAAGTATTTATATATTGTATCAGCTATCTGGTTCCCATATTACAAGCTTTGGCTTAGTTTGGGGCTAGATAGTGCTGTGTGGAAAGTCAACCATTATTTATTTATTATTTATTTAGCTGTTAACGAAAGCTTTTTTTCATACACCGCAGAAGGCAAGGCTACGGTAGCTTGTGTATGTTGCAGGTTCGATACCCATCGAGGATAATCCTATAGCGCAGAAGGCAAAACTCATCCTACCCTTATCCCACTTCATGTGGAACACTTCGTGAGGAAACCGGCATGTCGTAGAACCTAAAAAGTTCTATAAAACATGTAAAGCCTAACACTTGACACATGTCATGTGCTCAAGAAGAGTCTCTAAAGGCGCACTTAAAATCCTTTCACCACACTGTTTCGAAAAAACTAGTGACACGACAAGAGAGAGAGAGATGTGGAACAAAAGGTTTATTCTCTCAATTTTCCTGTATCTCTATGTATAATTAATTTGGTTTAACTTATTTAACTTTGTGTATTGGGGATAAATATAAATAAATACTGGAGGACTATGCACACAGCACTATCTAGCCCCAAACTAAGCCAAAGCTTATAATATGGGAACCAGATAGCTGATTTAATACATATATATATATATATATATATATATATATATATATATATATATATATATATATATTTATATATATATATATGTTCATCACACAATTGTTTTGTTCTCAGTGGGGATCGAACCCACGGCCTACGGCGCAGAAGGCAGAGCTACTACCAACTCAGCTGTGAAGGCTGTCTGTTTGATCTGGCTGGCTATCTCTAGATCGTTTGCAAAAGTCAACTGTTTATATGTATTTTGTACATTTTGTAAATACTTGTATTCATTGATAGATAGAATTTAGAATTATTCAATTCAACAATAAATGCATCTAAGGAATGTGCATGATAGATATCGTCTACATCTACTCGAACCTCACTGGCCCATCTAAAAATGGAAAGGTATACAACGACCTCGATTTTGGTTATCCATTGATTGATACTCGCTTGGATGATCTAGGTCATTCGGATCCGGATGTAGATTGTATCGGTGTGCAAGCCTCGATTATTCAAGTTCCACTAGCCACGCGCTCTCTATCCACCACATGTTTGTTTCCCAGAAGTTCAACAGTTATATTGCTGCATACAAATATTGCTCACCTAAATTTAATTGAATGCTGAGGGGCTGACAACCATCAAACAACTTCTCGCTCGCACGTTTCGACATGTTAAAAGATATAAAATCACTAAACTCATTTTCGAAAAATCGCAATCAACCATTTTGTGTGTAATCACATTGCACACAGCTTAGAAAAAAAATCATTTTGATTGATACAAGTTTTCCTACTTAAAAGTTTGCTTATGTACGAAAACTAGTAAATCAAACTTTTGAGTAGGAAAACCTGTATCGATCAAAATGTTTTTTTTTCTAAGCTGTGTGCAATGTGATTACACACAAAATGGTTGATTGCGATTTTTCGAAAATGAGTTTAGTGATTTTATATCTTTTAACATATAAAAAAACTTGAATAGTTTTGACTAACGTACTTTAAAGATATTGATAGGCATTTCACACAATATATAAAGAAAAATAACCTTCAAAAACTACGTAGTTAAGTTTTTTTTTTGACTTCTTGGTATCAAAAAGCGGGTGAACCAATGGAACCACTACCATCTAGAGGAGTTACTGCAACTTTTAAAATTACCTTTTGAACTTCATACTTCTATGGTTAAGATTGTCATCAGTCTTAGACCTAAGTGTAATGGGATACTACGTGTTTTGACACTAGCAGTTGTGTAATTCCATATATTGTTCTGTATACCTAGGCTGTATATTTATAAATAGGCTTTGGTTGCTAAGGGGCAGGATACAAAGCAATGATAGAAACCATTGAAAGACTTTCTATAGAATCTATAAAAAGACTACAATCAAAAACGGAAGCGAAAATAAGGGGCGTGCGAGGAAAAACAACATAGATGCGTTGTGGAAGAGTCCCGCGATAGCTGAGGAGCTCTGTCTGTCTTGATGTCTCCTAAAAAAATTCAAAAAATCCAGCTAATTGCGAGTCGGACTCGAGCACAAAGGGTTTCCGTACCATTATCTATAAAAACGGCAAAAAATTCACGTTTGCTGTATGGGAGCCCCTTTTTATTTTATTCTGTTTTTTTAGTATTTGTTGTTATAGCGGCAACAGAAATACATCGACTGTAAAAATTTCAGCTGTCTTACTATCACGGTTCATGAGATACAGCCTGGTGACATACGGAAAAACAGGCAGACGGACGGACAGCGGAGTCTTAGTAATAGGGTCCCGTTTTACCCTTTGGGTACGGAACCCTAAAAAGAAGACGGTACTTACTTGCAAGGGTCCCACACTATGATCCCCAGGCCCGGGCATCCGCTCGGCTCCAGCACGTCACACTCGCGCGGGTCACAGATGCAGTTGAGCTCCGTCGCCCCCACCAGAGCCAGCACCACCAACATTGCCACCCACTGGCTACTCCTGAGCATAGTGTCACTCACATCACCGGTTATTCACACTGTCCTGAGCGCTATACACATTTGGATTCAGTTGAGTACGCAGTCTGAAACAATAAAAAAATCAATTTATTTATAAAGCCACCACAGACTAGAACATCATAGGGCCATATAAACTGAGGCTTGAGCTGATTTCACCATGCTCTGTTAGCTACTAATCAAGGATTTATGATTTGAATTATGTTTGATTATGTTTACCTTTTTCTGTATGCCTACGCCTCACTTAACTTCAATAATATATTATATTACATTGTAAAAGGATCATACAAAAGAACGGTAGGAACCAAGCCGTAAGTTTGTTGCCAGTTCTTCTAGGCTTTGATCGCGTGTAACTGGCACCTATAGTCACCTAGCTTTAAGACGTTTCAAAGTGATCCTTGTGATTTTATTGAATAAATACCTTTCGACTTTGACTTTGATTAACATGCCGTTAAATCTAACGGTAGATATGAAACGCGTATATTTTGACATATTTAACGGCCCTTTAATCCTTTGTTAATCAAACACAGCATGGTGAAATAAGAGCTTAGATGCCTAGCGATTAAGCCTTAGTTTAAGATAATTTAAAGCCATAGGTTTTCTTAGGTTAAGAAAACAGTAGTCTGGAAGAAACCGCTGTGCGTGAGATAAGACGACCGATTGTAGGACTAAGGGCCGGTTTCACCATGCTCTGTTAAATTAACAAAGGATTAAAGGGCCGTTAAATATGTCAAAATGTACGCGTTTGACATATATGGTTAGATTTAACGGCCTGTTAATCCTTGATTAGTAACTAACAGAGCATGGTGAAATCAGCTCTAAGTTTAATGTATTAGTCAAGTGCATATTTGAACATATTTGGTCTTCAATAAAGAATAACTATATTATATTCCACCGAGAAACCACATTTGCACAACCCAGTCGTGCTACCAACAAAATTTTAGCTCTATCAAGGCTTCCTCACCTGCTTTGTTCGCGTAGAACAATTTGGTCGTGAAACTAGCATCGACGCGTACACGGAATATAACTGGTAGCACGCTTAGTGCGCATCCACTAAAATGTATTGTTTCTAAGAAGTCAACTCTGGTGTCAACCACCGTTGCGTAACCATTCGCGAAGCGGTGTCTCTCAGTTAGATTGGGTCCTTATATTGGCGTCAAACCGTAACAAAGGTATAGAACTGAAATCCGGATTTGGAGTACAAGTCAGAAGTATCCACTCGAAGGCTACGAAAGATATGCAAGGTTGTACAGTGCTTGAGAATTGCAGTCATGCTTTCTGTTACATTTGTGTTGTTGTATTCCTGTATATTGTAAAATGCCACGCCTTTTTCTGCCGCCAAGCAGTGCTGTGGTTTGAAGAGTGTGGTTGCCGGTGTAATTACAGGCACATGAGGCTTAACATCTGTATGCCTCAAGTTAATGGACGCAGGACAGTGCATCGTAGGGCACGTTCCTATCGTGTGTGACTTACGAGGCGATGCTTTGTTATAGGTGATGGTTACCATTTAACATCAGGTGGGCCATCTGCTTGTTCCGTAAGCTAGTTGCATAAAAAAACCATGCTAATAGTATTAATTAATTTATATTTAATAGTCACAATTATTTCGAATTTTGTTATGCAAGCAAGCTTAAGCCTCAAAGCCCCGGGAATCTCTTGGTACTGGCCCTGCTAGAAATTGTGCGGTCCAAGACACTTCGCTATACGAGTAGGAATGGAGTTTGAGTGTTAGAAACTGAAATATCTGAAATTCAACATTCAGAACAAATATTTCGCTATAATAATATACAAGACGTAAGAAAGTTCAAACTTCAACCCAAAGTTATACAAAACCCTAATTACAAATACTTTCACAGCGTATTTTCAGGTTTCCGTTCGGGGAAATCAGTATTAATTATCTTCCCCAGCTATTCATTATTAATAGCTTGATTATTAGTCCCTACCCTAAACATACATCGAAATGATTCTTGCTTAATGTGTATTAACCCTGGTTTTGGTTGTAATTTGAAAAAAAGTTTTGTCATTTTTTTTGTTACAAATTATCAAAATCTGATTACATCGGTTTTGCTTGAAACATGACCAACATATAGGTACCTAGTTAGAACACAGGACTGACAACCATCAACCACATGAAGTTTCGAAGTTCCGAAGCTCTAATTGACGGCAAACATTCGTAAATGGCTCCGGCGGCGTTACGAGTAGATGTGGTTACACCCACTCACTCGTTGAGTCTATAACTTCGTTTAGCCTTATCATACATACATACATATACTATGCTGCTCATCATATGAGCTTTTAAGAGTAGTAGAGCTCTTCGTGAAGGGCTCGTCCGGGGAAGTACTACCACCACGCCTTTTTCTGCCGCCAAACAGCGTTGCTGCAATGTGTTTCGGTTTGAAGAGTGTGGTTGCCGGTGTAATTACAGGCACAAGAGACTTAACATCTGTATGCCTCAAGTTGATGGACTCAGGGCAGTGCATCGTAGGGCACGTTCCTATCGTGCATGACTTAAGACGCAATGCTTTGCTATAGGTGATGGTTACTACTTAACATCATGTGGGCCATCTGCTTGTTCCATCAGCTAGTTGTATGAAAAAAAGAGTTGTATTAGGATTTTCAGTAGGTGATAGAATCAGAAATGACGGAATCCAGAACCAAAGTAACCGACATAGCTCGCAGAATTAGCAAGTTGAAGTGGCAATGATCAAGTTATACAGCTTGAAAACTGACAACGGCTGGGGAATAAAAGTTCTCAAATGACGACCACGAACTGAAAAACGAAGCGAAAGGCTACCTACTCGATGGACTGACATCGTAAGGATAGCGGGAAGTCGGTGGATGATTATCCTACTAATATTATAAGCGCGAAAGTTTGTAAGTATGGATGGATGGGTGGATGGATGTTTGTTACTCTTTTACGTAAAAACTACTGAATGGATTTTAATGAAACTTGATAATAATATAGCTTATACATCAGAATAACACAAAGACTACAATTTATAAAGATATTGTGTGACTAATCCTGCGCAGACGAAGTCGCGGGCACCAGCTTGTATTAAATATAAACAAAGTGTGAAAAGACACATTTCTATAAGTGTGTATGTTATCACGACAAGTTGGCTATTACCTAAATATTCAGACTACGAAAATAAAATAACAATAATAATAAAATAGTAAAAAATAAAAATAAAATTTATAATAAATCTTGTTGTTTTTATAAACACACTACTGGTCCGATTTCAAAAATTCTTTCACCATTAGAATGCTACATTATCCCTGAGTAACATAGGCTATGTTATATTTTCAAAAAAATCAGGGATCCTTACTTAAACTTCAATAATGTAACCCAAGGTGGAAAAAGAAAAACTTACATCGCGTGCGCTGCGAAAACTATTGATGATAGAACAAAATAATGTACTACGACTTTGCAGAACACGTTATTATCTACATAAAATGTCGCGACAGCATATGTTATAGTTATGTCACAATAAGTGATCTTTCATTATAAAAATTTAATTGAAATGCCGCCGCTACAAAAGGCTCTTTATTTGTACCTTGATATTAATCCTTATCCAAATAAATCTTATCATATTCAATACTGTTTCAATACCTATACATTACTTCTTAAATTTTTCAAATCGGACATTCCATTCAAAAGATATGACGAAATTAAAAATGTTAACGGGTCCACGGGTCACGAACTGGATGCGATTTCTTCACTCAGGGAGAAGGGCGTGCAAATGTATGAAATAAATAGACTTGAGGCTCGAACCCACGGTCTAAGTTTATCCTAAAATGTTCAAAAAATTTATGACCACCCATGCGAAGCTGGGACAGGCCGCTAGTGTTTTATAATTTAGCCTATTTTTATTCAAATGTATAAATAGGTAAAATTACTACAGAAATATTGAGCATGTACAAAGATGAACTACTACAGAACGGTATTGAGCTCATACAAGGAAACCAGCGAATCAGTTGTTGTGAACAGCCTGAATCACAGACATAGAATAAACTAGATATGTACTGTAGGTAATTCATTTTGCGTGCCACTATTTACCTGTCAGGTATGTGCATGCACTCGTACGATGCTAAACTCATTCGTGAGGTAGTTGTGAGAAAGAATTATAAGACACGCTTAGGTTTTTTTATGTCAAAGCTGGGCGGCGAGCATACGGACCACCTGATGGAAAGTGGTCACCGTTGCCCATAGACACCTGCAACACCAGAGGCGATGCTGATGCTCTGCCGCCCTTTTAAGAAATGATAAACCCGCCTTTTGAAGTTTCATACACTTTTACTTGTTACACAAAGTTCTGGAAGTAGTAGAAGTAGTATCTGGAAGTTTTTTTTTTATACAACTAGCTGATGGAACAAGGAGATGGCCCACCTGATGTTAAGTGGTAAACATCACCTATAACAAAGCATTGCCTCGTAAGTCACGCACTATAGGAACGTGCCCTACGATGCACTGCCCTGCGTCCATCAACTTGAGGCATACAAATGTGCAATAAAGTATTTTCAATCAATCACTCACTTGTGGTATCTTGCGTGCCCTAGTTTTGTGCAACTTACTCGTAGATTTAACGCAGGCTCAAGGTAATCAGTGGTACGTCCAAATATAAAATTTGGCACATGCCCACGTTAAGCAGTAGTAATAGAATCAAATCAGACTATTGCCATGGATATAATTTGTTTTGCAAAGGTGTTACACATTTATTGGTATCAATATATTCTGCCGTGTCAAGCACACAATATTAATAATTTTACAATATATCTAAAAAATATTATTAAAAAAATTATACAATTAAAATAAAAAGAATAATAAAAAAAATTACAAAGAGTGATTCAGCCTTCCGTATCTAGTTCAATGGACATCTGTGGCCTGCACCGCCCCACAGCAATCAACCGGCCGACTAATAAGCTTGCGCAATGCAAACTACCCGATTGTAATGTAGATGAGGATTCCCGAGAAATGCTCAATTGGTAGCCGAGAAATGGAACGTGACGTAATCTACTGAGCTGTAAACAGGTTTTCGAACCGACTGTGCGAAAATATGTTGGGTTCATTGTTGAATGTGTTTTTTTGCGGCGATGGGCTTGCAAATGTTAAATAAATTACCATTTATTTTTAAATTAAATGTTGTTTATAAATACAACTTGGTGTTGGAACAAGCAAATGGCCCACCAGTTGTAAAGTGGTAACCACCACCTATAACAGAGCATTGGCTCGTAAGTCACGCAACTAATGGAAAATGAGTGAATGTTGTTAACGGAGTAGCACTTCTGGATTGGCTTTTGTTTTAGTTCTACACATATTAAAATGCAGGGTTATAAATGAAAACTTTTCTTAAGGGGCTGACAACCATCAAACAACTTCTCGCTCGCACGTTTCGACATGTTGAAATATATAAAATCACTAAACTCATTTTCGAAAAATCGCAATCAACCATTTTGTGTGCAATCACATTGCACACAATTTAGTAAAAATTTCGTTTTGATCGATACAAGTTTTCCTACTTAAAAGTTTGCTTATGTACGAAAACTAGTAAATCAACCTTTTGAGTAGGAAAACATGTATCGATCAAAATGAAATTTTTACTAAACTGTGTGCAATATGATTGCACACAAAATGGTTGATTGCGATTTTTTTAATATGAGTTAAGTGATTTTATATCTTTCAACAGGTCGAAACGTGCGAGCGAGAGTCACATTAGCTCTTGTCTTCGCCTTAATGTTTTATCACCTGCACTTGGTAAAGGCTTTGTCAAATTCTAAAGTAAGAATTTCCAAATTTCCAGTGTTACGACGTAGATGGGAGTGCTACGGCGTAGGTGGATGTGCTACGGCGTAGACCCGTTACGTGTTTTACTTCCTACACAGTTTGCTTTGGGTGTGCTTGGCTTCTTGTTTGTGTTAGTTGTTAGAACCATTATGCTGCAAACATTGATTATCAAGGAGTTCAAAAGTAAATAAAGCATTGTTTGATTTGAGTTTATACCTACCATCGCAATTACATTATACTACTAAGGGCTAGTTTCACCATCTCTGAGTAACGTTTTCCGTCGCATATAAATATTTCCGTCATTGTTTTTGAGACGTATAGAGATTGAAATACTTTTATTTTCTGATAGTGAGAGCACCTGTAGTCTAGTGGGAGTGACCTCGCCGTCCGATCGAAAGGTCGTAGGTTCTTATCCGGTCGTCACCAATGCGGCGATGGGCATGCAACCTGTCTCGTATGGAATACCAACTACTGCAAAATGTGGGTATGTGCCAAATGTAATGTTTGGACTTACCTCTGACTACCCCCCTTAGACGTCCTCAAAGAATCTGGAGTTAGTACTTAGTGCTAAGAGATTTGAGGGGGTATCTACCGTGCCTGGGGATCAAAGTCGTGAAGCTGTTTCAGTTTAAGGACCGTTACTCTGAAATTGTAAAACTGGGTATGGTTATACTCAGCCTTTATGTCGGCTTAGATATTTGGATGTCGTAACTCAATTACGCCGTCATAGCTGCACCGATATTGATGAAATTTGTAATAGATTTAATTCTGACCAGGCTTTGATGCGGGTAGTACGAGAGCAAAGCTGTTGGCAGCAGCTAAATATATTATTTACGAGGAAAAGCATTAAATTGTAAGAATTATAAACTTGTACAGTAACTTCAAAGAAAAAGTAATAAAAATATCAAAAGTAATTTTAAAATTGCAAATAACGCCTATAAAATTGACGCAGCTGTCTTCTTCCCGACTATAAAACAGTTTTAAGACCACACAAAGTTTTTTATACTAACATAAATATTGGACCCAGCAACATTTTGTTTTAATTTTCACTGCGGATGATGGAATCAATTTTAAAAACGAATATAAAGCAAAGTGCCTTGTTATATTTAAATACATATCTCTACCTAACATGTGTATAGATACTGTATAAATAAGTATGTATGAAAATTTGTGTACGCAATGTCAGTGCTCTCAATTGATGAAGTGAAACATCATAAATAAAAATCGTGAGTGAACGAGTTTTTATTCTAGCAGCAGCGAAGGCAATCTGTCACGTTCCTACCGACTACTGCACTGGTACTGGTGGTACTGGTGGTCTAGTGGTAGCGGCTCCGCCTTCCGATCTTAAGGTCGTGGGTTCGAAACAAATCGTGCACCAATGAGTTTTTCTGTTCAAAAATTTATGTGCACAATGCCAGTACTGTCAAATGTTGAAGGAAAACATCGTGAGGAAACCGGCATGTCGTAGAACCAAAAAAGTTCTTTATCATGTGTCAAGTGCTCGAAAGGAGCCTCTTGAGGCGCACTTAAAATCCTCTCACCACACTGTTTCGAAAGAAATAATTTGGATATTTGGGTATATGCCAAAATATCCAAATATGAGTATTTGGATGAATATGTACGAATATTTGTGTACACAACGTCAGTGCTCTAAATTGATGAAGTGAAACATCTTATGTAAAAATCGTGAGAGAAAGAGTCTTTATGCTAGCAGCAGAAAAGAGTTTACAACTAGTCACGTTTCTACCAACTACTGCAAAATATGATTCAGTGCCAAATGTAATATTATATGCACGTACCTCTGATTTCCCTTAGACATGCTCAAAGAAATTGAGTTGGTAAAAAACTGAAACAGCTTGACGAATTTGATCCCCAGGCACGATAGATATTCCTTCAGATCTCTTAGTACCAAGTACGAACTCCAGGTTTCTTGAGGACGTCTAAGGCAGGTATTTAGAGGTACGTCTAAAAATAACATTTAGCACATACACACATGTGAGTTGGTACATGGTACTAAAAGAACTGAGGGGATATCTACCGTGCCTGGAAATTAAAGTCATGAGGCTGTTTTTTTTCTGTTTCAGCTTTCCTGACCATTACTGATCGTTAGAGCACTGGTGGTCTAGTGGTAGCATCTCCGCCTTCCGATCATAAGGTCGCGGGTTCGAAACCGGTCGTGCACCAACGAGTTTTTCTATTCAAAAATGTATGTGGACAATGCCAATACTCTCAAAAACGGTGAAGGAAAACATCGTGAGAAAACCGGCATTTCGTAGAACCTAAAAAAATCTATAACATGTGTATAGTCTTCGCGAGGAAGCGTAGGTACTTAAAATTTTTAATTTGACAGCCTTCACAGCTCAGTTGGTAGTAGCTCTGCCTTCTGCGCCGTAGGCCGTGGGTTCGATCCCCACCGAGAACAAACATTTGTGTGATGAACATAGATGTTTGTTGTCTGTTTGGGTGTTATATAATATTATAAGTAGGTATGAGTTTACAAAAAAAAATGTATTATCTCAGCTATCTGGTTCCCATATTACAGGCTTTGGCTTAGTTTGGGGCCTGATAGTGCTGTGTGGAAAGTCCACCAATATTTATTTATTTATTTTCACCACACTATTTCGAAAGAAACTAGTGACACGACAAGAGAGAGACTGATCGTTAGAATCTACCCAAACTGTGTTTCCGATTCTGGGTCATTCGCTGCCCATTTACCAGATAACCCCGTTTGCTTTGGCGCGTAGCCTACTCGTGCTTAGATAGCATTTTATCCTGTAAATATTTACTCAATCAACAAGCATGGTAGTGAGATATTTAATTTTGTACATCATCGACAGCCCAAGCTCAGTTGGTAGGTAGCTGTACCTTCCGCGCTGTAAACCATGGGTTTGATTCCCACAGAAAACAAACATTTTTGCGTTGAAAATAGATGTTTGTTCGCTGTCCGGGTGTTGCTCCAAAACTACCAAATTATATAAAACAAGCTGGTGTCCGCGACTTCGTCTGCGCAGGATTAGTCACACAATATCTTTATAAATTGTAGCCTATGTGTTATTCTGATGTATAAGCTATATTATTGTAAAGTTTCATTAAAATTCATTCAGTAGTTTTTACGTGAAAGAGTAACAAACTTCCATCCATACTTACAAACTTTCTTTATTCTTTATTCTTTATTGTACACAGTATTATCATTTAGTAAACTTAAATATAAAACATGTACAAAGGCGAGCTTAACCCTAAAAAGAGTTCTCTTCCAGCAAACCTTGAAGGATAGATAAAATTGAAATGAGAGGTGGGTGCGTGTACAAAATGAGAGATGCGAAAAAATTAAATTATATTAATATTATTAAAAACAAGATAAAATAAATAAATCTACACAATAATTACATAAACATACATATAATTTACTTAAATACAAAATTTAATATATAAATATATATATATATATATATATATATATATATATACAAACTTAAAGGGAAAGATAGTGCTCTTTGACTTTGCCTTTAAATATACCAAGCGAGGGACTAGCGCGGATATCATGAGGGAGAGAATTCCACAGTTTGACAGATTGGATAGTGAAAGAGCCACCATAGCGACTTGTAGAGTGAGGGGGTGTTTTAAGTAAAAGAGATTTAGCTATTCTGCAGGGCTCACCATGTGGGACAAGGAAATCGAACCGCTCACGGAGGTAAGAAGGAGAGATAGGGTTGTTAAGAATGTTAAAGAGAAGAGACAGGATGTGCAGATCACGTCGACGACGGATAGGTAGCCACTTTAACTGGGCCCTGTACATTGAAACGTGATCATACTTACGCAGACCGAAAATAAAACGGATGCATAAGTTCTGAAGACGTTCCAATTTATTACAGATCTCCTCCGTGGCATCTAAGAAACAGGAGTCGGCATAGTCGAGATGGGGCAACAAAAGGGTTTGAGCTAGAGTGACTTTGGTCGCGAAAGGTAAAAACTTCTGGAATCGCTTAAGGGATTGGAAGGAAAAGTGAACTCGTTTGCTGATTCCATTTACATGAGTTAGCCAAGATAAATGAGAGTCAAAAATAACACCCAAATTCTTAGCGTTAGGGGAGTAAGAAATTGGCGAATCAGCATACAACAGAGGAGAAGGGAAAGATTTGCGTACCATATTCAACATATAGGGGCTACCGCAGATTAAAGCTTGAGACTTCGATGGGTTAACCAAGAGGCCAAAAGCACTTGCCCACGAGTGGATTTTCTGGAGGTCAGCGTTAATTCGGTTAATGCCCAAGGACATCTCGTCGACTTTAAAATGCGTATAAATTTGCAGGTCGTCAGCATACAGGTGATAGTGGGAAGTAATTACTTGAGTGATAGCATTAATGAAGACTGAGAATAGGAGAGGGGAGAGAACACCACCCTGCGGTACACCCGCAGTGATATCACACCAATCAGAGACGGACTCTTCAGACCGTACACACTGCGAGCGACCCGATAGATAAGAGCTAAACCAGGAGATTGTTGAGGGAGAAATATTGAGAGAGGAAAGAATGGATAGAAGTATGTCGTAGTCAACTGAATTAAAGGCACTGCTAAAATCAAGTAACACCAGAACAGTGAGCAGCTGTTTGTCAACGGCCCAACGAATATCATCAGACACCTTTATCAGGGCACTGACAGTGCTGTGGCCGGGACGGAAACCGGACTGGTAGGGACTCAGAAGGTTATTTTGATAGAGGAAGTGAGATAGTTGTTTGTGGACAACATGCTCTAGGATTTTGGATAAGATAGGTAGGATAGATATGGGTCTGAATTCGGATACGGTAGAGGGATTCGGGGTTTTAGGGAGAGGGTTGACGAAAGCTTTTTTCCAGATGGAAGGATATGAGCTCGTTTCAAGAGAAAAGTTAATAATGTGAGTGATTGCAGAAACGAGCTCTAAGGAAAGGATTTGCAGCATGTTGACATGAATGCCATCCACACCAATAGCTTTCGTGGATATGGAATTGATCAGTTTTAACACTTCCCCCTCAGCAACTCCATCAAGGATAAAATCAGGACAATTAGGTTTGGATAGGCGAGATAAGTGGTCTATAGTGGAAAGCTTGGTTCTAATATCTAAAGAAATGGGAGAACTGGAGAAGTGAGTGTTAATTGAATTTAAGTCGAAAGAAATTGAGGTGTCATTGGAGCATTTTCCAATTCCTAGGGAATTAAGAAATTTCCACATGAGAGGAGGACTACAGTTATTAATAGAAGTGTGAATATGGCGTCTCTTTGCATCCCTACACATTTTGGTGCATCGGTTACGAAGTCTTTTAAATTCGGTCAAATTTTCTTCAGTGGGAGACCTCTTGTAGAGCCTTTTAGCTTTGTCCCGCAAAGCCATAGCCTTTTTAATAGGCTGTGTCAACCAAGGAGCTGGCGGATGTTTAATTTTGACACGTTTAAGCGGGGCGTGAATATCATACAGGCCAACGATGATCGAGTTAAAAGCAGAAACTTTGTCGTCAATACTGACTCCATCTATGAGAGGAGTCCAGTCAATGTTGTTTGCGTCCGATTTCAAGCGGTCCAGGTCGATATCTTTATAGCTCCGGATGAAATGAAATTTTGGCTTAGGCCTGGGGCAGCGAATTTTATAGGACAGATACAAAAGGTCATGGTAGGAAAAGGAAGCAGCTAATTGACCATGTGTTGCCACCCGGCTAGGGTCGGAAACTATAACTAGATCGAGAAGAGAGGGAGAAGAATGGGGAGCATGGTGAGTGGCAGAGAGCGGAAGGATAGACATGTTGATAGATGAAAACAGAGAAGTAAGTTTGTTTGCTCGTGAATCACTTTTAAGCAGGCATGTATTGAAATCTCCAAGAAGAATAGTGTGGTCATAGAGAGGAGAGAGAGTATCAAGTTTCAGCTCAAGAGAAGAGAAGTAATCAATTTTGCATGAAGGGGGATAATACACGCCAAGGAGAATTTTGGAGTGGTTAACAGTGATTTCTATAAAAAGGTGTTCCGCAAAGTTCGAATACTGCGAAGGAGAATGGTCCACGATTTTAGAGGGAATATCGGCCCGTATATAGATAGCAACCCCACCGCAACCCTTGCCCACTCTGTCATTTCTAAAGAGTTTGAAGCCAGGGAGTGGGTATTGAGTGGAAGGCATTGCCGGTTTCAAGAAAGATTCCGAAACAAGTATTGCATCAACCATTCCAGAATCAAAAGAGGAGTGGATATCGTCAAAGTGTGATGGAATGCTTTGAGCATTTATGTGGACAATATTTAGGTTACCTGGGAAAACAGAAAAAATAGTTTTAAGTTGGTCTCGCAAATGGAGTGAGTCATCGCTAAAGGCACTGGCATAGTCATTATCAGAAGAGCAAGATGATGAGCATGAGAAAAAACTATCTTCAAATACATAAGACATAAAATACTATAATACTTATAAATAATATAAATAAATAAAAATAACTAATTTATCTAAACTGCTAAAGACAGTAAATAAACTAGTCTCCACACATGCCAGTTTGCTAAAAGAGAAACACAACCAATAAAAAAAAAAAAATATTAACCGTAAAATCGGTAAAATCAATAGAAGTGACAAAAAAAAATATATCTAAGGAAAGTCTACGTACAAACTGGTAACAATTTTGTACGAAAACATAGTGTCCAAACCATGGAGGTATATGATACTTATTCTAAGGTCCAAACTAGGGATAACTGGTCCATGGACCGACTATCCATGTCGGAAACAATTAAAAAAAAAAAACATTTGAATTGACTTTGACATTTCAAATTATTTGACTTAAAACTGAAGTGTTATGATGTGAAAAAAAAGAAGAAGAGTCAAACTTACAATAATGACATGACTTTGTTTACAATTATTTTCCGTAAATGATAAAATTTTGAAGGTTCTACCCCAAAGTTGCGAAACTGTGAATGTACTACGATGTAATACTGCAGAATTGTGAAGAACACGGCGGTAGAACATAAACAGCAAACCTGTAATATAAAGCTGCTAGCATCAAGTCTTCACTTCACACACGTACGCTTGGTTCTGGGCTCGGCCTTCCCGGCCTTCACTGCAGGGAGTGAGGAAGTGTTTACCTTGCCCTGAGACGTCCCAGGGGTCGGCTTTACCGCATCAGACTGTGCCACTGGATGTTCCAAGAGTAGCGGCCGTAACTCCGACATGGTTTCGATGCGGCGGCGTTTGGTGTCGGGCAACATGATTACAATTTTGCCCTCCGATGTCCAGCACTTTCTCAATCCAAAGTGCTTTCGCGCAGCAACAAAAACTTCATGTCTTGCTTTAGTTAGAAACTCAGAGATGGTGATCCCTGAGCCCTTCAATGCTGTCTTCGCATTCCACACGGCACTACGGACACCGTAGCTCACGAAACGCACTATTACGGGTCTGGGCTTACTGGAATTCGAGCCTAGGCGATGGCAGGTAGCAAAAGACCCAGGGGTGATATCATCCATCTTGAATTGGTCACGTAATATCATGATGACTGAGTCCTCAATGGAGGAGTCACTAGACTCAGCAATCCCGTGAAACAGTAGCACCTTCCTGCGCGAAGTGGTTTCCTGGCGGTCCATGCCTTGGACTAGAAGCTCCAACTGCACCCTCATGGAGCGTAGTGTCTTCCACATGATTGATCGAAAGTCTGTAAACTCACGTGAAAGAGCGGCTAATTCTTTATGCGGAGCCTGTGTAGCATCAGTGTTGGAAACTTTCTTGAGGTTACTCTCATATTCACGCATCCTGGAGTCAAAAGAGCCGGCTAGCTCCTCCATGTTAGAGGACAGCATTGCATACAGGTCCATTGTTGTTGATTAGGAAGTGTTTTGAGTGATTGGAAAGGAGATTTTTATATTGGCAGGTGTGGGGGAGACTATATACTGCTAATCAATACAAATTAGCATAAGGTTAGTCCCAATTATAATTTTAAAATACAAATAAATATGGAGCTAATAATATTTAGTGTTGTCAGTCAGACTACCCACACAAAAAAAAAAAAAGCGCGTAAAACTTTCGCGTTTATAATATTAGTAGGATATAATTAAATAAACTGTCCAAGCTATAAAGAAGCATATTTTTCAAGTTCATACACAAGGCACAAAATAGTTTCATCAAATACATTTTGAGAGGGTTCTGAGTAATAAAGCATGATACACGTATAATCTTAAAGCATTATTAAATAAAAAGGCTTAAAAACTCGGCAGGGACTTAGGCCACTTAAAATGAAATAAAACACCATTGAGCGCTGAACACGCTACCCATTCCAAGCGATCGAAAGGTGAAACATGAATCGCCAATCACGTAGAGCGGAGGTCTCTCGGGGCACTAAAGCGGCTGACGTGATTGTGAACAGCCATAGGTACTGGAGAAGGCTTCGCTAGAACGTTTTGCAGCCAGATTGAACATTCCATCTATAGAAACTATTTTGTTAGCTAGCAGCCCCGCCTCGGCTATGCCACGGTCAATTGAATTTAAAAGGATAGAAACAAGATTATGTTTTAAATTACTTATTTATAGTAAAATTCCTGTTCAGTCTTGACGAATGATAAAATTTAATAATCCCAGGCAGTCGGAGGCATCAGTGCTATGACATAGATCTGGCACTCGGGTTTTTGTATTTTTTAATAAATATTTTATTTTAAGCTTTGTTGTTAAGAATTATAAAAAAACGTAAGCATTCTAATTCCTCCATAGATTGCTGATCATGTGGATGATTAAATAATTTCCAGTACTCTCAAACGTTGAAGGAAAACATCGTGAGGAAACCGGCATGTCGTAGAACCTAAAAAGTTCTATAACATTTGTCAAGTGCTTGAAAGGAGCCTCTTGACGCGCACTTAAAAATCCTTTCACCACACTGTTTCGAAAGAAACTAGTGACACGACAAGAGAAGAGAATAATTTCTGAGGATCGAGGTAGCTAATGGCTAAACCGCCAAGCGATCTGACTCTGCTAAGGGCAACATAAGTCTGTCCTTTAGCAAAAACATGCTTGCTGAGGTCAACAACGTCTCTGTACAATGTTTTCCCTTGCAATTTGTTTACAGTGACGCCCAGCATAGAATTAATGGGAGCATACGCCGCTCGATCTTGCCTTGCCCCCTTAAAGTCGCGTCGTCAAACTCGAAGAATACACGCTGCGTCAGTTGCCCTCCTCCAGCTAATCTCTACGAAGAGCAGGCCATTCGATTTTACGGACCACTCCCATGGCACCTTTCACTAATCCTTGATTCACGTTAATATTGCATCTCGACATAACCCTTGATCCAATACCGCCCATAAGTGAACTTGGTATCCCACCAGTATTATTTGGATGATCAGATGATTCATTTTAACAAGACGTGTCTTCCACGACTTTGGACCTTTTGCATTTTTTTTTTCTAGACGCTTTGGCCTATTTAGTTTTACGAGACAAAGATATCTTGGAACTATATAAGAAATAATATTTCAATCAAAATTAATCAACTTGCCTAAACTTTTATAAATTTCCTATTTTCCGATTTAGCATATACAACCTGTCAAACATTAGAATCGGCCGTATTTATATCCCAGCTGTGCGTTTTGTCAGCGCGATTCAGCATTTATTATTTTTTACCAATGACATAATAGTTAGTTCTGTTTTCATGAAACTTAAAAATTTGTTCATCAATTTCATGAACATTTAAAATGCATGTCAAAAAAAATAAATGGTGAAAACGATTTGACCTTGTATTAATAAAAAAATAGAAGTATATCCTTAAAAGAAAGGGACTCCTTAATTAAATATTTCCTCGGGTCTGGTTAAATATTAGTAGTTAGATCGTGATTGGGCCACAAATATAAACAATTAATAACAGATCGAAGATCTTGTATTCATATGTTTCCTTACTATTGTAATTGCTTGATAATTTAAATAAAGTTTTTATTATTATTTATTAATCAAATAAGCAAACATTTAGTAGGTCGAATAGAATAGGATCTTTTATAAGATATAGTAATATAATAAATACTAATATAGTTACCCCTTTTCCAGGTAAGACTAGGAAGTAATGCCAGCTTAAGTGGTCTTAGACACCATTTTATTGCTTCATAACAGGAACTGTTCCCAATCCCTCCAAGTTTATCCCGACTTAGTGAACTAACGAGCGACTCAATGCTATAAACAGGTACGATACGCTACATGTGTTGTTGTACAATTGAAACGAAAGTGGGAAAATGTGTCAAATATAATGTTTGGTCGTGCTTCTGGCTACCTGCTAGATATTTACAGTAATCTTAATAGTTCCACAGATAAGAGGGATTGTACTAAGAAATTTAAGGCGCAGACTACTTATAATGTACCTCTCGATCGTCAATTAAGAGACAACATTTGAGAGATATAAAATCACTGAACTTATTTATGAAAACTTGCAAGTTGTGTGCAATCACATCACACAAAGTTCAGCAAAAATATAATTTTGATCCTAACGAGTTTTCACACTAAAAAGTTTGCTTGAGTACGAAAACGAATAAAGTGAACTAGCCCCTAGATTTACATTGTTTAACTGACGTTTCAAAAGGATCAAAGGGAGAGATTGTAATTTTATGAAATAAAATATCTTTTCACTTTGAGAATCAATAGTCGTAAGGTTTATATTTTTTAATCGTGATTCGAATCGTGAAATTTTGATTTATAATTTTGTTCAGTGCCAAGTTTTTATAATAACCTGTTTTATAATATTCTTAAAACTATAACTATTATAATAATATATAAAACATAGAAGGCACGTAATGGAGCTTTTGAAATACCATAATTCTGGACAGTAGTTCTCTTTTATTAGTAAGTACCTAGGGTTTCTGAAGGTTCCACTAAAAACTATTCTTAACTCATTCAAAATACGTTTAAACGGACTCCATCCAAGGGTACAAAGGACCCAAATATACAAGAAACAATTGTAGATTTAGGCTTCGCTCACTGTTGTGGAAACGTTTTCCTTCGAAGGCAGGTATCTACTAATTACAATCGTAAGTTTTAAGTAACCCGTTAATAACCGTAGTGTTTAGATAGGTACCCAAATTATCTGGGGAAATATATGGGTTCCGTTATCCGCATAACGATGCTCCCAAATTGCTGATAGGGAAACTTTGTCTGTAATAAATAGTACCGATTTGTCGGGTATCGCCGCTCAATTTGAACCCAACCGTCTTACATCTACCCGATTTTATAAATTATTAAATTTTTAACAACTTTCTTTTCCTGATGCGCCATTGTTTTCCGGGAAGGTCTTTTTTTAATTATCTTCAAGTTTTCCCAAATTAAACTCAGCTGGAACATTTTTATATACGTCTTCGTTTTGATTAGTCTGTGTAAGTTAGTTATACCACAAAATAAATAAGGTTATGCCAACTTAATAAGAAATAAAAATAGGAATAAAATAAATAATAACAATACATTTTGGTAGACATTCCACACAGCACTATCTCGCCCCAAACTAAGCCAAAGCTTGTAATAATTATGGGAACCAGATAGTTGATGTACTACTTATATTTTTTTGTAAATACATACCTATAATATTATATAACACCCAGACAGAGAGCAAACATCTATGTTCATCACACAAATGTTTGTTCTCGGTAGGGATAGAACCCACGGCCTACGGCGCAGAAGGCAGAGCTACTACCAACTGAGCTGTGAAGGCTGTCAAGAGTGGAGAGTGAAATGTTTTCACTGACATCTTCAAAAATTATCTCTTGAGTTTGGACGACCTCTATCGTGTTTGGGGATCGAATACGTGCAGCTGTTTCTGTTTCCTATTCTGAATACTTCATTATTTTCAGACCAAGACCAAACATTCAGCAAAGAGTTAAAATAAGATTCCCCTTCTTGTATTAATTCAAATAAATATTTAAGGAATACCGACGGAACATTCCACTCACGCCTACCGCAAATTTGAATCTTGTAGTAGCTGATCATATTATGCAACATCAAACGAGAAATTTTATGACGAAAATATTATGGTACCTACTTATACATACGCTACACGTAGTAAGAGCAAGGACCTATAAAGCGAAGACAGAGGTCACCAAATACCTATATTATGTTTTTTTTACTAATGTTGCTTAGTTTTTTAATAATGTATAACGTTATCGTTCTACCAATTTATTATCAAAGATATCCCTCACTAAGTAATCGAACGACTACCAACTAACTATTCTGTTTCTGTTAAACAACTATTTACATGTAAGTGAATTATGTATCTTTTTTGTAAATAAATTCTTTAATGCTACTTACATAAATAAAAATCAGAGCTTGTAATATGGGAACCAAATATCTGATATAATACTTATACAACGTGTAACATATTCATAACCCCAGAAGCAGGGTATTCTACATGTCATGGCGAACAACTATTGATATAAGACTTATGATAATTTCGAAGTTTTTCATTCATAAAATGCCTCTTAAACTTTCCGCCAAAATGAAACTAACACAACATGACGCAGCCCTATTTCCAGCTGCTGTTTTTTGACCTTTAATCGTGAACTGTAGATAAAATAGGTAACAGAACTACAACCAATTAGTAAACGCAAATAGCGTACGTACCAAGGTCACGAACATTATCAGGGTTGTTATACATTTCTGAGATAATATTAATTTAATTTTTGTATGGGAATTTTAATAACGATGTACCTATTTAAACTTTGCTCACGTCAAAGTATTCCAGTGCTTGGACTGATCACTTGGTATTTGGTCTCATAGAGGTAGTATGTTACACTTGGTATACTTTTTTTTTTAAATATATAATTCTCATAAAAAAAAAAAGCCTTTATTGCTAATATGTTAACACTAGTTTATACAATCTTATTTACTAACTTACAACCTATATTAAACACTTCTTACTTTCTAACAATTTATACTACTTACTACACATTACGTTAATCTAGGTCTAACATACAAGTCGCCTCAGCGGCGTAGGCCTCCCCTAATTCCCTCCATGTACCCCTTTCACGCGCCTTTCTCATCCAGTCCGAGCCGCAACGTAGGTTGAAATAATAATTCTCAACGAATAATTCTCATACATAGCCTATAATTACAGATCAAAAACTTCAGGCTTGATGATAACCTGTTCATAAACCGTAAACATTGTGTTCAGTTGAATGAAGTAAGCATAACAGAATTAACACGACACGCACCGATGCGCTGTTTTGCTGCCGCTACAATAAAGAGCTTATGGTCTGTGACTTTTGAGATTTTCGTTTAAGGTAAAAGCTGTTTTATCTTATTAAGTTTTATGACACCTTCTTTCATTTAGTTAAATATTTTCCTCTTAAAAAACATCATCATTATTTTTATTTTTTTATTTTTTAGTTTATTGAAAACTTATTGACATTATTCATAGGTACTATTAAATTCCGCAAAATTCAAAATATTAAGAGAGTATTTTACCATAAATTAATCAACTTTTTGAAAATAATTTAACCCTGCAAATATAATATTTCTGAAAAAGATATTCAGAATATTGAACAGATTTCACAAGAAAGAGAATAACGATACGCGGCACAAAGATTATGATACCCTTTTTACTCCAGTCGGTTTTGGAAACATTAGATGGGTTTAAAGTAAGTAACGTAAGAAGGGTACCTATTAATCTCTACGACAAAAGATCTCCTACTATCGTAACACAAAACTACAGTCATTTAGTCAACGATATAACTATGAAAACCTCTTAGGTATGTACCGGATTCATGCTACACAGATAATTAATTAACGGGGTTAAAGTTTTGGGTCATAAGCTGGGAACGACGTCACTGCCTTGAGGCGTCAACTGAAAGGTGATTAGATAGCTTATAATATTTTTTTATATCTTGAAAATTTTTGAAATGTGCGAAGGAGAAGTAGTTTGACGGTTACAAGCGTTTTAAAGTATGAAGTTTAAAACGTTTATATATATTATCAGCAAAAAACGGCAACTTTAAAGACCTCATACAATATACAAGGTGTTCAAATACTTGTACTTAAAACTTCAGGGGACTAAAGTACCCATCAATATAAATAACTTTCTAAGGAACAAGCACTGTGAACGCGAAAAAAAAACAGCTGTGTCATACATACTGGGTACTTTAGCCCCCTGAAGTTTTAAGTGCAAGTATTGGAACACCTTGTATATTAGTGAAATTTTAGCAAGAATTGCTTAAAATTCCTTTTAAAATATAACACAATTTTAATAATTTAACAAACTCTATAAAACAAGAAGTTCTTCGTTTTCGTAAGCCCTTTTTTTTATTTTTTTTTTATACAACTAGTTGATGGAACAAGCAGATGGCCCACCTGATGTTAAGTGGTAACCATCACCTATAAAAAAGCATTGCCTCCTAAGTCACGCACGATAGGAACGTGCCCTACGATGCACTGCCCTGCGTCCATCAACTTGAGGCATACAGATGTTAAGCCTCATGTGCCTGTAATTACACCGGCAACCACACTCTTCAAACCGAAACACAGCGTTGCTGCTTGGCGGCAGAAAAAGGCGTGGTGGTAGTACTTCCCCGGACGAGCCCTTCACAAAGAGCTCTACTCTAGCTACTACTCTTAAAGTCCTGACAAGTAAGCAAAATGATGAGCCAGGCTTTGTAGTTCAAAAACAACTTGAAATAGCCATTCGATTTGATGGACGTAAACTTTACGACGAAAAACAAAGAGGGGATTTTGACAATATTTTTGGACTGGACACACAGCTCATTTAGTGGGTAAGTAAGTTCTGTGTGTAGTTTTCTGTGCTGAAGGGGATTCCCCACCAAGGACAAACATCGCATTGGTTTATATTCTTTAACAGGGTCTTATACTTACAGAAAAAAGTATTTGTAGGGTTTCTAGTATTGTATCAGCTTTAGGCCCAGTTTCACTATGCTCTGTTAGTTACTAATCAATGATTAACAGGCCGTTAAATCTAACCTTAGCTGTCAAACACGTACATTTTGACTTATTTAACGGCCCTTTAATCCTTTGTTAATCTAACAGAGCATGGCGAAACCGGCCCTTAATGTTACACATAGATGCTTTGCTTGGTTTAAAATTATATGGCACTGTGTGAAATATCCACTAACATTTATTTTTTATCGTAGCTGTAATGACCTGTACGTTGGTATAAAAAGTAAATTTGTGACTGTCAATAACGTCACGACATTACATTATATTCCACATATTGCTTTTAGTTTTATCCCAAGTGAGGTAAAAATAATGTCTTAGGACAAGACATCGCCGTAAATCTGTATTTATGTTTATTTTAGTGACTCGCTACACCCACACTGCGTCACGAGCCGCCAATCTACGCAGCCCGCAACCGCTGAACCTTCGCTTCGGGGCCTACACAAAATCTTAGGAATCAGATTACTTTGATCCTAGCCGAAATGCTAACATTCAATGGACCAATTTTCAACGGCTCAAGAGCTTTTTAATTAACCGAATGTAAATAAGATTATTATTAGAATACTAGGGGTATTTATTTATGACGTAATCTGTTGGTCGTGAGCAATATTATTCATTATGTTGATGGTTTTTTCTAGTAACACGTGTAAGTCTATTTCATGCTCTGTTGAGTAATGGATATACGAACGGACATTCAGTCATTATCATTATTAAATTAGTTTTAGGACCATCTGTGGACTAGTATCAGTAATTTAACCTTCAGAGCCTAGAACTTGAACTTCAGTGAATAAAAATATCCTAAGTCAAGTAAGTAGGTTTTCTAGCAACAGAGTGAATGAATGAATGCGTGAATGAATGAAAATGCTTTTCCGTACACCTTACATACGAACAAAATCGGAAACAAATAATAAAAACTATAGATATGTACAATGGGCGGTCTTATCGCTAAAAAGCGATGGGTTTGCAACCTGTCACGTAAGTAGTATGGAATACTAACTGCAATTTCTTCCTTTTTCTTTCTCTTTCTTTCTAAATCTGACCAGACATCGATAGTGCCTGCAGCTAACTGTATAGCTTATCTTTAAAAAATGTTATAATTATCCCGAAAGTTACTATCCGAGTGGGATAGCAATAACTTTTAGGATATTATAAAATCTTTTTGGTTTCTTTGTATAGGTGAACACTATAAAACTGATGTCTAACTGTTAGATGATATAAGTTAGACACGTAGGTTAGATTAAAAAATATTAAATAAAAAAAATGAGCTGGACTAACAAACAAATTACTATTTGTTATTAGTATCCAAAACATGGATAAAAATGTTTAAACTTTGAATTAATTGGGATGGCCAATTATACATAAAATATTTGCTTTGTTTGCATATGATGCAATTAATAAAATAAAATAAATCCTTGTACATAATATAAAAATATCCTAAATAAGTATTGATTCTAAGGAACAAGCAAAAAATAAAAAATAACCTTCAAATCCTTAAAAGCTTTTTACAATGGCCGATAGAAAACAAAGTTATAGTACCTAATTAGACTTTTGTGCAGTAATGACGTTTGGACTTGAAAATATCCCAGCTTTTTCCAATAATACATATATCAGATATGTGTATTCAACAATTTACTTTCCTTTTTTTATATAACGTCAAACGAAAAATAAAGAGAAACACTTTCATTTTTGTACTACCTGAGGATGATATTAATTATGTACGCTCAATTAGGTAAATGAATTCTGTGCCAACTGTAAGTGACTCCACGTTACGAACTCTTATTATAATTAGCTCCGTAAATGGTCTCGTGTTTGTATAAAAGGTCACAGAGCTTCCATCTCAATCGCGAATGCTACAACGTTAATTTTTAACCTTACTTTAGACTCTAATAAATTAATCTGGGCCACAATCTTATAATATAAAATACTATTTATGTAATAGAACGTTCGCAACGGTCTACATATAACGGAGTCAAAATCAAAAAGTATTTATTCAATTGAACCACAAGAATCACTTTAAGACGACTTATAGCTGAATCTAGTTGCCAGTTCCACTCAACTAAGCCTAGAAGAACAGGCAACAAACTTTCCTAACTATCCATAAGGTCTATTTCATGTTTATATAGTATATTTTTAAACTACTTGTATTAATTGTAATTTTCTCTGTAAATTAATGTAGTTTACGATAAAATAAAATATAAATTACAACTCAAAAAAACAACTTCATATAAATTTTATTTAGTGACTTAACTCTTCAGACTGGTAGACACACTGCAATGTAGTACGTGATCTGTAAAATAACGCGTTTTTTACAGGCAGAGATAACCGTTGAACCTTTTGTTTGGCTTATGTTCATTTTTTTCAAATTAAAATAAATTTAAGGTTAAAAACTTCACTTTTCAATTTAATTCAATTAATTTTTTTAACGAAACATGGATTACAGAAAGGTAACGCCTTGGAATGTATAGGGTCAGCCATGATCAACTTTACAGCATGCTAAATGAAATTATCAAATTACAAAGATTACAAAGATTAAATTTAACAGGTCACTGCACTGCACAGTAACATCTATATACCTTGTCATTCTCTGAAAATAATGCTACAATGGCGAAACGGTCTAGTGGACGTCGGTAAAAGTAATTTATACAAATATTGTATTCATAGCAATGTTTCGCATGCGCCGGCACGGGTACAGCCATATTACAATAATGAGTTGGTACAACCGTGAAATAAGGTGGCTAAACTTTATAATTTTCAAAATTGTACTCACATCTTAGGTCTATTCTTTAGATAGCTATATTGATGATAAAAGTGCGTGGCTCAATGTCCCGGTCGCTCTGCCCATCGGCAGCTAACATGTCTGAACTGTACCTACTATTGTGTGTTTTATTTTTATTTTTCTTTGATTTAATTTATGCTGTATAATTGTATAATATAATTGTAATATAATTGTAATAATATAATTGTAATATATTGATATAATTGTATTTATGCATTAGGTATTATTAGTTTGAAGCGTAGCGTGTGCTGTCTTATAAATTTGATTATGTTTACCTTTTTCTGTATGCCTACGCCTCACTAAACTTCAATAATGTATAATATTACATTGTAAAAGGATCATACAAAAGAACGGTAGGAACCAAGCCGTAAGTTTGTTGCCTGTTCTTCTAGGCTTTGGTCGCGTGGAACTGGCACCTAGAGTCACCTAGCTTTAAGACGTTTCAAAGTCATCCTTGTGATTTTATTGAATAAATACCTTTTGACTTTGATTTTGAGGTCTTTTGTACTTTCGAAGTATGTAAAGTTTACATACTAGGGGCAATGAACATATTAGCTGACAGTCAGAATAGTATTCGAAGCTGCTGAAGTTTAGTTTCATGTCAATTTGAACTAACCTTATGTGCACGATTTTTTTTAATAATTCTGTTAAAAAGTGTTCAATAAATAAATAATTTTGAAAATTATAGAGACTAATAATTAAGAGTAAGATTAAACAGAATCAAAACCATCGAATCGTGAACGGAACGGGTGTATCTTTTGCGGAGTAACTAAGATCGAAAGCTATCAAGTTCCTTGATTATCATCTATCCGTGTGGTTCCCAGCTGAAATTTACCAGAAATTCATCAAGGCAGACGAAGGTTTCTTGTAGCCCATCCCATATCCCATCTCAAGTGAGAAAACAAGGCCGCTTGTTAGAACCCTGGGTCATGTTACGCTACGCAATTTAGTTTTCGGTGATAAATCATCTGACGTGGCTCAGACAGTAACCTGTATTGACCGCGCTCGTGTGTTGTGTTCGGTTTCTTCCTACGCTCATAAATAATGAGCTTACCTACTTCAAAATTACAAGGTAATAAATTAATATTGCTGGTCATTCCACACAGTACTATTAAGCTTCAAACTAAGCAATGCTTAACTATGGGAGCGCCCCGTAACCAAAATGAATAAGACTTTTATAACAACAGAACACGTAACAGAGAACAAACATCTGTGTTCATTACACAAATGTTAGTTTTAAATAATTAAATAATGCAACCAGTTACGTGCGGAATACCAAGCAGGTACAAAATATGAGAATATGGTAAATTTAATTTTGGATGTATATCTGACTACCTCATTTCACATTCTCAAAGAACCTTGAGTTGGAGTTTAAGAGAAGTAGAGCTCTTTGTGAAGGGCTCGTCCGGGGAAGTGCTTCCACCACACCTTCTTCTGCCGCCAAGCAGCGTTGCTGTGTTTCGGTATGAAGAGTGTGGTTGCCGGTGAAATTATAGGCACATGAGGCCTAACATCTGTATGCCTCAAGTTGATGGACGCTGGGCAGTGCAAAGTACGGAACGTTCCCATCGTGCGTGACTTACGAGGCAATGCTTTGTTATAGGTGATGGTTACCACTTAACATTAGGTGGGACATCTGCTTGTCCCATTAGCTAGTTATAAAAAAAAATTTAGTACTTGGTACTAAGAGATTTACAGTGCCTAGAATCAAAGTCATGAATATAGTTTCTGTTTCTATTATTTTCTTTTTTTTAAAGAAGGTAAAGCAATGGCTTTAATTAAGATATTCCAAAATAGTCGTTAAATAGATAGGCGTAAAGGTTAGTACTAAATGTCAAAATCGGCGAAAGCCTGCTTCAGTGGTCAGACCAACCGCACCCTTTGTCGGGCGACTGTAATTATAAAACTGGGAGCATTTTGGTATGTACTCCTGACATTAAATTAGAATCACTAATTGCAGAGCTGTGGAATTTCGTTTATACGTCACAGTTTTTTAATTACAATGTATAACACATTTTATCTTTTTATTCCTATACCACTTACTTAGTAAACTAGCAGATAGCCAACCTAATGCTTATAGTCAGCGATAGCACATAGGAATCGTGAAAAGGCATACAGGTATTAAACCTCATTTGCCTGTCATTTTACAGATTAAAAAAAGAAAACATTTATTTTCTCTCAAAAACAAGGCAGACCACTCCTAGGCAAGCAAATACTAGTAAACAATATAGTAGATAATACAATCTAGAAGGTAGGCAGTCCAAAATATAATGCTTTATTATAGTAGTCTGTTCTATAAATCTATTGTATCATAAGTTAACCTGTTTTGCAAGAGACTGGTGCCTGAAATAAGGTAATGAAACCTGTGCTACAGATACCTCCAGATATCTACAGATACTATGCCTGTGCTACAGCTCCTCAAAACCGAAACACAGCACCGCTGCTTGGCGGTAGGTATAGGTGGTTGTAGTACTCATTGGACGAACCTTTCGCATAGAGCCCTAATACTATTTATCATGATTTTTACTAGCCTCATTTTTATTATGGTAACAGCCTCACGGCTCTTAAACCCAGGCGCGGTGACTGGCCTCTCAGATCTCTAGGGGCCTACACTTCTTTAGGATGTCTAAAGAGATTAAGTCAGAGATACGTCTAAATTAAAAAAAATATTACATTAAACACATAGCCACATTTTGCAGTAGTTGGCATTCCATACGTGACAAGTTGCAAGCCCATTCTTTTTTTTATACAACTAGCTGATGGACTAAGCAGTAGCACACCTGATGTTAAGTGCTAACCATCACCTATAACAACGCATTGCCTCGTAAGTCACGCACGATAGGAACGTGCCCTACGATGCACTGCCCTGCGTCCATCAACTTGAGGCATGCAGATGTTAAGCCTCATGCGCCTGTAATTACACCGGCAACTACACTCTTCGAACCGAAACACAGCGTTTCTGCTTGGCGACAGAAAAAGGCGTGGCGTGGCTTCCCCGGACGAGCCCTTCACAAAGAGCTCTACTACTCTTAATACGATTATATTCATAAGTTTATATACAACAGTGATGGAAAGTATTTACAAAATGTACAAAATACATGAGGCAGTTGAGCTATCTGCAGAGCGAAAAAGTTATTACCCTGCAACGGGGCCCTACAAGCCTACGCCTTAAGCTGGGTCAACATTTGTATCATTTCGGAGTATCGTATCTCCGTTGCGTGGCCTCGGTGCGTATCATGATCGCTAGTTTGGACGCAAGATGATACCCGTTAATGATACACGCCGTATCTGATACGGCCCAACCCACACTAACCGTGTATCTTGATACACCTCGTATCCGATACGCGTATCACGATCGGTAGTATGGACCTATTTTGATACTGCATCACGATACTGTATCGCGATACGATACGTGATACACCGCGAACCATCTCTGTCGGTTTTTCCGCGATAATCAAACGCAAAAATGAAGCGTCCATATTTGTAAAGATAAAGCCGATACACTGACATGATACAGCATTTGATAAATATGGACGCGTTTTTTACTAAATACGCCTTAATAATACGATATGGACAAAATGAGCGTCCATATTTATGATACAAATACTCGATACGATACGACTGATCGGAATATGTCAAGATGCTACAAATGTGGACCCAGCTTTACGAGTACGCAACCATAAAACTTACAAATCATGAGCTTTTTCATTCCGCGCAGCAAAATAAAGCTGTACACAAATCAGATTACATTTCGAGTTCGTTAAACTTTCATCGGAGGAGGTGCGAAGCTGATTGGTATTCTCTCTATAGAGCAGTTCCTAACATCGCAACAGTGGGCAACAATTTTTCAATGGAAATTATATACATTCTTTATCAGCAACAGAAATTCTTCGCAGATTTTTTATGGGATAATTTAAAACTGGGTTCTTAAATTATGGATCCTTTGCACACTTATTATACCACGGCGCTTTAGTGGCTGGTTTGATTTGAATTATTATATTATCCCCTTTCGAGTTAAGATAGTAAGATATTCCTCGTAGAGCACCGATTTTATGACCACTGATCTTATGCCTTAGAGCACCTGCAGTGTAGTAGCTTCTAGTGTTGGGTTATTCTTTATATTCTATTCTCTCTCTCGTCGTGTCACTAGTTTATTTCGAAACAGTGTGGTGAAAGGATTTTTAGTGCGCCTCAAGAGGCTCCTCTTGAGCACTTGACACATGTTATCCACTCAATTGTGGAGAAGCCCTTTCTGGGCTTCTGTCAAATGTGCGATGATTGTGAACAAGCCCATATCGGGCCGCTCAGCTGGCACCCAGTTTACGCCGATATTCACGTTAATTTATGTTTCTATCTTGTTTTAACCTATTGAAATGCGTTCTTGTTAGAGCAAGATGGGTATCTAGCACTCGTCCACGTGTTGCGTCATACAAAAATTCCGCGCAATCCCTAATCGAACTTCACTTCCTGACACTTGCCAAAGGTCGTATTTGTTTTGATTGTCAACGTAAAAATTAATGAGTAATTGCTAGAACGTGCTGTGAAAAACCAAGAAAAATATAAGTATTCTTGATTTTAATACTCCTGGCTGTGTTTCCAGTACTTTTTGTGTGATAAAAACAGCTATGAATCGGTGCTGGTGCTGGTGCCACAAATTAGGTGGTTCAAGTTACAATTGCAATACTATACTTTATTTTCTCTTGTATGTACCATTTAAAGTACATGAAATGGCAATAAAATTATTTCTTAATCAGTGTGTACCTAAATTAGGTAGTTAAACTGCTTAAAAACAATAGAAAACGCAGTTTTAATAGAATGCTGAACTCGCAAAGCCCTAACTGTGAGGGGAGGCCATAACGGGCCTCACAGTCAACGCCATTTTGCAAAAATCCGCCTCACAGTTGAGTGGTTATAGAACTTTTTAGGTTCTACGACATGCCGGTTTCCTCACGATGTACCTATTCTACTCAATACTGATTTCCTATATTATTTTCGAGTCTTAAACGTCAAATACAAGTATGAAAGAAAATTTCAAAATAAGAACAACCGAGAATTCGAATTTCAAGATATTCGACGACTGACATTTAGATAAGTAACATGTTTTCTTAAAAAATCAATTATCCACTCAACTGTGAAAAAGCCCTTTCTTGGCTTCTGTCAAATGTGCGATGATTGTGAACAAGCCCATATCGGGCCGCTCAGCTGGCACCCAGTTTACGCCGATATTCACGTTAATTTATGTTTCTATCTTGTTTTAACCTATTGAAATGCGTTCTTGTTAGAGCAAGATGGGTATCTAGCACTCGTCCACGTGTTGCGTCATACAAAAATTCCGCGCAATCCCTAATCGAACTTCACTTCCTGACACTTGCCAAAGGTCGTATTTGTTTTGATTGTCAACGTAAAAATTAATGAGTAATTGCTAGAACGTGCTGTGAAAAACCAAGAAAAATATAAGTATTCTTGATTTTAATACTCCTGGCTGTGTTTCCAGTACTTTTTGTGTGATAAAAACAGCTATGAATCGGTGCTGGTGCTGGTGCCACAAATTAGGTGGTTCAAGTTACAATTGCAATACTATACTTTATTTTCTCTTGTATGTACCATTTAAAGTACATGAAATGGCAATAAAATTATTTCTTAATCAGTGTGTACCTAAATTAGGTAGTTAAACTGCTTAAAAACAATAGAAAACGCAGTTTTAATAGAATGCTGAACTCGCAAAGCCCTAACTGTGAGGGGAGGCCATAACGGGCCTCACAGTCAACGCCATTTTGCAAAAATCCGCCTCACAGTTGAGTGGTTATAGGCGCACTGCAATTTTGCCCGCATAATCCCTATTTACAAGAACAAGAAGGCTCAACTTCCAACAACAACTATAAGAAAGTTATCTGTTCCGCAGAATTAGTCCCGCAGCGCTTGAACCAAAAAGATACCTACTCATGACATCGTGTTATAATAAAAGTCTTCGTCATCTCCCACGAGAGAGCATTGTGTGTGAGAGAAACGCGCAAAAACTTAATGGGAAAAATAATAGCATAATTTTCGTGTTTTCTGTACTACCAGGGCGGCAAATAAGCAGCCTACAAGTTTGTGTTTATTTTTATACCACTAGCTGATGGAACAAGCAGATGATGTTAAGTGGTAACCATCACCTATAAAGCATTGCCTCGTAAGTCACGCACGATAGGAACGTGCCCTACGATGCACTGCCCTGCGTCCATCAACTTGAAGCATGCCTCATGTACCTGTAATTACACCGGCAACCACACTCTTCAAACCGAAACACAGCAACGCTGTTTGGCGGCAGAATAAGTCGTGGTACTAGTACTTCCCCGGACGAACCCTTCACAAAAAGCTCTACTACTCTTGTGTAACTGTATTACTGTTGACGACCTAATGCATAACACAAATCATATACGCTCTGTGATTCTAGCTACGCGCCTTTCAGACCTCAACGTAGTAATGCTTGTAGTAAATCTCTGTTTTGAGGCAGAAATTTTGTCACTGCAGCGGTAGGTATACTGATAAAAAAGCTTAGCTGCTGATACAGCAGCGACTCTGCTGTATCTAAATTTTAACGGCCTTACTTTCTTTTACTCGTAGCTAGGCTACGTGGGAGGGACAAAGATAGATGATCACTGTTTGATACACAGTTGTAAAAGGTTGTAAGTCTTATGGCTCTCTCCATAAGATATTACTTTACTAGTTTTCGTACATAAGCAAACTTTTAAGTAGGAAAACCTGTATCGATCAAAATGATTTTTTACTAAACTGTGTGCAGAGTGATTGCACACAAAATGGTTGCTTGCGATTTTTCGAAAATGAGTTTAGTGATTTTATATCTTTCAACATGTCGAAACGTGCGAGCGAGAAGTTGTTTGATAGTTGTCAGCCCCTTAAGCCGTTTTTGTATGGAGACACGTGAGTTGAGCACGCCCGATAAAGGCACTTAACGAAACGGCCTGACGATACAGAAAATGTAAATCAAAACTGACTTCGGGTACATATGATGTTTTTAAGGTTCCGTACCCAAAGGATAAAACGGGACCCTATTACTCTCTCTCTTGTGTCACTAGTTTCTTTCGAAACAGTACAGGATTTTAAGAGCGCCTCAAGAGGCTCCTTTCGAGCACTTCACACTTGTTATAGAACTTTTTAGGTTCTATGGCATGCCGGTTTCCTCACGATGTTTTCCTTCACCGTTTGAGAGTACTGGCATTGTGCACATAAATTTTTGAACAGAAAAACTCATTGGTGTACGACCGGTTTCGAACCCACGACCTTAGGATCGGAAGGCGGGGCCGCTACCACTAGATCACCAGTGCTCTCAAAATACTAAGACTCTATTACTCAAACCCTATTACTAAGACTCCACTGTCCGTCCGTCCGACTGTCTGTCTGTCTGTCTTTCTGTCTGTCTGCCTATCCAGACTGTATCTCATGAACCGTGATAGTTAGACAGTTGAAATTTTCAAAGATGTATTTCTGTTGCTGATATAACAACAAATAATAAAAAAAAATATAAGGAAGTTCCCATACAACAAACGTTATTTTTTTGCGAGTACGTCTCGCACTTGGCCGGTTTTATTTTTCGTTGAACGCCTACCGTATTAAAAATTGTAAGCCTATTTTTGTCTATTTTGTTAAACTGTTTTTCTTAAAATAAGAACCAATGGGTATATTCGATAGGCACAAAAATGACTAACATTACAAACTCATAATTTTCAAGCTTACGAGTACGTACAGCGATACACTCTCCAGCCTGATGAATATTTCGCAGCTGGCAAAACGTAATTCGGTACCGAAACGTGTTATTCCCAACCCAGTGTGTTAATATTAAAATGTGCAAATCACAGCATTACCATGTTCCTTTACCCGAGATATAAAATGCATCCGCACAGTGAAAAAGATAATATCGCGTAGTTTTCGTAAGAGAAAGCCGGGGGTAAATGAAAGTTTACCTTTTTGGCGAACGTTTGTTTCAATAATAGGAATAAGGCTGTACTAGCTGATAAATGTATCAACTTTAGTCGTTTCTGAGCATATGGGCTCAGTTGGCATGGGCACAGCTCGATTGGGTCATAATAAACAAGACACTCGGATACGAATCAGACTATACACTGCTCGCCTTTATGTCCTTGTAGTAAGCGTCATTTTTCATTGGCTTTGGGTAGCTTGATCTGTATCCGTGTGTAACTGAGGATTACTTTTAAGAATATAATTGAAAACTGAGTGGAAGAGCTCTTTGTGAAGGGCTCGTCCGGGGAAGTACTACCACCACGCCTTTTTCTGCCGCCAAGCATCGTTGCTGTGTTTCGGTTTGAAGAGTGTGGTTGCCAGTGTAATTACAAGCACATGAAGCTTAACATCTGTATGCCTCAAGTTGATGGACGCAGGGCAGTGCATCGTAGGGCACATTCCCAGGGTCGGACTGGGCCGGAAGAGCCCGGGTGGCTGAGCACAAGCCCTGGGCCCGAGACTAGATGATGGTAGACATTATTACATTTAGGTCGCAAGAGCTGGGACCTAGCCTGCGCGAGCCTTCTATCCTACTGCTCGCAAGCCAGGCCCACCGGGGGCCCGCGCAGGCTTTGGCCCGGCTGGCAAATGTCATTTCGACTATATGGCCAGTCCGACGCTGCACATTCCTATCGTGCGTGACTTGCGAGGCAATGCTTTATTATAGGTGATGGTTACCACTTAACATCAGATGTTCCATGGTTCCATCAGCTAGTTGTATAAAAAAAAACAATCACTACTGTGACTATCTCAAACTTCAGCATACCCTACTACTCTTATAAGTTTTGCTGCCGTGATACTGTCCCAAAAAACCTAAACCACACACAAACTATATATAATATTCAAAAACTTAAGGGGCTGACAACTATCAAACAACTTCTCGCTCGCACGTTTCGACATGTTGAAAGATATAAAATCACTAAACTCATTTTCGAAAAATCGCAATCAACCATTTTGTGTGCAATCACATTGCACACAGTTTAGTAAAAATTTCATTTTGATCGATACATGTTTTCCTACTCAAAAGTTTGCTTTACTAGTTTTCGTACATAAGCAAGCTTGCTTATGTACGAAAACTAGTAAAGCAAACAAAATGGTTGATTGCGATTTTCCGAAAATGAGTTTAGTGATTTTATATCTTTCAACGTGTCGAAACGTGCGAGCGAGAGTCACATTAGCTCTTGTCTTCGCCTTAAGTCTGTGTCTTGCGTATCGAGTGGTATTACCCACCTAATATATCTGTTGTTTATCCTAATGTATATAAGAGTATATTCGTGTCGTAGCACAAACGATCAAGAAGGAAATAAACTAATAGAATTAATTGAAACATGAAAAAAATATTCAGCAAAATTCCTTTATGCTATCATTACTCTGTAGTGACTGACCGCTGGTCTACGTGGGTGTGTGAAAACACACAAATTCTGCTCTGTCAAATGTCTAAAACTATATATGGCGCGGACACTATACGGCCCTAAGAATTTTCCAAAATTACCTAGACAAAATCAGCTATAATTTAATTTTATATTTAAAATCTATAAAATATGATGAAACATTTTAAATAAAAACATGAAATTTAACATTAATTTGAAATTAAATTCCTCGTATTTATTTCCGCCAATCAGAGCTCCAATTTACCTTTCAAGAATAAACGATAAATTCAAATACAATATTCATAACTCCCTAAATTCAGTAAAATGAAAATTTTATTTTACTAGAAATTTGACCTTTGAGAGCGAAACTCACAAATTACTATTTGGATAAGCTGTAATTATATTTGAAACGTTAATGCTTCGACCGTTTCCGATAAAGCTTATTTATATTCATTTTCGGCTCTATTGAGCGTACTTAGTTATTATCTCTAATACTATAAGAATCAAAGTCCTGACTGACTGACTGACTGACTGACATATAGACAACGCACAGCCTAAACCGCTGGTCCTAGAGACTTGAAATTTGAGGAGTACATAGGTCTTATGGCGTAGAGGTGTACTAAGAAGGGATTTTTGGAAATTCAACCCCTAAGGGTGTAAAAAGGGATGAAAACGTTTGTATGAAAAATTGTATTCCTTGAACCTACAAACTTGAAACTTGGAATACATATACTTCAAGACAAAAAAATAGGAAATACATTTTTAGTTTTTTAAAACTACCCTTAATAAGTGTGCTAAGGGATGTAAAAGTATGTATGGGAGTTTTTTGACCGCTGGTCCTAGAGACTTGAAATTTGAAGAGTACATAGGTCTTATGGCGTAGAGGTGTACTAAGAAGGGATTTTTGGAAATTCAACCCCTAAGGGTGTAAAAAGGGATGAAAACGTTTGTATGAAAAATTGTATTCCTTGAACCTACAAACTTGAAACTTGGAGTACATATACTTTAAGACAAAAAAGTAGGAAATACATTTTTAGTTTTTTAAAACTACCCTTAATAAGTGTGCTAAGGGATGTAAAAGTATGTATGGGAGTTTCTTGACCGCTGGTCCTAGAGACTTAAAACTTGAAAAGTACATAGGTCTTATGGCGTAGAGGTGTACTATGAAGGTATTTTTGGAAATTCAACCCCTAAGGGTGTAAAAAGGGTTGAAACCGTTTGCATGAAAAATAGTATTCCTTGAACCTACAAACTTGAAACTTGGAGTACATGTACTCCAAGGCAAAAAATAGGAAAGGCATTTTTCGTTTTTTAGAACTACCCTTAATAAGTGTGCAAAGGGATGTAAAAGTATGTATGGGAGGTTTTTGACCGCTGGTCCTAGGGACTTGAAATTTGAAGAGTATATAGGTCTTATGGCGTAGAGGTGTACTAAGAAAAGGTTTTTGGAAATTCAACCCCTAAGGGTGTAAAAGGGTTGAAAACGTTTGCATGAAAAATAGTATTCCTTGAACCTACAAACTTGAAACTTGGAGTACATGTACTCCAAGGCAAAAAACAGGAAAGGCATTTTTAGTTTCTTAAAACTACCCTTAATAAGTGTGCAAAGGGATGTCAATGTTTGTATGGGAGTTTTTTAACGCGTGGTGCGATTGATTTAAAACTTGAAGTAAAATAATTTAAATTCACGTTTTCAATATTTTAAAACCACCCCTGCAAAGGGTGCAAAAGACTGACAAAGTTTCAAGGTTTGTATGGGAGATTTTTAAAGCGTAGTGTAATTAACTAAAAACTTAAAGAAAATGTGTTCTGTGGATAAATAACAAAAAGACAGTTTGATTTTCGAAAACAACCCCTAAAACGTTACCCTCCTTCGTTGCGCTCAAGTAAAAAGGATACAACAAGGCGTCAATGTTTGTAAGGAACATTCTAAAACGGGAATCTTGAGTTGGTACGATGAAGAGATCTTAGGGTATCTACCGTGCCTGGGGATCAAAGTCGTGAAGCTGTTTCGTTTCGTTTGTTTTTGGGGTAGAAACTAGGAACAAATAAGTACATATTTTCCGTATAAGAATGTCTTTGTTGTATTTGTCATGTTTGTGCTAAACTCAGTACCTACCTACCTACCTACCTACCTACCTAATATAGGTAATGTACGCCTATAGGTATCTATAGGTATATACCTGCGTAGGTATCCTACCCTAATAATATACAAATCAATGCGAAAGTTACGATGTTTGGATGTTTGTGGCTCAATTACGGCTCACCACTTCAACGCGTGCGAAGCCGCGGGAAGCCACTAGTCTATAATAAGATCCCAGAAAAAATTAAGCTCCTAGAAAACTATATAGGTATTATAGGTAGGTAAAGTATGTACTTTACCTACCTATAATCACTATTTTAAAAGTAGTAGAGCTCTTTGTGAAGGGCTCGTCCGGGGAAGTACTACCACCACGCCATTTTCTGCCGCCAAGCAGCGTTGCTGTGTTTCGGTTTGAAGTGTGTGGTTGCCGGTTTAATAACAGGCACATGAGGTTTAACATCTGTATGTCTTAAGTTGATGGACGCAGGGCAGTGCATCGTAGGGCACGTTCCCATCGTGCGTGAATTACAAGGCAATGCCTATAACAAAGATGATGGTTACCATTTAATATCATGTGGGCCATCTGCTTGTTCCATCAGAAAGTTGTATAAAATATATATATATATACAGAAAAAGTAGCGTACGTCTGTTCTCAAAGTTTATTAGAAGAATTTACATAAAATGATGCTCATAGTTTCATGGATTTCTAGCTTGGATACAACATCTGCAGATACAATTCTTAAACTTCAACATTTAATACTAGAAACATCAAAATCTAATAAAAATAGGTATCAGCATAACGTACCCGTAAGTAAAGCCGGAAAATGTGGAAAAACACTAAATAAATAACAGATAAAGTTAATAAATAATAAATAAGTTTTAATAAGCTTTTGGTCTTTTTTTCCTTTTATTTGGTTAAACAAACAGTAACACAATTTAATATGGTTTGCAAGTATGTATAATATGGTTTAAAAGAAAAAACAGCTGTTTCATACATTTTAGCCAGGTAGGTATTGAACTTTTGTATGAAACAGCTGTTTTTTTTCGCGATCAAAGTGTTGGTTCCTTAGAAAAAGTTATTCATATTGATGGGTACTTTAGCCCCCTGAAGTTTTTAAACACAAGTCATTACTTATACTTCTTCCAATGAACACCTTGTATACATATTAAAGTATAAGAACCTATTTAATAGTTTGTAAAACACAAGCCCTCATACTATAAAATGGAGCTTAAATTTAAATAACGCTTAAAATTAGCGCTGTCTTTGTTTGCCATTACGCATTGGTAAAAGTTGGCAATAGTTTAAACATAGTTTATCGTTTGCCAGTTTTTTTTAGTAAGGCTGATGATGTTTAAATAAATAACCAAACCGAGCCTCCAATATAAGTAAAAATTTCCGCACCCCACAAACTACAGAGTTTATGTATCGCACAGTATAAGCTACCAATCTGGTTCAACCTGAGTAATCCCGGGAGATGTATGGGCATTGGATGTGTTTATTCTTTGTCAATATGGAACCCAATTTTTTCGTGTTTCCCGAAACTTTGCGAATGGTTTGTCGTTGTGAAATGTAAATAATTCCGAGTTTGTTTTGTTTGATGGGGAATTAGATTTGCATTACAATAAAGGGTGCTTGTACCAAAAGGTTTGTACTGTATCAAATTATTGCATGTATGTATATTTTCTTTTAATTTTGTTGAGTTATCTGAATACTCCTTGATAGATTTTTTTTTATACTACTAGCTGCTGGAACAAGCAGATGGCCCACCTGATGTTAAGTGGTAACCAGCACTTATAACAAAGCATTACCTCGTAAGTCACGCACAATAGGAACGTGCCCTACGATGCACTGCCCTGCGTTACACCGGCAACCACACTCTTCAAACCGAAATACAGCAACGCTGCTTGGCGGCAGAAAAAGGCGTGGTGGTAGTACTTCCCCTGACGAGCCCTTCACAAAGAGCTCTACTACTCTTGAAGATCAAGATAGATAGATCAAGCAGATGGCCCACCTGATGCTTAGTGGTAATAATCACCTATCTAAAAGCATTGCCTCGCTGGTCACCCTTTGGATGGTCATATTGAATATTTATAAGTAGTTTGAATTCATTATTAACTTTAAAAATGATGAACAAAATAAATGTTATGATAGAGGTAGGATTCTCACCCAAAACTCAAATCGAAACGGTCTCTATTCAGTAGAATCACCAGATCAATTTAAGGCGAATGGATACCCCGATACTAGCGCCACTATATATTTTATTTTATCATAACGTTATACAAAGGAATTATCAAAAAATCGGACCGCGCGTACACGATACCTATCACAAGCTCTTTTTTAATGTATCTGTAATAGTTTTGTATTGTATTATTTAGGCAGGTACTTGTTTCACGAGTTTAGTTCCTATTGGTGGCCACCAAGCTCTCTACACAAGGTATCTGACTGAGTAACACAAAACAAAACTTTTACAGATACATTAAAAAAAAGCTTGAATAGCGTCTACGTGCGGTCCGAATTTTTGATAATTCCTTTGTTTAACGTAAAATATGTAGTGGCACTAGTATCGGGATATCCATTCGCCTTAACGCGTATAATTTACTGACTGTACAATGCTGGTGAAAATTTTAATCTAAGTACTTATGTTTCATTTTTAATCGAAGACTTTTTTTTACAACTTATAGGTAAAACGTTTGACCGCAATCTCACCTGATGTTAAGTGAAGATGCTGTCGACGAATTGGCACGTTTACCTAGAAAATACCTATTTAATCTTCTCTTGAAAACATCCAAATTATAGGCTATGGAAAAACGGACGCCGGTAAGTTATTCCATTCTTTGGCCGTACGCATGATGAACGTTGAAGCAAAGCGCTTCATGCGGGCAGTTGGTATATCTACCATAAATGGATATCTCGTCTCCGTATGTCTGGTAGTCCGATGGTAGAACGGGGTATGAAGGTATAAGACACAATAAATAAATATTGGTGTACACAATAAATGTTCTAATGTGTTTAGAAATGCCGCTGTCAGGAATTTCAAGCTTATTTAGAGTTATTCAGATTGCAGTTATTATTATTAGTTATTCTGATTGAAGTTCAAATACAAATCACTACAAATAAAATATAAATCCAAGACATTATATCAAGGACATAGCTGTCCCGTCAATCCCCAAGATAAATGACATGTTTACCGACACACCTACACAGAAACAACATCGAAATAATAATCCCTAATCCAAACCTAATCGTAAGTTCCTAATCCTGTAGTTAATGAATAAAATCAATACTAAAATAGTTTGAATGTCGAACACAAATAACCAGGGTTAATTAAGGTATTACTTGCGTACCAGTGAACATAGAATTTCATTGAAAATGGGATATTTACCATGATTTGTGAGTTTGATTGGTTCCAGATATTAAGGCACAGTTACATGCGCCATGATCCAAATGAAGTCTTTTTTTTTAAATACACGTGAAACATAAAATAATAAAATAAATATTGGTGGACATTCCACACAGCACTATCTCGCCCCAAACGAAGCCAAAGCTTGTGATATGGGAACCAGATAGCTGATATACTACTTTAATATCTTTTTTTTGTAAATACATACTTATAATATTATATAACACCCAGACAGAGAACAAACATCTATGTTCATCACATAAATGTTTGTTCTCGGTGGGGATCAAACCCACGTCCTACTGCGCAGAAGGCAGAGCTACTACCAACTGAGCTGTGAAGGCTGTCAAACAGATGAGTTATATGCAGACCGTCATAAAGCTTTAGTCATTCAAATAAATACAAATCGGAAGCGTTCCTAAGCTAATGGGCTTCATTGCATGTAGATTCGCTGAACCAGATACTTACCAGCCCTCGGGCATTCGTCGCTTCGACTAAAATACAATTTTACACTTAGTGATTCTCAAAATATATTAATGTTCACGTCCGTAGTGCGATTCCGTTAACAACATTCACCCAAATGACCGCAGAGTCCGCAGTGAGATTTCAATTAAGCATTCCGTATTTTTTTTTAATACCACTTGCTGATGGAACAAGCATCTGCTTGTTCCATCAGCAACAGGCCCACCTGATGTTAATTGGTAACCATCACCTATAAACAAAGCATTGCCGCGTAAGTCATGCACGACAGGAACGTGCCCAACGCACTGCCCTGCGTCCATCAACTTGAGGCATACAGATGTTAAGCCTCCCGTGCCTGTAATTACACCGGCAACCACACTCTTCAAACCGAAACATAGCAACGCTGCTTGGCGGCAGAAAAAGGCGTGGTGGTAGTACTTCCCCGGACGAGCCTTCAGAAAGAGCTCTACTACATTCACCCATCTCTAGCGCCACCCACTTGAGTGATGTGTCGAGTGGAAATGCCAACGTGAGTGAGGAAAAAATCGTACCGAAGGGAGCGCTGATCCACTAAGTGAAACACCCCGTGATTTTGTTGTTGAGAGAATTGACACCATACGAACCAGGCGTAAACACAAAAGTATTGACAAAATCTACAAAACGACAATACAAAAGTATTGAAGTACGCTTCGAAATTATTAAGTGTAACCATAATGCCGGCGACTGTACCACAACTCGCAGACTCATCATAGAGGTCGCAACAAATGTCTTTCCGAGAAAAGAAATTATTGTTTCTGGGTACGATTTGTTTTCGGCCATTTTGGGAACCAACAAGGTTTTTTTATTGTAATTGTTTTTGTAGTGTTATTTTAGGTTCTGTTGTGTAATTTTGGTGGCATTTTAACCAGTATTACTTGAGGTCTTAGCACAAAGTGCATTTAAAATGAAAGTCTATACTCAATATTTCATTTGGACGAAAATGTATCTCGAAAGTTTTGACGAAACAGCCACCATTTTCTTTAAAACATGACAGCCCGACTTGACGTAATATAACTGACTTGAGTAAAAGCTTTTTAATTATTCCACTTAACACTGGATCCTTGAAAATGATAGACAAGAACCATAAATGAGTAAAGAAGAAGAGTATAAAGTGACATGAAGGAAGAGTGGTAAAATCTTGGTAAAATCATTATCAGAGGGAATGTTGCCATAAACAAGAATACCTTATAGCAAAGAGGAATTGGAGTTTACTAATTCTCCATAAATCCTCGGCTTAGTTGGTAGTAGCTCTGCCTTTTGCGCTGTAAACCGTGGGTTCGATCTCCACCAAGAACAAACATTTATTGAGTAATGAACATAGTTTTTTGTTCTCTGTCTGGTTGTTATGGTATATGTATGTATTTGTATGATTGTCAGCCAGCTGGCTAACGTTTTTAGTGATGCTTAGTTTGAGAGCTAGATAGTGATGTGGGGAGTGTCCACCAATATGTTTTTAAAACATTTTTTTACGTATTGATGTTGACAAAAGTTGCCTAAATTCAATAAACTGTTTCAAGGATAAAAATGGAGCGTCAATCTTATTTTTTTGTGCTCAACTCCGCCTGATTGAGACTTAATTATTCGCTAATAACTGTTTTTATTTAAATAGATTAGATGAGATGCGTAATGATACAACACCTTTACGTGTCAGAGCAATGGACGAAATGCAATGATATGTAGGGCACGACTGACGTGTTTTGTGATTTAATACAATCGTCATAGGTAGCGGTAACCATCAGATGGGCCAGAAGCTTGTTCTATAAATGTTTCTCATAAAGAACACAAAAACACCTATGTAACATAAGTCATGACAATCTAAAACATGAATAAATACATACGACCGTGACACATAGTAGACAAACTTAAAAAACAACCTATAGCTAATTATTAATTCAATGTGTAGCAATAAGTTAAATATTTACATGAAACCCCCCTCTCCCCCTGAGTTGGGCTTCTAATTTACTTAAGCATTAACTCTCAAAGGTCTGACCTGCAACATGACACAATCCTTTGAATACGGAGCCGTGTTTACCGAAGGGAGCCTTTGCATTATTTACGAGAGCTTACAACCCACACACTACTAGCTAACAAAGGTTTATTTACCTGTACACGACTCAAACCCAATCAAAAGAAACCCAAAACTCAGAAAAATAAAGTAAATAATTCAAAAAAATTACCTTTACTTTAATAAAAATCCTTCTGCTTTGATAACTTCAGTCACAAAACAAACACACGGTATATTATATAACGCACGCGTAAGAACTAGTGAAAGTGATGATTTGCGATGACGCGACCGTCTCTCATCGAGTCCAGGCATACACTGACTCCATCAAGCTCACGCCGCGACGGCAGGCTTCAAGAGCGCGGTGTGAAATGCGCAAGTCACACGCCGCTTAACTTATCCACCTACTTTTGAAATTCAAATTGTCATTTACTCGGTCTTATTATACATACAGTGCACACTCTGAACGGGACCGGTCGAGGATAAATTTCCGGTATGCGGACTACGTGCTTTCACAGTTCATAATCTTCACTAGTTGGGCTACTTGAATCTGAATTACTCGCTCTTTGACTAGAGAATTGTTTCCGGACGGTCGCATTTGAAGTAAATGGTATGAAATATAACATTATGGAGTTACGCTTTGAGAAATAAGTTACGTTTGTGTGATTTAAGTATCTCGTAGCAGTTTCGTAGCGCCGTCGTAGCAATATCGTAAACGCACCGTAGTACGTAGGCAATAAAATTTTGCGTAGCAAAGTGTATTTTTAGTGGCCATTACTTGGTACCGCTTGTCAGCACGGTAGAAAGTTATTAGTGAGTTTCAATGTGTTCCCTTTTACGAAGGAAGGCGCCGTTCTGCAAATAAAATATTCCTTTGTGAAATTTATAAAGAGTTCACCATTTTATAAGACAATGGTATTAAGACTAAAGAATAAATACTATAGGCATTAACGGAGAAAATTCTTCAAGGGCTTCCACTTTTGTGTTTGTTTGAAATTCTATTAATATTCATTTTAAAGGTCTTAGCACAAAAAAATCTTTACCACTGTTAAATAATCTCTGTCATTTTATAGCAGTTCTATAAGGTAGACTTTTTGCTGTCACAATCATGTCAATAAAAAGAGATATCATTAATTTTATCAGCCATTTTAACTGGTGAACCTTTAGTATTTCAATTATTTAATACTATAATATCTCTATTGGTCTGCCTGAAGAGTTGTGGTAGGGGTGGTACAATAAAACAGATTTAATTTCACTGAATTTCACTGTATTGTTACTAGACACTGGATAGTTATATTTAGTCCTTAAATTATTACACTCGCGAACTATGTCATACTACGGGTATGACGAAAGAAACAAGTAAGACAAGTAAGACCGGGGCGAGGAACGAGGTGTGACTGCCGTTATATGCATTTGTCGTTAAAAACGCTGATACTACCAAACGCGCTTTGCTCGCGTACTATTGTTTAATCTGTGTCACCACATCAATCCTCCACTTTTTTCAAAAAAAAAATTTTTACAAAATTTTCATTTTACATAAACATTATCAAAGTATCAAAATTTTATAACTTACTTCATAACGATCTAATAGTCGACACACAAAATGTCGCGACTCATACCTCAGTGCTTATCAAGCTGAAACTTGATCGCCGGTTGTGAGTCATGACACGGTCGCGCTACTCTACATTACCTACAACAATGTTAGGACAAACATGAAAGTACAGTCACTCACAAAATTATCTTACACATAATTTCAAAGTAGGTACACAATATTACTAATTCCTACTTTAATATAACTTTGCTTAATATAAGGTTTAATAAACAAAAAAGGTATTATAAAGAATAAAACATGTTGTATGCAAAAAAATATTACTTTAGAGAAAAAAATGTATATTGTTCAATAAATGTTTTTATAAATTTGACGATTCCTTTCATTTAATTTACTTACTCACTCAATAAATCTATAGGTATCTGCGTTAAGGGTGGTTGTCACCTGCTATATTAATTACAAAGGCCACGAGTGTGACAACGCCATCAAAATATTACATTTTATATAACATACCTACACAACACTGGTTTAAATTGAATTATGATTAAGCTCTAGATAATTTAGGGTTTAGTTTACACGCTCACTATTTTCACTTTAGGGGTGGTAGACACTGATGCCACTTGTGGTGTAATTGTCTGTACACCTTGCATTGGCGTTACAGCCATCGCTTGTCGTTGAACCCAATTTTTCGCACGTTTATGACACTTTCTATACAAGAAATACATGATAATCATCACCATTACTATTAAAACTGCTGTTATAATAACACTAAATTGATTTAACTGTGTTTCAACACTTGAAGCATTCGCACCTGACTGTGCGATCACTATGTGCTCATTTTGTTCTTTGCTTTGATTTTTCCCCATAGTTATTATCATAACCAAATCTCGATAAGTAATGAAACAGAAATAATGTTAACTTAACTCAAATAATAGAATATATGCACTGATCAGATATGTCCACATAAGTTCATTAACCTAGTTACGACACTAAACGTGTTTTACAATATAAAATACCTAATATACCTACGTACCCACTACTTACCTAATTGTTTATATTCTGAATCGAACGGGCAACTTGCTGACGCGACCACAGCGTGTGGTCTTGGTAGCTGCCTCGGTAGAGTGGCTTTGTGGCGAAAGGTCTCGGGTTCGATTCCCGTCTATTTTTCTTATACCTGTTACATTTTCTCTGACTGTTATAGAATTCCTAGGAGCAGCACTATCATGTGATGAAACTTGACTACTAGGTTCATTTTCTTTTAATAAGTATGCTGGTTTTAATCGATCTATAGAAATATTGACCTGCCTGTCCTTGACTTGTATTTTGAAAACTTTATCATTTCTACTAATAACGCGATAGGGACCGTCGTATGGAGGTTGTAATGACCTCCGCACCATATCGTTCCTAACAAATACTGACTGACATTCTTTTAAATCTTTATGTATGAATATTTTTCTTGAATCCTTATTGACACGAGTTACTGGTTTATAACCTTCTATTATCTGTCTAAGCCTATGTACGTAACTTTCTGTATCTACTTGAACTGATTTACTTGTAACATCAAAAAATTCTCCAGGTAATCTAATAGTTGTTCCATATACTAATTCTGCAGCGCTCACCTCTGTATCAGCGCGTGACGTCGCTCGTAAGCCTAACATCACGGTTGCTAACTCATCAATCCATGACGTATTAGTGAGTCGGGCCATTAAAGCTGATTTTAGCGTGCGATGCCAACGCTCTACCATACCGTTACTTTGTGGGTGATAAGGGCTACTTCTAATTCTATGAATGCCTAACAATGACATTAATTGTTTGAATAAATCGCTTTCGAACTGTCTACCTTGATCACTAGTTAGTTTTTCCGGACACCCAAATCGAACTATCCAGTTTTCATATAAAACCTTAGCTACTGTCTGTGCTGTTATGTCCCTAGTTGGAATTGCCTCTGGCCACTTCGTATACCTGTCAATCATAGTGACACAATATCTATAACCATCCGAAGTGGTTGGCAATGGACCTATTATATCTATGTGAACGTGCTGAAACCGATCTACATTTTGAAACTGTCCTAAATCTGATACTGTGTGTTTCAAAACTTTTGACCTTTGGCATCGTACACACGACTTTGTCCATGCATTAATACATTTATTCATTCCCTTCCAGAAGTACCTATCACTTACCAACTGTCTAGTAGCTCTAATGCCTGGGTGGCTTAAATTATGTACTGTATCAAATGCTACGTGTCTAAATTCCTTTGTTAAGTATGGTTCGCTCGCTCTCTCCGCTGACATTTCACAAACAATTGACTTCTCAGTATCTGGCAACGTAATGCGTTTAAATTGAAACTTGTTTTTGTTATTCTTTGATTCTTCGTAAAGTTTTGCAAGCTGTTCATCCGTTTCCTGTGCTGTAGCTAATTCTGAAAAATCTATGACTTTAGGGCATGAAATCGACTCTATTCTAGATAAACAATCAGCTACAGTATTCTCATTGCCATTTATGAAACGAATTTGAGTTGTAAATTCACTTATGAACATTATCTGTCTAGTCCTACGCGGGGTTTCCTTATCCGATCCTATTTTACTAAACGCGTGAGTCAATGGTTTATGATCCGTCAAAACTACTAATTCAATTAAATACCGAAAGTGAACTATCGCTAAATAAATTGCTAAAAGCTCTCTATCGTATGTGCTATATTTTCTTTGTGCTTCAGTTAGTCGTTTTGAGAAAAATCCTAACGGTTTCCACGACTTCCCTTCTTGTTGTTGTAGTGACGCACCTACACTAGTGTTACTGGCATCGGTCATAAGAACCATTGGGCTATCTGCAGCTGGATGCGATAATAAAATAGCATTTTGCAAACTAGCCTTTGTTTGACCAAATTCCTCTTCAGCCTTGGATGACCACTCAATTAACGTCTTATCTTTGCGCTTGGAATTATGCAAATATTTATTCATCTCTGCCTGTTGATCTGCAGCATGGGGTATGTGAGACCTATAAAAATTCAACATACCTAGGTATCTTCTTAACTCTTCCACTGTAGTGGGCCTGGGAAAATCCACGATAGCCTTGACTTTGTGGGTCAACGGCTTGATGCCGCTTGTTGATACCTCAAAACCTAAAAATTCCAACTTTTCCTGTCCAAAGCAACATTTACTGATATTAATGGTTATACCACAGTCATTAAATCGCCTAAAAACTTCTTCCAAATGACGACGATGACTTATGACGTCATCACTGGCCACAATTACATCATCAATGTAAGCAAATATAAAATCTAAACCTTGTAACACGTTGTTATCCATGAATCTTTGGAAGGTTTGGGCACTATTACGAAGACCGAATGGCATTTTTATAAATTCCCACAATCCGAATGGTGTAATAACCGCTGTTTTCTCAATATCTGCTTCCGCCACTGGTATACAATTAAAAGCTCTATTGACGTCTAACCTGGAATATACCTTTTTGCCTGAAAGTACATAAGTAAAATTTTGTAAACGAGGCACAGGATACCTGTCCGGCTTTGTGATAGCATTTAACATTCTATAATCACCGCACGGCCTAATATTTCCATCTTTCTTTGGCACTATGTGCAATGGGCTGGCCCATGCGCCTTTACTAGGCCTACAAATTCCTAGCTCTTGCATTATCTGAAATTCCTTTTTAGCTTTAGCATACCTATCTGGTGGTAAGGGTCGGGCTCGCGCATGTACTGGTGGTCCAGTAGTCTCGATCGTATGAAATACCGTATGTTTTTCATTTTTCTTAAAAAAATATGGCTTTGTAATATCAGGGTATTTCTGCAATAGATCATAATAAGGATGTGCGTCATCCACGGTTTTTAAAGTAGGTTCAACGGCATTTGATATACTACCTATCACATTTAAATTAGTAATCTGATCTATTAATCTACGTCCACTCAAATCAATCAGTAATTCATATTTAACCAAAAAGTCTGCTCCAATTATGGGCTGCCTAACATCGGCTACTATAAACATCCAACGGAAACAACGTCTTAATTTAAAGTCCAATTCCAAAACATGTACTCCATAGGTTTTAATCTCAGTTCCATTTGCAGCATAGAGTTTACATTGTCCACCTTCACTGAATTTACTTTTGTTTTGTATAAGCATACGCGGAAAAACGGAAACATTTGCTCCACTATCTATCAAAAAATTCAAACCTGATTTCCGGTCCATTACACTGAGGCGGTAGTTAATACTGATGGCACATTCGTCCGCCGTCGTCTGCACCGCACCTAGTTTCCCTGATCGTTACGCCTTCCTGGACTCTGCTGCTGGACATCACTCCTTTTTTTCCAGTTGCACGGCTCCACGCACTTAAAAGCCCTGTGCTTATAACGATAGTGATACGAGCACAACCAATCAGGATCCTCAGGGTTCCGTTGGCCACTAGCACCGCGACGTTGGTTTCTGGATGCTGACCGATCTCTCTGATGGTACGACCGATACCTGGATCTCGCTCTCCCTTGATTGGTTTCCATCTTACTAATTCGTGCATTCAAACTACGAATTTCTTCCACTAACTCACTTATTTCTCCAGCTGGTTAGTTTACTTGTGCCACCGAAGCTCTCTGGTCCACCTGGGATACTGCGTTCAAAGGACGTGAAGTCTCCATGACTTTATCTGCTATAGTAGCTAGTGTATTTAGATCTTTAGTATCAGACACTGCGAGAACGCCACGAACGGTAGTAGGTAAATGATTACGCCATAATATAGTTAGGGTCTCGTCTGACACTTTATTTCTGGCTAAATCGCGCATCCTTCGTAGAAGCTGTGAAGGCTTCTGGTCTCCTAGCTCCATTTCTCCTATTAATTTTTGAATTTGACGACCTTGCGATTCTTCATATATAGCCAACAATCTAGCTTTAAGCGCTTCATATTTCCCTGTAGATGGAGGAGTAATCAAAATATCAGTTACCTGGGTTATAACTTCCTTTCCCAGTTTCGCTATTACCATTTGATATTTCGCATCATCTGAAGTTCGCTGAGTTTGCAAAACTGCTTCTGCCTGGATGAACCACAGGCGCGGCTGGTCCTGCCAAAAATCTGGTATTCGAGCTGTTACCGCTATCGAGCTAATTGTATCCTCAGCAACTGCATAACTATCCGTGTGTTCCGCCGCCTTTTCCTCCATAGCGATCAAAAGATCAGGAAACGACGACACAAAAAAATATCTTCCCCCGGTCTCGTAAAATTGAGTCACGCCTCCTGTATGTAACCACAACCTAACACACAACAACTTCAAACAGATCACGTCGGGGTCACCAATTTAGTATTTTAATTATTTAATACTATAATATCTCTATTTGTCTGCTATAAATATCTATTGGTCTGCCTGAAGAGTTGTGGTAGGGGTGGTACAATAAAACAGATTTAATTTCACTGAATTTCACTGTATTGTTACTAGACACTGGATAGTTATATTTAGTCCTTAAATTATTACACTCGCGAACTATGTCATACTACGGGTATGACGAAAGAAACAAGTAAGACAAGTAAGACCGGGGCGAGGAACGAGGTGTGACTGCCGTTATATGCATTTGTCGTTAAAAACGCTGATACTACCAAACGCGCTTTGCTCGCGTACTATTGTTTAATCTGTGTCACCACAAACCCTCAGCGATCTTTATGAAGTCTATCATAAATCATTATCTAACGGACTTTTTGTAACTAGAACTTATTTGAAGGTTATCTTTACAAAAAGTCTTAAATATCCTGAACAAACCCGTGATTTAAGTTCTGCAACCGATAGGTACCGCCCGCCGCTCGCCCCCACCCCGGGATCCCATAAATGAAATCGGGGATTCAGGCAATACCCAATATTTTTCCCCGAGATAAGATACAAGCAGTGCCCGCGTTTTGTTTATGTTGACGGCGGTCGGGCCGAGGATCTTAGGCCTAAAGATAGATAAAAGAAATAATGTTGAACGCGAAATCTATCCGATACAGAATGTTGTGTAGACACCCTGTGATTTTAGTAGGGTTATTAAGGCTCACTGAACGTAAATGTCAACAGTTCTTATTATGTGACGACATCGATGATCCCTGAATTCGCAGCTAAATGATTATGGACTTTATTACCGCAGTATGACAGTGGTTTTTGGCTGGCATAGCGGAGTTTTATTGTTAGAAAATACCTCATGAGAAGGTTCTATTCCTGCAGCAGGACACATTGCACATGATCTATGACAATTGTCGTTTTATAAAATTGATACCTAGAATAAGAAGGGCTTAGACGTTAGTTAGGGCGTACCTCTGACTAACCCTCTTAGATATACTCAAAGAATATCTTAAGTTAGCACTTTTTACTGAGAGATCTGAGGGGATATCTACCGTGCCTGGAGATCAAAGCCGTGATGATGTTTCTGTTCACAGGTTGAGATGTTGTGATAATGAACTTAATATATATTATTTACGCCGCCACGGTTCCGGTTTGTATGTTAATTTTTATTTTAATATCCAATATCCACCTCGCTTGCTTCCACACGAAGCCATATCGACATGCGAGCGGACGATTATCAACATAGTAAATTAATTAAACAAATCAGTACATCAACTCTTAAGGGCCGCTTGTCCAATCACTAATCGTGTTTAGCAAGCCACTAAACGCATTTAGCTGGCCACTAATCGTATTTAGGAAGCTAATCACCAATCATATCTTGCATAGGTAAGTTGCGTAACATTGTCAGAAAAAGATACAGTTTCGGAGAATACCATTAGAAAGGTTCAGCAAAAATATAAAGTGAAAGTAAAAAGTTATTTAAATTCTTTCACAATATACAGAACTAAAATCGTGACCAGTCGACAACAAGATAAATCTAATGCTATTGCATTTCGAAAGGCTGGTGCCTGATGTAGTTTCGTAAGAACCTATATTACAGTTCACCAGGCCCCACTCAGCAGACAAATAGGATCTTGTTGTAAGATGTCCTACGTACAATGGCATACGAGTATTTGAAAATAGTTTAATTAGAAGCTTAAATAAAATTAATACGTAACTAACCTAACTAATAAATAACTTGCTACATATTTGTATGTGTGAGGGTGTGTGGGTGTGTGTGTGAGAGAGGGTTTAGTGTACAAAATTGGTTTTACTAGTTTGTTTTACTAGTTCTCGGACATCAGAATCAGAATAGTCTTTATTGGAAACTGTTTAAAATATAAGATAAAATATAAAATACTTACAACCATTAGGAATGTTAAGCTAAACAGCAAACACACTCATAAAGGGCGAAATTACAGATAAGAAACGCTGTTCACGGCAGAAATAGGCATGGTACTAGTACTTCCCTGGACGAGCCCGTACAAAAAGCTCTACTACTCTTCTTTGTTGAAATGTGCGAACGTAAAGTTATTTGTCAGTCTCTTAAATCGTTTGTTTAAACGCTTGTTCTTTATGCACCCAGCTACCATAAAACTCTTTGTACGACTACCATATTTTACCCACTAACCTAATGGACGCTGCGACACGTGCGAATAGGCTTACGCCCAAAGGCTTACGAACAATGGTTTAGGCGTTATTTGTCCTATTTCACATTCACGATTTTACCAGTTTACTTTTACAAACTGTGTAGCTTCGGTTTTTCCGGATGCCAACTATTAAAAAGAAAAAAACAGGCGTCATTTTCAACATGGTCTTATCATATATCCTTACTAATACTATAAACGCGAAAGTTTGTAAGTATGGATGGATGGATGTTTGTTACTCGTTCACGTAAAAACTACTGAATGGATTTTAATGAAACTTTACAATAATATAGCTTATACATCAGAATAACACATAGGCTACAATTTATAAAGATATTGTGTGACTAGTCCTGCGCGCGGGCACCAGCTTGTTATGGTATAAAATACGATTGCTCAATACTAAAAACTATCATCCACCCACTACTACGTTCGCATGGTACCTACCCGGATAAAAAGAAGCCTATATGTATAGTATATTATATTTTATATAATAACACGAACTATTTATATCAACAAATTACGGAGATGAGTTGAAACAAACGAATACAATCTCATTCATATTATATTTTTAATTTTATATTATATAAGTGTATGTAAAACAAAGTTTTTTTAAGGTGAAGTGTGACCTAGAAGTCTCGATTAGTATACTTTTTAAAGTAAATTTCAATTATTTTTATTCTCCCATATCCTTGATACCTTAATATGTTTTTACAGCTTTACATTTTTGAAATCAAGCTTATTTTGAGCTTTAAATCAAATACGGAGGCAACAGTGGTAGTGTTTGGTAAACCTTAACAAATATATATCTATCATCTACAGAACTTAAAATTTGTAGACTGGATACCTAAAAATTAAATACATATTACAACCAAGCACAGCCATAGTTTTTTACCACATTATTTGTTTAATTAGAATTTATTTAATTATCATAATATTTTATGTTTCTTTATTGTTTACATTTTTGTAAATACTTATATGCCGTCAGGCTGGACTAGCGAAACCTAAATACTCACCTTAACACCAATTTTGTAGGTAGTCTACTTAGACTATAAATATCTTTATCTTATGTTTATCTTATATCCATTTAAGTTCAATTTTTTTTTGTATCCATATTAATATGTATACTATTTTTTGCTAGGTCACATAGATGTGGAAATCAAGACTGCCTACGGCGCAGCGCCGAAGAACTCCGCTGCGAGAGACAAAGCCATAGAAGGTTAAATGATGTTGCGGTACTATATGTAACATACGTTGTCCCAGGGTTCTCGTTTCATTAGTTATAGTTGAAGACCCGGGCACCGGCGGCCCACGGGATTGCTTACCGATAACACTCGCTATGATAGATCTGCGAACCTTGGTGTGCTACTTCTGCTATGGGCTTATTGCTATTAGTTGTTGTGTTACCTTCAGAAAAGAGAAAGAAGACTTGGGCTTTCCACACATAGCCCCAAACTAAGCCAAAGCTTGTGATATGGCAACCAGATAGAATTCCGTCTATTTGCACTGTCACACACCACCCAGGCTTCGTCTGAAAACCAGCGCCGCACCGTACCTAGCTAGGTACTGTGCAGCATAAAGCTGAGACGATGACCTTTTTGACCCCACACAACGATGCACCTACATGTTATTTTTATTTTTTTCACCTATTACTGTTAATGTTACTGTCTTTTTTTTCTACCTACTGTTTATTGTTTTTTTTTTTTTTACTTGGGTCTAATAAAAAAGTTTTCTTTCTTTCTTCTTCTTTATTTCTTAAATACTTCTTTTGTAAATACATACTTATAATACTACCTCATAACACCCAGACAGAGAACAAACATATAAGTTTGTCGGGGTGTCAGGATGATTCGAGCTGTTCTGAGTAATATTGCGGGCGCCGTGCGGGTATCCGTGAAAATAATAAAATTGGAGTTTGTTCAAGACAGCGTATAATCAAGGGCTATTTTACAGTGATCGAAATAACAAGACTAGGTACGTCACTAAGCACACACACAGACGAAACGTGAGGACAGTTCCGCGATGTCTTCACTCGGTGGCGATCGGGTTGAGACGTTATAACAAAGTACTCTGTGGTTGAGACTGAGCTGAGCCGGACCGTCCGTTGAGCGATTACACTTCGACTCTATCAAAGCGCACTGCAGAGGGCGCTTGCGTTCCGTTTGGTCGTCGCGGTGTATCGCTGCTGCTCGGAGGTCGCGACAGAGCGAAAGACAGTGGCTTGTGATCTGTGAGTATGTTGACTTCACATCCCTCGATGAGGCGACGAAAATGTTTGACAGCGGCGTACATAGCTAATAGCTCGCGATCGTACGTGCTGTATCTTCGCTGTGTGTTGCTCATAGCTTTTGAAAAGTAAGCTAGCGGCTTCCAAGTTTTTCCTATTTGCTGTTGTAGAACCGCGCCGATGCTGTGATCCGATGCGTCTGACATAATGTTGAGTGGAGCGTTCAGTACAGGGTGCGTTAGCGTTGTAGCTTCCACGATGCTTTGGCGGCATTTCTGAAAGGCTACTTCAGCTTCCGGCGTCCAATCAATTGGTGTCTTGTCATTCTTCTTCCTGTCATGTAGGTACTTGTTTAGCTCGCACTGGTAATCGTCTTGACGTGGCAAACAGTCTCGATAAAAATTCAGCATTCCCAGGAAATGGCGTAGCTCTACGATGGTCTTCGGTTACGGAAAAGTTGAAATGACTTCCGTGCGTTCCATTGTGGGTTTGATACCTTCTTCATCTACTTCGTAGCCCAAGAAATTGATCTTGGACTTGGCAAATTCGCACTTATCCACGTTGAGCGTAACTCCATACTTGTCCAGGCGTGTTCTTCGCGTCTCCCATTGCGTGTCTTGATCTTTGAAATGTCGAGGGTCACCAAAATGTGGAGGTCGCTACCTCCACGTGGGCTGTAGGAAACCTAGGTGGCAGTGTGGCTGCGATGTGGTTGCGATGTTATCGCCTAGCCTAACCAGTCTACTCTGCCTGCCTACTACTGATTCCTACCACTGTTCCTAGCTAAGGGTCTGTACGGGGATTTCAAGTTAAAAGCGCGATTACTGAACACAACGTATTTATTAACAAAATGACTAGAATATATTACACACATTGGTCTATGATAATGCATAGCTCCGCGGAGCAAATAAGACTCCAACAACCAATCACAGAAAGTCTGAGGGACATTGTAGGGAGGGCCGCGAGAGAGGGCTCCCGCGTGAGAGGGACAGCGCGCACATAAATATTGCGCGCGTTGCCGCGCTTCGTCAGTGGGCTGCGCGCGCGCACGTGTACACGTCGCTGGCGGCGCGCTCTTCATGTTCCCACACTGTGTTCTGAGTGGATGCGACAAGTTCATCACACAAATATTTGTTCTCGGTGAGCATTGAACCCACGGTGCAGAGCTACTACCAACTGAGCTGTGAAGGCTGTCAATATTATTTCGAATACTAGCAGTTCTTGGTTGTTACCATCATAGAAGACAAAGAAGACTTATTCATTGGTCTGAAGAAGTAAAGTAATTGTACATACTTGCCTTGATGAAAGTCTAGATGGCGCTGTTTTTGAAAAGTTATTTTTATTATGGGTATTCTATTAAATTTACGAGTTGATTGATCTTAAGGCGAAGACAAGAGCTGATGTGACTCTCGCTCGCACGTTTCGACATGTTGAAAGATTTAAAATCACTAATCTCATTTTCGAAAAATCGCAATCAACCATTTTGTGTGCAATCACATTGCACACAGTTTAGTAAAAATTTCATTTTGATCGATAAAAGTTTGCTTATTAAGAGAATCACATCAGCTCTTGTCTTCACCTTAAGGCGAAGACAAGAGCTAATGTGACTCTCGCTCGCACGTTTCGACATGTTGAAAGATATAAAATCACTAAACTCATTTTCGAAAAATCTCAATCAACCATTTTGTGTGCAATCACATTGCACACAGTTTCGTAAAAATTTCATTTTGATCGATACATGTTTTCCTACTCAAAAGTGTGCTTTACTAGTTTTCGTACATAATCAAACTTTTAAGTAGGAAAACTTGTATCGATCAAAATGAATTTTTTACTAAACTGTGTGTAATGTGATTGCACACAAGATGGTTGATTGCGATTTTTCGAAAATGAGTTTAGTGATTTTATATCTTTCAACATGTCGAAACGTGCGAGCGAGAAGTTGTTTGATAGTTGTCAGCCCCTTAAGCCTTGCCTGTTAATAAATCTGCATTCTTATGCTGTAGCCATGTAATCGGTCCTTCGAGTGAATTACAATTCGGGGTTTATTACGAAGCAAACAATCACGTGAATTGAAAATATTTTTTAAAGGCCCCATAAACTAAACATGTTCACGGCTTTTGATAAAAAATTCCACAAAATAATGATTGCTTCTGAAAAATTTAAGTAGCTTTCAGTCATGCAAGGATATAGCTTAAAAATAAAACTAATCAAGCCGTGCCAAGTCACGTTTAAAACCCTGGAGCCATAATTTAAGAGGCGAACTTTGTGGAAACGAATCAACATCATCATCAGCCATCATGACATGTGGTAAGTGCTCGAAAGGAGGCGCGACACGACAAGAGAGAGAGAATCAACCTGAATAATTCTGCTGCTAGACAGGGGCCTACTCGCCCCTGTCTAGCAGCTTTTACTAACGGGAGGGAGGGAAAGGGGGGGGGGTTGGCGTAGTCACCACGCTTGGTGATCGCATTGGGAAACAGTGTTGATGCTATGTACACAGAAGATGCTGTTGTCTAGCTCCTGATATGTACCCGTAAAGAGCTGATTACCGTCGAACAACTTCGCGCTCGCACACAGCATTTTGAAAGATATAAAACCACTTAACTTATTTAAGAAAAAATATTGCACGCAACTTGGTTGATTCTGTGTTTTCATTTTTCGAAGATCAGTGATGCTTGCCAGCCCATTAATCGCCTCTAGCATCCATGGGAGGTGAAGGAGTTGCCCTATTTTAATAATGTTGAGGTCACCACTGAAAATCAGATAAAATTTATAATATTACTAAGATTCGTTCGTAATAACAAAAATGGCGTCATAATTATTTGGCTTTGGAACCCTAAAGAGAAATTATATACCAAAGCTGGTAATAACTAATAATATTATCAAACACGTAACTTTTGTTTGCATGATGTTTAAATTTTACTTGCCAGAATTTCATTTGTAATACTAGTCATGACTTGACCTCCATAATATTACTTATATGTTTTATTTATTTTAATTTATTTTCTTTTATGTAATTTTGACATATGTAGCTCGCAGAATCAGCAAGCTAAAGTGGCAATGAGCAGGTCATATAGCTCGAAGAACTGATAACCGTTGCAGAATAAAAGTTCTCGAATGGCGACAACGAACAGTAAAACGAAGCGTTGGACGCCCTCCTACCCGATAGACTGATGTCATTGTTAGGTCGCGGGAAGTCGATGGATGGAGAGGGCTCGGAATCGTTCTTCCTGGAAATGTATAGGGAGGCCTATGCCCAGCTTTTGTCATTTAAAATATTCTTAGACTACTTATACATAGGGAACATACAGTTTGTATTATAATCAATTTAAAATTAAAAAAGACTGCACGACTATTCCTGAAAACGGTTGACATTCCCTCACATTCTCTTACATCTTTTGACATTTAAATTCGTAACCATCACCTATACAAAGCATTACCTCGTAAGACACGCACGATAGGAACATGCCCTACGATGCACTGCCCTGCGTCCATCAACTTGAGGCATACAGATGTTAAACCTCATGTGCCTGTCACACCGGCAACCACACTCTTCAAACCGAAACACAGCAGCGCTGCTTGGCGGCAGAAAAAGGCGTGGTGGTAGTACTTCCTCCGCACGAGCCCTTCGCCAAGAGCTCTACTACTCTTAAAACCACGGAACAGATTTACATTTCTGCGCTTAAAACACTAGTTATACACAGGGTAGGTACATATTATTATAGTTTGTATTATAATCAAGTTAAAATAGGCTGCTCGACTATTCCTGAACACGGTAGACATCCTCTCAAATCTTTCGCAATCATATATGTATGCTATATTTTAATTAAGAAACGTAGGAGCATCAATTCATGTGCTGAATTAGTGCTCTTTCTAAACTGGCACCTAGATTTACCTAGCTTCAAGGCGTTTCAAATTAAACCTTGTTTTAATTGAATAAACCTTTTGACTTTGACTTTAAAGTTGCTGCTTTAAAGTTGCAGTTTGCTTCCGTATGCGACTACGTACGGACGCGCCCGCTTTTGTGTTGGTGACTCATCGTTGAGGACAGAAAATGACCTCAAATACTGTGAAGTGTGTGAATTGTAATGTCGTTATTAACGAACTTTTGGCGTTTTTACGTAATGTCTTGGACTTTATGGATGAAGAAAGCATACATCAGTTATGTACTACATCGTTTCCAGCGGATGACATAGTGAAGGCTAAGGCCTTGTTATTTGAATCCTTACCTAGTGCAAAAAAGATGCCGCTTCGTCGTAAAGGAGGAAAGAAGAAAATGTCTAGGGATTTAGATGATATTATCTGTCTCATGAAAGGTACAAATCCCGAAGTGTTCCCGATATTTGTAGCGAAGGAGTTACACAAACTCCCGCCAGTTACGTTTGACCATGTCGACGTAACTCGTCTCCTACGGGATATTCTTAAAGTGCAAAATCAAGTCAGCGCCTTGGAAGAAAAAGTCGTATTGACCGAAAAGTTTGACTTACTAAAGCTTGAGGTAGATAATATGAAATATGCGTCTCTGATGCATAACAACTCTTCAAACCTAAATATTAATCGGAGGCGAGGAGCTTGCTTACAGGATAGTTTCACACTTGACAGTGGACCTATAGGTCTACAATACGTGCCAATAAAATCAGCTGCAGCGCACCACTTATCAGCTGTTTCGAAGGTGAACGACCTTCCTGTACCCAAGACGCACTCGTCTTTTACAACGGACGACGAGGATGACTTTGTCTCGTTCATGCACAAACAAAAAGATGCGACAGAATCGCCCGGACGCGTGGAGGCCCAAGCGGATACCGCGGTTTCGACAAGTGCAAAAGAGAGCGGCGGCTTAACAACTGAAGAAAGCCTGGAGCGGAGGGGCGCGAGCGGGACAGTGCAGCGACATCGGCGCGTGGAGGCCACTGCAGTCACCGCGGTTTCCCACAGACCGGCCAATGTACAAGTACACGGCGCGCGCGCTTCTACTGTGGCTCCTACTAGCGATAATCGATCGTCGTCGTCGGCCTGCGCGGAGTTTCGTAAAGTACCCTCAAGTGAGATAAAACAAACAATGAACAGTACGTGTGTTACGGAGTCGAATGAACAGTGTGAACAAGTGGTTGGGGATATGAATGCGAACTCGGAATGGCAATTAGTGCAGCGTAAAACACCCAGGCAATATAAAATAGTTAGTCAAAAAGGACGTGCTTCTATTGAATCGGGTGGTAAATTTAAGGCGGCAGATGTTAAAGTGCCTTTGTTTATTTCCAATGTCAGTATCGATACAAGCGAAAATGATATTATTAGTTATATAAAAGCAAAAACTAATGAGACTGTGTCCTTAAAAAAGATAAATATGAAATCAGTAAAACAATACAGTGCTTATAAGTTGTATGTTTCTAAACACAAAGTAGATGTATTTTTAAATGATACTTTTTGGCCGGATGGCATTTCTTTCAGGCGTTTTGTGCATTTCATGTACAGAACGAAAACTGAACGTCAAGTTAAAGTCAGTTAACCGTTTCTTTTATGGATAGATACAACCTTAAGCGCTGTAAATTAACTAGTTTTAACTGTAGATCTATAAAACGGTCTATTGATAATGTGCGTGATATTTGTGAGATGTCTGACTTAGTTGCCCTCCAGGAGACGTGGCTGCTTCCCCATGACATTCCTATGTTGGGAACTATTCATAATGACTTTGAATATACCGGTAAGTCAGCCGTAGATACAGCCGCGGGGCTTCTAAAGGGGAGGCCGTATGGGGGAGTGGCCATTCTGTGGAGAAAGGGTATCTTTGAGTCAATCTCCATCATAGACTGTATTAGTTCCCGTCTGGCGGCTGTTAAAGCAACAGCGGGAGAGCGCTCCATAATTGTATTTTCTGTATACATGCCAACGGACTCGCCCGATAACTTACCTATTTTCACAGAAATTTTAAGTGAAGTTAGTGCAATAGAAGCGAGTAATGATGTGGAAAGTATTTTTGTTTTAGGGGATTTTAACGCTCACCCGCAAGAAATGTTCTTTAGGGAGTTGCAGAGTTTTTGTATAGATCAGTCGTGGAGGTGTGCCGACGTGGAAAAACTAGGACACGACTCAAATAGCTACACCTTTATTAGTGAGGCTCATGGAAGTAGAAGGTGGTTGGACCACTGCGTTGTCTCCGTTTCAGCCTGGCATACCATTGTCGATGTAGGTATAAAAGAGGGCGTTTACATGTCAGACCACCTACCTATATACATTGATTGTAATTTGGAAGTAGTTAGGCCTAAGTTGGTGGCCTCTAGTGTGCCTCTCAACGCTGTACTCTGGGGAGAACGAAGCGAAATTCAAAGTCGTGAGTACCATAACTTATGTTATAATAGGCTATATGAAATTGACTTCCCCCTAGAACTTGAGGAGTGCAGCTGCGGGCCATGCCACTTGGACGAGCATAAACTTATGTTAGATAATCTCTATAGTGCAATTGTCAATATTCTCTCTGAAGCGGCTGTACAAACCAAGCAAGATGTTAATAGTAGGCGTAAACGTGTATTAAGTGGCTGGAATAAGCATGTTCGGGCTGCTCACGGGGAGGCCAGACTGGGTTTCATAAACTGGGTATTTCATAATCGGCCCACCTCAGGTATAATATATGATCAGATGAACCTATCTCGTAAAGTATTCAAAAGCCGTCTGAGGTGGTGTCAAAATAACCAGGATCAGATAAAAATGGATTTGTTAGCTAAACACCGAGCAACCAAAGATTTCGGTAAGTTTTGGAAATCCACCGGTAAGTTAAATGTTAAGCCTGGCCTTCCTGTGAGTGTGGGAGGGGAGAGTGAACCAGAGAAGATTGCAAAATTGTTCATGGAACATTTCAAAGTGCAGTCTCCCCTGGGACCATCTGCTGCAATGATCAATGCTGAGTCCAGCGGTCACGGAGACGAGCCAATACTGCGCTTTTCAGCGAAACAAGTGCAAGCTGTAATAAAGGGTATGAGCAGAGGTAAATCTCCTGGACACGATGGACTCAGTATTGAGCATTTGAAGTATGCGAGTGTTCACTTGCCGAGGGTCCTGTCTATGTTTTATACGTTGTGTCTCAGCCATTCTTATTTGCCAGCTGATCTAATGAAAACAACAGTAGTACCAATTGTTAAAAACAGGACAGGAGACATCTCGGACAGGGGAAACTACCGTCCAATCTCCCTAGCCACGATCATAGCCAAGGTGTTGGACAGTATGCTAGATACCTGCTTGCAAAAATATATAAAGCTGAATGACGCTCAGTTCGGTTTTCGGCCCGGACTATCTACTGAAAGCGCAATAGCAGGTCTGAAGCATACTGTACAATATTACTCAGACCGCAAAACGCCGGTGTATGCCTGTTTTCTCGACCTCTCCAAAGCATTTGATCTCGTGTCGTACGATGTGCTCTGGAGAAAGCTGGGAGACGGAAATATACCGGCGGAAATTCTGAGAATTTTCCAATACTGGTACGCAAATCAGAGTAACCATGTTAAGTGGTCTGGTACGCTCTCTGAGGCATATCGGTTGGAGTGCGGGGTCAGACAGGGGGGGTTGTCCTCTCCACGGCTTTTCAACCTTTATGTCAATGACCTCATAGGCGGCCTCAGCAGCATGCGTGTTGGATGTCGTATGGACGGCATCAGTATCAACAACATCAGCTACGCGGACGATATGGTGCTGCTGGGCCCGACTGTGGGCTCAATCGGGGAGTTGCTGAGAGTATGTGAGTCATATGCAGTGTCGCATGGGCTCACATACAACGTAAAAAAATGTGAGTACATGGTCTTTAAGGCCGCCGGTAAGTGCCCAGAAAACATACCTGAAATAACCTTAAATGGTATAAACATTAAAAGAGTTTTTGAGTTTAAATACCTTGGGCATATCCTTACTGACGACCTTAAAGACAATGTAGATATTGAGAGAGAGCGTAGGTCTTTGGCGGTCCGAGGTAATATGCTGGCCCGTAGGTTTGCCCGTTGTACTGACGAAGTTAAAATAACACTGTTCAGAGCTTATTGTCAGAGTTTCTACACGGGCAACCTATGGGTCGCGTATGCCAAAAAATCGCTGGATGTCCTACGCATCCAATATAATAATATTTTTAGGATGCTGTTGGGGCTGCCTCGTTTTTGTAGTGCCTCGGAGATGTTTGCGCAGTATGAGACGGATGGCTTTTACGCCATCCTCCGCAAAAAGACAGCGTCTCTGATGGGTAGAATTCGAGGTAGCCACAACAATATACTTAAAACAGTTGCGGAAAGATGCACTTCCCCTATGTGGAGGCATTTTGTGCGGAGGGTGATCAACTGATACAACCAATATTTGTGATTGTACCAGTTGATTACCTTCCCTTGTAAATAATTGTATTCTTTTTACTTTTTATACTTTTATTTCACTACTAACAACTAGGCTAATCTACTATTTACTAACACAATGGATTGTATACTTTGTCCGAAATAAAAAACTTTTGATTTGATTGATTTGATTTAAAATGCGTGGGTGACCCAATCTAGAATATTTTTAACGTGTCTAGTAGATAATCAACTACTAAAAATTTTAAAACAATCATTATTCTACTTCTTCCATTATTCTCTTTTAAGGTGGCAGCATACGCCGTTTATTTAACTTGTTATTCCCTGCTTGGAGCTGGGAATGGCAAGTTTTTTCCAATCGCACCTCGTTTCTTTTTACCGTCGTTATAGAAAAGTAATCACGCCGTACACGTAGGCAATCAATAAAGACATCTTCCTGCTAATCGTGCGCAAAGGGTAATTTTCACCTTGTTTGACTGCATTTATGTGTAAAGCAGGTTATATTCAGCAGGTTGTTGCATAATGTTACGCAGAATGTTGATTTTAAGGAGTAGTAGAGCTCTCTGTGAAGTGCTCGTCCGGGAAGAACTATCGCCTTTTTCTGCCGCCAAGCAGCGTTGCTGTGTTTCGGTTTGAAGAGTGTGGTTGCCGGTAAATTAACAGGCACTTGGGGCTTAACATCTATATGCCTCAAGATGGTGGGCGCAGAGCAATGCATCGTAGGGCACGTTCCTATCGATCGTGACTTACGATGGATGCTTTATGATATGATGGTTACCACTTAGCATTAGGTGGGCCATTAACTTGTTCCATCAGCTAGTTGTATAAAAAAAGACTGCATTCGTTACCATGTCTTTTTTTATGAATGAATGTTTTTTTTGCTCTTCATAGGGTGCAGGAAACTCCTAGACATTATAAAAGACAGAATGCTGGCATAAAATGAAGGATCTACTGTATATACCCAGCAGTGGTTGATGCCGGGCTAAGAAAATGATCATGACATCTTCATTAATTTAAAACTTTCACACAAAACAATGTAGTGCTAGAAGGACTTAATGCTAATAGCATTGTCTACCAGTCATCATAGCGTGCAAAAAAAAAAGAAACAGCAGAGAGATAAATATGTAATTTATACTAAAAACCCTAACTATATAAAATACAATACATAATATAATATATTAATATATATCTAATAAATATTAATAATAATCTTTCTCCTAGTGATGGTATCTACGCGAGGTTACTTTCGATTTTGCAGGTTCCGAAAACCCGCTTTCTGCATAAATGCTGCGTAAAGAAGTGCCGTGTTTTCGCCAACGTCGATAATGTTCCAGCAAGCAATTTCCTGACTTCCTTTTATGCCTGATTTCCACCTCTGCACGCAATATCCGCCATTTTGAAAATCCTAAAATACCATTATGACGTGATATGGCATAATCCATTTGATAGCGCTCCTGCTCATTTTAGGAAGGTTGACTCATAACCAATTATTATTATGTTATTTTGGTTAGTATTCGGTAGAGATAGAGGTTGCCTAAAAATAAAGACGGCATCGTAACTTCTCTTGCCATGTTACTAGTTTCTTTCGAAACAATGTGCTGAAAGGAATTCCAAGTGCTCAAAAAAACATGTGTCAAGTGCTCGAAGTGCTCTTTTCGAGCACTTGACACATGTTTTTTTATGAACTTTTTAGGTTTTACGACATGCCGGTATCCTTGTGATGTTTTCTTTCACCGTTTGATAGTACTGGCCTTATGATCGGAAGATGGGGCCGCTACCACTAGACCACCAGTGCTCTGGTATATTAACTTATCTTCTATGGTATCTTAGGCTGAGATTCAGAAACGAGGTTAGGCGTGAACTTACGCTTGAGCTTGTCGAACTCTTAGGTGGTATCTTCTATGGAATCTTTAAGATACCATTAAAAAGATTTTATAGATAGTTTCATTTATTTCTTGTAAACCTTGTCTTATGTTTTTTGAATCTTGTTTCCAAATGTACAAATTTTAATACCTATAAATATTTATGTTACAAAGACTTTCTAGGTAGGTAGTCATTATAATTCATGGTATTTAATTTTATTCACCATTTGGAACACAGAGGAAACCTGGTTTTCTTCGAGTAACAAAGAAGGTACTCTAACGTCTACATATATAGCAGATGTAGGTACCTACATTACGGTGTATAATTTTTCTTGGTGCGTAGACGAGCACAAAGAAAGATATTCCTGAATTTCACTCCCTAAAGGTTTGCAGGTCAATCCTAGAAATCATAGAATAAGTATCTTATTTGAAACAGAGCTACTCGTTACAATGGATAAATACAACCAAATGCCAATACCGCGAGTATCAGAGCAACATGAAGCAAGGAGTGTAGGCTGCGGCAAATAAACTTGCCGCGGATAACGCCGGCGGTATTGTTTATTAAGACGAGAGCACACCAAGCCCAAAAAAACAAGATAGAATATGGAAATAGAACAAGAAAAAACAAGCTATCTGTTTCGTAAAGATAGCAATTTCCGAACGGAACTTTATATGTCATATATTTAAATAGAAATAGAAAATATTTATTTTACGACACAAAATACAATGATAAAATTAAAAACAAAAAGATACACAAGAAGACATATTAAAAAACATTATAAATATAGTGTCGTAAAAAAGGCTTCCACTCAGCATTTGCCATATGAGCCTAGTGACTTGTATGGCGCTGGTTTTCAGTGACGCCGAAAGTGTGTGGCGCAGCAACGTCTGCGACACGGGATACATTTAATAAGATAACTACTTACATAACTATTTGTAACTTTGTTTAGAACAATAAGTGCCTTGACAGAAAAACATTAACAAAATCATTCAATCTAAACCAAATTGTGCAATAAAATAAACCCATTAATTAAAACCAAACTAAAATAATAACTAAGTATCAATAATCATACACTAAGTATCAATAATCATACAACTCAAAATAAAACTTAAACTAATTTACACTATAAAAAATACAATTTATTCTATGATTAAAAAACTAACATGAGATCAAGAACGACTGCTTATGGGACAGATTTTTGTAAAACTAACAAATACTTTTTTAAGGAGCTTTTAAATGAGTAAATCGTGCTCTTATTTCTTATGGGTGGAGGGATATTGTTCCAGCATTTTGTAGCAGCATACCGATAGCTGCCACGAAATGCGGTCGTTCGATGGCGTGGGCAAATTTAGCGTATAGCTTGACGGATAATACGAGCAGAAAAGTGAAGCTTCTCATACAAGTACATTGGTACTTTGCCCTTTATCATACCAAACAAAAGACTTGCAAAATGAAAAGCGCGACGGGATTTCATATTAAGAAGGCCTTGACTATTTATAAATGGTATTTAAGTATTTTATTACCTACCCCCATCCACTCAACTTCCTATCCATCACCAAAACCCGAAGGGTAGATACTTGACGTTTCTCCACCAGCCGTTCAAGTCGAGCTCCATATCGCTCCTCACAAAAATTCCGTAAAATCATCTTTCCACCGCGTAACACTGCAAAAACCAAGTCTTTAAGAAAATCAGCACATCATCGGAGTGGCAAGAGGAAAGTCGAAGACACCGCATCACACCTTCCATCACGCAAGGCAAGACCCAGGTATTTCCTTATCCTCTTTCAATTCACCACTATCAAATTTTAATAGAAACAGCTTCACGATTATGTATAACAACACAACTAAGTCGGTACCTTAACGAAACCATGTGTAAGCAATAAATGTATTCGGTATCGTGTATTGAGTACGACTTTGATCCCCAGATACAGTATTAGAATACAGATCTCAGTACACACTGGTAAGCATCTGGCTTTAATTTGCTCGCTGTCTTTGTAGTAGGTAAGCATCATTTTTATTTGTTTTTTTGTGTTGTACTAAGTATCAACTCAAGTAAGTCACGCACGATAGGAACGTACTATACGATGCACTGTCCTACGTCCATCTACTTGAGGCTTACAGATGTTAAGCCTCGTGTCTGGGATTTCACTGGCAACCATACTCTTCAAACCAAAACACAGCAACGCTGTTTGGCAGAAAAAGGTATGGCGGTAGTTCTTCCCCGAATGAGCCCTTCACAAAGAGCTCTACTACTCTTAAAATACTTTGTCTGCTGTTAAAGTTTTTATGCTGTAACATATTTTCCTATAACCTAGGGGTAATCTAGGGTAAATAAACACAACTATATTTACTAAAAATAATACAAACATTATTTATTTTTGCCTAAGTGTTTTTATGTACAATTCTTGTTATGAAAAGATTATGCATATGATGTTAACATTAATATTAGTGTTCTGAAATCCTAAATACCTGGGGGAACACAAAACTTATAATTATAGTGTGTGTACACAGTAAAATACAAAATATGATATGGATTGGTGAAGCGTTTGGTCAGAGCTAGGCTAAAACTTACTCTCTAGTATTTATCTGAATCGATGGCTCTTATACGAATGATATACCGCAACCAGGCGAGGTAGAACGTCGACGAATTTCACGCGGGCATCGGAATTGCCTCTGACTAACCTTTTGGGGAATATTAAATGGGTCCTCGGAATGAATGTAGCTACGAGGTAACTATGTGTAGTCTACCACGAAAATAGTAAGAACTTGGCGGGAGCAACCACTTCAATCCCGAAGCAGCTTGGCGAAAGGCAACTGCCGGCGTCTGAGGTATCTGAGATTGGCACCGAAATGCGCCGACACACGACTGGGCAGGAATTCAGCTCCAGGGTACAGCCTTTTCTGATCGACCAAACATAAAACTTGAATTAGAACTGACTCACAGAAACACGAGAGAAAAAATCCAATAATCACAATCCCTCTTCGGAACTCACCAGGCCTTGAAGTATGATCACTGAATATAACACAACGACGGCGCGTTGTCGGACAATTAAGTCTCGTGCGTCTCGTAATCGACGACGGGTTATTTATTTAGTAAATAACAGAGAATTAAATATTATTCTCTGACGATTCGAATATATCCACCATCTCTCAAAAAATATCAGTTATCATTTTTCGTGTCATGTCTGCGCCATAGACACACATAGACCATTCTATTCTTCCACTCAACTCGATCGTACATGACCGATTCTATAATTCGGACAATCGAGATACCCGATGAAACAAACGAACAAGATTACATCAATTCGGTCATAATGAATCAAATTAAAAATCCCTATAATCCTCCAGGAATGATCCCGAGGAATCCAAAACGAGTTAAAACTGTATCTATCCAATAAAACTGAAAAATAACAAAACGCGATTAATCGACTCGATATAATCGTTCGAAATGAAAGTTCACTATCTAAAAAAAACAACATACCATAGATTTTTCTACACTCTACTTTTTCAATTAGGCTTGCCAGCAACTGAACAGTAATTCGCTCAAATCGGATGATCGATAATCGATCGACCGAGGGAAAAAATGATTTGAATGAATAAAAACGATATATCTGCCTGACTTGAGTTTCCACAGAGGATCGTGAACAAAATTCAGTGGATTACTTAGTATTACCCTTTAACTTGAGAGAACATATCTAATTATCGATACGATCAATATTCGACGCTCGCTCGTGTAACACGGCAACACCAGCCTATCAGCTGTTTCGTACACAACAAAATTATGACAAACTCGTTAGACAAAATGGTTTTTATAATGGTGATAAAACGTTATAAAATGGTGTGTATAAAATTACAATGGCTCGCGACTGAGTTATGTGTCGCGCGAAGCGCGACACATAACGAATTTTCTGTTTAAGGCGCCAAGGTTCACGGATGAGTTCTTATGGTAATAAAACTATCTCAATGAAAGGAGTATTCAAAATACAATGGCGCGTAAGTTGAAAAATCTATGAAATTTTATATCTTCTATATTAATGGTTTTCAGTAAAAAAACGGACGTTACAGCACATCTCCCCCCGGGTAAGAATTCACGTAGGGAATTCGCCGGACGCCCTCGTCCGTACTCGCGAAGCTTAACTACCATCTAATTATTCACAATTCTACACAAAATAATAAAAAAACCAGAGTCTACATAATGAAATGAAAAAAAATGAAAGAAAAAAAAAGAAAAAAAAATAAGTAGTACCTAAGTATGATTCCGCATAATGACTTTCATTAATAAGATTGATCTTCAGATCGACATAGTATATCATTCGGATATTCCAGGCCAGAAGATCGCGGTGAACGTCGGCAAATATTTACGACCTACACAATAATGCACCGGGTAATGTTAGCGGGTCATTAACAGATGTGTATAACGAGTTGCCGGAGTTCGTATCGAAAATAATGAAAGAAAAAATTACCCTAAAAATTGGGGTAACTCGTGTGAGTTGGTATCCTATGCAATAAGGTTGGAATCAAGTCTTTGGCACTAAACATCGATCGATAATCGATTGACTGAATAAAATTTAAATGTTTTTAAATTATAATCGATTAAGCAAAAGAAATAATGGTCAATCGAAAAATCGAAGCTGTTGATGATGCTATAATATACGTCCTGAATCGCCTCGTACGATACACCTGGAACTGAATGTTATGGTGGTTGGACTATTCTAAACCCGGGCCAACACGGGGTATCTAATAGAGTAGGGATTAGTTTAAAGTATGATCTAGATTTTTGAAATCATTAATATGCCATTTTCCTATAAATTTACCCTTGTCATCTTCAAGTTCATATACTAAAGGAGACAGTTTACGAATAACCTTGCAACGCTCATATTTAGGGGCTAGTTTCACCGCGAAATATTTATGTGCCGCACTCTGTTTGTACGTCCTTTTCCATACAACGTCACCTACGTCAAATGAAATCTCTCTGCGTTTTTTGTTATAGTATTTCGCGTTTTTATCGTGAGCACTTCTGAGCGACTGCTGTACGTGGTCAAAAATCTCCTTCAACGGTCCCAAATTTGCAACATAGCTATCGCGTGGTTTAAAAACAAGCTCGTCAATATCTTGGAAATCTTTATAGATACTGCCGTCGGTGACCGCCTCCCTACCGTGTACTAGCATAAATGGAGAAAATTTAGTAGCATCATTGACTGAGGTGTTGATTGCAAATTGAACCTTGTTAACATTTACGTCCCAAGTCCTGTGGTCATTCTCGACGTAAGAGGACAGGGCGGTCATGATGGTACGGTTATAACGTTCAACGGTGTTAACCTGAGGGCAATAAACTGGGCCTAGGTGCACCTGTGGTATATTATATTTTGCATAAAGGGCTTGAACTTCATGACCTACAAATTGGGAACCGTTGTCAGAAAGTACGGTCTGGGGTATCCCATGAACTAAAAAAACATGATCTTCGAGACGCTGGGCTATCACTTTACCAGTGGCTCGACGTAGAGGAAATAATAGACAATACTTTGTAAAACAGCATACAACAACCAGTAGATACGTGTTCTGTTGTCTCGACATTGGCAGTGGACCTACTAGATCTATGCTGATACACTGGAAAGGTCGAGAACAGATTTTAGGTTCTCCCATAAAGCCTGGGGTTGCTTGTGTGCTGTGTTTGTACGCATTGCAAGTAGAACATGATTTAATAAACTCCACGGTATCCTTATACATACCGGGCCAAAAATACCTTAGTTTTAAACGTTTATAAGTTTTCGCTACCCCGAGGTGGGCAGCGATGGGTTCAGAATGATTATCGGTTATGACACCTTCCCTAAACTCCGAGGGAACAACTTCCTTCCACCAACCTCTGTTGTGTACTGCCGGCCGACGTAAGACCGAAGCACATTCTAGTGTAGTGGAATAGACCGCGCCCCATCACTGTAAAAGCAGTTTTTTCCCTGGACTCCATCGAGTCCAACGGAATCTGATGGTAGGCCGCTTTTAAATCTATAGAGGATAGGTATTTGGCGTTCCTAAGCTGATCCAGTATATGGCTGATGTAAGGGAGTGGGTAAGCGTCATGCTTCGTTACTTCGTTCAGCTTCCTGCTGTCCAGGCAGAAGCGGAATGTACCGTCGGATTTCGGAGCTAGAGTGACTGGGCTACTCCACGCGCTGTTGCTAGGTTCAATGACACCGTCCTTCAGCATCTGATCAACCTGCCTGTTGACTTCGGCTAGCTTCTCTGGTGACATCATGTAGTAGCGTTGCTTGATCGGTGGGTGGTCACCAGTGTCAATCTTGTGGGTCACGAGATGAGTCACTCCTAAACCTTTCTTCTCTGCAGAAATGTCTTCGAACTGTCGCATGATTTCCTTCGCTTGGACCCGCTCCCTCTCATTCAAAGAACCAAAATCTCTTAAGTATCTATCCGTTGTAGCTATAGTATCAACATGTTCAGTAGGATAAAAATATTCGCTGTCTTTCAACAACGAGAGAACGTCTGGTGCTATATTAAACGCTTTCCAAAAGTTTATACCAAATATAAGCTCAGTGGAGACTCCAGGAACTATGTAAAACTTAACAATAGCAGTTTTCTTTGCTACCGTGACAGGCAGAAGAATATAGCCAGTCACGGGTGCGAAAGAATCATTAGCAGTTTTAATATAATTTAAATCAAAAGAATCATGAATAGTAACTAAATTTTTGAAGTGTCTGATAGCGTCACTACCTATAATAGAAATTTCAGCACCAGAGTCCATTAGGCCTCTGTATTCAAGATCATAAACTGATATAGTAAGAAAAGGGCGTTTATCATCACTTTTTATTTCGTGAACCAGCGGCGGCGAGGATTGCTCCTTGGAAAAGAAACGTGTAACAAATTCTAACCAAGCTCTCCAATCTTTAGCATGTCTACTACCCACTGGATGTGCATCAGGATGTTGCTGGTTCACTTCCTCAAGTTTTTTGAGACCGCAGACCCAGGAGCTTTGTCGGTTGAGCATTTCGGACAAGTTTTGAATGTTGCTCCCTTTTCTCCACAACGATAACATACTAAACTAAAAGGAGCTTTGCAAATACTCAGACTATGACCATTTACTCTACAACGGACACAGAAATCATCATTAGACTGAACCGCTGCCACTCTGGGTCCGGGGTGCTGGGATGAGTTTTTGTAACTTAGATCTGGTGCTAAAGAGAGATTGTTACTCCGGGGGGGTTCTGTAAAAACTTCAGAGCGTTGCTTAGCATGCTCTAATAGCCTGCATTTGCTTTTCAATTCCGTCCATGACTTGACAGGGCTTAGCGCCAATTGTGTTGTATAGAAAGGTCTAACATTGTAAAGAACTATATTCAACTTTTCCTCATCTGAGATAGACTTTGATAATCTTGTAAAAAAGTTTTGCATAATGCTTAGGTAATTAATAATACTTTCATCTCTACCTTGGGTACGCGATCTGATTTCCTGCATGAGCCTGTGATCATAATCAAAAGGTAAATACTCCTCCAGTAACAAAGACTTCAATTCATACCAATCATTGACATCTAGTCTGACAGCCCGGTACCAGCACAAGGCCTCATCAGTGAACAGTTCAGATGATGAATTGAAAAGTTTAGTATCAGAAACACCTCTTGACAGACATAATTCCTCCAGTCTTTGCAAGAAAGCTTTAACACAAGTCTTCCCATTAAATTTAAGATTCAAGGTGTGAATAGCAGAATATTTACTACAACTTGCATTACTGGTTGATTTTATCTCTGTTTCAGGTTTAGAATTTGAAGCACTATCATTAGCTATGTCAGAAGGAGCTGATGAGACTGCACTCTTGAAATTGCAAAAGATATTATCTAACTTATTCAACAACCTTCCCAAACGCTCCTGCAAAGTTGTGTATGAAGACAACAACTCATCAGTATCACATGGTGTAACCAAACGCCCAAACCTATGAAACAGATGGTGGCCTAAGGCTTGTACTCTATTCAAAATCTTCAGGGAGCATGGCTTCATGGAGGCACCAGCAATCAAATCATTGAGACTATCTAGTTTAGTACGAATGACTGCAAGTTCAGAAGAAATCTCAAACTCAGTACTAACAACTTCATCAGAAGGAATTTCCTTATTCAGGTCTCGAACCTGAACCCTCAAAGCGGTGACGGTATCCCCCGCTGGTTTAGCGCCCCTGATTTTAACTTCGTATTCCAGCTCATCCTTAGCCAAGACATTGAAAGCAATTGGCCTTTCTTCCAACATTATGAATGTATAGAACAAAAAATATTAAAATATTAAAAAAACTCAAAATTTTTGAGGTAATGTTTTAAAATAAGATTCAGTATAGGTAGCTAGATAGTAATAGAACTCAGACTGACCAAACTTACAAGAATAAACACACTTTTACTATGATAAAAAATAAAATCTGAGTTTTCATTCAGCCTAGCCCGGACCAATTATTTCATGAGCTATATTTGACCAGAAAAAAGACTTTTTTTAAACTTTTAGCCACGCAATCACCAGTCCCTGTTCCGGGCGCCATTATGTAACCTATTTTCCTATAACCTAGGGGTAATCTAGGGTAAATAAACACAACTATATTTACTAAAAATAATACAAACTTTATTTATTTTTGCCTAAGTGTTTTTATGTACAATTCTTGTTATGAAAAGATTATGCATATGATGTTAACATTAATATTAGTGTTCTGAAATCCTAAATACCTGGGGGAACACAAAACTTATAATTATAGTGTGTGTACACAGTAAAATACAAAATATGATATGGATTGGTGAAGCGTTTGGTCAGAGCTAGGCTAAAACTTACTCTCTAGTATTTATCTGAATCGATGGCTCTTATACGAATGATATACCGCAACCAGGCGAGGTAGAACGTCGACGAATTTCACGCGGGCATCGGAATTGCCTCTGACTAACCTTTTGGGGAATATTAAATGGGTCCTCGGAATGAATGTAGCTACGAGGTAACTATGTGTAGTCTACCACGAAGATAGTAAGAACTTGGCGGGAGCAACCACTTCAATCCCGAAGCAGCTTGGCGAAAGGCAACTGCCGGCGTCTGAGGTATCTGAGGTTGGCACCGAAATGCGCCGACACACGACTGGGCAGGAATTCAGCTCCAGGGTACAGCCTTTTCTGATCGACCAAACATAAAACTTGAATTAGAACTGACTCACAGAAACACGAGAGAAAAAATCCAATAATCACAATCCCTCTTCGGAACTCACCAGGCCTTGAAGTATGATCACTGAATATAACACAACGACGGCGCGTTGTCGGACAATTAAGTCTCGTGCGTCTCGTAATCGACGACGGGTTATTTATTTAGTAAATAACAGAGAATTAAATATTATTCTCTGACGATTCGAATATATCCACCATCTCTCAAAAAATATCAGTTATCATTTTTCGTGTCATGTCTGCGCCATAGACACACATAGACCATTCTATTCTTCCACTCAACTCGATCGTACATGACCGATTCTATAATTCGGACAATCGAGATACCCGATGAAACAAACGAACAAGATTACGTCAATTCGGTCATAATGAATCAAATTAAAAATCCCTATAATCCTCCAGGAATGATCCCGAGGAATCCAAAACGAGTTAAAACTGTATCTATCCAATAAAACTGAAAAATAACAAAACGCGATTAATCGACTCGATATAATCGTTCGAAATGAAAGTTCACTATCTAAAAAAAACAACATACCATAGATTTTTCTACACTCTACTTTTTCAATTAGGCTTGCCAGCAACTGAACAGTAATTCGCTCAAATCGGATGATCGATAATCGATCGACCGAGGGAAAAAATGATTTGAATGAATAAAAACGATATATCTGCCTGACTTGAGTTTCCACAGAGGATCGTGAACAAAATGCAGTGGATTACTTAGTATTACCCTTTAACTTGAGAGAACATATCTAATTATCGATACGATCAATATTCGACGCTCGCTCGTGTAACACGGCAACACCAGCCTATCAGCTGTTTCGTACACAACAAAATTATGACAAACTCGTTAGACAAAATGGTTTTTATAATGGTGATAAAACGTTATAAAATGGTGTGTATAAAATTACAATGGCTCGCGACTGAGTTATGTGTCGCGCGAAGCGCGACACATAACGGATTTTCTGTTTAACTGTTAACTGTTAACGGATTTTCTGTTTTCTGTTTACAATGCCATTAACTCGAAATAAGAAGAAGTATAAATTCAATAAATAAATATAAGTGGACTTTCTACACAACACTAATATAGCAGATAGCTGATATAATACATTTAAACTTTTTTTTTGTAAATACATACTTATATTATTATTAACACCCAGACAGAGAACAAACATCTATGTTCATCAAACAAATGTTTGTTCTCGGTGGGGATCGAACCCACGGCCTACGGCGCAGAAGGCAGAGCTACAACCAACTGAGCTGTGAAGGCTGTCAAATATAGCCTTGTATGCCCATAGCCTAAACTCTGTCGTACACGCCAGAGGCATTGTTTGTTAGACGGATGGGACCCGAGCGTCGCGGGATATTACCTTCTGGATTTGCCCGAAAAAATGTTATATTCACTTGTAGAGACAAAATGGGAGAGAAAAGAAATCTGAAATAGGTTAGCGTAAATTGAAAAAACATTTATGGGAAATCTGATTTGAGGTAAGAAGATGAGATAATGTATGAAGAATGTTTACTTCATAACTTCATACTTTAAGAAATATATTTATATTATCCTAAAAACTAAAAGAGAGCACCGGTGGTCTAGTGGGAGTGACCCCGCCTTCCAATCGTAAGGTCGCAGGTTTGAATCCGGTCGTGCACCAATGGATTTTTCCTATCGAAAAATTTATGTGTGCAATGCCAGTGTTCTTAAATGGTGAAGGAAAACATCGTGAGGAAACCAGTTAGTAATCTAACAGCGGCGATGGGCTTGCAACCTGTCACGTATGGAATACCAACTACTGTAAAATGTGGGTATATGCCAAATTTAATGTTTGGTTTCGTACCTCTGACTACCCCCCTTAGACATCCTCAAAAGAATCTGGAATTAGTACTTGGTACTAAGAGATCTGAGGGGATATCTACCGTGCCTGGGGATTAAAGTCGTGAAGCTGTTTCAGTTTCAGTTTAAAAACTTCCCATTGATACGGGACTGTGATTTTCGGATGATGTAAAAATCTTTGGTAGCTAAACGCTTGAAAACTGACTAAGCTATCTTAACAAAAAAGTCTTACCTACTGTAAAATCTAAGACTACCTTGAGGACAAAAAAGCCTGGGAGCTCGGCACATGAACATAACTATAAGTAGGTACGTACTACTTTTTACGTACCTACTATCAAATTGTACCTAATATATTGACTTTTTTTTATAAATACATACTTATAAAGTTATATAACACCCAGACAGAGAACAACATCTATGTTCATCACACAAATGTTTGTTCTCGGTGGGAATTGAACCCACGGCCTACGGCGCAGAAGGCCGAGCTACTACCAACTGAGCTGTGAAGGCTTTCAAAGCTTTAACAACAAAAAACAGCACTTATACTTTAACACCTCCTTAACCGTTTAAACGTTAATTATTTGTGCGAGAGAGAAGTTTACTGACGGTTATCAGCGTCTTTAACAATTGTGTTTTCATTCCACTGGCTAAAATCAATAGATATTAACCCAAATTTCGTGTAAACTATGAAAACTTTGCCAATTCCATGCTCATACTAATTTGTGCACATTTACATTGTTGGAACCGTTTAGATAGTAAACAGAAGTTTAACTGTTTTAGTTCATTAGGTACTGTCAGCTACATCAAATAGATCACCCCTGTATATTTAAGTACTTAAATATAAGTATAATTAACATTTTCCAGAATGCTATTATCATACAACTAACTTTTAGATTTAAATGTAATGAAAGAAAAAAACTCAAAATATGACTATAAAGGTTTTTTTCAAATTCAACAAAATCTAAATCAAAAATTTTTTATTGACAAAAATTAAAGGAATCATCAGGTAATCAGATATTTTCCTTAACCTTATTTTAGCACTATGTGCCTAAAAAACTAAATGGATATAAATGTTAAACAGTTTTAAATAAAGGATAGAAATTTAGAAGAGAGAGACTTATAATTTTTTTGCATTTTAAAAAAAAAATCTTATATAATTAGCTGATGGAACAAGCAGATGGCCCACCTGATTTTAAGTGGTAACCATCACCTATAACAAAGCATTGCCTCGTAAGTCATGCACGATAGGAACCATCCATCAACTTGAGGCATACAGATGTTAAGCCTGTAATTACACCGGCAACCACACTCTTCAAACCGAAACACAGCAATGCTGCTTGGCGGCAGAAAAAGGCAATTAATAGGTTACAAATTATGAGGTAGGAAGTGTCGATACTTTTGCAGATTTATATAAAAATCAACAAGAGCCGGACTACCTTAAAATCCAAGCATCGTAGGTTTCGTATTTATATATATAAATGATTCATTCTTATTTTGTAACCAAACTCCAAAAAAAACTTATAATTACATAAGGGGATCGCTTTTACGTCGCAATAACACTTAAATTCATATTCAATTTCAAGGGTAAAAAGTAATTAGCAAAATGGTTTAATTAAATTAATAGTTATGGGTACCGAACCACGTAAACTTTTTAATATAAGTTAGTTCGCATGAGCTCATTGCTAAATCTGGGCTCGAAGCTATTATGCCTATATAATAAGATTATTTGATAAGATCCTTTTCCTGTGATAAGAATTGTGATAAGATTTTTATCGTATAAGGAACACGGAAGGGCTCAGATGTAAATGCCAGTAAACGTAGTAGAACTCTTTGTGAAGGGCTAAACCGGGGAAATATTACGACCGTGCCGTCTGCTATTGCTGCCGTCAAAAAGCGTTGCTGTGTTTCGGTTTGAAGAGTGTGGTTGCCGGTGTAATTACAGGCACATGAGGCTTAACATCTGTATGCCTCAAGTTGATGGACGCAGGGCAGTGCATCGTGGGGCACGTTACTATCGTGCGTGGCTTGCGAGACAATGCTATAGGTGATAGTTACCACTTAGCATCAGGTGGGCCATCTGCTTGTTCCATCAGCTAGTTGTATAAAAAAAAAGAACAGTGTATAGTCTGGTGCGTATCCGTGTATCTTTATCACAAATAAAAGGTTTTATAGTATGAAGTTGCAGACAGCTTTCAAAAAGCTTTTTTCGTAAACATATTGTATGTATTTGAGACTGCACAGTTTAGTAGTAGTTAGTAAGTAGCCAACACTTAACCTTGTATGTTGCAACTGAGCAGTAACAATATTAAATGGGAGAGTGACATTCAGCATTATTCTCGAAAACGCACGACATAATGCCGCCTTCTCGCACTCGGAATATCTAGCCGTTCGTGTGATGCGCGTTTTAGTTTATCCTTTGCTTAGCTATTGCAAAATTTAAGAATGCGCCAAACGAAAATTTTATTAAAAAAAATATTAGAGAACTTTCCACACAGCAGTATCTAGCCCCAAACTAAGCAAAATAGATAGAAAGATAGAAAACTCTTTGTTGTACCACACAAGAAAATAACATAACATTTAAGAATTAATTTAAACTACAGCGAAGTACAATGGCCCTTCTTATCGCTATGAGCGATCTTTTCCAGACAACCATTGGATGGACTGGATTTTAATAATGTCAAATGTCAAAAAGGACTTCTACACTAATTTTATAACAAAAAAATATATATAAAAACAAATTATGGTGTGAAGCAAAGTGACATGCTAACCTGATAATTGATATTTTTTTTGTAAATCCAAACTTAAAATATATAAAAACACCCAGACCGACCACAAACATCTATGTTCATTACACAAATGTTTGTCTTTGGCGGGGATTGATTGAACCCACGGCCTACTTCGCATAAGAGAATTTATGCTGACCTCTGACATTGTCAATAATCTTGGGTACCATATACCTTCTGCGTTGCGCTGCCATTCGCGTGGACGGAAATGTCGCCCTCCATATGTCTGCGGCAGCGTCGCCGGCAATGTGTGTTCACGCAACACGGGCAACGCGAGAGGCAACGCCAGTGGACATGGAAGTGGTCTGTTTACATTCTCGCAATGCCCAAGTCCCTGCCCATTTCTCTGCACAGTTCCACAGACATGAGCTGAGTGTAAACGGGGTAATACAAACTAAAATGTGTCTCATACCTAGAAATTACGGTCACGATCCTATTTATTGGTTTGAACCTCATTGGAGACGACTTGACTCTCACGTATTCATGTCTCTGCAGCAGAAGGCCAGATAAGCAAAATCCCGGAATAGCAAAATCCCAGATTAGCAGGAGGACAGATTTGCATAAAAGTGAAGTACAGACCCAGACAAACCAGACACAGAAAACAAAAAAAAAATAGTTATTCAAAAACTTGGTTGTTTGACAGCTGCATAGTTTTCGTCGACATACCTCACCGGTCTCTCTCTCTTGTCGTGTCGCTAGTTTCATTCAAAACAGTGTGAAAGGATTTATAGTGCGCCTCAAGAGGCTCCTTTCGAGCATTTGACACATGTTATGGAACTTTTTAGGTTCTACGACATGCCGGTTTCCTCACGATGTTTTCCTTCACCGTTTGAGAGTACTGGCATTGTGCACATAAATTTTAAAACAGAAAAACTCATTGGTGCACGACCGGTTTCGAACCCACGACCTTAGGATCGGATGGCGGGGCCGCTACCACTAGACCAGTGCTCTATCACCGACATAACTCACCGGTGAGATATGTCGATCATTCCGAGCTTTTGAGGCTCTATTTCATTGTTTATGTTTTATTGCTAGAGCGTTGACTTCTTTATTAGCGACTGCTCGAGCAGTGAAATATGAGTCGACTAGCTAAGTAATAAATCATGCCTTAGGCAGTACATGGCGGGGCCGATATGAGCTAGAAAAATCCTGACAAATGGCCAATATCTGTAATTATACGAGTACACTAAAGAGTATGTCTGGTGGTAGGAACCTTGCCTACCGATCGTAAGGTCACGGGTGCAAATCCAGTTATGTACCTATAAATTTTTACACCCAAAAAATTGTGTACTCAGTACTACCCCTCTCAAACGTTAAAGAAAAACATCGTGAGGAAATCCGTGGCTGAGTCAGATGTGTCAATTTATATTTTTGTTTTTTTCTATCGCCCTCCGAGAGTGGAATCCAAACTATAGCCGTCTAGAATTCACCCTAATAGTGTAATTAGGTAGTAATATCAGCATAATTTATCTGTTTTTTCAATGCAGTTGTTTTTTTTATTAAAATCAAGCTTTGACTCCTAACAATTTTTTTCATAACTACAGCCGTTTAGATTTTGACCTCGGAGGGCGATCGAAAGGGCTCGCCATGCGTCATCATCATCACAGCCCGGTATCACCCACTGCTGGGTATAGGTCCTCCTCATGTTTTGCCAGCCTCCTCTGCCCTGTGCGTCTCCGGTTTAGTTGTTTCCTGCGACCTTTACAATGTCGTCGACCCAGTATACTTTATTTTATAAATACTTACTTATAAATATTATAGTTCATTGCAATGTAGTCTCGAGTAAACTGCCTGTTACTAGACACAAAGAGAGTACCTAAGTAAGTACATTTTATAAACACTTTACATATCATCCTTAAGCTAAAAAGCCCAAAGTGCCTTTTGCACAAGAAACGGGCGGTTACAGTAACCAACCAGTATGTTCGTTCATGTATGAGCCAACTCTGGTGATGGATTTTTGCTCTGTCATGGGTCAACGACTGTTAACACACTGATAACCGCTAATTTATATTAATATAAATATATATAAATATTGGTGGATTTTCCACGCATCACTACCTAGCCAAACTAAGCCAAAGCTTGTAATATGGGAACCAGATAGCTGATATAATATATCATACATATATACTTTTTTTTTGTAAATACATACTTATAATATTAACACCCAGACTGAGAACAAACATCTATGTTCATCACACAAATATTTGTTCTCGGTGGGGATCGAACACACGGCCTACGGCGCAGAAGGCAGAGCTACTACAAACGGAGCTGTGAGGGCTGTCAAAATTTTTATCAAAATTTACTTCTATAGTGAAAAAAATAACGGCTTTAAATGAACTCTTCACGTCACCTTAACTTATTCGATCAGTTACGAACGACTCCAGTTAAAGCCGTTAAAATAACACCTATGATAAGAAACCTTTGTTATAACAAATCAGCTATCAACCTACCTAAACGAGTATTGAATGACTAGTTAATATGTTGGTAAACACTAGCCCAAGAACACTTAAACCCTTTCAATGTGATCCGTAGAAGGGTCCGTGCAAACACAAATTTGCAATTTTGTCCATTTACATTTCATCACATTTTGTGTCAAGGACAATCTCTGATATGATAGAGTCTACCTTTGTCCCTACTCAAATAATGTTTTGAATAATTCAAAACGCCAAAACGAGTTTTACCTTGGCTGATATTTTAGTAAAGAGCCTTTGCACAAGATGACTCTTTCACGCGCGTTTTTAGCAATATTACCTAAACAAAAGTCAAAGTTAAAGACAAAATGTATTTCAATTGAATGACAAGGATCACTTTGAAACGTCTTAAAGCTAGGTGAATCTACTTGCTAGTTCCACGCGACCACGCCTATAGAAGAACAGGCAACAAACTTACGCCTTGGTTCCACCGCCGCCATCTTTCTTTTGTATGATCTTTGTTACAATAGAATTGAATTAATAGAAAATTTTGTGCAACGAAAAAAAATTTGTACCCTAGAAGGACTCTTGTCTTTTCTGTATCAGCTTTTCCACATCATTATTGTAGTTCCAAGTATGGTTGTGCGACAAATAAATGAATTTCTTTCTTTTGTTCACTCTGAGTAGAGCTTTATATCAATTCCTTAAATTGTCATGCTAATAAACTACGGTTCAACAGCGACACTGATTGACAAAGACGCACTGCCCTCGGGAATCTTTAAGCCTAAATACTCCCTGGGGTATTCAGATATTTTTCTTTGGGGTATTAAGATATTTTTATTTTTTGTCATTTTATTAACTCGACCCGGGACGCCTCATCCCTGTTCTAGAGTTAATATCTAAGGAAAGCGAGCAACTAACACACAAAGTGCGTGAGAGATGGAAAGCCTTTCGTTTCTTTAATCTAGGGCTCACGACTCAGTTGGTATTAGCTCTGTCTTCTGCTCAGTTGGACTCGATTCCCATCTGGGACTTTTTTAAATAATATATATTTTAATAATCTGAAAAACTACAGTGAAAACAAGAATTTACAAAATGTATTTACAAAGGACAGGTTTATTCTGGGTCTGCTTTCTTCTTCTTCTTCTTCTTTTCGTGTCAAGACACACTTAAACTTTTCTAGACCAAAATGCTGCCACCTCAATAGCCCTATCTATTGCCTTGCTTAAGTCCTCCCAAGTGCAGGTGGTCGTGCACAGCGGACAAGAAAGCAGGTGTGGCATGTCCTGCATGGGGGCTCCGCAATTGCACGATACTCTGGTTGGGTCAATGATTCCCCACTTAGCCAGGTTTTTCCTACAACGGCCGACCTGGGTACGGAGGCGATTAAGCGCTTTCCATATCGGCCATTGTAGAACATGTCCAGGTGGTAGGTGTTCGTTTGGGGGTATGAACTGGACAGGGAGAGGGTGTTCATTCCTCCACAGCCGACATCTCATGTTTACAGCACTTTCTTCCGTGGAGGTGGTGTGTCTCAGGAAGCTTTTCCTGCTCTTTAGGCGAGCGCGTGGAATTTCGTATCCATACAGTGGGTGACGACTATCTGCTTCCTGTTTCCTCTTTTCTATGCAACTAGCTGTTTCGCGTCGGACGTTGGGAGGGGCTATTCCTGCCAGCGGGTACAGCAGGTTAAGAGGAGTGGGCTTTAAGCAACCAGTTATAATGCGGCAGGTGTCGTTCAGCGCAATGTCTACCTCTTTGGCGTGGGCAGAACGATGCCACACTGGACATGCAAACTCTCCAGCAGAATATGATAGAGATAAAGCGGTTGTTCGTAGTACATGCGGTGTTGCTCCCCAGCTGGTTGATGTGAGTCGGCGTAACGAGTTGTTTCTAGTTACGACTTTTTGCTTCGTATTAAAACAGTGGGACTTATATGTCAGGGATCTATCCAGCGTGATGCCCAAGTAACGGGGTTGATTGCAGTGTTCGATTAATACTCCTTGCCATGAGATATTGAGAGTCCTCTTAGATTGACTGTTGCGGAGGTGGAAAGCACAAGACTGGGTTTTGGACGGATTCGGGCGTAAAGCATTTTCATCGGGTCTGCTTTATGTACCGCACATAGAAAAATTTGCAAAAGAATATTCATGAAATTGCATTTGAATGGTAATCTTAAATTACCATTCAAATGCAATTTCATGAATATGTAGGATAATATTATAGTTGTTATCACTAAATGTTGAACTGTTCGAATTTCTTAATATGTGATATACGCATTACATTTTATATATTTTTGACAGTTTTGTTGCTTTTTTTGACGGTAATGACTTTCACTCTTAGGCTTGACTTAAACAACAGTTGTCAAAATGACATTCACGCATGTCAGTCCGCCATATTTTCAGTGCATTGTGTTGTTCTCTTTGACAAAGAAAATCTTGTTAAGCAAGAAAACAAAGTAAAACTGAGGCAAATAAGCACTTAAAACAGTTACTATAAGCGATAATTATATATACTGTACATGGACCAGACCCGGCTCCATATATTGATGAAACAATGCCTTCGGTGTGATTATAGATGTCTGCTTTAAATCTTGGTGTTAGATAAATATAAACTAGTAGTTCGCCCCGAACTGTGATCTCGTGATGCGACCCGACGAACGCACCAAAACTTTGAGTAGGCGGTAGTCAAAGGCAAGTCCAAACATTATGTTTGGACTTTTTTCTGACTACCGCCTACTAACTTGGTACGGTAACCAAGTTTTAACTCTATTAGCCTATTTATTGAAGAGTTCCGTTGAACAGACCTTGGCTCCATCATCAGACCTGGTCGTTTTCACCATTTTATGAGAACTGAGTACCTCCTTAATTTATTTCAAGAAAAAAAAATAAGAAAAAGCAAATTAACTGGCCGACCAGTAGAAAAACCTTGATGCCAACGAAACTCTTAGAGATGGGAGCTCTTTAACTTTTTTGTTGTATCTCAAAAACCGAGCGTCCCAGAAACAAAGTAAAAATTGTTTTGGAATGTCCAAACAAAGCCCTTTCGTATGACATGTAATTTGATTTTTTTAAGTCACTTTTTTTATATTTGCCCCCTTAAAAAACCCCATATCTTAAAAACCCTTCATCCGATTTTACTCATATACTTACCAGTAAATTTCTCAAGTACAAGCTGTCGTCTTATAAAATTTCATGCAGATCGGATCAACGGTTCGAAAGTTATGGCCAGACAAACATACATACATACACACATACATACATAAAATGCGAAATCGCCCAAGTTGAAACTAGAATCTTCGTTCGCTTCGCTCACTCGATCAAAAAAGGCAATGAAGTATTCAGTCACCTAGCTTCCACTGTATAAACTTGTGTATTTTGGGGCTATATGGTGCTGTTAATTTTTCTCTCACAAGCTGATAGAGCATAATCCTTCGCACAACTAATGTCAAATTATTTATCATTGAAAAAGACGAATGTCCAGGGGCATGTCCAAGTAGATATTTGGCCAATGATTAAATTGCACAACCATAAAAAAGTCCAATGATAAAATTACCCAAACTGAATAATTACCAGTAATAATATTACCCAACTGTAAAAATATATTTGCAATATTTTTCACATATTTATTTTTATTTGTATGACTCATTACAACATAATTGCAAGATTTCTAAAGAGATCATGAAGGATCTAAGATCACAGACAACTCACATCAACAGAAACATACAGCAGGTCTTTATTATTCGAGGAAAAGCATCAAAAAAATCTCACATTTTAGACCTCGCGGCGCCGGGGGTTGGCTGTGCGCGTGTTTTTTTAACTTTATTTCCACGAAATTATATGTGTTATTTGAAATTGCATGCTTATCTAGCAGCAATAACCGCCTTAAGTGAATAAACTCACCTCGGGTCGTTGTAATTTAATTCGTCTGGCCCTTACGATCCCGATTGTTGTGGTTTCACGATTGTAACGAAAATTGCTATATCCAATTAGTTACACAAATCTGAGCGCTGTAGTTAAAATAATTGTGAATATTAGTTTAGTTTCTATCTTTGAGAGTTAATGTAATACGAGAGATAATTTTAATTGCAAACATTTATTAAGAGTCTGACCGTTCATCAAATAATAACATTCATAATTACCAGAGGGGTAGGTAAAGTACAGAAAACAAATGATAAATTATAAGTGGGTTTACGATTAAAAATCCCAGAAACGGTAGACATCAGAGCTTACTAGATATATATACTAGCTATATCTCCAGATCTTTTGATATTAGTGAACCCGCTCTATGTATAGTCAGAGGCACCTCCTCACAAAAATATTATTTTATTTATCACTAAATAAAAGGCAAGGTGTAAATAACTAATGTGAAAAACGACTGTAGGTATGTGTGCATGTGCAAAAATAATTGACATATCATGAAATGAAATGAAGTGAAATTTATAAAGCAGATCATTAGTCATAACTCAGTTAGTTAGGTATGCCTTCTGTACTGCAAGTTGTAGGTTCGATTCCCATCGAGAACTAAATTCGTGTTATTTATTTTATTCAACAATGTAAAAGAAGGCACGACTCAACGTAAACTTCGTAACCTCAAGATACGTGAAATTTCAGCCACAAAATAAGTAATCTCATAAATGTGAGTCAGCGTACAGTCAACTTTTATGTTTCAATATAAATTCCATTGTCAGACTAAGGTGGTTAGCACACTGGGCGGACGCACGGAAAGCAAACGTCGCACGCACCGCAACTCCGCGCGGCAAGGCCGATGCCGTGTCCTATTGATGATTAGCTAACCATCCCTTTCAGATGCTGACTAGTTTTATTAGCTAAAAAAATCTTTTTTGGAAAGAAATATTTGATTGTTTCAAGATTATTATGTTGGCTGAACCATTGTAATGTAATTTTCTGATAGCTGGTTATTTGCGATTTTCCATAATTGTACCAGTAATTTTGTAACTCCAAGGTTGTAGAAACATGTGTACGAGAAGATGTCTGACAGTTGCCATTGTCAGCGTATGAGAAAATAAATTTAGACGTATTACACTCCCGCTATCTAATTCGCACATATCAAAATTTTTGGTTATATAACATCCCAGCTGGTATTACCAAAAAATTAGATTTTACGTTTATTCCATTTTTAAGTAAGAAAACTCGTTGGATCAAAATGCAATTTTACCGAAGTTCTGCTTGTACGTTTACTCCCCGTCAGTTTGTTTGCTATTTTTCATAACTACATTCAGTGCATTTAATATCTTGCTCTTCAAATATGTTGAAATGTGCGAGCGAGATAGCGAGCACATTTTGTCAGCATTTAAATCTGACAAAATTTCTTTGTGTTCTTTGTTTGTGTCATCTTAGGAATCGTTTTATGTCATTTTTGGAAGCAACATAGCTTTTCATTTTAATTGTTTTTCTAGTGCTATTTTGAGTTGTGTTGTGTAATTTCGGTGGCATTTTAACCAACATTACTTGAGGTCTTAGCACAAAGTGTAAGCATTTTTAATGAAAGTGCATTATGTGATATCCTGATTTTACCGAAAATGTTTAGAATGTTTTGAAGAAAACCGCCACCCTTTTCTTCAAAACAAATGACGGCTTGACTATAAAGTATTTAATACAATTCACCTGACACTGGCAAGATTGTCTGTCGAATGACGGATAGTTGCTGTAGTGTATAACAATAAACTATGCGCGCTGACTGGATAGGCGGGTAGCAACCGTACGCACCACGGTCGGGAGCACTCGATTCCAGGCGGCCAATCCAGGCGGACGTTATATAAATATGTGTTTTATTTGGTACCCAAGCAACCTGTACAGTACAGTTGTCATAAACGGAGAAAAGAAGAAGAATCATCTTAGTAGAACGGTTAAGTATGACCAAGTAAGCTTTGCTCTAGCTCATGTTGGTTCAGTGTGTTATCCACCTTAGTGTTATTCCTTGAACCCTATAAACTAAGATCATGCGTAAAGCCTTCATTCAGGTAAGATTCCATATTCCATAATCAAACCACAATAAAAAAAACGGTTTGCGCAAACGCGGTGCCGTGCCTTAATATTAAAATTTGTTCCAGAACAACAAAATTATAAGTATTTTGGACCTTGTCTCACAAAATTCAAATTTAAGATAGTGTTATGTGTATGATACTTAGTCTAAGGTTATGTGTGTGTGTGGAAATGGGTTTTGGACTTGAAACTTTTAAGTATCTACTTAGGATCTTAAAATTTTATAGCATCCTTTTTTTAATATTCAATTCTCGAATGCCATAGTAATGGCCACAATAACTGCAAAGAACACAGTTTAGTTTATAATATCTGCGCTGTAAATTGTGGGTTCAATCACCACAGTGAAAAATATTTGTGTGTTGAACAAATGTAGAATTTTTTTTTATATTTCTGGGTATTATATTGTATTTAAAGTGTGTATTTACAAAGTATCTACTTTATTCCATAGTATAAACTTGTTTAGTTTGGGGTCAAATGGCGTTGTGTACATCGTGTACCAATATAAAAAAAAACACTTGATCTTAATGGTCCGAAGTTCCGGTGGTGACGAAGTAAGGTTCAATGAGGGTTCTTTTCCTAAAGTTCGAAACCCTAAAAATCGTAAAAATATAAAGCTTCCTGTGTTCTGTTATTCTGCGTAATCCGCTTTGGGGATTTAATTATTTGACTTTGTACAAGCCGACCCGCGCCTTCTCCATAATGCCCTGTAAAACTCTTTGGTTTCTTAAAAACGGTAAAAGTCACATTACGACCGTATTATGAGACCGAATACGGAATGATGATGTTTTCATTAGATAACATTAACACTCATGTTACATGTAGGTAACAGTCACATGTCCAAGTCAAAGTAATTTTATTTTTTATTTTTTTATACAACTAGCTGATGGAACAAGCAGATGGCCCACCTGATGTTAAGTGGTAACCATCACATGTAATAAAGCATTGCCTCGTAAGTCACGCTCGATAGGAACGTGCCCTACGATGCACTGCCCTGCGTCCATCAACTTGAGGCATACAGATTTTCAGCCTCATGTGCCTGTAATTTCACCAGCAACACACTCTTCAAACCGAAACACAGCAACGCTGCTTGGCGGCAGAAAAAGGCGTGGTGTTAGTACTTCCCCGGTCGAGCCCTTCACATAGAGCTCTACTACTCTTATAAAATGTATTTATTCAATTGATCACAAGCTATCTAGCTTTAGGCGTTTCAAAGTGACCTGGCACCTAGATTATGATGAATCTAGGTGCCAGTACACGCAAGTAAACTGAAACGCGGTTTCTGAAAGCTCGATCAAAACAAATCGGATATCAAGTCACTCGCCATTTCAGCTTATACATCGAATTAGATAGAGATAGCAAGTGACTTGACATGCGATTAGTTTTGATCGGGCTTTCAGAAACCGGACGTAAGCCTAGAAGAACAAGAAAATATGCATAAATCTAACCCCTTCTTCATCGTCATAAGTGTACATTTACAGTAACATAATAGATAGTAGTAGGTACAGTGGTACAGTAGGGTCGTACGAGTACCTATTTACAACTTAAAATAATGACGAGTATGGGAGATGAAAACACCCTACGTTAGTACTATTATTTTGTGACCTTGCTGATTTATCAACACCGCTATAATAATAGCGGTCATAACTTTTTAGAAACCTAAACTTTGGCTGAAGGACGCAGAATGTTTGCATAATACGGACATTGTTGTCCAAAGAGCATTTTTGTTAATTTTATATGCAGAGACCATTAGCTTACTCAATGTCAGGGCACGTCCACGCCATTACACTGAATTTTATATTTTGATAAACTCACAAACATATTTGATAAATCATTTTGAGTATGCCACACACATATTGCATTGTAATCATTATTAACACGTTCAAAAGACTTTCACACGACTTTATTTCGGATTACTAAAATACACAGCTCATATGTACCTTAGATAGATAAAGTTTGAACCCGCGACCTTGGGATTGGAAGGGGCGTATCAGCATCAAAGTAAATGATGATTGACTGATCATGAGTGATCACAGGGGTTTTATAAACATCTTGCATAAATTTATTATCTATAGGTATGTGGGATAAGGGCAAGGCGATCAAACTTTGATTGAGAAATAAAAACTTTAACCAAAAATATACTGCGTTTACATTTAGATATTCGCGCTACTATTCGCGTGGGAATGTTGCCGTCCCATTCTCGCAATGCCCAAGTCCCTGCGCATGTCTACACATTTCCACGGGCATGAGCTGAGTGTAAACGGGGCATAATAATGAAAATCTATGGTCAATGATTGATAATTTCGAAATTCTTTTGCTTGAAAGTACCTACATGATTAATCAAAGCATGCCTGCACAGTTTCAACAGAATCAAAGGCTGTCCTACGAAGTAGAATTAAACTACGTATCCATAAAATATTGATTCGAAAGCTAAAACAAAAACAGAATTCTAAACTAGATTATTCTTCGAAGATTCGCTTCGCCCAGCAAACATTAGCTATTCCATTTCCGCTATAAAACAGTCCGCAATTGGTTAAATACACTTTGGGTTGACGCGTACCTAAACGTGACCTGGATATTCTACACCGAATTTGCATTATTTTAACTGTTACTAATTGCCAACGTATATTGGTTTACTAGCTGCCCGATCTAATAAAACATTTATTTTGTCATTCTAGATACCGTTCAACGTTTGTTGTTGCAATAAAAATAAAATGAAAGTCCTTGTTTCAGTTTTTTGAAAGGGCTAACAACATTTTTAGGTTAGTTTGGGGATAATACACAGATGTCAATTCTGCTGTTTAGTCATTTGAGATTAGATATTTGTTTTACATTTTTAATAGGTACATGTTATAAATTAACATTTGACCTCAAATATGTACTTATCAAATCAAATCAAATCAAAGAACAAAAAAAGAACAATATTGCTTAGGACAATTTCATAGGGTTTCTAAGTCCCATAAGTATTAGAGTTCCTTTCCACTGACACCGAGCAACGTGCGGAGTCTAGGTGATCAATCAGCTCATGTTAGCTTAGAAAAAAATTATTCACAGTGGAATTAGTGAGAATGATCCATTCTATTGGAGATTCTAAGCCGTACCGTCTTTGGAGGCCGTCGTTGTGTGCAGATCTATACAGAAATACTATAGAAGAATATACAAATAGAATGCAGAACTATACAAGACCAGACAGTAAAATGTATCTGCTAGGTTCGCAATTCTGTATCGAAGCATGTTGTTTTGGGTATTGGATGCACATTGTCCACACAACCGTGAAAAATCAGGCTGAAATACGCGAATGCATGTTGGACGGGCAGCGATAAATACAGCAGAGCTCGCACGTGTCAGTCTTTTTAAAGGACTGAAAGTAATATAAGACTGACCACAGGAATAGCCTACCAAGGTGTTCAGGATAAAGATTTGTAGGTTGTTTTGCAATGGAATTGATAATTAACTATTCCTCTGATGGCAAATGTAATGTTTTAAAACACGGATATGCATCAGGCTTTTGTGACTGCTCCCTTTTGTATCCTTGTTAGCAAGCGTCACTTTTCTTTGGCTTTGACCAGCTTGATTTGTAACCGTGTGTACGTAGCCCTGAAATACCTGAACCCTCATAGGAATTCAAGAAGATACCATTTTAATTTTTTTTTAGTTTGTAAGGTACACCTTGCAAACTGTGATACATCATGTAATGTACGATACATCGTAAAATAAATAAGTTTCATTCATTCATTCAAACTATAGATACATCTCTAGAAATCTATGGAGTTACCGAGATTTGGGAATATACAGTCGTCAGCAATATTATAAAACAGGTAACGGTATATAGTGAAAGATAATTCCGAGAAGAAGGTGGGTGGGATATCTGGCCAAATATCAGATAGAGGACAGTCGTTTGGCAGTTCGTTTGTTGACGTCATAGTAAAACTATTCGGAAAAACCTGGATAATAGTCGCAGTGTTTGTCTGTTTCTTGTCTTATATCTCTTTATGTCGCTTTATCCAGCTGGTGTGCCGTCACAAATAAGAAATCTTTTCTTATTTCCTAAGACCAAGAAGGCTGGCAAAAAGGAAGGAAAGGAAGCCAATCCTTGGAGCTAGCCCCTGGCTTGCTTCTAGTAGTCCCATGGTAGTAAAATTATATACATAATTATGATTATAAAACCCGAGTAGTTTTTGCCATATTTTCCGTATGTCTTGTCCGTGTAGAGTTACTAGAGCAAAAATTAACGCAGCAAAATGCAAGAGCGTACGTGCTAAAGTCGACACCTTAGCATGTACTTGAGCGCGTAAAACGTAAACTGAAAGATGAGCACCGGTTTAAGATGTTGTTGATTCGCTTAAGGTTTAACTGAACCACAGTCAGTACTGGAACTAGTACTGGAAGATCTCTTGACGCTTTTGAAGCTAAAACGTTGGAAGGTCTGGTGAGACAGAGATGGTGAAATTTGTATGTGTAATAAATAATATTCAGATAAACAATCGACATCTTTAAAAGGTGATATAGTTTTATGTCCTCTTGTGCCAAGCAAACCGGTGGATTCCACTTAAAAAAAATCCACACTAACGGTCGTCGGTTTTCCAAACTGTAACTGTACATTAATAGTATGAAGTAGATTTTTGACGAACTCAATATCTCGCAGACAAACTGGTGCCAAACTTTGAACCATGGCGTATAATTAATTTCACGGGTCCTTGGGTGGAAGACGGAACGCTAAGTGAATTAGGCGCTGGTCCGCGAACCTAAACATTTCGCAGTGAGCCAGCGTGCAGTTATTTCTCGATTCTTGTGCTACTGGGTAATGCTTTTAGCTGAAGCATACCCTGAATCGCTCAGGACGTTGCGTTGGTTGGTTGTTAAGTTGCTGACTAATTCTCCCTCGTAAATAAGGACATTTTGAGAGATATACAATAACTGAACTTATTTACGAAAAATCGCAATCGTGCAATCACTTTTCGCACAGTTTATATTGCATACCTACGAAAACTAGTAAAACAAACTTTTTCAGATTTTAGCATAGCTACTCGTAACTATATAGGCCGTTGCCGCTCGACTTTCAGCTTAAGTATGATAGTTAGCGACCACGTTTCATAAGTCATCACTAGCAACACCCACTGATTATAAACTTTTGTATTGAGGCTTCGCTTTATTTGCGACAAAAGAAATGGCGTAATCTTCTGAATGTTGGCAACAACAAACAATAAAGTCTGTTGTGATGATTATATTTATATAATATTTGCACTATGATAATTATGTAAGTATAGCATAGACACATATTATGTATAGGTACATCTGCATCTGTATGCCTCAAGTTGAAGGACGCAGGGCATTGCATCGTAGGGCACGATCCTATCGCGCGCGACTTTCGAGGCAATGCTTCGTTATAGGTGATAGTTACCAGTTACCGATTATCATATGATGGTTACATTACAGTATCAGGTGGGCCATCTATTCGTTTCATCAACAAGTAGTATCAAAAACTGAAAACTGAAACGAAAGCTTCACGACTTTGATGGGGTTCAAAGTCGTGAAGCAGCAGATATCCCCTCAGATCTCTTGGTTCCAAGTACAAACTCCAGATATCAGGGTAAAAAATTCCCTAGCGTCGCATCGCATAGCCTCATCATCTCTAGTAGGACAAGGGTAATAAGAGCGGAACTTGCGTTGATACATCTCGTTGTCGCTCTCTATTGAGAATTTACATTTATATTACGCGACTTTTGAGCATTACTTGCATGTGGGACTCGGAGCTTTCAACTAATGGAGGAACAAACCATCGATTTTTTTACCAGAAAAGGTTATCCCGAAGAAAGATGTTACTCCAAAATGTAAACGATGTAGTGTTAGATTTATTTATTTATTTTTTAGATCCTAATTATATCCAATATATGCAGCGCTTCACTACTTCATAGGTTTATTTACAGAATTATATCTTTCTCCCGCTGTCAGCCACCTTGCTTCCCCTATCCCGCCATTATGCCCGGACTACACGAGGCTAGTTTTTCAAGCTAGAATAGCAAACTAGTGGCAGTAAGCTAGCACGCTAGTACTTCTGGCTTCGTGTAGACAAAACTAGCTTCATTTCTAAGCTAGTAAGCTAGTTTACAAGCTAGGGCAGTTTTTAATAGGATGGAGTTTTATTTCTAGGCTAGTTAGCGCCCTTCACCACTGATTTTACTATTCCGTCTTGTGTACTAGCTTCATGTGGCCGGCGAAACTAGTTTTCAGTTGGCTAGTAAGCTGGAACCACACGTTTCGTTTGTTTTTCTAACCTAGTCTCATGTAAACAGAACTAGCATGTTCCAAGCCAGGTCAGCAAGCCAGAACAGTTAAATAGAGTTTACTAGCTTGCTATCCTAGCTTAAAAAACTAGCTTCGTGTAGCCCGGGCATTAGGGATGCCCCCTCTGTCCTTTCAGTAGAGTGATGCAACTATCCACTAAAACCGGCTTCCAGTAGGTACATTCAAAGCTTCATCCAAATCCGTGCAACCGTTACGGAGATGAGTGGGAACAAACCACTGCCTCGCAAGTCACGCACAATAGCAACCACACCCTTCAAACCGAAACTCAGCCACGCTGTTTGGCGGCAGGAATAGGCGTGGTGGTAGTACTTCCCCGGACGAGCCCCTAACCAAGAGCTCTACTTACTATTGTACTCTGCTGTGTTTCAATTTAAAAGTGCCGGAGCAGTTCAGGCACCTTTGACTGGACATCTCAGTGTAATCTCTCTTCTCTTGTCGTGTCACTAGTTTCTTTCGAAACAGTGTGGTGAAATTATTTTAAGTGCGCCTCAAGAGGCTCCTATCGAGCACTTGAATCATTTTATAGAACTTTTTAGGTTCAACGACATGCCGGTTTCCTCACGATGTTTTCCTTCACCGTTTGAGAGTACTGGCATTGTACACATAAATTTTTGGACAGAAAAACTCATTGGGGCACGACCGGTTTCGAACCCACGACTTTACTATAGGCGGGGCCGCTACCACTTGACCACCAGTAATCTAACCTAATTACTTTTGTGTGAGAAGGGATCCCACACTACACGCGTCCAGTTACTACTTTGTCACGAACTGTGGGAGGATCCATGTGAAGTAATACCGCTTCGGAGAGGGATATAACTTGGTAGCCTAACTTTATGGCAACTTTGTTGATAGCTCTTCTTTCATAAAGGTATGGAAAAGATTTCCGGAAGATTGTGGTCGTTCTTTTTCTTTGAAATAAGTTTTATTTCTGGTTGTCAGATGCCTGCGCGGGTATAATAAACTGGTTTCCTCTCGGTGTTTTCCTTCACCGCTTGAAAGCACATGGAATTGCGCACATAAATTTATAAAAAACAGAAAAATTTGTTGGTGCGCCACATGATTTGAATCTACGACCTTACAATCAGAAGGTGAGAGTCATTCCCTCTAGACAGTCCAGGTATAGATCGGATCGTCGAGGTCTCCTCCTGGCCTTGAACCCTGCTTATCGTTATATGAAATTATATTTATATCTGATCTTCTATTCAAATGTAACCTAGTTGCAGTTCTAAAACATGTGTCAAGTGTTCGAAAGGAGCCTCTTTGAGGCGCTCTATAAATCCTATCAACGCACTGTTCTGAAAGAAACTAGTGACAAGAGTAGAAGAAGAAGAAGAAAAGTAATCTGATAAGCAATTATTTTCTTTTTTAATGTTAATTCCATTTATAAACAGGAACAAACGATCACAGGAACAATTTGATTTCATGTTTAAATTTACAGAATTAATACAAATTTCACAGATTCCATATTTCAAACCGATTTGTCAAAATTCGAATAAAACTGTTAAAATATTCTATCATTTGATTTACTAAAGGCTTTAACGGAAACAAAAAATGGAAAAAAACAAACGAAATGGGATCACAATTTGTTATCTCCAGGTACAGCAGATATTTTAACGGAATAATTTAAATAAAATGTTAGAATTCCGTGTTACACTTGTTTTTTTGTGAACGTTTTTTAGCGTTTTACGTTTTATTTTATTTGTTTTTTGTAAACTTTTAGCATTTTACGTTTTATTTCTTTCAGCTACCATTTTATTGTAGCTATTATACTTATACAGGCTGCTAGGTGATCACATTACTTTGTTGCAATCAGTTTCAATCAGTTTCTGTTTGTAATAAGTAAATATGACGGCTATGGGCTTACATTTTAGCTGCAGTTGCTAACAAAGTTAAATTACAACTAGTGTTTCTATTGATGCATAATCTTCATATTTTTCAATACTTTCATATTGTTTTAAATACGAATTGGTTTCATATAGAAACTAATTGCAACAAAGTTACATAATCACCCTGCTGATCTCGAATATTTATGGTAAGCCTTTTTGGTAAGTTTTTTCTTCACATGTTTTGTGGGTAGGTTTGGTTAGGTTTGGTAGGGTATGTTTAATAATTGAACGTACCTACCTACCTTTGATTATTGACGACCCACCTTGGACATTATCAAAGAATCTTGAGTTTGCACCTGATACTTAATCGTTCTTATTAGAAGCTTATAGAGGAGGCCTAGCTTTGTTTTTGATGGTCATATAATGAGATACCGTATTTTAAAATTACCATTTTGCACACTACATTTCTTTTTTTTTTGGTTAAACTCGTCTATGAAGGTAAGTCTATGTAGAGTATTTTTGAGTGTGTACAATAATGAAAGAAATATTTCAATGTGTCTTGAAAATCAAATATGAATACAGTGTACCACAAGACACAGTCCTCGAACAAATATTTGCATAAGTATCGCGCAAACCATTTCTTCTCCGTTTGTCTGTCATTCGACAGACAATTTACCAGTGTCAAGTGAAATAGATAAAATATTTTTTACCTTTGTTCTTAAGAAAATAGTGGCGGTTTCCTTATTAAAACCTACGAGTAAATTTTTCGTTCAAATCAGGATAATATACACTTTCATTCCAATTGCTCACACGTTGTAATAGTTGGTTAAAATACCACGAAACTGCTCAACATAACTCAAAATACTACAAAAACTGTTAAAATGAAATAGTATATTGTTATCTTATGGGTGAAAGTAACTTATCTAGTCCCGAGACGGGGTTAAGCGCCCGAGCGTAGCGAGGGCGTCAATAGTTCGAGGGACTAAATAAGTCTTTAAACTGAGGTAAATACTTTGCTTTTCATTACGAATACAAGGAAAGTAAAAATAAAATCCATTACAGTTTTCACTAATTTGGCTAAATATGTACATCTTTGGTAATAAACCTCTTTGATTTGCGAATGTCAACAGGTCAATAGTCATACTGTTGACATTTGACATGTATTATTAAGAGTAGTAGAGCTCTTTGTGAATGGCTCGTCCGGGGAAGTACTGCCACCACGCCTTTTTCTGCCGCCAAGCAGCAACGCTGGGTTTCGGTTTGAAGAGTGTGGTTGCCGGTGAAATTACAGGCATATGAGGCTTAACATCTGTATGCCTCAAGTTGATGGACGCAGGGCAGTGCATCGTAGGGCACGTTCCTATCGTGCGTGACTTACGAGGTAATGCTTTGTTATAGGTGATGGTTACCACTTAACACCAGGTGGGCCATCTGTTTGTTCCATCAGCTAGTTGTATAAAAAAAAACCCGCTCCTTAGGCAACTTCACACCTTCGAGTATTTTTCGAGTATGAGTAATGAAAAATCTATTTTGCTCCTCAAGATAACAGAAAACCAATCCGAACAATTCCCACCTCAGTAATTGTGCTTGTGTATTGACAGTGTCAACACTATCAATTACGTCAAAACTGATTTTACCAGATCTACAATTACCTTTTGGAGATAAATAACAAGTCCAAATATAACTTCCAAGCGGCTTGAGTAATAATGTTCTGTGCTTACAAGTTGATTACAAGTCACCGTGAGCAAATAGAAAATCTCAATATTTAGACAGTTGTTTTCTGAAGAGTGGGAGCTGGGAGTTTGTAATCATTTGCTTTGATCATTCGTGTGTGTACAACAAAACTACAGACAATTTTGAGAACAAAATATAAGTACAGGGTAACTTCTCAATCAATCATTTTTTTATACAACTAGCTGATGGAACAAGCAGATGGCCCACCCAGATGTTATGTGGTAACAATCACCTATAACAAAGCATTACCTCGTAAGTCACGCACGATAGGAACGTGCCCTACGATGCACTGCCCTGCGTCCATCAACTTGAGGCATACAGATGTTTAGCCTCAATGTCCTGTAATTTCACCGGCAATCACACTCTTCAAACCGAAACACAGCAACGCTGCTTGGCGGGAGAAAATGACTTGGTGGTAGTACTTCCCCGGACGAGCCCTTCACAAAGAGCTCTACTACTCTTAAACTTAACATAAGACGCAGTCAACCGTCAAACAACTTCTTGTTTGCTCATTTCAACATTTTTGAATCGCTGAATGAAAAAATCGAATGGAACACCTTATATAGTACAAGCTTTGATAAGTTTGGGGCTAGATAGTGCTGTGTGGAAGAACCACCAATATTTATTTATATTTATGTTTAACAAAGCCAATATTAAATCATTCCTGATTAAATAATTATTCAAAACCACTCCAGTGTATATCCTGGTTCTCCGAGGTTCTATTTATTTACTCCGCCACTTAAAATTACACAAACTGATCGCAAGTACTCAGCTTAGCTTAAAGCCGTATACGGAATAAAATTCACCGATTTTCCACCAACATCCTTTCAGCAAGCAGATGCAAAGTAAACAGCATCTCGGCCAGCGGTGCTCTGCTAGGAGAGAACATCTACACACTGCACAGTGATGCCCGGAGCGTTTAGCATAGCGATAAACGGAGCGGATTATAATAAATTACAAGTTTTTATTAGCCTGTATGTTTACTAACAAATTATGAACCAAAATTGTCTGAATTCATAAAATAATGATTGGTTATTGTTTCAAGTTTAAAAAATAGTTCCAACGACTAGATGGATGGCGCTCGAATGTTTGGAATGGCAGTTTGTATTTTTTATGTAATCATGGTGTAAGTAAAAAACTGTCATTTATGAGGCCGTTGACTGATTTGCCATGGTAAAGAGACTTACTTTACGACAAAATAACAAAGAAAAATATTCTGAGGGTAACCTCTCAGTGAAACTTTTTTTTTTATACAACTAGCTGATGGAACAAGCAGATGGCCCACCTGATGTTAAGTGGTAACCATCACCTATAACAAAGCATTGCCTCGCAAGCCACGCACAATAGGAACGTGCCCCACGTTGCACTGCCCTGCGTCCATCAACTTGAGGCATACAGATGTTAAACCTCATGTGCCTGTAATTACACCGGCAACCACACTCTCCAAACCGAAACACAGCAACGCTGTTTGGCGGTAGTAAAAGGCGTGGTGGTAGTACTTCCCCGGATGAGCACTTCACAAAGAGCTCTACTACTCTTAAAAAATTAGTTGTATCCAAGCTAAGCGTCATTATTTTATCGCTTCGCCTTTGCAAGGATTACAACCTAGAGCGTGCGTGCATATGACGGCCTTTGCCCGAACATGCCTTAAGTATATCGGGTGAAACCGGTCAGGTTATTTTCTGATATCGAGCTTAGCAAGCTTCATATTTTGTAGGTACTAAGATGTGTAAAGTGAAAATGCTTTAGCAATAGATACCTACCTACATCGTTAAAGTCAAAGTCAAAGTCAAAATGTATTTATTCAATAAAATCACAAGGATCACTTTGAAACGTCTTAAAGCTAGGTGACTCTAGGTGCCAGTTCCACGCGACCAAAGCCTAGAAGAACAGGCAACAAACTTACGGCTTGGTTCCTACAGTTCTTTTGTATGATCCTTTTACAATGTAATATAATATATTATTGAAGTTTAGTGAGGCGTAGGCATACAGAAAAATGTGAATGTTATCGTGAACGAATACTTGTTCGAATCACAGGAGGCAAACGAATCTAATTTTAGTATTATTTGTATGAAATGCTACGAGTAAGAAACCTCGTTCACCAATCCTCGCCCAATATCTCGAAATAATTGTAATGACGTAATACGACCGAAGCGGATGCATCGACTGGTACGCATAGCACGAAATACTTGCGGCGCGTTGCCGTCTATTCATTCGGCGCTGTTAAATCATTTGGTGTAGACGTGTGCAAAGCCATAAGAAAACTTGATTCGATTTCCACGACGTGTTTGCTAGGACAAATCTGCAGTCTTATTTATCTTCGATTTTTAGTAAAATTTTATTTAAAACTATGCAAAATATCAGGACGTGCCTGGAGGTGCCTGATATGGGATCTACCTACCTCATAAAAAGTTTTAAAAACGTTTGATAGAAATAGTAATAATTGTTTATTTCTCAAAAGAGAAACAGGTGCTTAACTACATCCTCGTGGCAGGTCTTCTAGCTTCCGAGCTACTAAAGCTCCAGCCTATTTTCATCAAGTTTAATATGTTATTCGCTTTAAGAGCATGGCTCCTCAAAAGCGCCAAGCTTAAACCATCTATAGCGCACTAAAATCTTCGTTAGAGAATCAACGAGCTTGGATTACCAGCGATAGTGATCCAGCCTTACCACACTTGATCCGACCGTTCTAGCGCATAAAGCTGAATGGAGACAGAACCGTGTAAGCGCTCGTGGAGTAGCATACCTACGAGTATTTGCATCGTATGTATGTACATAGCACACACGGAAATATAATTTTAAGAGTAGTAGAGCTCTTTGTGAAGGGCTCGTTCGGGGAAGTACTACAACCATGCCTTTTTCTGCAGCGTTGCTGTGTTTCGGTTTGACGAGTGTGGTTGCCGGTGAAATTACAGGCACATGAAGCTTAACACCTGTATGCCTCGACTTGATGGACGCAAGACAGTGTATGTATGTAGTGTGTGTGTAGTGTAGGGCACGTTCCTATTGTGCGTTACTTACGAGACAATGCTTTGTGATAGGTTAATATCAGGTTGGCCACCTACTAGTTGTATAAAAACTAAAAATATAGAATAATAACGAAAGCCACAATGCACATTAGAATACCCCACTATTATTATACATACCAAAGTTTGTGAGTGTATGTTTATTCCCACTCATATCTATAACGGAAGGTTACGCACTACATTTTATTTACACTAAGTTTAATTCCAATCAGAGTGCGATTGAGCCACAACCATTCAAATATCCAAACATCGTAACTTTTTCATTTATGTAGTAGTAGTAGTACTTAGTAGAATAGGATAGGATTACAAAATAAAAAAAAATATTGTGTGACTTTCTCACAGTACAATCCCCTAACTAAGCAGAGCTTGTAATATGAGAACCAGATAGCTGATATAATGCTTCTGGCCACGTGGTATATTTTTTTTAATGCATACTATAATACATTTAACGGCCTACAGCGCAGAAGGCAGAGCGAACTACCAACATAGCTCAGATGGTAGTAGCTCTGCCTTTTAGGCTGTAAGCCGTGGGTTCGATCCCCACCGAAAACAAACATTTTGTGATAATCATAGGTCTGGTCTCTGTCTGAGTGTTATCTAATATTATAAGAATATATTTACAAAAAAATATATACTATTATATCTGCTATCTGGTTTCCATAGTACAAAATTTGGCTTAGTTTGGGGCGAGATAGTGTTGTGTCGAATGGCCACCAATTTTTTTTTATTTATTTATTTAACAGCGTGATTACGTAACTTTGTTGCAATCAGTTTCTATATGAAACCAATAAGTATATAAAACAATATGAAAGTTTTGCGATTATTCATCAATAGAAATCTTTTCATCAGTTGTAATCTAACTTTGTTAGCAAGTGCAGCTAAAATGTAACCGCATAGCCGTCATATTGCCGTGAGCACTGGTGGTCTAGTGGTAGCGGCCCCGCCTTTCGATCTTAAGGTCGTGGGTTCGAAACCGGTCGTGCACCAATGAGTTTTTCTGTTCAAAAATTTATTTGCACAATGTCAGTACTTAAACGGTGAAGGAAAACATCGTGAGGAAACCGGCATGTCGTAGAACCTAAAAAGTTCTATAACATGTGTCAAGTGCTCGAAAGGAGCCTCTAAAGGCGCACTTAAAATCCTTTCACCACACTGTTTCGAACTAGTGACACGACAAGAGAGAGAGAGAGCCGTCATATTTACTTGTTACAAACAGAAACTGATTGCAACAAAGTAACGTGATCAGCCATAGAGCTGTGAGAAGGGCTGTCAAAATATGAGTGACACTTCTATATTGATACAAAGCTATGGCAAGGTCTGATCCGCAACGTTCTTGTTGATCCGTTGGTTCCACTCTATTGACGCCTGCCTGTTAATATGTTAAGCCGGGCTCCTAAGCCGAGCTCGAGACGGTATTGGGCCGCTTAATGAGCTACGGCAAGGGCAACCCTTAACTAATTGGTAGGCTTAGTTATTGTCACACGTGATTTGCAACCCGTTAGTGGCACGCCGTGGTTTATATTAATATACCTTACTTAGTCCTTGTGGTTAGTCACGTGACATAGTTCATAATGCTCTTTGAACACATTTATTACAAACTTTCATTTGAATAATTGTGGTAATAATCACCTATAATAAAGCAATCTCTCGTACGTCACGATGCAATGCCTTGCGTCCATCAACATGTCCCTGTTATTTCATTATAACCACGCCCTTCAAACTGAAGCCCAGCAACGCTGCATGGTGGTTATAGTACTTCCCCGGACGAGCTCTACAACTCTAATGTGGTTTATCGCGATCGAACCGGAACACAGTACCAATGACGGCTGCTTGGCCCATTACCGCCTACCCTGGCTATAGCCAGAGATGAGATATAGATATTGAATCGACCACCGTTAGAAGTATTATTCCGAAGTGATAAAATAGATTTTTCTTTCATTTTCATAAAGTTTGCGGGTATTAAAGTGTCGGCACTTGAAGTCGGTTCCTGCAATTTGGCTGCGAGCCAACTGCTATATTACAGTGGCCAGAGGGGTCTAGAAACCCTTCATTTTAGCTTATTACGTTTTTATAAACGCGCTTGCTATTCTATTCGAATGAGGGCAAAAAATATTTCTTCTTCCCTAATGACTTTTGAATTTTATGATCTCTGAAGAAAAACTTCCGCTAATTAAGTGGCTCGTTCCCTGGCTGCAGCAAAAAACAGACTATTTAACTTAAGGAAACCAAACAAACTAAAGATTAGTTACTTGCCAAAGTAGTGTAGTACATTTTTTTTACGGTACAGTCGGTTAAAGTTGGGTGATGTTATTATTTTAAATTAAATGTTGACCAAAAATCAACATTTTATTTTAAACTGAGGCAGTTATGATTTAATTTTGAATTGTATTTTACAGAAGGGATATTCATGGTTACATTACAGAAAAAAGTTTCACGAATGTTAATATTTGTAGTCACAGGACTTAAAAGATCATCACAGGATATTGTTTTTCTGTATTTTTTGTAATACCTATAATTCGAAAAGTACATGACAAATATTTTTTTTTATATTTTTCTCATAACTGTCATGACTTGGCCCATTGCCCGTTTTCGGCTTGACGTTGATTTCTGGGACACCCTGTATAAATATTTAATCCAGCCCACTCAGTAAATCTCACACTATGGGATACTGATATACTGTTTTTGGAAATACCGATTATCTTTTAACAAATATAGATCTGTAAAGGTTAAGTTGAAATTTCATATTCTTAAGAGGCTGACAGCCGTCAAACTACTCTCGCTCGCATATTTCAACATATTTGAAGATATAAAATTACTGAATGTAGTTATGAGACTATCATTAGGTATAAGGTTCAGCAAAGATATAATTTTTTTTTAAACAAGTTTTGCTACCAAAAAGTTTGATTGAGTACGAAAAAAAATTGTGATTATACCATCAAAAAGTTGTACATTCTGCGCAGTCCTTATATAGAAGATTTTTTTTTATTCAGAGGGTATGCAATATACAGTTATGATGGCAAACGCGATTTGGCTACGATTATTATATATGAATCGTAATTCGTCGTTATCGTCCTTATCGTAATATTATTAACAGCTTGCTTAGGGTTAAATCCGATACCGCAGTACCTAAATCCGCTCCGCAGTGCACAATGTGAAATAACGCTTACAACGTAACCACATAATTCAAATCGTAATATTCAAATCTGTATATTATTATGGTACTTCTGTAGGCTTACCATCTGTGTCGTGTCAGCAACACACACACACACTGAAACTGCTTCACGACTTTAATCCCCCCGGCACGGTAGACATCCCTTCAGATCTCTACTAAGTACGACTTACAGATCTTTTGACATCTAAGGAGAGTGTTCAGAGGTATGTCCAAATTTGGCACATACCCACATTTTGCAGTAGTTAGTATTCCATACGTGACAGGTTGCAAGCCCATCGCCGCTGCTAGAATACTAACTGACCACACGATGTTTTCCTACACCGTTTGAGCACTGGCATTGCGCACATAAATCTGAATAAAATTTATACAGATTTTTTTCTCACAAAAACTTTTTTCCAATACGGGAAGTATTTTGAGTGCATGCTACGCGTGCTATCAATTAATTTTTCCAGTGTTAAGGCGAAGACAAGAGCTAATGTGACTTTCAACATGTCGAAACGTGCGACGTTTCGACATGTTGAAAGATATTAAATCACTAAACTCATTTTCGAAAAATCGCAATCAACCATTTTGTGTGCAATCACATTGCACATAGTTTAGTAAAAATTTCATTTTGATCGATACAAGTTTTCCTACTTAAAAGTTTGCTTATGTACGAAAACTAGTAAAGCAACTTTTGAGTAGGAAAACATGTATAAACATGTCAAAATATGCGAGCGAGAAGTTGTTTGATAGTTGTCAGCCCCTTAAGGGTTTGACATAGCAACTATTTGCGTAAATTACTACAACTTTGCCAAGCCCAGCAAACCATGTGTAGTCAGCGATAAAAGTAGATGAAAACTTGGTAAGTAAAAATATTAAGCTACATAGCTTAGTTTGTGCTGGTTTTTGAAATTCATATAAGGAAGACCTAACTATTTGCAAATCAAGTTTGACATATAATTGCTAAATCCAAAGAAAACTCTCATTGGATATTTACCTATCTGAAATTGTTAACAACTTTTGTACCTCCTAGCAAAGTATAGTCAGCACACTATGCTAGAATAAATAAATAAATAAATATTGGAGGACTTTCCACACAGCACTATCTAGCCCAAACTAAGCCAAAGCTTGTAATATGGGAACCAGATAGCTGATATAATACAGATATACTTTTTTTTTATAAATACATGCTTATAATATTATATAACACCCAGACAAAGAACAAACATCTATGTTCATCACACAAATTTTTGTTCTCGGTGGGGATCGAGCCCACGGCCTACGGCGCAGAAGGCAGAGCTACTATCAACTGAGCTGTGAAGGCTGGAATGTATATTAGTAAAAAGTGTAAAAGGTCCACCGATATTTATTTATGAATAAAAGCCTAAAATGATGGTTTTACTGCATGATCGACCTACCGGCTCAGTTGATTCGTGCGAATTCTCCGTGAATATTGTCCGCGCTAAGCTTTAATCCCCTAGTGCAAGTGTTGTTAAATTGAAATTCCATGTTGTTTCGGCGGGAGGCTGGGTTTCATCAAAAATGTGCATAAACTTCAATAACAGGTTTGTTTTTCAATTTTGTTAGCTTTTGCTTCACTTTTTGAAGCGAAAATGTTCGGTGTGGTGAAGTGCTGGCCGCTGAGCACCGAAATTTTTTGAGGAACTCTTGTGTATATAACACATTTATTTGCCTAACTAAAACAAACATACACAAAAATCGAAAACAACAGAATGAAAACAACTAATAAACTGAGAATTAACGTAAATAAAAACAACCAAAAGTAAATAACGAATCGAAATATATAAATAAAAATAGTCTCTTCTCTTGTCGTGTCTTCTCTTGTTTCTTTCGAATCAGTGTGTTGAAAGGATTTTAAGTGCGCCTCTAGGGCTCCTTTCGAGCACTTGACACATGTTATAGAACTTTAGGTTCTACGACATGCCGGTTTCCTCACGATGTTTTCCTTCACCGTTTGAGAGTACTGGCATTGTGCACATAAATGCTTTAACAGAAAAACTCATTGGTGCACGACCGGTTTCGAACCCACGACCTTAGGATCGGAAGGCAATATTAGAAATAGTGTAGCTTGCGTACACCTACGTCTCTTTTCGTAATTAACACCTTTTTTCTGAGATAGTTAAATAATTCCGTTTCTACTTTAGACTTGTCAATAACAAATACGGAGATATTTTTATCTGACGTATAGCCTAACAATGAGATCGTCGAAACCACCCCAATTAGCAATACTTTTAGGGTTGATTACGTGAAACTGGCGCCTAAATTAAGCTAGCTCTAAGATATTATTTTAATAAATTTTGACTAAATAATAATATATTGTGCGAAACTTAATGATAAGTTACAAATTTGTAGGAAAATGGATACAGGTAAATTTCTCGGAAAATACACAAATTAAAATAATTATATTCAACATTATCCAAATATGAAGTACGAGTGATTCCGTAATGATATTAAAATTTATATACCAGTCAGCCTCATCAGTCAGATAAATTGTTTATATTGTGTCCATAAAAACCTTAAAAGCGTAGTATACCTTAGGCGAAAATCAAAAAGCAATATTGCATAAATGACACTAAAATCGGTCGTCACTCAGCTTTTTATTTTTAAAGCAATGTTGATGCACTACTATACCTATACCTACTATTATACTGGTTTCGTGACGGCAGTGTATTGAAGGTCTTTTCAACAATGGCAGCCAAAAAACTGACATCCATTGGTTTTTATGCAAATGCCATGATCATAAACAAAACGTCGATAAAACGGCCGATCGAGCTGACACCAGCCGAGCCTTTTCCGAATTTTATCTCATCAAAGCCCTCACTGTTGGGAAATACTTCACATTTAGTAGCACATTTCCCAATATTTTGAGGCGATTTTTGCTGAATTCCATTATTATATCCACCTCGCTTCTGACGTAATAAGGCTTCATAAAGGTCATATAAAAATACAGTTTTGCGTCATCAATACCGTCAGTGACGTACAGTGCCGGATTAGCCACGTAGCAAGAGTAGCAAATGCTACGGGCCCCGCGCATTTGGGGGCCTCGCGCTCCAACGCCTGTCTGACCGTAATCTGTACAATGTGTCTGGTTACCGGTGTCGGAGACTTTGGGGGGGGGTAAAATATGGTAAATTATATCGACAAATCACTATCCCTATTTTTTTTCTCTCTCCATTATAAAATGGCAGATATTTTGTTTTCTTTTGCCCCAAGCACAGGTGCTTGTACTGATTAAGCTATAGCTACCCATGTAGGGGTCCTAGGAAGACGACAGAGGACTCATTTGATAGCCAATAATGTAGACAATAAAGTAATTGATCGAGTGAGCGAAGCGAACGAAGATCTTAGTTTCAACTTGGGCGATTTGGCATTTTATGTATGTATGTATCTATGTATGTATGTATGTATGTATGTATGTTTGTCTGGCGATAGCTTAAGAACCGTTGATCCGATCTGCATGAAATTTGATATGTCGATAGCTTGTACTTGAGAAATTTACTGGTAAGTATATGAGTAAAATCGGATGAAGGGTTTTTGAAATATGGGGTTTTTTAAGAGGGCAAAAACAAAAAAAGTAACATAAAAAAATCAAGTTACATGTCATATGAAAGGGCTTTGTTTGGACATTCCACAACAATTTTTACTTTTTTTCTGGGACGCTCGGTTTTTGAGACACAACAAAAAAGTTAAATTAAGATAACCAGCGATCCAAGAGCTCCCATCTCTAAGAGTTTCGTTGGCATCAAGGTTTTTCTACTGGTTGGTCAGTTACTTTGCTTTTTCTTATTTTTTTTTCTTGAAATCAATTAAGGAGGTACTCAGTTCTCATAAAATGGTGACAACGACCAGGTCTGATGATGGAGCCAAGGTCTGTTCAACGGAACTCTTCAATAAATAGGCCAATAGAGTTGAAACTTGGTTACCGTACCAAGTTAGTAGGCGGTAGTCAGAAAAAAGTCCAAACATAATGTTTGGACTTGCCTCTGACTACCACCTACTCAAAGTTTTTGTGCGTTCGTCGGGTCGCATCACGAGATCTCAGTTCGGGGCGAACTACTAGTAATAATATTGTTGTAATTTCTATTTCATAATAGAGGGAAAGAGAATTGATAAAACAAAAAATGTTTTTGTTATCTTTTTTTTTTTAATAATTAGCTTTTTCATACAGTCTAATCTGTCAAGCTACTTTATTTTTGTTTCTGAATGATAGTACAGAATGTGTGCTTCAAAATAAGTCTTACATCTTAGCTCTTAGTAAGATAGTTTAGAAGTTATGATAATTTAAACATGGTACGTGTTACTAAATCCTGGAGTACAAAAAGAAAACAAAATAAATGGATTACCACTTAGGGTTTTATCAAAATCAATACAATTCTAACCTACAACAAAGCACAGCATTGTCTAAAGACACGTCCTTGGAATTTCTCAAAACCGTGGGTCTAGTTGTTTATTAGCGGGATATTTAGCTTTGAAGGGTTATATTCAAACCGTCATAACTTCTAAACTATCATATTATGGGCTAAGATGTAAGACTTTTTTTAAAGCACACATTTTGTACTATCATTCAGAAACAAAAATAAAGTAAGTAGCATGACAGTTTAGATTTTATGTTTTATTAATTCTCTTTTCCTCTATTATAAAATAGAAATTTCAACAATATTATCATTACTTTTTTGTCTACATTATTGGCTATCAAATGAGTCCTCTGTCGTCTTCCTAGGACCCCTACATGGGTAGCTATAGCTTAATCAGTACAAGTTGCCGTGCTTGGGACAAAAGAAAACAAAATGGCTGCCATTTTATCATGGAGAGAGAAAATAAAAATAGGGATAGTGATTTGTCGATAAAATTTACCGTTTACCCCCCCCCCCCCAAAGTCTCCGACACCGGTAACCGTCTGGTTACCGGTGTCGGTACCGGTACATTGTATAAAAGGCAAAACTGATTGACTGATGAATCAACGCACAGGTATAAGCCTTAGGGCTAGATACTTTAAATTTCGCATACTTATTCCTTTTATGACGTAGGCCACTAAGGAAGGATTTTTCAAATTTCAACCCCCAAGGGGGTGAAATAGGGGATAAAAGTTTGTATGAAACTTTTTATTTACAGGCCTAACCCTTAGCGCTAGAAACCTAAAATTTCGCACACGTATTTCTCTTATGACGTAGGCATCCACTAAGGAAGGATTTTTAAAAATTCAACCCTCAAGGGGGTGAAATAGGGGATAAAGGCTTGTATCAAACTTTTTACTCAGAAATATTTTTTCAAAATTTAGCCCCCAAGGGCGCTAGCAGCCCGCCCGACTGTAGAGTATTTTTAATAAAGTAGGTAACAGTGAACGAAGCGTAGCCGCGAGTTATAGCTAGTAGTAAAGTAAGTTAGTAGTAGTAAGGCTTTCTTTGTTGACAGTTCTCATAAAATGGTAACAACTATCAGGTCTGATGATGGAGCCAAGATCTGTTCGACGGAACTCTTCAATAAATAGGCCAATAGAGTTGAATCTTGGTTACCATACCAAGTTAGTAGGCGGTAGTCAGAAAAAAGTCCAAGCATAATGTTTGGACTTGCCTCTGACTGCCACCTTCTCAAAGTTTTGGTACGTTCGTTGGGTCGCATCACGAGATTTCAGTTCGGGGCGAACCACTAGTTAGACTAGTATCTGTACCACATTTCTACCCTTCAAGCGGCCAGATTTTTAAGCAAACCAAGGGCCCCTTGACAGAATTTGCTACAGGCCCCGCGCTGGCTTAATCCGGCACTGGTGACGTATTTAAGCTAGCAGCATGATTGTTTTGTTTATTAACTAACCTTACAAATTAGGTAAGTGATCTTGCAATAAAAATGACAAGGAAAATCTTAAAATTCTTTATTAAATATTTATTTAAACTAATAAGACCGCATATTCTATAAGGGACATTAAATTAATTATTTTACAGAGGTATTATTTTTACTCTAGCGATGGAATATTTTCGTGTATAAGATTCTGATTAGATTATGTAAGTCTGCTGTTTTGGTGACTAGACAAAATAAATCAACACCTACAGCAACGGGTCATCTTAAAAACTAGTTCTGACAGGTGCACTTTATTATACAAAGGGGTAAAGCCAAAATGGACAGATGGTCAGAATGGACATTTTCGACTTTAATTATTGTTACATTTAAAAAGGTTATAAAGTTTTACACAAGCAACGTCTGGCATTTTTTGTTCCTGAAACCGTTAAATAACGTTAAGAAGCTTTATTACATAATTAATGATAATATCTACAAAATTGTGAAGAAGGCACCTTTGCGTTTATTTCTTTGATATGATGATTTCTTTCAAAATACTAATATTTACAAGTTATCTTATCAATACCATTTAAGTCGCTTAGCTACTATTAATTTTACCGGTAGATTTTATCGTCGTGAGGTGGCATGCTTATGAAATAAGGCGCGGGCGGAGGTGGTGGGGCTAGGTACCGCACGGAACCTGGCCCTTGCTGCATCTTATGAGGTAAAGTAGCAGTAGAAATAGATGGCGGTGGCATGGTCCCTGCGTAGCCTGGCCAAGGTGGACCCCACATTGGCGGAGCCCCACCCGCCGGACTACTAGTTAATGGACCTCCTCTGTATGAATTCGAAGACATACGAAGTCGAACAATGCAAATCACTATTATCAAAATAACTATAAAGGCCACCACGCCGCCTACAATACCGATGATCAAGTTGTCATCGTTTGTTGAAACCACACCAATCACAGGGGCACCCTTAGGCTCACCCTGCACTTTCGGACGATCATGCGTCGGAGCTACAGACCATATGATGTCGGGTTCTGCAGACGTGCGGTGTACAAGTCTAGGTGGAGGGGCCGTCGAATAACTACTAGATGATAGTGAAACTGTTGTTCGTCTCTTCGTTTCACAAGTCAACTCATCATCACCAATTTCCACCAACAGAAATCCAGATAAGTGGTCAGGAGACTCGCACTTCACATCGTCAATACCCACGTTCGGCAGCCATCTTCTCAAGGCTCTCGCGTTACAATCGCATCGAATTGGATTACTGTCCAAGCCGAACATGGACAGATCAGCACGTCTATCATCTAAGGCTACCAGTAACTGTGGTTGCAAGGTTGATAGCTGGCTTCCCCCTACGTCAATCGTAATTTGCGATGATCTTGGCAAAGGGAACAGAAGAGCCGGTGGTAAACTGGTAACAGAAGTATTTCGCAAACGTACGGTAATTGCCGGAGCTTTCAATCCAGCTAGTATACCTGAAGAAACTGTCTTCAATCTATCTCCTCTCATACCAAGCTCTTCAAGTCGTGGGTGCAAAGTCGAATGCAACTGGTCCGGTCCAATGGTCGTATCTTTAAACTCTACGTCTAGTTTTTCCAGTGCAAACAAATGTTCCAAGGCTCCTTGAACATCAAAATATCCTAGCCTAGGATAACCATAAGCTCTTAACTCAACTAGATTCGGCAATGTTCTGAAAGCATTTTTTTCTATTCTTGTACATTTGTCTAGATTTCTGATGTCTAGCACTCGCAATGAAGATAAACCTTCAAAGTTTCCATCCATGATCATTAAAATGGGATTACTGGAAATATTCAAACGCTGCAGGTTCTTTAGTTTCGGCCAGGACACCGCGAGCGCCCCAGACACGTCTATTATCTGATTGTATGAAATATCCAAAGATTCTAATAGCGTAGTTCTGGTAAATGTCTTCTCAGATAACTTAGATATATTATTATGAGATATATTCAAGCAGTGCAAAAACGGTGTCTCGAGCTGCCCGATTGTTTTTATTCCAGTTCCGGCTAAGTTTAGATCTCTTACGGTTTTTGGTTCAGTCAAAACGTTACCGATAGTTTTCTCCGAAAGCGGGTTAAATGACAAATCCAGTTTTTTTATGTTAACCATAACGCTGTTCTCAGCAGGAATATCGACTATTTGGTTATGCGACAAATCAACTGCAGATACAAAAAAGTATTGCTTCTGTAAAGCCTTCAGTGGAGCATGTTCAAATGAGTTCCTGCTTAGTACAATCTTTTCCAACATGTGAAGTCGCGAGCGTTCAAAAATATTTTCAGAAAGTTCAGTAAGTAAATTACCGCCCAAATCCAAAACTTCGAGTCTGATAAGTCCTTCGAAGAGCCTATCTCCTAAACGATCTATTTTATTATCAGACAAATCCAAGTGCTGAATTTGAGAGGAGTTGTGGAAAGCCATTTCGCTTATTGTTTCAAGTTCGTTTCTCGCTAACAATATCGTTCGTAATTTTGGCAGCCGGGCGAAGTCGAGTTCGTCCACGTTCTTCAAGGCGTTGCCAGATATATCCACTAGTTCCAAATACTGCAAGGTGCTTATAAGTTCGGATGGGAAAAAGTTGAATTTGTTATTTGTGAGTATGATCTCTCGCAAGCGTGGGTGTATCTTGAACGAAGACGGGAATAAGTAGCTTAATTGATTGTCAGAAAGATCTATTACTTCGAGACTTGTTCCAGTGTTAAAGAACTCTCCTTTAAAGGCATTTAATTGATTGCCCTTCAGCGATAAATATTGTATAGACATCACGTTTACAAAGGCAGGCGTTCGGATCGTCGCGATGTTGTTGTACGATAGATCTAGATGTGTTAGGTTCCTAAGATTTTTGAAGGTGTTTTCTGAAACCTCCTGTAGGAGGTTATGTGACAAATAAATACTATCCAGGTTTTGATTTTTGGAGAATAAATTAATAGGAAGCGCTTTCAAACCTACGTGGCTCAAATCGATGCTCAATAGAGCCTGATTATGCTGGAACACATTTTGCGGGAGCACGCTGATATGTGCATTACGACTTATATTTAAATGCGATAAGCTCGGAATCGATTCGAAAGCGTCGACTGGAATTTCCGAAATTTGATTATCCGAAATGTCCAAGAACCAAAGGCTTATGAATTTCAATTGTTCTCCAGTAAAGCCCAGTATTCTGTTTTGACTCAAGGACAAAAACTGAAGCGATTGCTCTAATCCTGTGAACACTTCTGCTGCTATGGAGTTTAATAGATTTCCGGATAAGTCCAAGTGATTTAACGCCTTGAAATGATTGAACGCTGCTGGCGGTAGTTCTCTGATAACGTTTCTCGACAAAACAAGAGACGTGACTCTGCTTGACACTGATCGTAGTATGTCGCTGGATAAGGCTGTTACTCGGTTGAATCCTAGATGAACGGAAATCAGATTTGGTAGTCGGGATAACGCTGTAGCTGGTATAAGTAATATGTTGTTGTCTCTAAGCAGCAATGTGTTCAGATTTGTCAGTCCATCGAAGGCGTCATCTTCAACCTGAAGTAAAATAAAATTTGAGAAAAAAACATAAGCGGTATAAGTAAGCAAAAAAAAGCAAAAGTAAGCAAAAAGATTTAAGGATATAGACATACAGTTCGAAGTGAGTTGACTCCAACATCTAAATAGCGAAGTTCGGTGAGACCGACGAATGTACCAGGTGATAGCTTAACGAGGTTATTTCTGCTCAGGTCTACTACTTGCAGTGATACCAATGAACTGAGGTGGCTGTTGTCAATATGCTGAAATAAAAAAAAATACATTAATAAACAAATGCTAATAACAAATTTTTTGTTCAAATTTTTATCAAATTTTTATAAGCATCAAAATACGGTAATTATTTTTGAAAGCATCATCAAAGGGTCTTCAAACTCTTGTTATTTACAATTAATTATTCATGTGAATTGGGTATTAGATATGTAAAGTTAAAATACATAAATTGAAACTTTAAATGCTCCATCGACGCAAACCCTAGGCACTTAAATTTAAATTTACGATATCGCAAACTTCTGCCAAATTAAAAAGTTTTACTCACCGTAATCATATTACTGGAGAGATTCAAGTGTTTCACAGCGACGAATGATTTGAGGGCGACTGTGGGAAAGTCCGTTATAAAGTTTTCTGAAAGATCCAACTTCTCCAAATTCTCGGCGCCTTGGAAAACATCGCTATTGAACTTGGAAAGCCTGTTGCGACCCAGATCGAGGGTTAGCAAATCACTCAGGCCGATAAAAGCCCCGCCCTCAATGGTCGATATCATGTTTCCATGTAGGTCTATTTCCTCTAATGTCTTCTGGGAAACGAATGAGGCTTGCTTTATCAATGCTGAAAAATAAACATAATTTTATTTACCAATGCTTATTAACAAACTTTGGGAAACCAAGAATATGCCTATTTCATTTAATTTAATAATATGTAGGTATGTACCAAATCTCTCTCTCGCTCTTGTCGTGTCACTAGTTTCTTTCAAACAGTGTTGTGAAAGGATTTTAAGTGCGCCTCAAGAGGGTCCTTTCGGGAACTTGACACATGTTATAGAACTTTTTTTTAGGTTTTACGACATGCCGATTTCCTCACGATGTTTTCCTTCACCGTTTGAGAGTACTGGCATACGCACAAATGTAATATTTGGACGTACCTCTGTACCCCATTAGACATCCCCAAAGAATCTTGAGTTGGTACTTGAGACCTGAGGGCATAGCTATCGTGCCTGGGATTAAAGTCATGAGGCTGTTTCTTTTTTTTTTTTAGTAATAATTTCAAAAGTTTTATAAAATATCAGTAAAATGTATATACCTATCCTATTTTCTCGTAGTGATATCACTCTGAGCGCCTGAGGTCCGTTTAGCGATAAAGATGGCACTGAGTTTATGTTATTGCGGTCCAGCCTGAGAATCTGAAATAAAAATATTGTAATAAAGAAACTCCATAAAAATGATAGAACTCGTTATTTAATTCAAACTACGATCTATAGGTACCTATAATATAGAAGTATATAATGTATAATGTAATGTATTCGTGATCATATATTTTTGGTACAATTCCCCAAAACATTAAAAATTCTAGATTTATGACAATTCACGATATGTAAATATTATAATAAAATTATCGCAATAAAGCAGCTTAAAACTGCTTAAACCTCTAATCGTTATTTCATTCACAGTACGATCTAATTAATGCAGGCACGTAATCTATATTTAAAATTATAGATTTCTAACAATTTACAGTATGGAATTTTATCGCATTGGTCATTTTTCTCGTTTCATTATTATATATTTTTTTAGATTATAATTTCGAGAAAATGTGTAAGTGCTAGCTTGATCCTAGTTACATAACACAAAACAAAGGTCTCACCTTCATAACATCACATCCAATAAGCAATCCTTCTTCCAACCCCCTGATACTGTTCCCACTCAAGTCCAGCTCTTCCAAAGCCGGTAGATTGTGAAGCTCGGCAGTTGAGAATATAGGGTTCAGGTTATCTCCAAGAAGGTTGTCAGCTAACACGATCTTCGTAATATTTCCTTTGACTCCGGCGAGGAGGCGGTCCGGTAGGCGACGCAGACTGTTGTGGGCAAAGTCCAGTTCTTTCAAAGGCAGTCCGTAGGAGGAAAATATCTGAAAAAGACAGAATGTTGAAATTAAAATACTTTCCTATGTAGATTAATGTTTTCGCGAGCAAAGTACCGATGTACATAAAGTAAATTCCTATCAATATCTATGGAAAGATAATTAAAGTTACAGTTATTTGTCGTTCGTCCTTAGACTGAATCTGAAAGATCTGAAGAGTCTATACCGTCGAATTATTTCCCCTTCTTTCGTATTTAGTTAAAGAAACGTCTAAATATTACATACCAAGACTATCGCTGCTTCTAGTTTGCTTACGATAGTTAACTTTTTTTTTAAATTTAAGTCTCCAATGGAAATAACATTCAAAATACTCAATATCAACATTCTGAATATTTGGCTAATATTTGAAGAATGCACCAAGCATTATAAATACGCTATCGTATTAGGTTAGCCTATAAAGATAGAGCAAGGATGATAATGACAAATAAAAAAAAATAAAAAATTGAGGTCAAGATTCAAGCTACCATTTAGGTATCTACCAGAAAAAAAAGCGTTATATGTACAATAATCGTTTTTATAAATTTTATCGATTGTGCGTAGACTAGAAGCTGTCTATGAAAAAAAGGATATACCTACACTTTATAATGATTTTTTGTTTACATTTTCACTACATAATATGACACAATCTTTTATTTTCGCAATTCGCGAAAATCGTCGTCTTTAGTTCAGATGGTTATCCATTTCCACTCTGTATAAAGATAATTCACTTCACTGATCCCATATTAAAATACTTGGCTTTATTCTATTAGTTCACACACAAGTAGTATACATGACCCCTAAACCTACAAGGATCGAGTTTCAAGAGTGCACACATTTAAATACCCACTTGTGATAACTTGAGCGAAACTTCTACCAAGTGTTTCCTTTGGATAATGTATTCGTGATCATAAGTTCGCGAAGAGCTGTCTTCTGTCCATCGAGTGGGGTCTATAGGAATGGGTCAAGTTGACCATTCCACAACTTTTGCGAGTGGCCAATCGAGCGGAAGGTCAAGATGTAATGCTATGCATAAATATGAAAACTTTCAAGTTGTTTCCGCTTGTTACGGTTTGAATGATTTTAGTATAACAATAGTTGTTTTTGATCAGACCTCACAGCTCTGTGGGTCTTAGCTCTGCTTTTTGCGTTGTAAGATTTGGGTTCAATCCCCACTGAGGGATAATATTTGTGTTTTGAGGAAAGGTAAAAGATATACATCCGTTACATAAGACTATCACTTTTAGTCTTGTTTTTATCCGACTAGCCTCACAGTTTGTTGAGGTAGTAACTCCTATAGCTTTTCTTAGTTTGGGCCTAGATCACGAAGTGTGAAATTATGCAAAAATATTTTGGGATAAAGTTTAGAAATACATATGTAAAAAAGTGTTTAATATAGGTATTTCTGTTAATTATTTAAATTATAAACCAATAAAATATGCTTGTGACTTATTAGCATTAAATAGTGTTAAATTTAACCATGAATACCTACCTATTAATATATAAAATAATACCCTAAATTTTTAGGTTGAGCTAAACAGTTTCCAAACGATAGGAACACGTGTTCACAAACAGTGGATTTCACGTAATATTCAGTATAATTAATTGACATACAAATGTAGCGGAACATTCAATCTGCCATACAACACCGTGAAACATGCTCTTCCCCATAAATTCCGACGTTTGTAGCACAATAAGGACGGATGTGCCAAATGAGGCAGTAAACACGGTGAAATCGGCTACACCACAATGATTTTCCAAATTGATTGAACATCATTATTCAGGAAACAGTATTAACCCAGTGTGTTATTTAAACAGGTTACCGGCGCCGTCACCAGGTTTATGGAAACCAGCGCCGACCAGCGCACTTGTAGCCAAATCACTATCAAGCCATGGCTGAAAAATTGAAACTAAAAAAATTCTCCACTTTTATCTCCAGGCACTTTTTTTGATGATGAGTAAGAGGGTAGTCAGAAGTGCGTCTAAATATTACATTTTAGCACATTTTACAGTAGTTTGTATCATCATCAGTTTGTGTATAAAAAGTAAAAGTAGTTGGTAAGAAAGTTCTCCTTCCTTCTCTCCTGGTTCTGACTGAAAACCAGCGCTGCTTGGAAGGTAGATTATTTACTTTGTTAGGCAGCAAAAAGCTGAGTTTGGACCTTTTTGGCATACATGCACGGGACGGTACTGGCTAGGACCAATTTCCGTAGCTACCTACCAGCTTTGTTTTGTATGTATTTTATTATTGTAATATGTTTTTCATTTGGTAGGTTCCTACTTACCTACCTATTGGTTTTGTCTGTGCCTGTCCATTGTCCGTTTGGTATGTAAGTATGTCAAATAAATGTATTTTCTTTCTTTCTTTTCTTCTTTCTCCGTCCTCAAAGTCATTTATTTATTCATACACCGTCTGTGTCACCTCAGTAGTGCACTAGATAACACCGGCAACCTGCTTTCTTTCTGAGTGTATTCTTTGAAATATTGAGCGTTGGGAGTTGAGTGTATCAATTTTGAAACTATCGCACTAGCTATTCAATAAGCTTTGTGGATCGTATTTGATGGTTTGGATTAGTACCTGCCGATATTGGTGCTCTGTTAGCTTTGTCGATTGGTTCAATTATAGTTTCCTATTTGATTAGTTACATAATAAGGCGGAAATGTTTGATAAAACTTCGCAGAACGTGGTCCATTCCGACCCAACTTCTAGTAAGAGGTAACAAAATTTCTAACATTCGTGGTTTTGAGAAAAAGCTTGTCATTTTAAAGAGCCGTTAGAATCATCAATGATCCCAAGCTCTACTGAAACGCTAGAGCCATTTAAGCAATGCCGCAATATGACATGCATAGACACCATCTATGCGTGTTCTACCGCCTCTACAATGAGGCTCTGAAGAGCTATTTGAACTTATCTTGATTAAGTCAAGATTTTACCACCGCTTCTCTCGGCACCGAGATCGAGGTCCCACACCTTATAGGTCCCTGAGTTTCTCGCACAGCTCAATTTTAGAGATAATTTCTCCCCCATACAAATGAACTGTGAATGAGCTACCATCGGAGGCTTTCCCGCTCAGCTATAACAAGTCAAGTCAAAGTACAAAAGTCCTTCAGGGTAGGCAAAACAACGACAACCTTGGTGTTGTTAGTGTCTATGTATAGGCCAATGTGACCACTTACCGGTGGGTCGTTAGCCCGTTTATCTGCCAATTACTTAAAATTAAAAAAACGATGATGCCATAGGGACCTCGGCTTCGGCGCATGAGTCTATCACGTGGCGTTTTTTTCACTAAAGTGCGCGTTCCATTAACTTGCGCAGCAATCAGATCATGAAATCGCGTGCTCAAATAGAAAACTCCAGTTCCGAGTCCACATACCGCGTTGAATTAACATTTTGTGCCAGTCACCTTGGTGGAGTCAACGCACTTTCCTTTGTGATCAAATTGCAAAATCTTTCCTGAGTTACCTACTGGCTAACCTCTTGTGTCTCATTTCTGATCCGCCGGAAGGATAAAACTTCATACCTTCCTATAGAACAAAATCACAGAACTAACATTGGAACTAGTCAAATGTCATATGGTTCTTTTTTTATAATTAAAAAGGGGATATTTTTATTAATATTAAAGTTAAGTAAATATTACATTGATACGCGATGGTTCAACCAGTATAAAAACATATATATTTTACATCGCCGCATATATATTTTATTTATTTGCATCGCCCTTGGGGAACTGGGTAGAATTGAACCTCTCCATTTCCTCTCCTCGGGATTTCGTAAGAGGCAGCTAAAGAAACGCACCAGCGAATGGGCGGCAGCATTAGGTATTAACCAACTCTGAAGTCACAAATCCACCTGCCAAGCGTGGTGACATGGCGGTGACATGGCGGTGATATGGCAATGGTTGGTTAGGTTAGGTTAGTCAAGCGGTAGTCGTAATCACCTCCGATAAATGACCGCTCGACAGTACTTCCTGAGACACCCTGTATAGGGGAGGCATTTATCCAGTATTGGACTTTTTCAGACATATTATGAGTATGATGATGCATTGTAATGTCACCTGTGTTGGCAAAGTTTGCTGCCCAGCCCACTGCTGACTGAACGATATGATAGGTGCTCCGTAAGGTAACGCCGGGAAGTCTCCTGGGAAGACCACCCGGTCGCAATTCATCAGTATCCTCAGCTGCAGCGCGCGGTCTACTTGCACCCTGCACCGGCACGGGTAGCGCAGATCGTCATTTAGTTCTGAACACGGCACCCATTGCTGCTGGGCAAAGATGGGGGCCGCCAGAAGAAGAAGAAGCAGCTTCATTGTATCTGAAATAAGTGAAAACATAACTATGTTAAATGAAATTTTTGGAAATATCACAGTTTTGTGTATGTGCGTCCGTATATCCTGTCGTAAATAAAATTATAAGTATTTATTTAGTTATAATAAACTAGCGGCCTGTCCCGGCGTCACACGGGTGGACATTAATTTATTTTTTAAACATTTACGTTGGTGAGTTTTCTTCCGTGTAAAAATAATAAAATAGTGAAAATTTGCTATTTCCTTTTATTTTCTAGTAATACATTTCTTTGCAAAGATTGATCCTTATCAGCAACAAGATTTTTTTCGAAAAAATGAAAAAAAAACAAAATGTGGAGTTTTTTTTATACAATTAGCTGATGGAACAAGCAGATGGTCCACCTGATGTTATGCGGTAACCATTACCTATAACAAAGCATTGCTTTGTAAGTCACGCACAATAGGAACGTGCCCTACGATGCACTGCCCTGCGTCCATCAACTTGAGGCATACAGATGTTAAACACACTCTTTAAACCGAAACACAGCAACGCTGCTTGGCGGCAGAAAAAGGTGTAGTGGTAGTACTTCCCCGGACGAGCCCTTCACAAAGAGCTCTACTACTCTCAGTTATTGTTTTCTTATAAATCGAGGGCATGACTCCTTTCACGACTTTTCTCTAACTCTCGTGGATTCGGACTTGGCCATCACCGCCCTTCTCGAAAAACCATTCTGTATAAAATAAGCAATTGAAAATTCGTTAATTGAAAATTCGTTGAACGAAAAAGTAATCAAAGCGTCTAAAATTTGACGCGATAAGTTTGACGAGTAGTTAGTAAAACATTTCAAATTATGTTCTACCATCATTATAATTGTATTAGGCAAACCTAGACAATAGCCAATACAAAAATACGTCTTTATCTCCAGACAACATCAATAACGTACGATAGTCGTATGTAAGCTGAATTTACGAGCAGTCCCTAGTTTACTTTATAACACGACACCCGACAAACGCAGACGAAGGCATTTTATCCATCCATACCAATTTAAAAATGCAAAAATGTGTCTGTTAGGTATTATTTTCCATATACCTTCAAAAACTACGTCACCGCTGCTGCCAACACAGTTTGCTAAATATCTTATATAATATCTAATCTATCTATAATATCTAATATAATATCTTGGCGTTCTTTTTTAATTAGTATGTATGTATTTTTTACTTATAACTTTTATAAATACATTAAAAAAAGTACATAAGTATTAAATCAGCTATCTGGATCCCAGAGTACATAGCTTTGCTTAGTCAATGATCAATAAAACTCCTAAGACAGCCCTCACAGCTTTATAGTTGGTAGCTCTGCCTTCTGCGCTGTTGGCCACGGAGAACAAACATTTGTGTAATGAAAATAGATGTTTGTTCTCCGTCTGGGTGTTATAATATATTATAAGTTTTTTTTATACAACTAGCTGACGGAACAAGCAAATGGCCTATCCGATGTTAAGTGGTAACCATCACCTATAACAAAGCATCGCCTCGTAAGTCACGCACGATAGGAACGGCCGTACGATGCTCTGCCCTGCGTCCGTCAACTTGAGGCATGCAGATGTTAAGCCTCATGTGCCTGTAATTACACCGGCAACCACACTCTTCAAACCGAAACACAGCAACGCTGCTTGGCGGCAGAAAAAGGCGTGGTGTAAGTATGTTTTAACAAAAAAAAGTTTATAAGTAGTATACTAATTTATTCTATCCTAACAATAATAATTTCCTGTAGCTGTTCATGTACGAAACTTTATGCGGACAACAGTGCGGCTGTCTAACTCCGTACATGACCAGTCCCAAGTTTGATGGTGGTGAGCGAATTTCAGAATCACTAAATTATTAACGTCCCGCAATTTATGAGAAAAGTTTCCACGATAGTTAGGGTTGCCATACGTCCCGAATATACAAGACTGTCACCGTATTTGACCATGCCGTCCCGTATTACTACATGTCCGTATTTGTCCCTTATTTCAACAAAATACGGAAATAGAGGTGAGTGACGCGGGCGTCCGCCTGGCCGTGGACGTAAGTTAAAAATTGTCAACATGGAATATAATTAGATTAAAAACTTTGATTCATTAATTTAGATTATTTAATTTAATTTATTTTATACTTTTGATACGGTTGAGATCAGAGGATATATGTTAGAAAATACATGATTTGTCTCTCACTATGTACACACTCGTGCTGTGTATGTGCGTAGTTGAAAAGCCGCGTGTCGGCGTTGAATGTATTATGAGTTTTGGGCATCGGAAGAGAAAACGTCCCGCATTGCTTCCAAGAAGTTATGGCAACCCTAACGATAGTGTCCGAAAACTCTACAACTAGTTCAGTTTTCTGGTCGCATCATCCACTTTTCATATTATTCCGAACTTTTGATTCCATTGGATTTTCACATGAACTTTATTAATGTCAGATCGAGTGTTGTAAGCAACGATTTATGGCGAAGTCGCTTCCGATTCTAGATTCTGTATAATAAAGCTCGCGAACTTAGGTTGTTTGTGATTTGTGTGTGTTTGGTTTTATTTCGGTAAGTTTTGATTGGCCAGTGAATTTATATGAATGAAGTTTGGGAACAGCATTTCCATATAAATGACGATGATCATGTTTTATAGACGACGTCAGTGATTTCGTTTCACTGAACAGAAATAAAAGAAGAATATCTGGTTGCTGATAGATACAAATACAAATTTTTATTTCCGTAAAAAACGTGTACACAAAATAAAATAGTAGACTCTCGGCCGGTTTCTGAAAGCCCGATCAAAACTAATCGCGTGTCAAGACACTTGCTATCTCTATCTAATTCGATGTTATAGCTGAAATGGCGAGTGACTTGACATCCGATTAGTTTTGATCGAGCTTTCAGAAATCGGCCGTCTGTCTCCTGTTTTGTGTGTGTGTTAAAATTGTTGTGTGTGTGTGTGCAAACAGTACATTTTCCCTATGTTGTTTACTGACAGAAAGAGTAAATTATTGATTGCACAAAACAAACAACAATGTATTGCAATAATGATAACTCAAAAGCTAAATAGCATTGTCATCTAGCTTGGAGTGTTAGCTGCGTAAATCAGAATAGAAATAAAGATCGATGTGGATGAAATTCTAGCGTCACGGAATAAGTCCACGGTCACACAAACACGATCAAAGTGATTGTAATGGGGTAACGTCACACTGGCACGAACCAACAGAGGTCATCATTATAGTTGCTTATAAGAACCAGTCGTGCTATATATAAACTTTTTGTCCGCCCCAAATGGTTTTGAATGTTATAACCTCAGAATAATAACTAACGCAAGTTACAACGTTCGATAGAATGGTGACGTAAATATATTGGTAGACATTCCACACACCACTATCTCGCGCCCCAAACTAAGCCAAAGCTTGTGATATGGGGACCAGATAGCTGATATACTACTTATATACTTTTTTTTGTAAATACATACTTATAATATTTATAACACCCAGACAAAGAACAAACATCTATTTTCCTTACACAAATGTTTGTTCTCCGAGGCGATCTCACCCACGGCCTACGGCACAGAAGGCAAAGCTACTACCAACTGAGCTGTGAAGGCTGTCAAATTTGTCATGCTCTTCCAATAGATTCATGCATAATGCATACTGTTTCAATTAATTTATATCAGTTTAATTAAACCCTCTAGATATTTATGGTAAAGCTCTAAGTTTAATTTCCAGTTCACTTTACCTAGCTTCTGAGAGCCATGCCTCCTCAAGTATCCGCTTTGGATAGCGCTTTGAGCGTTATTAAGTATTGTACAAAGATTATGAAACATAAAGACGCAAAAGACTACTTTCAGAGACTTTGACGGGATGTTCAAACCAGATAGTCACGATACTACTATGAACTATCTTCTAATATTATGAGAATCAAAGTCCTAACAATTCCAGACTGACTGACATATAAAGCGTAGCTTAAATCACTTGTTCTAGGGGCTTAAGAAGGGTATGCTTCTTACAATACTTAGGCGCACACCATAAACGGAATTCAGAAAAATCTAAACGTAAAAGTGGTGAAAAGATATATAGCTAAACTACAAACTATGTAGATAGATAGCTGTAGCAGTTGAAAGGCAACGACCCCTCTGTACAGACCGAGTATGATATCGACGGCCATAACTGGAGAAACAAAGCCTATAACTCAACTGCGAGGCACCCAACAAATCTTCCGAAGCACGGGTCATGCCACGGTACTGTGCAACTAATAAACAACGGGCAGACCAACGGCGAGCCAAATTCGCTGGGTGCAGGCCAAATTGCGACATTAGGCTAATATTTTGATAAACAACTGAGATATTGCAGCAAGCCGGCGTTTCTTAATGAACCTCCAATATTACTTTGTCAAAATATAATAACTGCAGAGAAAATAACAATAAATACAAGTAAGTATTTACAAAAACACATGAAACAGTTTTCTGCAGACAAATATTAGTTAAATCAATCAAGTGGTTATAATATTATTTAACACATGCCGGCCACTGCCGTAAAATACCAACATGTTCTTTCTAAGCAACGATATTCAATTAGTTTGTATGGACACAGAATAAATAACAATACTACGGTATGGATTAAATCCGCCGGAACACAAAATACACGATCCGGAAGTTGGCCATCTCTACGGAATAATATGAATCTTTTACTAGCTCTTAGTTAGTATGCAAGGAAGTGACATGCTGTTATATTCATAGTTACGTGGCTGTATAAATTAGCAATCAACGGTCAAATCTGGACTACTTTAAGTAAAAAAAATACACTTATGAGTTGTTATACCACAGTTTGAGTTGATTTTATTGCGTCAATTGCATCATAGTTTTACATCTAATTGTGATTTGTGATTCTATTTTATATGCAAAAATTGTAACACTTTACAGGCTTTACAGTATGATATGATGAAAATTACGCGATTTGCTCCGATTTTTAGAAGACGGACCTCGGCTCGGTCGAAATATTCCTTGGCAAAAGTAACATACAAAAAGTGGAAGTAGTTGTATGTTGTATCGAACACAGCTTTCTTTAGGTTATTTACGTGATTTGACGAACTGACAATACCTTCGGCCTTAAATCTGACTGTCTTTGCAATATACTAGTGGTTAAAAATGACACTGTTACAACTTGAGACATATAGGTACATGTTCTACCGATAAGTAAAACAATGTTATATAATATTTGACAGCCTTCACAGCTCAGTTGGTAGTGGCTCTGCCTTCTGCGCCGTAGGCCGTGGGTTCGATCCCCACCAAGAACAAACATTTACGTGGTGAAGAGTAGTAGAGCTCTTTGTGAAGGGCTCGTCCGGGGAAGTACTACCACCACGCCTTTTTCTGCCGCCAAGCAGCGTTGCTGTGTTTCGGTTTGAAGAGTGTGGTTGCCGGTGTAATAACAGGCACATGAGGCTTAACATCTGTATGCCTCAAGTTGATGGACGCAGGGCAGTGCATCGTAGGGCACATTCCTATCGTGCGTGACTTACGAGGCAGTGCTTTGTTATAGGTGATGGTTACCACTTAACATCAGGTGGGCCAAATGCTTGTTCCGTCAGCTAATTGTATAAAAAAAAAAAAAAAGTTTGTTCTCTGGGTGTTATTATATATCACAAGTCTTCTTCTTGGTCGGTACTTCATTCCTGACGATCGTGATCAAGCAGGGGTTGTTCTGTAGGCGTAGACGGCCTGTCTCCAGCGACTCCGACCCGTAGCCATCTGCACCACACTGTAGAATAACGTGTCCCTTTCTCTAAGCTGGTCAGACCATCTGGTTGGGGATCTTCCACGGGATCGTTTCCCTTCCACGTGGCCGACTATGACCATATCACAAGTATGTATTTCCAAAAAAAAAGTATATATCTATTATATCAGCTTTCTGGTTCCCATATTACAAGCTTTGGCTTAGTTTGGGGCTAGATAGTGCTGTGTGGAAAGTCCACCAATATTTATTTATTTTTATTTATTATATATTATGTTTAAAGCAATATTTTCCCTTTCTGAACGATTTTGTTGCAATCTAGGTTTTTCAGGCTGTGGCCGATATATCAAAGTATAATCTCTGAAAAACAAGTTGGAAGCATGAATGCTCCGCTTGAATGCATAAAGTTTTAGCTAGGTTAGATTGACGCGTGAATTCGCAATCGGTCACATAAATCACAAGGTTTTTTTAAACCAATGGATTTGTATATCGTGTAATGTTTTTATTTTAATCCAATGAAAAATCATTGATGTACACGGATTACTTCGTAATGGCTGTGCGATCAGATTGCAATTGGGTTTTCTCTTTTATTTTTATACACACTGTTTCGAAAGAAACAAGTGACACGACAAGAGAAAGAGTCTGTAATTCAGTTACTTATATTTTAGTTTAGGTAGATGAAAAAGACAACAGCTTTATTAATGTGCCTCAAAGTACGTTTTAAATTAATTTGCTGTTATTTTAAATACTCTAAATAATTAACATCACCATCAGTCCGTAGAAGTCCACTGAACTTCACTAAACACTTATTATTTCCAAAAAGAAAAATTTGCACGCTATATAAAACAAAAAAAAGTATATCAAGCTCGAGAATATCTGCCCATGGCAAATCTGTAAAAATACAACTGCACGTATTTTGATAAAATAAAGTTTGATAAAATAATTCATGTCAAGAGCGTAGCCGTTGTTACATGGCTACGCGCGCGCAGGATATGGCGCGCCTATAAAAGTTTTATTATGATAGCGCTGCGCCACTCAAATGTTATGGCTCTTTACGCGATAATAGATTGTGGGTTACACATGACTAGGCTTACAAGTTATTTTTCTTCAACAGATTTTGGGTTGAATCGCAGTCAAAGTTTGACAGCTTTCACAGCTTAGTAGTAGCTTTGCCTTCTGCGCTGTAGGCCGTTCGTTCGATACTCACCGAGAACAAATATTTGCGTAATGAACACTGATTTTTAGTCTCCGAGTGTATTAAAAGTATTTATTTACATATAAAAGTGTATACGTAAGTATTATATCAGATATCTGGTTTCCACAGTACAAACTACTACAAAACGCGGGTTGTGCCAAAATTTAATATTTTAGCGTATGACTATCCCCTCTAGACATCCTCAAAGAATCTTACTGAAGTACCTGATCTGAGGGTATCTGCCTGAGGGTCAAAGTCGGGAAGCTGTTTCAGTTTCATGGTTTCCATAGTACAAGCTTTTTTTCTTTTTCTAAGGTTACTTATTTTAGGGCTAGAATACTGTGTGGAATTACCACCAATATTATTTATCATTAATTGCTTTTAGCACTTTTACTAACGCTATAAAAGTTATAATAAGTATCGTTAAAGGAAAATAGCCTATTTAATACACTAATTTGTGACAAATTGTTTCAGTCAGCTTCAGTGGACCATGGAGACAAATCTTGTTAAAACTTTGTTAGCAGTTTAGAAGTATGTCCATTATAGTCCTTGAAAAAATGGTTCGGGAACTCCAGAGCGTCATAACAAAGTTCTACCAGCCTTAAGTGTAATACAAATTTTCTGTTGAGCTTTTAGAATGTTTGTAGTTTTTTTTTCCTTCTGGATACAAATACAAAGTACTCTGTGATACAAAGTACTAGAGAAAGAATAAAAAGTATTTTATTGACCAAAACAAAAACACCATTTCCAAAGACAGCCTTCACAGACCAAAACAAAGACAGCCTTCACAGCTCAGTTGGTAGTAGCTCTGCCTTCTGCGCCGTAGGCTGTGGGTTCGATTCCCACCGAGAACAAACATTTGTGTGATGAACATAGATGTTTGTTCTCTGTCTGGGTGTTATATAATATTATAAGTATGTATTTACAAAAAAAAAACTATATAAGTAGTATATCAGCTATCTGGTTCCCATATCACAAGCTTTGGCTTAGTTTGGGGCGAGATAGTGCTGTGTGGAATGTCCACCAATATTTATATTTATTTATTTATATTTATATTTATATTTGTGACATTTGTGAAACACTAAGCGGTTTATCAATTTATATGTATTAATAATTTGCATATTTATTTATTTATAAGCTGTTGCGTAACTGGTATACCTTAAAATCAATGATAAACAGATGCTCCACCTGAAGTGAAGTGGTAACTATCACCTAAACACAGCATTGTTCACAGCATCATATCATGCATCGCTTACGGAATTCCATCACTTGAGGTTGAATAAAAACACTTTTATTTAACATTCAAGAGTAGTAGAGCTCTTTGTGAAGGGCTCGTCCGGGGAAGTACTACCACCACGCCTTTTTCTGCCGCCAAGCAGCAACGCTGTGTTTCGGTTTGAAGAGTGTGGTTGCCGGTGTAATTACAGGCACATGAGGCTTAACATCTTTATGCCTCAAGTTGATGGACGCAGAGCAGTGCATCGTAGGGCACGTTCCTATCGTGCGTGACTTACGAGGCAATGCTATGTTATAGGTGATGGTGGTAACCATCACCTATAACATAGCATTGCCTCGTAAATTCTCGTAAATTGTGTTTTTTTTTTTATACCATTCGCGAATGGAACAAGCAGATGGCCCACCTGATGTTAAGTGGTAACTTAACATCAACGCGAATGGAACAAGCAGGTGGGCCATCTGCTTGTTCCATTCGCGAATGGTATAAAAAAAAAAAAAAAAACATTATACCTACTCACAGATTCAGATCAAGCTACCCAAAATCCAAAGAAAAATGATGTTACTACAAGGACATAAAAGCGAGCAGCGTAGATTTTATTTACTTATTGGAAAACCAACAGCTCATTATAACTTAAATAACATACATGATATAGACTAAGCGAATTAAATATTTTCACGGATTAAAAACATTATCAAATTATATATTGTGAACGCCGTAGTCGACAGTATATGAAGTAGAAGTAGAAGAAGTATATGAAGTTCGTGCTTGCCCGCCACAGAAATGTGTTTTTTTTATATCATTGTAGGAAGCGTTATTTTTGGGTACCTTGATCTGTATCCGCGTGCATGTATTTTTTAATATACCAAATAGAAATTTGTAAAGAAACACATTAAAAGTATACTAGGCACCTAATCTCTCAGCGATTTCTTCCAGGCAGTTAGCAGTTGTTCATCAAACATTTCCAAGCGGACAAAGTCGAGGGTGGTACAGTAGTAATAGCTTAAAGTATAGAGTGTCTTGCCGTTTTATAAGCTCGTATAAACCCGAGATGCATTGTGCAGCAAATGAAGAAACTTTTTAATTTAACTTTTGATGCAGAACTGCTCTTCTCCGACCGCAATAGAAGGAAGTATGCAAGATGCTTTAACGTGTTCTCCCACAAGACCCCTGCCAAAACGCTATGATTATTTTGAAACTTTGCTATCTACATACATAGTTTGGGACAAAATATCCTCCTTCAGTACCCGAGGTCTGAGTTTAGTTTTTAGTTTTTTTTTATACAACTAGCTGATGGAACAAGCAGATGTCCCACCTAATATTAAGTGATAACAAAGCATTATCTCGTAAGTCACGCACGGTAGGAACGTGCCCTACGATGCACTGCCCAACGTCCATCAATTTGAGGAATACAGGTGTTTAGCCTCATGTGCCTGTAATTACATCGGCAACCACACTTTTTAAGGGGCTGACAACTATCAAACAACTTCTCGCTCGCAGGTTTCACTAATCACTAAACTCATTTTCGAAAAATCACAATCAACAATTTTGTGTGCAATGTGATTGCACACAGTTTAGTAAAAATTTCATTTTGATCGATATGAGTTTTCCTACTTAAAAGTTTGCTTATGTACGAAAACTAGTAAAGCAAACTTTTAAGCAGGAAAACTTGTATCGATGAAAATGAAATTTTTACTAAACTGTGTGCAATCACATTGCACACAAAATTGTTGATTGTGATTTTTGACACACAGTTTAGCACGCTGCTTGGCGGCAGAAAAAAGCGTGGTGGCAGTACTTCCCCGGAAAACTTACTACAAGGCCTGTAATCAATACCAAGCCAGCGAACTCAAACATATATTAACTCGGTACAAGTGCGCAATTTAACAAGCCCTCAACAAAATTATGAGCATAAAGGATTTTTGATAAAATTAATTAGAACCATCAATTCGTGGACTTAATTATGACTGATATTCTCTGGGAAGGCATTTAATGAATGCGGCATGTAGAACTCTTTAAATATCCGATTTTTATCGAGGGGATAGAATAGAATAGTTTTTTTTATTCAGCCCATAAACACAGGTTAGAAAAAACAGCAAAAAGAAAAAACAAAGGCAGGCAAAGAAGAGTAAAAAAAACACAATGAAAAACAAACGTAGTACTTATCTTGACAGCCTTCACAGCTCAGTTGGTAGTAGCTCTGCCTTCTGTGCCGTAGGCCGTGGGTTCGATCCCCACCGAGAACAAACATTTGTGTGATGAACATAGATGTTTGTTCTCCGTCTGGGTGTTATATAATATTATAAGTATGTATTAAAAAATATATATATGTAGTATATCAGCTATCTGGTTCCCATATCACAAGCTTTGGCTTAGTTTGGGGCGAGATAGTGCTGTGTGGAATGTCCACTAATATTTATATTTATTTATTTATTTATCTAGATAGCTTTACACGATTGTGGATGCTGACCAGCATTATGAGCCAATAAGGTCCTAACTCAGCTTAATGCTGCTCCGCCGAGGGACTACGATGTTATCACCGTTTTAATTAAACATGATCATAATATCAACAATACAGCATATAACCTAACTTTACCGGTTGAGCGCCTTCCGCGCTCGCCATTGTTCGGTAGCGCTGTAAGAATCGTCAGACGATCACCAGCATTTAATCCATTCGAATAAAAAAACAACATATCATCTGAATAAAAAATATCAATAGATAGATAGATAGATAACTCTTTATTGTTCACCACACAGAAACATAGTACAGGGTTTAAGCATACATTAAGGTAATACAATGGGCGACCTTACCGCTGAGAGCGATCTCTTCCAGGCAACCTTGGAGGGATAAAAACTAATCAGAATTGATCAATATAACAGGATTAGGATTATATATGAGATATATTAGGATATTGTCTTGTACTTATTTTAATTAGTTTTCCATTAACTTTATTAAAGGTAGGTATAGTCGCGGAATGAAAAGGTTCGTCACCTTAGAGTCGGTTTTCGCTTTGCAAAAATCGAGATTACAAAAATCAATCTTGTTATACCAACCAGTGAAGTGAAAGGAAGGAACAGTGCTGCTAACATTTAAATAAATGTAACGTTCGCTATCGAATAAGGTTTTTCTTGTTTTTACATCACGTCAAGCACAAGTTTTATTACAACTAACTCAGAACACCTTGTATAAAATATAGAGGACATTATAATGTTTAAAAACAAATCGAAATCGTGTCGTATCCTATAAAAGTGTCACGTGACAGAGGAAACCTGAATAAAATGATGCTCAATCATTTTATGAATTTAATTAAGTGGTGTCAATTACTTCTGGGTTGGGTTATTGCTTGTAAGAATTAATTTCATTTTATTTAGGTGAAGTATACTACACTCAAATTAATGAACATGCTACAGTATAATAAATGCGAAAGTTATGATATTGCGACGACGTAATTTGATTGAATAAAAATATTTTGACTTTGAGTTTGTGACATAATTATGCAGTAATGATTGGAATAATTTGAGTGACGCTAGTCAACATAACATAACATACCGAGTATCAATGCATAGACAATATGTTCTTCTAATGAAATTCGTAGATTCCTTTATTTACTCATAACATTAAATTGAAGTGCATTTAATAGTTATCAACCAATTTGGCTGTCAACTATTTATTAAGAGAGTATGAAGAAGACATTATACAAGAAGTAAATAATCAGTGGAAATTTTCACACCGCACTAGTAGTCAACTGTTAGTAGAGCTCTTTGTGAAGGGCTCGTCCGGGGAAGTGCTACCACCATTTCTGCCCCCAAGCAGCGTTACTATGTTTCCGCTTGAAGGATGTGGGTGCCGGTGTAATTACAAGTATAAGAGACTTAACATCTTATATGCCTGAAGTTAAGTTGATGAATGCAGGGCACGTTGCTATCAAGCGTATCTTTCGATGAGATTTTGAGTGGTGATGATTTTAACTTGAAATCGTTAAAATATTATAAAACAAGCTGGTGCCCGCGACTTCGTCTGCGCAGGATTAGTCGCACAATATCTTTATAAATTGTAGCCTATGTGTTATTCTGATGTATAAGCTATATTATTGTAAAGTTTCATTAAAATCGCTTCAGTAGTTTTTACGTGAAAGAGTAACAAACATCCATCCATCCATCCATACTCACGAACTTTCGCGTTTATAATATTAGTAGGATAAAACTAGCCCCAAATATCTGACTAATAGAATACTTAAACAGTCGGCTGTGTTTTGTTTTAAATGTACACTGGCAAGATTTTCCGGTATACCTATGGTTGATTCGGCCCTCGAGATATTGAGATGACGTTTACGATGGTAGCAATATGTCCATTTAGTCTAAGAATTTGTCCCTTTTTGTATTATTAAGTATTCTGTGGTCATGACGCTGAAATAGAAGCAGAGGCTCAAATTAATTTCTTCTAAACTATAACAAATCTAGAAAAATAAATTGACCTGGCAAAATGTCTGTCGATATGACAAACTGAAGCCAAGAAATAAAACAAGAGAAGTGTTTAATTAAGCGGTATAAAGCTCAAAAAGCAATAACGTTGCTTTGCTGCGGCTTCTTTACTTCTTAGTTTACTTTATTTTAATGAGATTGTAATGGTCGTCATAAAAACGTGCTCTGCGTGTGCGGAAGTTGGATCTTTAGAGGTATCCTATATAAGAAATAAGATCTTATTGTTTTTTTTTTATGTTGAAACCTCATGAAAGTTCATTTTTGAGGCAAAGTATTTCTATAGTTGTATTTCACTGTATTTTTTCCTGCACCGTGTAAGGCATTGGGCACATACATTTCTGGATAAAGACTCTAAAAAGGTCTAAAGATCATAACTTAATCGTAATAAATCATAACAATTATTGTATGTTGATTCAAAGGACACATACGGCTGGCCGGTTTCTGAAAGCTCGATCAAAACTAATCTGATATCAAGTCACTCGCCATTTCAGCTATTACATCAAATTAGATAGAATAAGAATATTTTATTACAATAACATATTCTTATTATATACACAAAGGTGTTAAGTATAAAAATAATACAAGAATCAACAGTTTATCCATTTCGGACGTACAATATTTCTATAAATTACCTACTAATAAAATTTAAGGTAACAAAGTCAAAACTTAACAAAACTCTGAGATCACAATAAATCGGAGGCACTAGATGAGATCAAAATTCTCTTTCAAATAGCAAGTGACTTAACATGCGATTAGCTTTGATCGGGCTTTCAGAAACCGGCCGTAAGTCACTTATTAAGGCAATAATATATTGTTTTCTATACTCATAACATAAAAAATCTCAACACTTCGATATTTCTAATGTCATGCTTAACTTTGGACGTACGCTATCAAACAGCGGTTGAGTAAACACCCCACAGCGTATGAATTGAAAAAAGAAGTGCAAAGTTAAGCCCATTTCATACGATCCAGCGACGGAACTGGATATAAAATTGCAAAATGGAATCGACCCCCCAACACATGTTACTGCCAGTCTCGTGTCAATGAGACGACCCTCAGTGGGCTTTCCTTGTTCTCAGCGTCAGCAATACAGCCCTAGGCACGACCAGCCACGAGACGAGAAAATGCAGGTTATAAAATTATTTAGTCAGAATACCTAAATAAATGTGTTTCATAACATAGGACTTTTTTAATACAATAAGCTGATGGAACAAGCTGATGGCCCACCTGATGTTAAGTGGTAACCATAACCTATAACAAAGCATTGCCTTGCAAGTCACACACGATAGGAACGTGCCCCACAATGCACTGCCCTACGTCCATCAGATGGCATGCAGACGTTAAGCCTCAAGTGTAATTACACCGGCAACCACACTCTTCAAACCGAATCACGGCAACGCTGCTTGGCGGCAGAAAAAGGCGTGGTGGTAGTGCTTCCCCGGACGAGCCCTTCACAAAGAGCTCTACTACTCTTAGGTTTTAGTTATTGGTGAAAGATGACATGAGTAAGAAAGGAGTGATTACTGAGATGACGCCAGATAGAAGAGAGGAGATAAAAAACCAGCTATGACGATCCAATATGAAGTGGGATAAGGACAAGAAAATGATCATGGTTTTTGTTATTGGTCAAAGTTTCTAACTGTAATCTACCGCCAGCAAAGTTCAGTTCAGTGTTGATAAATATTGATAAAGGTGGATTAACGTTAAGTCAGAAAATGAGGTCAGTACTGGCGCCGAGAACTGGCTCACACTGACAAGGCAGCGCTGTACTCGCTTGTCGTATCACTAGTTTCTGTCGAAACAGTGTGGTGAAAGGATTTTAAGTGCGCCTCAAGTGGCTCCTTTCGAGCACTTGACGCATGTTATAGAACTTTTTAGGTTCCACTACATGCCGGTTTCCTCACGATGTTTTCCTTCACCGTTTGAGAGTACTGGCATTATGCACATAAATTTTTGAACAGGAAACTCATTGGTGCACAACCGGTTTCGAACCCACGACCTTAGGATCGGAAGGCGGGACCGCTACCACTAGACCACCAGTGCTCTCAACTGTAGCGCTGTACTGACTTGATAAATGTTTACACGAAAGCAATACTAACGGCCGGATTCTGAAAGCCCGATCAAAACTAATCGGATATCAAGTGACTTGCTATCTCTATCTAATTCGATGTAATAGCTGAAATGGCGAGTGACTTGACATCCGATTAGTTTTGATCGAGCTTTCAGAACCGGCCGCTAGTCTATTCAGCACTGACTAAGTATAGTTAATTGTATTGTTGGTCAACACGGAAGACATCCCGGACGTCAGCCTATACGAGATCCGAACGGCTCTCAAGCAGCTTAAGAACAACAAGGCACCGGGAGAAGACGGAATAACGACAGAGCTTCTGAAAGCGGGCGGAACGCCGTTACTTAAAGTCCTTCAGAAGCTATTCAATTCTGTTATCTCCGAGGGTACGACGCCAGAGGCATGGGGCAGGAGCGTGGTGGTACATTTCTTTAAGAAAGGTGATAACACCCTCTTAAAGAATTATAGGCCCATCTCGCTGCTAAGCCATGTCTATAAGCTGTTTTCGAGAGTAGTTACCAATCGTCTCGCTCGTAGGTTTGACGACTTCCAGCCTCCCGAACAAGCCGGGTTCCGAAAAGGCTTTAGCACCATAGACCACATCCACACGCTCCGGCAGGTTATACAGAAAACCGAAGAGTATAACCAGCCACTTTGTTTAGCGTTTGTGGACTATGAGAAACTGGTTATGGTTTTATTATTTTTATAGTTTTTCTTCACTTATGGAAATCACAATGAGACAAAGACGTATCAAAGGGAGGATCGTGGGTCCAAATCCCACTCGAATAATAACATTTGGGACATTATAAAATCAACTTCTAAGCTACCAATCTTTTTAGTGCATAGTCCATCAATGCTATCAGAATATTTTGTCCCGAAACTGAAATCATCCTGGGAGACAACGCAGCAAATTGAAAACTGATACACCGTCCTATCGATCGCGAATATTGCACATGTAGCAATTCTAGTGCTCTAGACGTATGCGTATCTTGTGCCTTCAGTATAAATAAATATAAATGAAAAATGAAATGAAAAATGAAATGAAAAATGAAAATGAAAAATGTTTATTGGCAAATATTGGTGGATTTTCCACACAACACTATCTAGCCCCAAACTAAGCCAAAGCTTGTGTTATGGGGACCAGATAGCTAATATAATACATATATACCTTTTTTTGTAAATACATACTTACTTATAATATATAATAACACCCAGACAGAGAACAAACATCGATGTTCATCACACAAAAGTTTGTTCTCGTTGGGGATCGAATCCACGGCCTATGGCGCAGAAGGCAGAGCTACTACCAACTGAGCTGTGAAGGCTGTCAAAGTATGCGTCCTATACATACTATTGTAGAACATCAAAGCAGGTGTATAGACAGGGTCGGTGCAACGTTGAGGTAAAGGTGAGGTCGAGGGTTATCGAGGACGTGGAGCACAGGCTGAAGTAACCGCTCAACATCAGGTGTGCTATTTGTTTGTTAAAATTCATACTACAGTATCATTGGTATTCATGAGTAATATTTTTGCGTCTTCTTTTCATGTCACAAGTTCTTCCGAAACAGTGTGGTGAAAGGATTTTAAGTGCGCCACAAAGAAGCTCCTTTCGAGCGCTTGGCACGTGATTTAGAATTTTTAAATACTACGACATGCCGGTTTCGTCTGGATGTTTTTCTTCACCGTTTGAAAATACTGATAGGTACTGTGCACATACATTTTGAACATAAAAACTCATTGGTGTATGACCGGTTTTGAAACCAAGACCTTAGGATCGAAAGGCCGCTACCACTAGACCACCACAGTGCTCACAAATATTTTTGCTGCAATACAGCCTTTTGATAAGTTGCGCGATATGTTGGGCAACTATTTGAGGCATCCTGCCAAGCGCAAAGCCAGAAAATTCAAATAAATAATATAAATTGCAGAATGTTTAAAACGTATTTTTGCTCGTGTACCTAATTACTTAAAGTATTTTAGATTTTTCCCAAGGGAGAAAGATCTTATTTATTCATCAGACAGCGCTTACCTATTACCTTATTAGTCTCCACGGCATATTTAAAACTGATTATTTTTTCACTAGATGAGCAGAATTTCGTTTCATACCTTCTAGTAATTCTTTTCGAGTAAGAAATTTTTCCCGCCGCCCAATCAAGGGAAGTACTCGTGTCCATCTACATACACAAACTGTTTATAAGTTTGACTGATAGTCGACACAGACTATACGATAATTAAGGTTGATTTAGAATTAACAGCTTTATAAATTCTCTCAAAATAAATAATTAATAGCAGAACAAGGTTAGACACCATCTAGCCTAGATACTATGGGAACCAGATAATTGATAGACTCATTTACTTATTTTTTTTTTTAATTCTTATCATAAATCACAATAGAACCGAAGTCAAAGTCAAAACTGTAGCGCCGATGGGCTTGCAACCTGTCACGTATGGAATACCAACTACCGCAAAATGTTTATTTTTATGTTTGGACTTACCTCTGACATTGGACGTCCATACGACGACATACCCACATTGGACGTCCTCAAAGAATCTGGAGTTAGTACTTGGTCCTAAGAGATTTGAGGGGATATCTACCGTGCCTGCGGATCAAAGACGTGAAGCTGTTCAAAGTCAAAAGGTATTTATTTAATTGAATCACTAGGATCACTTTGAAACGTTCTAAAGCTAGGTGAATCTAAATGCCAGTTTCACACAATCGAACCTAGAAGATATTACCTTTTCTTCTAGGTAAAAAAAAAACTTAAGTCTTGGTTCCTACCAGTCTTTTGAATGCTTAACCCCTCAACCCCCAAGGCTTTTCTCATCCAGGTCGCACAGGTCAAAATCATAGTCAAAAGGTAATTGAATATAATAACAACGATCACTTTGAAAGTTTAAAAAAATGGCCTTCTGTGTATAACACCCAGATAATATAATAATTGGTATACAAAAAAAAAAATTAAGCATGTGAAATGTCGTCTTATCTACATCTACACTAATATTATAAAGAGGTAAACTTTGTATTTTTGTATTTTTGTATTTTTGTATGTAACGAATAGGCTCAAAAACTGCTGGTCCGATTTCAAAAATTCTTTCACCATTAGAATGCTACATTATCCCTGAGTAACATAGGCTATATTATATTTTCAAAAAAATCAGGGATCCTTACTAAAACTTCAATAATGTAACCCAAGGTGGAAAACAAAAAACCTTACATCGCGTGCGCTGCGAAAACTATTGAAGATAGAACAAAATAATGTACTACGATTTTGTAGAACACGTTATCATCTACAAAAAATGTCGCGACAGCATATGTCTAACTATTATAGTTATGTCACAATAAGTGTTCTTTTATTATAAAAAAATTATTGAAATGCCTCCGCTAGAAAAGGGTCTTTATTTGTACCTTGGTATTAATCCTTATCCAAATAAATCATTTCATAATTAAGACGGTTTCAATACCTATAGATTACTTCTTAAATTTTTCAAATCGGATATTCCATTCAAAAGATATGACGAAATTAAAAATGTTTACGGGTCCACCGGTCACGCGCGGGGTGCGATTTCACTCACTCAAGGAGAAGCGCGTGCAAATGTATGAAATAAGTAGACGCGAGGCTCGAACCCACGGTCTAAGTTTATCCTAAAATGTTCAAAAAATTTATGACCACCCATGCGAAGCTGGGACAGGCCGCTAGTCTTTATATATATAACTCTACTGTACGTGTGTATGTCACTGAACTCCTCCTAAACGGCTGGACCGATATGAATGATTTTTTGTATGCGTTTGGGTGACACCCTGGATGGTTTAGATTCACAAATCAGCCCAGCAGATAGCGCTAGAGTCGCTTGAAATATCATGCAGGACAACGTCTATCGGGTCCGCTAGTACGAGTATTTATTATTTTTTCCAAAATGCACTGCTAAATTAAACTCGTGAACAAAGTCACGGACATTCTACTAATGCGGTGGTCCCGATGAAGCAACGAAAATAAACACGATCGTGGAATACAGCGAAAAGCGTTCCGAAAATTCCTTTGCAGAATTCACGTTGGAAGCTTTTGATGGAGGTGTCTTGTTATGGTTGTTTTGCATAACCAGAGCACTAGAACAGAAGCCACTTTGCCGAACCAATCATAGCCTGCTCTCCTAATAAATTGAAAGTGGTCGTTTTTCAATGGAATATCTATGAAAAGAACGTACTGGACGGAATACGAAAGTGGAAATGCTATAAAAATTGAAGGGTACAGAATTACTTGCGTTTTTTACAACAGTATAATATTTTTTGTATTTGTAATTCTTGGTTCTAGCTGGGAACGGAAATGTTGAAATAGTATCCTTTTTTTTATATCTGAAACAAGCGTTTCTCAGATAAACGCAACGAATTATAAATTACATATTATTACGCTTATTATTACGCCACAATTGGTTAACATAGACCTAAACGAACATAGTACGATCATAGTAGTTTAATTCAAATAAAAAAATTACAATAAGCATACTATAAAATCAAAATAAAGAAGAAAATTTACAATTATTTTCCAAAAAATAAATACCACGGATATTTATTATTTTCTTCTCTTCCAGTTAACCTTTGTGTAATTATGTAAACAGAATGAGTACAGTAGTGCACAATGAGGTAATAAGGATCGGTTTCCTCTTCATTAATTGCTTCTTGTTTATTTATCTGACCCAATACAAATAACACAACTCATAAAAATACCAGACTGGAAACATACATCTAAAGTAATTATATTTACGATCAAAAATTAATATTCGAGTACCAATTAGCATGAATTTCTAATTCGATAAACATACACTCAAACTTTGAATGAATTAACTCAGTACTTTTGATGTTATACTTCAAAGAGCTGAGGAAATTTAAGTTGAATTTGCATAATCTATACGTAGATGAGCTGTATTATTCAAGTCTCTGGAAATTTAGTGCTCGTGATCAAACGGTGATGAAAAACATCGGAGGAAATCAGTTTGTATTAAAACCAGGGATCGGAATAGATTTTAAGAACCAAATAACGACCTACGCAATCTTAACATGCATATGCCTTTTACATCCCCAATTCCGGATGAATAAAAATTGTTTTCTAAAACTAATGGGTTCTTTTATATACAACTATCGCTGATGGAACAAGCAGATGGCCCACCTGATGTTAAGATTTATATTATTGTCTTCTAAAACTCTTTTTTCCTATGTTAAACACAAACTAAGTAGCGTTACACATATAGCAGGGCTATTTTAAAACATTCGGAAAGGTTTACAATCGGTAACGTCAGTTTTTATCACATTTGATTTCGAACCCGAATCGTTTCCGACACAGGGATTAAAAAAGCATATTAATATTTAGATTTCGTAGTAGCGTATTTGACGTCATTTGGTACTTAAAAACCGTACCTATTCCGACCCCTGGTTATAACACAAGCGATGAGCTTCCAACATAACATGACAAGTATAAAATACCATAAACTAACCACGCATTTTATCCTATTTGGCTTCAGGAAACTGAAAAATTAAATAAGGCGCTATTCGAAATGCAGAAACAAAAGCTTTCCATTGGATGGCAGCCAACACCACTGATCCGAAATTACGTTCTGTTTACAAACACGACAAAACCTTCAATTAGAATAAATAACACCAAAAAATTAATGTTTATTCTTACAAAGAAAACAATGGTAGGCCGGAGCGGTTTGACAAAGGCGCAAGTTACGCAAAAATAAAAGTCAACTTTGGGCTTAAGCTGGGGACACATTCGATATACGATATGCCTAAACACATAATATTATTCTAGAGTAGGCGTCCTTTTTGCTAAGTGATAAAATAATACCGTTAAATAGGATATATTTAGGTACTATCTCATCGCGCTTGTAGTCTGTATCCAATAATTTCTCTCATAATTTACCTAATTATTAAGTTTTGCGGGTACTGTTGGTCTAGTGGTACCCGCCTTCCCAAGGTCCCAGATTCACATACAAATATTTAATTTTAAGTAAACTGTATCTTGTTTTTATGAGAATAAACTCTAGAAAACCGAGCTGTGAATATTGAAAGCAACTGTATAAAATGCGAGTTTATTGAATTCCGCCGATGTATTACACACAGGCGACAGAACTCTTCCCGGATATTGCAAAGAGTCTATTTCGCGAAAACGCACCCAATAGGTAGAGGAACTAGCAAGTCTAGCCATAAAATAACTTTTAGAAAACATGAAAAACGGACCTTATTATTTATTGTTTAACAAAAAAATACTTTGTGAGTTCCACCAACAAGTTTGTTATGAGAATTAAAAAATACAATATTTAGACTTAATTAAATAGGTTTCGACGGGACGAGATCTTGAAAAAAAAAAAAGAACTATCGAACGATTTATGAATGGCTTATACCTATTTGAAATCATCACATAAATAAAAACTTCAACAAAAATGGAACAGCCATTAAGTGAGTAAGTAACAGTGTTATAAAATAAAATATACGCGCTTTTTCTGAGTAGGTTTAAACAATAAGCATTAATTTGTAACCTTATTATGATTAAATAAGAAAGTCTCAAAATCAAGCCAAAATCTTTAAATCGACCAACTCACTCAACAAATCTGTAGCAATAAAATCACATTGATTACTTTGGAAGATAAAATTGTAAGTACCGCTATCTTCATATATAAGCTTGCAAAAAACTCAAGTGTTTTCCTGCCCAACTTTTTTCCAGCCAACTGTAAATCAATATGAAACGCAACGAAAGTGCCTCGATAAGGACACGAAACGTCTTGATGGTGGCAATGCGACACAGAATATATAAAACAGTGAAAAATGTCATCACTCCAAATGAAATATTTTACATTCGATTTATTTTATAAATAACTACTGAGGTGAAAGATGACAGAGGAAAGTGGAGAGAAAAAAAAGTAGTGCCGACCTTAAATATGAAAAAGGGCAGGAAGATGAAGATTAAAGCCAAGACTGCTGCTAATGTACCACTCGCACATTCCAACGTTTTGAAAGATTTACAATCAAGTTGTGTGCACACAGAAATATCAAAATATCTTGTAGAAAAAATATCTAATATTTACGTAATTACGATTTTTCATAAACAAAGTGATTTTACAATGTGCGAATGAGAGGTTAAAATCACCTAAAGCTTAAAATCAACGTTGTTGATTTCCTTATCATTAAAGAGCGTTAGAGCAGTACTCGGTATCTCTTACATTGTTAAATTTAAAGTCAAAGTCAAAAGGTGATACTTTGAAACGTCTTCAAACTAGGAAATGTATTAAAGCTACGAGTATTTTTAGGTTTTCTTGGAATCAAGGAATTGTATTATTACATTCTTTACCATATTTTATTTACTCTGTGACATCAAGACGCGTAATTTACTACCCTCCGATAAGAAAGCGACGAAAAATAGTCGACAATAATCATTATAAATCGATTTTGTATCGAAGGTGACAAATGGTATCGAATCGCGTGCCAATAGTATCGTAAGCGTGGTTTCTGTTTCTTATTTTTGGGTTCATGTTCTAAATCACAGAATTAGCGGGGTTGTCTTCTTTTTTTTCTAAGGCGTAGCCGATGAACTAATAGACTGCTAAATTCCTGATCAGATTTCAAAAAGATATAAAATGAACGAACATATTTTTGTAAAATCGCAATCAACCAAGTTTTTTGCATACAGTGTAGTCAAAATTTAATTTTGATCGAATCAAGTTTCCCTAACCAAAAGTTTGCTTTACTAGTTTTCCATACTTATACAAACAGTAGGAAAACACTATTTATACATACATATAGATTTTATATCGTTCAAGATTTTTAAATGTGTGAGCAAGAGGAAGGTACATTAGCAGTTTTGTCTTCGCTTTAAAAAATTTTTTAGCACAGAAGGTAACGTTCTGAAATCACAGCGGATTCCAGTTGCCTTATTTTTTTACAAATCTTGCTCCACATGTTTTTTCTTATACAATTTCTTTGCGTTTATTGGATATTAGTGATTTGTTTGTACCTACCTACAACCATAAAATCTGCGTGACTAGCTTTTATTTATTTTATCATCACTACATAGTATAAAACAAAGTCGCTTTCTCTGTCCCTATATCCCTATGTATGCTTAAATCTTTAAAACTACGTGACGGATTTTGATGCGGTTTTTTTTAATTGATAGAGTGATTCAAGAGGAAGGTTTATATGTATAATAACATACATTAAATAGTGGAGAAACACTGTTATTTTTGAGGTTTCTAATGTGATGTCGTAAATAATTACATTTTTTCCGCTTACATTGCAAACGCAGGCTGAACCCCACGAGATAGATCAAAATAATGTACTACAGTATTGTGCACATTGAAAAGGTCTACAGAAAACTCCACTATGGTATATGTCTGTCTCTTAGGGATAACCCACAATAAACGTGCGAAGCCGGGGCGGGTCGCTAGTATTTCATAAATATTTAAAGAATTTAAACCATGTTGAGCGCTGAAGCGTATCTACTTACATCTGTGTTCTCAGAGATTTTGATAAATAAAAATGTAAATTGTTTTAAAGTGGATCCCGAAGTTTCCAGCAAATTTTTCCTCCAATGGATATTTATGAGGCATCGGGAAAACCATCACTTATATTTGGCAACGAAATTGAACGCCTGATTCTCAATAACAAATGCACCGTCTTCAAAACTTCAGCCAGAGCGATCGCAGTCATTTTCAAGAATAATCGAAATTTCTACGGTACTGTACAGTAAGCATCAGTTTTTCATGCGAATGCTACTATTGTGTAAAGCAATGTTTTCCGGGCATTGTTCTGCCATGGCCCGGCCATTTTTATGCCGCGTCTGGTGACCCACTCAATATTTTGAACCACCACTGGTTACATTGCCGCCCCCTGTGACCCACTTAATAGTTTTAACCCCCACTGGTTACATTAAGTTAAATAATACACATCTTTTATTTTTTATAAGGTACGGCAAGGGTTTTACGAGATATGTATTACAATCGAAAATATTTTTAACTTGGAGTTACTGAAGTAACTAAGAAACACGTCGTTATCTTGTCAGTCAGCGGCGACGGCGCTAATGATGCGTCGATCAATGGTATTATTTTAAAACAAGGAAGGAATGAGGCGACCCTATATTTTATTTTCGTAGTGGATCGCGACCCACCAAATGGCACACGCCGGCGCCACACCGGTTAAAACAAATATTGAAATATAAATAATTGCATAATATCAAGAATAAACGAACTAAGATAAGTAAGAAAAAAAGAAAGAAAATACATTTATTTTAGAAACAACACTATATGACTTATACAGGGTGTCCCAGAAATCAACGTCAAGCCGAAAACGGGCGATGGGCCAAGTCATGATAGTTATCAGAAAAATATAAAAAAAAATATTTGTCATGTACTTTTCGAATTATGAGTATTACAAAAAATACAGAAAAACTGACACCCTGTGATGATCTTTTAAGTCCTGTGACTACAAATATTAACTATTCGTGAAACTTTTTTCTGTAATGTAACCATGAATAACCCTTCTGTAAAATACAATTCAAAATTAAATCATAACTGCCTCAGTTTTAAATTAAATGTTGATTTTTGGCCAACATTTAATTTAAAATAATTACATCACCCATCTTTAACCGACTGTACCGTAAAAAAAATGTACTACACTATTTTGGCAAGTAACTTTAAAAGATGGCGCATTTAGTCAGGATTCCAAAATGGTATAATACTTGCTAGAGTACTCCTTAATTTTGGGTCATAGTTACATTACAGAAAAAAGTTTCACGAAAAGTTAATATTTGTAGTCACAGGACTTAAAAGATCATCACAGGGTGTCATTTTTTCTATATTTTTTTTTAAATTCATAAGTCGAAAAGTACATGACAAATATTTTTTTTATATTTTTATGATAACTATGATGACTTAGCGCATCGCCCGTTTTCGGCTTGACGTTGATTTCTGGGACACCCTGTATAGCTTTATAATTATAAAAACTTGAGGGCTTGAGGCTGGCAAGGCTGGCTATTTGATAGCGTTAGTATACTAGTGCTATGGGTACTGAATGCCAACAATCAGTCAGGGAAACGAGCATGGAACTGGGTTCAGTGATAAAACTAATATGAGACTTATCGACTTTCTTGCAATAGATGATGTGAAAAGTGAATTTCTAAATTCTATAGTTTCGTGTTTTTAGAGTTCCGTACCCATAGGGTAAAACGGGACCCTATTACTAAGACTCCGCTTTCCGTCCGACTGTCTGTCTGTCTGTCTGGTCTGTCTGTCTGTGCCCGAGTCTGACTCTCACTTAGCCGGTTTTATTTGATACTAGCGGCCTGTCCCAGCTTCGCATGGGTGGTCATATATTTTTTGAACATTTTAGGATAAACTTAGACCGTGGGTTGGAGCCTCGCGTGTATTTCATTCATTTGCACGCCCTTCTCCCTGAGTGAGTGAAATCGCACCCCGTGCGTGACCCGTGGATCCGTTAACATTTTTAATTTCGTCATATCTTTTGAATGGAATGTCCGATTTGAAAAATTCAAGAAGTAATCTATAGGTATTGAAACCGTCTTGAATATAAAATGATTTATTTGGATAAGGATTAATACCAAGGTACAAATAAAGACCCTTTTCTAGCGGCGGCATTTCAATAAAAAAAATTATAATAAAAGAACACTTATTGTGACATAACTATAATAGTTAGACATATGCTGTCGCGACATTTTTTGTAAATGATGACGTGTTCTACAAAATCGTAGTACATTATTTTGTTCTATCATCAATAGTTTTCGCAGCGCACGCGATGTAAGGTTTTTGTTTTCCACCTTGGGTTATAATATTGGAGTTTTAGTAAGGATCCCTGATTTTTTTGAAAATATAATATAGCCTATGTTACTCAAGGATAATGTAGCATTCTAATGGTGAAAGAATTTTTGAAATCGGACCAGTAGTTTTTGAGCCTATTCGTTACATACAAAAATACAAAAATACAAATCTTTCCTCTTTATAATATTAGTGTAGATATGCATACATAAATATTTTTGTTAAATATATGATGAGTATATGATACGTAATTTGTAATTACTATTAACATTGTTTTTAATGTAGATAACAAAAAACACAAAACTATAGTATTTGGAAATTCATTTTTCACACCATGTCTAATTTCTGAAAAAGTTTGAAAAGTGTGTTTGCCGGAGAAATTACAGGCACATGAGATTAAATATCCGTATACCTGAAGTTGATGGACGCAGGGCATCGTAAGGCACATTCCTATCGTGCGTGACTTGCAAGGCAATGTTTTGTCATCGGTGGTGGGTATCACTTAACATCAGGTGGGCCATCTGCTTGTTTCAACGGCAAGTAGTATTTATTAAAAAAAACTTTTAAGTTGTAGGTATAACCGTAAGTTATCTACTTAGTAAAACGAGCGAAAAATTATAAACTTTTAAAATATGCAAAACCACTTCTCATCTCACGTTCAAATTGAGTAAAACATTTTAATCTGAAACTTTACCTGAAACGTACTCTAGTTCAAGTTCTCAAGTTAAGCAAGCAAGTAGTCTTAATTAACCATCATTTACCTAAGCGAGGTTTAATGATAGAGACACGACATTTACAAGTTATCCAAGTTATTTCCAAGTTGAATTATTTAATTTGATTAACAAGTCGGAATGTTGCTAATCATTTCCATTGCCGACAAGTTGGGTTGAGCTGAATTATTATGTTAAAGTATGATTTAGCGTTACGATATTATGCTAAAAATGGTCATAAATATACAAAAAGATATGAGTCATAAATATACAAAAACTATGCGCTGTAGACAGTGGGTTCGATCCCCACCGAGAACAAATAAATGGGTAATGAACATAGATGTTCTCTGTTTGGGTGTTATAAATACGAGTATGTAGATATTTAGAAAAAAATATATTACCTACGTAAATATTATATCAGTAAGAGTAGTAGAGCTCTTTGTGAAGGGCTCGTCCGGGGAAGTACTACCACCACGCCTTTTTCTGCCGCCAAACAGCGTTGCTGTGTTTCGGTTTCAAGAGTGTGGTTGCCGGTGTAATTATAGGCACATGAGGTTTAACATCTGTATGCCTCAAGTTGATGGACACAAGGCAGTGCATCGTAAGACACGTTCAATGTCTCGTAAGTTACGCTCACGATAGGAACGTGCCCTACGACGCACTGCCCTGCGTCCATCAACATGACTTTACTACTTTACAAACTTATGAAAAATATGTCTGGCGTCTTCATAAAATCATTCAACGAGCAGTGAGCTTAGCTCGAATACCTTTTGATTTATTAGCTGGGGCTCAATTCACAATAAATTCGGCTCCAAAGGCAACAAGAGGCAATTCGCTTTTATTGTGCCTGTAAATACATTGAAATGTATGTGAATGACAGCGGCGTAAATCTGTTGCGTAGTGTTTTGTTTATGGATTTTGTGATGGAGATGATAAGGTCATTGACCTTGTGGATTGTATCTTCTACAAGAACTTATACCTACTATCTAAAGCTCGGATTACTTATACTTTTGTTTCGTTAAAACATGCTTAGGTCTCGCTTGCTTCACTTACATATTGTTGTGCCGGACGCCTAGCAACTTGTTTTGTTATTTATCCTGACGTACAGGTGTTTTCAGAAGGCTGAAATATGTTTTCAGTTGTTGCCAGAAGAGGCACTGTCACCTCCCAGTTGATTAAAATTTCGACCAAGTTGCCGTGATTTCAGGCGCCTGAAACATGTTTTCAGTCCGTTTCAGGCTATTACCCATCGATCCATGCAATATCCTGAAAACCCGTTTTCAGGCGTTTTCAGGACCCCTTATGGAACTTTGAAGGACATTTCACTATAGAGCCATATTTGCATAAGAGTAAAAGAGATAGCACTACTAGAAAGAGATAGCAGACGTTCGAACATTCTAGACTACTGTTCTAGAATGAATCGAAGGAAACGAACGAGAGCTATCACTGTAGAAAAGAGATGCAAGTGTGGTCTAGTATGATCCAGAACATACTCGGGCTAGCCGCGTCGTATGCATATAAGGCCAGTCGGCGAGTGCGGTAGTCAGTCAGTCAGTTCGTTTTGAGGAGAGGACTCGAGAAGAGAGTCACTTCGAGGGAATGGACCAAGGAAGATGTCAGTTAGTGAAAATGGCTCGAGAAGAGAATCAGTTCCAGGAAAAGGCTCAGGGAAGAAGTCAGTTGAAAGGAATGGCTCAGGAAGAAGTGAGTTGGAGGAAGTGTATAAAGGAAGAGAACTTTTGTTAAGTGATAGTTGAGTGATAATTAGTGTTATGAAGTGTTTTAGTTATGTTAAGTGATAGTGTAAATAAATAAGTCATCTCTTGGATTATTATTGTGCATTTTCTATCCATACGAACCCCGAGCTCGTAACAATATTATCCGAATACATATTAATTGTCCAGAAATGTTATTCCATATCTTCTTCTTCTTAAATTTAAGAGCTTAGCTCTTGTCAGGGCTCTGATGCAGTTTCCTCCAATCGAGGTTTTCCAAATCCTCCTGGACTTTCTTATTCTGTTCCATATAACGAGCTATAATTGTTCCAAGTTTCATCCAAATTGGACTATTCTCACAAATGTTTGTACTAAATGCGCAGAAGGCAGACTTACTGAGTTATGGACAGTCAGAAGAAAGAGTAAATTCCGAAATAACAGCCTGTTTATCTAAAAAAAATAAGTAAACTTAACCAAACCCGATTTTTGCATTTCATTTATTAGCGCGAATGTCTAAATGTAAACCCGTGTATGTAGATTATTTATACATAATACAGGGACACCTTTTCACGCCCCTATTTACGGGAAGCTTTGCCATGGGACATGTTTTGATTGCGTAGGATTGCCAAGCGCATACCAACCTCCCAACTCAATCGGCCTAATCCTAATGAAAGCCCTCACAATTCTGTTGGTAGTAGCTCTATCTTCTGTGCTGTAGGCCGTGGGTTCGATCCTTACCGAGAATAAACCGAAAAATACCAATCTTCTACATCAAAAACAAAAACCCTCATACTACTAGTAGTTCGCCCCGAACTGAGATCTCGTGATGCGACCCGACGAACGCATCAAAACTTTGAGTAGGTAGTAGTCAGAGGCAAGTCCAAACATTATCTTTGGACTTTTTTCTGACTACCGCCTACTAACTTGGTATGGTAACCAAGTTTCAACTCTATTGGCCTATTTATTGAAGAGTTCCGTTGAACAGACCTTGGCTCCATCATCAGACCTGGTCGTCGTCACCATTTTATGAGAACTGAGTACCTCCTTAATTTATTTCAAGAAAAAAAAATAAGAAAAAGCAAAGGAACTGGCCGACCAGTAGAAAAACCTTGATGTCAACGAAACTCTTAGAGATGGGAGCTCTTGGATCGCTGGTTATCTTATTTTAGCTTTTTTTGTTTTATCTCAAAAACCGGGAGTCCCAAAAAAAAAGTAAAAATTGTTTTGGAATGTCAAAGTCAAAGTCAAAGTCAAAGTCAAAATGTATTTATTCAATAAAATCACAAGGATCACTTTGAAACGTCTTAAAGCTAGGTGACTCTAGGTGCCAGTTCCACGCGACCAAAGCCTAGAAGAACTGTCTGTGAAAATGTCCAAACTAAGCCCTTTCATATGACATGTAACTTAATTTTTTTATGTAACTTTTTTTTATTTTTGCCCCCTTAAAAACCCCATATCTCAAAAACCCTTCATCCGATTTTACTCATATACTTACCAGTAAATTTCTCAAGTACAAGCTATCGACATATCAAATTAGAGGTACATGCAGATCGGATCAACGGTTCTAAAGTTATCGCCAGACAAACATACATACATACATACATACATAAAATGCCAAATCGCCCAAGTTGAAACTAAGATCTTTGTTCGCTTCGCTCACTCGATCAATAATGCTTAAAATTAGCGCTGCCATTTGGTAAGAGATGGCAATAGTTTGAGTTTGAGCATAGTTTATCGTTAGACAGATTTTTTGTATTAGTAAGGCCGTAGATGTTTATTCTCTGTCTGGGTATTATTATGTATTAAAAGTATGTATTTCTGTATTTTGGAATTCCTTACCGGCGTCCGTTTTTCTAAATGCCTATAATTTGGATGTTTTCAAAACAAGAGTTAATAAGTATTTTCTAGGTAAACGTGGCACACCGTCGACCGCATCATCACTTCATCACATCAGGTGAGATTGCAGTCAAATGTTTAAACCTATTGGTTGTAAAAAAAAATACAAATAAAAGAAGGTTTATAAGTAAAGTAGGTATAATATTCTATCTGGTTTCATATTACAAGATTTTCTTAGTTTGGGTCTAGATAGCGCTGTGTGGAAAGTCCACCTATATCCATCTGTACATCTATAGGTATCATATATAAAATAAAGTCGTGTTAGTTACTCTATTTATAACTCAAGAACGACTGAACTTTTGCTGGAAATTGGTGGGGAGGTAGCTTAGAACCAGGAGACGGACATAGGATGCTTTTTATCTCGACTTATTTTACTATTTTTTTTATATCGAGCGAAGCTGCGAGTAAGATCTAGTTTAAATATAATAAATGTCTTTCCTGTGAAAAGACTCTTAATACTGGTGGAGTTAGCTAATCCACAGTAAAAGAGCAGATAGTTGAGTACTTTTTCTTTCATTTGACGAAGCTATAAAAACGTCCATCGTCCATACCTAATAAAGAAAATGCTAATTATTTTAGAGCGGCTGTTAAAGTCTCGTTTAAAGGTTGGGAGCATTTAATTAAATAAGGAGGAAATCATCATTTTATGTCCACGTTTTAATGAATATTCAGGGAATTCTTGCTTTATTCTTGTATAACAACGGTTTTACCGTGTCTCGTTTATCTAACAGCTACTTAAATGAATGAAATAAAATCTTACAGGATGACAATCACAAACATGGCAGACTTCAATCCTGGAGTAGGTATGGTGGTCCTGTTTTTTTCATTTATTTTACTGACATAATAAAATTATACAATGTTCCTATCGTGCGTGACTTACGAGGCAATGCTTTGCAATGGTGGGCCATCTGCTTGTTCCATCAGCTAGTGGTATAAAAAAAAACAATTGACAATTTCGTACAAAAATAAGTCGAATAAATTATATTGCTACCTAATTTTATTATCAATTAAAGTAAAAAACTACGATTATTCCATTCCTTGTCATATTTAAGATAACATAATTAAAGATAAGATAACTTAAGATAAGGTAATTTAAAATAAGAAAATTTTAGATAAGATAATTTGTTAATTTCTCTGCGCAAAAGGTAATGGCGTACATGCTATGACTTATTTAAGAGGTACAATTCAACCAGTTAAGGCGAATGGCTACCCCGATACTAGCGCTACTACATATTTTATTTAATCATCACGTTATACAAAGGAATTATCAAAAATTCGGACCGCGCGTAGACGATACCTAATACAAGCTTTTTTTTAATGTATCTGTAATAGTTTTGTTTTGTGTTACTCAGTCAGATACCTTGTTTGGAGAGCATGGTGGCCACCAATAGAAACTAAACTCTCTAAACAAGTACCTGCCTAAATAATACAATACAAAACTATTACAGATACACTAAAAAAAAGCTAGTATCGGGGCATCCATTCGCCTTAAACCTATTTTGCGAGAGACTGGTGCCTGAACAGTAACCTCACTTTTCTGTAAATTATGATCGCCAAGTCTCATTTCAAACTTACAAATTAAAAGCCACTGGTGTAGGTAATAACTAATAACAATTGTTAAAACTGGGTTAAAACTCGGCGGAGCAAGTTGCCGAGTTCGTCCGGAACTTGTACGGAATCTTTGGTATTATAAAGGAAATGCAATTCTAGCTTGTTATCGGAGTGAGGAATCGATATTAGAATTCAGCATTCATCATTATCATCAGCCTGAGGAAGTCCGATGACATGATGCCTCCCCTAAACATTTCCAGGGAGAATAATTCTGAGTCCTCTTCAAACGAGACTTCCCGCGATCCTCATAATGTCATCGGCCCATCGGGTGGACTTTACTTAGGTATGCTTAATCTAAACACTAACCTTTGGTCCTTTGTGGCATAATGGTATTTTTTTCTTATATGGCATGCTATAACAGCTTACAAAACTTTGAAAATTGGTTCAGGCGTTACGCAGTGGAGTGAGGGCACAAACATACTCACAAACTTACATAAAGTATGAAATAATTTTATATCAGACAAAATGTTAAATTAATGTATAACGAATCTGGTGATTAGATATAACTAGAGCAGATAAAGTATAATGACCTAACCCGTTACACCGACACTTGGGCCAATCCCCGGCCTCAAAAACTATGACCTCAAAACTTAACCGCAAACACATTCAAAGTACTTCTCATCTAAACACACGACCGAAGTTTGTCGTGACATTATAGCCCGCCATTCAAATTAACAAGAAAAATTCAGAGCAAGCAAAAAGGCATTAAAGTTTAATCCGGAAGAAAGTATCACATGAGCACAGCAATGCTTGAAATACAGTACAAATGGTACAAAACGGCACAATCTTGTAAAAAATAGTTTATATCATAAACTCTTTTTTCACTTTATTTTTTTGCTACTTTAATACTTTACGCTAAAGGTTGAAGCTACAAAGAGTAAATTAATAAACCATTTGATTCAGACTCATTTGACTCTATAGATACTTCTATCTTAGAAGTAGAGTAAATATTTGTTTGCTGTTAAAATTACGTACTAGGTACTTGATATAAATAGAAACCTAACTTTCATTGACATTAGTGACATAAAAATAATTACATGTTGAGAGGGAATTCTTCAATGTAAATCTTAAGACCCTGACGTAGCTTAAATCCAATTTGGATTTTACAAATCGTTGCATATAAAAAAATAAATATCGATGTTTTTCCCCCGAAGGGATAAAAACATTTATTTTGGGTCTTGCCGAAGCTTGACCCTTATGAGATATCCCTTGCATACTAGCCACATCGGACGTGCTATCTGCTCCCTTCAGCGTGCGGCGAGCCTCATACAGCTGTCTCTTTCGCACACTCACCGCCCGCTGTCCACTCGCGCCGGCTAGTTCGCTTGACGCTTCAGTACCTTTTAAGCCGGCAAGGTCTTAAAACCAAGGGTCAAGCTTCGGCAAGACCCAAAATAAATGTTTTTATCCCTTCGGGGGAAAAACATCGATATTTTGTGTCTGTGCCTTCGCTTGACCCTTATGAGAAGTGTTTATCTTCTGCCGGCGCCACAATTATGTACGGCGTACTGTGAATATAGTAGTTAAATTAAACCTATGCGTGTAATAACAAAATAACAAAAGAAAAAAGAAACTGTTTTATTTTTTAAGTATGTAACTTCTAAAATTAACATTGAAACAGGTGATTTCCAAACAGCATTTAACTTAAACAGCTTCAAAACAGATTGCAGGAAAAACGTCTTCTTTAGTCGCACAACTGCGCTTTACAGTAATATTTTAGAAAATTTTGATTAATATATTACTTCTCTTAAAAATACCGTCGTAAATCGCGAAGAATATACAGCTGAACGAATGCTTGACGGACTGGCGTTAATGTCTATTTCCTTAAGGGCAGTTTCTACCCATCCAGCAATAACATCTTTAGTGGACGCACGTAGGTACCTACACTAACCCTAGTTGTTATAAAAAGATAGTCTAAAGAGACATCTGTGATTTAACAGAGTTATAAGAACGTTTAACCAAAAATAAAATACTGATCCTTATTTTAGAAAATTTTCGAATCTGATTGTTTCCAGAACATGAATCTGTAAGAGTCAAACTTGTGTAAATATACCGAATCTATAGACAAAAGTCATGTTATGACATGTCCTTCCAGAGGCTACAAGCAAGATTAAAGCCAAATGCCTAGAGACTTGAAAAAAACTGCAAGTGTCAGGTAAGTGAGACTTCAACCAGATGACCAATGCATTAACATCCCAGAAAGATGACTTCCTCTCACCAGTGCCAGCTAAGCTTGAGTATATGTTTAACAACTGAGTGGTTTTTAATCTGGTCAGCATTAAAAGGATCAGCAAAAGATGTTGTTACTACAGACTTGTTTACCAAGACCGTGATATTATACGATAAGCGCGTTGCAACGATGCAAGTAACTGAAAAATAAAGCAATACTTTTCTGAACTTGGCCCATCTATTGGTACAGATCTATTGGTTCTAACAGCCCATTTTCGCCACTTCTTCCAAGCTGACGAATATTTCTTTAAAGTTCCGGGTCTCCAAGAATCTTCTGATAAACTGACATCGTCTGAATATTCCATACCTGCAAATGAAGCTGGAGGACCTGAGGTGTTGGTTGGCCCGTTGAAATTTCGGTCAGATAAAGATGCAGACCCTATATTCAAAAGACCGGTTTTATATATTGCCCTCTTGCGCAAATCGGGGTGTCAAAATGGTTGAGGCCAATTGGAGTTATTAAAAAGTATATTCCTTCCGCAGTATTCAAGTGACTTAAAATTTGGGTAAACACTCAGGTTATTTGGAAACTCAATTGGTTGCTGAAAGTGTCTATGAATAGTGCATCCTGATCCTCTGGAAACTGAGAGACAAGAGACCACCCTGAATATCTTGGTTGCGAATAGGTCCACCGACGGAATCCCCCATATTGTCGGGGATTATTTACTAACGACATAGATGGTCTACAACGCAATTGTAAATTCTCGGAATGTACCTTAACAAACTTTGAACGTGATAACGTTTTTCTAACCGAAGTAGTGACTCTAACATTGAAAGCAGCATTCGGAGCTTAGTGCCCTTATTCCCTCACATAGACAATGACAGTTTGATTGTCCGATTGAATCAGAATCGTTTTGTCGTTTTTAATGTTTCTCTGCACGACGCTATACAATTCCATACGATTTATGTGCCACGAATGCTGTTGTTTTGTCCAAGTGGCGCTTAGTAGTAACTCGTTCAGGATGTGAGCTCCCCATTCTATGTTTGAAACTTCTGTCAAAGTCAAAGTCAAAAAGTATTTATTCAATAAAATCACAAGGACCACTCTTAAACGTCTCAAAGCTGGGCGGCTCTAATTGCCAGTTCCAAGCGACCAAAGATCTCTCTATAAATCTCTACCTGATTTATGAATATAATATCTGATTCTCGGCTTAGATTGTCTAATCACCATTTCAGAACTTGAATCACCTTGCCTGGAATTTTCAACTTTCGCTTCGGAGAAACTTCTGGGAGACCATTGCTGACGATCTAAATTCGACGACAATGCATTCGATCCAAAAGAACCACGAATGCTATAAAGGATAAGCTTCCCAGAATAGATTTTGCACTTATTAGTTCTAGAAGATCTTTTTTCAACAAGTCTAACTTCTTGTTGGAATATATATTATTATTTTGCCTGAATTTGTCCTCCATCCAGGAACAATGTCCAGAAACTCGATGTCTTGAACTGGATCTCAGACCCTACAGAATCTATCTATATAGAATCCTACAGTGAATTCTGCTTCCTTCTGAAGCTGCTAAGTTGGTTAGCAAGAAGAAGTCGACTCAGTAGACAACTAGGTACCCTTATGCTAATCTTCCGAAGCTGGGTTGCTAGCCAATTTGAGATTTTCGAGAAGATGATCGGAGCTGTAGACAGACCGAATAGCAGGCAGACCATGCCATAAAGGTGATCTTGATAGCTTAAAGCCAGAAAACACCGATGTGCTTCTATCACCGGTTCATGGAAATACGCTGGCGAAAAATGGAGTTTTACCATGTTATCTTGCTTCTGAAGGAACTTGGGAACTGTGAAATGATTGACCAGACGAAATTTTCACGGGTTTAACCTTCTTAGATCGATTATCGATTGGATTTATCCGCTTTGGGCCCAAAACAAATTTGCACAAGACCCGAGGACAGACAGGGGAAACATTTTCAAGACTCCTGAGCTCAACATTTTGGAAATACGACTGACTTTGAAATACATATGATAGCAAAATTCCATTGAAAATGGAATCGCTAGGGCTTTTCTTACAAATGAAATCGTATAGTCATTTATGATATTTAATATCAGTTTGGGACAGCCCTGGTCTTCCAAGCTCCTAGACATTGTTGGATGATGTGCTATCCAATCCGGAGAATAGTCAGAAACTTTTCAATGTCGACTGGTAACCGTTTTTTGAAACCTCTCCTGTTTGTGTGAAAAGTTAGACGGTTTACGGCCATAAACTCAGTATCGCATAGCCAAAAGAATGCTAGCATCAACATTAGTTGATTATGTCTTAGAGAAATCCTTCAATTTCTTTTCATCAAAAGGAATACTCTCTGAAATTGGAATCCTCATCAAGGACAAAGTGACGTTTTCTTTCAATCAATGGAAGTATAGCTTTACATCCTTTATAGTCTGAGATCTCTGCCACAAACGAACTGAAGCAAGTTGTCAGAACATTGACGAAATTCACTGATCAAACCCGAACAAAAAAACTGTAGTGATGGCCCTTGTCGCTACTGGGCACATCTCAATAGCCCTGTTGAAGACTCTTTGGAGAGCAGCGCGTTCAAGTCAAGCAGCATGCGTTATGAAGCCATAAGGTCCCTCAGTCTTTTCTTTATAGTCAGCTAGACCATTAGTAGGAGCTAATGCTACAAAGACGGATTAACTGCCAGAGCTGAAAACACAAGGGCCGCGCGAAGTATTTTATACACGTCGAAGTATCTTCTACTGTTCCATGTCCAGATGTTCTTCTTTCCATTCTCGTCCCCCGGATTCTTTGACAAACAAATCCTTGAGCCTTGATCTCAGGTTCTGGTAAGGGAATGATCGTTGATGTCCAGCTCCTTTTGTCAATATCAAGTCTGCTTAAATATATATATATTTTGCAAGAGCATTCCAGTAGCTTTAGGTTCTTGTTCTAGGGTCGCAATTCGACTTGCACTAGAAACTCGCTTATTAGTAGACGCGAGTTCATTTGATCTATCCGTTTCCGTGTCCGATATCTGCCCCAACGCCCTAGAAGCTTCCATTGTAGTAACCAGCAAGTGCTTGAAACTATTAGTAGCTTGCGTCACAAGCTCTCAGTGCAACTTAATCTGCAAGGCTCTTGCCTTGGATGGAGGACCCAGAACCAAGCCAAGGCAGAACGGCCAGGAAAGCATTTTGATTTTCATACCCGTATAGGCTTCATCGTTTAGCGAAGATGCAGAGGGATCAAAGCTATTTCAGTTGCGGGCAAGCAGAACCTTAACTTGTTGCGCGTTGCATAGTCCAGATCCAAGGATACAAATTCATGCACTGTCCAATCTTCCCAGCCCCTGGGAGAAAGCTCGATAGCTCGACGCCACTAGCTTTAGCTCGGCCAGAATTTCATTGCCGGACAGGTCATCATGAAGCTCATGGAGAACCAGGCATATAATAATTCAACAGCAGAAGCCTTCTGCATATAAGTATTCATCTGATAGACACAACTCTTAGGTTTGTAAACGAATGGAAGGGATCGTAAACTATCACTTTTATGGGTGACCGTGTCCATTTTGGGCAACTCCAGCTCAATTCAGGCAGCGAATCGCCCAAAAATCTCAACTCTACTTTCGGCCAGAAGCGGCGCGAATTTTTTTTTTTTTTTTTTTGCTTACTATGCTTTGATTTCTAGGCTGGGATGGCCTGATTATAAGCCCGCAACTGCTCGACTTTTGAGCCACTCCGGCTCGATTTTTGGGACGCACCGGCTCGTTTTTTGAGCCGCGACGGTTCAATTTTCGGGCCGCGCCAGCTCGATTTTCGAGCCGCCACGGCTCGATTTTTGGGACGCACTGGCTCGTTTTTTGAGCCGCGACGGCTCAATTTTTGGGACGCACCGGCTCGTTTTTTGAGCCGCGACGGCTCAATTTTCGGGCCGCGCCAGCTCGATTTTCGAGCCGCGACGGCTCAATTTTCGAGCCGCGATGACTCGATTTCTGTCTACAATCAACAAAGGGTTGCAAACCGCTTTCTAGATGTGAACAGAGTCAGAAATGAGCCTTTAAGACAAGGGCGCAGGGGCCGCTAAGTCTTAGAAATCCAATTTTCATGATTGAGGCAAGGAGCGCTCGAATCAGTGGATTTTAGTTAAACCATGCAATAGGTTAATAGCTAAAAACACTTCATAAAAGCAAAGCCAAAAAGAGATGAAACTAGATTAGACTGATTTCACGTAGCATAATTATATACATAGTAGGTAGAAACGTATAAAGTATATACGACACCTACAACTCGTACGTAGGCAAGGAATGCCTACGCTTCAAATGTAAGACGATCTATGTAATGTAAAACATATTTCTACAAAACATGATCATCCCACCTACTGGAAACATAATGTTATTACGATTGTTATTACACGACATAAAATATAAAGTGACATACCTGACCACTTTCCTTAATACTTGGTAGCATGAAAAACACTACACTGCCATTAAACAATTTATTGGTATTGTAATTTGCGCGGAGCGGGAGCAAGCGCACACCCGTTGCGGTTAGCAACAAAAGCGTACTGAAGCGTCAAGCGAACTAGCCGGCGCGAGTGGACAGCGGGCGGTGAGTGTGCGAAAGAGACAGCTGTATGAGGCTCGCCGCACGCTGAAGGGAGCAGATAGCACGTCCGATGTGGCTAGTATGCAAGGGATATCTCATAAGGGTCAAGCGAAGGCACAGACACAAAATAAATATATAAAAATTACATAATACATATTAATTAAATAGCACTAAGAAAACCACTAAGGTTTGTAAGAATAATGCTACTAGAAAGTCTTGTCTTAAGCCAGTAAGCAATGGTCTAGGTATTAACATTTTTATAAGTTTTGTTTTTTTTATAGTTGAGCACGGACTACACTGACGTAGAGTTCCGTACTAACGTATCCCTATGATAATAACTTTGAGATATTATAAAAAGCCTTATATCATATCTTATCAAATCAAATATTTTATTTGGACAGAATTTTAGGTACAAACATAAAGGTCTTCTTAAAAATAATAGTATCACTAAAATCTTAACAAAACAGGCGTACAAAATTATTTAGATACCTACCTACCGTCCTAGGCAGGTACTAGGACGAGTCCTTCGCAAAATAGCACGGTATCATCATCTTACTGCCCACAAATAGTGCGCGGTTGGCACAACCATGCAATCACCTGTTTCCATCTACAAGACATCATCTACAGAGCGCACTTCTTTCTTACGCATAATCATTCACTCAAAACATCCAACTTTTCTGCTGTACTATAAGTATTTTAAGTTTGACTGTTTCTGCGGGCATAATATGAAAATGAGTTTGAAACGCCGGCGGCCCGGACGGCGGCACAGCGTCGCTGAACTTTGATGAGTCTCCACTTGATTTAGATTCATAGCTTTTCTGATGTCATCTGGTTTGCTACTTACTTTGATAGTTTTCTGTTCGTTGTAATAGCTTTTTGACGATGAACGATTGAAGGATATTCAATGTTAACTGTTATTTATTTGTTAAAGTTTGTTAAATTCACAAATAATTAACACACACAATTTCCAAAAGTGTTTCTAAATTCCTGACTATCGCTATTAACTTATTTTTTTCTTTTTTTATACAACTAGTTGATGGAACAAGCAGATGGCCCACTTGATGTAAAGTGATAACCAACACTTATAACAAAGCATTGCCTCGTAAGTCACGCACGTTTGAAACGTGCCCTATGATGCACAGCCCTGCGTGCATCAACTTGAGGCATAAATATGTTAAGCCTCCTGTGCCTGTAATAACCTACACCGACAACCACATTCTTCAAAAGACGTGGTGGCAGTAGTTCCCCGGACGAGCCCTTCACAAAAAAGAACTTTACTACTCTTATTTTTTTTATTATTTAGGTGTTATTATTATTTATTATTATTTAGGTATAAGAAGTTGTGAATTGTGATAGTAAAATGTAGTGTACTTTAATAGTATATAGGTTTTTTTCACTAAAATACTCGGAATTTACTAGAAAGCTTATTTTCTTTGTTGTCAGTACCGATCTCATTTGGAACTGCTCGTAGGCAGTATTATTTTCGGATCCAATTACCGCAATCCAATCACTCAGCCGGAAGGCTTTTATTAGAAGAAAATCGATAGATATTTTAGTTAACGTATTCAAATTTGATATGCTACTAGCCATCGCTGTTGAAGTAATTTTTTTTATACTACTAGCTGATGCAACAAGCAGATGGCCCACCTGATGTTAAGTGATAACCATCACCTTTATCAAAGCATTGCCTCGCAAGTCACGCACCATAGGAACGTGCCCTACAATGCACTGCCCTGCGTCCATTAACTTCATTAACTAACGTCCATTAATTACACCGGCAACCACACTCTTCAAACCGAAACACAGCAACGCTGCTTGGCAGCAGAAAAAGGCGTGGTGGTAGTACTTCCCCGGACGAGCCCTTCACAAATAGCTCTACTAGTCTTAAAAGAGTGCTCTACTACTCTTAGTTATACGGCTTAAAACGAAAGTAGCATTGAATTTATGTTAACTCCTATTAATCAAATTAAAATCTAAATCCGTTGTGATTACCCACTTTTACATCTGATTTTACTCCCGATCCAATAAAAAATCCTTGCCCAATTCGAAGGTGAGCGAAGCCACCTAGATTGGTATCACTCTAATGAATATTGGAATATCGCCGATAGCGGCCAATCTCGTGCGGAAAACACGAAATATGCAAATAACTTTAAAATTGACTTTGAAATAGCGCGAACTTTCAGCATCTTAGCGTGTTCTCCGTAATCCGCGGCCGATGGCAAAAACAATCGACCTCCGAGACTGTTTACACTGCTGATGGTATTTACATTACGATTTTGCTTGTATTATTAATGGGAAGTTCCAAAGTTAAGGATTTGATGGCAGGATTTTCCGGTGTTGTTCTAACGCTTTTCGCGATCGTGTTTTTGCAACTAAGTCCTAAGAGATGTAAACAAACCAGCGAGTTTATTGACTTTATACGACAGATTGTAAACAGCGCTTTACATCAGTCGTTGAACATGACTGCCTATTGACTTCTTACAATAAGACCTCTAGCTCGAAGGCGACCAGAAAATGGCTTTCTAAATAAAGTATCCGTCGAGGGCATATGTCAGCTGGGTAGTGTGAGCGGGCTATAGAATAAATTGACCCATGGGACGACCGTGTATCTCCATAAAAGCTTTATGTTCCGTGAAGTGGACGCGGCATTCCGACGGTCCACTGCGTGAATGCCAGAATTAGGCTGAATTTTTGCTCGTCGTAAAGAAAGACCATTGCCGTGGCCTGAAATATTATTCCTGTGTGAAAGGACAGGGTTCGTTTTATGTTGCTTGATTGATTCGAGTTAATTCAAGTCTGTTTTTAATTAGCTATTTTGTACGGGTAGTATATTACTATTATTTATTCTGTAGTAGTGGTTAAAAACCGACTACGTTACTACAATTTTGTATTTCTCCACGTGAGGTAATCACTAAATTCGCTTTTTAGTTGGATGTTTTTTTCAGAGTCAGTTGCTGCTTAATGTGAAAAAAGTTTAATTTGGATGTCTGGCTACCCCCTTTAGATATCCTCAATTAATTTTAAGTTGGTACTTGCTACTTGGTGGTAGATCTGAGTGAATGGGGATGAAAGTCGTGAAGGTGTTTCAGTTTCAGTCTTTTAGCGCAGTCAAAGTTTTAAAGTGAACTCTTACTGTATGCTCTCGATACCAACTCAATCACAATAAACAATTAGGTTTTACCTTCCGCAGTTGGTTAAATAACCTACTCATAAAACTCTGCACAATAAATTCAATACTTACTTCGGCGTTTCGCCGCGTTACGATTTACCTTGCTGAATTTCAGAGATTCGCATAGCACTGATGTAGTACGTAAGGGAAATTCAGAAACTATTTCTTAGAATCCAAGGCAACAGCGAACTTTATGCTATTGTTGCCAACATTGCGGCTAGATCTATCGAGTTTCCAAGTAATCGATAGAAGTTGTGTATATTATGCGATAGTCATTTTAACCCTTAAAAGTAATCTTAGTTCAATCTAACTCACTGCCAAAATCAAATTAAGTAAAATCTTCAAATAAAATAACTGTCAAAGTTCGTTCTCATAAGCCTTAGTTTAACTAATTTTAAGCCTAGCAAGCAGTTGTTTGGAAGAAATCTCTGTGCGCGATAAGACCACCGATTTGTCTGTGAAAAGTATGGTCTATGTTAAGTGCATATTCTTTATATTGAGTCCCACGGCAACCAAATCTTATAAGGACATGCAAAAAACTTACACGCAGGAAAAAAATGGCCAACAAAGCCACAATAAATGCTTTGTTGATAATTTCCTGTCGCAGCAACTAAATATTTTGTTACTATTACAGTAAGAGCTTAGTTGGGATTAGCAACTTTTTTATTGTGCGCTGATTGCCCGTCGTTTAATGTGCTAGGAACAATTTAGTTTTGTCCTTACATCAAAGTTAATAAAAACTTAGATGTGCTAACAATAAAACGTTTTAGGTGTCACAATGTGAACATTGTTAATAAATCTGACAAAATAACTGAGTATACTCATCAGAGAAACCTAATACTACGTTTAAACTTAGACATTCGTGCTGCCATTCGCGTGGACGGAAATGTTGCCATCCATATGTCTGTGGCAGCGTCGCCGGCAATGTGTGTTCACGCAACACGGGCAACGCGAGCAGCAACGCGAGTGGACATGGAAGTGGCCTGTTTACATTCTCGCAATGCCCAAGTCCCTGCCCATGTCTCTGCACATTTCCACGGACATGAGCTGAGTGTTTACGGGGTATTATAATACCTGTCAAATTAAATGACAGCAGGCAGGTTCTTGCTACCTAGAAGCGGTTGTTCCAGGCTACTAAACCTTTTCATAGATCAGCCTGAATACGAAGTCCATTATTATATTGTTAGGAATATGAAGGAAGAAATATTTAATCTGGTCTCGATTTTCTGGCATTTTAATAACTCTTTTGTTAGTCAAAAGGCATTTATTCACTTAAACACAAGCATCACTTTATAACGTCTTACGGATTTTCTAGTTTTTTGAACTCTTTTGTCAGTCAAAAAGCATTTATTCACATAAATGATAAGTATCACTTTAAAACGTCTTAAAGCTAGGTGAATATAAGCGGCAGTTTTTTTTTTTTTTTTACAACCAGCTGATGGAACAAGCAGATGGCCCACCTGATGTTAAGTGGTAACCATCACCTATAACAAAGCATTGCCTCGTAAGTCACGCACGATAGGAACGTGCCCTACGATGCACTGCCCTGCGTCCATCAGCTTGAGGCATACAGATGTTAAGCCTCATGTGCCTGTAATTACACCGGCAACCACACTCTTCAAACCGAAACACAGCATTGCTGCTTGGCGGCAGAAAAAGGTGTGGTGGTAGTACTTCCCCGGACGAGCTCTTCACAAAGAGCTCTACTACTCTTAAAAGTTCCTCAGTAAGTAAACATTTCTGATTCAGGATCCAGCTGAATTATACAGCCAAAAGGAGTTGACAACATTGCTCCAAAGTTAGTTGATATCTCGACTCCCTAGTATCTGTACCAAGATTTCGTTTGTACACGTGTCTCGTTAGACTCCTCGCTAACTCGCTGCTACGTGACCAGTTACTAATATTTGCAGTGTAAATTCTGACTTGACATGAGAATTCTCAGCACTTTATGATATTGGATTTTGAGCTCTAACTAGAAACGATGCTGCGTTCATGAGGAATGAATGGTAATGTTTTATCACGTCCGAAAAAGATACTTTTAGAAAGTTGAGTATACCAATTTGGTACGAATAAATAGGCTTTTAGGAAGAGTAAAAATAACTACACAACAATAAGTGGACTTTATTCGAAAATTGTGAATTATGTTCTTTAAGTGTTTTTATTTTGTTATCTATAAGTGGAGACTTATTATTAGCCATTTGTTTTTTTATATTACTCATGATTTATATGTTTATACGTGTTGTTAGTCTTCTTTAAACAAATAAATAAATAAAAAACAAACAGTTCCTACAGTAGACAGCGAGTTCACTATCATTGGCAGATACTACATATGTAACAAAAAAATATGCAATTGAAAGAGCCTCATAACTTCGATCCCCAGGCACGGTTGATATCCCCGACTCAACATTATTTAATTACTAGCTGGTGCCCGCGACTTCTTCTGCGCAGGATTAGTATTTCGAGTAACTTATGTTAGCGTGGCGTAGTACATATGTGTAACTCTAGCAGTTTTGGCAGCGCGCGCCAGAATAGCTCGCAGATGGTAGATTTTTTCCTACTTACTTGACACTTATCGTCATATTTTGAACAATTCACACAATATCTTTATAATTGTAGCCTATGTGTTACTCTGATGTATAAGCTATATTATTGTAAAGTTTCATTAAAATCCTTTCAGTAGTTTTTACGTGAAAAAGTAACAAACATCCATCCATCCGTACTTACAAACTTTCCCGTTTATAATATTAGTAAGACTAAGTCAATTGATATATTACATTAGGCACATTATCTTCATTTTGCAGTTGTTGGTGTTCCATATGCGACAGGTGGCAACCACATAGCCGCTATTAGAATATTAACTGATTTCTCACGATGTTTTCCTTCACCACAGAGTTAAGCTGGCCATGTATTTTGGCAATCTACATGTGTGTTTGGTGTGTCACTAACACATCATCTTCTTCATGTCGTGTCACTAGTTTCTTTCGAAACAGTGTGCTGAAAGGATCTAAAGGCGAATACAAGAGCGAATGTGACTCGCAAATGAGAGCATGTTTTTCTACTCAAAAGTTTGCTTTACTAGTTTTCGTACATAAGCAAACTTTTAAGTAGAAAAATGTGTATCGATCACGATCAAAATGAAAATTTTACTAAACTGTGTGCAATGTGATTGCACATAAAATGGTTGATTGCGATTTTTCGAAAATGAGTTTAATGATTTTATATCTTTCAACATGTCGAAACTTGCGAGCGAGAGTCACATTACCCTTGTATTCGCCCTAAGTGAGCCTCAAAGAGGCTTCTTTTGAGCTCTTGACACGTTTTAGAACTGTTGAGGTTTTACGACATCCAGAATTCCTCACGATGTTTTCTTTCACCGTTTGAGAGAATTGGAATTGTGCACATACATTTTTGAACTGAAAACTCATTGGTTCACGACCGGTTTTGAACAGACTACCTTAGCATCGGAAGGTGGGCCGCTACCACTAGTGCTCTTAAAATAATTCTTTTCATTCGCTACTCAAAAAGCTCAATAAAAATGAAGTCCTTCGGCACAGCTGCGTCGGTAATCGGGTTCTGTTCCGCTTTGAGCGGCGTCTCTCAACTCGATAGCCCTCTCGAGCTACGCCGTCTCTCTGCCTTTGTCCTCTTGCAGTACAAGCGCATAATAGTGCGACTTATAAGTTCATTGTCACTTTAGAAATGATGCTCAATGAGTTTGCAATATAGGTATATTATCTCATAGTTCATGGTTCTTATTTTGAACCGTTTTTTACGTTCAAGTTATAACGTCGTTTCTATTTACCTATATTAATCTCTAACTTTTAAATCTCTAATTCTTAATCTCTAATTAATCTCTAACCTAACCTAACCTCTAATTAGATTCCTCCAATGAGAATTCAGGTGTAAGACCTTTTATTTGTGTGGGTGCTATAATATAAGTATGAATTTACAAAATAAATAATATAAGTATTAGGTATATCAGCAGTTCCCAATATTAGCTTAGCTTAGTTTGTGGCCAGATAAATTACTGGCCCATAGATACTTAAACACCTTAAAAAACAGCATACCTATAAATCTAATTTAAAAGACGCTTACCAGCATAAGCTTTACCAGTTTTTGAGTTATAGCTAAGTAAAGTTGGTTAGTACTTGCAGTAATTACCACAGCGTCAGCTTAAAACTTTAATTGAAATAAGATGTAAGCGGTAAACTTTTATCTCTACTTATAATTTTTACATAATGGGCGTGTCTGTTTATTTGGTATGGAGTCACGAGTGGTTTCTACATGGCCGTTGAGGGCGCTTATCGGAATTCCATACAAAATCACTTACAAAACGGCCTTGCAGAACAAAATAAAAAAAAGTCAAAATAAATTCTAAACATTTGTCAACGATTCAACGCTCTCGATAATGTACTTTACTTACTGCTTAGTCACTTATTATATTACCTTCCACACTACAAACATTATATTACGTTATTTTTCTGTTAATAGAACGAAATATATGTACCTATATTTAAATTTGTTTACAAAGAAAAATACAATATAATAAATGTATGTATTGAATTTTTAAATTGTACAAAATACACAAGTATTTACAAAATGTACAAAATACACATGAAACTATCTGCAGACCGTTACGAACGATCTAGGGATACTACTTTAATTTTTATTTATACAAGGTGTTCCATAAGTTGTGTATATAAACTTCAGGGGGCTAAAGTACCCATCAATATGAACAACTTTTTCTAAGGAACCAACACTGTGAACGCGAAAAAAAAAACAGCTGTTTCATATATTTTAGCCTGGTAGGTATTGAACTTTTGTATGAAACAGCTGTTTTTTTTTTCGCGTTCACAGTGTTGGTTCCTTAGAAAAAGTTGTTCATATTGATGGGTACTTTAGCCCCCTGAAGTTTATATACACAACTTATGGAACACCTTGTATACATGTTTACCTAGTGAAGAGTATATTGATATAGTACAGACAATTTGCGATTTTAATTTGATTCTACTCTACCACATCCACATCGTTCAACTCTCTGATAGAGTGACGTGCCGTATCTGTCACATCGGGACTTTTGCAGGCTTCGAACGCGTTGAAGTAAGAGTTTAGAAACATTTACAGTGGAGGGCAAGCAATTTGGGTTAAGTAGGTGTGTACCTATAGAAAATGTCATGCGCAGATTGCGCAGCTGTCAGCTTTGAACTTTGAAATTGGAGTGTCAAAATAGGACAAGAACGTAAACAATTAGTTCGATGATTAATTTTCATATAAAACAGGTAACGAATCAAATTTAATGTTTCAGATACATTAGCCAAAAAAGAAGTTAAAAATGACATTGTTGTTAGTTTTTTTGTTTTTTTTTAGAAAAAAAGAAGTAGGTAATAAACCATTTTATGGAAACTTAGATTTTACACTGAAATAGTTATTCTCGATTAGATATTACTTATAGGAATATAATCTATGCATATTTAAACTTGAGGGCAGATTTAGGTATTCAGAAAAAAAATAATGAAACCGAAAAACAGTTAAAACCTTGAAAACGTTTCTCGAATAACAAAAAATAATTTGCCATTGCCAAAAATGGGGAAAAATGACCCACCAGCTTATTTACAGAATAATGAATTCGGAGCAAAGCCGTTGGTATTACCTATGATTTATTGTGCCCATTTTATTTAAAGCAGAAACCGAAAGATGTAAAACAGGTATTCCCGCTATGCAATAAACCGTTTCGAAGAATAACAGTATATTTTTGATAATAATTCTTTAATACTTTGCAATAACCATGAAACATGTTTCGTTGAGTCATTTTAGACGGAACTGCTTATCTAACATATTTTTTTTTAAAGTGATATAATTTTTTTTGCTTCTTATAAATTGCCTGAGCAGACCCGTTACGGTTTTGCACAGGCTGAATTATAGTAATATAAATTACTAGCTGGTGCCCGCGACTTCGTCTGCGCAGGATTAGTATTTCGAGTAGCTTATATTAGCGCGGCGTGGTTCATATGTGTAACTCTAGCGGTTTTGGCAGCGCACGCCAGAATAGCTCGCAGATGGTAGATTTTTCCTACTTACACTTAATGTCATATTTTGAACAATTCACACAATATCTTTATAAATTGTAGCCTATGTGTTATTCTGATGTATAAGCTATATTATTGTAAAGTTTCATTAAAATCCATTCAGTGGTTTTTACGTGAAAGAGTAACAAACAAACATCCATCCATCCATCCATCCATCCATACTTACAAACTTTCGCGTTTATAATATAAGTTGTACCTATATAATTATACACCGCAATCTTTTCCCGAAATAAAACTTATTAAAACTTTCAGATCTCTTTTAAAATAATTATGATTCAAAATGTATTAAGTAATGAAAATCGACGATCAACCTTGAGTAGACAAAGTTCAAGGAAAAACATGCAGATACAAATAAAGACGATGAAACCTTTTCATTTTTAAAGTTACTGTCATATCTAAACGTTCTCTTGGCTTCTTCTTCTTCTGTCTTCTTCTTCTGTCTTCTTCTTCTGTCTTCTTCTTCGCTCCGTTTACGGCACCTGTCCGTCATTCGACAGACAATCTTGCCAGTGTCAACTGCTGGCTGATCACGTTACTTTGTTGCAATCAGTTTCAATCAGTTTCTGTTTGTAATAAGAAAATATGACGGCTATGCGGTTACATTTTAGCTGCAGTTGTTAACAAAGTTAGATTACAACTGGTGTTTCTATTGATGGATAATCGCAAAACTTTCATATTGTTTTACCTCTATATACTTACTAGCTGACCCGTGCCCACTTTGTTGGGCGGTGTCAAATTTGCAATAATATAATATTGCGGCTATAAATTGAAATGAAGGCTATCCTATCTTTTAAGTTAGATCAAACTGCACACGGTGCGCAAATTTGATTGAAATCGGTTAAGTAGTTTAGGAGTCCATAGCGGACAAACAACGTGACGCGTAATTTATTTAATTTAATAATTAAGAAGATTGGTTTCATATAGAAACTGATTGCAACAAAGATACGTAATCACCCTGCTGATATAGTTTTAATTACTTTTAAGTCATACGAAGGCATTACGTCGGCCTTCATACGAATACATTTTAACATTTGTGACGTATCGTACCGATATCAGACCGTATTGTTTTGTAGTTACGGATACGATACGTTTACGCTACTAAAGTCCAATTCATTCGTTATTAGGCCCCACTTCAGCTGGAACTCGTGTATTCCTTGAAATTTGGTTGTTTGCTAGGAAGAAAGCAATTTGATAAGAAAACAAAGGAGGCGTGCTTTATCGCTAAACCAAATTGAATTCACGATTAATAAGTTGAGAATACACATGGGTTTGTTTGTCCGCGTCCCGGCACGTATACGGCCTCTTTGGGTACACTTTGGTACTTTGGTACTATTCACTAAGAAGTCAGTTGGTTTTTTTTTTCAGCGCGATTGTAGCCTTTGTCATTGCGTTTCTGACATAAAAAAAGTAGAAACCGTTTGAGAGGCATTGCCCATATTTTTTATCATTTTTACATATCTACTTAGGTGGACGACCGGATTCGAACCCACGATCTTAGAATCAAAAAGCGGGATCACTCCTGATGCAATCACGCAATAACATATCCACTTAAGGCGAAGACAAGAGCTAATGTGACTCTCGCTCGCACGTTTCGACATGTTGATAGATATAAAATCACTAAACTCATTTTCGAAAAATCGCAATCAACCATTTGTGTGCAATCACATTCCCCACAGTTTAGTAAAAATTTCATTTGATCGATAAAAGTTTTCCTGTTTAAAAGTTTGCTTATGTACGAAAAGTAGTCAAGATTTTTCGAAAATGAGTTTAGTGATTTTATATCTTTCAAATCGTCAAATCGTGCGCCTTAACATCAGGTAGGCCATTTGCTTGTTATATAGGATGAAATTTCTATTAGATTATTGTGGTTAGTGGCCAGTAAATACTAACACTTTTTTATGCAGGTACCACGCGAGCGAAGCTAAATGTTTTAAAACTTTGTGTCACCAAGCAATTTGAATTTAAATTGCGAAGTCACATACGGCATCGGGATTCGGTACAGACGTTGTCACGTGATCGATTTGTGCGGAAACACGCGGCTGATGGATGCCCTGTGATTGAGCTGCCAATGCTGTGCCATGCCATACCGGAGTGCCGGAGCCGATCCAACGTGGCTTTGTAGTTTGTAGCACTGTTGATTTTAAATGGAGCACACACAACACGTTTATTTATTTACTAGCGGCCTGCCCCGGCTTCGCACTGGTGGACATTTATTTTTTAAACATTTTGGGATAAACGTAAACCTACCTACCAATTCCCTATATTTGTAGGCTCTTCCACTTCGGTGCCCGCTCCCTCGCCGCGTTGCCCGCGGTGACGGCGCGACGGCATTAAGTTAGTATTTTGTTTAGATTGACATTTTTAAATTCGTAATATCTTTTGAACGGAATGTCCGATTTCAATAATTCAAGAAGTAATCTACAGGTATTGAAACAATCTTGCATACAAAATTTATTTATTTGGATAAGGATAGTGTAGCTTCCGAACGGTGAAAGAATTTTTCAAATCGGTCCAGTAGTTTCGGAGCCTATTCAATGCAAACAAACAATCAAATATTTCCTCTTTATAATATTAGTATACCTAGATGGATTTATTAGGTGCTGAATGTAATTTGTTGTAATATTTGGACGAACTTCTGGACGTATTTTTACTTATTTCGTAGGTATAGTATAGTAGGTAACGGCAAAAGTAGATTGAAATTTCAGTTTGCAGATAGTCATGGCTCAAGGCAGATATAGAGTTCAAAACTTTGCTGGTTTAAGAAATATTTAAACTTTATAAAATAAGATGTTCGTGTACTGACTGTATCTATATACACAGTGCAGTGAGCGACCCTACCTGAAAATTTCGTCTTCAACTATATTTTCACTTATTCAAAGGAACAATCGGTTCCGTTTTTTGAGAATAGTCTGGTATAAAAATCTTCAAGCTAAAATAGGACTTAAAATTAATCTTATCACTAAAATCGCCTTACTACTTTTACGGTTAGAACATAATAAGTGAAAAAATTGGGATACTGCCAAACCTTAAAAGCGTTCACTGTGCTTCAGTAATTTATTTTTAATGAGCTGTATCTGCCTCGTTGACTTCTGAATTCATTTCTCTACCATTCCAATGGTTATCTAGACAGGTGTTTTAAACAAGCCAGTCTTTGCGTTTACCACTGTATGGATCATGTGGAGGGTAGAAAGGCATAATAAAAGAAGGGAGAATATCCCAATCACCACCGGGAATGCTTGAACATTGCTGCCACCAACCCAAGGTCCTTCTTCGCTATTTTAAGGATTTGGGCTGGCTGGGGTGAGGTTAGCAGGGGGACAATGCACAATTCACCCCATTGCGGGACGTCCGTGCAAATCTCATTCCCCACAACGAATTAGAATTAGTTTTTTTTGTTTTTTATACAACTAGCTGATAAAGGCATAGGGAGAAGAGTGTTAGATATGGATGTGGATGGTTATAGAAGAAGAGGTAGACCAAAGAAAAGATGGATGGCTGATAATGACGCAACAGAGAACACTGGAGGAGTGGTAGCGGCCCCGCCTTCCGATCCTAAGGTCGTAGGTTCGAAACCGGTCGTGCACTAATGAGTTTTTCTGTTCAAAAATGTATGTGCACAGTGCCAGTACTCTCAAACGGTGAAGGAAAGCATCGTGAGGAAACCGGCATGTCGCAGAACCTTAAAAGTTCTATAACATGTGTCAAGTGTTCGAAAGGAGCCTCTGTCTTGAGGCGTACTTAAAATCCTTTCACCACACTATTTCGAAAGAAACTTGTGACATACCATCAGCTGGGCCATATGCCCGTTTTTTATCTTATACATAAAAAAAAGTTTTTGACAAGCGTGACAGCTCAGTTGGAAAATAGCACTGGTATTGCTTGTAGTCGCAATAACGATATATTAAAGCAAAGCATCAGTAAACTCCATCGTAGCGCAAACATAAAGTTAAAAGACGAGCGTAATTTACAGCATCAGAAACACTATATAGAGGAAAATGCAATGAAATTTTATATCCAGTGCATTGAAAGTTATAGGGCCGAACTACACTACATCGTTCGATTTATAAAGTAGGCACTCATAGGTTACACACATTATTATAGCTTTAAACACGGGTATAACTAAAAATACCATGTGCTGTGGTCGGCGTTTATATACAACGTGTAACATAATGCCCCTATAAGGCCAAAGACCATGAGACCAGACCAAGCACACTTTGACGTGTGCAAAATTTGAATACGTTGTTTTCGATATTCCCATACAAAAGTAAAATTAATAGTTCTAGAAATTTGCGACAGCCCTGATAATGTGCACGTGACCTTGGTACATATGGTATTTGCGTTATTAATTGATGGGAGTACTGTTACCTATTCTAACTACAGTTTACAATGAAAGGTCAAAAAACAGCTGTAAAGGGCTGCGTCATGTTTTGTTAGTTTTAGTTTAGAGGAAAGTTAAAGAGGCATTTCATGAATGAAAAACTTCGAAATTTCAAAAGTCTTCGATCATAAGTTGTTAGGTTGTTAGGTAAGATGTTGCAAGATGATACGTTTTAAATTTTTTTGTGTTCACGTCTAGTAATCTTTCATTAGTTTTGGAAGTAAAGTACTCCAAATATAAAATTTGTTAGCCCACCATACAACAGAAAAATTTCAATTTTATTTTTGTATTGTGGTTGTTTTGCAAATTTTAAAAATCATGATGATATAACCATTTTTATTGTATAGTATATAACTCAAAAATATGTAAAAGTCGGGTAGGTATGCTGATGAGTGCTTTAAATGTAGTGCTATGTTTTCACAGCAAAGGATGGTTGTAAACACACTGAAAGTATGTTAACGGAAGGTGAGTATAGAGATTATATTTTACCTTTGTGGGTGTAACCCGCGTGTATTTGAAATCTGAAACAGATAAAAATATTATATGAGTAAAATAGTAATTTGGTCACGATGTATTTACCTATATACAAGGTGTTCCAATAATTGTGTATATAAACTTCAGGGGGCTAAAGTACCCATCAATATGAACTTTTTCTAAGGAACCAACACTGTGAACGCGAAAAAAAAACAGCTGTTTCATACATTTTAATCAGGTAGGTATTGAACTTTTGTATGAAACAGCTGTTTTTTTTTCGCGTTCACAGTGTTGGTTCTTTAGAAAAAGTTATTCATTTTGATGGGTACTTTAGCCCCCTGAAGTTTATATACACAATTATTGGAACACCATAACATAAAATAAAATGATTAAAATCATAAAATATGGGAAGAAAAGTCGTGAAACTGTTCTGTTTTGATCTTACATCTGAATTCACTCGTAAGACTGAAGGAGCTAAGCTTTTTAGGGTTCCGTAACCTAAGGGTACGCTCACGAACCCGGATCGCAGATGTAGCTACCAAAGCAGCCAAGCTCAAATGGGAGTGGGCCGGCCATGTCTGCCGCATGCACAACGAGCGCTGGGCACAATTAACAACAGAGTGGTGCCCGCAAGAGCCAAGACGTCACGGCAGACCAAGAACGAGATGGCGAGATGAGCTCGATAGATACCAGCCGGAGTGGAAGACCACAGCACAGGATCGCACAGAGTGGAGTGAATGGGGGGAGGCCTTTGCCCAGCAGTGGGACATAGAATGCTAATAATAATAATAATAAGCAGAAACTGATTAAAACTGATTGCAACAAAGTGACGTGGTCAGCCAGCAGGATATCACATAGATAAAAACTTTGATAAAGACCTTGGCGCCATTCTCTCCGGTCCTATAATATCACATGATACCGAACTATGAAGTAATTAAGCCGGTTCAATTTCACTAACGCAATTTTATGGGTCCAAAAACCTTGCTAAACTAACTATACAAGGTGTTCCAATAATTGTGTATATAAACTTCAGGGTGCTAAAGTACCCATCAATATGAATAACTTTTTCTAAGGAACCAAGACTGTGAACGCGAAAAAAAAACAGCTGTTTCATACATTTTAATCAGGTACGTATTGAACTTTTGTATGAAACAGCTGTTTTTTTTTCGCGTTCACAGTGTTGGTCTTTAGCCCCCTGAAGTTTATATACACAATTATTGGAACACCTTGTTTAATACCATGTGATGCATAGGGTTGCCATAACTTCTAGGAAGCAATACGGGACGTTTTCTCTTCCGATGCCCAAAACTCATAACACATTCAACGCCGACACGCGGCTTTTCAACTACGCACATACATAACATGCATGTGTACATAGTGAGAGGCAAACAATGTATTTTCTAACATAGATAGTTATATATCCTTTAATTTCAACCGTATCAAAAGTATAATATAAATAAAATTAAAAAATCTAAATGATTGAATCAAAGTTTTCATTCTAATCTAAATGTTTCTGGTTGGCCATTTTTAACTTACATACACGACGGCATGCGGGCCTTACACCCCTATTTCCGTATTTTGTCGAAATACGGTACAAATACGGGACGGGATGGTCAAATACGGTGACAGTCCCGTATATACGAGACGTATGGCAACCCTAAATATACAAATGAGCTCAACTAGTGCGTCGCGGTTTGAAGAGAAACATTCTACTAAACCAAGGAACTTACACAAACTAGAATACGTGCATCCGTCTAAAATTCAGTCTGATCTCGGATCTAGGCTTCTATCTCCTTGTGACTGGCCTAACAGCACAATTGGTAGTAGGTATCTCCACAATAGCTCTGTAGGTTGTGGACTCGATCCTTACTGATAGCAAACATGTGTGTGATGAACATATATGTTTGTTCTGTGTCCGGGTGTATGGTGCTTTAGCGCTATACTTATGCAAGGTGTTCCAATACTTTTATTTAAAACTTCAGCAAATAACATTTTTGAAGACCTAATATTTGAACCTTTGGTTGACCCTATTCTACGAAACTTGGTTGTTTGCGATTTTTCAATAATTCATTTAATGATTTTATATCATCAAAAATGTGCGTAAGTACTTCATTAGTAGTCTGCGTCTTAAGTAACCATAGCGTGAGGTGTTGCGTTAGTTAAGGAAGATATTGCAATTTTTTTAACGTTCTTCATTTGTCTTTACGCATTCTAGTTTGACCAGAAGTTCCTTGTTCTAAACATTGTCGACTCATGTTGTCACAGACGTTTAACTGCTTTAACAAACGTGTCGTCGCGAGATACCTACATACTGGATACCTGTGTAAACTTTTCTAATTGTGGCTCTACCTTCCAAGGCGTACGTAGCTCAGCAGTTATATAACTTTCCTATTCCGCTTATATTCCCGCATTCCGATCCTCAGGTCGTGGGTTCGAAACCGGTCGTGCACCAATGAGTTTTTCTGTTGTATGTAAAAATGTATGTGCACAATGCAGTAGAACCTAAAAATTTCTATAACATGTTTCAAGTGCTCGAAAGGAGCCTCTTGAGGCAAACTAAAAATCCTTTCACCACACTGTTTCGAAAGAAACAGTGTGGTGAAAGATCTCCATTGATTGACAAGAGAGAGTGATTCCGCTTATGCATAAGCGTAAAATGGTTATAAAATAAACAATACTTATGTTATTATCAAAATATAACTATTGATCATTGTATAGTGCTGGGAGAAATTGTCCACCAATATTTATTTATTTTGTTTATTATTTGGTAAAAAATTATACATTCTCTAAAAAATTATAATCTTACTACTACAGCATGGCAGGTCAAACTATTACTACTCTCAGACATATTTTAATTATGTAAGGATAGTTTTTAAATTTTGCAACTTATGTGATTTCATTAAATACTATCAAGTATTTTTGCAAGCATAATATGATACTATTTCTTCGCTTAGCTAAACCTAAAACATTTAGTAAAACGGGTTGGAGAGTTTTTTCTATAAAACGCTTCTCATATTGCATTTCATTCCTTCGTTCCACATAGCAGATTCATGCAAGTACTCCTATTAATTAGACATGATTAAAAATTCCTTCTTTCACGCCGGGCAATTCACTGGGAACATTTTCTACTTGCTCTTATTCCTTCTATGTTAGACAAAGAAGCATTAAACTCTCATGATGGACGATCAATACAAAGAATCCGTAAGAAACGATCATAACAATGGTTGCAACGGAGTAGATACAACAAAACAAAGCATCTGCAATATTCAGCTCTTTTGAATAAAATTAAGGCTTGGCTAAACAAAACGCGCGGGTCTGGAGCGAAATCGCGCAGTTTTCAAACCGGTTTGATGTTCAGATTAGTGACGTACGAAATGTGTCATCTTCATACACACTATGTTATATTTGGCTGATTTTATCACTATCGTTTTAAATTTATCCTAAATTAATGGACGCGCCTCGTGTTGAGGTTGACGTAAAATAAACCAATAAGTTCAAAAACATTTATGATGCGACTGAGATATTATTATTATATTCGTGAAGACATTTTTGCGGTTTTTATATTATATACCTTTTTTTCTCTAATCACTACAACATTATTAAAGCCAAAAAGTATGTGAATATCAAATGTTGACAGGGGTGAATAAAAAGCAAGTGTCAAGTACTGAAGCTTTCTTCGCTTCGCTTTCTTAAAAATATTTACACCACTAAGTTATTTTTGACCAGTGCTCAAAGACCAGCAGGGTGATTACGTAACTTTGTTGCAATTAGTTTCTATATGAAACCAATAAGTATACAAAACAATATGAAAGTTTTGCGATTATCCATCAATAGAAATACCAGTTGTAATCTAACTTTGTTAGCAACTGCAGCTAAAATGTAACCACAGAAACTGATTGAAACTGATTGTAACAAAGTTGCGTGTTCAGCCAGCTGACCAAACTTGCTACTGAAACGCACCAGCTCTCCTTCTGTGTAGACAAGGCTTTACAAATCGGTTACCATTCGCATTCACACATCAATAAAACATTCGAATGCATTATTCAAGATCAAAATCAAATGAGATACTTGACACTTTCGATCTGTATAAAAAATGGATCGTTTACAAAATGTCACAGACGTTCTTCTGCGCCACTCATCGCTAGGGCTATCACCGTTATATTTATGGCACTATAATAAATCTGAGGGAAATGGTTTGGAATATAACTCAAGTATATCAAGGAGACCGAGACCCAGGAAAATAAGTCGCGTTATTTTAAAAGCAGCGAGCCAACAAGTAAGTGCTCTCATAAGTTTGTTTCTAGCACAAAGTAATTTTTAAAACTTATTAAGAGCTTTGAAAGGATGAATGGGTTTTGGCTAACAATCACTAATGCCCAAAAATTAAATGTTTCGGCTTAAAAGGGCTTAAATCGGAAATAGAAATGTTCTATACTATTATAAGGTCCCTTAGATATCCTTAAAGAATCTAGAGTTAGAGTTGTACTTGGTAGAGATCTGAGGGCATCCTGGGGATATGGGTCATGAAGGTGTTTTAATGGTATTTTTTGTTGTAAGTAAATTTGGAACTGACTACCAACTAAAGTCTGATCATCCAGGCTTACTGATTATCCAGTTTCGCAACAGCATTATTGAAAAAATCTAAAAGCAATAAAACCCTTTGTCTAACTGTGACCTACGACAAACAAAACTGAGGCAACCCTATCATCAAATGAAAGCACGTCAAGCTGAATGCATCGCAAACATCGCCCCGCATTTATTGTGTTGACGCATGCAATTATCAGCTCTTTGGCTATGCAAATAAATCTATCGATTGACTACCGATCGGGTATTGTGTCACAACAAATAGCATTACATTGTTCGTAAACGAATTCTGATACTTATAATGCTTGCATATTAGAAACAGCCGACAAAAAAAATTTATCGAATTAATGAAGTTACTGGAACGTGTTTACACATAAAGGATCACTCAACACTACCTACGTTTTCCAAAAGAATTTAAAACAAAAAACCTACACATTAGGTTTGTTTTGAATGTGAGAGTTGGGCTAACAATTAAAGCTAAAGTGGAGAAATGTTTTAGAAAAAATATGCTTTATACCTCCAAAGTACTCCAAAACCAAAGAGTAAATAACGTCTTATATAGGTACGTTACCTCCTTTTCAATAGTTCCCGTGCGTTTTAGTAAAGAATCGAGACTCCAAGGAAATTTATAGTTTATTTCCTCCTGCCACGGTCTAGGTCATGACGTATGTCGACCTTATCTAGGGTCAACCGATGTTTGGACCTGGTCAGATCTTTGGGTTCTACCCTCTTCGTTTCTATTTCGGCCCTTTATTTTGCTTGTTATAAAAATAGAGAATAATAAAACTTTGGAAACTTATCTCTCTAAAATTAACATCATCGGCCAGGGTATGGGAATTCGTTGGTAAAGCTGCAGGCATCTCATTTGGCTTATGGCGCTCAGGCAGAAAACTGGAAAATTCGCTCGGGTCCCTTTGCGCCCTTGGTAAATACTTTATAATACCTACCTATATTCACAACATGGATACAGACACACCTATACAGCATCGATTTTTGTCCGAATCGCTAGCGATCAGCCAATCATCAACAGATAAATGGTCTAAATCAAATCAAATCAAAAAATGTTTATTTTGCGACACAAAAAACATTGGCGAAAATTTAATTTAATACTGTGACAACTAAATCAGTCGTCACTCAGCTTTATGCTGTAATAGTGTTTGATGCACTACTACAACGCTAGTCTTCCCTGACGCCGAAGTACACAGGCAGCAACTGCGGTGTACAGCACCATCACGATTCATTTACGCCACAAATGTTAAATTTATTCGTATGTAAGTAATAACTGAAGTGAAGTGAAGGTACTATCCCTGGTGGCCAAGTCTTGTGCCTAAGCCTTTCCATCATCATTATTACTAGTCCGAATAAGTCCACTGCTGGTCCGCCACATTTACAAAATTGGAAAGACCCATTTTGAGCTTTAATTGATGAATCCTTCGACTTTCCGAGATTTCCATTTGTTGGTGAGAGTCTGTTCACGTAATGCTTTGTAAAATAATTCTATTGGTCTAATAGGTCTCCTCATTGGCGGAAACGACCTAATAAAAGTACTAAATGTTTCTGGTTGGCCATTTTTAACTTACATACACGACGGCATGCGGGCCCCTATTTCCGTATTTTGTCGAAATACGGTACAAATACGGGACGGGATGGTCAAATACGGTGACAGTCCCGTATATACGAGACGTATGGCAACCCTAAATATACAAATGAGCTCAACTAGTGCGTCGCGGTTTGAAGAGAAACATTCTACTAAACCAAGGAACTTACACAAACTAGAATACGTGCATCCGTCTAAAATTCAGTCTGATCTCGGATCTAGGCTTCTATCTCCTTGTGACTGGCCTAACAGCACAATTGGTAGTAGGTATCTCCACAATAGCTCTGTAGGTTGTGGACTCGATCCTTACTGATAGCAAACATGTGTGTGATGAACATATATGTTTGTTCTGTGTCCGGGTGTATGGTGCTTTAGCGCTATACTTATGCAAGGTGTTCCAATACTTTTATTTAAAACTTCAGCAAATAACATTTTTGAAGACCTAATATTTGAACCTTTGGTTGACCCTATTCTACGAAACTTGGTTGTTTGCGATTTTTCAATAATTCATTTAATGATTTTATATCATCAAAAATGTGCGTAAGTACTTCATTAGTAGTCTGCGTCTTAAGTAACCATAGCGTGAGGTGTTGCGTTAGTTAAGGAAGATATTGCAATTTTTTTAACGTTCTTCATTTGTCTTTACGCATTCTAGTTTGACCAGAAGTTCCTTGTTCTAAACATTGTCGACTCATGTTGTCACAGACGTTTAACTGCTTTAACAAACGTGTCGTCGCGAGATACCTACATACTGGATACCTGTGTAAACTTTTCTAATTGTGGCTATACCTTCCAAGGCGTACGTAGCTCAGCAGTTATATAACTTTCCTATTCCGCTTATATTCCCGCATTCCGATCCTCAGGTCGTGGGTTCGAAACCGGTCGTGCACCAATGAGTTTTTCTGTTCAAAAATGTATGTGCACAATGCAGTAGAACCTAAAAATTTCTATAACATGTTTCAAGTGCTCGAAAGGAGCCTCTTGAGGCAAACTAAAAATCCTTTCACCACACTGTTTCGAAAGAAACAGTGTGGTGAAAGATCTCCATTGATTGACAAGAGAGAGTGATTCCGCTTATGCATAAGCGTAAAATGGTTATAAAATAAACAATACTTATGTTATTATCAAAATATAACTATTGATCATTGTATAGTGCTGGGAGAAATTGTCCACCAATATTTATTTATTTTGTTTATTATTTGGTAAAAAATTATACATTCTCTAAAAAATTATAATCTTACTACTACAGCATGGCAGGTCAAACTATTACTACTCTCAGACATATTTTAATTATGTAAGGATAGTTTTTAAATTTTGCAACTTATGTGATTTCATTAAATACTATCAAGTATTTTTGCAAGCATAATATGATACTATTTCTTCGCTTAGCTAAACCTAAAACATTTAGTAAAACGGGTTGGAGAGTTTTTTCTATAAAACGCTTCTCATATTGCATTTCATTCCTTCGTTCCACATAGCAGATTCATGCAAGTACTCCTATTAATTAGACATGATTAAAAATTCCTTCTTTCACGCCGGGCAATTCACTGGGAACATTTTCTACTTGCTCTTATTCCTTCTATGTTAGACAAAGAAGCATTAAACTCTCATGATGGACGATCAATACAAAGAATCCGTAAGAAACGATCATAACAATGGTTGCAACGGAGTAGATACAACAAAACAAAGCATCTGCAATATTCAGCTCTTTTGAATAAAATTAAGGCTTGGCTAAACAAAACGCGCGGGTCTGGAGCGAAATCGCGCAGTTTTCAAACCGGTTTGATGTTCAGATTAGTGACGTACGAAATGTGTCATCTTCATACACACTATGTTATATTTGGCTGATTTTATCACTATCGTTTTAAACTTATCCTAAATTAATGGACGCGCCTCGTGTTGAGGTTGACGTAAAATAAACCAATAAGTTCAAAAACATTTATGATGCGACTGAGATATTATTATTATATTTGTGAAGACATTTTTGCGGTTTTTATATTATATACCTTTTTTTATCTAATCACTACAACATTATTAAAGCCAAAAAGTATGTGAATATCAAATGTTGACAGGGGTGAATAAAAAGCAAGTGTCAAGTACTGAAGCTTTCTTCGCTTCGCTTTCTTAAAAATATTTACACCACTAAGTTATTTTTGACCAGTGCTCAAAGACCAGCAGGGTGATTACGTAACTTTGTTGCAATTAGTTTCTATATGAAACCAATAAGTATACAAAACAATATGAAAGTTTTGCGATTATCCATCAATAGAAATACCAGTTGTAATCTAACTTTGTTAGCAACTGCAGCTAAAATGTAACCACAGAAACTGATTGAAACTGATTGTAACAAAGTTGCGTGTTCAGCCAGCTGACCAAACTTGCTACTGAAACGCACCAGCTCTCCTTCTGTGTAGACAAGGCTTTACAAATCGGTTACCATTCGCATTCACACATCAATAAAACATTCGAATGCATTATTCAAGATCAAAATCAAATGAGATACTTGACACTTTCGATCTGTATAAAAAATGGATCGTTTACAAAATGTCACAGACGTTCTTCTGCGCCACTCATCGCTAGGGCTATCACCGTTATATTTATGGCACTATAATAAATCTGAGGGAAATGGTTTGGAATATAACTCAAGTATATCAAGGAGACCGAGACCCAGGAAAATAAGTCGCGTTATTTTAAAAGCAGCGAGCCAACAAGTAAGTGCTCTCATAAGTTTGTTTCTAGCACAAAGTAATTTTTAAAACTTATTAAGAGCTTTGAAAGGATGAATGGGTTTTGGCTAACAATCACTAATGCCCAAAAATTAAATGTTTCGGCTTAAAAGGGCTTAAATCGGAAATAGAAATGTTCTATACTATTATAAGGTCCCTTAGATATCCTTAAAGAATCTAGAGTTAGAGTTGTACTTGGTAGAGATCTGAGGGCATCCTGGGGATATGGGTCATGAAGGTGTTTTAATGGTATTTTTTGTTGTAAGTAAATTTGGAACTGACTACCAACTAAAGTCTGATCATCCAGGCTTACTGATTATCCAGTTTCGCAACAGCATTATTGAAAAAATCTAAAAGCAATAAAACCCTTTGTCTAACTGTGACCTACGACAAACAAAACTGAGGCAACCCTATCATCAAATGAAAGCACGTCAAGCTGAATGCATCGCAAACATCGCCCCGCATTTATTGTGTTGACGCATGCAATTATCAGCTCTTTGGCTATGCAAATAAATCTATCGATTGACTACCGATCGGGTATTGTGTCACAACAAATAGCATTACATTGTTCGTAAACGAATTCTGATACTTATAATGCTTGCATATTAGAAACAGCCGACAAAAAAAATTTATCGAATTAATGAAGTTACTGGAACGTGTTTACACATAAAGGATCACTCAACACTACCTACGTTTTCCAAAAGAATTTAAAACAAAAAACCTACACATTAGGTTTGTTTTGAATGTGAGAGTTGGGCTAACAATTAAAGCTAAAGTGGAGAAATGTTTTAGAAAAAATATGCTTTATACCTCCAAAGTACTCCAAAACCAAAGAGTAAATAACGTCTTATATAGGTACGTTACCTCCTTTTCAATAGTTCCCGTGCGTTTTAGTAAAGAATCGAGACTCCAAGGAAATTTATAGTTTATTTCCTCCTGCCACGGTCTAGGTCATGACGTATGTCGACCTTATCTAGGGTCAACCGATGTTTGGACCTGGTCAGATCTTTGGGTTCTACCCTCTTCGTTTCTATTTCGGCCCTTTATTTTGCTTGTTATAAAAATAGAGAATAATAAAACTTTGGAAACTTATCTCTCTAAAATTAACATCATCGGCCAGGGTATGGGAATTCGTTGGTAAAGCTGCAGGCATCTCATTTGGCTTATGGCGCTCAGGCAGAAAACTGGAAAATTCGCTCGGGTCCCTTTGCGCCCTTGGTAAATACTTTATAATACCTACCTATATTCACAACATGGATACAGACACACCTATACAGCATCGATTTTTGTCCGAATCGCTAGCGATCAGCCAATCATCAACAGATAAATGGTCTAAATCAAATCAAATCAAAAAATGTTTATTTTGCGACACAAAAAACATTGGCGAAAATTTAATTTAATACTGTGACAACTAAATCAGTCGTCACTCAGCTTTATGCTGTAATAGTGTTTGATGCACTACTACAACGCTAGTCTTCCCTGACGCCGAAGTACACAGGCAGCAACTGCGGTGTACAGCACCATCACGATTCATTTACGCCACAAATGTTAAATTTATTCGTATGTAAGTAATAACTGAAGTGAAGTGAAGGTACTATCCCTGGTGGCCAAGTCTTGTGCCTAAGCCTTTCCATCATCATTATTACTAGTCCGAATAAGTCCACTGCTGGTCCGCCACATTTACAAAATTGGAAAGACCCATTTTGAGCTTTAATTGATGAATCCTTCGACTTTCCGAGATTTCCATTTGTTGGTGAGAGTCTGTTCACGTAATGCTTTGTAAAATAATTCTATTGGTCTAATAGGTCTCCTCATTGGCGGAAACGACCTAATAAAAGTACTAAATGTTTCTGGTTGGCCATTTTTAACTTACATACACGACGGCATGCGGGCCCCTATTTCCGTATTTTGTCGAAATACGGTACAAATACGGGACGGGATGGTCAAATACGGTGACAGTCCCGTATATACGAGACGTATGGCAACCCTAAATATACAAATGAGCTCAACTAGTGCGTCGCGGTTTGAAGAGAAACATTCTACTAAACCAAGGAACTTACACAAACTAGAATACGTGCATCCGTCTAAAATTCAGTCTGATCTCGGATCTAGGCTTCTATCTCCTTGTGACTGGCCTAACAGCACAATTGGTAGTAGGTATCTCCACAATAGCTCTGTAGGTTGTGGACTCGATCCTTACTGATAGCAAACATGTGTGTGATGAACATATATGTTTGTTCTGTGTCCGGGTGTATGGTGCTTTAGCGCTATACTTATGCAAGGTGTTCCAATACTTTTATTTAAAACTTCAGCAAATAACATTTTTGAAGACCTAATATTTGAACCTTTGGTTGACCCTATTCTACGAAACTTGGTTGTTTGCGATTTTTCAATAATTCATTTAATGATTTTATATCATCAAAAATGTGCGTAAGTACTTCATTAGTAGTCTGCGTCTTAAGTAACCATAGCGTGAGGTGTTGCGTTAGTTAAGGAAGATATTGCAATTTTTTTAACGTTCTTCATTTGTCTTTACGCATTCTAGTTTGACCAGAAGTTCCTTGTTCTAAACATTGTCGACTCATGTTGTCACAGACGTTTAACTGCTTTAACAAACGTGTCGTCGCGAGATACCTACATACTGGATACCTGTGTAAACTTTTCTAATTGTGGCTATACCTTCCAAGGCGTACGTAGCTCAGCAGTTATATAACTTTCCTATTCCGCTTATATTCCCGCATTCCGATCCTCAGGTCGTGGGTTCGAAACCGGTCGTGCACCAATGAGTTTTTCTGTTCAAAAATGTATGTGCACAATGCAGTAGAACCTAAAAATTTCTATAACATGTTTCAAGTGCTCGAAAGGAGCCTCTTGAGGCAAACTAAAAATCCTTTCACCACACTGTTTCGAAAGAAACAGTGTGGTGAAAGATCTCCATTGATTGACAAGAGAGAGTGATTCCGCTTATGCATAAGCGTAAAATGGTTATAAAATAAACAATACTTATGTTATTATCAAAATATAACTATTGATCATTGTATAGTGCTGGGAGAAATTGTCCACCAATATTTATTTATTTTGTTTATTATTTGGTAAAAAATTATACATTCTCTAAAAAATTATAATCTTACTACTACAGCATGGCAGGTCAAACTATTACTACTCTCAGACATATTTTAATTATGTAAGGATAGTTTTTAAATTTTGCAACTTATGTGATTTCATTAAATACTATCAAGTATTTTTGCAAGCATAATATGATACTATTTCTTCGCTTAGCTAAACCTAAAACATTTAGTAAAACGGGTTGGAGAGTTTTTTCTATAAAACGCTTCTCATATTGCATTTCATTCCTTCGTTCCACATAGCAGATTCATGCAAGTACTCCTATTAATTAGACATGATTAAAAATTCCTTCTTTCACGCCGGGCAATTCACTGGGAACATTTTCTACTTGCTCTTATTCCTTCTATGTTAGACAAAGAAGCATTAAACTCTCATGATGGACGATCAATACAAAGAATCCGTAAGAAACGATCATAACAATGGTTGCAACGGAGTAGATACAACAAAACAAAGCATCTGCAATATTCAGCTCTTTTGAATAAAATTAAGGCTTGGCTAAACAAAACGCGCGGGTCTGGAGCGAAATCGCGCAGTTTTCAAACCGGTTTGATGTTCAGATTAGTGACGTACGAAATGTGTCATCTTCATACACACTATGTTATATTTGGCTGATTTTATCACTATCGTTTTAAATTTATCCTAAATTAATGGACGCGCCTCGTGTTGAGGTTGACGTAAAATAAACCAATAAGTTCAAAAACATTTATGATGCGACTGAGATATTATTATTATATTCGTGAAGACATTTTTGCGGTTTTTATATTATATACCTTTTTTTATCTAATCACTACAACATTATTAAAGCCAAAAAGTATGTGAATATCAAATGTTGACAGGGGTGAATAAAAAGCAAGTGTCAAGTACTGAAGCTTTCTTCGCTTCGCTTTCTTAAAAATATTTACACCACTAAGTTATTTTTGACCAGTGCTCAAAGACCAGCAGGGTGATTACGTAACTTTGTTGCAATTAGTTTCTATATGAAACCAATAAGTATACAAAACAATATGAAAGTTTTGCGATTATCCATCAATAGAAATACCAGTTGTAATCTAACTTTGTTAGCAACTGCAGCTAAAATGTAACCACAGAAACTGATTGAAACTGATTGTAACAAAGTTGCGTGTTCAGCCAGCTGACCAAACTTGCTACTGAAACGCACCAGCTCTCCTTCTGTGTAGACAAGGCTTTACAAATCGGTTACCATTCGCATTCACACATCAATAAAACATTCGAATGCATTATTCAAGATCAAAATCAAATGAGATACTTGACACTTTCGATCTGTATAAAAAATGGATCGTTTACAAAATGTCACAGACGTTCTTCTGCGCCACTCATCGCTAGGGCTATCACCGTTATATTTATGGCACTATAATAAATCTGAGGGAAATGGTTTGGAATATAACTCAAGTATATCAAGGAGACCGAGACCCAGGAAAATAAGTCGCGTTATTTTAAAAGCAGCGAGCCAACAAGTAAGTGCTCTCATAAGTTTGTTTCTAGCACAAAGTAATTTTTAAAACTTATTAAGAGCTTTGAAAGGATGAATGGGTTTTGGCTAACAATCACTAATGCCCAAAAATTAAATGTTTCGGCTTAAAAGGGCTTAAATCGGAAATAGAAATGTTCTATACTATTATAAGGTCCCTTAGATATCCTTAAAGAATCTAGAGTTAGAGTTGTACTTGGTAGAGATCTGAGGGCATCCTGGGGATATGGGTCATGAAGGTGTTTTAATGGTATTTTTTGTTGTAAGTAAATTTGGAACTGACTACCAACTAAAGTCTGATCATCCAGGCTTACTGATTATCCAGTTTCGCAACAGCATTATTGAAAAAATCTAAAAGCAATAAAACCCTTTGTCTAACTGTGACCTACGACAAACAAAACTGAGGCAACCCTATCATCAAATGAAAGCACGTCAAGCTGAATGCATCGCAAACATCGCCCCGCATTTATTGTGTTGACGCATGCAATTATCAGCTCTTTGGCTATGCAAATAAATCTATCGATTGACTACCGATCGGGTATTGTGTCACAACAAATAGCATTACATTGTTCGTAAACGAATTCTGATACTTATAATGCTTGCATATTAGAAACAGCCGACAAAAAAAATTTATCGAATTAATGAAGTTACTGGAACGTGTTTACACATAAAGGATCACTCAACACTACCTACGTTTTCCAAAAGAATTTAAAACAAAAAACCTACACATTAGGTTTATTTTGAATGTGAGAGTTGGGCTAACAATTAAAGCTAAAGTGGAGAAATGTTTTAGAAAAAATATGCTTTATACCTCCAAAGTACTCCAAAACCAAAGAGTAAATAACGTCTTATATAGGTACGTTACCTCCTTTTCAATAGTTCCCGTGCGTTTTAGTAAAGAATCGAGACTCCAAGGAAATTTATAGTTTATTTCCTCCTGCCACGGTCTAGGTCATGTCGACCTTATCTAGGGTCAACCGATGTTTGGACCTGGTCAGATCTTTGGGTTCTACCCTCTTCGTTTCTATTTCGGCCCTTTATTTTGCTTGTTATAAAAATAGAGAATAATAAAACTTTGGAAACTTATCTCTCTAAAATTAACATCATCGGCCAGGGTATGGGAATTCGTTGGTAAAGCTGCAGGCATCTCATTTGGCTTATGGCGCTCAGGCAGAAAACTGGAAAATTCGCTCGGGTCCCTTTGCGCCCTTGGTAAATACTTTATAATACCTACCTATATTCACAACATGGATACAGACAAACCTATACAGCATCGATTTTTGTCCGAATCGCTAGCGATCAGCCAATCATCAACAGATAAATGGTCTAAATCAAATCAAATCAAAAAATGTTTATTTTGCGACACAAAAAACATTGGCGAAAATTTAATGTAATACTGTGACAACTAAATCAGTCGTCACTCAGCTTTATGCTGTAATAGTGTTTGATGCACTACTACAACGCTAGTCTTCCCTGACGCCGAAGTACACAGGCAGCAACTGCGGTGTACAGCACCATCACGATTCATTTACGCCACAAATGTTAAATTTATTCGTATGTAAGTAATAACTGAAGTGAAGTGAAGGTACTATCCCTGGTGGCCAAGTCTTGTGCCTAAGCCTTTCCATCATCATTATTACTAGTCCGAATAAGTCCACTGCTGGTCCGCCACATTTACAAAATTGGAAAGACCCATTTTGAGCTTTAATTGATGAATCCTTCGACTTTCCGAGATTTCCATTTGTTGGTGAGGGTCTGTTCACGTAATGCTTTGTAAAATAATTCTATTGGTCTAATAGGTCTCCTCATTGGCGGAAACGACCAAATAAAAGTACTAAGGTTACTATAGCTCTATCTAAACGGAACCGTCTCAATACACCTGCATTACTGGAAACAAACCTACAATACCGTTCGCTTTCCGAGAAGAATGAAGTCGTGTCCATTTAACCATACCGCACCTGCCAATCAACAGTAAGATCTATCTGTGAGCTTTAAGGTTCAAAAGTGTTTGAAAGATCTCAGCTCGACCTGTCTACTAAGTCATCAGCTAGAGCCGGTACCGTTGTGTGGCCTTAATCAGAAATGTTTGGTGAATGATGCATCTGATACAGGGAATGCAAAATATTTAAAGAAAAGGAACCCTCGATTTATTTCAGTAGAGTTCACTTTTAACATGGAGAAAAGGAAATATGCCTTATAATATGTTTTATTTATGTGCATGTACAATATGCACATGCATATTTCAAGGTCAAGTGTTGGCACGATGGTGCCGGTATTGATATTCAGTCATCCCAACGGTACTTAGCGACTGAAATTTTTGGTTTGAAAATTATATTTAGCTACCAAGGTCGGTGAACACAATAACTCAGCTTTATCACCAAAGCTTAGGCTGTTAAATTGTACAAATGCTAGCTTTCATAGCTTTTGTGCTAAGATTATTTTAAGTTAAATAAATTGTTGAGAATAATGTGCCTTATCTCAATGCTATTATGCTATGAACTACCTGTGTAGGACGATGAAACCAGACAAACCAAAAACACTGCTTTATTCTGATTACACGTTTACACATCTCAATGAATATATTTGTGCAGGAAACAGGTTACCTGCGCCGCTTTTCATCTTTTAAATAGATGATTTTATATAGCGGCAAGGGGAAACTTTTCCCTCATGTAGTCATGCCCATTAAAACGAGCTATTCCTTTCTAATACCAAAAACGAATACCAATGGTATTGGTTGATGGTCATAAATGTTCTGTTCCTGACGAAATACCATTTTGGTATTACAAAGGAATAGGTCATTAGAACAATAATTTAAAAATGATGACAGGGGTTGACAGGAGTTCTTAGGTAACTTGCTGATTTTGATTCTTAATTCAAGCCTAAGCCAGGCCTCTCTCTCTTGTCGTGACACTAGTTTATTTCGAAACCATGTGGTGAAAAGATTTTAAGTGCGCCTCAAGAGGTGCCTTTCAAGCACTTACACAAGTTTTTAGGTTTAAAGACATGCCGGTTTCCTCACGATGGCCAGGCCTCTATAGTAAACGATCTCTATAGTAAACGACAAACAAGTTGTCTACTGATCGACAAACCACGTGGCAGCGCAGTACAAAAATTCATATAAGAACTACGTTTCACACAGCTTAATCACGTGGTTCGCCAAAGCACAACTTCGTACAAACCTATAGTTTTACTAAGGCCTATTTTCTACGTGATCGCTGCCAAAGAGCCGAAGTAAATTGAGTCACGACAGACGTGACATAAACACGATATAAACCTATCTCAAAATATCCAGACAATGAGAGATGGCGCGACACGGACTCTTAGCGGATTGTATTCTTTATTTACCTAACCACTTATCTTCATTGCTTTTCGCAATCAGAATAGACCTACGTAGTAAAATTTTTCTGATAAATAAATAAACACATACACTTAAATAAGTAGGCATTATTTATTAGCTTGAGTCGATATTAACATCGTAGGGAAACCCGAGGTTTCTCCGCACGTATTGATATCTTTCCTATTAGGCCAACTAAGCAGTGAATATGGTATAGGTGCTGTGCAAGTCTACTACTAAAATGACCCATGCTCTAGAGCGTCCCGTAAATAGGGGCTAGAGTGAAAAGTTGCCCTGACACTGTGAATCAGCCCTCACAGCTTAGTAAGTAGCTCTGCGCCGTAGGCCGTGGGTTCGATCACCACCGAAACAAACACTTTATTTTGCAATAAACATAGATGTTTGGTTTTCTCTGTTTGAATGTTATATATTATATGTGTAAATAAGTAGGAGTAGAGGTAGGCCAAAGAAAAGATGAATGGACTGTGTGAAAGATGACATGAGTAAGAAAGGAGTGACTGCTGAGATGACGGCTGATAGAGGAGAGTGGAGGGAAAAAACCTGTTGTGCCGACCCCACATGAACTGGGATAAGGGCAGGAAAATGATGATGATATTAATAAGTATTTTATCAACCATGACACCTTTACTATGGAGTACAAGCTTTGCTTAGTTTGAGGCTAGATAATGATGTGTGGAATATCCACCAACATTTATATTTTTATTTATTTACCTACAGTATATCACAGTATACAAGTACAGTATATAAGTTCCAAATTTAGTTGCTCAACTATGTAACAAAAGTAACCACAAGCTTAACCCAAATGTTAAAAAGAAATAAACCCAATCGAGTATTTCATTTCCTAAAGAAATTGTTCGTGCGCTTACTGAACCGAGTGATTTACATTACGGCACTTGAAAACAAAATGTACTACTAAGTGAGGCGAGACTACTTTTGCATAGTTTTCTTTTGAGCTAATGCGAGCTAAACTACCACAAGAATATTATAACGGCCCGACCAGCAACAAGAGGTCAATGTCGAATACGTATTACTGACTCCGCTGTCCGTCTGTCTGTCTGTCTGTCTGTCTGTCTGTCTGTCTGTCTGTCTGTCTGTCTGTCTGTCTGCCTGTCCGTCTGTTACCAGACTGTATCTCATGAACCGTGATAGTTAGACAGTTGAAATTTTCACAGATGATGTATTTCAGTTGCCGCTATAACAAAAAAATACTAAAAAAACAGAATAAAATAAATATTTAAGGCATACAACAAACGTGATTTTTTTGCCGTTTTTATAGATAATGGTACGGAACCCTTCGTGCGCGAGTCCGACTCGCACTTGGCCAGTTTTTTAATATACTTGCTAATGGCACAAGCAGATGGCATCCTGATGTTAAGTGGTAACCATCACCTATAACAAAGCATTGCCTCGCAAGTCACTCCTCAAGCGCCCATCAACTTCAGAAATGCAGATGTTAAGCCTCATGTGTCTGTAACCGGCAACCACACCCTTCAAACCGAACACAGCAACGCTGCTTGCTATCATTTTACAATCTGGCCCGTCTGTCAACTGGGGGCTACGCTATTAGGACTGCCTAATGCATTTGAGATCTGTACCCCAAGTATGAGTTTTGCTTACCATATATTTGGTTTTTCGTTTTACGTTTTTATTCCGTGTTCATTGCCGGTTTTGTATGAAGACGCGATAAAGATATCGATACGGTACTGAACTGCTTGGGGTACTGAAGCCTCATTTGCCTCGTTTGAGTTCTTCAATTTTATATGTCTCCCCGGTGAACATCCGTTTTTTGTATCGAGTTACGTAGTTTATTGCAGGATTTTTTGATAGGTAAGCGAAGGCTCTTATTGATACAACTAATAGTAAAATATTCCTGTTTTCCAACGCGAATGCTGAAATACACGATAATAAGGACCAAATATCTGTTAATAAGCTTTTCAACTTCTGACAGCCTTCACAGCTCAGTTGGTAGTAGTTCTGCCTCCTGCGCTGTAGGCCGTGGGTTCGATCCCCATCGAGAACAAATATTTGTGTGATGAACATAGATGTTTTTTCTCTGTCTGGGTGTATAAGTTTGTATTTATTACACAAAAAAACAAGAGGTATATATGTATTATATCAGCTATCTGGTTCCCATATTACAAGCTTTGGCTTAGTTAGGGGCTAGATAGTGCTGTGTGGAAAGTCCACCTATATTTATTTTATTTATTTAACTCGACAAATAACAAAGGGTTGACTAAATTTTTTATAAAGTATTATTCCATCAAAATAGTATACTCGCCTTACAAGTGTTATAAATTTCATAATGTTAGTCCGTTATTTGAAATATGATTATACGTCCGACAAAATGTTTGAATATTCATGAAATTACCAAAGCGGCTTACTCGAATAAGTCTAAAATCGAGTGAATCCAAATCGGACCATCCCAACCCCCGGGCCAGTCGTCCGGGAGATGTGGTTTGTCCAATTGCCACTACGCCACAACCCTATACGTATAGTCAACTCAGTCAGCCGCTGATGCGTTTAGACATTTTCGTTATTACGTCAGCCAATTTCACACAGATACATTCAGAGGAAATCGATTAGTCTTAAATAATTTCACAGCCCTCACAGCTCAGTTGGTAGTGTCTCTGCTTTCTGTGTTCTAGGCCGTGGGTTCGATCGCCACCGAGAACAAACATTTGTGTAATGAACGCATGTTTTTTTTTCTGTCTAGTTGTTATAATAAGGATGTATTTACAAAAGAAAAAGTATATACATTTTACTTAACCTTAATCTTAACTTATCTGGTTCCCGTAATAAAGTTTTGCTTAGTTTGGGGCTATATAGCGTGTCCACGAACATTTAATGGCTAAAAGTTTCGTTTGTCCTTGCACTAGTATTCATAGGTACCGTATATCGTCCACTGCTGGACAAAAGTATTACCCAGAGCCCTAAAAAACTAATATAAAAAAGGCATTTTAATGAGACACTTCGTAAAATAAAATTTTAGTAAGTTTACTTACTGTCACACACAAAGACATTAAAATGAATCCGCCTCTTAGTAAAATGTATATTAGTAGGTTCATAAATCTACACTTTTACGTCCTGATGTGGCAGTTGTGCCTATTGAGAGTAAAAGTTTGTAGAGTGATCGATCTATTCACTTCATTTTAGACTGTGACAATCGTGCCTGAACGGAAGTGAAGTTTGTTTATTTACCAGCGCTGGCAATTCGGGAATCAGGCGAGCGACCGACAGTTTGTTGGTCAATGCATTAACCTACTAAATGTGCTTACTTTTACCACACTGGTTCTTCCAAAGGGCCCGTATCATGTAGTAGGTAGTATATCTCTTTTTTTTTTTTTTTTTTTTTTTTTTTTTTTTTTTTTTTTTTTTTTTTTATAGTGTACATTACACATTATAATGTACTCTACTTATATTACAATCTAGCCACAATAGCGGGCTAATGAGTAATTTTACATTGACCTAAATTTTTAGCTTACTTTACTAAGAATGTGTCCATTAACACTTTTCTTACTGTCTCTATTTAAGGGGAAGACACTTTGTTTTTGTGTTCTTTATAAGTGGCACTTGTTTACACTTGCACTACATTTTACTCATATTACCACTACACTAACTCAAAAGGTTTTTTTCTTTTGAGTCTTCTCACTAGGTCTGTATTGTCGAGGAGCTGGATGGCTTCGACGTTAACATGGTGATGAAGTCTTTTTTCGTGAGCTTCAGCGTATTTTTGAATAAATTTATCGACGACCTCTATGTTAAGGTCCCGATGGAGATCGTCATTTCTTATGTACCAGGGTGCATTCACTACTCCTCTCAGCACTTTGTTTTGGAATCGTTGGATTATTTGTACATTGCTCTTTTTGGTACAGCCCCAAAGCTGTATACCATAGGTCCAAACTGGCATCAGGACTTGTTTGTACAATAGCATTTTGTTGTGTACTGATACAGTAGAATTTCTTCCAAGTAGCCAGTACATCTTTTTGTATTTTAGTTCCAACTCATCTTTTTTCTTCTTAACGTGAGCTTTCCAGCGCAGCTTCGCGTCAAGTGTCATGCCCAAATATTTTGCCGTATTTTCATACGGGATGAGCGTATTGTTAATAAATATTGGGTGATATTCCTCCTTTTTGTTGGTAAAGTTGACGTGAACCGATTTGGTTTCGTTCAATCTAATTCTCCATTGTGCTGTCCATTCATAGATTTTATTCACTGCTACCTGAGCTTTTTCCGCTGCTTCTGCGTGGGTGGTGCCCACAGCCATTATTGCAGTGTCGTCAGCAAAGGTTGCGATAGTGTTGTTTTCAAGTTTAGGAATATCACAGGTATATAATAGGTACAAGACCGGACCTAATACGCTTCCCTGTGGTACCCCAGCTTTTATTTCTTTAATTTCAGAGTAAGCATCTTCTTGCCTTATTCTAAAGACTCTATCGGATAAATAAGATTCTAGTATATCTGCCATCACTTTAGGTAACATTTTACGTAGTTTTAGCATAAGACCTTTATGCCAAACTTTATCAAATGCCTGAGCTACATCCAAAAATATAGTAGAGCAGACTTTCTTTTCTTCAAGAGTTCTCTCGATCATGTTTGTTATTCTGTGAACTTGGTCTATAGTAGAGTGTTTCTCACGGAAGGCAAACTGATGTTCTGGTATAAGACTCTTCTTGTCAAGTATTGGTTTCAGCCTTTTAAGCAGTAGTTTCTCGAATAGCTTAGACATAATGGGTAGTAAAGAGATTGGTCTGTATGATGTTGCATCTTGTGGTGGTTTCCCTGGCTTTGGTATCATTATTACTTCAGCCACTTTCCATAAATTCGGTACATATCTCTTTTAACAGCGCGTATACATTGCTTAGTTATCATAAAATCTAGTTATAGTATAGCATTACTGTATCAGTGTATCTTGCTGAAGCAATTATAATAAAATAATGGACCAAAATATGGACTGATGACAACGCAACGGCATAAGTCTTTGAATCAGTCATATGGAAAATGGAATTGATATACCTAAGCTTCATAGAAACCACTCTTCTTCTTCTTATCGTGTCGATGCTTAAATAATTTTGGCTAAATATGTGGCTACCTCAATAGCTCTACCTGTGGCTGCATTGAGGTCTTCCCTCGTACAGGTATTTGGGCACGAGGGGCACACTAGCAAGTGCTGCATAGACTGTGTTGGAGCACCACAGTCACAGTCTGTTAGGCTAGGATCTCTGAACCCCCATTTGCACATATTGTCTCTGCTACGGCCCACTTGAGTGCGAAGTCGATTCAGCGACTTCCACACGGACCAAGGCAAGTCGTGTCCTGGTGGCAGTTGCTCCTGTGGGGAGAGAAAAACAGGTGGTGGGGGATTGAGCTCCTTCCACAACTGGCATCTTGTGACAGATGGATTGTCATTTGCGGCTTTTGTGGTGCGTTGAAAACTGCTGCGTAAATAATAAAATAGAAACCACTGCTGGCCTAAAACAAATATTCAATTCGCTTTACCTATCCTTGTGTAAGGTGTAATAACACAGTGCGTGAAACCTTTTCTATAAACATATGTCAAAGTGCTCAAATGGAGCCTCTTTGAGGCGCACTTAAAATCCTTTCACCACACTGTTTCGAAAAGAAACTAGTGACACGACGAGGAGAAGACCGGACGTGCTGCTAAATTTTCTGTGATAAATCTTCTTCGATAACTGCAAAAACTATATTAATCAAGCTAAAATTGACCAAAGTTGGGTAAAACCTGCTTGCTTTAAATCAAAATGTTCCTAGTTTTATTTACACAGCCGCTGTCTTTCACAAATTATAGGATCGCTTTCAGGAATAACATTCATTATTATTTCAAATTACAATTCTGGAACAGCAATTATACCATACCGTTTCAAGCACCCGGTATTTACAGGCTTATTTATTTCAAAGTAAAGAGGATTATTATAGAATCGGCAACTTTGAATTCAAGTATTCAGTTATTCATACATGAACCTAATGTTTTTATGTGATTCAGACGGTACATTTTTGATAACGAATGGTTTCATTGATTTTTATTGCTTCTATTGTTTGGACTACCTATGTAAGACACCCTGCAAATATGGGGAAGGCCTACCAGTGAAATTATTCAGGATGATGATGAACCTTCCGTCCGTGCAGATGTTTGCTTCATTACTTTTTGTGGCTACGTAGGTAAATCTCCGAAACGGAAACACCAATAATAATAATAATACGCTTTAATATTTATTTTTGCTTTATTTCTTTGCCATGTCAGCTAAAAATTCATGCAGCAATTTGCAAAGATTTTTGGCGTTCGCTCAGTTAGGTACCTACATTTACCATATTGTTTTTTTTTATAATAACAATTAAGGAAAAAAAATAATTTTAAGAGTTGCGAGATGCAAAATTGAAATTTTGTACAAGTCAATTTCACAATATCGGCAGGTGATCTTATCTGGCAAAGACAAGTATTCGCCTATAGTCAATACCAAGTCTGGAGTTTTCAAGGTCTGAAACCGGTTCTGAATCACTTTTATCGAGCATTGGACCAACTGTAATGTACTCGATCCGATTTCATCGCCTCTGGCTGTTGAACCGTTATTACAATAAAAACACTTCGGTTGGACATGAACGTGGAATTTAGGCCGTGGTTTTTGAGTAGCTCTTACAATTTTAACTCTTGGTCGTGAAGGAAGATATCTAACAATAGTGCTACTTTTGATAAAGTAAGGTATAACTAAACAGGCATCTATATATTGTAGATTATTTATAAAGCGTCCAGGGGCAACTTATTCACTCACATCATACCCTATTTTTCACCCTATTTACGGGACGTAGATGTTATTAGTACCGGGAACAGGATTTTAAAGAAGGTAGCTCAGCACTTATGCGGACCTGACTACGCCACGGGTTATCTTACAATGTTTTATTTCGTTTGAGAGCACTAGCACTGCGTACATAATAGAAGATTTCGTGATGAGTATCTAAGTCGACTTCTCGTTTACAAATATATTATGACGAGGTAGGTGTGGACTATTTATGATGAAGATACAGTAAAACAATGGGTTGACGACATTGTTAGCGTCGTGGGATAGATGGATGAGGGTAGCCCAAGATCGCTTAAAATGGAAAGAGCATGGAGAGGCCTATGCCCAGCAGTGGGCCAAGTCAGGCTGCTGATGATTTATTATGCATCTTATCTTACTAAACAAAGGAGTTCTAACAAACCGGTTCGATCAGCAACTGTATTACACAGCTTCCGATATTTTTTACCAGGATTTACTGCTCGGGCCTCGGGATTTACAGCTTTGACCGAAATGCTTACCCGCAGCATTTTGTTAGCTTTTTATTGGCAATTTGTTACCTTGTGTATCTTTTTGGGATTCGTGATTCGGCCCGCAAATTGAACTCTTGACGTCGCCCCTGATTTATTTATTGAACTTATACTCACCTACTTGGAATGATGAACTTGGAGTATTTTTGTAGATAGAGCTTTTAATTTTAGGCTTAACCAAAGTTAGTTGTCAGTCCCTTGTCCCGTAAATACCTCCTACCTTTATCGCTCTTATAGATACTCAGCATTCTAAGGTGCCATAAAATAATCCGACAAAAATATGAAATTAAAAAAAAATCAATTAAAAATTTATTTATTCGGCTGTCAACAGATAAATTTAAACTTAAAAATAACACATAATACATATAAGTGTAGCAATAATAACAATCAAACAATTTAAATCTAACATAGGTCTAAAATGCAGAGATGTGATGGATGGAACGGAATCGCAATAACACATCATGATACGATATAGTTTTGATTATACCTATGCTATACTTCTATATAACCTAGTGCTATATTGATTACGGGCTATAGCTCTATACCTAATGCTGTATTGATATTCTGCATTGAAGAGAAAAATAAAAAGTGGAATCTCTGGTTGCCATAATCATTTAAGAATTTGTGGGCCATAAGATTTCCACAGCGCAGTAACTTTTAGAGGATTGCTTGTAAACACCGTGCCTTCTAGGAAAATGGCCGTTAAGTAAGTAATAACCTCCTTCCCTATATCTGTTTTCGCGTCAAAGCAATAAAAACGCACTGGAGCTGTACCACCAGTACCGCAAGTCCAAGTTGTTTTTCATTTTTGGTATTTAGTTTTCTGTTTAACGAGCACGGGGCTTATCTCTAAGTGTTCCCGCACACGGGCCTCCGGCCACAACCGCAAAACGCTGCCACTGGCATATTTCCTGTAGTTTTCAAACGAAGCGAGCAGCGACGATTTGTAGCGTGTGGCGGCTACCGGCGTCAACCGTGTGCGGCGAGTCCATATAAAATGTATGAAAACTACAGGAAATATGCCAGTGGCGGCGATTTGTGGTTGTGGCCGGAGGCCCGTGTGCGGGAACACTAACAGAATCCTGGCTCGCAATGCCGAAAACGAATAACCAAAAATGAAAATCAAAACACGGATCTTGTACCTCCAGTCGGAGTTTTATTGTCAACTAGTGGCTTCCCGCGGCTTCGCACGCGTTGAAGTGGTGAACCGTGATTGAGCCACAAACATCCAAACATCGTAACTTTCGCATTGATTTGTATATCATTAGAGTAGGATTTTAAATACCTACGTAGGTTTAAGAGATACCTATAGGCATACCTATATTAGGTAGGTAGGTATAGGTACTGAGTTTAGCACAAACATGACAAATACAACAAAGACAACCTTACACGGAAAATATGTACTTATTTGTTCCTAGTTTCTACCCCAAAAACAAACGAAACAGCTTCACGACTTTGATCCCCAGGCACGGTAGATACCCTCAGATATCTTCGTACCAACTTAAGATTCCCGTTTTTAGAATGTCTCTTACAAACATTGACGCCTCGTTGTATCCTTTTTACTCGAGCGCAAGCGTTTTAGGGGTTGTTTACGAAAATCAAACTGTCTTTTTGTTATTTATCCACAGAACACATTTTCTTTTTGTTTGAAGTTAATTACACTACGCGTTAAAAATCTCCCATACAAACCTTGAAACTTTGGCAGTCTTTTGCACCCTTTGCAGGGATGGTGTTAAATTATTAAAAACGTCATTTTAAATTATTTATTGTGGAGTATATTTACTTCAAGTTTGAAATCAATCGCACTATTCATTAAAAATCTCCCATTCTAACTTTTACAGTCATTTGCACCCTGTGCAGGGATAATTATCAAAAGTTAAAAGCGTCATTCTTAATTATTTATTTCTTAGTATATTTACCTCAAGTCAATCGCAACACGCGTTAAAAAACTTTGACATCCCTTTGCACTCTTATTAAGGGTAGATTTAAAAAACTAAAAATGCCTTTCCTATTTTTTGGCCTTAAAGTACATGTACTCCACGTTTCAAGTTTGTAGGTTCAAGGAATACTATTTTTCATGCAAACTTTTTCAACTCTTTTACACCCTTAGGGGTTGAATTTCCAAAAATCCCTTCTTAGTACACCTCTACGCCATAAGACCTATATACTCTTCAAATTTCAAGTCTCTAGGACCAGCGGTCAAAAAACTCCCATACAAACTTTTACATCCCTTTGCACACTTATCAAGGGTGGTTTTAAAAAACTAAATATGTATTTCCTATTTTTTTGTCTTGAAGTATATGTACTCCAAGTTTCAAGTTTGTAGGTTCAAGGAATACAATTTTTCATACAAACGTTTTCATCCCTTTTTACACCCTTAGGGGTTGAATTTCCAAAAATCCCTTCTTAGTACACCTCTACGCCATAAGACCTATGTACTCCTCAAATTTCAAGTCTCTAGGACCAGCGGTTTAGGCTGTGCGTTGTCTATATGTCAGTCAGTCAGTCAGTCAGTCAGTCAGGACTTTGATTCTTATAGTATTAGAGATGTAAGTAAGAACATAGGCCGGAGTTAGCGATGGATCTCTTTCATAAAATTATTCTTATCTCTTATCTGTAGATTCTTTAATAAAGTTATTCTTATCTCCTATCTACACTTTCAAAGTGATATTGTGATTGTACTGAATAAAGACCGTTTTGATTTGATTTGACACTACCGTAGTCACCGCGCTTGACATGGATGATTCACAAGTATCCATATGACTTTATAGTCGAAAGTCGAAAAAAAAACAGCTGTTTCATACATTTTAGCCAAATAGGTAAGTATTGAACTTTGGTATGAAACAGCTGTTTTTTACGCGTTCACAGTGTTGGTTCCTTAGAAAAACTTATTCATATTAATGGGTACTTTAGCCCCCTGAAGTTTTCGGTACTAGTATTTTAACAACTTGTACAGGATAGGATAGAAGTCACGTTTCAAGCGATATTTGAGATTGGCTTAGTATTTTGACTAGACTTCAATATCAGCTGGTTATCTTTCCTGCCTTCTTATTACTCTAAGGAAGAAGCTGTTGAATTGTGGCCCTGTGAAACCTTCAACATCTACATATGTTACGATAATACAATAAAGAAAGTACATGCACATAATGTTACAATATCAAGTAAACTAGACGTAACAATTCAATATGTTCCGGTAAATATCAATACATTTTAATAAAAATTATAGGTGAAACCTTCAACATCTACATATGTTACGATAATACAATAAAGAAAGTACATGCACATAATGTTACAATATCAAGTAAACTAGACGTAGCAATTCAATATGTTCCGGTAAATATCAATACATTTTAATAAAAATTATAGGTATAGGAAGGAGTTTCCAAAAGATGAACCGTAAAGAGTGAAGATGCGAAAATAGTAAGTATGGTAAGAGTAGGTTAGGTACTTCTAGACACGTAAACAGTTTACGTCACAATCACATCCAACCAAAGCCAATAATTTAACTTTGAAAGATAAGACGTCCATTTAACTTGTTTACATTATATTTTTATTTTGAATGTTTTATTTTTGCAACTTTTTTTATTTAAAATAAAAATTATTTTATTCAGATGACATAGATCCATATCTTAAAAATAACACATAATATAGGTATCCAATGTAGCCATTAACAGTAATCAAAACATTTTAAATCTAAACATTGAACACAGAAGTAAAGCTTTAGGTAGATATGTACGTATAGGTACAATGACTTTATGCATTTATATTTCGGCAAAAAAAATAGCAACATTTACAAATGTATTTTCATGGTACCTATACTTTAGGTATCGGCAATCGAGGCGATATTGCTCACAGCATAACTCAGACTGATCAATCGATAATGCTCAGCCAGGCGAGTTGAAAAATTCGTGTTTTGCCTATCGAGACACCGAATTCCATCAATATTGTCATGTAGGTATAACCAGTGCAGTGTATATTCACAAAAACATGAGTAAAATATATTATCAGCTCAACTCCTATTTTATGACTTTTGTGAGTATAATCTGTTTTCCATAATATTCATCACCTAATCTTACCTGGCTGTAAGTTTTCAAAACTAAAAATAAAACTAGTAGTTCGCCCCGAACTGAGATCTCGTGATGCGACCCGACGAACGCACCTAAACTTTGAGTAGGTGGTAGTCAGAGGCAAGTCCAAACATTATGCTTGGACTTTTTTCTGACTACCGCCTACTAACTTGGTACGGTAACCAAGTTTCAACTCTATTGGCCTATTTATTGAAGAGTTCCGTTGAACAGACCTTGGATCCATCATCAGACCTGGTCGTTGTCACCATTTTATGAAAACTGAGTACCTCCTTAATTTATTTCAAGAAAAAAAAATAAGAAAAAGCAAAGTAACTAGCCGACCAGTAGAAAAACCTTGATGGCAACGAAACTCTTAGAGATGGGAGCTCTTGGATCGCTGGTTATCTTAATTTAACTTTTTTATTGTATCTCAAAAACCGAGCGTTCCAGAAAAAATGTAAAAATTGTTTTGGAATGTCCAAACAAAGCCCTTTCATATGACATGTAACTTGATTTTTTTATGTAACTTTTTTTATTTTTGCCCCCTTAAAAACCCCCATATCTTAATAACCCTTCATCCGATTTTACTCATATTACCAGTAAATTTCTCAAGCACAAGCTATCGACTTATCAAATTTCATGCAGATCGGATCAACGGTTCGAAAGTTATGGCCAGACAAACATACATACATACATACATACATAAAATGCCAAATCGCCCAAGTTGAAACTAAAGATCTTCGTTCGCTTCGCTCACTCGATCAAAATAAAATCACTGTCAATTTCAAAGTGATCCTCGGTGTGCGAAATAGCTCAAATATTTATTTTTATTTGATTAGTTAATTGTGATAAACTAACTTTGACATTATGACATATCCAGATACATACATACATACATACAAAATATCCAAATACATCGTAATTTTATTATTTTAACCCCTCCAAATGAAATGCCTACCATGCCATTATAATACAAATATCTTCAATATATTTTTGTGTAGAACGTTTTTTAAACGTAATTAAAAAAAAGATCCCACAGATAAACAAAAATCGAATTAAGGCTCGGAGTTCTGAACAAAAAGATACCTTTAATCCTTGAAGATCGAAGTAAATGAAAAGTACTCTTAAGAGCTGATAACTTCGAAGATTCGTTTAAACGAATGTATTTAAATTGAAAAATGCCTTCAGATAAAGTTAGTTAGTTGGAGACGTTAAAAGTCACTCTATTACAGTCTAGACCAGACTGGAATCGGTCATCAATTTATCTTCACTGATACTACGACTGCGGCTGTAAGTACCTTTTACTATTCTTATTTTATTACTATTCTTCTTTTCTCTTCTTTTTCGAAAGAGTGTGATGACAGGATTTAAAGTGCGCCTCAGATGCTCCTTTCGAGCACATGACACATGTTTTACTATGTATTATTGGACACCGGTGGTCTATTAGGAATTGTTATACATAAACCCAATTTAATAAGAAACTGTAACTGTTTGTTACTGATTTTAATAAATGTCATTTCATACATTTCATAATAATTTTTTTTCATTTTATTTCAATGGCCCCGCTTTCTGATCGTAAGGTCGTGGGTTCGAATCCGTTCGTGCACCATTAGATTTCTCTTCGAAAAAGTATGTGCGTAATGCGCTCTCAATTGGCGAAGGAAAACATCGTGAGGAAACCAGTTAGTATTCTAACAGCGGTGATGGGCTTGCAACTTGTTATGTATGGAATACCAACTACTGAAAAATGTGGGTATGTGCCAAATGTAATATTTGGACGTACCTCTGACTATCCCCCTCTAGACATCCTAAAAGAACCTCTAGTTGGTACTGGTACTAAGAAATCTGAAGGGATATCTACCGTGCTCGGGGATTAAAGTAGTTTCTATTTTTTTCTGAAGTTTTAATAGGTATTCTGTGCGTTTACGATGAGTTTGAATAAATAATTTTGGAAGCAGTATCAAATAGCGCCTCCTTGACTTCAGATTTCAATCAAAAACCTTGCTCAGATTACGGATGTTTGTCGTATCTGTTTGTTTTTTGCTTTGATGAAATAATCATAGGCTAATTTATTTTTTTGCTATAAATAGATTTATGAACAATACTAGTGATAATGTGTGATAACTTTTTTGCAAAAAAAACAGACGCCTATGCAAACATATAGGTACACTGAAAATCATAAAATAAAACTTTTGCTGAAGAGACGTCGCACACTCACCACAGACACACCAAAACGTCATCTGTGTATACAGGGTGTTAAAATACCACTCCCGAAAACTTCAGGGGCCTAAAGTACCCACCAATATGAATAACTTTTTCTAAAGAACCAACACTGAACGCGAAAAAAAACAGATGTTTCATACATTTTAGATAGGTAGGTATTGAACTTTTGCCTCAAGTTGATGGACGCAGGGCAATGCATCGTAGGGCACGTTCCTATCGTGCGTGACTTGCGAGGCAATGCTTTGTTATAGGTGATGGTTACCACTTAACATCAGGTGGGCCATCTGCTTGTTCCATCAGCTAGTAGTATTAAAAAAAATATCCTGTCGAATTGAGAACCTACTTCTTTTTGAAGTACAAGTATAGAAAAAATACAAGTGAGTTGAACCGCTTTGTGTGTTGTAGTGAGCCTTCCCTCAGAGTGCAACAGCGCTCTATGATAAAGCATTCAGCGGTTTTAATCCTTAAAAACGTCCCAGTACCTACTACAAACAAAAGCTACAATCGGATTTTAGTTTGGTTTACAGTCCAAACAACATTTCAGTTTAAAACACTGTAAAGCTGAAACTGTAAACTAAAAGCATTCGCTCTAAACGACGCGACATTTATCGAAAAAACTCTAGCATTCAGCGTCGCTTAGGGCGCGGTGTTTGCTCGGCAAAGATTGAGGGCCACGTTCTCAAAGCCTGTTTGCTCGGCCAACATCATTGTGCATAATCTTTTCTACTTTTTGCTGTCTACTCTACGTGTTGGTTCGCCGCAAATGACTTGCCTACTTACGTGCAATGGCTGTGAGAAGGCTGTTGGCAATCTGTCTGTGGCTGAACTAAATTGTTATGAGCTTCGTTATAATATTACGCAGACACAGCTGCTTCTCTGCAAATATGGTTTGCATGTATTAGTAGTTTACTAGTTTTTTGTAATATTCATTCTAGGCGTATAAAGCAAGTTTGTTAAGCACCTGCTCAATACAAAACATTGGTCGGTAAGCTTCAAATGATTAAAATAACGGCTAAAACTTAGTTGGATGTTCAATTTGTTCAACCATCACGCATTTACATTTAATTAATGACTAATTTACATTTGAAAGCTTTAATTTATCAATATTGTGACTGATATCTCAACCGACGTTTTACCGATCTTGCTCAATTCCCAACTTTTCCAATATTCCAGCGAAAACTCCGCGAAATACTTTGATAAGCGATTTGTAATCATACCGGAGCTTCCATTACGAATTAAAATATAATCCGCAAATTAAAGCGAGCAGCTTACACCGAGATTCTGAATATATAAAAGAGCTTGCGGCGAGAAACAATCTCTGTTGCCGGAATTCTCAAGTCTCAATGAGTTTGTCTCTTACATTGAAAGTGCTTCGCACTTAAGTATTTCCTGTTTTTCTCGCTGTATTAACTTAAATACATAACTATTTACGTAAAATTCACAAATTACGACAGAGTTCACGATTTACGTATTGTATTTTTTTGGCTCAGCTTTTTGCGCCGAGCTTAGTCAAGGCTTTGATAAAGAGTCAAGGATTCCGTTAGAGTACCTACCTATGTACTTCAGTTATAAATTAAAATGAAAAAGACACTTGTAATGAACGAGTACTAGTTACATACCGAGAAAACTTCATCATACAACCATTATTATAACATTGCACCTTTCAATTGTTTGTGGATTTAGCAAGAAGGTAAAATTTTTGTGAATATAAAAGATCGCTTTTTGGTGTCTTTGAGCTACCAGGCAGCTGCCGCAAGCAAGCTGTCTATAATTCTTAAGTATATGATTAAGTACCGTATTGATAAATTGAGTTTTAGGCATGAGTTTTAGACAAATCTTCTTCAAAGCGAACATAGGGTCGATAGCAAACGACCTTTGTTTCTTTATCCCTCTGAATCGGGAACTGTCTGTATACCTCAAGTTGATAGACGCAGGGCAGTGCATTGTAGGGCATAGTAAGGCAGTAGTAGTAGAGCTTTTTGTGATTTGCTCGCCTGGGGATGTACTACCACCATGCCTATTTCTGCCACCAAACAGCGTTGCTGTGTTTCGGTTTGAAGGTGGTTGCTGGTGAAATTACAGGCACATGAAGCTTAACAATCTGTCTGCCACAAATTGATGGATGCAGGGTAGTGCATCGTAGAGCTCGTTCTTATTGTGAGTGACTTGCGAGACAATGCTTTGTTATGTGCCATCAGCAAGAGATTAAAAAAACCAGCCAAGTGCGAGTCGAACTCGCACACGAAGGGTTCCGAAAAACGTCAAAAAAAACAATTTTTTTGTATAGGCCTCTTAAATATTTATTTTATTTGGTTTTTAGTATCTGTTGTTATAGTGGCAACAGAAATACAGTATCTGTGAAAATTGCAACTGTCTAACTATCACGGTTCATGAGATACAGCCTGTTGACAGACAGACGGACGGACAGCGAAGTTCTAGTAATAGGGCCCGTTTCACCGACACTGCGTTCACCAATCCGCCGGCCAAGCGTGGTGTCTACGACAAACCCTCCCAAATTTAGAGGGTTATGTCATTATGTCCATCAGTGGTCGCTCTGCTGATCGCGGCTCCACGTTTGTTTGCACACTAGTCGTAAAGAAAACACGGAAATATCAAATTATGTAATCAGCGGAACGTCCAGTGGAATTCCGCCAGGCAGTTCCACTACCGCCTGTGTATAATGTACTCGTATCTTACTGAGATGTCCGCTATACGGAACTTGACCGTTAGGAGGTGTCAAGTTTTTGCAATGGAGGTTGGTGTACTTACCTGTTTGCTACAAGCTCAGAAAAGTATGAGGCTACACGCATCTTTAGCCTATAATGTTCAGTATCAGACCTCCTTGGACTTGGACTAGAAAAAAGCTAATACAGGTCTATAATAAAAATAGGGCTACAGGTCTATTATAATATACCTATAGTGGTGGTGAATAGAGGTTTAAGCTAGAGCCTTCACCATAACTGAATGTAACCTATATGTATATCCATATTATTTTTAATTTCTTAGTTTGTATACTGGTTTGTTTGATTTATGTTTTTATTTTTTTATATATTATTTTTTACGGTAGTGGATGAATAAACGGGTTTTCTTTCTTTCTATAACGTATCCAGTACCTATAGACCAAGTTGGTGACTTTCAGAATTTACAAAAAAACTATTGGATTTGATCATAATTACCTACTTCTTTTCATTTTAACAGCCTCATTCACTCCGTTGGTAAGTCTGCCTTCTGCGTTGTAGGTTATGAGTTCAATTCTTACCAAGGACAAACATTTTTGTGGTGAATTAGATGTTTATTCTGTGTAATCAATGTTTACTTAGCTTGGGGTTTACTTAGTATTTTTATTTCAACCCAGAAATTTACTTCACAGTCATTAGAACATATTCTCTCTCTCTCTTGTCGTGTCACAGTTTCTTTCGAAACAGTGTGGTGAAAGGATTCTAAGTGCGACTCAAGAGGCTCCTTTCAAGCACTCGACACGTCCTATAGAACTTTTTAGGTTCTACGACATGCCGGTTTCCTCACGATGTTTTTCTTCACCGTTTGAGAGTACTGGCATTGTGCAAATTTTTGAACAGAAAAACTCATTGTTGCACGACTGGTTTCGAACCCACTACCTTAGGATCGGAAGGCGGGGCCGTTACCACTAGACCACCAGTGCTCTCAGAACATATAAAAAAATACGCTAATGCTTAGTTATTGTCACTACTTGTGTATCAATCGCGACAGTTTAAAAAATGGTATTCTGCTCTTCATAGGGACGCTTTTCGTGTCTCCATATAAACCGCTTGCAATACAAAACCAAAAAGAAAACATAACTCATACATAAGGTACACAGGTATATATTACCTTTCAGTTGGCTATAGATATCCAATATTCATCTCAAATAGTTACGTACTTCAGACACTTAGAAAGTCGTTAAATACCTACTTAAGTAAGTGCCTACCTGTTCGGTAAGAGCTTTCCGTTTATTTCCCTTAATTTTCTCTCAAATATATTTTCAGAGAAAATTCAGAATTCACAGTGAATTCGGAAGCCTTCATATACATCGAGTTCGCTCAGAAAACAAAATTAAATAACCTAGGTATATCAATTTCCAGACAAAGTCTGGCTTAAATTAATTGAATCTCACCAACCGACTTGAGATTCAACGATTCCGTACTATTGTCTAGTAAGTACAAAGAACTTCGGGTTTATTGTTCCACATGCTTTTGTATAAAATTGGAAGAGAAAAGATGATTTCTGCGAAAATAATACTGAATTTTCGGGCGAAGAGCCCAAAGAGTGATACTTAGTAAGATTGCGCTGCCTCGTATATTTCGGAGGCCGACTCTTAATTTGATGAGGAGAATGTAAAAACGGCATTAGGTTATTTGGAGGGCGAGAGGGCCCAGTGAAGAAGGTGGGGGTGACCACGATTTATATTGCTCCAGATGAGATTATGGTATGACGGAGTAAAACATTAGAATGCTAAGCCCGTCTGGTTCATTTGAACCTCTCTTATTCTCCATTAAAAATGAAATTTTGACCTCAATACTCGTAATGAACTCGGCTCGGCGTCATTAAAATTCGACTAAGGTATTCATTTATACAGATTTTATTATAATTGTTTGCTTATTTTTGGGTTGGTATGTTTGTCTGAAACTTAAATGCAAAGGTTGGTACAAAATTATATTCGTTACAAATGAAAGAACGGTGAAAAAATATTAAACAAACAAAACGAATATTTAGAACTCTTCCGCCACTCCGCAAAACTTGATTTAGAATGGTCTTGTCTTGTCTTGTCTTTTTAATACGAATGGACTTCCGCATAGTCATGCCTGAATCAATTAAATTTAGCTACTACGGTTATAAAATATCGGTTCGATTTTATAATAAAGAATAAATGAAAACATATTGCATAAAGTAATATTTTTTGTAGAGAGGCGTACATTGTTAAATGATAGGTACGCCAAGGCCGCCATACCTGCCAAGTTGTCAGTCAAGTTGAACACCCTGAGACAATGTTAAGTGATAGAACATGTCGTTTTCTATTAGCGGTTATTGCTCTCACACTTCTACACTTGGCACGTATCACTAAATAGGTATAACTTCACAAATTGTACAATACGTGTGTAAAACGATGGCGCAATACCACGATATTCCTTAATTGAACAAGGTTTTTAATCATTTTTGTTTAAGAATGTTTTGCTGCTTGATTAAATTGGTGATATTCTGAAGAATGATCAGGGAAAGAGTCAATAATACCTACTCTCACCCCGTTGGGTTAAAGAACATGATAAAATACGAGTGAATAAATTATAGGATGTCGGATCGGCCAACATTTCCGTAAAAATATTTTGCTGGCAATGTGGTTATTATAAAAAAATACTGTACTTACTAATTTATGAAAACTGTACATTTACTGCTATGACTACGTCATTTTTCGACAAGCTTTATTAAAATAAAAACCTAATAGACAAAACACACAGTGTTTTGAACGCCCAGTAAAAAGAGAGCACCTAGTTATCTTTGACTGAACAATAGAATCTTGTTTACCTTAACCTTGCATTATGAGAGCCAAACCTTTGTCTTAACTCCTTTGTGCTAGAATCGTAAATTCCTTAAAATCACTGGCTCGATGCCTGGAAACATTCGCCAAATCTCATTGGGTACCTGCGCATCGTTACATCTCGGGTAAAAACTGAGTTTTCACCCGTTGTTTTGGGTGTAATTTCAGTCGATGTGGTTGTAGAATGCAGGATAGATAAAATGAATAGAATGCAGATGGATGGCAAGAGGTCACAGTAACAACATGCGATCTAAGAATGCCCCTAAAACTAAAAATAAAGTGGAAAATGTTAAAAATTCACATTTATGACCTGTCATTTCGTGTGGATCTGACTGTTGGACCACTAAAGGGCGGATGAAAGAAGTGTGCATGCAGCAGAGGTGCGCATGTTGAGATGAGGAGTGTGCAGTGCGAATGTCGAGATGTGGATTGTCGTGAATGATAAGATAAGGAATGATTTTATTAGATGCAGTCTGAAATGAGAACACTAAAATAGGTCAGCATTGTACCCATACATGTCATGCGAAGGGAAGAACGTCAACGTCACGTAACGAAAAGAGTGTTAGGTGTGGATGAGGATGAATATGGATGGATGTAGGAGACCGATATAGTCCATGGAAAATATGGATGGATTTTGTGAAAGATGACATTAATATAAAGAATTGACTGAAAAATCTGTGAAAGTGGAAAGAAAAATCTGTTGTGTCGACCCCACATGAAGTATGGCAAGAAGATTATGATGAGGGTAGTCGAACGTTTCCGAGAATTGGCCCCTTCTTTCTACTCAGTTGCTATCGGACGAAACGGCTGTGTCTCTGCCACTAAAGTTAGCTTTGTTTCATTTGTATTCTAATCAAGTTTAGAGATCTAATTGTCTAAAAAATGGTGCCTAGTGAGTTGAGGATTGCTCAAAAAATTTAGCTTATATATTTTCTTTTGAGTACATTACAGATTTCAGTAAACAAGATATATTTTGACAGCCTTCACAGCTCAGTTGGTAGTAGCTCTGCCTTCTGCGCCGCTGTGTTCACCAATATTTATTAAAAAAAAAAAAAAAAGATATATAATTTTATATTTGCTAGGTATAAGTATCATCCACTAACGTTTAAGGCGTCGACATTTTGAAATATCATATTAGACGAAGCGGCTCACGTCTTTCGTGGATAATAAAATGAACAATATTTTTTCTAAGCAAAATCGTATCATATGCCCGAAATTTATTTTTTATTGCGCCGATCACGCTAGTGCGTCGGTTTGTCTTTAGACAATAAGACGACGGGTAAATAAAGCTTTTTTAAGGAAATGATATTTTACTATTGAAAGAAATGAAAAAAAAGTTATTTAAAACTTATTTATCCAATATGCTTATATGTATGCTTATGTATATGTTGCTTATTTTATTCTCTTTTAATGTAGTTCTTAAAGTAGAAAGAAAATACAATTATTTTGGACACCACAACACCCGTATACACGTTTCTAGCAAGTAGGTGGTACTTCTTATAAAAAAATAATTATGTATAAACTTTTATTATAAATTTGAGATAAGGTAGAAAATACATCAAAATGGGCTTGCAAAGGACTCGTTTAAAAAGGTTATACCTAACCTAACCTAATCATATTACCTCTATCATCTAAGCATTTTCGTATAAACCCTCTAAATGTGCCTCCATTACCCACAAACAATATATATAGGTTTATATATATACCTATATGCTTCGTAGGTATACTGGTAGGGTACAACGGCGTATATTGTGTATCCCATCTTTGAAAATGGAACAAAAACAAATACTTCGCAAACAAAGTTAAGCCGAGTGTCGCACAGGCGTCTCACACAAATTAAATATTTCACATATTAATTGCTCAAAGTGTTTTACACAATTTGGTTCGCGGAGTTTATCAAAGGGTGTTTCGAGTATCGGGTACAATAGGGTATCAGAATTCAGGAAACAATTTGTTGAATAAAGTTACGTAAGTATCTACTCCTGTTTTACCAAGTTTGTAATTACTTCTCGTTTGAATTTACTTTCAAATCGACGCGAACGAGCGATTGAGAAGAAAGAATACGTGACAGCGTCTACAGAACTCGTTTCATCTACAAAAACCGTTTCATTTCTACCCGCATCGCTGACGCGTAGCGTGGCCTAGCGTCGCGACGCACGCACGTTCGCTTCCGTAATACAAAATTCGCGTCGGTATAGATAAAGCTTAAAATGGATTAAACTTTTCAACCCTTATCTCTGTTTCTCTCACTCACATTTAAGTACCTGATGTAGGTAAATATTGCCTACTAAATAATACTAATAATACTTCCATTCATTTTGTAGGTACCCCTATCATAATTGTAGAGTCTCCACTGGTTACGCTCCATAATGTTTGCGATATTCAATATTACTAGGTATCAGGTGGTTTGTTAGGTAGGTACGTGTATGCTGTGTTTTGTATTTCCTCTCCGGCTTAAATTGAATAGTTTACATACAGTCCACTAGTTTGCGTTGAAAACCCAATTTGTACCAACAAATACAAATATTCATCTAATTTGTACAGCAATTAACAGTATAGTAGGTATCGACTGTTTTACTATCTATAACTAGTTCTGGCTTAATTAGTAAACAACATTTCGATGTTCCATCCAGTAATTGAACCGTAATAGACTAATTTATGATAGTGGATTGCACAATACTTGGCTAGAGACTTGAGTAGGTCTGGTAAAACTGGTCAGGTAAATTAATTATGCTAATACTCCGTTCCGACTTTATCCCAAGGCCAAGGGCACAAGCCTAGGGCCCAGTCCCAGATGAGACTTGTTCCGAAATTGCGAAACCCTACTTAAAAGAGGGGGTGTCATTTCTTCCTTTCTTAACTATTCAATTTTCTGTGTGGGTCTGTACTTCTGCCTTTATGCAAATCTGCCCTCCTGCTAATCTGGGATTTTGCTTATCTGTCTTCTGCTGCAGAGACTTTCGAGTGTATGTGAGACAAACAAGTATTTTTAATGGCCAAGCCACGTTTCTTCCAAACGAAGCCTCAATTTTCTTATGAGAAAGCAAGAGATGGCTCAGCCATATTTCGTGGGAATTTGTGAAGTCACTTCTGCTCATTATCAGCTCTGAACACAATTTTTACTCTCAACATTATTTTGAAAAGTAAACAGCTCTTTACATTATTTTAGATTATTTATACAGATGATAATTTATCATGGGCAAATTTTCGCTTTTTGTTTGGACTTTTCTGTCTGAAAAGATTAACGGCCGGTTTCTGAAAGCTCGATCAAAACTAATCGGATGTCACTCGTCATTTCAACTATTACATCGAATAAGATACAGACAGAGCAAGAAAAAATACTGAAAAGGCATGGCATTAAAGAGAGTCTAGTTATTTATCGTATCTTTGCATTTACTACGGTCTATGAGTTGGATATTATAGCTCGTTGAGCAACTTTCATTGTATCCATAACATCACCTATTATATCTACCTAACCGTAAGATGGTTAGCCAATCAAGAACTCTGAGGCCCGCGGCATAAAAATGCATTAAAAAAATAGAGAATACCAGAAAAATGCTATTTCATAATTTGCGACGTGTCGGATCGCTTGTTGGTTCGTCATGCTTTTTTAGTGTGTTTACCACAACATACTCTACCACTCTTTTTGACAAATAAAACCTTATACTACAATAACTGAACGAAGTAAACAATTGACTATGGCGTACACAGGGCTGGTCTAGGCTCCATATATTCTTGAAAAATACATATCAAACTAACCTCCTTTCATAAAAAATACATATCAAACTAACACTCATTTCTCTGATTTAAAATTTTGATTTTGTTGGATTGTAATTTTATTCTATTGCATGGCTGTATTAACAAACACAAGGGATTGTAAAAGAATGCAATATATTTCACCAACGTTTAAGCTGTCTATTCCTAAAAATATTGTGAACGTATTAAAGCCGCCGTAACATCAAAACTCTTATTTTAAACTGTTTTATTTTAAACTTTTTTTTTCTTTTTTTTTAACTAACCAGCTGATGGAACAAGCAAATGGCCCACCTGATGTTAAGTGGTAACCACCATCACCACCTATAACAAAGCATTGCCTCGTAAGTCACGCACGATAGGAACGTTCCCTAAGATGCACTGCCCTGCGTCACAGATAAGAGAATACTAGTACCTGCGTCCATCAGCTTGAGGCATACAGATGTTAAGCCTCATGTGCCTGTAATTACACCGGCAACCACACTCTTCAAGCCGAAACACAGCATTGCTGCTTGGCGGCAAAAAAAGGTGTGGTGGTAGTACTTCCCCGGACGAGCTCTTCACAAAGAGCTCTACTACTCTTAAAACTGTTGTGGGTCTAGGAAAACGTAGATGACCTACATATGAATTTAAAATAATATTATTTGCTTTTATCGGTGGTAAATTACTGGTAATCAAACAAGGGGTTTTTGGAAATAGACTGCATCCATTTATAGTTGAAGTCGTTAAAATAAGTGTCGGAAAAAATTTTTAATTGAAAATAATTCCGCCCCGGCTAAATAACGGCTTTAAGATGCCGGTCACAGCACCCCTGATACCAGAGTTATTACATTAACTAGCCAAGGTCGACCTGCATCTGAGTTCAGCTACATCTCACGGTGTTTTGCAATGTACTGACTCCACACTCATATTACAACAAATATTAATTTCGTGCAACTATTGAATAACATGTGCTTATAAAAAATGGCGGCCCTAATCAATACCATTCACTAGAGCGAGTGAAAGATGAGATAAAAAAAATATGTTAGTACGTAGTAGTATTGAACTTAGGTATATACCTACCTACGTTTTCTAAATAGTTTAATGGTGTCGATTCTGTTGTTGCATTATTCTAAACTAACCTAATCTGACAGCTCTAAAATTATAGCCATCCTTGTTGTTTTGGTCTTTTGGGAAAGGGACGGCAATATTTTTAGTGCTGTCAAATTAGGTACAATTAGGAAAATTAAACAACAGAATTTACACCAATGCCTTGTTTCGTTACCAAAATAATCAGTTGAAACTTGAAATTTTAATCTGAGTGACGCAAATTATAAATTAAATTTTAGAAAGCTCATGTGAGCTTAAAATCTTAATAATTTATCCAACATAAGCTTCATTTCTTAGTAAACAACCTTCTAAGTCTAAGTGGGTAAGTACACTTTCAGAATATTCTCTGTTAAGTAGCCTTAACAGAGAATATTCTAACTGATATTCATAAATAGAACGCGAAGTTTTGTATGAATAAAAGCTACAGCTGATTCAATAAAACTTTTATCGAACTGTAGGTATTCAATACTTACTTCAAATCATTTTGCAAGATGGTATTACATAAGATTTCATCAGTTCACGACTCTTCTAGTCATGCGTTCATAATGCTGGAAGCGGTAAAAAGTGTAGCACTCAACTTTTTCGGCGTTCGCCACTCTCACTGTAAGTTCGCGTGAAATAAGCATAACTCAAACTGTACAAAAACGTTACAAAATAATCGATCTATTTAGCTTGCTGACGCGCACTGCTAGGTATGAGGCCTCTTCTCTACAACGTGTTACATAATACCCAAAGACTAGCCAAAGACTAAGTGATCAGACCAAGCACTGGAATACTTTGACGTGTGCAAAGGTTGAATATATTATCGTTTTCGAAATTCCCATACAAAAGTAAAATTAACATTGTCTTAGAAATTTGCAACACCCCTGACAGATAAACACACAAAACAGCTGTGAATAGGACTGCCTCTTGTTGTGTTTAGTTTCATATTGAAGGATCGTTTAAGAGGCATTTCATGAATGAAAACCTACGAAACTTTTCCGTCATGTGTTGTATGAGGCACGGTGGAGAAGATTAGGCTTACCTACCCATAAGCCTGTTGTGGCGCTGTCACAGTCAGATGGCTCTGACCAAATATCTTTGCTCATCTACTATAGACACAAAATATATTTGTTCTCCACGGGGATTGTACCCAAAACCTACCGCGCAAAAGGTAGAGCTACTACCAACGGAGCTTTGCGGCTGAGCCACTTCTTAAGAAGTATATTAGTTGGGATAACTGATAACCAAAAAGCACAAGGGAACCACGTCTTAAGTAATTTGACAGATGTGTTTACAATACATCACTGCACAGTGTTTGCGGCAGAGGAGCATCGTTAAACGTATGCAGCAATATAATGCAAGCCACGCGCCGCTTAGACGGAAACCGTGTGTACTAAATGGCACTAATGGGTTCCACAGTAGTAGCATAGACTTTAGATAGGTAAGTATTAGGGCATGCAGTATCGATACTTTTCTCAGTACCGGTAATTTTCGGCCGATACTGGCTCAGTACCGGTAATTCCCGGTACTTTCGATACTTTCGATACTGAGCTAATTATCTTAAATTAACTAACTGTATAGCCATAAAATGAAACAAAAACTGTAGTACATAAAATAACTTAAGATTATTAGCTTTTTTATATGATTTAGAACAATAATATCACTTATACCCAACAATCAGAACAGGTGAGATCAAGCTTAATAGAATAATCATCAAATGAATCAACAACTGGAATGAACGGTAACAAACTATGTTATCTAGCTAAATCAATATTTCATATGTAGGTGTTTATTTAGAACAGAAGTACCAAGTGTAGTTATTATATCTTTTTTATACTACCCCCATTTTATTTATATGTTTGTTGGTTGTCACAATCCAAAATTTGGTTATTGTAGTATTTCTGGTTTTAAAGTAAACGTGCGATCATCAAATAATTGTTTGATGAAAACAACATGAAAATAAATCCCTATCCTAAACCTACGACTGCACTGTAAAGAAGTGGGTCACATAATTCAATCCTGACTAGAGAGAGATGACCTAGGTCTGGTCGGCCTCAGACGTCTACGACTAAGGAAAAGGTGTGTAATCTCATTAGGGAAGACCGAATACTGATCATCAAGAACCACACAAACAAGCACACACTTCGACCATCTCCTATGAACATACAAAAACATAATTGTCAATTGACTATGATTTTCTAAGGTCTCAGCTAGGTTGGTACTAGGGCATGCAGTATCGATACTTTTCTCAGTACCGGTAATTTTCGGCCGATACTGGCTCAGAACCGGTAATTCCCGGTACTTTCGATACTTTCGATACTGAGCTAATTATCTTAAATTAACTAACTGTATAGCCGTAAAATGAAACAAAAACTGTAGTACATAAAATAACTTAAGATTATTCGTTTTTTTATACGATTTAGAATAATATCACTTACACACAACAATCAGAATAGGTGAGATCAAGCTTAAAAGGATAATCATCAAATGAATCAACAACTGGAATGAACAGTAACAAACTACGTTATCTAACTAAATCAATAATTCTGTAGGTATTATTGATCGAGTGAGCGAAGCGAACGAAGATCTAGTTTTAACTTGGGCGATTTGGCATTTTATGTATGTATGTATGTATGTATGTATGTTTGTCTGGCGATAACTTTCGAACCGTTGATCCGATCTGCATGAAATTTGATAAGTCGATAGCTTGTACTTGAGAAATTTACTGGTAAGTATATGAATAAAATCGGATGAACAGTTATTAAGATATGAGGTTTTACAAGGGGGAAAAAAATAAAAAAAGTTACATAAAAAAATAAAGTTACATGTCATATGAAAGGGCTTTGTTTGGACATTCCAACACAATTTTCACTTTTTTTCTTGGACGCTTGGTTTTCGAGATACAACAAAAAAGTTAAATTAAGATAACCAGCGATCCAAGAGCTCCCATCTCTAAGAGTTTCGTTGAAATCAAGGTTTTTCTACTGGTCGGTCAGTACCTTTGCTTTTTCTTATTTTTTTTTCTTGAAATGAATTAAGGAGGTACTCAGTTTCCATAAAATGGTGACAACGACCAGGTCTGATGATGGAGCCAAGGTCTGTTCAACGGAACTCTTCAATAAATAGGCCAATAGAGTTGAAACTTGGTAACCATACCAAGTTAGTAGGCGGTAGTCAGAAAAAAGTCCAAACATAATGTTTGGACTTGCCTCTGACTACCACCTACTCAAAGTTTTGGTGCGTTCGTCGGGTCGCATCACGAGATCTCAGTTCGGGGCGAACCACTAGTTATATCTTTTTTATACTACCCCCATTTTATTTCTATGTTTGTTGGTTGTCACAATCCAAAATTTGGTTATTGTAGTATTTCTGGTTTTAAAGTAAACGTGCGATCATCAAATAATTGTTTGATGATATGAAAACAACATGTAAATAAATCCCTATTCTAAACCTACGACTGTAAAGAAGTGGGTCACAGAATTCAAACCTGACTAGAGAGAGATGCCCTAGGTCTGGTCGGCCTTAGACGTCTACGACTAAGGAAAACAATGAAAAGGTGTGTAATCTCATTAGGGAAGACCGAAGACTGATCCTCAAGAAGATTGCACACACTTTGACCATCTCCTATGAACATACAAAAACATAATTGTCAATTAACTTGGATTTTCTAAGGTCTCAGCTAGGTTGGTCCCCATGTTGCTCTCAGATGAGCAAAAGCGTATTGAGCTCACAAAATCTTGCGACTGTGTTGTCACGTTTGAGGCTGAGCCTCAAGATTTTTATAGCAGATTCGATAACAGATGTAATCTGAGTTCACCACTGTGGAAAAGGGTGAGATGCTAAGGGTGTCATCATGGTAGACCACCTCGCTAAAGGCGAAACCATTTGCTCGGCATATTATTTAGTATGGTTACAGAGTAGATGAGAAAAAAATTCGCAAACAAACATTTACGGCCTTAATTATAGGAAGGAGTAGGTACTTTATTTAAATAAAAATAAAAATTGTTTGTAATGAACATTGTTTTCTTGGTTAGGTCGCGAACTTTTCAATCCACCCACTTTCAAACAACAATCAGAAAGAGCTAAGATCAATCGAATAATCATAAAAAAATTAACACAAACTACGTACCTGATCGTAATACTTACAACTGTTTGGATTTAATTAAAAGGTTGTTAAATCTAGGTTCATAATTCGTTAAAAAATCGAAATCTAAATAGAAAAGTGATACTGAACGCAGTGCTAGTGTTTATTTATGGAAATTGATGTATATCGTACTAGAAAACATCGTCAGTTTATGAGTGATATCGAGTATCGAAAGTATCGAAAGTACCGGTACTTGCTTTTTGGAGTACCGGTACTGATCAGTATCGAAATTCCCGGTAATTTCGATACTGATCAGTACCGGGAGCATGCCCTAGTTGGTACCCATGTTGCTCTCAGATGAGCAAAAGCGCGTTGAGCCCACAAAATCTTGCGACTGTATTGTCACGTTTAAGGCTGAGCCTCAAGATTTTTATAGCAGATTTGATAACAGATGTAATCTGAGTTCACCACTGTGGAAAAGGGTGAGATGCTAAGGGTGTCATCATGGTAGACCACCTCGCTAAGGGGGAAATCATTAGCTCGGCATATTACTTAACCCTTTTGCGTCATTCGTTAGAAGAAATTAAAGAGAAATGCCCAAGATACTGAGGTAGAAAATCTTGTTTAATCTGGATGGATTGAATCCATGCCTCAAATTCTAGATTGTGGTTTCTACGTAGCTAAATCTCCTGATTTGACCTTGACTTTTAGACTTTTATCTGTTCCACCCACATGCAAACATCAATCAGAACGAGCTAAGATCAATCAAATAAACATAAAAAAATCAACACAAACTACGTATCTAATCGTAATACTTAAAATTGTATGGATTTAATTAGAAGGTCGTTAAATCTAGGTTTATAATTCGTTAAAACATAGAAATCTAAATAGAAAAGTGAAACTGAACGCAGTGCTAGTGTTTATTTATGGAATTTGATGTATATCGTACTAGAAAACATCGACAGTTTCTGAGTGAAATCGAGTATCGAAAGTATCGAAAGTACCGGTACTTGCTTTGTGGAGTACCGGTACTGATCAGTATCGAAATTACCGGGAATTTCGATACCTATCAGTACCGGGAGCATGCCCTAGTAAGTATCAAAGTTTACATGAATCCCCACTAATTTTACTCTGATATTGCCCGCATGCCATTCCACACCGTTTTCCAATTCAAATGATCATTAAAAGCACCCGTTAGCCATATGAAGTGAAAGGGAAACAGTGGCTTACGTAACATTCAACGATACTAAACATTTTACAAAAGTACCTTACAACTTTATGGGACATAAACACAATATTAAAATGTAATTAGATAGGCAAGCTAAACTGTAAGCTGTGTTGAATACTAAATGCAATAAAGATTTCAATGCTTAGGTAATTCACAGTAATTTAAAAAACCTTCGCTAAGATTCAAATGTAAAATGAATCTTGACCGTACAAAACATGGATGGTTGGAATATGAAGATCTTATATATAAAAACTGCATTACAGACTTTTTACCCATCGCATACCGGTTTTATCAAACTGGTATAAGTTAAAAGGCTGCTATTAGAGTTGTTCAAGTGATTATAGATGCTCGTTATATCTACCAACATTCCGACAAGCATGACCATCTTACCGTTAGAGCTGGCTAATTGCTGTGGAAACTGTGAGGCCTACTGACGGGTGAGTTGTAGGAATAGTATTGAGGTTTTGTATCGAGTTAGCCGTGGACTGCTGCAGTGTTTAGCAGTAGGTTGTCTGTCAGACAGTCAGAATAATAACCTCAATAATAAAAAAGTACGAATTGCGCGCGCGGATTCCTGGCCACTAAATGTGTTGTGACCTGTGTGCATGATTTTATACAGCATCAAGGGCCTTTTTTTACCCATATATATTTACACGACAAAAGTTTTTACCAAAACCTTTGTACCTTTCAGATAAATCTTAAAACAAAAGAAATTCACTTCACATCACTATTGGAAGGGGTTTCAGAATCGCTTCCCTATCGTATTGCGTCTATTAACAAGACCACCTGGCTAGATTGCTTTAAGTCTGGCTTAAGGAGCATCTTTATACCTCAGTTAATTCACGTAGATAATGAATGGTTGGCCAAGCCCCTGCACCTCCCAGAAGGCTTTAATCAAGGCAAGACAAGGTCAACACGCGCTGAGTCATCTCACAAACACGAGACGATGACTATTATCTGCCTAATTTCTTCGGATACCTGTCTCGGAGACACTGTCAAAAGTTCAATCGACTCAGCATTTGACAGTGATACCGTTTCATTCCCTAAAACTGAAACAGGGACGGCTATAATTTAAGCGCTGTCATATTAAGGGCCGGTTTCACCATGCTCTGTTAGTTACTAATCAAGGATTAAAAAACCGTTAAATCTAACCTTAGCTGTCAAACGCGTACATTTTGACATATTTAACGGCCCTTCAATCCTTTGTTAATCTAACAGAGCATGGTGAAACCGGCTCTAAGCTAATTAAGGATAATGCAACATATTATTGGCATCATTTGCTTATTAGAGTTTGCTGCCAAATCTGGAGCCAATCTCGTTAAATTTTGATAGTGCCAAAACAAATCCATATCCGCTATGCATGCACTACGTAGAGTACCTATGTAGCTAGATCAATGCGTTGGTAATATTTCGTACGTCACGTCACTAATTTACTAGCTGATAGAAATAATTGATCCGTTCAAACAGCAAAACCATTTAAAAACAGCTTGATTTGGCTTGGAATTACTACCAAATAGTTTGACTAAGAGAAAGCCTGTAGAGAAGTTCCTACAAAAAACATACGCAGCCGTTTGTAATATATTTACTTATAATTACCTAGATGTTATGTAATAAATTACCGGCTTTCGCCAATTATTATTTACATTTATTTACATCATTAAACACTATAGCGACTTATCTCATTGGTCAGGATTTTTATTTTTATTGTGATTGTGGTCTCTTCTATATTTATGTAAGGCTTCATACCGTCTTTTGCAATTGTCGTTTTTTTGCAATTCGCTTATGCAATTGTCGTTTTTTTTAAAGAGATCGCTTTTAGCAATAAGGCCGCCCACTTCTAGTTTATTAGATAATTAAAGTTTTTTACCTTTATAATTATAGTGTACAATAAATAGGTAATATTCTATTCTTCCTCTAATCTACGGTATAGCTTATCTCCATTATTAGCTTACCGTTCATATCAGTTTCTGATAGAGTCTGACCCATCAAAGGCTTCCTTACGCTGAGTCTACATAGACTCTAGGTAGACTCAGCGCAAGAAAGCCTCTAGGTCCTAGAGTGTTTATTATTTAGATTGATATAACTAAATTACAGAAGATGAAAACTATCGTTGGCAGAGATAGATTACCTGTCATTGTATAGCTACAAAAGAAAGTAAATCCGCAGACGGTCTTACGTTACCAGCAAGATAAGAATACTTACGCTTTTCAAGTCCATTTCAGTAGTAGTCATTTCGACAGAATTGTCACAGGGCTGTGTCAGGAATGATATCCAAATATTTACGTTCAAATAAGTATCCGTACATATTTTCTAATACTCTGAAAGAAGAGGTCTTTCGAAGTCCGTGCATAGGCTCACTGAAGGTTAGCTAACGGAGGAATCTCTATTTATATTTTACTAAATTTTTGTGACAAAACTAAGAGTAACTACTATTTATTCTGTAATTCGAAATAAGAAAAATAAATAACTCATTCATAAATAATTGTATTTGACGTATTTTCATTTCAATTAAAATCAAACTACCCACATTCTTAAGCTTCACAAAGTAGAATCACCAGCGTCTCTTACGAATGGTTGGCACCCTCGTCGGCAGTTTTGGAAAAATATTGTCTAGCTGAGTGATGTTATCAATAGTGGATAAACGATCATGACCATGCGTAGTCATGAAGGCGCGAAGGTATGAGCGCGGACACGCTTCTATGAACATTAACGGCTATCGAACATCTTACTTTCACAGTGCGCCGTGAGACATGACAATTGTCTTATTATCACCATCTTCATATAAAATTGCACTAAGAATTTAATAGTCTTGCTTGCGCTATCTATGATTGTGACCAGGGAAAACTAACGTGGGAATTTTATAACTCTAAACTTGCGTAGGTTGCATCTAACTACCCCATCACACAGTTGTTTAGAAGAACTTTCAAAGACTTTCTATAAAACCACCCATTTTGCATTTACTTAGGTGAACTTGTTACCTATTGTTAATTCGACTCACATTCCCGCAGCAACAAAATGAAAACCTTTCTTCGTTAAAATACTCGTGTAACGTTCACACAATTAAATTTAGCAGCATAGCCTTTTATCTAGGACGCTGGGTATGAGCTTATATAGTATTTATACAAGACAACAAACGAGATATGTTCCTACACACGGATACAGTTCAAGCTAAACGAATCCAAAGATAATACTTTTTCCGCAAAAAAAAACCAACTTCAAATACACTGAAAACAGCAAAATACGCAATTTCATTTACTTGGATGACATAACTTTTTCCTGTTATTTTGATTTAAAAGCCAAACTACTGACCCGTATTTGATGAAATTTCTATGGGACCAATCGGAAAGTATATCCTCGTAAGATTGTTTAAATCGTTCATTAATTACGGAGTTATTCGTGAACAAGCATAAAAAAAAACAAAAAAAAATAGTCGAATTGAGAACCTCCTTCTTTTTTGAAGTCGGTTGAAAAATGAACAGTGTATTGATAGCCTGATGCGTATCCGTGTGTAGTGTACCTATAAGTTCAATTTACCTACCTACTAAAATATTAAGTTTGTAGGTATGTTTTATTGCGAAACGGTGACCTCTGGTACTAGTATTCTCTTATCTGTGCCTCTGGCAATTGTGTCCTTTACTGGAATCTGTCTGCATAACAACTGTACATGTAGTTAGGTAGGTTTTTAGATAGGTTGGAAAATTCTGATGGACATGAGAAAAAACCTACCAAATTACGAAATGTTAACCCAGCCAAATCATAAATTATTCTAAAGACCTTTTCAACGACATTGCCAACAAAATACTCTTTGAAATGATTTTATCCTTTTAATTATTGTACTGTATATTTTCATTAATTGAAAATACCTAGCAGGTAGGCGAGTAACTTTACCTACTTGATATGATCATAATCTTGTACCTATGAGAAGCCGTGAGGAATAAACCTTAACAGTAGTAGAGCTTTTTGTGAAAGGCTCATCCGAGGAAGTACTACCACTATGGCTATTTCTGCCGACAAGAAGCGTTGCTGTATTTTGGTTTGAAGAGTTCCGGTGAAATTACAAGCACATCAGGCTCAACACCTGTACCTATGCCTCAAGTTAACGGGCGCCGGGCAGTGTAGGGTTGTCACTGTTACTACTGTTACCGGTGATGGTTACCATTTAACATCAGGTGGGCCATTGGCTTGCAAGTGGTTTAAAGAAATCTCTCCCCGTTAGATCGGCGTCATCGTCATCTAAGGATCAACAACAAAATTATATAGGTTCTTGCAAAACAAACTTTCGTGTAAGACCGAAGTTTATTCATATTGAAAAGTGCTCGTTTAAAATTCAAAATGTTGGTTTTTAACTTACCTGCGACTTTAGCGCTGTTCCGCACACTTTTCTAACTGAGAGCCGTTCCCACAAACTTCCACTTTGGCGTTCAACCACGATAATTCACCTTGTAAAACGTAAAATCTCCATAATCGGCACCATTTCACAAATCACATTGAACTCTTGAAGAGTTGAGAGCTTGCAAGCTGTGAGGTTCTCATACACTCTTCTTTTATAAGTTCTGGTGGAACTTTCGGGAGGATTATTATGACTCGCACTTTGGAATTTCGAGGTTTGTATAGCTGGTAAGTAATAGGGGTTGGTCGCGTTGCGCGAACGCTTCAATGGGCATGCGCGTGAGGGCAGGGACCTCGGAGCGTGGTGCGCCAGCGCCGACTGGCGAGGCGAGCGGCCGCAGTACCGTTGCTCGAAGTGGGAGCGAGGTCGCAAAGACAGGCTTTGACATTTTCAAGTTATTGAGTTACTTCATTTCGATCTCATGACTCGCCTTTTGTTTTCTTTGTTGTGCTTCGCGACTACAACCTCTTCTGCGATGTGTCTTCGACTGGTGCTACGGCGCGGCACATACTTTTTAAAAATAGATTAATTTCAAAAGGAAATTTATAAGATGATGTAGGTACTCGTACCTAGAAATTTGATAGCCAGCTGTAAGAGCTGGCCGTGGGTGGTGGCCATATCCCCATCAAGAACAAACCTTGTTACCTATACCATTATGTGTTATAAAACTTAGTCTGTGATATATATTATAATAAATAGATAGGTTTCGTCGCGATGTTTTCCATCACCGATTGAGAACACTGGAATTGCGCACATACATTTTTCGTACACCTTCACTGCTTGCTTCACCTCTTAGTTGTTCCTAAGTTACGATACGAGTATCAATATCTAAACCTTGATTAGTTCCATTGTGTGATACCTATAAATTGTAAAAAAACCTTAGTTCAACAAGCTAACCATAAACTTGAACTAGGTACCTTTTTATTTATTCTTGATAGACGGGCAATAAGTAACGAATAGGCTGATCGTAAATCAGAAGAAATGTTTGCGTACTTATTTGTTACAAACTTTGCTTGCTCTATAAGTTTATTTAGCGTGATGGATTGGGAGTCTCACGTGCCGCCGACACCTTTTATATTATTTTTCAAGGCTTATTTCTAACATTGCCTAAATTTTTTTTTCTATACGATAGATAGGTACCTAGGTTTCAGAAGCCCCCACCAAGTTTTAAAAAGTAAACAGGCCTTTGGCTCTTTATAACCGACTTCAAAAAAAGAGGAGGTTCTCAATTCGAGTGTATTTTTTTGTTACGCGATTACTCAATAATTGCAATCAATAATCACTTTATTCATAATTATAAAAAATTATATGTCAGAAATACATTCATGAAAACAACCTAAAAATACTTACTTAAATGAATCTATACATAAATATTATCAAAATAATAGCGCTTTTTAAAAAAATCAACAAAAAGTAAAAATATAACAATTTACATTTTGGTTTGTGGTTCCGTTCAGCAAAAGTTTTTTGTTTTAGTTTTTTCAGACAATTTTTTTTTATACTTACCCCTATTTTCGGGACACTACCTGGAACAGTATTTTAGATGGATTCTATCGGGTAGTCAGGTAATTTGTGCTTTACCTAACATTTTAAATACTTACAAGTATTAGAATACCTTGATGTTTATATTAGGTATTTTTGTGCAATGGGCGATCAAGATGAAATTTATAATTTGCACACGGCAGCACATCGTGTAGCCATTAGGATGCTGTTCCATTTGCCCTGCACTCTGCCCATCAACGAAGCATAAAAGCCATTCTTGTATTACCGCGCTGGCGAAGCATCTATTACCACGCTATCAATACTGATCGATCACCGATGCAATAAGCTAAAGTGAGTTGTTGTGGGCATGAGGTACTCGTAGTTAATATCTATTTTACACCTTAAAACGTGAAAATAGAACAGCGATGTCACAAAAATATAACGAACCGCATAGGTATTTTTTGTCTCTTCTGGAATAAACCCGTTTTTCAATAATGTCGGGACTCGAGATCGTAAAATCCATTAAGTATTTCTCCAGAGAACTAGCGCCAACTAAGATAGATGAAGGCAACTTTACTGTTTATAGTTTCTTCACATTCACAGCTAAAAGTTTTCGCATCAATCAGACTTCCCACCAAACCTGAGCCATGCGATCAAGCTAGGCGACTGCAGTGCAGCTAGGAAGGCATACCTACTTAAATAGGCTATTAATAGGGGGGTACAATTTGTTTTTTTTTTTCAGGTGCTATTTTTAGAAACCTTTTTCCGATCATCCACATTATGTTTTTTGTGTGTACCTAAGTAAGTAGTGTGGTCCACATCCCTACGAAAATTCCTAACATCAAACCAACAAAACGAGGAATGCGTTGCAGGTGCTGGATTTACAGAATTTTATAAAACAAACATCATCATGAGCACAATTTAACAGTACCTACCCTTAATATTATGTCGTCAATAATAGGTAGGTACTGCTTCAATAGAGGAATGGAATTAGGCAACGTGGTGATAGAGTCACTAATGTGCGAACAAGGAATCAAATTCAATTGAGACCCTTCTACGAGTGCAGTAAGATTAACGATCTATGAAAATGGCAATTTCAGGGAAACTCTTATCTGTGGGGAAACTATTTAAAGCCTCGCTTTGTGTGCTCTACCAATTAATAGGCTTTGAACAAGGCTGTAAATCTATCGTAGCCTAACTAGCTGGGAGTGAACAGGGGGAGAAATTCCCCACCAACCTACTTAGTACCTAAACATTTTGATAAACCTAAAAAAGATCTGAACCTAGAAGAGGAACTGAGCACGAATTTTTCTTTAAAAAAATTGTTAACAGATATACTCCTATGTTACATGTAAGTAGGTATATGTATAAGTTATGTGTTTCTCTACTAGTATAATAAGAGCAGTTAAATATTTTATTAGCCACAATAACTCTGAAATGATTTACTGTTTACTTTACCTACATCTAGGTAGGTACCTACTTAACTACCTACCTAATTCGGTGGTTATTGAAGATAGCCTACTATTCAACCAGCCAGCCATGGGTAATGAGCTACGCTTTCGCGGCTTTTAGCGTTTCTTTCACGCATGCCGCATGTCTTAACGTGGGATAGAGATAGCACAGCACTCACATCATTATTGATGCAAATTCCTTACATAAACAAAGTAGGTACCTAAGTAGGTAGGTACTTAGTAGTCCACTCATGGAGAGGTTAATTATATTATGGGAGAATATTTTGTTGTTGTTACCATGCCTGCCTACTCAAGAGTCAAGTTGTGTCGAGTTTTGAGAAACTAAAGTACCTAGAATGTTTAGTTCATAAAGAATTGTCATAAAAAAATATAAAATAGGTTACGCAGAGACGTACATATTTTTTGTAGACAAAAATACCAAAATAAATAATCTATGTAGGAAAGAAATAGTGCCGTGCGCCGAGGTACGTAAAGTACTGAGCCTTATCTGTGACTGAGCTTAAAATCACTAGTAAGTACCTCAACCACAGCTAAGAGAAGAAAGGTACTAGTATGTACCTGGGGCCTTATGCTCACTTCGACCGAGATTATCTCACGATGGAGATGACGTCATATCTCGTTCAATAACTCGTTGACCTTGCGTCTCGCATGAACTTTGTATGAGAAAATTGGGGAGTTAGATAGTGAGAATGGGGATAAATAGTTATCGAACGAGATATGACGTCATCTCTAAAGTGAGATAATCTCTGTCTAAGTGAGCATAAGGCCCCAGGTACATACTAGTACCTTTCTTCTCTTAGCTGTGGTTGAGGTACTTACTAGTGATTTTAAGCTCAGTCACAGATAAGGCTCAGTACTTTACGTACTGAACTCAACTTTTTCTTTTTTTGGCTACTGTGGCTATTGTCACAATTCTACCAACGTCCATTTCATGATAGTTTCACAAACATGAGTATCATAAGTATGAGAATATGGCTCTTAGACTAAGTATAATACCTCCATGATATGGCTGGTATTTTGTAATCATTATGATCGGTGTTTTGGAAAGAAAATCGACATGAAACTAGTATGACAACTAACAAATACGTCTGCCAGTTCAGTTAGTGTCATTGCCTTAATGCCATTTTATCATTTTTCACTTTTGATCTTGAATTCCTGTCATACCCAAATAATACAAAATTCCATGCTTATTTTTCAGTGCTTTAATACATCATTTGAATCAAATTTTTCATCTGAAGAATGCTCCAAATAAAAAATTAGAAAATCGAACACAGAAATAAAAAAAAAAAAAAAATAACGAAAGTCGAGGTAGTATGGTCTAGAAAACTTTAGCCAGCTCCCAGAAGGGCTAACTTCTTCTTCTCTCCGTTTATGGATGGTTTATGGCTCCTGTCTGTCATTCGACAGACAATCTTGCCAGTGTTAAGTGATTTGCATTGAATAAATACTTTTTTGTCAAGTCAGTCTATAGTCAAGTCGGCCGTCATTTGTTTTGAAGAAAATGGTGGCGGTTTTCTTCAAAACATTGGAAACATTTTCGGTCAAATCAGGATATCACAATACACTTTCATTCCAAATGTTTACACTTTGTGCTAAAACCTCAAGTAATGTTGGTTAAAATACCACTGAAATTACACAACACAGCTCAAAATAACACTGGAAAAACAAATAAAATGAAAAAGCTATGTTGCTTCCCAAAATGTCAGAAAATGAATAGGGCTAACAAAAAAACCCTTTCCTTATCATATTGACAATTTATTTGACTTGACATTGACGTTTTAATTTTCAATTGTCTGTGGAGTGGATGGACGTTCGTTTGTAAATAAATTGCAATTATAAGTATTAGTTTATTTATTTGTTTCTTTTGGTTTTACATTCATGCAAGAATAAATACAGATGACTGTAATGAAAATTGCTATTTATAAACTTTGCAAACAAACAAACTATTAAACTCCAAAGGCGTGAATTTGCTTCGTATTCCTGAGTGTTTCAGTAATCAAAGCAGAAAATAAAATAAAGGAAAATGTCTGCATTACTTACCGCTGATTGGTTCCAACTGGACTCTTATTACAGGTATCAAAAGAGGGTTTCAGAATGTTTTATATTGGTCTTCGCTCTACCTACCAATTAAGTAGGTACTGCAATTTCTTTTTTTTTCAATATCATATTCGTTGTAGAAAATTTGATCTCTACAACATGAACTGGTCCATGGATGAAGGCCTGGAGAACATGATAGTAAGTGGTGCAGCATACGGAGGTCCAATTGCTGTGGTCAGAGATAGAAAGCTGTATGTAAAAGTCACCACCATAGCCAAACCAGTGATAACAATCTATAATTGCGCTGGAAATGTTATTTCAAAGATATTGGTAAGTCCTGATTCTGTACACCTAATATTATTATTAGACCATGAACCATACATATCACCTACAATAATAATAATACCATGTAAATTTTTGGCTCCGTCTTAAATTTTCCATCTATTTCAGTGGAATAGTGGAGTTTTGGTCCATATGGGGTGGTCGGATGGTGAGCAGCTGCTCTGCATCCAGGAGAGTGGAGATGTTCTCATCTACGACATGTTTGGAGCCTACCAGAGAACCTTCAGCTTGGGTCAGGAAGTTAGAGATACAAAAGTAAGTTGTTTATTCTAAATTTACAAACTTCAATGCCTTCATTGTTTGAGTTTTGAGGACTCTTCGCTTTACTAATTCTCAATAATACTAGATTAATCCTGGGAGCCTTCTTCTGTAAAAATTTAACATATGATTTTGTTTAAGTTTAATTTTATGGACTACTATAAAAGGTTATGGTTTATAAACCTAATTGTTTTATATCATCTATCTGGTTCCCATAGTACAAGCTTTGTAGATAGTGCTATGTGAAATGTCCACCTAGGTATATTGATTAATATTTATAGTAGTGGCTATGATTTTGGGTGTATGTCGTCAATCAGTTAGTCATTGACATGGGTTTTACAATTTAGTTAGATGATAAGCAATGTTTTTATAAAAAAATTCCTGGTACTTATTTACTGCTTTAGTAACCAATTATAGATTCATTTATCAAATAATTAATTAAATGAGCTCATGACCAGATCCCAAGACTTGGCAGATAATCTCCTGATACTTACTTAGTACCAACTAAAGGCTCTTTTGAGGATGTCAATTATGGGTAATTAGAGTCAGGATAAAAGACCAAGGTATTTAATTTGGCTATTTGAAAGAAAATACTTACCGAAATTACAACAATATCTTTTTACAGAACATATATTTATATCACAGAAGAAATAAAAAAAGAGCACTAGTGATTTAGTGGTAGCGGCCCGGCCTTTCGATCCTAAGGTAGTGGGTTTGAAACCGGTCGTGCACCAATAAGTTTTTCTGTTCAAAAATTTATGTGCACAATGCCAGTACTCTCAAACGGTGAAGGAAAACATCGTGAGGAAACCGGCATGTTGTAGAAACTAAATAATTCTATAACATGTGTCAAGCACTCAAAATGAGCCTCTTGAGATGCACATAAAATCCTTTCACCACACTGTTTCGAAAGAAACTAGTGACCCGACAAGAGAGAGAGACAGAAGAAATGTCAAAATTACTCCGTTAGTTTCTTATCCATAGTTTTGTATGTTTTCAGGTATGCAAAGCCCAGTTATTCCCCAATCAACATGGGGTTGGTATTGGTGTGATAACTACCTCAAACAGAATGTTCCTACTCAGCAATGTAGCAGAGCCTAAAGTGAGATCACTACCTGATCTGCCTAGTAAGTGAAACACAAATAAAAAGCTTTAGACTTTATACTTCAAGACGGTTTTCACGCTCAGCCACATCATGAACAGCTTCAAGAAAAAAGTTAGTAATGTCCTTCAGGGTAGGCAACGCAACATCCCCTGGTGTTGATGGTGTCTATCACCGCTTACCATCAGGTGGGCCTTAAGGCCGTTTGTCTGTCTGTTACATTCTTGAGGTATTAAATCTGCCTTTTGGGGTCAATCAAGTTATAACTAAACTATGGCCAATGACTAAGAGATCAGACCAAGCACTGGAATACTTTGACGTATGCAAAGTTTGAAAACTTCGATTTTGAAATTCCCTTACAAAAGTAAAATTAATATTGTCTCAGAAATTTACAACAACCCTGATAATGTGTACGTGACCTTGGTATATTTCACACAATTTCAGGACCGGATGAACCAATATCATGTTGGTGTGTGGTCAACTCCAGCTTTTTGGTTTGTCGAGACAAGGAGATCTACAAATGCCAACTTGGAGAAAATAGAGCTATTTTAATGGTAAAATACTGTCATAATAATTATCAATGAAGAAGTACACTGTTGGATATAGGTCTGATACAGTTCAGAAATTTTGTGGCTTAATTTTCTTTAATGATACACTACCCGCTTTATAATTTAATCGAATTTTATAATCCCAAACTTCGGCCAAATATTGCCTTGCTCTAAACTAAAGGGTTTATAATCCATCATTATTAACATTACAACTTTACCATATTACATAATAATTGCAATATACAATATGAATATGAGTAACCATGTGGCGACAGATTTGGATATAAATCGGAATATAGTGTAATATAGTGTATATAGTGACCTGAAATAATATATAGGCTACTTTTTACCCCGAAAATTAACAGGGTAGAAAAACTAACGAGCCCTGTATCAATTACCGTTACGCCAATAGGAGACAACGCGAGGGTCAGCTAGTTTATCATAATCTGTATTATTTATACTTTTATACAGCGTCCCGAAATAAAGAACCCATACACTCAAATTCTATCAATCGTGGCGTCACAGAACGGCAAGCATGTGGCCCTCTTCACCGATTCAGGGTTCCTGTGGATCGGATCCGCAGAATTCAAGTCAAAATACTGTGAAATCGACACTGGGTACATCAAGCAACCAAAAGAACTTATGTGGTAAGTAATAGACCAGCCATGATATAACGTAACTCGTAACCGAATACTGCTAAGAAATCAAGGTTCTGGAATGACCCACGAACTTGAAAACAGCATAGGACGTCGCTCGATAGATAGACAGACGACATTATGAAGATCGTAATCGGATCGGAAAGTCATTGGAGAGAGAGGACTCTTATCTTTGTTGACTGATGCTGGTTTTTTTATACAACTTGCTAACTGTCGTCGATGTTTGTTACCTAAATTTCTTGTTCTAAAAATGTAAATCCGCTTTTGGCCTATATAAGTATTTACATTGTATCATAAGAGCTGTGGATTTTGTTCAAAAACAAACAAATAAATAAATAAATGGAACAAGCAGATGGCCCATATAAAGTGGTAACCATCACCTATAACAAAGCATTGCCTCGTAAGTCACGCACGAAAGGAACGTGCCCTACGATGCACTGCCCTGCGCCCATCAACTTGAGGCCTCATGCCTGTTATTACACCGGCACGCACACTCTTCAAACCGAAACAGCAACGCTGCTTGACGGCAGGAAAAGGCATGGTGGTAGTACTTCCCCGGATGAGCCCTTAACAAAGATCTCTAATACTCTTTGTCGTCTATTATTCGTCTTCTTTCAAATCAAATCAAAGCAGTTTATTGCCAGATACATTATGTTGTTTTATAAAGTTGTTATACACTTTCAATTTGAGTTCAGTTCTAAAAAGCCTTAATAATTTTCCAGGTGTGGTTCCCAAGCAATAATTGCACAATGGGAAGACATGATGTGCATATTCGGTACCAAAGGCAAGTCCGCGTCATTCCCCTACGACGGCCCTTTCCACCTCGTCCAAGAGATGGACTGCGTGAGGGTCGTCTCCGAGCTGTCTCATGAACTGGTGCAGAAAGTGCCGTATGTGGTGGAGAAGATATTCAGGATAAACAGCACTGCGGCCGGGTCTTATTTAGTTGAAGCTTCTCGGCAGTTTCAGGTAAAGATTGAGGGAGAGACAGCAAATTTAAAGTATTTAGCCTAAGAGCTAGCGCTCAAATCGGTCATGTGGCTTCAGCTGTATTAAAACTCCGTTAGCTACTTCCCTGAACAACCTTTTCCGATAATCTTCATGCTGGCAGGCCGCGGGCGGTGGGTGCAGGTGTGGGGAAATAAATGAAAAAAAATGTGGGCTCAGCGACTTAATTTTCTTTTTCAAACAGTTGCTCATTACCTACTCCCTGTGCAACCAAAAAAAAAAATTTATCGATCGGGTGGTGGGAAGGGGTTGCCAGCGTTAATTAAAAATACCAAAATATTAATAATTTTCATGTGGGCTCAGCTGTATTAGCTTTTTTTCTGACGCGAGATTAATTAATATGTAAGCCCCAAAAAAATAGCCATGCAAAAATATCTTTGGAAAGGTATCGAAAGGAAGAGTGTGGTTGCCGGAGAAATTACAGGCACATGAGGCTTAACATCTGTATGCCTCAAGTTGATGAACATAGGGCAGTGCATCGTAGGGCACATTACTATCGTGCGTGCATGATTACAAGGATGAGGAGACTTGTTATTTCCATCTGTATAGTCTAGTATGATAAAATAAACGATACTTATTTCAGAAACGCAGCCACAGAGCGGATGAGTACATCCGTCTAGTAAAACCCGACCTGCCCACCGCAGTGCAAGACTGTATCGAGGCCGCCGCGTTTGAATTCAGCCCCGAAGTACAGAAGATGCTGATCCGCGCCGCTCAGTTCGGGAAAGGGTTCATAATAGACCCTGAACTTACGGACCTTTACGTGAAGACGTGTAGGTGGCTACGCGTATTGAATGCTGTGAGGGATCCGAAGGTCGCGATCCCGCTTACTTCTGTGCAGTATCCTTTTCATCATCATCAGCCATTTTTATACTACTTTCTAATCTCTCTCTTGTCGTGTCATTAGTTTCTTTCGAAACAGTGTTGTGAAAGGATTTTAAGTGCGCCTCAAGAGAGCCTCTTGAGGCGCATTTGACACATGTTAAAGAACTTTTTAGGTTCTACAACATGCCGGTTTCTTCACGATGTTTTCCTTCACCGTTTGAGAGTACTGGCATTGTGCACATAAATTTTTGAACAGTATAACTCATTGGTGCACGACCGTTTTCGATCCCACGACCTTAGGATCGGAAGGCGAGGCCGCTACCACTAGACCACCAGTGCACACTACTTTCTAATGGAACAAGCAGATGGCCGACCGGATGTTAAGTAGTAGCCATCACCTATAACAAAGCATTGCCTTGCCGCAGGCGGCTTAGTGATCGCAAAATTGACAATACGTTCCATCTATCGGGTAGAAAGCAGTCCTTGGGCTCGTGATGGATATTCGATAAAAAAAGTTAAATTTTAAATGGTTTATGGAGTGAAATTAATTATTATTAGCCTCATTGACGACTTTAATGTCTAGGCAATACATATATTACAATAAAAAAAAGTTTTCCAAAGTCTCAAAAGCTCTAAACTCATACAAACTTATATAGTTAAGTCAAGAAAGCTATGAATTCGTGATAAAACTTTTTTATGATGCTCTAAATATAATGCTGCTGCTGTAATATCCTTCGTATAATGTTTTTCTTAGCCAAATAAATCAGAATGGGCAATTTGGGCGAGCGCGTGTTACTAGACCGACTGATATGGCGGCGGCTGCATTGCCTCGCCACACATATCGCACAGTACCTCCAACTGAAGGACGGCCGCACACGAGTACTCTCACATTGGGCTTGCTACAAGGTAATATATAATCAATACAATATATCAACTGTCTAACTATCACGGTTCATGAGAACGGCCTGGTGACAGACGGACAGACAGACAGACGGAGTCTTAGTAATAGGGTCCCGTTTTACCCTTTGGGTACAGAACCCTAAAAAATATTCTCTATTTAAATAATAAGCATTTATTTATTTTATTTAGAATCATGTCTGATAAAAGGTTTTTTCTATATTAATCTATAATATTTTTTTGATAACTTTCAGGTGACCCAGCCTCATTTAGACAACGAAAGCGCGGCGCGAGAGATCGGCGACAAACTCCGCAACGTGCCGGGCATCTCTTACACTACCATCGCTATGAAAGCCGCTGAGAAAGGACGGAAGGCACTCGCTATTAAAGTTAGTAACATAACTTGTTATTCTATCTTAAATCTACACTAATATTATAAAGAGGAAAGATTTGTATTTTTGTATGTAACAAATAGGCTAAAAATGTTAACGGGTCCACGGGTCACGCACGGGGTGCGATTTCACTCACTCAAGGAGAAGGACGTGCAAATGTATGAAATAAGTAGAAGCGAGGCTCGAACCCACGGTCTAAGTTTATCCTAAAATGTACAAAAAAATTATGACCTTTAAATGAGAGATGAGTTTTAAATATAAATAAAACATTTCAAATGTAACTACTTTAAGTAGATAGATACCTAACTATCTCCTTGGACTAATCTTAGATTACCTATATTGTAGTTCAATATTTTTTTTGCGATGGGTGGTGGAGGATGTCTATATAGGGATAGTATAGTAATATTGTATGCCCGAAAGGGGTAGACTGTTGGAACAAAATTACCTCTGTAAGATCTATTTACACAGTTTTACAATAAACGATTATTATTCTTATAAAGTAAACTAAGAGTAGACTATGTTTTGGTCGGGGCATAAAGGCCAACTTTTTAGTCATGTCCATTTTCATCATGGGACGCTATAATGCTTGGGACAGGATTTTACATGGAGTCGGCTTGCCCAGATACACGTCACAGTTTGAGTTCTTTTTAATGTGAACCTATTGAAGGCAAGAAATTAAGAAGATGAAATTCATACATACCTACTGATTTGCTGGTGTTGTCCGAAATAAATGCTTTTTTTTTCTTTCTTTCTATACATAAAACTCCACTGTGTTTTTTTAACAGATTTTAGAATACGAGACTCACAGTAAGCTCCAAGTACCCTTACTGCTATCACTGGGCGAAGGATCCACGGCCCTGCTGAAGGCGACCGCCAGTGGAGACACTGATTTGGTATACATTGTGCTACTGCATTTGAAAGAGAAGATGGGGAAACATGAGTTTGAGGTAAGGATCTGTCCTCTTTTCTAGAAGACTGTCATGCGTATATCAACTTGAGGCATAATATAATTATTATGTTACTACTCACTACCTAGAAATTAAAACACAGAATCTGCTTGGCGGCAGAAATAAGCATGGTAGTAGGACTTCGAGCACTGGTGGTCTAGTAGTAGCCGCTCCGCCTTCCGATCCTAAGATCGCGGGTTCGAAACCGGTCGAGCACCAATGCATTTTTTCTGTTCAAAAAGGTATGTGCACAATGCCAGTACTCTCAAACGGTAAAGGAAAACATAGTGAGGAAACCGGCATGTCGTAGAACCTAAAAAGTTCTATAACATGTGTCAAGTGCTCGAAAAGAGCCTCTTTAGGCGCTCTTAAAATCCTTTCACCACACTGTTTCGAAAGAAACTAGTGACACGACAAGAGAGAGAGAGAGAGAGTAGGACTTCCCCTGACAAGCCCTTCACAACAACTACTACTTATTTTTACAAACTTTTTTTTAACTTAACTTTTGTTAACTTAACAATGTATGTTTGTAAATATGTTTGTTTGGGTGGAATTTTGGAACACAATTTTGAATCAGATATCTTCAACCGGCTAAGCAGATTTTTTTATACACGTTTAGTTTGAATGGCAATGCATGGTTAGCTGCGCATTCAAGTTTTAAAGAAAGGTTTTTTACTTTTAATTTATTTTGTTCTTGTTTGTTGGTATATTTTTTTATTATATTCTTTACTTTTTTTTTTGTTAGAATCGGTTGGTGGACTGTAGGCGGATGAGTAGATGGACGAATGGCGATTAGGGCTGGACCCTAAAATAAAGTAAAAGAGGAATAAAATAAAGTAAAGTAAAAGGGATAAAGACTGTTGCGTCAAGACGCAGCAGTCTTTTTCCCCCTTTATTTTTTAGTTGAGGTTGTCCAGGATGTGACTTCTTTTCAATGTTGTTTCATGTTCTTTAGTAGTTTTTCCTTCTTCTTTACGACAGCCTATTAAACTACCCTCGTTCGCTCCTCCAGCTAACAATCCGCGGCTTCCCACTAGCCTACGCGCTGTACATAAAGTACTGCGGCATGCACAACCGCGAGGCGCTGCGCCAGGTGCGAGAACAAGAAGACGACTTTCCCGCGCAAGCCGCGGGGCACGTCCGCGACGCAGCGGACCCGCGCCAGACCGGCGCTGAGACTTCTCTGGCCGCAGCTAGGGAGTGCTATCGGAAGGCTAAGAATGAACTTGGTAAGGAAAAAACTTACCCTCTTATTCATAGCGCTCCATCAGCTTATTAGACCGATAAGTCTGTTGCTGTCTCTTTTCGTTGGCATGAAAGTGACAGTGACAAGTATACTCTATAGAGCCGCTATAAAATGGCAAGGAATTTGAATGCAAGCCGCGGGTCACGTCCGCGACGCAGCGGACCCGAGGCAGACCGGCGCTGAGACGTCTCTGGCCGCAGCTAGGGAATGCTATCGGAAGGCTAAGAATGAACTTGGTAAGAAAAAAACTTACCCTCTTATTCATATTGGTCGCTGAGCGCTCCATTAGCTTATCAGACCGATAAGTCTGTTGCTGTCTCTTTTCGTTGGCATGAAAGTGACAGTGACAACTGCGCTGAGACTTCTCTGGCCGCAGCTAGGGAGTGCTATCGGAAGGCTAAGAATGAACTTGGTAAGGAAAAAACTTACCCTCCTATTCATATTGGTGAGCGCTCCTTTAGCTTATCAGACCTATAAGTCTGTTGCTGTCTCTTTTCGTTGGCATGAAAGTGACAGTGACAACTGCGCTGAGACTTCTCTGGCCGCAACTAGGGAGTGCTATCGGAAGGCTAAGAATGAACTTGGTAAGGAAAAAACTTACCCTCCTATTCATATTGGTGAGCGCTCCTTTAGCTTATCAGACCTATAAGTCTGTTGCTGTCTCTTTTCGTTGGCATGAAAGTGACAGTGACAACTGCGCTGAGACTTCTCTGGCCGCAACTAGGGAGTGCTAACGGAAGGCTAAGAATGAACTTGGTAAGGAAAAAACTTACCCTCCTATTCATATTGGTGAGCGCTCCTTTAGCTTATCAGACCTATAAGTCTGTTGCTGTCTCTTTTCGTTGGCATGAAAGTGACAGTGACAACTGCGCTGAGACTTCTCTGGCCGCAGCTAGGTAGTGCTATCGGAAGGCTAAGAATGAACTTGGTAAGAAAAAAACTTACCCTCTTATTCATATTGGTCGCTGAGCGCTTCATTAGCTTATCAGACCGATAAGTTGTTGTTGAGTCATCTACACTTCGACCATTAATGGGAAATGCGGGTAAGAGTCGAGCGATTGCTCTTTGCTCTGACGTCATCTTCGCGAGCTACTGCTCTCGAGTCGCGTGATTTCGCCCCGACGACGCCAGTTTTTTTTTTTTTTTTTATGCTGGCATATCTGAGGCTTTTCGTTTGGCCTTTAAGGCTTACGGTGGTCTCTTCGTGAGTTCGGCTTAAGCTACTTCTCTCAACATCGCCTTACGTAGAGTCGGGTGAGCCCAGAAGCTCGCGGGGCAGTGGCCGCCAGGGAGTTCGTCTTTCAGGTGGTCGCGAGTGCAGCGGAGCAATGCCGTTGAGGTGGACGTGGTGGCAGTTGTCGGCGCGGTCGAACATTCGTCGCGCCAACATCACCACAGTTTCCTCGACGCTGGAGATGTGCACGTCGCGAGCGATGACGTCGTTCCTGACGTAGCGCCCCGCTCCTGTGCACACACGTAGGGCGATGTTTTGTTGAGCTTGAATCTTCTTGCGGCTTGAAGCAGAGCACAGTGCGTACCAGGATGGCGCCGCATATGTGAGCCGCGAGGCGATATAGGTTTTGTAAACCCTCACCTTTGTCCTCAGCGGCAGTCTTGATGCTAGGACAGGTCGTAGCATGGCTCGAGCTGCGCGAGTCTGTCGTATCGCACGCTCGACCTGGGCATTCATCGTTAGTTTCCTGTCTATTTCGATGCCGAGGTATCGAACGGAAGCTTGCCACTCTATGTCTTTTCCTCTTAGCTGAAGCAGCGGCAGTGCGGTCCGCCGGCGCGAGACTAGGAGTGCGGCCGTCTTTCCGACGTTGGCGGCTATCCGCCACTTTTAAGACATGGACACCCAGCACCTTCCCATCCTCGTTACCTTGGCCCTCACAGCGAACTTTATCACTCTGCGACCCTTAAAGGAAAGGATAGACTGGGCAGAGTACGAGAGAGCGCTCGAAGACCTGACGATCGGCCGACTGTCTACCGCTGAAGAAGTAGAGGCCTCTGCATCCTATATCTTGAGCAGGATGACTGAAGCCAAAACCAAGGCGTCCAAACCTGCTCTGCCGAAACCACCACGTCACGACGAACTCCCAAAACACATAATGGACAAACTGCGGAAGAAGAAGCTAACACACCGACTATGGGCACGCTCCCGATGCCCAAGAGTTAAGACAGAGCTCAACAAACTTTCTTTCGAAGTTGCCAAGGCCGTGGAAGCCTGGCGCGGTGTGACCTGGGAAATCAGAATCGACGAAGCTGCAGACCGCGACACCAACCTCCACGCCCTAAACCGCCAGTTGACAAATTCTCCGATTCCCACCTATCCTCTGCTGGACGCACAGGGTCAGAGGCAATTTGCACCAACCGATCGGGCTGAAATACTGGCAGCCCACTTGGAAGTTAAATTTTCACCTCACCCAATTGCAGCAGAAACCCCCATCGAAGTCACAGCCCACCACGCCCTTGTCGAATCAACGGTCGAAGAATTCCTGTCAAACCCGACACCGCCTCTCAGCGGGGAGGACTTCATCTCTCCAGCCGAAGTGCGGAAGGCCGTCTCTCGCTTACCCAAGCGGAAGGCGCCAGGCAGCGACGGGCTCCCAAATCCAGCACTGCGACATCTCCCACGCAAAGGCGTGGCTGCTCTAGCCATGCTTTTCAATGGCATCCTTCGCACCGGCCACTTCCCGAATACTTGGAAAATGGGAAAAGTAATCATGCTGCCGAAGCCGGGCAAAGACCGACGCTTTCCCGCTAGTTACCGGCCCATTACTTTGCTCTCAACCACAGCCAAGCTATTTGAGCGTCTGCTGCTGCGACGGCTAGCTCCGAGCATCGAGCCCCGGCCCGAACAGTTTGGATTTCGTAGCCAGCACTCCACAACACTCCAGCTCACACGCGTTCTACACCACCTTGCCCACGAGCTGAACAGCGGCCGCTCCACCGTCGGAATCTTCCTCGACGTGGAAAAGGCCTTCGACCGAGTTTGGCACGCGGGCCTTATCTTGAAGCTAGTTGGATCAAACACGCCACCTGCGATAGTCCAAACCATAGCATCGTTTCTCCGAGGCCGAGCCTTTTACGTGTCGGTTGAAGGGAACGACTCGAAGCCTCGACCAATCACCGCTGGCGTACCTCAGGGTAGCTGTCTCTCACCTGCTCTATATGCGCTCTATACGGATGACATTCCAACCCTGGAGGACAACCTCAGACCCGGGGAAAAGGATGTTACCCTAGCGCTTTTCGCAGACGACAGCGCCTTCTTCGCGTCCTCTTTAAAATCGGACTTCGCTGCGCACCGCATGCAACAACTGCTCAATCTTCTGCCGGCGTGGCTAGACCGATAAGTCTGTTGCTGTCTCTTTTCGTTGGCATGAAAGTGACAGTGACAACTGCGCTGAGACTTCTCTGGCCGCAGCTAGGGAGTGCTTTCGGAAGACTAAGAATGAACTTGGTAAGGAAAAACTTACCCTCCTATTCATATTGGTGAGCGCTCCATTAGCTTATCAGACCTATAAGTCTGTTGCTGTCTCTTTTCGTTGCCATGAAAGTGACAGTGACAACTGCGCTGAGACTTTTCTGGACGCAGCTGACAAAACTGACTGACATACTCAGATACATTTTTAACGCTGACTTAATCCGCTCCTTATAAAGATTTCACTAGAAAAGTACATACTAAGGAATGAATTAAGTAACCTTTAGTGTGTCTGAATGTAGCAGTTAAAGTATGAAATAGCATTTTTTGCTAAAGGTATGTCCCGACCTCAGGTCAGCATTTTCCATCCGAAGTAATTTCTATCCAAATCTGATTGTCTTTTCCAGGTGTGTCAATCTGCGAAGACGCCCGTAAGCTTTGTAAGCAACAAGCCAGCCTTCAAGAAACGTACGGCGTCAGCTTCACAGGACTGTCTCTTCACGACTCTGTGAAGAAACTCTTGGACCAGGGAGAGGGGAAGCTGGCGGATAAACTGCGCACAGAGTACAAAATGCCAGATAGAAGGTATGTAATAAAAAGTTGAAAGTATGAAAAAAAAGTAGAGATGTCAAAAAAAATAGCAATGCTAGTTAGCATCAGAAGTTGACGACGATGGCTTTAACTGTCATTTTCTATCAGCATAAGTATAAAATTATATTAATTGATCGAGTGAGCGAAGCGAACAAAGATCTTAGTTTCAACTTGGGCGATTTGGCATTTTATGTATGTATGTATGTATGTTTGTCTGGCGATAACTTAAGAACCGTTGGTCCGATCTGCATGAAATTTGATATGTCGATAGCTTGTACTTGAGAAATTTACTGGTAAGTATATGAGGAAAATCGGATGAAGGGTTTTTGAGATATGGGGTTTTTTAAGGGCGCAAAAATAAAAAAAGTTACATAAAAAAATCAAGTTACATGTCAATGTCATGTCTTTGTTTGGACGTTCCAAAACCATTTTTACTTTTTCTCTGGGACGCTCGGTTTTTGAGATACAACAAAAAAGTTAAATTAAGATAACCAACGACCCAAGAGCTCCCATCTCTAAGAGTTTCGTTGACATCAAGGTTTTTCTACTGGTCGGCCAGTTCCTCTGCTTTTTCTTATTTTTTTTTCTTGAAATAAATTAAAGAGGTACCCAGTTCTCATAAAATGGTGACGACGACCAGGTATGATGATGGAGCCAAGGTCTGTTCAACGGAACTCTTCAATAAATAGGCCAATAGAGCTGAAACTTGGTTACCATACCAAGTTAGTAGGCGGTAGTCAGAAAAAAGTCCAAAAATAATGTTTGGACTTGCCCCTGACTACTACCTACTCAAAGTTTTGCTGCGTTCGTCGGGTCGAATCACGAGATCTCAGTTCGGAGCGAACTACTAGTTATAGTTTTTTTAAGAATTTACTGCCGAACTCCGCAGTTATTATTTAGTAGTAGTAGCAACTTCTCCGGGGAATTACTATTACCATGCCTATTTCTGCCGCCAAGCAGTGTTGCTGTTTCGGTTTATATGGCGTGGAAACTTATAAAATTACAGGCACGTGAGGCTTAATAACTGTATGCCATTGTATTTTTCCAGATAGATGCTACCTTTATTAGTCCAAATTGCTTTGGTATTAATTATTCGTTTATTAAAATTCCAGATACTGGTGGCTCCGCATACTAGCGCTAGCCGAGAAGAACGAGTGGGCTGATCTAGAGAGATTCTCCAAGCTGAAGAAGTCGCCCGTTGGTTACGAGCCGTTTGTGGACGCGTGCCTCAAGTACAGGAAACCGGACGAGGCCTTGAAGTATCTGCCGAGGTGTCGGGACGATATCAAAGTTAAATACTACGTGAAGGCTGGGTGAGCATACATGGCGTACTTATAAAAATCTGTTAAAAGATAGATAGATAGTGTTTGAGCCTACAATTAGGGTTCCTACTTGCTGAGCAGGTAGCCCGGGATGTCTTCAATTTATTTTTATTTTTATTTGATGACAATTTTGCATGAGACAATTAAACCAAAAAGTGCTGATACAATAAAATACTAGTAGGTACTTAAATAAAATATTACAAGTAGGGTAGGTACAGAGAACAAAATGCAAGTACGCTAGCTCCCACCCTAGGAGAACCTGTGTTGTGGGTAGCTAGCCTCTTTCATGAATTATCTTTTCTTCAAAATATTTAACGTATATTTAAATGAAGATGCTAATTATGATTTTAAACATGTGTATGGTGTAACGAATGGAGAGCAACGAAGTTGTTGACGACGAAAATGAAGTGAGGCTCGCTGCGGGTCTTCTTCTTTTTTATATGACGGAGTGACGGATGACAGTGACAGCTCGGTCTTTTGACATCTTATGATGCTGTCACTGTATGGGTGCTAAACATCCGTTAATAGATGGCGCTGTCTGCTGTTATCGGCTGTAACAGATAGATACCTCTTTTACCTTAAAACTAACACAATTCTAGTAATACAATGAGCACAATTGTAGTAGTAATGTAATCAGTGCTTAAACTATTTCCATCTTTTTCCAATGGGTCTCTTACAAACAGTGTATTTAAGAGTAGTAGAGCACTTTGTGATATATATAAACTATTCGCCTCATGTCTAGAAAATAGAATCAAAATGTATATAGAGAAAGAACAACCAATCGAACAAGCGGGCTTTCGCAAGGGGTTTAGTACAGTAGATCACATACACACTATCGAGCAAGTGATAGAAAAATACGAAGAGTTCAACAGACCATTATACATGGGATTCATCGATTACACTAAGGCGTTCGACTCGATTTACCACGAAAGTATCTGGGAAACCCTTTTGGCACTGGAAGTCCCAGAAACTTACATAAATATAATTAAAGATATATACGACAAAAGTGTAAGCAGAGTGAAGCTAGATAAAACAGGTGAACCGATAAAAATATTCAGAGGAGTTCGCCAAGGAGATCCTCTTTCTCCAAGACTTTTTATTGCTGTACTACAACACATAATGTCAAAACTTGATTGGCAAAAAATGGGTATACTCATTGATAGAAAGCGCTTTAACCATCTCAGATTCGCAGACGATATCATTGTGGTATCAGAGACTGCCAAGCAATTAGAAACAATGTTGAATGAGCTACACCAAGTGAGCAGCGAGGTAGGTCTAGAAATGAACACCTCAAAAACGAAAATACTTACAAACAGGACAAAGGTCCAGATAAACATAAACAACAAAGAAATAGAGTATGTAGATAACTATATATATCTAGGAAAGCAACTTTCCTTCAGTAAAAACAGAAATATAGAGGAAATTAAAAGAAGAATAAATCTAACCTGGAATAAGTACTGGAGCTACAAAGAAATAATGAAGTCCAAATTACCAATAAAATTAAAAACAAAAGTCATGAATACATGCCTGCTACCTTGTCTTACGTATGCCAGCCAAACCTGGATTTTTAACAAGAATGCAAAAAATAAAATACAAGTGTGTCAAAGAGCCATGGAGAGGAGCATACTTAACTTAAAACTAAAATTTAGAAAACGAAACATAGAAATCAGAAATAAAACACAAGTTATTGACGCTCTTCAACACGCACAGGCCTTAAAATGGAGGTGGGCCGGCCATTTGATACGCACAGAAGACAACAGGTGGACCCGAACAACAACCCTATGGAATGGGCCAACCGGAAAGAGAAGAAGAGGTAGACCGCAGGAAAGATGGCAGGACGACTTAGTCGAGTTAGCGGGCAAAGAATGGGCGAAGAAAGCTAAGGAAAGGAAAGATTGGAAGCTGTTGGAGGAGGCCTATACCCGACAAGGGGTTCTTAATTAATTGATTTAAGTGCTACTGTAAAAAAATTGTAAAAGAACAATAAAGGCTTTTTTATTTTTTATTTTATTTATTTATTAGAGCACTTTGTGAAGGGCTCGTCTGGGGAAGTACTACCACCACGCCATTTTCTTCTATCAGGCCGTATGGGACGACCCTCGCTAACATAGAATGACCGACCCTTTTTTGACCCACCTGTCAACATCGCGCCTAGCCATGGCGTGTCCTTTACTCCACTCATACATAAGCGCTAGCATAAATTTTCCTTCTTCAAAGATCTTGATACAGCCTTAATATAATAAGACACGGCGGCACTTGCGTATCATACATTTCCTTACGAAATGCTGACAGTCAGAATATCACTAAATCCGTTTATCACATTAGTATTCAATTCTGCACACTCCCGCGCGACAGTTGTTAATAAAAATATTGTTTCAGGTTCTACGAAGAGGGCGCGGAGGTGGCTTTTGAGCAGAAGGACGAAAGCGCTCTTCTTTTCGTCCAAAACAAGTGCCCTCTCAACGAATCAGCGAAGCACGCAAAGATAGCTTCGTTGCTAGATCAACTAGCCACCAAAAAGTAGAATAGCTAGAAAAAAAACGAACGGCGTAAGGCCGTCTGACGAATGTCTTAATAACATTAGTTATGTTCTGGTGTGTACAAGTGTTGATCGAACTGTAGCTTATACGTGCTGCTCTAGTCCCGGTTTTTATCAGTTTATAATATTCTAGCTATTAACTAGCTGTCTCGCCAAGGTTGGAAGGGATATAATAATTATATTAACCGGCAAGTAAGTTAATTCTGTGAACTATTTAGTCACATAGCCCGCAGCGGCGCCTATCGGAGCAGAATTACACGGAAGTTTACAAATTGTACCTAAAATCACAGAGTGTGAACTCCGAACACTCAACACTACAAGAATTAAGTTTTTGCTACTACTTTCTACGCAATTGGAACCCTGTACCAAATAGGTTTTGCGGAGGATGGCGTTGATATTCGCGACACAGTTTTTTTAACTCCTGCGGATATCATCGTTTTTCAATCTGTTCTTGTACTTCTGTTTTCTTGTTCCAAATAAATACTTTTTGATTTTTGATTTGAACACTACAGCCAATTAGATAATATTATGCCGACCAGCAAGCTAACGAGTGGTCGTTTTAGCGAGAGCGATGAAAGTCGTGCTAATGCCTTTACTTACCTTCAGTCATGCTCGCTCGTTTCGGGTAACGTACACTCGGTATGGAGACAGCGGTTAAGACAAGCAAGCGTGTGGTTCCCAATAGTAAAGCCCTTTGCTTGCTATTGCTCGGTCGGTCTATACTCTGCATTAGATATGACCCAAGTAAATAATCAAATCTAATTTAAAACGCTAAGCTTCCATTTTCAAGTGAAAGGTAATGAGCGGTAATTTTGGATTCGTTTCTTTAATGACAAGAGCTATAAATGTGCGTGTCCGATATTTAAAAATAATTTAGTTTTAAGTAGTTCATTATAATTCGAACACTAATATATTCTGTTTACTGTGATAATCACGAATTCCAAAATGTATAATAGGAATCATAAGCATAAATAAAACTATTGAACTTAGGTTGTTTCTTTTATTAAGATGACGTTATCAAATTAAGACAACAACATAATGCGGTTTCACATTGATCGTTTAAGAGACACGACAGGTATCAATACTGAATATAACGCCTATGAAATAGTTTTCAAATTAGCATATTAGTCTCAGTTTCGTCGCGATCAATGTAAAAAAGCGAAGGAATATGCAATCGAATCACGCTCATAAATTACACGTCACATCTTGTGATGATAATGCTAATACAATAACGACTTAGCTTCTCTAATTATAATAATTAACATTAGCGGAAGTTTAAACACGAAATTACTGCAGCAATTGGTTAATTCTTTGGCGTTCTTGTAGTGGGTTCATGTAGATATCTAAACATGATCCAGGCACTACAGACAAGACAGGTATTGTACTAGAGTCCTGTACCTATAGAGAATTAGGTCTATAGGTATCAGATATCAAGGTTATTTAATTATTAAAATTGCGTAAGCCTTCTTAGAGCAGAAATGATCCGGAATCAACAGAACAGAGCAGAATAAAATCGTATGGAAATAAATTTTTGATGTTGAGACTTGAGATACGCAGTTGGCGTCAAAAGTAGCTTTTCTTGTTTTTAAAGTTTAAATAGGTATTTCGTAAAACAAGTTCGATTCTGTTTTTTTTTATAATTGGGCGTACAATACATACTTTCAAATATTCCGTGTCTAAACTAGCGCTTTCACAGTCAAATCTTTAGCAATGTTAATGTCACTTTACTCTATATTTTAATAGGTTTAATATTTTTTTACGGCTTCTGATGGCTACAAAATAGTTTGATGTAGTTTGTTAACGAGGTTTGAACACACAATATGGATAAATCACCACAGTTCAAACTTAAAAGGATTTTATTGAATCACAAGGATCCATGGTGAATCTGGGTGCCAGTTCCAAGCGACCAAGCCTAGAAGAACAGGCAACAAACGTACGGCTGGGTTCCTACCGTCCAATTAGTTAGTAAAATAAGAAATGTGACAGATTTACGACTTTCATCCCCAGGCACGGTAGATATCATCTCAGATCTCATAGTACCAACTCAAGATCCTTGAGGATGTCTAGTCAGAGGAACGTCCACTTATAACATTTTTTTAATTGTGTATGAAATAAAGTTAACATGAATCGCAAAATAATTTTTATAATTATGATTTGCAACCATCTTCGTACAAGCAACGGTACCTACATAGGTATCTACAGAGTACATCATTAGTTAGTATATAATTTTTGCATCACATCAATAGCTTAAAGCAATATGAAAATTAAAAGTTAAAAACTTTTTCTATTAAATATTATTGATAGTATTTTCATGCAAAATCTGTCTTTTGAAAGCTCTCATACTCGTACAATACAAACTTAGCTTTAACAATTTTCAAAATTGGTCTTTCTAATTGACGCTTATAACATCTCAATCTTTAGTTCCCTTAAAAAGTCAATCTTCTAGATCTTAAGATACATCTTGCTTGCCAAGTTTCAAAGACCTTACAAAAACAAACGAACCCAGTGAAATTAAATAGATAAATCTTTTTCCATACATACATTATACAAAAAGATAATCATCAAGGAGAATTATACATCGATGTTCAAACAATCAGTCTTAAAATAAACTACAAATTAATATTTGATATGATAATACAACGTGAGACAAATGAGCAGTTTCATACAAAACATCAAAATAAACTTTCTCACAAACATAACAATAAAACTATAAGTAACCAAGTTAAAATAAATAAATATGATGTCAGTTACACGTTTTTAATTAATCACAAAAGCACACTAATAAAACCTGCAGGTAAGAAACATGTCTAACAGTATTAGGAATTTTAGTGGGTAGTTTAACATTTTATGCCGTGCAACATAAATGTGCATAAACTCAAAGGACGGAGAAAACGATAAGGTGCCACTTCACATGGCTATTCGGTCTTCTCGTTTTTATTTGCTCGTGGATTTGCGTGGTCGTCTTGCTTTTAAATAAAAAACCGGCCAAGTGCAAGTCGGACTCGCGCACGAAGGGTTCCGAACCATTATCTATAAAAAGGGCAAAGAAGTCTGTCTGTTGTATCGGAGCCCCCCTTAAATATTTGTTTTATTTTAATTAAGTTATTTATTTTTAAAGTGAATATATAACTTAATATTCTGTGAATATTTGAAGCGTCTACCTGTTGCCGTTATCAATATCGAGCAAAAACAAGCAAAAAAATCATGTTTGTTGTATGGGAGCCCCCTTAAATATTTCTTTTATTCTGTTTTTTAGTATTGGTTGTTATAGCGGCAACAGAAATATATCATCTGTGAAAATTTCAACTGTCTAACTATCACGGTTCATGATATACAGCCTGGTGACAGACGGACAGACCGACAGCGGAGTCTTTGTAATAGGGTCCCGTTTTACCCTTGGGGTACGGAACCCTAAAAATAGGTAAATAGGGTCACTACACATCGCCGTATTCGGGAAAATACGACGAATACGCGAATACGAATAGTGATGTGAAATGCCACCATTACATTGCAGTCTTTGATAGTGGCCGGAATGGAAGTTGATATGGGAAACGTCAATGTAGGTTTACGCGATTTGAAACCTATACGGTAGATCTGTGCAGAGGCATAGGTAGGTAATAGATCTACCTATGCCTCTGCACAGATCTACCGTTCAGAGTTTCCGGTCGCAATAAAAGTCTAAATAATAACTACTAAAGCTAAATAAGAACTCCTTGAGTGTAAATTTTCAATATTATTCCTAGCGAAGTAAAATTAACAAATTGCGTAGGTAATTAACGCGCTACACGCCAGCGAATAACTTCGCAATTCACGAAGGTAAGTAAACAGACGTAATATAACAATCGCATTAAAATCTCATGTTTTATTTCCTGTGATGGAATTCAGAAATTTATTAGCTTAAAACTATAGTGTTCTATGTTCTGTTTTTAACCATCAACATCTTTCACACAAGCCTAGCAAATAACCAACACTGTTAGCTCACGTCCATGGAAATGTGCAGAGACATGTAGAGACAGGCGCAAGGACTTGGGCAATGCGAGAATGGGACGGCAACATTTCCGTCCATGCGAATGGCAGCGCGAATGTCTAAATGTAAACGCGCAATTATGGCGCGTTTACATTTAGACATAGAAAACGTTGTTCTCGGTTATCGGGGCACGCATGTAGGTACACACACACCTACTTACTCGAATTCGAATAGCACCTTATTTTAGGTAAAGCTCGACAATTTAAAACCAAATAAAATAAAACCTCAGTAGTGCTATTCCGTAAACAACATTCACCCAAGTGACCGTGGAATCCTCAGTGAGTTTTCAATTTGGCATTCTGTAATACATTCCACTAAGTGACGCCAACGTAAGTGAGGCGAAGCTCTAGATCGAAGTGAGCGCGGATCTGCTGGGTAAAACTCTCCGTGACTTTGTTGTTTAGAGTTACACTCGAATTCGAATAGCACCTTATTTTAGGTAAAGCTCGACAATTTAAAACCAAATAAAATAAAACCTCAGTAGTGCTATTCCGTAAACAACATTCACCCAAGTGACCGTGGAATCCTCAGTGAGTTTTCAATTTGGCATTCTGTAATACATTCCACTAAGTGACGCCAACGTAAGTGAGGCGAAGCTCTAGATCGAAGTGAGCGCGGATCTGCTGGGTAAAACTCTCCGTGACTTTGTTGTTTAGAGTTACAACAATGGACTGTTGTTGGTACAACAATGCATCACGACATAAAAGTGATTTCATTTAAGTAAAGTGACAAAGTAATAAAATGACAGACATTCAAAGTAATGTATCGCAATAAGACTTCGTGGTACGACCACTGTAATCAAATAAACTCTGTCGAAGTCAAGCATTTTCTAGACAATTCTCTCTATCTCTTAGGATGCGTTTTTTTATTATCGCGTTTATTCAATTTGATTCCAATTAATTCAGGTCGCAGTCCAATTATGAGAATGCTAAATTCGGATTGATGAAATCCAATTTTTATTTTTAAATGACACCTAGTTAAATTTGTGGAGATGCTTTAGATTGAGTACTAGTATTCTCTTATCTGTGGATTGAGTCACACTAAATTCTCATGATCACACATTCAACCTTTTAGCTTCTAATTTAATCTACATTCTTTGGCGTGATGATGATGAAACATAAATAAATTCCTATTTACTTTGACTTACAAATACTGACTCAATTTCTTTCTCAATACAATCTATGCAATCATTCATGTTTTCGTGAAATAAATAATCAAGGCACCAAGTCATTCAAAACCTCTTCGCACACCGACAAGCAATTTTTTTTGTATTTATCACATTTTTGTAAGTATGAATCTATATCAAGACCTACCCGCTAAACAAAGTTTTTTTTTCATTTTCTTTTTAAACCTACGAAATCTTAGTGAAAGTTACAATAAATCTTAGTCAATACGGAAAGCAGCGAAAGTGTCAAATATTAATAATGGCACAAGATAAATGGTATTTTACCACATTTACTCAGAAATAAGAAAATCAAAGAAACGAACATCCAAAAATCGCGGGACTTTGGAAACCTTACTGGAAGAAAAAGACTGCAGAAAATGAGGATTTCAAAAGTCTACTTATACTAGGCGACTGATCACATAAATTCAGCCTTTATCAATGAGACAAATATCATATTTATACGACATCAAAGCTACAACATCCAAAAAACTATTATTAAGTGTCTTAAACATACCTTCAGTTGTTTTTGGGCACTGAAACCCATTCATTTATCACTCATAGCTGTCTTTTAGAAAACGAAAATCGTATTTAACACTATCGCTTGATAAAGCCGTGTTAGATAACAGAGACTTTAAGGCGAAAACCAGAGCTAATGTGACTCTCGCTCGCACGTTTCAACATGTTGAAAGATATACAAACTAAGAGCTGATTTCACCATGCTCTGTTAGATTAACAAAGGATTAAAGGGCCGTTAAGGGCCGGTTTCACCATGCTCTGTTAGATTAACAAAGGATTAAAGGGCCGTTAAATATGTCAAAATGTACACGTTTGACATCTAAGATTAGATTTATCGGCCTGTTAATCCTTGATTAGTAACTAACAGAGCATGGTGAAATCTAACCTAAATATGTCTAAATGTATGCGTTTGACATCTATGGTTAGATTTAACGGCCTGTTAATCCTTGATTAGTAACTAACAGAGCATGGTGAAATCCGCTCCAAGGCGAAGACAAGAGCAAATGTGACTCTCGCTCGGACGTTTCGACATCTTAAAAGATATAAAAACTAAAATCATTTTCGAAAAATCGCAATCAACCATTTTGTGTGCAATCACGTTGCACACAGCTTAGTAAAAATTTCATTTTGATCGATACATGTTTTCCTACTCAAAAGTTTGCTTTACTAAGTTTTCGTACATATGCAAACTTTTGAGTAGGAAAACATGTAACGAAACGTGTGAGCGAGAGTCACATTAGCTCTTGTATTCGCCTTAACATTTTTTATCTTTTGTTTCTCAGAGAAGATATGCTTTATACCTACAATACACCTCTGATGAGTTAAGCGATTATGTAAAAGTCGGTTTGTAAATAAAAACTTTTAACTAAACAACGTTAAATAGGCACTTTACCAAATTAAAAAAAAATACTAAGCTAATATTTCTAACTCAGAAACATAATAATATCCGATGTTAACGTGCTATGGAATATTTTGTGCAATAAATAAGAAAGCATGCTTCAAGCACAATAACTATGTCAAATAAATTAGCGCAACAAAATATTTCTCAACTTCTCTTTAGGAACTGTATGTGTTCGAAACTAAAACTAATGACTTTAAATTCGTAGTTCTGCCGAAAGCCCACAGGAACACCGGCTCAAACTCAGCTACAATATCTGGGCCCTGTTTCACGAAATGTACAAGCTAAGAGTATGCTTTGGTAAAAAATATTAAGAAAATACATCAAACAAATAAAATTACCATCATGTCTAACAATGTGTGAAAATTCATTCAACGCACTCGACTAACACACTACAAGCAATGGCGGCTCCGGTGTTGTTTAGAAATTGAATTAACCAACACACTAATTTGTTAGCTTGTAAGCAACGCGAAACAGTCGTCAGTTTGATTTAAAGCTCGTATTCGAACAAAAACGGTTGGTTGTGAACTGTGACCTTCGGATTACGGTCAACTATCTTCATCTTCTCCGCATTAACGGAAGTGACGGCACTAGTAATGTTAGCGTGACGGATCTGACCGGCTGTGACGACACTGACTCGACCATGCTTCGGGATGGTAAAGGCTGTGCCATCCTTTGTTTTAATCGCGTCATAGATCCTCACCACTTTGTCCTCTGAGAGGTTTCTGGAAGGGGCAGCGGTGACGACTAGACCAGGCATCTTCGTGACTTGGACCCTTGGAGTCTCAGAAGAAGGGGCAGTAGCGAGTGTCGTGACGGTGTGGACGGCTGAGTGGGATTTAAGGTTTTGGGCGGTTCTGTAGCTTTTGCCGCACTTGCATTTGTATGCCTTTTTTACCCTGGAAATTGAATCAAAGTTTAAATGAAGAATTTATTGGTGGTGAATATATGGTGTTCAAGTTATAAACGTAATACAATACTGAAACCAAGTAAATATCTACAAAATGCAGTTTTTGCATAGCAAATGTGGTTTTTCATAGTGCTGTGTGGAAAGTCCACCAATATTTATTATTATAGTCCAGGTCCAACACAGTACCCCATGTATAAGTTGTGTAACCAAATATGGTAAAGATTTGGTTTTTCTTTTATCGTTTTTGTTCCGTGTTCATTGCGGGTTTTGTATGAAGACGCGATAGAGATACCTATACGGAACTTTATGTTCTACTACTAATTTACATCAAACTTGCAACATAAACTTCCGTATCGGTATCTCTATCGCGTCTTCATACAAAACCCGCAATGAACACGGAACAAGAACGAAAAACGAAAAACCAAATATGGTAAACACAACTCATACGAATAAATGTACGAATGGAATACTACAGCAACCTGGAAGTCTTGTTACCCTAATAATGTATTTTATCTGGATTGTTTCTATCTAAAAGTTGCATGAAAATTTCCGACCAACCATTACAAAAACTAATATTTTAGAACTACCTACATCTTGTACTTCATTTCCGTAGGTACTAATTATGTAGCTAACTAAAATCCAACTACTACTTTTCTAACTAGGGTAGAATAATGATGTCAATTTTTACGATTTGCACGAATAATGTCCAAAAAGAAAAATGTCCAAGAGCAAAATAATGCCCAACTATAAAAACGTCCAAGTATAAAAATGTCCAAGTATAAAAACGTCCAACTAGAAAAACGTCCAACTAGAAAAACGTCCAACTAGAAAAACGTCCAACTAGAAAAACGTCCAACTATAAAAACGCCCAACTAGAAAATTGACCATATACAGAAAAGGCCCTCTAGAATCAGGTCAATTTTGAGATTCAAAACGACTTCTTCACAAGTCACACTTCTTCACAAGAAAAGTCTTTGACAGCTGTCAAAATGACACTTACTGTCAGATGTGACAGAAACTGTCTCAAATGCAAGTTATACAATGGAAAACACAAAAAAAATTAATGTCAACCTGACATATGCCAAATTTAAAACGGCCTTGGAAACTACTCGTACATCGGACAGAAACTGTCAGTTTGACAGCTGTCGTAGAAAATGTAGATTTTGTTCTTTCCTTTCATTTGAGCTACGAACTGAAAGTCTAGCTCGAGTAGTTTCCTAGTTATGACCGTTTCAGTTTTGACATCTACTGTCAATTCAATATTCATTGTCAATATTGACTGAAACAGTCTGTTTTCCTTGATTATCTTGGATTTGAGACAGTTTCTGTCACATCTGACAGTAAGTGCCAATTTGACAACTGTCAAAGACTTTTCTTGTGAAGAAGTGTGACTTGTGAAGAAGTCGTTTTGAATCTCAAAATTGACCTGATTCTAGAGGGCCTTTTCTGTATATGGTCAATTTTCTAGTTGGGCGTTTTTATAGTTGGATGTTTTTCTAGTTGGACGTTTTTCTAGTTGGACGTTTTTCTAGTTGGACGTTTTTCTAGTTAGACGTTTTTATACTTGGACATTTTTATACTTGGACGTTTTTATAGTTGGGCATATTTACTAATGGACATTGGCTTTGGACATTTTTCTGTTTGGACATTATTCGTGCAAATCATTTTTACTGGTGAAATAAATAGAGTACCCATTTCTTCCAGAAATATTCTTGAGCAGTCAAGCGTTTCTTGGGAGCAGGATAGTACTTTTTAGTGTAACGTTCAGCCACAAAAGCAGGGTGCTTTCTATTATGAAATAAATATAAAAGTTTCAAAACTCAAAATTACATTTCATCATCTACATTCTACAGTGTTTTTCCATGATAGAAATCGTTTAGAAAGTAAGTATTTTGAACTTTCCAATAAAGATTACGGTGGCCAGTTTATTTGCAGCGGCAAAAAAGAACCAATAAAATCCTCAGCATCAGACAAACAAATACACAGTTGCCCATCGCTTTACAGCGATCGATCATAATCCTGAGAATGTCCACTGCTAGACATGGTCTCCATACATTTTTAGGGAAAAACTATTTTTAATCCCTCTCCATGCACTGATTTTCGACTTTCATCTCTACAATGTCGCCAATCCATAGGATGAGTGAAATATCCCTCATCCTAAATTAAATACTACTACTACTTTATATTTAAAGGTAGTCAGTAGGAATTAGGTATCACACAATTTATATTTTATCCAAGCCAATATTTTATACTCACTTGCCATCCTTCTTATGTCCATTCTTGGAATGGTACTTGATACCGTTGACGTTTTTGTACCGTTTTTTACAGCCAGGCACGGGACAAGCGAAGGGCTTCTCTTGCGCCGCGGGGCCTAGGGCTCCCGACACTGCGTTGGGGTTCAGCCTGTAATTTGATCATAGAAAATAAACACCAAGCTTTGTAATGTCAAAAGAAACAAAACCACTTCACGACTTTAATCCCCAGGCACGGTGGATCTCTTAGTTCCAAGTAGGCACTAATTTTGGATAAATCTGTGCTAATTTTAATTGGTTTTAAGGAATGTCTAATGACTGTCTAGACTCCTCGTCTATGTCTAAGATTGTAATACATTTCGGTGAGTATGCGCAGGAACTGCACGACCTCATTCTCCCATGACCCTTCTACCTCCAGACAACTAGACGCACGGATAAGAGCCACCCCTTCATGGTTGATATCCCACACTAGTGCGAACAACCAAGGAGTGGAACTCTTTACCGTCGTCGGTATTTCCGGAACGTTTTATCCTAGGAATATTCAAGAAAAGAATGAACAAGCGGATTATAGCTAAGCGTACTTCACCTTAGACTGCATCTTCACTTTCTATCAGGTGAGATGGCAGTCAAACGTCTAGCTATCAAACAATAAAATAATAAGAAAAACTGGTAATGTCACGGAAACATGCCTTTGTCTTTTAGCTTATTCAGAAAATCTAAAATTACCGAAACAACCGTCACGCAGTGAAGGGTGAAGGCCCCAGTGAAACCTGGTAAAATACCGAATAAATAGCTTCTACCGATATAATAACTAGTTTAGTGAGATTATAGACTGCTGCTATACTTAGTCATGTGATTGCAATGACTCATGTCATGTTAGTTAGGTACCAATTTCTCAGTGACTCATAATGGGTGACCACAACACGATACCTCACCGTATCATTTAGGTAACATAAACCTACATCTGACATATACATATAGACAAGGGACAGCCTAACTAAGCCGCGTATTTGAAGGACGTTGTACAAAATATCTGAAGATATTTACCTACCTAGTACCTAAGGTATAAGGTGTAAGGTAACTCTTGCTGCCTGCTGATATTATCAATGCAAACGTATGAGGCCTATATAATAGTCATGCGATCTATTTGAGATCAACGGTTGAAGTGACATTGATTGATGAAACTTAGAAAATATTTCGTCTCCTAAATTTTGAACGGAAAAACTCATGAAACTTAATATATTTATATTGTATTACATTCAAATTCCCAGAAGGTGTCTGCCAACACAAGGCGCCTATATCTTGTCGTAGGGCAGGTCTCGAGTAATCCTAATCCGACTAGCATATTTTTATGTATGAACAATTTTACTCGTACTCTATAAATATCGCTATCTCGTTTCTGTATAAAACCTGTAATAGCAGATTATGCTACATCGATAGTCAACCCAAAGCCGCAGCGGAAGCTAGTTTGAAACAACACCTACTTGACACCATAGCGCAGGATGAAGTCGGAGTTGTATTCATCTACAGTAGTCCACGAGTCATTGCTGTCTTCGGAATGGCTCAACGTTTCGTCTTCATCCATCTCGCTTCCTGAAACATTTTTATTCACTTTCATTACTTATATTATATAAAATCGCCTGACATGAAAACATTATTATATAAATATATATTTTATAGAAAAACGCTAGTTACAAAAGTATGGTAAAAGTCGTGTCTTGTTTAACTTGTTGTTTCAAGATACGGGCCCCAACCTGTGAAGTAGATCAGATACCTAGGTAGGAAGGTAGGTACTTTAAAATATTAACGACAGGATTATACCTACATCAAAAATTGCGAAATTATCATTAGTAGGCATTATTTGGCAGTAGGTCTATGGAAATGTCTGAAAATCAAACCTTTCCGTGCGAACTGCATCGTTTGAAAATAGCGCGACTCCATTCTATTTTTCCACTGTCCCTGTCACGTGATTTTTATTTTAGGTGCCATAAAGTGACGTGATGCCAAACATAAACAGATACAGTAGGTAGGTACCTACCTTACCTTGTGACCTTACATAAAGCTAGATAGGTAACCTACCTCCTAAACTTTACTTGACTATCCAAAGGTATTTACTGCAGAATAGATGTACCTACCTACCTAGGAAGGTGAGTTACGTAGGTCTAGGTAGGTACCCAGGTAGCATGTAAATGACTCTCACTCTGACTAACTGACCTGTGGGACTGCGAATTGCAGGTGCCTCAGGCAAAGATAAAAGCCGTCGTCTAACTTCTGGGACATCATTATTTTGACCATCACGTCTGGAGTGGTCAGAAATATATCTCAAGACGTAGCTCAGCGAAATATACTGCGGTTGAGATGCTTCCTTCTGTTCAACCACTTTTGGGTCTAAATCTGAAATGTATAATTCAGAATTTCATAGAACGACCAGAAAATAAAAAACCTAGAACTACCTAGAAATCAGGATAGATGGAAAAACATGGAAAGATCAGCTGTTCAGGATACGGAATAGCTGTCCACAACGCGACGCAATCAGCTGTTTATCGCAAGTGATTTCGATGCGGCGAGATTTATTACAAGAATTACTACTAGAGGTTAATTTGTTAAATAGTTCTTGGCAAGCTACTATGTAAATAAAAATAAGAATATCAATATTAAAAATAGCGAGTCCCAGAACATTTTTGTATTTTACGCAAAAAAATAATACACAATGACGACAACCTAATGACATTGATAAGGCGTAAATAGGGGAGGAACATGGATAACTCTACGTGGACGGGCGACGAATATGGGATAAGATTGTTATATTTCAATATTTACCAATATGGACATCTTCTATATGCTCAATCAGATCTGGGAGTCTTGGAAATGTTATGCCACAGCCTTTGAATTTACAGATGTTCAACATGAAGACGGCCATTTCGGACAATGGATTCTCATCTTATTGGACTAGTCAAGTTGGCAACCAAATTACCAAACTGCAATATTCCTTTTATCAATACTTCAAAACCTTAACTATATGTTGGACGTCAATAGTAGATAAAATAAATTGAAAATATTTTTTTCAAATAAATATATCTAGCACAATATATAAACAGATAGTTTCAATATAAATAAGTATTGAGGCTTGTGAAACTCGCGCATATTGATCCCAGAGTTGACGAACCAGAGCGAACCGCACGGAACTTCGCCAGATATCAACCAATAGCGTTGCCGCTTTCGACTTCTGTTTCACTTCACCACTCAGAAATTGAACATTCCAAAGGCCGGTCTCCTCCTGTCGGTGTTCTTTGGTAAGTGCGGCAAGAATTGCGAATAAAACTAATCGTGAAAAAGTGTTGAAATCTCAAGCTGTTACCTAGTAAAAAGTGATATTTACGGCATAAACGGGCATATTGTGTGTGACAGTGTAAATATTTGTTGGTGAATCTGTAAGTTGTCATATTACAGAAATATTATCGGTCCAATCGCCGATCAGCCATTTTCCGTCGCCGCTCGTTTATTGCCTCCAGTGGTAATACGCTTACTCTCCCAATATAAATTTGTGTGCTCAGTGATACCCATATTGATAGTTTTACGTAAAAGTGTTGATATAGCGACCTCTGCCTCCGTTACGTAGGAACGTAAATTACGTAACCCTCTGCGGTTCGTCGGTCAAACTGTCAGACTAGACTTGATAGTCACACTCACAGTATCTCATTATCTCCCTCAGTGCTGTGCCGGTCCTTCGAACAGTTAACTCATCTACTACCTCGGTTTCTTTCAGTTGTCGCTCGCCGCACCCTATAAAAACACAAAATGCTGTCTGCCGCCAGACTGATCGCCCCTGTAGCCAGGTCTGCCGTAAGTATCCTCACTCCTTTATCACACATCATCATACTTAAAGTTTCTTTACATCACAAACATTGATTAGGTACTTAGTGATCAGGCCTGTAGGACATTGACATCTTCATCTGTCGGTTTCCTGACGATTACCATCCTTATTCCAATTGGGCATCAAAGTGATAATCAGTATACTTTTATCGTCCATTGATACAAGATCCCTGAATGGAATAGTAACCTTAAACTTAGCATGTTACATAATTACATAATCAGTGTAAAATCAACTGTCAGATCAGCTGTTCTGTTACGAAACTGAAGTATACACTCCAACTTCTAGCCTACTAGAAGAATAGAAAGAATAAGCTTCTATCAATATAGCATTCTTGCAATATCGATTTTCAGGGTGGAGTTTTAACCTAGTTGTGAACACCTAATGATAAGATGGTGGTCTATGTAATTCCAGATCTTCAACAACGCCTGTTTGATGCGACCACTTGCAGCAGTTCCCACGCAGTCACAGCTTGTACCAGCCCCCGCCCAGCTCTCAGCGGTGCGCTCTTTCCAGACCACCTCGGTCACCAAGGACATTGACTCCGCTGCCAAATTCATTGGTGCTGGTGCAGCGACAGTAGGAGTAGCTGGATCTGGTACATACTTCAATTATTATTTTCATCATTCATCATTTATGTTTGTTCAGTTACACCCAAAGCTTGCATGTTCACAGAATGAAATTATATTTAACTTGAAGATTCAGGGGCTATGTAGTATAAGTTGGTAACAAATAAGTAGTCATCATTTTGTAAATCCAAAATACAACACCAATTCAAGAAGAACTTTCAACTTGTCATACTTGTCACAATTTAAGCTGAAACTTTACTTGAAACAGCTGATTGCATAATCCAAGATATTGATTTTTTCCATTAATGGAAGTTTAGTCACTTGTATGAGTTGAAAGTTCTCAATTTGAGGAAGTACATTTCTAAGAGGAGAATATTACTGCTATCGTAACTTTGACTTTAAAATTTTCTTTACTAATGATACAAACTTAATAATGAACTTCCTTGATCTGCTTATTACCCTATTACCCTTATTTCCTAACAATCCCAGTTCATTTTTAACCCCTTCACTTGATCCTTGTCCTGCAGGTATTGGTATCGGTGTGGTGTTTGGATGCTTAATAATTGGCTATGCACGCAATCCCTCCCTGAAGCAGCAAATCTTCTCATATGCTATCCTGGGATTTGCACTTTCAGAAGCTATGGGCCTGTTTTGTCTTATGATTGCATTCCTTATGTTATTTGCCTTTTAAGACTTTTAAAATACTCTTTGTAATAGATCTTTTATGTACAGTGTATATTGCATATTGTGGAATGACAAGTCAAAGCTTTTTTATGTTGCATGTTTTATGTGCAAGTTTTTGACAAGTTTAGACTTCCGAAGATTACTATGGAGGTGAGACAGTTTTTGTTGCATAATGTCCTTGCCTTGTACATATTTATGTATTAATTGACATTCATGCTACATTAAGATGTGTAGCAGTTAAAATCTTAAATATTTATATAAAACTTCAAATCTAATTTTTAAACAAATACATAAAAATGTACAAAGACTTTAAGTAGTTAAGAGATTTACGGCCGTTTTCTGAAAGCTCGATCAAAATTAATTGGATGTCAAGTCACTCGCCATTTCAGCTAATAGCACTTAATTAGATAGTGGCTTGACAAGTGATTAGTTTTGATCGGGCTTTCAGAAACCGGTCGTTAGATTTGTTCTTGGTAGGTACTGCAATAATTCTCTTTAAATGGTCCCATTTTATGTTGTAGATAAAATTATATAACACTAATGCAAGGTGTACAATTCCAGGAGCGGGTATTGGAACGGTGTTCGGCTCCCTCATCATCGGCTATGCCAGGAACCCATCCCTCAAGCAACAGCTGTTCTCATACGCCATCTTGGGATTCGCCCTGTCCGAGGCTATGGGTCTCTTCTGTCTTATGATGGCGTTCCTGCTGTTGTTCGCTTTCTAAGCTATTTATTATAAGAACACTACTACTGCCATCCCACATGATGAGGTTTCAGTGAATACTATCTGGAGTGGACGGCCGGGAATCGAATGTTTGGAAACCTCACCCTCATAGTGATGCAAGGACTGATGTGTAAAGTGTTTTACACTTTCAAGTGCGCGTCATCAGGAATGCAATTTATTTAATTATGTAGTATAATGGAAAATCTGCAAATAAAATGTTGTACGTAAACATTACTTGGATGCTACCGTTATTTCAATTCCTGATTTTTGTAGACTGATATCTAACTCTTTTATCATGTTAAAAATATCATTTTCAAGCTTCGGTGATAATATCAATTAGCCAGTTATTGCGTGTATGCGTGAGTATTATCAACGAATTTTGGAATGATTGTTATCCTGTTCAAGAATGTCGGCATCTGTATGTACATTTTAGGGCGATTAAATGATACAAACAAATCTCGAGCATTTTTTCTATTATTTTATATTTCCAAACGTTTTTGAAAAATGAAATAATAGTGAGGTAGGTACTTTTCTTTTCTACAACGTGATCGTAAATCTACTTCAAATCTTAAAGTGCCACACATTTTGCTGAAATTACACTAAGTAAGGTAAGGTCTTAGTAGTTATGGTGAAAGCTGGAGGGGCAGAGCTTGATGATGTAACCAAGATCTGTGTTCAACAGAACTCAATCATACAGGTAGGCCAATTTAACTGAAACTTAGTTATGTACCATTACTTGGTAGGTAGTCAGAGACGAGACAGTGTAAGACTGGACACCATAAGATCTCAGCTCGAGGCGATCCACTGGTTGTATACGACCATTGTTGGTACCCATGCTGCTATAAATTTGTTTGTCAATGAATTAACATTACAAGTAGCCTTTGTTCGGTGTAGGGCAGATTCTGTACTCGACAGATCGTGAATTTGGGCAGATTCTTGGATTCGACAGATTAGCTATACGGCAGAAAATGAACACTTGTGCACAGAATACGGAACGTGCCCTACGACGCACTGCCCTGCGACCATCAACTTGAAGCATACAGATGTTAAGCCTCATGTGCCTGTAATTACACCGGCAACCACACTCTTCAAACCGAAACACAGCAACGCTGCTTGGCGGCAGAAAAAGGCGTTCTTCCCCGGACGAGCCCTTCACAAAGAGCTCTACTACTCTTGTTGGAACCACTGAGCATATAATCATACTTTGGAACATTATATATTGGAAAGTCAATTATTAAAATTACAAGTAGGTGGTAAGAAAGGTACCAAGAAGTGGAGTGATTCACAGACCTATTTATTGTGGGAGAGGTTCAACCACCCCTTTAAACCGCACTGCGGTAGGATTCATCTTCCTATGCACTACTGCATTACGTAACCTGTCTGGATGAAGATCAATATATCGTCCCCCCTCCCATACTACGAGAATGCATTACCTAAGGCGCGGCAGTGTTATATTAGGGTCTTTTTACCACCTTTACGATGAACTTCCTAATGGTACATAGGTTTTTAAATAAACCCTACACCTGAGCTGTCAAATCAATTTCAAATCCTTTAGTTCCAGGGTACCTGTCCCGGTATACCTACAGTGTATTATATTAAATACAAAACAGGTAATTATTAATTAATATCATACTGGTAAATTACCTATCTAAAGACAAAGCCGCAACGACAGCAGTAGTTGATGGAAATGTAGATATAAAAATAAAGCTTTATATCACATCTCGCAAAGAACTCTTTAATCCCTAGGAATTCAAATCACTTTTTAGTGCCTAGTAATTAAAAGTGATTGACTTAGGAAATGGGGATATTGTTAGTAAAAGTTCCAATCACCAAAGAGATCAATCTGTGATTAATCAAAATTAAATGGCATGGAATTGTCCGGCCTTAAATCAGTTCCACATGATCAAACCTAGAAGAATTAAAACCAGCTAGCATACAGTTCGTTTCCTAAGCGTTTTTATGAATGGTGCAAAGGCAAACGTAACCGTGGGCCTCCATCTGGACTAAGCTCGAGAGAAAGTGGCAGAAATAGCAGAACTGTTACTGTACTACCATTTTTCTGAATAATTATTAAAAGGGCTCAGGTGTTAAGGGTAAGTCGCAATCGTGCTGCGGGCTGTGACTGAGGGGCATGCGAGTTCTCAATAAAAATAAAAGATGTTTTAATTAACAATTTTATTTGTAAATGTTTTGTAATAAAACCGTGTAAGTGAATACTTCCGCTTTTAAACAAATATAGAAACACAAGATTCGACAAAAATTTTACATGATGTTCAGAGATAAACCTAAATACATAATTTTAGAACATTATGCCGAGCAAGTCACATGATAGTTTCATTTAACATTGAGGCATTTTTAATGCATAATCCAGATTTTTTATAATAACAGGCAAAATGAATACAGTCCAAAGAAATATTAATTCAGAATGTATTCACTTCGGTTTGCCCAGTACGCAATAAATCGCGCATCAGAAGCACGCAAAGGCCGCATCTGTTGTAGGTAATTCATATAGGTGGTACAAGTTTGATTACAAAGCTACTTAAAGAGTGCTAATAGCTGAAAATTCAAAAAGAAATACTACCCAGTTATCAACATTGGCTTAGGACAACGCTATTTCATACCAAAAGTTTCGCACCAAGCCATAATTTATAAAATATTTCTATGTATAAAATTACGTAATCTACAAATGCGGTCTTATTTTATTACTCGATAAGTCGATCAAGCTACTGATGCGAAACTTTGAGCGTACAGAGCTTACACAATAAGAATTTTAAAATTAAATATTCTTTAACATAACATGCAACAGTAACATTGCAAGATTTTGGTGTTTTAAATTATGTTTCCATCAGTCGTCACTTCGAAATATTTTTGTACCAAACCAGATGGTTTTGTGTATAATACAATACAATAAGGAGCTACACATTGAATCTGTCGGCACAGAGGCTTGACGATCGCTGGTTTCAACTAAAGCCTAGAGAACGATGCGTCTTCGAAATAGGCCTATCTGCCTAACACACCGGTGTGTTGATTACCTAGGAACAAGTAACAGCAGTAAAATAAGTCGTTGCTTGTTCAAAACAAATCTCTCTGCTGTCATTGTTTTATTTTTAGTACATCGATTTTTCATCGATAGAGGAGCAGTCGTCAATCAACTGATTTTCTGACGAAAAATTTACATAATTCAACACGCAACGACTTATTTTACTGCTATTGTTTATAAAGAATAGGTCCGCTGGCCGGCAGGTCTGGTGTATAGTCACCTATACATACAATTCAATATCGACACTTCTTTGAGTTTAATTACATTATAAAAGTCACACCTAACATAATCAGTACAAAACACACATAGTTTTAGGATTCAAACTGAAGGTTAACAATGTTATAGCAATACTATTTCTGTCATTGACTCTATAAACAATAAATTGTAAAAACATCTTTACAATAATTTTACTTATCCTAAATACAGCAAAACAAAATAAGGCATTTTCTACACAAGTCCATCAAACAATACCCAAATGGAAACTGCACATCTCTCATGAATCGAGTCCTTGAAACAAAATATAGTTTTATTATAATTAACGTATTGCAAACAGATTTTTTTTTCTTGAGATCAACACTCATTATAATTATTTGGTCCAAGTTACTTAGTAAAAATATTATCAAGGACTCGAATCAAAAGGTATCTTACACATTTATTTTTGGCTCAACATTTTTCACCATATATCCATAACTATCATTTCTTTTCTATCAACTAGTTGATATCATTTATATTACAGTTTTTATAAATAGCATTTTAGTAAAGTATTTAGAATTTAAATGGCTTCAGTTTCAAACTGAGTACCCTTAGAAATAGTAATCGATCCATAAGTCTCATGCTGTTCTAGTTTCAATACTTGATGTTTTTTGAGGACAAGTAGACTGTAGAATTTCTGCGCGACCTGAAACCAACAAAAGATTTTCGTGAGAATTGTAATGATCAATGAATGAATGAAATGAATGAAAAATACTTTATTGTACACCAAACTGAACAAAAAAAACACTTAAAAATATTAAATAAAGTAGTACAATGGGCGGTCTTATGGCTGAAAGCGATCTTTTCCAGACAACCTTTGGATGGAGAGGATTGTTAAAGTATGGATCGAGGGTTCTTGACTGGTACAACTAAGATCCAGGAGGTTTAATTGTTCCAGGCCAAAGGCGTAAATAGTGGGATAACTGGAATGTAAGTACCGAGATGAAAATTTGTCGAAAAATGCTAGAAGACTTAAAAAGCGAGCAAAAGGCGTAAGTGTAAACGAGAGGAAAGGGGTTCAAGACAACGGTATTAAGTTCCACGTGACTGTAATTGCACAAGCACATATATCCTTCAAATCGGAACTTAGGATGAGAGCTTAACTGCTACGAGAAACTGTATACAGATTGCGGGAAGTCGGTGGATGGAGGGTAGAATCGTTCTTCCTGGAAATGTATAGGGGTTCTACATCCAGTGGACTTCTTCAAGCTGATGTTGATAATGGTAATAATAATGTAAATGTAAAATTTGTTTATTTTTCTCTTTACAATAAATAATATTGGTGGACATTACATACAACACTATCTCGCCCCAAACTAAGCCAAAGCTTGTACTATGGAAACCAGATAGCTGATATAATACATAAATACTTTTTTTTGTTGTAAATACATACTTATAATATTATAAAACACCCAGACAGAGAACAAACATCTATGTTTATCACACAAATGTTTGTTCTCGGTGGGGATCAAACCCACGGCCTGCGGCGCAGAAGGCACGGCTACAATCAACCGAGTTGTAAAGGCTGTCATGATGATCTATATCGGGTACACACCTGCTTCCTGTTATTGTGCCGTGGCGCGAGCTCTGTGAAGGCTAGTTCTAAGCCGGCGGCGAGCTTTGGCCGCATCACTGCGAAGAGTTGCGCCGCTCGCCGGTTCAACACGCGCTCCTCGAACTGCTCGTCAGTCTCGCCCGCTTCACGCTCGCCTTCCTCGGCCTGGCAGAAACACAAACACAATATATATTTCAAGTGCACAATCAGAAGGCTTTTCAAAAGCTTTGAAATGTATTGCTCACTATACTTTTAAATCAGTTCCACATGATCAAACCTAGAAGAATGAAAACCAACTAACATAACGATTGGCACTAATTTGGATCAGTTTACCTATTGTTGCTAGATCGTTTGAAACGGTCTGCAGATGTACAGCTGTGTTTTTATCACATCAATTCGAAAAGAGATAGTTTGCTCTTCGAAAACAGGCAGCAAAATAGCACTTTGATCCCAAGGGCGGTAATGTGATTTGAATTTGGAATGTGCTTATTGAGTAAAAGTTCTAATCACCAAAGAGATCACGAACACTGAATGAACAAGCAGGCTTTATAATTTAAAAAAAAGCGCCTGAACTAAATAAAAATAAACAAAAACACGTGAAACGCGCATTCCAACTTTGTTCATAATTGTCAAATTCAGATTTTACTTAGTTTTATGAAAATAAATAAAATTACAATGAATACATGATTATGACTATGAGACTATGTGACAATGTGACAATGTGACTATGTGACTTCGTGACTCCGTGACTTCGTGACTATGTGACTTCGTGACTTCGTGACTTTGTGACTTAGTGACTTCGTGACTATGATTATTCATAAGTTGCACTAAGTTATTTTCTCATAGAGGGTGATAAAAAGTAGAGTGTCCACCTCGGGAGCAACACTATTTTAAGCTCGAGTGAAGTACTTTGAATCCCTCGCTACGCTTAGGATTCTACTTTAGAATCCCTCGCTACGCTCGGGATTCTACTCTAGAATCCTTCGCTCCGCTCTGGATTCAAAAAACACTCTCGCCATAAAAATAGTTGTTTGCTCCCTTGGTAAACAATCTACTATTTGTACATTTTGTAAATACTTGTCTGCATTGTAATTTTCTTAGTAAAATAAAGCTCCGTTTGTATAACCACCAACTGGATTAAGCTCAGATAGTGGCAGAAATAGCAGAATAGAGTTACTATTTTGCATTTTTTCAGAAAATGTTATAATTGAATGTACTCACGTTTTCAGGCGTTGCGGGTAAGTCGTAATCGTGCTGCGGACTGTGAGGAGCGTGATTGTCGTCATATCCTAAATTCGTCATTTGCATACCATCCTGTAAAATCAGTGTAAAATAACTACATTGTCGACGTTCGGCTTTTTGAACGAGATCTTGAGGTCCTATACTTCAGCAAAATTTGATGTGGAGTGTTCTTTTACAACCTGCCTAATGCCCATACCTAACCTAATATTATCATTGATTTGTTGTCGATTTGTGTCACTCTTTCAATACGAATTTATAAAAAATCTGTAAAACAATATAAGCTATAGAGTTTGGTTAAAATGGATGATGCCTATGGAATTACTAAATTGTTTCTTTTTTCCTATTTAAAATAAAGTTAGTTCAATCTATTCAAAATAAGAATACACACCCGATATTGATCTGAGAGGCCTAAAAGAGGTTCCTGTGATGAGATTTGCGGCATCATCGGCGCTCGCTCCATGCTGCCGTGTAGTAATGCTGGGTGCTGTGTACCTATAACAGACAAATATTCGTATTAAAAATCATTGTTGTTTTTTACTGTATGGTCTGCTCTCGGACGCTTAATTAATTATGGTGAACAGAAGCAAAAGCCTGTTTACTTTTTTAGCTATGGGTAAGGCAAATCCCGCCTTTCAATCTTTCTATTTTGCCCCAACGCTGCTGTAATCATGAAGAAAAGATGCAAAGGCAAAAGGCAAAGGCCTTATTACAGTATTACTATATCAGGAATCGGGATCATTCACGACACAAAATATTATTTCGTCTGTCAGTTTGCATACCTGACTGTCCACCGTGCGCTAAGCCAGCTGGCGTCATCCCACCGTGTTGTAGTCCCGTGGGCGTCATTCCGCCGTGCTGTAAACCAATGGGCGTCATCCCTCCATGATGCAAGCCCGCTGGCGTCATTCCTTCGTGTTGTAACCCTCCCGGGGTCATTCCACCGTGCTGTAAACCCGATGGGGTCATTCCACCGTGCTGTAAGCCTGTCGGCGTCATTCCTCCGTGCTGTAACCCCACCGGTGTCATTCCACCGTGCTGTAAGCCTCCAGGCGTCATTCCGCCGTGCTGTAATCCTCCGGGCGTCATTCCACCGTGTGTTAGACCTGCTGGTGTCATTCCTCCGTGGTGTAATCCCACCGGTGTCATTCCACCGTGGGTAAGACCCGCGGGCGTCATTCCCCCGTGCGAGTAATGCGCAGGCGTCATTCCACCATGTTGTAGCCCCGCTGGTGTCATTCCACCGTGCTGTAAGCCGCCGGGTGTCATGCCGCCGTGCTCGAGACCAACTGGCGTCATTCCTGCGTGTTGAAGACCTGCAGGTGTCATCGCACTGTCCAATCCTAGTCCGGGAGTCATACCTGATATTCAAACAATTTTTCAAATCAAATGTAATAATGGAATAATAAATAAATGAGTGATGAAAAGAGGTAAAACTTACCACCATGATGTAAGCCACCCGGTGTCATACTTCCCGGTAGTCCTAGGTCCACAGGTTGATCTCCATGTTGCAAACCCGCAGGAGTCAAGCCACCATGTTGGAGGCTTCCTGAAACACAGAAGGAAACAAATTCAAAATATGCTGCATGGTTACAGATAATTAAGTGTGAATGAGAAACATTTGTGTGCTGAACAAAGATGTGTTTTCTATGTCTGAGTGTTATATTGAATTCTAATGGTTTAAACATATTGTACATTCTGTAGTCTATCAGTTATTTGGTTTCCAGAGTGCAATCTTTGCTTCGTTTGGAACGTGACGCCGCGTAAACTTCCACTAATATATATTTTATTACCTGGAGTAAGTGATCCATGGTTCAGTCCACCTGGCGTCAGTCCTCCTTGCAATAACGTGCCAGGTGTTAGAGGTACTCCGAGCATGCCGGGTGTCATAGGTGGGCCTAGCGAACTCAGCAGTCCTGCATTATAAAGGTTTTATTAGTTTGCTAACATCATAATTTTATTTGTTTGGATGTACTTCTGACTACCTCCCTTAGGCGTCCTCGAGGAACCTGGAGTTCGTACCTACTTGGTACTAATAGATCTGAGGGGATATCTACCGTGCCTGGGGATCAAAGTCATGAAGCTGTTTGTTTTTCTGTATTTCTACCATGGGGCGTCAATTGTTGAACATAGGTCTCCCGATATATTTCAGGAATGACGGATCTCGTGCAGCCTGGCCCAATGGCTCCCCAAGACTTCTGTATTGACTTAACAACTGCAAGGTGACCCCTTCATAAAAGGCCTATTTATTTTGGTATAAAGAGTAGCATGTTCGTCATTTTGCAGAGACAGGTGTATACATATAAGTATATACATATGTGATAACATTTTGATGTACCTATAGATACTTAGCATTTTCTTAACCTAATGCTGCAACAGAGTGCACATCAGAAATTGAACAGCAACGACGTCGCAAACATCTACTTTATTTAAGCTGTCGCATTTATAATATTAGTAGGAATTAGTAGAATGGATAGTTCACCTGGCGTTGATGGTGGTTCGATGTCATCAAGCTTCGGCGTTTCAGGTCTGGGGGTCGGCACTCGGTCCTCTAAGCGTGCGTGAATGATAGGTCACCATGTTAGTTGTGTTGTGCATACAAGAACGTTATGACGTAAGCGAATAGGGGTGATATTAGAATGATACAATAGTATAGGGAAGAGAGTTGTTTAGAATGAGAAAAAGGTCAGAAGTGATGAAATTATTGTGCATGAAGCTCAATTTGTTAGGAATTTGTGTACACAATTGATAGGTCTAGTAGTAGTTTTGTGATGATAATATCTAACGAGTAAACTAAAGGTTTTCGCATGAAAACCAAAAACAGTGGCTGACATGGTCATATGATAAGACATATTTTTTGTCAACATCATTAACAAGTATAATATAATTAAAATAGTGACAGTTATTTAGGAAATATAATTCAATGTATTGTTGTCAATACTTATACTGTGTGCATACTGTGTATGTTTAACTTTCAGTAACAATGCATTAATTAAAATTTTCTTTCAAACCTACTTATATAGGATCATTGCACTTTTATGGATTTAGCAAACAATCAATGAGGTTTAAATGATTGGAGACTTATTTATACAAAAGACTTCTAAGAACTGTTACTTGAGAAGAAAAGATTAATGAGACCACAGCATCAAATAATGGTATGAACATGTCCCAATGATGAATGATAATACATTTGATGAAAATCAAAAACAGACAGGTATTAGCGAAGTCGTTATAAGATTTATACATACCAATAGAAGGTTCATATTCCTGTGGCACTGGTGTTGGAGGTTCTAAGTCGGTCGTAGAAGAAACTACTGGCGGCTCAACGGCTTGAATGGACTGAAACAGTAAAAGGAAATCAGAAACAAAGCAGAAAAGTATGTTTCAAGGCATGAGTCCGGCTCAGACTCGATAATTGCGGGCTTAATTCTTCACGGGGATTAATGTTTTCATGATTTGTAGTAAGTCCGTAGTTTCTGTCATTCTGATACCAACGTCAAGAAATTATGCAGTGAACGATGACGAAAAAAAAAAGCTTTATTACAGGTTCAAAGGTTCGTTTGATAAATTAAGAAGGCGATCTAATATACGTGGGGTATAAATAAATAATTTTGTATTGTACTGCAAGATGAATTATGAAAAAAAAAATTGTAACTATTCAATACATAGAGGTGCACAAGATGAAGAGTGACGATGAAAATCAAATTCAAAACCTTACTTTAAGAAAATCTTTGATTAATTTGTATCATATTAGCATCGCGAACTATGCCATCATCGACAGCTCGATTCGGAAAATACCCTAAAACGAAACGGATATGCGCTTCTAGTGTGGAACACTGGAAGTTTCTTTGGCATTTTTTTCAGAGGATTTATTACAAAAGTGACATTAGTTAACAATGAACATACCTCCTCATGTCTTCGTTTCCTGCCGCCACGTCTGGGTGCGCTCGGTGTTTCAGGGTCCGGCGACCTCGCCGCTGGATCCACTTCCTCGCCTTCCGATCTCAGGGTCATGTTACGAGAATATTTCTGTAACAAATAACAATAATATAACTTATTGGAATACTTAGACTGCTTGAAAGCCTCTGTCAAAGCAGCTCAGTGACCTGCCAGGATACTTAGGCCTCGCGCTGTACTGATAAACCATCAAGTTTTTTTTTAAATATCAAAAAATTACCAATACTTAAACTTTTGTCAAATGATCTTATCAATGAGGATCAATGAATGACGAATACAGACGACAAAATATTTTGTAGAAGGTTAGAGATTTTTTTTTGTTTTAGAGATAATCCATTGAAATTAAAAGAACACTAATGCTAAACAGCTGATGGTTACACGGTATGTTACCTTGAAGAGTACTCTTGATGGGATTGGCCTGGCTGGCAACGTAAATAGCTTCTCAACACCCCCGGTTTCCTTCCAGTGCATCAGTCGTCTGGTAGGCGGCGCCAGGTCGAGTGTCGTCACGATATCCGATGTGTTGCTAAGCTGATTTTTCATCTCTTCGCCAGTTATGTTCTTGACTTCGTCGACAATAAGCTTGCGCTTCCGTTTGGTTTTTGTTATGCCTGCAAAACAGTGAAATATTGTAGTGCCAGACTTTTAGTGGCGACATCTAGGTTACATTGCAAATACGAAACTAAATACGTATAAAAAATTTAAAACCTCCACAGGATGTATGTTAGAACAGGCATATACAAGCCCGGTTGCGATGTAGATCCATTCAGGGTGAAATACAATGTGGTATGTGGATCCACTGTCACAATTTGAACGTTATGTATCGTATGATGTAGAAATAAATAGCTAGAACAAACTACCGCGGCAGACGTCGCCTTTACAGTAGCAACACGGGGTAAGTTTATAATGTGTAAGCTTACCTCGGAGGACGGTAGCGTCAACAGGTGCCAGCGCGAAGGATTCCTCATCGTTTTGCAGTAGTGTGGTGTTGTCTGCCGGGGCAGGCGTAGGCTCAGGCACAGCTTCTGCCTCCGCAGATTCTATCACTGGCTCATCCACGTCCTACAAACAACATAAACCTAAGTTATCCACCTGATAGCAAATTGTAGCCTGTCTATGAATAATAGTGATGGATTGTTATTTTCGTAAAAAGTAGCTCGAAGCAGCGCTAATACGCGTTATAGAAAGTACGGTCGTCGATCCACCGGGTATGAGGCGTCTTATGCCTTGTTTTCCGGTTGATAGTCGCAATTTAAGTGCAGTGATTATCGATTCTTTGAACTATATGAATTGCGCATTGCCACTTTAACTTGATAATTCTGGTAACTACAGTGATCACCCTTACATTTGACGAATTAATTTTACTAGGAGAGATGTACCCACTAGTCAAATCACAATCTCCTATGAGGATTTCATTTGTCATATCTTTCTCATTTTTTTTTTTCATATCTTCTAGTGTCATTAGTCGTCGTCATTAGATTGTCGTGGAGCAGTATAGGTTACCATGGGTCTGACGGAGGGCGGGCGGGGCGCGGCGGGCGGCGGCATGAGGTCAGGCGCGGGGGCGAGGGGCGGCTCGTCATGTGCGGGGGACCCGCCCCAGCTGAAACACACAACACATTTTTTATTAGGGTACATTTACCGCGATGGTTTTTGAACGAGAAGCAAGCCAAAGAAAAGATGGATGGATTGTGTGAAAGATAATATGAGTAAGAAGAAGTGAGCACCGAGATGACGAATGATAGAGGAGAGTGGAAGAAGAAAACCTGTTGTACCGACCCCACTTAGCGTGGGATAAGGGCAGGAAGATGATGATTTACCGCGATGTCTCGGCTAAAACACTTTTTATGTGATCTCTAGTGGCAGTATGAGAGTATGTGAGCGTTTTCGTGTGGCCTGAAAATGTCTTCATCAGAATTGGCACCAACTCATTTGATCTTACCTTTAGAAATTAAAGGCCAGACTCAATCGGTGAAGGAAAATATCTTGAGGAAAGCAGTTAGCATTCCACGATAGCAGCGGCGTTGGGCTAGCAACCTGTTCTTCTTCTTGTCGTGTTTCACGTCACTAGTTTCTTTAGAAACAGTGTGGTGAAAGGATTTTGCAGTGCGCCTTATAAGGCTCCGTTCAGTGTGGTGAAAGGATTTTTCAGTGCGCCTTAATAGGCTCCTTTCGAGCCCTAGCAACCTGTGACGTACGATATACCAACGACTGCAAAATATGTGTACAACCCGGTCACATTATCTCGAGACCTCGCTGGAATGCGAAAATGAAATGGATGCTCGTTTTGCGCACCATATCAGAAGAACGCCGACGCGACGTGACGTCATCGACGCCAGGTCTCGAGATAATGTGACCGGGTTGTATGTGCTAAATGTACTATTGGACATACCTCTGACCTTTACGGATCAGGTCAGAGGTCAAAGAATCTTACTCTTTGCAAGAGTAGTAGAGGTCTTTGTGAAGGGCTCGTCCGGGGAAGTACTACCACCACGCCTTTTTCTACCGCCAAGCAGTCGTGAAGCTGTTTTCTTTTAGAATGAGCGTCATCATAAGTACCTGTGTTGCGGCGAGTTGCCCGCGTCGTAGTGGTCGCCCATGTCGTCATCCGAGTCGGGCGCGTCCGCCGCGGCCGCGGGGCCGGCCACGCCTTCCGCGCCCGCGTCTATCACACCCGCATCTATCTCCGCCTGGAGATCACACACATATCGTTACAAGGTGTTAAAATACTACTACCGAAAACTTCAGGGGGCTAAAGTACCCATCAATATGAATAACTTTTTCTAAGGAACCAACACTGTGAATGCGAAAAAAAAACGGCTGTTTGATACATTATAGCCAGGTAGGTATTGAACTTTTGTATGAAACAGCTGTTTTTTTCACGTTCAGTGTTGGTTCAAAGCAGCTCACAGCAGCTTGTAAGTTATATGTAAGTTACCTGCAAAGACTGGGGTTGCTGCGAAGTGCCCGGCATGCCCGGCGTGGCGCCAGCGCCCGCGGCGCTCGTCGACACGTCGCCAAACAGATCTCCCTCGAACAGACCGCCGGCATCCGCTGATAACAAAACACGCTCTTTACTACAAGAGACTAGAACTTTAAGTCAAGAGTTTTTTTCTTGGGACTTCTGTATTGCAAGCCTGGGTTTTGTATGGAGATGCGATAAGCGGACGTTCTGAGAACTGTCAAAATTTCTGAATCACGAGATTTCTCAGCAATTTCGCTGATTACAAAACCCGGGTTCGCAATACAGAAAACCAAAAATGAAACTAGTACTTGTACAGTAATGGGATTTTGAGATTGTATTGATTTGTGCTGTCGGTCGTTGGTGCCGTATGTGAGTCCGTTTTTCGAGCGGTTTTTGACAAAACACCATAGCCCTCCGCCTACCGAGCGTGTACGAAACCGAAGCGAGTGTAACTCAGAATACACAATCATGGTGCATACTTTGCATAAAACATACCAAAAATCATCAATCAATCAATCTCACAGTCGCCTGCACTAATAAATATAGTGTACCGTACAGTCAGCATCAGAAGTTGATGAATTTTTCAGAATTATGAAATTGTTTAAAATTGGCTCTAGAAATATATTTTTTCTAATAATACAAAATTTTGAAGTCAGATGTTACTACTCAATAATTGATAACAAAGTACGATAAACAACACAAAAACATTACAGTTTTTTAACTTTAGAAACATTGTCTGATATAATTTATTTATGATATTAAGTGTGCACAATTTTTTTTTTATATGGTTGTTTTTTGTGGATAAATAGAGGTCCCATTCTATGCCGGGATTACTGCGGTCACCACAACATCATGTCCAGTCAATGCAGTTTTTTTTTTTATATACCACTAGCTGATGTTACAAGCAAATGGCCCACCTGATGTTAAGTGATAACCATCACCTATAACAAAGCATTGCCTCGTAACTCACGCGCGTAAGGAACGTGCACTACGATGCACTGCCCTGCGTCCATCAACTTGAGGCATACAGATGTTAAGCCTCATGTGCCTGTAATTACACCGGCAACCATACTCTTTAAACCGAAACACAGCAACGCTGCTTTGCGGCAGAAAAAGGCGTGGAAAGTTACCTCCAAAGTCATCACCGATAGTTCCACCGAAGCCGTCGTCCATCGGCGCGTGGGGCGCCGCCTCCATGCGTCTCTCGTGGGTCTCCACCAGCGTCGGGCCGGTCCCGCTGGCGCCGGCGACATCACCTTCCTTAGCCAGCTCGAGGGATGACCCATCGGCGAAGAGCACGTTACTCTGTCCAAATTCATAAATTATATATTTACATTCAATTCAAATTATTTATTGTGCAAAAATACATTGAGTACATACCTTTTATATACAAAATTATATTCTTAAATAATAGATGCTACAATAATGGTAGGCACTCAACAGAGAAATTAGGTGAGGTGTGTTGGGGATCAGACAAGAAATTCTGTATCCTGACCCCCAGCGCCTTCCTTCGAACTTCTTCTTCTTGTCGTGTCACTAGTTTCTTTCGAAACAGTGTGGTGAAATGATTTTAAGTGCGCCTCAAGAGGCGTCTTCAAGCACTTGACACATGTTATAGAACTTTTTGGGTTCCACGACATGCCGGTTTCCTCACGATGTTTTCCTTCACCGTTTGAGAGTACTGGCATTGTACACATAATTTTTGAACAGAAAAATTCATTGGTGCACAATCAGTTTTGAACCCACGACCTTAGGACCGGAAGGCGGGGCTACCACCAGTGCTCTCAGTTCTTATTACATCAATATGTTAACATAATTGTGTTAAAAATGTGAAGGAATACATTGTGAGGAAACCAGTAATGTTTAATAGGAGCCTCTTTGAGGTGCACTAAAAATCCTTTCACCACACTGTTTCAAAAGAACTAGTGACATGATAAGAAGAAGAAGGAAACCATTTAGTATTCTAGCAGTGGTGATGGGCTTGCAACCTGTCACATATGGAATACCAAGTACTGCAAAATTTGGGTATATTCCAAATGTGATTTTAGACGAATCTCTGACGAACCCCCTTAGACATGCTCAAAGAATCTTAAGTTAGATCCTAATAGATCAGAAAGGGGTGTTTACCGTGATTGGGAAGACGTGAATTTGTTTCTATTTTTTTTTTATTAATATAGTAATACTTAGACTTTTTGATGATTTATGCAGCTTCAGGAAAAAAAAATCACCCATGCACAATGCTAGTGGTCTCAATTAGAAAGAAAACATCCTGCAGCTTATTTTGATATAAATGCATTATATGGCCACCTATTACTTTATATTAGGTCTTTCCTACCAAAAACATGAACTAGACCTTTAGACTCAGCTTCTCACTAGAGACAGATGTCATTTTAAACATTCGTGAACCCCAGAATCCCATACAATTTCTTTTGCTTCTGATTCCACAGAGGCATTGTTCAAAAGGTTAAAAAACTTGAATTAGCTGGCTAGAACAGTCATGTTTGAAAAAAAAGTATCTTAAGCTCCACATACCTGTTCTCCCAATCCTCCATCATTCCCAATGGCCTCTCTCATGATATCTGGGTGGTCAGTATCAAAGCCCATGTCTCCAAAACCATCATCATGAGTGACCAGGTTTAGAGAGCCATAGTCTTCACGCATTGTGATTTCTTCTGCTCGCGACTGATTGAGGGAGAACTGAGCTTCAATATCCACCTCACTAAAATAAATTGTAAATTAATATTCATCAAAAATTTATGTAAAAATAAATTGAGAACAAAAAAAATTTGATGTTCCATCAATTTTATAACAAAGATTAAAGATTAATATAGAATAGAAAATAGATAAAGAATCACACAAATCTGGCAACACAAGTCTTTTTTTATAGAGCACTTTTGAATTTTTGTTTCTGAGTGAATACATGATTATAGCAAAGTACAATGACACTGAAAACACTTACTTAAGTTCGGGCATGGCAGTGTCAAAGTCATGGAACACCTCGGGCAATGTTATGGCATTCATAGCAGCCTCTCTATGTTCTTCAGGTAAATCCACCATGCCAGGCCTGAAAGCCATCTAAAACAGAACATTGGTCTATAAATATTTTTCCATAGCTGACTTTTCTCTACTTCAGCCCTGACACACATTTATATGTATAAGATTATACATATTCTTCCCTTTTGGGAATACACTAGTTAAACTAGATATTGTCTTATTTCCAAGTACCTATTGGCTAAAACCTAACATTAGAGTCAGTTTTATTTCAGATCGGAGAATCAGAGAACTAAAATAAAACTGTATAAAAGGAAGAGATAATCATAATAGTCATAATTTCATTCGCTCCACCTAGCCCCAAAACTAAGGGAAGTGTTAACTATAGGAGCACTTATGAGAACAATCTTATTAGAGTATGTAACCTGTGCCTCTAAGAATCTTTTTTCTGTAGAATTAGACTTACTTTGATCTTAACGAATGCTTCATTACAGTCCTGCAGCAAGTACTTGGCTTTTCTTGAGTATATTCTCACTACCCCAAGCAACAGATGGCCTGAAGTTCGCAAGGCCATTTTCACTTTGGGTTTCAGTATACCATCTACAGACTTTTCAATGTTCGTCTCGAAAACATGGGCTTTTGTCAGCTTTTTATCCCAGTGAGCGGCCAGCCAAATTTTGGCCAAGGGGCCCTTTTTGGCCAGCACAAAGTGTGCGTAAAACATCGTGGTGATTCACAATGTTCACACGGTTGAGTACATCAAATCTATCCTGAAATAAGAATATTATATTCTTTAGTATATTATTATCATTCTCTACCTCGTAGAATGGTTAAACAAAATCGCCATTGGGATGGGGGGGCAATTTACGCTAATTGATACCACGAATAACAGAACAGTTTGGCGCCTAATCTTTACAAGTTATTTTTATGATTACAAGAACGTTTTTACTGTTTTTTAATATTTTTGTACGTACTGCATATATAATATTCTATGAATATTACGAAATCAACAGATATTTACCGATACAAAAAAGTAAAACTCACAAATTTCACCTTTTACACAAAATCAACGTAAACATGACAACAACAATTACGTTTCCAAGATGGCGACCGGACGGACGAAGAGATAGACAGAGAGGAGAAGAGAATCGCTCTCTAACGGAAAACCGTTTTTTGTTTTCGTTCAAAAACTTGACAAAAGCTACATTAAACGTACTGGCTCGAAGAGGCAACTGAGGCAACAGCTTTCAGGGGTTTGCCTTTTTTGATGCCGTGCTATTTTTTGTATTGCACATTTATAAAATAGGTAAAAAAAATATTTTAATTAAACAGTTAAGATGAAAATAAATTAAATGATTTAGAAAATGTTTTAAGCCACAAATAATTAGGTAGGTTCTAAGAACCAGTAATCACAAACACCACTCTCCACATCAATCTAGGGCATTGACGACTCAAGATTATAGGATACCAATAAATAACGTTCTCTCAACTTGCTTCTAAACCTAAACTTCAGGGAGCAAATAAGTTTGTTTTTTGTTTAACTTAACATTTGTGTACCCTTTCGTTTTTTTTATAAAAGTAATAACAAGTTATTTTTTTTTTTTTGTAGTAGTACTTGGTTTTATAGACGGATCTAGATAAAAATAAAAACATACTCTGTGTAATCATATACGACATTCATAGGTATTGCATCGAATCGCGTTATTGAACGAAAACTAGGTCTGTTGGTATGTCAAAGTCATTGTGAACAAATAATTATTAACTGCCAACTCGGATTCATTTTCTGACATTTTGGGAAGCAACATAGCTTTTTCATTTTATTTGTTTTTCTAGTGTTATTTTGAGCTGTGTTGTGTAATTTCGGTGGTATTTTAACCAACATTACTTGAGGTTTTAGCACAAAGTGTAAACATTTGGAATGAAAGTGTATTGTGATATCCTGATTTGACCGAAAATGTTTCCAATGTTTTGAAGAAAACCGCCACCATTTTCTTCAAAACAAATGACGGCCGACTTGACAAAAAAGTATTTATTCAATACAAATCACTTGACACTGGCAAGATTGTCTGTCGAATGACAGACAGGAGCCATAAACGGAGAGAAGAAGAACTGCCAACTCCTGTAGGCAGTGTTGCCTGTTGCTCTTGTGTTGGTTGTTCGGCTTGTCCATCACGTAGAGAGGCGCGCGGCAGCCGAGGCTTCTTCTTGTGTGAATCGGCCTTTTGAAAATTGTCAATTCAGTCCTTATATCAAGTATAAATCTATGATTCAGTCGGGTTTGAATTTCCACAATCAATACCTACGTTAAAATTGCTTTGCAGTCAGAAATCGGCCCATGCCCTGGCAAATAATTGTGTTTTTGCCTTTTTTGAGTTTGGCAGCACTGGTTATTGGCGGGTAGTGTACGACACGACTTGGCAACCCTGATTTAGACACATTTCTTTACTGATTGCCTGTGGAATCCGCGAGACGTACGTTGAATTTTATCCATTAAAATTATTGATATCGTTTTCTATTTTATATATTTCTAATTCAATTACGTGAAATAAGTGTGTGAAGTGCTTACTCTGTTTTCTATTTTATCATTTTGTACAAAATTTCAGTGTTAATCGGCATGCCAATCATGCCGTGTCTGAATGCGATATATTTGTGGCCAGACCGATGATGTGACTTCTGATCAATATGTATTGATTTTGTTGCTAGGTCTGCCACAGGCTTGTCAAGATGGGAGCGTACAGATATATTCAAGAGTTGTACAGAAAAAAATTGAGCGATGTTATGCGTTTCCTTCTTCGTGTGAGAGTATGGCAGTATCGCCAGTTGACTCGCATGCACCGTGCTCCTAGGCCTACGAGACCCGATAAGGCAAGGAGACTAGGATTCCGTGCCAAACAAGGTAATTCTTGAGTTTAGCTTTTTTCTCCGCATGGCTCTTACACTAGTTGTTGACGTTGTTCTTACCAACACATTTCTGTTTTAGGTTACGTTATCTTCAGAATCCGTGTGCGCCGTGGAGGACGCAAGCGCCCAGTTCCTAAGGGTGCAACTTATGGCAAACCCAAGAGCCATGGTGTCAACCAGCTGAAACCCACCCGCAACTTGCAGTCCATTGCTGAGGTTAACATTTTTATAATACTAGAGCTGAAGGGCTTGTAGTAGTGTAGTTGTGTGGAAGTACTACCACCATGCCTTTTTCTGCCGCCAAGCAGCATTGCTGTGTTAAGTTCTGAAGAGTGTGGTTGCTGGTGAAATAACAGGCACATGAGGCTTAACATCTGTATGCCTCAAGTAGGTTGATGCAGGGCAGTGCATCTTGGGGCAAGTGACTTATGAGGCGATGTTTTGTTATGGTTACCACATCAGGAGGGCCATAATGCTTGTTCTACAGCAAGTTGTATTTTTAAAAAAAATGTGTACCTACAAATAGAAATTATCACTCCCTGCATTACAGATCTTACAGATTTACATATTGCAGATCACTAAATACTCAAGATTGTTAAGAATTCTAAGTGTGGAGACACTTAGGCAAATAATTTTGTACAGATTTGGATGATACTGAATAAAAAGTACAGTAGATTGAGTAAACATGAAGTTAGCAATAGTAGTCAATATAGTTTTTTGTTACAATGGTTTGCTGCTCAGTCAAGGTGCCTGAAGTGTAAATATTTTGTGACCTGGAATAATTTATGGGCTACTTTTTATATGGTGGGATACTAGTTTAATTATAAACAATGATGATTTCTTTGTCATGCACCAATCTGAAAGGTTTTGCTGAACACTCACCTACCGGTATATCTGATAACTATGTTGAGTTTTGAGTACATTGATGTACTTATGAAGTCTGCTTCTTAATAATATGGTGTTTTATTTACAGGAGCGTGTAGGTCGCCGTTGCGGTGGTCTCCGGGTACTCAACTCTTACTGGGTTGCCCAGGACTCTTCTTACAAATACTTCGAAGTTATCCTGGTTGATCCTTCACACAAGGTAAAAACAAATCTATGCCTAAATTATTTTATGATTTAGAGATACACTATGATGAGCTTTTTTGTCATGCACCAATCTGAATGGTTCTGCTGAATACTCACCTACCGGTATATCTGATATAAACTCTATTTACATCACAGACCATAATGTTTTTCAGTATATTAACATTATTAATTTCCTTAGGCTATACGCCGTGATCCCAAGATCAACTGGATAGTGAACGCTGTGCACAAGCACCGTGAAATGCGTGGCCTCACATCCGCTGGCCGCAGCTCTCGTGGTCTCGGCAAGGGTCACAGGTTCTCGCAGACAAAGGGTGGCTCACGCCGGGCCGCTTGGATACGCCGCAACACACTCCAGCTGCGTCGCAAGCGATAAACGCAACACACAATTTGTCATTGATTTTCTATTTGTTATTCTTTGTATCAAATGGAAAGTCATTGACCAATAAAAAAACCTTTAAAATCTATTTGGTTTTTAATTGTATTAAGTTCTCAGCTAGGAAAAAAGTTGTTTGTGGTGAGTTGTGTTGTTATATTTTATTCAAGTTACCTCACTTGCAAGTTTTGATGACTGATATTCGTTTTTTTTTTCAACCAGGTCCAGTACCTAATCGTAGCAGCAATTGATAGAACTCCATGGATCGTAAAAAGGTAAGAATATATATTTAAAAAAAAATGACCAGTATAACCTGAACTAACAAACGAACCTTAGTGGCGGCGCTAATCATTTCCTTTCACTCGTACACGTGAGAGGCATTAAATAACGCCGCTATTAAGAATTCGTTCCTTTAAGGCGAAGACAAGAGCTACTGTGACTCGCTCACACGTTTCAACACTTTGAAAGATATAAAATCACTAAACTCTTGAGTAGGAAAACATGTATCAATCAAAATTGAAATATTTATTAAACTATGTGCAATCACATTGCACACAGTTTAGTAAAAACTTCAATTTCAAAATGGTTGATTGCGATTTTTCGAAAATGTGTTTAGTGATTTTATATCTTTCAATATGTCGAAACGTGCGAGCGAGAGTCACATTAGCTCTTATTTTCGCCATAACGGCGCGGGTTATCGCTATAAGCTTCAACTTGATACAATGATGATATAATGCTGTATGAATGCGCAACCCTGATTACCACGCATTTAAAACTTCCTTGGATGGCTGATCAAACATCTTGTCAGATCAAAAGAGATTGTATAATACAGAAACCTAATGTCTCTTTATTTTCTACATTTACAGATTACTGGCAATTGCTGAGAACTGGTTCTGGAAGCCAACCAGGTAAATATAGCTAGTTATTAAGCAGCATCAATTTAAGGTAGTAAAAAACTGCCCAATCACTTGCCAAAAAAGCAAATTAAGCCTCCATACCCCAGATTCATTTTAATGCTTGTTAAATACAACAGATAGCGAGATTATGAATTTGGGAATAGTAAAGGATGTTATGTCTAGGTGAGGTTGTTAAATTATTTTCAATAAACCTCAATCCGGCAAAACACAACTGCAACCAAATTAATATTATATGAGTGGCTTCAAATAATTATTTAAAAAAATAATGCTTAATTTTTTTTGCAGGTAAATCAAAACGGACTATCAACTCGGTTCACGAAATGAATAATAAATAGTAAGATAAAAGTATTTACCTAAATATTTTGGAAAAGTGAGAATTTGTTGAAAGCACATGAAATATATGAATAGAATTGAAGTTTGATTTTTATTTATCTTGCGTAGTTAGAAATGGTTTCTTTAGGGGGGGCTATATAATCAGAGAACACTGCCTGACTGAAAAGAAACATTTATAGGAAAACTTGCTTCCTCGTCATTTTAGATGACATGAACTGGATATAATGGGAGATTGAATCTACTACCGTATCGTGGTCACACCGTCTTTCAGACTTTCCACGAAATAAACAAAAGTAGGATTTCTTTCTTTCGTGGAACTAGAGGAGTGTTTGTGTATTCGGTACCCCAAGTATGAGTTTTGCTTACCATATTTGGTTTTTCGTTTTTGTTCCGTGTTCATTGCGGGTTTTGTATGAAGATGCGATAGAGATACCGATACGGAACTTTATGTTGAAAGTATGATGAAAATTAGTAGTAGAACATAAAGTTCCATTACGGTATCCCTATCGCGTCTTCATACAAAACCCGCAATGAACACGGAACAAAAACGTAAAACGAAAAACCAAATATGGTAAGCAAAACTCATACTTGGGGTACAGGTGAAAAGCCGGGGAAGTGCTACGCACTTGCCAGCCAACGAAAACAATATTCCTCATTCGTGTGTTAAAAAGATAAAAACACAAATTAAGATTAAAATTTTATTACAATTCTTAGACCGCCCTAAAAATAAAATAACATTGGTTTACCTAAAAAAATTATTACAAAAATTCAAGTGCGTTTACCATTTTTAAAGGTAATATGAACGGAAGATCCTATAAAAATAAAAGTGACCACTTCAGTGCAGGAAAAGGTATATCAATGTTAATTATCGAGAATGTATATACAGAGTGTTTCATAATACCTACATAGATAGATATTCTTTGATTCGTAAAAAAAATATGTTATACCACTTTAGAAGTGTTCATATTTTTTAATTCAAAAATTTCCAGATATTTAGTCGGATTGGTTCATGAAATATTGATATTTTGAAGATGCTTTGTTCCTTGTGGTTTTATATACCGGCCAGGGTTTGATTCAAAAAAAACTCTAAACGAACTCTTATTTAACTTCATGGATCAATCAGACGATGGACAAAAACTGTAACTAATTCTTCTTATTTCGTTCATGTTTATGAATCACCCGTTAAAAATCGATTGAGTAAACTGAACTTATATCTAACTAACATAAATAAAAAACCTACAAATGTACACTATTAATTTATTTACATATTTTTGAGACCAATGACTCTGTTGTTGAATTTTCTATGAGATGAGAAGAAGAGTTAAAAGAAGGAAATAAATTTACAAAAATAAAACACCGTTACATAACATAAAAAAACTTATAGTTTAAAATGATAGACGGGTATGTAAAATAAACAAAATGTTTAACAGAATTTGTGGCTTTTTGGTCAGTTAAAGCCGTCGCCCACTTTATCAAAATACTAAAGTGAATTTGTATTTTTGGTATAAGTAGTCTGATATTAGGACCGGACTAGAGTAGGTGGTTGCTTGCAGTAGCGTGTGGACGATTCTTAAGTATCAATTTACTAAGCTTAAAAATGTTAGCGTAGGTGTAGGTACCTGCTTACCGGCTATTATTAGTCGTTTATGAAAAGTTGGTCACGCAAACTTAAAGAACTCTGCAGTGTTTAATGCAGGTACTGACCGACCGAGCGAGCAAGTGACCGATAACAAACGGAAACACGCAAACAAGTATCTTCTAGAGCAGGGCTTCCCAACATATTTGCATGGTGCCCCCCTCCAGGTTATAAAAATATTTCCATGCCCAATATTTTCATCTAATTTAATTTTTTTTTTTCATTGAATCACAATAAAAAAACAAATTATATTTACACTCGAAAGTTGAATGACTTATTTGGTGTGACAATTATTAGATTAAAATATCCAAACACTTCATGCCCCCCATAAGATCTCTCTACGCCGCACCAGGGGGGCACGCACCACCTGTTGGGAAGTCCTGTTCTAGAGCGAGAAAGCGAAAGCGTCCTAGTGCTTTCGGTCGTGCTCCCCCTTTTTTCTGGTGTTCACGCCCTAGCTTTCGCTTGCTTGCGCTCGGTCGGTCTGTACCGGTACTGGCATTAAACAATAATTATTTATTTTATGCTAGGATAAAGTTTAAAATGACAAGTAGTTACATATTTATCAAGAATACTTACTAAAATCACAATCAGACAAAACAATTTTTAAACATAAATCTCAATGCTATCCCATATTAACTTTTTGAAATAGACTAGGTAGTCACTATTGTCGATTACTTTTTATATAACTATTTTGAATCATAGATTATGTAAATTGCTTAAGAATATAATGCTAAATGGTATGGATACAAATATGACTGTAAATTTGAGCACAGTAAATAGAATTGATACATAGATCTTGATTTGATGTCGCGCACCTCTGGTCCAATCAATTAGCTTAATCTTGATTCTACATTGTTTCAGTTCCACGGTCTAAAATATACCGCAATAAAAAAAAGAATCATAAACCAGCGGCAATAAAGCTAATTTTACATTGTTATTTGACTTTAAGGCTAGTGTTCACAATCCTGACCTCTCGGAGTCCATCAGTAGTCGAATCGTCCTAGCATTAAGCTCCATTCCAGCATAAGTACTTTAAATTACAAAATAGTAAATGATGCAAGAATAATTAAGACATATTTTTATTTGTATGTGGTATGAGAGATGATTTCTACATAATCTGTGAGTTTCTTACTGAGACGCATACAAGTGATTCTTAGACTTCTTTGTTTTTAAGAACAGCGCAAACTAAACAGCCATGTCTATTTCAATTGTGGAACATGTCCAAGAAAATTAGAGTAGGTATATAGCTATATAGGTGCATAATCGCTGATACATATCACAACTTGGACACTTAGTTTTACCAACTTTAGAATAATGCCGGTTCGGCACCAAAATAAATAAGTACGACATACAAGATTACCATATTTAGATGTACAATACAATTTCAAGTTATGTCTAGCTAGATGGCTAAGTATGCGCTGATCTTTGATTAGGTTCATCTACTCACCACACTCTGCCCATACATTTTGAATGTGTAGTAAAAAATGAATAAGCATAGTGCCTTCAGGTCAGTAGGTACTTCAGGCGTGTCAGACGTTATCTGATAATATACGGCCGCCTAAAATGTTTTAATTGTTAGGCACAGGTTGCTGTCGCCTGTCGAGATGGAATGTGTCGGAGATGTAGAGGCCGAAAATCGCCACGCTGTAGAATACCGTGAGCCCGAATAGAGCAACGCTAGCGCTCGCAGTGAACATGTTCGAGTATTCGCACCTGCAGCAAACGGCGAGGTTCAGTCCCCATGGCATCGGAAGATAGCGACGAACTGTATGACCGCTTTAACTACGAATATCAAGTTTGAGTCGAGACAAGCACAGATTTTGTTGCAAATTAAATGTGTAAAAAATATTATGTTAGTCACGTCACGATTCAGACTTGCTTTCAAGTTTTAAGTTCATAGAATGACAATGAAGATTCTAGAATGGAACAGCTGTAATAATAACAACTAAAACTCTTCTTAGTATGACTTAATTGCGTCACACAAAACCATGACTGTTAGAAGTCTGGCTAAATCGTTACTGTGATGGTCGGTGATGAGACTGTCTAGCTAGATTCTGTTGGATTTTATTACTAAGAATCTACATAATTACATAGATCCAAATTATCATATCTGTAGCTGTCTGTTACGGCCATGGGCTCGTTACCTTAAATGACTAGTTTTTTTTATAAGAAACAGTATCCGAACAGCTACTAATGTTAAGCGGTTACCTCTGCTTAAACAATTACATTACCTACCTCTCAGAGCACGTTCATCGAGGTAAGTTGTAGTATACAGACAATAATATAGTATAATCATACAGTTCTGCGCCACCTTCACGATGACAAGAAGCACTCAGAATGAATTGGATTCATTCGACAAAGTTAGGATATGCACAAAAACTAAATAATAGCATGCAAAAACAAAGAGAAACCAAAAAAAGCAAATAAAGATAGGCAAATTAGTAAGAAAGCATAATGTAGGAAGGGCAAGAAGCTAACTCCAAAGAATTTAAAACTAAAAATAATTGAGACAAAACAAAAAAATAAGCGACACAAAAATTTGTCAAATGACTTCAATTTTTTTGTTGCGTCTCGTTATATTTTGATTTTGCGCGTGTCTTCGGCCTCCTGCTAAACAACTACAAAAATAAATTCGAAATTCCGAACGATATAACGTTAACCCTTAGCTTAAGTATCAATAGAACTATCCGCACATTGTAGGTATTAGCGTTTACATAGTATTATAATTCCCAGATGCTATCAACAAACGAATATATTCGGGCGGTGGAGTTTTGCGGCTGAGGATTGCAGATTTTCTGTATCTCAGCGTGGGATACTTTCTCTTGTGGCCTACCCTATGTCTCGGCTTGTTCGAGCGACGTTCCAGAAGATTTTTGATCCGAAGTAAAGAAACTCGGAACTTGTTGCGCTCTCTGTTCCGCCGACGTACTGCTGACTTTAGCAAATCCAAATTGCCCGAGGGTAGTTCGAGGAAGTTGCAGGTATTATCATCTATCGCCATTAATAGCTGATAATATCTGTACATCATCGGCAAAAAAACGGCGTCGGTAGAAAGATTCAGGAACCTGTGAAGTGAACCGGTGACAACAATACTGACAGTACACGCGCACGGTTTTATAAAAACGAATATCAATAAACTCACAAGGATCGATTTGATCAGGACGAAAATAATAATAAATATGCTCACGGCACAATCCCCAGTTACGATAGATACACTCTCAGATACTTTAAGCATCAAATCAAGATTATTTGAGTAATGTCCAAATATGAAATTTGGCATATACCATTTTTGGGTCACTTTATTTATAACATGACGCGCCGATTTCTTTCTTTTAATTTTCTACCAATTTGTACAGATACTGTTCATCTAACATGCAACACCAATATGAAATTATAATGTTATAAATAACCGAAACTTCGAATTTAGTTTTGCAGACTGTAATACAAAGCTATTTTGAGTTAATAAAATAGTCTTTAAAAGCAGTAATTTGAAGTCATGCCTGGTTATGATTATGACTTAGATCTTCAAAAATCCAGATAAATAATAAACAGCGCGCAAGTTTATGAACTGCTTGTAAAAACCAATAATTCTGTGTAGTTAGTAAACAAAATTATCTTATGAAATGATCAGTGACTTAGGCATAAATGTTATTTTAATTAATACCTACTATTTTATTATTTACAGTACATTTATTAAGATACATTATTTTGGAGAATACTAAACATTTAATCAAACTGTGCGTCACTAAATTACGATTATTGTAAGTACAAAAATATTAAAGTTTAAAATTGATGCTCTATCAAACAAAACAAAATGTAGGTGTAGGTTTGTGTAAATTACATAATGAGCACAAATATTCCATTAGATAATAATGATTACTATTTTGAAAAATGAGTAGCTTTGTGCTTCTAACTGTAAGTTCAACATAAACTAGGAAGTTTTATGCAACAACCGAATTTGGTTCTAACTTATAAGTTATAAAAATCTGACAAAAGTTAAACAATACTTTAAATAATGTCTTCTTATTAAGCTGCCCCCTTTTTATAATTTAAACATTGCTTAAAATTAGTCCTGTCATTATATGTTGGTAAGAGATGGCACTTGTTTGTCTTTTGACAGATTTTTAAGGGTACCACTGGGGACAAACAGTGACAGGGCCAATTTGATGGAATGTTTTATGAAGATTTTAGAAGTATGGGGATGAGCCTTCTAAAATATAAAGTACGGGGAGGGTCCCCGTTCTAACTGAAAATGTTGAAGCAGTATTCTAAGCTATTTTTACGAATCTAAGTAAGAAGAAGCTATTTTTACGAATCTAAGTAAGAAGATAAAAATGTCTTGAATTTGTTGGTATAGTAACTTTGACTAAGATATAGTCAGCGACAAAAGAAGATTAACATTTTTAGTTTTTACAGCTTGAAGCAGCGCACTTTTGCTTAAAGTTTTAAACTTTATTTGAAGATCCACCCTCAGCGAAGACTAATCTGCTAACCGACTTTTATTTGCAAAATTCAGCACAACATGACATTGAATATCAGAAATTTATAATCTACTTTTTCGCTGCACATAGATTTTATATGGTCCCAAAACTTTGAACCGAGGATGGAGTCTTGAAATGAGGATACGCTAGCGTATGGCCATCGGCTCATAATCTTACCCGACGAATAGCTCGTAGGAATCTGATAATAGTGTAATAATGCGACTGTGACTCTATAAAACCTAAGTGATTGAGTGTAGGTGAACACTATAAAAACTATACATCTACAAAAGTACTACATGATTGTTGCATATCACCCCTAAAAGATGTCGTGCTTACAGAAGTGTTAGTATTAAAGTTTTAGTAACCGTAACACCTGCAGAATTATTTCGAAGCTTCAGTGCCGCCGCCTGCATACATACCTAAGAATAACATCATTGTAACAGAATTTTAAGCTGTTTTTCTTTATTTCTCATGGCTCACAAAATTAGAGACTTTTTATGATTTCCATAGTAATGTTTTACGTAACTTTTGTTAAATAATTTCGAACATTATAAATTAAGAAATAGTGTGACTACTGTAATCCTGATACCATGAGTTTCCCAGACTTTCTACGGGGTAGTCAAATAGCACATCTAAACATTTGTCTAAAAGGTTGTCTGCAAATTATGCTTAGATTTATCTATACAAGGTGTTCCAATACTTGTATTTAATACTTCAGGGGGCTAAAGTACCCATCAATATGAATAACTTTTTCTAAGGAACCAACATTGTGAACTCGAAAAAAAAACAGCTGTTTCATACAAAAGTTCAATACCTACCTGGCTAAAATGTATGAAACAGCTGTTGTTTTCGCGTTCACAGACGTGGTTCCTTAGATAAAGTTATTCACAATGATGGGTACTTGAGCCCCCTGAAGTTTTAAATACAAGTATCGGAACACCTTGTATTTTGCATTAGAAACGGTTACTTTATTTCAATCAAACATATAGAATTTTTAGGTTTGTATGAAAAGCCATGAGAAATAAACCCTCATATCTCTACCTTTCACCATATTAGAATGATGCTGTCTCAAAATGTTAGGTTTGCATTCATGTATAGATTTCCCTTACAACCAAGCCATATAATATATATTTTTCCAAAGTAGCAAGCATGACTCAATTTTATTATTACCTACAGGTCAACAATTACAACTTGGCGCCCCTGAAGTGTGCTGTTATTGGTAATTTACTCTTAAACGTTTAACTTAAGTACCTCAAGTCCAAGTTTTATTTTTCGTTTTTGGTTTACAGTATTGCGTGCCCGTAATTAGTATGGAGACAAGAGCCACTATTGGGCGTTCTGAGAATTCTCGTGACCCCATACAAAGCTTGGACTCTCAATACAGAAAACCGAATACCAAAAACTAAAAAAAACTCTTGACCTGAGGTACTGTACCCCAAGTATGAGTTGTGTTTACCAAATTTGGTTTCTCGTTTTTCGTTCTTGTTCCGTGTTCATTGCGGGTTTTGTATGAAGACGCGATAGAGATACCGATACGGAACTTTATGTTGCAAGTATGATAAAAATTAGTAGTAGAACATAAAGTTCCGTATCGGTATCTCTATCACGTCTTCATACAAAACCCGTAATGAACACGGAACAAAAACGAAAAACCAAATATGGTAAACACAACTCATACTTGGGGTACTGGTCCGCAAAGTTATGCTTGTTGAACTGTAAATAAAGAAATATAGTTAGGAGTGAGATCTGTTGTCAATAAAAGGAAATTAATATGATTGCTTATTAGTATTTTTAAACCAGGCACTATTATGTATTTCAGAGATTGCTCATTATTTTCGTTGTAATCAATGCTCGAAAATGAAATAACGAGCAAATTTAGTATTCTATCAGATATTCGCTTTCCATAGTACACAACTTTGGTTAGTTTGGGACAAAATAACTTTATGTGAAATAAATAACTATTAGCGGACGTTGCGCTGCACTATCTAGCCCCAAACTAAACAAAGCTTTACTATGGGAACATAACAGCTGATATAATAACATAATACATTTTGATAATAATAAATGAATTAAATATTAATGTTGAATCTGTAAAATTAGAAAAATCCACAAATATTTAGATAATTATCCACAACGGAACCAACGAAACTTAGTTTATTAAATGAAGAAAAAATTGAATCATATTTCGTAACTTTGTAAAGCGAAGTCAATGAGATACATAAAAGGGCTTCAGTTTTGAAAAGGTAAGCTATACTTACTTAGTTCTACCGTGGCCGTACATACCTGAAGAACCAGACGACGGTCAGGGCCACTGAAACGAGTGTCATCAGTATATTCTCGAGGTCCCACGCGCGTTCCGCTTGAGCCCTCTCATGGATTATCTCTAAAGGGGTGCCTATCGTGTCATCGGCTGTGTTGTGCGCCTGTAATATTAAAAAAGGTTTTATTTAATAATATTCATTATTACACTTATTTCATACATTTGCACGCCCTTCTCCCTGAGTGAGTGAGAACGCGCCCCGTGGAGCCACGCGTTCGCTAATAATATTTTTTTAGGGAACTAAAATTTTTAATTGCGTAATATCTTTTGAATGGAATGTTCGATTTGAAAAATTCAAGAAGTAATCTATAGGTATTGAAATAGTCTTTAATACGAAATGATTTATTTGGATAAGGATTCATATGAAGGTATGGATAACAGTTTAACAGCGTCTGAAGCGTATAAAAATAATTATTTCGGAACAGTTACTATGGATGTGTAGTACATTTATGGGAAACTGTTTCAGTTTTTAGTTTTATTCAGTTAAAAACGCTTGTAATATTGTAAAAAAATATCACCATATTGGTTTTGTGGTAAAGTATGGTATACTTGCCTGTGAGGGCGCTCGGCGCGGATGCACTAGTGCATGTACGACGGCTTGGTCCCTGAGCCCGCAGGCACCCAAAGTACGGGCCTCCTCCAACACGCGACCTTGGTAGATCAGTCTCACTGCACTCTGCTCCGTTAGCTCCTGGCTAAAGTGACGCCTGGACAAAAACAAAATGGCGGACATTACCACACAGTGCCATCTAGTCTTAAACTAAGCAAAGCGCACAAACCTGTCATGGCGGCACTTCACATGGCTATTCGTGTTCGCGTATTCGTCATAATATCGCAAATACGACGATGTGTAGTGACCCTATTCGACTATATTTGCACGAGCATAATAAGCGAGCAAATAAAAAGGCGAATAATTAATAGTCACGAGAAGGGCAACCATCAGATGCTGAAAGAATACACACTGTTTTGTTTCGTAAATAATGATCTTGTATTTATAAATGTGACGTCAACTTACGCATCACGAAATCTGAAAAATTACGGCCTGAGGATTTCTAGTTACTCTTTGGAGCGTGTGAAAGTCTCACTTAAAATATATTATAAAACCTCACCATTTAAAATCCTTCAACAATTCATCGAGATTGCCCTCGACTTCCTTCTGTGTCTCGTTCAAATACTTGAGCTTGATCAGTATCTTCTTTCTGTTCGCCTCCTCGGGAGCTACCGGTTTGTCTGCAGGATTTACATTGCTTATAACCGGTGCAGCGGGGTTCGAATTGTTATCACCTGTGAATTATAAATGTTAAAAATCATTGAGCGGGTCACGGATGGCGCCCAAATGGCAATCCTTAAAATCATATGTGTCAAAAGGTGTCACAATCGTTGTTTTGACTGGGTCTTTTCCAGGGACGTCATAAGTACTTATTATTATGCTAGCGCTGAATTTGAATTTGATTGAGTGATGAATTTTAATTCGAGCATAACTTTGCCCTACACCTTTATTTTAATAATCAATTTGCTGTTGTAGTACAAATGCATCAACTGACTTCAAGCACTTGTTCTTCTCGATCTGATACTGGATTTCGGTATTTTATTTAGTTTTCGTCTATCAAAAAAAGTTTATATTTACGATCAATCTTAGCGCCTGCTTTTTCTTAAGTCAAAGTCAAAGTCAAAAGGTATTTATTCAATAAAATCACAAGGATCACTTTGAAACGTCTTAAAGCTAGGTGACTCTAGGTGCCAGTTCCATGCGACCAAAGCCTAGAAGAACAGGCAACAAACTTGCGGCTTGGTTCCTACCGCTGTTTTGTATGATGATATGATACGATGATATGATTACCAGTGTGACATCACCAGACTGAGCATCTAAAGACTTAGCTTATTTTATCACGAGTGCAAAGACGTCAAGGAATGTCTACTATGCTTTATTCCTTAAAAACTTTGGCATTCGTTGGAACCTTACCGCTGGGCTGTGTAAAGCAAGGCGCGCTAACGTCCCCTCGCATGGCGTTGACTATATTGTCCATCTCTCGCATCTGTTCGGTGCTGGCCGGTTCAATGGTCGCAATTTCTTCAACCTCGCTATCCGAAGACTCATCTCTTTGCGGTAGCGCGTTGATGTCGGTCTGATCTGGAATAATTAGTGAAGCTTGTATTGACAGTAATTAGTCGCTCAGGACGCCTGCGTGTTGGTATTCACAAGTTCTTGTGAATACCATCCGCCCCGCATGTGTGTTTGTTCCCACTTGTCTCCATAAAGGCAGAACGAATTTCGATGAAATTTGGAATATACAGTTCGTGACCTGTACCAACATATGAACGATTTTTATACGGGTAGATACAGGCGGATACTAGTTATTAATAATTTTGTAGATAAGCATGATACTTGGTCTTGATATGAGTTATCTGTTACAGACGCCTAATGTTATTTCTCCCGTCGCCTTACTAGGATTTCCTGTGTAGTGGTTATCAGACGCTACGAGCACGAGTAGATCCAACAAAACCAAGACCCATATTTTACAAAGAATCAATAAAGATCATCTAATTTTTTTCCCCTTGCAGGAATTGTACCCGTTGCTGCGTCTCAGCTATCAGCCGCTACGTAATAAAGGTCGTCAAAGAAGAAATGTGTTTACAAAAAAAAATACTATATAATAACATTTTCCAACTACTACTAACTACCCTCACAATTTAAAGAAACTGTTTGATGGGTAGTGTGTTTAAAAGCTTGAGAATATTTCTTTGATTGAAGAACTTACTTTCGACTCTCCTATAGAAATGCATGCGACTGTTGTTAAATAATGCTACATCGGCGTCAATAATGCTGTCCATCTCTTGAAAAGGAATCACTGATCTGTACTCATTTGACGTAGTGGTGGCTGGTGCTGGGGTCAGTGACACTGCAATGAAACGTTATAGATGTTCTTCAATATATACACATTATGGCGCTGACGACCCCTATGGAGTAGTAGACGACTGTCCAGCTAAGACAAAAAAGGAGCGAGTTCAACTTCCGCGGCGAGACAACTATCTGTGTGATTTACAAGTGTATTACTCGTAGCTACTGATGCCAGATAGAATGCTTGTTTGGCCACACTCTCACTCCCAATTTTGGATTTGGTTAATTGCTATTTGGCCGAGACTTGTAAATACTTTTCTCAAATTTGCGAAGAAACAAAACCTTAATAAATTAAAGTAATTTTTTTATATTGCATTCTTCACGACTTTGATCCCCAGGCGGTAGTTACCCCTTCAGATATCTTAGTACCAAGTATCAACTTAAGATTTTTTGAGGGTGACTAAGGGAGAACTAAGTAGATCCCTTGATAGGTAATAAATTAGTCTTAATGCTGAGGTCAGAAGTACAGTCCAAATATTACATTGGGCACATACCCACATTTTACAGTAGTTGCTATTCCTTACGTGACAGGTTGCAAGCTCATCGCCGCTTATGTGCTAGTCAGTTTTATTTTATAGACTATACATAAGTACGTAATATAAAAACAAGCGTACGGCTACAATCCATATTTGTTATTAAGCTACCAGTGTTATCAATTAATAAACAATTAAGATAAGGTTATTTTACCTGCAGCGGCAGCAGTTGATGCATGTACGGTAGCGCGCCCAATTCTAGCACTTGTACTGAACATGCTGGGTTCTGAAACGTATTAACATACATAAATACACAATAAAAACCTATATACCTAAAATAAGATACCTGTGGAATAGACATGAGTCCGATATATCAAAACGTAACTTATATCGGATATGAGTTAGATATCATACCATATCGATATTTATATCAACATAACCGATATCATATTTTTTTTATATAATCAGAACCTCAATACTTTTACTAACAAAACGAAAACTTCACAACCCAAACGAAACAAACACCAATTGATATTCGCTACCTCCCTTTCTAAGTATGAAGTGTTTTACTGGTAAAAAAGAGATGAAGCGAATATGACGTACAATCGATGTACTAAATAACTGTTGCGTTTCGTTGTTAGTTAGCTTATTTAAAAATCATGTTAACGTTTGCAACCCCCACCGACTGATATCAATAAAAACCTTTTTCTATATCGATATGCAAACTGTATATCGATTACATAACCGTTTGCGGGAAAAAACGAAAACGCCCATGATACTGCGGAATGGGTATGACAACGAATGGTACAATTTATACCTCAAAATATTTAATTAAACTATAGCTGTGCGCGTTTTAGCAGGGAATGCTAATATTCATATTTAAGACGTTTTCCCTTTCGCCAAGAACCCAATCTTTCGTATTTTCAGGAAATATCAAAAGGGTGGAGGGGGGTGTGTAAGATATCACATGTATTTATTTTATCGTCAAACGCACGATTTCTAAACCGAAAAGCGGCGTGTAGTGTGACCTTGACGTTGCAACCTTTTTGTCTAGACATTTATGTCATGGTCCTTAATTTCAGAATAATATTAGATTATACTTCGATTCATTTTCTGACATTTTTGGAAGCAACATAGCTTTTTCATTTTATTTGTTTTTCTAGTGTTATTTTGAGTTGTGTTGTGTAATTTCGGTGGTATTTTACCCAACATTACTTGAGGTCTTAGCACAAAGTGTAAACATTTGAAATGAAAGTGTAATATGTGATATCCTGATTTGACCGAAAATGTTTCCAATGTTTTGAAGAAAACCGCCACCATTTTCTTTAAAACAAAATGACGGCCGACTTGACTATGGACTGACTTGACTAAAAAGTATTCAATACAAATCACTTGACACTGGCAAGATTGTCTGTCGAATGACGGACAGGAGCCATAAATTGAGAGAAGAAGAAGAAGATTATACTTCATACCTGTATTTAGTTACTGTAGTCTTAAACCTCACAACGATCACCAAGGGGGAGTGTGGGTAAAAATGATAAAAAACCATCACGTGATAAATAAACGGCCCTTATGACACCGTTGTCTGTCTGTCTGTCCGTCCGTCCGTCTGCCTGCCTGTCCGTCTGTCACTAGGCTGTACTGTATCCCATGAACCGTGATAGTAAGACAGTTGAAATTTTCACAGATGATGTATTTCTGTTGCCGCTATAACAACAAATACTAAAAAACAGAATAAAATAAATATTAAAGGGGGCTCAGATACAACAAACGTGTTTTTTTCTCGTTTTTGCTCGATATTGATAACGACAACAGGTAGACGCTTGAAATATTCACAGAATTATATATTCACTTTAAAAATAAATAATTAAATAAAAATAAAAATTTAAGGGGCTCCCATACAACAAACGTGATTTTTTTGCCGTTTTTTTAGATAATGGCACCCTTCGTGCTCGAGTCCGACTCGCACTTTGCCGGTTTTATTTATTTTTATTTTAGGATCGCTATATGGAGTAAACCGTTTAAAAATCAAGAAATAAGTTCAATAAAGATATATGCACAAGACCTCTATAAATAAAACCAGTTTACAATTTGATCTTGAACTAAAAAAAAATTGGCCTTACTATTACCACCGAATAAATAATAGTAGGTACTACGTATGTTCAATATGTACGTATTACGCTATTTTTTTTCAATAACGAGGGCAGCTTGCAGATATTACCGATTCCATTTTAAACTACTGCAGACTTCACAGCTCAGTTGGTAGTAGCTCTGCCTTCCGCGCTGTAGGCCGTGGGTTCGATCCCCACCGAGAGCAAATATTTTGTGTGATGAACACAGATGTTTGTTCACTGTCTGGGTGTTATTATATATTATAAGTATGTATTTACAAAGAATAGGTATATAATTCACGGATACATTACCAAAAAACACCCCCCTTTCCTTTTTTTTAATGGACTAATGATGAAATTAAACATCAGCATGTCTGAAAGACGGGTACCGGCTACCTTCCTTATCTTCAATAGCGTAACTGAAGCACTCGACACTAATATAAATACGTAAGTATTGCATTCTTGTCGTCAGACTATTCAGTTGACGACTTTAGAAACCTAGTTACCTATGCGACACAACTAGTGCCTTCACCAATATCGAAGTGTTTCCTGTATTTCAAAATGAATGTTGATTCAAGAGTGGTATTATGGCATCTAAATATAGCAGCATAATTTTAACTAAAAAAAATCGACTAAGTAAATAGTCGTCACATTCAAGGCTGCAATCTAGAAGTGGGTGGTGAATCAATAACCTGTTTTAGGATTCCGAAGTCCGACAAGAAACTTTTAGACTAAGGACGAGTAGGTTACATTATAATGTCCTACTAGGAGCAAAATACTTGTTGTTAAAATTATAATTGGGAGCTTTCCCAGCATTAAGAGGGGTAGTTTTTTTACATGTATTTCCAAATCATAATGCTGTTATACATAATGTGAAATAGTGATTAAAAAGTAATATAGTAAGACCCACCCCAGGTAGGTATAAAGTAGTAATTAAATTGTGGCAGCTGGTTTGCTAATAGAGCCAAGGTCTGTTAAACATAACTCTTCAAGAAATAGGTGAATTAAGGTGGACTTGACACAGGTAAAGTGGAACTTCATTACCCTGCAGGCAAATACTAAAGTATTAAACTACCTAAATGGTGTAACCTACCTAGTGGTGAGGCATACGCTGAGTCGAGAGCCTTTTGCTGCTGCAGCACACAAACACCTACACCAACAAAGTACTGCAATATCTATCTCTGTTTAGCCATTTCCTTTCTTTTATTGTTTTGTATGTGTTTGTGTGTTTATTAGCAAATAAATGTCTGTCTATTTCTAAATGGCAAACATCACAAAATCACAGACTGGGGTGAACTACTTATTGTGATAAATTTATAATTAATTTATTTATTTAAGTATTTAGGTGACTAATATATTTGATATATATGAAAATATCGTGATGATTTTTTCATATTAGCGTAAGTATTTAGGTGACTAATATATTTGATATATATGAAATAACGTGATGATTTTTTCATATTAGCGTAAGTATTTAGGTGACTGAAAATATTTGATAAACCCAATAATTTAAGTTTCCACTGCCCTAATATACCTAATACCTACATTATGTATAGGAGATTCAAAGCAGTACTGATAAAGTTAGAAACCTCAACTGTGAGTTGTCTGACATACCCTTGCCCAACTGACTTACTTTTGTATTTCCATAGAATGCCATTAGGTAATAGAAATTTGTAGTGTGGCCAAAATGTAACCCTAACACAACTTTAAAGCTCTAACACAATTAAATGTGATAAGCCAACACCATTAATTACCATTATGTTCTATTCACACTGACCAGCGGCAGAATTGTGCAGCAAAATAAAGAAACCACAGACTTACCTCCTCCAGTGCGAATGCTGACGCTGACTGGGTGTTGGGTTTGTGAGCGCATCACCACAACAGAGCGGTATCGGTCAGGCCTGGCATTGGTCGACCACCAAGCTAGCGTGCTGATTGTTATCAGCAGCACAGCACAGGCAAACTGCACCACCTCATCTCCTATTCCCTCTATTATAGGCATCTTAATCTGAAATGTTATTATAAAAATAAGAACAATGAGTTAGGATTAACCAAGGTGATGAAAGTATTTATGAAACACTAATGCCTGTCATGATTAAACAAATACCATAGCCTGGATAATAACTGTGCCTTTTAAAAATAAACAACAATATGATAACTAATAACAAGTGAATAAAAGCATGTTAAAAACAAATCCATTGCAAATAAATCAGAAAATGTTGTTATGAAGAGTGAGGAATTTAAATGCATGTGGTCATCACTTTCTCTAAAAGATTTCACTAATTAACATTTTTCTCAGTCAGGTATTTTACAAACTTTGGCAAGGTTTCGATAAACTTGTTTTTTAATCTACCAGAATAAGATACCCACCAAGCTCTTAGTAACTATCTATTTAATTTTAAATAAACAATGAATGCTAATTATTTTATAAGGACCTTCCTGGAGGAACTTAATATTTAATGCAAATAAATAAAATGACATGAGTAATTTACCTGCAGTTAGTCAAACCGTGAATTTACTATTTTATTAAAAATGTAATGTAAGAGCCACCATAAAAAAACAATCAACAGAATGGCTTAGCATTTGTACTGTGCTTGTTTGGAGCAGCCTATTATGAGAGGTACCTATGGAACAGAGATAGTATCACAGCCAAGTCCATACAAATGAGTTACAGAAATACAACTCTTCTTATATATTTATATTACCTACCTTTAATAAAAGAAAAAAAGCAGTGCTTACAATACCAAGGTCATTTGATTAAAAAAACTGAGTTAAATACTTGCCTTGCCTTCCGCAACTTCGTACACAGCACAATTTTTCTATTCAAAGTCAGGACTGCAAATACCAATTATAATACAGATAACTAAATGTCCGAGATTATAAAACATTACGTTAATTCACAGCAAAACACGAATTTCATGCATATCCGACTCGGAAAGCTTCGATAAAAAACACATGAATTTAATTTACGTATGTATTTCCTGCACGTTGAACTGAAATTATAAAACAAGAAAAGAAAATGAATTATTCTTGTTAATTAACATGGTATGAAATTACTTTGGCAAAATGAATGATTATTAGGTACTGTCTGTATATTTTGTCGCGAGAATTATTTTTTGAAGAGCAGTAAAATAAGAGCAACAGACAGACAAACAAACAGAATGACAGAATTGTCAGAAGGATGACGCTGACGCCCATGTCATTTTTGATGTGCCAAAGTCAGTTGTCAAATCAGCTCAATGCCAATGTCAATTACATTTTTTTTTATGTTCATTCTAAGGGCTCGTACACAAAACTGCGATGCGATGCGATATGACGTCGCATCGCAGGAACTTCCACGGGAAAGTCCACATTTGCGATGCGACGTCGCATCGCAGTTTTGTGTACGAGCCCTAAAGTCATATGACCACACTACCTCGGGTAAAGGTAATAAATATACAGGGTGTCCCAAAAAGTAGTGTAAAGCAGAAGTCAGAGCAACACTTTGCGTACCCGAATCACCCTCAAGTATTTTCGGCGATTTTTCATAGTTCTCGAGTTATGATTTTTTTTCTGAATTTTTGAGAACTGAACTACTTTAAAAAATTCTATAAAGAAAAGTTTAGGAACCATGAAGTCACCTGTTTTGATTTTTAGTAAAAAAGTTGAAAATTTGAGTCATAATTTCGGGAGACAATAATGTACGGCCAAATAATGTACAGCATGATATTGCACAGCACGATAATGCACACCCAGATAATCCGTGTCCACTGGTTTGAATTATTGGGTGTACATTATCATCCCGTACAATAACATGCTGTGCAATATCGTCACGTGTCAATAATGTACACCCAGATAATGTACAGCACGATAATTGGAAGCCACTTTAGTACCGTTGAGTCGGATTGGTTAGGTTATGTTGAAACATATAAATTACGCACGAGGCGAGCGAGCAAAGCGAGCGTGCTGCGGCAGCGGCCGCCGAAGTGCCAGAAATTATTTTTTACGGTACCAAAGTGGCTTCCAATTATCATGCTGTACATTAACGTGCTGTACATTATCATGCTGTGTATTAACTGGCTGCACATTAACTACACGTGACAATATTGCACATCCAGTTATTGCACACCCCGATAATGTACACCCAATAAAATGAATCCAAAAAGGTACCAAATTGGCTTCCAAATATCATGCTGTACATTATCGTGCTGTACATTATCATGCCGTACAATAACCGGACTCACAGTTTCATCGAACGTAAATTTGTAACTTTACACCGGTATTCTTATGAGTAGAAATAATCTTCGCCACCTGCAACCGAACTACCTAATCAAATGAAAGTCGAAGGTAATCGTCCTTGTAGTATCTTCTTATCAAACATGCATTTGATCATCAGCCCAGCTATTTGTTAAATTAAATCAAGCGCTGTAGCGACAGGCAGCAGTAAAACGAATCGTTGATTTTTACGACATGGCCATGGACATTGATTTACGGTCCTCTGTCGGAAAATTACACAAAGAAAGCCTAAAAAAATGACCCTTACCTGGCTATAAGGCCATAAAAGGCTAGGTATAGCCTGATGCGTATCCGTGTGTACTAAAAATGAAGTTTTTTTGTCATCACAACAATCGACTATGTCGCGTTAAACTCTCGCTGCAGGCTCGGTCATAAGTTATCGGAACGAGTCAGCAATATTGCTCTCTCTCTCTCTCTCACGCGCTTGTAGAACGGACGATCCTTTTGTATATAAGCATGTGATAAGATGATTTATGACCGAGTTTCCAGCGGAAGTTTAACGCGACTATAGGTTGAGCACTGACCGAGCGAGAGTTTAACGCGACTATAGCACGACAAACAAAGTCAAAGTCAAAGTCAAAGTCAAAATGTATTTATTCAATAAAATCACAAGGATCACTTTGAAACGTCTTAAAGCTAGGTGACTCTAGGTGCCAGTTCCACGCGACCAAAGCCTAGAAGAACAGGCAACAAACTTACGGCTTGGTTCCTACCGTTCTTTTGTATGATCCTTTTACAATGTAATAATCTACACTAATATTATAAAGAGAAAAGATTTGTATTATTGTTGTTTTGTTGTTTTGTATGTAACGAATAAGCTCAAAAACTACTGGTCCGATTTCAAAAATTCTTTCACCATTAGAATGCTACATTATCCCTGAGTAACATAGGCAATATTATATTTTCAAAAAATCAGGGATTCTCACTAAAACTCGAATAATGTAACCCAAAGTGGAAAAAGAAAACCTTACATCGCGTGCGCTGCGAAAACTATTGATGATAGAACAAAATAATGTACTACGACTTTGCAGAACACGTCATTATCTACAAAAAATGTCGCGACAGCATATGTCTAACTATTATAGTTATGTCACAATAAGTGTTCTTTTATTATAAAAATTTAATTGAAATGCCGCCGCTAGAAAAGGCTCTTTATTTGTACCTACCTTGGTATTAATCCTTATCCAAATAAATCTTTTCATATTCAAGTCTGGTTCAATACCTATATAATATATAATATACATTACTTCTTGAAATTTTCAAATCGGACATTCCATTCAAAAGATTTTAAAAATTTAAACGACGCGCGGGTCATGGGTCGCGTTCTCTCTGAGCGCGGGCCCGGGCAAGGCGCGAGTTAGAAGGGCGTGCGAATGATTCGAACCCACCACGGTCTAAGTTTATCCTAAAACGTTGAAAAAAATTATGTCCACCCATGCGAAGCTGGGACAGGCCGCTAGTATAATATATTATTGAAGTTTAGTGAGGCGTAGGCATACAGAAAAAGGTAAACATAATCAAATTTATAAGACAGCACACGCTACACGCTAAACAGCAATAGCATAATGGTCGTTCAACAATCAACGACTCATTTTACTGCTACTGCTGTCGCTACGGCTTGTTTTTCGATAATAAGCCTGCGGTTCGAAAGCTACACTCGGTCGAACAAACATACAACAACCGAATCGCCCAAGTGAATGACTGAGCCTTCCTTCGTCCGTTTATTCAACTTGATCAATAAATAAAAAAGATGGGTCAAATTATTTACTTACACTTCTGTGAGTAACGAAGCGTAGCGCTAACGTATATCAGGAAAATGTTGCATCAGCCAAGCACCACACGCGAACGAGTGAGAGAGTGACCCGCCCCTCTTCTTCAGCCACCCGACCTCTTGCTAAACTTGCGTCACTTAGTTTTCGTCCCTAGAAGTGAATACATAAAACTAATCTGACTGTGTATTTGAGATCGGTGTTGAACATAATATTTTATCAATTCTGTTCCGCAACATACCTACCTACTTTTACTTATAATAAATTTAAATTGCGTGCTGAAATAAAAAAAACACTGGTAGCTCAAACATTCTTTAGTTATTTTTTTTTGCGGTCTTCTAACTTTGTTATAAGACCCTTGTCAGTCTGTTTTTTGTGGAAAAATCAAATTTACAATACAGAGGAAATTAGAGAAAGGTTGAAGAAAAAATTAACATGAGCAACGTGTACAACCAACTACCAAATCTGTTGAACACGATTTACTTCGCCCCTGTAAGCACTAATAACGTGTCTAAGAAGCAGTTGGTCTTGCGCAGAATTAACCATTGTTGTCAGAGAAAAGACAAGATCAAGAAGTTCAAGACAATAATTTTTAGAAGACATATTAAAATGTAAGTACCTACCCAGTAATACCTAGTTAGTAGGTATGTAAGTAAGTTAACCCTAGATAGATAACCATAGTACAATATACGTTAAAGATAACCATACGCCTCAGAGGCTTATGCTTTTCAAATGCGACTATTTAACCTAATAAGTTATATTTATATAAATTTAACTAATAATTTTTGTGGGTCAGAATAGCTATAAAAATAATATGCAGTTTCTTTTTGTACTTTATTTAATATAAGTAATTAAAAATTAAATGAATAGACATCTAGAAAAACTAACCAAAAATTAACAGTCTTCTGTTTATAGGTCCAAATTCCGTAAATTAACATAAATAATTGTGTTTTTTTCTTACAAACTAATGTAATAAATCTGAAAAAATTAACCAGTATCATAATAATTTGGTTTACAGACAGTCATGACCAACTTCATTTTGTGCTCGCTACAAACTGTCTTTTTGCACTGCAGGACATATTTGTAATTTTTTTTTGATAAGCAGTATCGCCCTTTCTTGGCTGGAGGCTCTTCTTCATTATTTGTGGAAGCCTGTGAAACAGGTTTTGAGAGGTTACTTTCAATTATATATCGCACATGCCTTGGCAAAGTGGGCACCTCTAGTCTCTTTGTCATCCACGGTGAAGTCAGCCGAGTTCTGAGATTTTTTATGTATCCCTTCGACTTATGGGCTTCTCTTGTTGTGACAGTAAAGTTTCAGTACAGTTTTCTAAAAACAAAACAAAAATAAGTATAAATACAATTTATAAAACAGTAAATCGAAATTTCTAACCAACACTAATTGATACACAAAAGATAAACATACGCCTCGCGAGCGCATCAACTCATTATAACTGCTAAACTATAGTACTTACGGCGTAGGTACGATCGTCCTGCGACAGGGTAGACCGACGACTGAGTTGGCTGAGAAGGACAACAGTGTACACTCGTTTATTGAAAAGATACAACAATTTGTTTGGCGCGCGGGCGCCTCTGCGACGTAGGTTATCTTTCTAGGGTGTAAGTGTAAGTAAGGCGTACGTTGTAAGGATTTTAAACTTTAAACAACTCGGGAATCTTCATGATTAAAAGTTTTGCTAATATTTGAACATTTTGGCAAGGCCGGGTAATTTAAAACAATTTGAAAACGTCAGTTAATCAAAATACTTGGACCAGGAGTTATAATTATAACTTAAATTAATTGAGAAATCACGAGTCTCAATTCAAAAATGGCTTGACGACGATCAGGAAAACGAAAACAAAAAACAAAACTCTAATAACAAAAATATTAAATACTAATATCCATCAGTGGATGATGATGATACTACCTACCTACCTCCCAATGTGAGTACATTGCATTGCATGATCTAAGCTAAGCAATTGACTTAGGTAGGTACCTACCTTCCTATGCATTACGACGAGTGTTGGATAAATAAATTTAATAATAAAAAAGTATAAAAGTATAAAAGCTAAAATAGTAAAGAAGTAGGTAGGTAAGTTAAAAACAGTAAAATAGGTTAAAAATAGTAAATCAATGGCCATTCTCTCTTGATTTCGAACGAATTAATCGATTGAGTTAGGGAGTAACTAAGTAGGTACCAACTAAGTTTTCCTTTTGTAAATGTAAGGACAACAAAGATTTTTTTTTTTGAGAAGTTAATTATATTAATGTAGGTAGGCCTAGTGCCTACTTTGGTAGACAGGTAAGGTGCCTTACATACCTACAGAATTAACATATTAGTGAAGTACCTAGGTAGTTAAGATGACGACGACGACGAAAAATTACGGCTGGTACTCGACTCGGCATGTATTATCTACCTACATAGCGTATAGGCTAAATACACTACACGCTTAAGATCCTATGGGTTGTAGGTTCGAAACCGGTCGTACACCAATGAGATTTTCTGTACAAAATGTATGTGCACAATGTCAGTAGGTATCTCAAACGGTAAAGGAAAACATCGTGAAGAAACCGGCATGTCGTAGAACCTAATAAGTTCTTCACGAAGGAAACAACTGAAAATAACAAATACCTAGTAGCTAATTTGATAGAAATACCTACTTACTAATCTTAGCCAACGAATGTGTATTCGGTAGGTACATTACATTTTAGTAAGTAGACAAATGAAAAAAAACTCTTATCTGCAAAAAAATATTCAAATGCAATATATATTTATTTAGACTTTAAAAAGGTGACAATTTAATTTAATTCAATTTAATGGTGCCCGGCAGCTCGACTCACGGAAAGGACGAGCCTGAAGCAGTGGAAGCCTAAAATACAGTCTTGCTTAGAATACATTTATAGATGAAGCGCTTATAGGTAGTTCTAGAATGTCACAAATCGCTAAAATACTTACCTTTCCATTATTGTGTTACATACACACAATCTACCTACTTTAGTTTAGTCTACCTAAATACTTAATTGTACCTATGCGGTAGATAGGTACTACCTTACCTATTTCTTTATCATTGCGAAGAACATCGTGGTACCTACGATTGTTATCTTTAGCAAATCATCTTTATCCATAGCAATCATTTTGATCTACTCATATGTAGCTATCACAATAATGACGTACGGTGATAGGTAGGGGCTAGGGGCGCCGCGCGTCGTGCGCCATCCATCTGTGTTGTACCTACTACCTACCTACCTATTTTGTGGTGATGCAGGTACACTATCTACCTGCTTAGTACTTACCTTGTTACCATTCTATTAAGTTACGGAGTAACATGTTCTATGTAAAACAGATGAAAACTTTTGCAAAATATATTTTAGTAAGTACTAGCTCGTTAGCTAGTTGATGCGGTTTTGCTCGCGTATTAGAATTGATTCAATAAATAATAAACATTTACACTAACGATTCAGCCACTAGCATCCAAAGTAATCCAAACATCTTAACTTTCGCATGTAGGTATAACAATTTACCTTTGACAAACTGAAAAATAAGAATTAGAAGGCCGAAAAAAATCCCTAACGAATGGTAACCCTAGCTAGCTCGAAGAGGCTCCGATGGGTGACTAGTAAATACTCTAAACGACATCATAACAAAGAATGGGTAGGTAACTTGTTTGCCTCCATGCTGTTCACGTAATAATTTAGGGTACATATACCTAGATACATAAATACCTACTAACAAAATAATAATTTAACGAGAAAGAACTTGATATACTACGTAGGTATTTGCTTATTACTCATCTTTTTAGTTTCGGTTTTGTTTTTGCAGTAACCTATTTATAACTGCAAAAACAAGAAAGATGAATTAAAAATTATTGACCGAAAAGGAAATGTTGACATTTATAAGGTATAGGTATTTGTCATAATAACAATACATAAATAATGGTGGATATTCCACACAGCACTATCTAACCCCAATCTAAGCAACACTTGTACTAAGAGAACCAGATAGGTGATAATATAATACCTAGACCTATTTATAAACTTTTATTTTATAAATACAACATAATTATACACAAATTATTTTTGGTCTCGGTGATGAGCGAACCCACGGCCTATAGTGTAGAAGCTGCGAACAACTGAGTTATGAATGAGGGCTGTAAATTGAAGAATCTATTTTATTATATTCTATGCGAACTAGGCATTAGGTACCTAGGTGCATCATGGTTCTAATTCATAATTAGTAAGAAAGCTCATTGACTAAATTATGTTTTATTTCCATTACACAATGAATCATCAAAAAAACAGGCGCATGTTTTGCGCTGCGTGATTTCCCAGCACATAACCCACAAATTTACAGCTATATAATATGAATATGTCTACGGTCTCGTGACGATACATTCCTTGATTCTCATTGGCTTTGTTGGTTAACGTCATTCGAAATGAACCAATACCGGACTGGCAAAGATATTTTTAGAACGCAAAAGTACTTTGGTAGGGATTGAGGAAAACTCACCGACTACCACTCACTGGTGTGGCGTTACTATTGCACAACATTTTCTGAGCTCGCATGGAGTGCACGTGTCAGTCTTTGCGACTTCACTAATAAATACTTAATAGCAACTATCTTGAAAAGTTTAAGTGGAATTAGAATTTGTGGCAGAAAGTTTATTGCTTATTTTTTTTAAATAATACTTCTGTAAGAAGACTTGTTCATTCGAGCAACTGGTGTTACAGGATTTTTGTTCTAACAAGGTTAGTGTTATCTTTTATTACATCTAACAATACAAAAATACTGCGCATGGTCTATTATCATCAGTACAAATTGAAATCTCTAGATAAATAACAATGTGGCACTTAGGTAGTTCATTATAAATTATAAGTACCTACCTACATTCTAATACAAAATTTAATATTGCGCAATAATGGGTAGGTAGGTAAGCAGTAGGCACCTACTTGCCACTTTATGTAAACAAGTTTCTGTAATCTGTAGTCTACCAATCTGTCTTAATTTTTTGTTAAATGCCAATTTGTTGGTAAAAAGTAAATTTAGAGATAAACTGACATGATTCAGTTAGGGCTATGAATTTATAATATAGGGAAAGTTTATTAATATTTTGTATGTATGTCCCTTTCACTGTAAAATTAAGTAAAGTATGTGGGGTTTTAATACTACGTAGTACCTACATTGTTACTTTCCATAAAATTGCTCTGTGAAAAGCGTACTTACTGCTTAATTCATGTTAAAACCTGTCTCGCTCGATCCACTGTGTGCGTCACAGTTCGCTCCCCCACTCCACTACTTTCTCGAAAACACGCGATAGCAATAAATTACCTTTAGCTTTAATAATAAAGCTTGTTTTTGTTGATTAGTTATTATAAAGGCTCTAGAATATGTTTTAAAATTTGAAACCTAAGAAGATTGATACCTATTGGATTGCAATTAAACCAAGGTCATTATCATAATTCTGACTTTCGTTCTCATATGTTTTTGTGTAGGTAGGTATGTAGTTGCCTAGAAACCGGACAATAAGCGAGGTAGGTATGTCCATATTATAGTAGGTATAGGTCGTTTGGTTGGTGGCTAGTTTTCGTAAATATATAGGCAAGTATTTAAGCATGACACGTGTCTCGTGTCGTACCTACCTACTCCTCAACTCAATATCATATTGGATCACTTTGAGTAGGGTAGGTAGATGTTAATTATGTCTGTCGGCCTAGCAGAGCTACTAAAATAGTTCCGTTGACGTACGTTGTTTAGCTTGTTGGGTTTCCTCTAAATCATTGATCGATATTGTGCTCGTTAATATTAATATCAAAATATATTTATATTGTTACAGGCCTACATTCGGGACAGTTAGTTGGTTGGCTGCCTAAGAGCTAAGATTTCATTAGGAGCTCAAGAAGAGTTCAAACAAGTAAGTAATGGCGTTCGCTTCCCTCCCCTATTACTTTATCTGTTCACAGGTCGGGAACGAGATCAAGAAGAACCTTAACGAAGAGAACAATAATATTTTTTTCCAAATTTCAGATACTTAGTAGGTTCCATCGTTAAAAATTAAATTATTCATTACTTTCCAAAAAAAGTCTATATAAGAATCAGATGTACTTCCTATGTTTGATTTTGAACTAAGCATTAAGTATAAAACGGTTGATGTTCTCATTCGAACAAGTAAATTAAATAATAATGCTGATAATTTCTGTTTGTTGAATTCAAAATTATTTTAACTTCTACTGCTGAAGATTCCAAGAAGATAATAATCAATTATATTTAATTATCTTTAGAAAATTTTCAATTTGCAGTATATTCGAATCGTAGTCAGTTTCATTCTTTGCCACGCTTTCATTAGGGGCACCAAACGAATATCACATCTTAAATCATGTCCTTCAGAATTATTTTCATAAAATATAAATGGTTTGAATAGCAACTCAAAATGATTATAACTATAACTGCCAAAGTTTCCAAATATGATAGGTTTTTTTTAATCTTTAGTAAACATTCACTTTGCAGGTTTTTCAAATCTCATAATTATTTTCATTCTTGATACGCTTTCATTAAGGGCACGAAATTAATATCACATCTCAAATCATATCGAACAGATAGAGGCAAATGTACCTACAACTTTACAAATTATTCGTATATCATATAAATAAAATGTATATTTATGGTTCACCTAGCAACTCAAACGCGGATATTAAGCTAGAGAGAGATAGCCAATGCCACAAGGGCATCATCTATTTTGCTGCCTATCGTTAATATATCGTAATGGATACAAAGTACCTATAAAGGTACTTAAATGTTTTCGCTCTTTTGATAGCCCTTTGATAAAATGTTGGTTGTAAATTTTTAGAGATGGAGATGGCTTCATTTATTATTTTTCAGTGCGGTCTCATTATCAAACAATGGTATTTCACTGATTCATAGTTTAGAATACTTTTTTTAACTATAACTTTATGCTTTAAAACTACTTTCATAGTATAAGTTAGATAATAAATTAGTGTTACTTTATTTAACAAATAACTATTACTATGATAAGTTTATTTGGGTTTAAGCCTCTAGAAATCTAAGACCTAGAATTAGATTTTTTTATCCAGGGTAATCCACGAACCGGGAACCTAGTACACCAGCGTTATAACTTCTTGATATGAATTGAGATGTGACAAAATCATTCATAGGGCAGGTGACATGTTGATTGCATAACATCTAGCACGAAATGACAGCAACAGATTTTAATGAAAAAATATTTGAGTAGCTATTATATTATCTATTTTCTTACTTATTTTTCAGTATTGTATTGTAATATTTATGCAATCATCATTATTTAAACCAATCTTCTTCCATTTCATACCATACGTATCTATTTTATGTTCATTATATTCATTATCATACTTATCTGATTCAAGGTTCTGACCTTTAAAGACTTGTCCGTCATTAATTCAGTTTTGTGTATTCACGCTTGATCTTAAAGCGTATCTTCTCAATAAAATAAAATGTCTTCTCATTATCACATCGTCAGAAAATACTTATTCACAAGACACAGCTGCATTAGATGGTACTTCAAAGTGATCCCGTCTTGTGGCTGGTAATATAATATATTGCTTCTTCTACATTTGCAAATGTATCTGTCGTATGCAGTAGGTAGGTCATCTTTTTCTTTCATCTCATTTTCCCACTTCGCTTCATAAAGTATGCACATTATGTTACGTCGTATCATTTCTGTTTGTAGTTCTATTCAAAATGGTTGCTCAAAAGATCACCTGTCCGAGTCGGAGCGACGATATCGGAAATCGATACGCCAATTCAAACACCAAAAGACATGGTTTTTTCGCAAATGAGTCACAAGACTCAAAGTATTTTGAAAGTGATAGAAATAGATCGTTTAAAGCCCGAAAAGAGTCAGCAGGTGAACGGTTCAACCGGAGTGGTTACCGACGGATATTCAGAAGCGACACCATCTTCACCAGTGGCCACCACCAGCTTTTCAGAGGTAAGGGCGGGTTGCAGCAACCGTGAGTACATACTAACATAATCTTTTACTATTATTACATTAAGTTTATTAGTAGAAAATTCTCCTCTCGCCTCCTGATCAGAATTTTGTTAACATTGGATTATCAATTTTCAGGAGTTTTTGAAAACGGAGCCGCTTTACGACAGCACCATGTTTCACGATTCGGATTCAGAGTTCTTCCAAGACCTGGTTCAGTGGTGCTCCACTCCCGCCAAGGAAGAACAAGCACCGACCATTGGTAAGTATTAGATTTAATTGATTTAGTAAGATTTATTTTATGTTGAAAGTTTACAATACTAAAGTATCGCATTTTTTTCTCTACCACAGATTCAAAATCTTCTGACCAGGCATATACTATCGACACACCGAACACACAATTCTCGCCGCAAGGCTGGGATACGTTCGACACTAACTCTACATACACTCAGGCAGGCTTCTATAACACAACACCAGTTGATCCACTTTCACCTCACGTTGATACTTTTACGTTTGATAATAAGTATTTAAATTTCCCAGAAATGGAGAAAGAAAATAAAACGCAGTTCCAAGAACAGTTTTTAGATATTAGTAGCCTACCAGTAGTTATTGAAGAATTAGGGTCCGAACGGGTCCATGAGGCCGGCCGTCGGCCGGCTACGGAGCAGGTCGGGTGGATCAACGCACTAAACACAAATTACATGAAAACATACAACACACACACTATGCCATTCGTCGATCAGGAAGACATGAAATATGGATCGGCCATAACGCGGGAAGTGGAAAATAATGATGTTGTTATCTCAGAGTATGTAGTCAGGGATTACGGGGTCAATAAGGGGGTACATGAAACAGGGGTAAAACCGCGGATAGGGGGTTTATCCGTAGACGTTGCGGCGCGCTCTTCGAACTGGCCAAACGATGTAATCAGCACTCCTGAGGTGCTATCATATGTAGAGCAATTGGAAAAAGAAAAATGCTCTCACACGGTAAGTGAATTATGTAAAAGATAAAAAATAAAATCGATAGACTCTGACTGACCTCACAGATATAGGCCTATAGATAGTAGGCCTGCCTTCTGCGATCTAGTTTGCGGGTGCGATCGAACTCGCGATCTGCGGGTTCGATCCCCACCGACGACAGACAAAATTGTGTGGTGAACATATTGAACATTGATATAATATGTTCTGTGTCTGGGTATTTTACTGTATTATCTACACTAATATTATAAAGAGGAAACATTTGTATTTTTGTATGTAACGAATAGGCTCAAAAACTACTGGTCCGATTTCAAAAATTCTTTCACCATTAGAATGCTACATTATCCCTGAGTAACATAGGCTATATTATATTTAAAAAAAAACCAGGGATCCTTACTAAAACTTCAATAATGTAACCCAAGGTGGAAAACAAAAACCTTACATCGCGTGCGCTGCGAAAACTATTGATGATAGAACAAAATAATGTACTACGATTTTGTAGAACACGTCATCATCTACAAAAAATGTCGCGACAGCATATGTCTAACTATTATAGTTATGTCACAATAAGTGTTCTTTTATTATAAAAAAATAATTGAAATGCCGCCGCCAGAAAAGGGTCTTTATTTGTACCTTGGTATTAATCCTTATCCAAATAAATTATTTCATGATTAAGACGGTTTCAATACCTATAGATTACTTCTTAAATTTTTCAAATCGGACATTCAATTCAAAAGATATGACGAAATTAAAAATGTTAACGGGTCCACGGGTCACGCTCGGGGTGCGATTTCACTCACTCAAGGAGAAGCGCGTGCAAATGTATGAAATAAGTAGACGCGAGGCCCGAACCCACGGCCTAAGTTTATCCTAAAATGTTCAAAAAATTTATGACCACCCATGCGAAGCTGGGACAGGCCGCTGGTATGTTATATATTTATGAAAAAAGTATTTTAGTATTCTATCAGCTATCTGGTTTCCATAGTACAATTATTAAATATTACACGGGTATTTATTGCGTATTACCTTATTTATTTCACTTAGTTTGGGGCTAAGTAGCACTGTGTTATTTTTTTTATTATTTAAGTTAAAATTTTATCTTTCCTTTACTTACAGAAACTTAAACAACCGTGGCCAGCTCAAGCAACAACACCAGAATCAATGGAGCCCAGCCCAAAGACGGACGTCCCATCGCCGCCGGCTGACTATGAACCTATCACCCCCAAAAGCGAATCTCATTTAGAGTCAGACCACGACGAAGTTAAGTCTCACTTGAGTAAGAGAAAACTCAACGACAGTGAAGATTCAGATGAAACTTACACACCTTACACGGAGCAAACAACACCCAAGAAGTACAAGAAAAGGAAGAATAATGTCCCAATTAAGGACATGATTATTGCGCTAGAAGGGTCACAACAGTTGACGAAGGCACGAAGAGGACGACCTCCCAAGAGGCGGGAGAGCACCGTTTCATCAGCTTGTAGTGTAGATGAAAGTTCCTCATGTATGTCCAACCAAGAGGGGAAATATAGAGAGTTAAGAGACAAAAATAACGAAGCATCAAAAAGATCTAGAATGAACAGAAAACTTAAAGAACTACAAATGGAACAACTTGCTGAAGATTTGGAAGAACGAAATAAAAAGTTAAAAGTTAAAGCTGATATTTTAGAAGATATGACTAAACGATTGAAAGATGCACTAATGACAGCTATTTTACAGAAATGAAGCAGTCATAAATTTAATAGTGCCCAGAAGCACCTCGGGATTTTGTCTCATCGTTGAGTTTGTAATAACTACTATTCATAGACGCCAGTTTATTTGTTCTAAAAGGCGAAAATGTTAACGTCTTAATTGTACAGAATGAAGGTACGTTTCGATGGTTTTAGGCTTGTCTATGTTTATTTACGAATACCATGCAAAATTTAATAAAGTTTTTTTCATTTGTATTGTATTGTTAAATACGTCTTTAATTTTTAGTGTTACGTACTGTTTGTACAAGTTTGGAAAACAGTTCTTACCTGTTTATGGCTAAGCTAGTTACATAATTATCTTTATCGGATTATTATATTGAACGACACATCAAGTGTCAACTAAGTATATATTGTATTTGTTTTATCTATTCTTGTTTAAAGCTTGTTGCATTTACCATAAGTACGTACCTATCTATGTATTTAATGTTGGTTTATAAAATACTTTAAATGTGGTGTGTAGAAATAAAAACAACTTTGTTAATAATATATTGATCTTAAACATGGAATTGATTAACTTTTAATGCATGGTATTGAGTAAAATTAAAAGTTTTTTCTACGTTTAATTATCTTAAATAAATGTTTGAATTAGTTGAGACTTCGTTTTATTGTTTTACGTCGTTCCTCAAAAAAAGTGTAAACAGTTCATTCGTCACAGAACTGCTAAAACACAGTAAGAAAGGTATGGTGGTCAGGCAACCTAGATGGTGGTGTTTCCTTATTTCTTTCTATTGATAGATAGGTACACATACACCTACCTATCAAAAATAATCTGTACAGCAATTTACTGAAGTTTTAAGATTATGGGTACCTAGATACTTACCTACTAGCTATATAGGTAGGTACATAATAATATAACAATTTACCAAAAGTTATAAAAATGTAACCAAGGATTCTATCAAAGTTAATTCTACTAGTCACTTTATCTATACCTAAGTTTAAATTGTACTTTAAATTAAGGTGCCTGAAATATATTTGGCGATAACCGAAAAGGTAAATAAATCTAAAGTGCAGTGCCTTCTGAACATGAATAAAAGCTTATGTAACACTTACCTATGTTGCACCTTTAAATATGCTATGAGGGATATCACAGAACAACCTTCTTATATCACACATCTCCCTTCGGCAACGCCTGGACTCTTAGTACTCATTCCGTGGGCAACCTTACTTACCCATGTCAGTACTCTACCCTACTGTACTACCATACTCGTTTCGTAACGGCTAGACACCCTTTCGACTCACTCAAAAAGCCTCTCGTTTCGTTTTGCCCAAGCGAACGGTATTGCCATGAGCTGTGCATGCTGTTTTCGTGTCAACCTTCAAAAATATTTATTACAGAAAAAAAACACCAACCATCATTACAATCCAGTTTTGCAATCTCACAAAAAAAATTTTGATCAAAAGAAACTCAATTTCTTGTTCATTACCTCGTGAGTCGTGCGTAGCGCGACAACTTATATAGGTATGCGAATAAATATATATTTTAAGAGTTAATGTTCACAGTACCTACCTAACTTTAGTCAGTGGCTGTTATGTTAAACAACCATATGTTAACAGCCACTAACTGACTAAAGTTAATGTTCATTTACTTTTCCAATTCAGAGTAGGTACTTAGTTGAACATTAATAATTTCCACCTCTGCTTTACGACTTGCAGAAATCAATAACGGTATTATTTTATTGAAATGATGCGCTATTTACAAAAACTGAAACGTATAAAAGCAAAACAAGAGCATGAGAGACAAATTTTGAAGTTTCCGAATGATTTATAACTTCTTTGTGTTAGGTTAAATACCTACCTTACCTAATTTACCTAACCTCCACAAAGAGAAGACTTGAAAAATCGTAGGTACAAAGCTCAATATAATTACGAAGTCGAAGAAAAGTTTCGCGAAGTCAGTTCGTACCTACCAAGCACTTGGAATAGGGTGACCATTTTTCAAGTTCAAGTTACGTTAGTTCGAGGTTATGAACTAATGGGAAAAAAATCCCAGTAGTTCTGTCAACAGAACAGATTGAAGCCGAGAGGGAACAAACATTTGTGACGAAAAACTCAAAACAAACAGGGTTGTTTGTTTTGATCTGGTGAGCGAAGCGACCGAAGTAGTAAAATGAGATTAATCGTTTTTGAGATAATGAGGAGTAATAATATAATTGAGGTACACAAATATCTCAGTATGTAAAGTATTATGAAAGGACCTAAGGTTAAGTTCCTTTGCTTTTTCTAAATATTTTTGTAGGTAGGTACTAGGTACTTAGTAAATATAAAATCTGAGTTTTGTTTTTCGTAATGACAGGCCTTGCCCACCTATTTATACGATTAGGAATCTCCATACAAAAACGGCCCGATGGCGTTATGACTTTGGTATGATTTTCAGTAAGTAAGTACATACATAAAAAGAATACTGTGGGTATGATTGTACTGTACAGGTTGCTTGGGTACCAAATAAAACACATATTTATATAACGTCCGCCTGGAATCGAGTGCCCCTGACCGTGGTGCGTACGGTTGCTACCCGCCTCCCAGTCCGCGCGCATAGTTTATTGTTATACACTATATCGATGATGGAACAAAGCTTGGTTAACATCCCAAGAAAGTAATTAGTCAGAGGCCAGAACTACAGATAAGAGAATACTAGTACCAGAACATTGTGTTAGGCAGCAATATAAGACTGCAGCGGACATAACGAGATCTCAGTTCTGAATTAGATCAAATATTTCGTGGGTAATCTTGTGAGGTGTAGGTGTAGAAAGAATCCAATTAAAAGCAGAGATGGCTGTAAAAAGGATATTTATTTTATTTCACAATAATTAGACAATAGGTAATGTACCGAACAAAAATTAGAGATACAAATTATATTTTCACGTATTGTTTGCAGTGTTTTAAAAATACTGAGACCAAAGCCTCAACAGTAACTGTTGTGAGTACTTCATGTACCCGGCGGCGGCAGTACGATACGGCAGGCATACACCGGTTATGCATACTTGCAAGGTATTGGCGCCGTTCATCGTTAAATGTATAATGATTACTATAACCAATTTGAGTGTAAAGATAAATAATAAAAATTAACATTCTAATAATAAGACTAATATATCAACTAAATATTTTAACACAAAGGCATATTCTAGAATAAATGAAATAAGATTCCCTATCGTAGCATCGCAAATTACTGCACTGAATGAAATACTATCTAATTAACTAAATACAATCAATGCTAAATATTTTATAATTATTGTAAGATAAATGGATATTCACAAACAATGAATGAGGGAGCAACCAAAAAGGATACAGGAATTAATAATTGTACATACAATATCATGTAACAAACCCATAGAAAAATTTACACCAATCAGTACAATAATGATCACACAATATGAGCCCCAGTCTTTACTGTAACTCTAACAAAGCTTGTGAATGGAGTTATGAAACATTTTGCAATAAATGCTGTTTATATGATCTGCGTTTACACTGAGCAACCATAAAGACTGGGGCCAGCTTCGTAGCGATGTGAGCATGTAGCAACCCCTTATATACACGTTTATCCACACCGCACTAACCACTAATCAAGTTCTATTACATTACATAGCAGTATGCAAGATCGTCTCAGTGCTTTCGAGTCCCCACTATACGTTACACACTTGTTACTCGTTAATTTACACTTTACACTCAGTCAATTGTAAACGGACACTGTATATTTAGCGCACACAAGTCCCGTTCGTGTTAATCCGAGGCGACGTCGTCCGCATCTTCGAGGAAACTGAATTTGTTAGACGCGACGAAATTCTGAGAACAATGAAAATGTTTATTATATTATTTATTTTTCATAAACTCTTGTCTCTTGATTAGTTAATCTTTAAAAATAGTTTATTTCCTTGCTTGAATTTTATTAGTTCCGGTTCTCCTTCATTGTTTTAATTAGGCAAGGGGTGGCAAGGGTAAAAAGGCACATGATTTTATAGCAGTAAAAGTTATTGATAAAAAACTCTGTGAAGCTACTTATGGAGCAGTAGTAGAGTAGAGAGATGTGTTCCATTCAATAATACTACCAAGGTCCATATTTTGAATTTATCAGGAATTTATCGACTATTTTGCTTGTTAATCAAAAAAAAAAAGAACATTTAAAGATTATCAATCCCTCAAGGATATCCGTGGGAGTGTGTAGTAAAAGGTACGCCAAGGACACATACCGGTTTCTCCTGTTCCTTTAGCTTCGGTAGTGGTTTATCTTCGGGGTCGTCGCGGCGATCGCGCGAGCGACTCTGTCGCGGATCACCGTTGCGTTCGGTTTGCTTGTTATCGTGCGAGTCGGGGTGACGCTCGCGGGAGTCAGGCCGGCCGCGGGAGTAGTCGCGTCGCTCGCGGGAATCTTCTCGTCGCCGAGAGCCACCGCGAGAGTTCACTCTACGGTCACGAGAACCATCTCTGCGATCACGCGAGCTTTCTTTACGATCGCGTGAGCCTTCTCTGCGATCGCGTGAGCCATCTCTGCGATCGCGTGATCCGTCTCTGCGATCGCGTGATCCGTCTCTGCGATCGCGTGATCCGTCTCTGCGATCGCGTGATCCGTCTCTGCGTTCGCGGGAACCATCTCTGCGATCGCGGGAATCATCACGGCGATCACGGGACCGGGCACGGTCGCGTGACCCGTCTCTTTCCCTCGAGTCTCGACGTCTCTCCCCGGAGTAGTCCCGTCTGTCTCTGTAGTCTCTATCGTCGCGGCGGTCCCTGTCGTCTCTGTAGTCGCGCCGCTCCCTGTCGTCTCTAGAATAGTCACGACGATCCCTGTCGTTGCGTCTGTCCTTGTCGTCCTTGGAATAGTCGCGTCTGTCCTTGTTGTAGTTGCGCGAGTCTCTTGCGGGCTCATCTGCAATTAGATTAAAATGAATTATTGATCTATTAATTTGGTTTGACCCAAGTTTCAAACATTTGACATTCCTTCGATTCACCATCAGTCAAATAAATAGCACTCATTGTTATGGCAATATTTTCCAAAAGAATTATTACACGAACTAGAGGAAATGGCATAGCCACAAAAGCCATCACCTAAGAAGTTAAATAATTTATGTAGTACAACAGAATGGGATGCAAATTTTAACTTACCACGCCTAGAGCCGCTGCGGCGGTCACCGGAATGTTCCTGTTGAATATGAAAATAAAGTTTAATTAAATTTTTAATTACTATAAAAACCAATCAAAAAATCTAGGTAAATACTGACTCGTCGAGATCCCCATTTTTCTTTCTCCTCAGTCGCGCGTCTCGCTTCTTCTTCTTGTTTGCGCAAACGTTCTTCTATTTCGCGCTCCCTGTCAAATGTACATTATAAAATAAATGAAATAGTATAGAGTTGATTAATGTGTTGTTCGTTTATTATAATTTAAATAAAACATGTTGGTATAAAGCGACCGAATCGCACATTGAATGAGCGATACGGTGTCTGTTGACCCTATTTATCTAGCACATTGCCACCTGAGGTGACAACAAACATCAAAATACATAAATCTTGGTTTTGTTTTTATGTGCAACTAACAAAAAATATTGTCTAAGCTGAGCTTTGTGGATCTGATAGAAGCAATCAAGTCAGCTCATAAGATGTACTAACTTGGCAGCAGTGTCAACGGGTTTTGCGGCTCCGAAGACCTTTTCAGCGGAGACAGGTTTGGGTTTTTCTAGTGTCTTCTCAGGTTCTACCCCCGCGCCATCGGCTGGTTTAGTAGGGACCTCGGTCTCGCGGGGCACCGTGCGCGGAAGGAGGTTGAGCTTTGGGCGCTCGCGAGGTCTGCTGTCTGTAAATATGTTTTACATACTTAATTTTATTGTATGGGGTTTTTTTTTTAATTTCTTGGTTCACTTTAAATTAATTTCAATCCTTGGGACTACTCAGTTTGGGAAAAGTGAAACCTTCCAATTTAATGAGTGGTGTCTGTTTTCGCCATTATTGTTGTTTGTGTTCTAGGTTAAGGTTTTTGTGACGAAAATAAATATTTTCTATTTCATTATATTCTTATTAATGTGGTTGGTCTATTGGTTTTCCTGTCGTTAAACTCTGAAGCTAAGCTAAACTTAACTTCAAGAGCTAAATAATAACATGTAAATTGAATAGAATTGTAAATTGGAATGTTAAATTTGTGAAATAATTGGTGAAATCAGCTCTTAACAGAGCTGATTTCACCATGCTCTGTTAGTTACTAATCAAGGATTAACAGGCCGTTAAATCTAACATTAGATGTCAAACGCGTACATTTTGACATATTTAACGGCCCTATAATCCTTTGTTAATCTAACATAGCATGGTGAAACTGGGCCTAAAGTTTTTTGTGTTTTTCTATCATAGATTAGTTGAGGGGATCTTACCTTCTCGAGGTGGGTCGCGTTCACGATCGCGCTCTCTATCGCGATCGCCAAAGCTTCGTCCGCCGAAACCTCTACTTTCTCGACTTCTATAAAAGAACGGAAACACTTAGTAAAAAACCTAATGAGACATTTCTTTATTTCAAGTCAAGATTTTTGAGTATGTCGACAGAATGAGTAATCCAGCAGTACATATTATATTTTCATTTACTAATGGCAGAGTTTTTGTAGTACTGAGTTTCTCCTACTAAATAATTATCGAACTGGTTTTCTAACGATATTTTCCTTTATTATTTTGTAGCGTTTAAAAGTAAATCATTAATAAATATGTTGGATTAATTCATACAGAGCTATCTAGCCACAAACTAACAAAAGCTTGTAATATGGGAACACAGAACACACACTAATGTTTGTTCTCGGTGGGTATCGAACCCACAACCTACAGCACAGAAGGCAGGGTCACTAACAACTGAGCTGTGAGGTCAGTGTAGGTATATCAAATGTAGGTATAAAGCGACCGAATTGAACATGAAAAGCACAATCCGGTGTCTGTTGACCTTTTTGATCTAGCACAGTGTCACCTTAATAGGCAACAACAAACATCAAAATACAAATCATGATCTTGTTTTAATGTGCTGCTTACAGTAATATCAATTGCTAAGTTTGATACTAGATGGCTTTATGGATCTAGGATAATCTAATTAACAGCTAATTATCAGATGTTGTATAAAATATTACTATGAATGTCAAATTATTATTATGCTTGAATGAATAAATAAATAATTATAATTTATCAACAAGCTAACAAGAAAAAGACAAAGGTATTCTCGTGCGCCCGAATGTGTCACAATAACATAACGAAATTATCACAGGTCCACATCAAAGGCTCCGAGGAGTTCTTGATAGTACCTTTTTGTTTAGAAGATGTTACTCACCCAAATCCTCCTCCATCTCGTTCAGGGCGCTCAGCGGCGCGGAAGCCATCCCGGCCGCCGTAGCCTCGCTCTCTGCCACCACTAAATGGACACAATGTCAAATTATATTTGAAATAAAAATATATGTTCACCAATATTTCATTCAACGTTTATTAGTTACACACTAGAGTTCTAAGTAATTTTCGCTTTAAAAGAATAATACAGCTTAGACTAAAGCAGTATTTGTTTTTGTAGCAATATTCTGTATAGTAGATATTAGGTATAAAACCTTAGGTTTTATATTTTTCATGTTTATATTTTTTAACATAAATAAGTAGGTACCTATAAAAAATTATGACACCTATGAATCAAAATCCATTAGGCTTAAATGGTTACTGTATTCATCCAAAGTAGAATTAAGCTTTTCTTGATATAATATGTATAGTTAACTTAGTCACCTCTTGTGATTAAATATCCATTACGTCGGTCGTTTAGGCTGCGTTAGCTTACAAAGGAACATAAGTGGCTAGTTTTCGCATCCAAGTCGCAACTTGGATGATACAGGTTTTGTATATCCTAAACAGAGTACCCCTTGTGGGTCACAAACAACTAGGGAATGCAATGCCGGTATACCGGGATCCCGAAATACCTGGATCCCGCATACATTTTGCGGGACTAATCTCGGTCGTAAATTTTGCGGTATCGCGCTGAACTGGCCGGATTACACAGAAACGTGGATTATACGTGTTACTCTGCGCGCGGCGGCGCGTGGTCGACTGATATTTATGTGAATAATGTCAATTTATGTTTCTCATAACGTGATTATGTCAATTTTCAACGTATGTTTCAATGTATCATATTCTATGTCAATTTATGTCTAAAAGTATTAGTGAACCATTTAAAATGTATCAAAAACTATTGTTTAAAAAACAATTTCAAAAACAATTGGCTTAAAATTAATGACCATGACAACAAGGTCTATTATGTCTTTATTATGATTTTTTTTAGAGGTCTTAATCCACCCTGCTGGTTTCCGCGAATACCTGGATCCAGCGGGACTCAGTTCAGTCCCGCAAATACCTGGATTGAAAGTATCTTGCGGGATTGCATTCCCTGCACACAACTGTATGGTAACGGTACTGGCCTGTTATGCATGCACTCAAACATCCAAGAACACTTTACTAGTAAGACAAATAAGAAAATTTAAAATCACAATGATTTAAATAATCAAGTTAGTATCCCCTTCCCCTTGATACTATTTGGGATATTATAAAAAAGCTTTGTATTATAATAAGGTTCTGAATATTACCGATCGCGGTCTTCCCCGAAGCGTTCGCGTCCGAAAGAGTCGCGGCCGCCGTACGGCGTCCTAGCCGGCTCGGGCGGAGGCGCCGCTCGCTCGCCGTCTCGCCATCCGCCGGGCTTGTTGTCTGCCGCCGCCGCTATAAAGCAACATTTGGTTATTCAGTTACAAGATATGAAGCAAATCATAATAATACTAATATATCTCATCATTGGCCGAAGATACGTTACGACACTTTCCAAACCTCGTAGTACCACTAGAGCTCGAACACATTATGAAACAGACATGGTCATATTTATGACTGTTAAAGTCATAACCAGAATTCGAAGTCAATAAGTGTAACGAGAATCGTAAGTACACGTATGTAAATTTGTAATGCTCGGCTTCATACACAAGCGTAGTAAAATTGTTACTCAGTATTTGTAATGTTAGGATTTAGGAGCAAGCTGTAGATTAGTCTGAATTGAGTTACGACGATAGGTCGCGTCACAGATTAAGCTAATATGGCCGGTCGCGAGACATTTCAACGAGCGCACGGGGCCGAATCTCGTCCAAAGGAGTCCTAGACAAAGTCCCGCGGCTCGAGTTTCTGGTTGTCCCGCCGTCGCTATTGGCGACGCCCCCTGCTAGAGGGTCAATCAACACACAGATGACCTTTACTCAGACCTTCCCGAGACGTTGGGAGTAACAAGGATCACCACTTTTAAAATCAAATTGGAAACAAAACATGAAAAGGCCTTTTTGCGGCACTGATGAAACATAAATAAATACGAATTTGGAAGATTCAGCAATTCATGATTGTTTTGGAGTTGATGATCCACATACTCTGCAGGTGTGTCCCAGTTGTGACATTACAGCTCGCTCCGTTCCCTAACAGTACTGTCATCATTGTAACATACATTTATTTTACTTAGATACTTTAGGCAAGTAAACTAAATTCTCCAACAAGCATTACTTCTCACCACTGGTCATTTTCCTTCGTGCTCAGGTCTAACAAAAAACGCGACATAACGGCCTTAACAAGAATTAAATTGACCAAGGCATGATTTAAAGTATAACATGCCACTATTATGGATACATTTAGTTTCTTGTCTCTGACTACAGCAGAACGATAATGGCGAAACATGTCGCAGTTCGCAAATGAAGCGTGCATTGTACTCACAGTCAGGCTCGCGTTCTCTCATCCCGGCGCGCGTCATCTCGCCGCGGTCTGGATCGCGCTCGCGGTCCATGCGAGGCCTGCCCCCGCCCCCGCCCCCGCCGCCGCCGCCGCCGCCAGCCTCCGGCGCCGCCCGCGGGCCCGACCGCCAGTCACCGCTTGTGCGCTCCGGATCATACTCCCTGCAATCAATAACACTTTAGTACACTGAGATCTGTTTTGTTGCTTGTATGTGCTCTTCTACCCTGTATGTGTGAGAAAGAGATTATAGTGTAGATTTTTAATATTGTATTTTTATTGTTTTATTTGTAGGTTTATTGTTATTGATTTTTATTATTTTGTTTTTGTCCTGAGTTTTTATTTTTATTATTTCTGTTGTTTATTGCTAATTTTTAATTAAATGTTGTTATGTTGTTAGATTTCTAGATTGTAACATATTAGATAAGTATCTCTAAAGTTTTATCTAGGTGTAAGTAAATAAATAAATAAAGCGTGTGGAACCGGCATTTAGATTCACATAGCTTCACGAGCCAAGCGAGACGGGTGATAGAATTTTTACAGAGGAAATGAATATAATTTTAATCTAAAGAATAGCGCAACTCAGAGATGGTGAAAGAGACACTTTGAACTACAACTTTTGTATTTACAGATATGCTACATTCACCATTATCAGCTCTAACCTAAACACTGAGCTGCAAAAAGAGGTAGGAAATATTGTGAATTCATACATACATTTAGATTTATGAGCGTGTTTAAAAATGCCACCATTCTGCATGCAGTATTAGTATTAGGTAACTAATTTGGTTTATGGGGTGAGTGGTTAGCCAATACTATACACACATCCTCATCAAACCTTCATTCTTAGCACAAATCAGCACTTTAAATAACCAAACTAGGTAGGTAGGTCTATGTAAATCTCTTACAACTAAATTATACTCATAATCTTAACTATAATATAAATAAATAACTATAATATAATCTTAACTATAATACATTGTAAACGGGGGGTTTTTATATTATGTATATAGATATCAACAGCAGTCAAATAAGGATGTGCCCCAAAAAGGGTACCAGAGCATGTAATAAGCATACCCATTAAGTGATCGATTTATGGCATATCTATCCAACACAATTACATTGGCTAGAGCCAGATTAGTGATGGATTAAGCTGATAAACGAATTGTAAAACTAGAAACTTATAACACAAAACTAGCCTATTATTTCAATTGATTTTCATGTAGATACAAAGTGTGGCATGTCTCAAATAGTGTTTGAGCCTCTGACTATCCACTTAGACGTCCTTACTGATTTTGAGCACATTGACGTCAAGAGTATTCAGAGAGAAACGAATGAAACTTCTTTGTGTCTACAAACTCCTTTAGCCTTTAGTTGTATTCACATTCTATGATGTTAATGAAGTCCTTACATTAATGGGATTGACACAATCTATCAAAATATTGTGGTCTGCCTAAGACTTATTTTAGGCAGATCAGGCAATCAACAGAGTAACTAACGCATAGCATCAGTGTAACCAAGTCAAGTATCACTTTTAAAAGCTTTATAACAAAATTTACGATTTGTATCTTTGACTGCAATTATTATAATTTTTTCAGACAACATTTAGTTCATATTGTAAGTAACAAAAGATTGTAAACTAGATGTTGTTGGTTGTGGGTTCAAATCTCACTCGGATAATAACTTTTGGGACATTATAAAAATCTTTGTGATTGTAAACTAGATTAACTAAAAGACAATAAATCATGATTATAATTTACCTGTCTCTATCGGATCTGCCCATGTTGCGACTGCCCCCCATGCGGCGATCATTATCGTGTGTAGAGACCTCAATCCTTATCCGCCGGCCGCTTACCGTCTGCAACAATACAACTCGTTCAACAAAGAGATCCTTTTTAAATCATGTCATTTCAATTCCGAACTTATGCGCCGTTTATTTAATAGGGGTCTATTTTTCAAGTCAAGGGATCATTATATTTAGTTCAGTGGAAGATGGAAACTGTACATGCCTTTTCCACCATGGTTACTGTAATACTTTTTGATGTCTTTCTGTTTGTTCGGGATATAAGATATATTTGGTTATTGTTTTAACTCCAGCTAGATGGAACGAAGAACTGGATAGAGGAGTGGAAGCTCAGTGGCGCGTCATGGGAAAGACATATGTATGTACAGTAGTGAAGGTCGTTTGATCTCAATAGATGGTTTTTATGTACTTTTACAAATGTGCAAAATAAGGGGAAGTCATTTAGTTTTAGCATAACCAAGGTCAGTTTTGATGTCTGAATAAAAATAATTAAAATTTTTGACTTACCAGATCTGCTATGTTCATAGCACTTATAAGACTTTCCCTGTCTTCAAAGTCAATATATCCGAAACCTTTGAGGCGATCACCCTCCCGTGGCAATCTCAGGTTGGTAATCTGTTGAATAAAATTCGCTTGAATTGCAAAGTTGGATATGTAAAAAAATTATTCAAAATCATGTTAATAATAAACAGATCAAAGGTGTCCTATTTCCATTGGGCTGACTTACCTGTGCCTATTTTGTTAACATCAAAAGATATGTATGCAATGCACATCACTTGCTTCGACCAAAGTACCTGTGACCAATTTAAAATAAGGCCAGCCTCATACAAGTGACTCTTTCCTGTAACCAAGCTGCAAATAATGTTGAGGGCCTTTTCTGGTATGGATACTAAGGTAATAAAGTTAATGTACAGACCCTCATCTGAGTAGGAGACTGACTGGTGATGCAACTGACCTTGAGTCCCTCAAAGACCTCTGCAATGGCGCTTTCGTCCACGTCATAAGGCAGGTTGGATATATGGGCGATGTACGGCGGGCGGCGCGGTATGGACTCGTCGTCCACAGCCATCCCACCGCGGGCCGCACGCGACACCGACGGTAGCACGACCGGAGCACGGGTTCGACTGCCGCCATAGCTGTTGAAGCCTCCCTCAGCTGAGACAAAATTAGGTTGAGTATGATGAAAATTATTAATATAATACAGGAACATATTAAAAAAAACCTTGCCATACTAGGTATAAATGACTACTATAAACTGTCAATTATTTATATTTCAATATTTAGTTTCATAAAAAAAATTACATGGAACCTCAAGCTCCATGTAGGTAATTAGTAGTATCTCTATTGCATATTTGGTTTGGGACAGACAAATAAATATTTTTTTAGGTACATTTATTGATTTATTTGACAGCACTAAAAATGTAGCAGTCAGTAGCAGTACTTATAAACTGGAACAACAGCAGCTATCATTTTAGTGTTGTCAAAATATAGGGTAATGTTCATAATTTTAGTTTGGTTTAAGGTAAACACATTTGCATTAAGTTTTTAATAGTCACTGTAAAATGTTTTCTTAGCTAACTAACACAATCATCATTTATTCATATCTTTATGTTGAGGTGAGGAATAAACTATTTTTCAACAAACTAATGAACATGACACATGGTATTTTTTATGCAAAAGAAATAATCAGTTAAAAACTAATAGTTGCATACATTTTTAAACACATGACAGCTGTTACAAATACACCAACCTAGTAGCTAATGTAATGAAGTTTCTACTAGTTAATGATTAACTGCATAATCTTATCTATAATTGTGATCAGCTGTTCAACTATAAACAACATTTGGGTGGATAAATCCAAATGGCCTCAGACATGACATTGAGTTTGATATTATTTATGTAACAGAATAAACATTTTAAAGACAGCATGGTATTTATTAGTAGACATAAGCTCGACAATAACCCTCAGTATAATTTAGGGAGCAGGCCAATGAAAGATTAGTCTGAATTGAGTTGTGACCGAGGTCATCTCGTAGATCATGCTAAAATGGCTGGTCATAGGGGTTTCCAACAGTAGCAGCACCTACACCTCTTCCTGGCCGCAAGGGCCAGGTGTCCTAAGCTTGGCATTACACTGTACTTTCTGGTTCCCCCACCTTCCCTTTTAGGAAAGCATCCGGCTAGAATGTATTTAGACACACAGAGACCTTTCCTCAGACCTTCCCGGGGCTGTAGGAGCGACCAGGCGCTCGGCGGGTGAGCCCCAAGTACGAGATTAACATTGGCCTGCCATTACCCATTATTTCATCATAGGGTTACGTGAAACAGATAGTTGCGAGTGCTATGATGGAACAAATTAATTCACTTACTTTCTTCAACTGTATCAGCAGCCCAGTTAGTCGCCGGAATAGTCGTCGGCTCCGCAAGGATATCTGTTAGGTTGGCTTTGACCCATTTTGCCTTCTTTCCTTTCTTGCCTGTAAAATACCATTTTAGTCAAATTATCCACTGCAGTAAGTGACATTGAAATGTAGAGTAAGAGAATACAAAATTCATGAATAATGATGACGCATAGCAAGTGAACGACCTACCTACACGCCGATTTTGGAAAGCGGTTATTCGGGGACAACTCTAGATGATATATTTTATTGGAGATCAATACGCTTTATCTAACAGTAGTCTTACCTTGTCACATACGATAAAATTAGAATAAACACTTAGATATCTGAATAACAGTAGAAAAAAGGACTTGAAAAGTTCAGAAATGTGGCCACGCGGTAAATCCAAACGTCCGCAAGGGTGAAATGATGACACGTTAGCATTATTAGGTAACCATAAAAAGCTTCTAGGCGGCTGCTTTACATGACTATTTAGCAAGTTATCAAATTGACATGCATTATTAAAATGCTACACTTAAAAATAAAGCTAAAATCAAGATTTTTCCATATCACAAAATTAATGAAACTAACCTGTAGCGGCCATATTACAAGGCTGGGTCGGTGTCGCCACTGACTTATGAGAAATTACCCATTAACCAGGGTAACCTATTGCCAACTCCTAAAACATTTTTATAAACAAGAATTTGACTTTTCGTTTTTCGAGTCGTGTGTCACCCATTTCTAATGGCAATACGGCTATTTGGGAATACTTACTATGAATACTTGTATTCTATTATATATAAATACTAGAACTATATTATACAAATAAAATAAAATAAATTTTGGTGAACAGCACTATTTCGCCCCAAACTAAGCCAAAACTATAGCTGATTTCATATACTTATTTTTGTAAATAAATAATAAATAAAATAAAAATTAATAGAATAAATATTGGTGGACATGCTCTATGGTCTATGAGAAATCTATGTTCATCACACAAATGTTTGTTCTCGGTGGGAATTGAACCCACGGCCTAAGGCACAGAAGGCAGAGCTACTACCATCTGAACTGTAAAGGCTCTCAAGATAGTTTAGCGGAAATATTTGCTAAATAATAAGATTTATTTAACTTTAAGATGTTCGTTTATTTTACACGAAACGATTAATACAGTTACAATAGTGCAAGGTTATAATTACGGAACCACAAACTATTGCGGCTGACGCTAGCGACAGACTGTATAACATTTTTCAGTCGCCTGAGCTTTACAAGGGTCGAGTGTAAACAATAAGTATGAATGTAGCTAGGTACGTATATACGTAACACGCTACATCTACATCCCTCATAAAAAAAAATATATAAAATTACTTGAAAATGTAAATTGAAATGACATTAAAATTACAGTAAATGACATTAAAATTCATTAGTAAATTACACTATAAAACTAAAGTAGGTAAAGTATTGAAAAATATAAGTAGGAAGGTATATGTAATTCCTAATCTAACAACTTAGTACCTATAACACAAAGTTCAATATAAGATTTTTTTTAATGTTTTTAAATATATAGGTAGGTACATAAGAAAGTATATAAAACAAAACTTTAAATTTGTTAATAACTAAATACTTAATTAAGTTATACATAAAATTTTTGCGTACACCTGTATAGCCAGGCTCGACTTTAAAATAACTCTAGAAGAGTGTTTTAGGATAGTTATTATATAATAATTAAGGGTAACTGCCACCTGCTATGAAACTCCCATCTCTGTGGCAGTGCCGAATAAAAAATAAAACTGAAGTGGTTTAAAGTTCATGGTAGTAATGACGTACGCTGTGACTGAAATTCCGAAATGCATGAGTCTATTTTTAGAACAAAGATCTTTATACGATACGACACGATTAACGCGCACTGCACTTTTAATAATTTTATTCACTCTTTACATTTGAATACGTTTGTTCTCATGGTGCTGAAGTGTTGATTTACTGTAAATAGGTAAGTACCATAGTCCCTTTGGTCTGAGTGAGTGATGACTGCTGTGCTGATGACTGCGTTCGTTGTTCGCTATCGGTAAGTATATACTTGACACACTTAAAGAGTCAAATATCAAACCGTACAGTCTTCTTAACCGTGCGACCGGATCTCGTTATGACTGGTGTTGTTGTTCTCACATCAGATTTCGACGGATCGATTAACTTCGATTGCTGAAGTGTTAGAAGTGGCGTACTTAATGGTGCTGTTGTTTCAAACGTTGTTGGACTCTGAGAAACCATTGTTTCGGGTGTCGCATTGCTAGGTGTGTAGTTTATAGCGTAAGCTGGTTTAAGCCTATCAAGCGAAATAGCGACGTTTCGAGAATAATAGTGAGGCAATATGTGTAATCCTCCGATGGTATCAGTGGTCCGATTTGCGTTTTCAAACTCTTCCAATAGTGTTATTGTATGCCTTTGGACCTTGCATTTTTGACACTTTAAGCATTTTCTTACGAACTTGGCGACAACATTGTTCATGCCGGGCCAAAGATAACGTTGAGCAATAAGGCGTCGTGTTGCAGTTACTCCTGCGCGTGGCTTAGTCCATGTGTAGGTACACGATAGAGCTTGTTCTCGGAATGCCGTAGGTAGGTACAAACGAGCTTGTATTGTTGATCAATTCTCGTTCTGAGTAAGGCATGATATTTAGTTTTAGTTCTGTATCTTCGATTTGGCTTTTGTATAATAGCTCGTAGGCGAAGATATCAGGCAAGTGGTTATTTGTATACGGGTGTTCCCTTTGTGCAAATATAGTTGCACGTTATGTTTGGGAATCATTTTGAACGATTCTGGTTTAGTTATATTGGGATACCGCAATAGTAGTGTGTGATATTTATCTGTGGTATTGACGACTTTTATGGTAGGAAAATCGTCTTCTTAAATCACTTGCGTATTTCTATTAAGGTCGGTCAACTTATCTTTTAGTTTACTGCCGTTTATATCAACTAATATCTAGTTGGTTTTTGGCTAGGAAATCTGCTCCGATAATTGACCGTTGTAGGTAAGTACATCTGCCATAATGAAAGTCCAGCGCAATGGGCGCTTTAGGCCATCTGGAGTTACTGGTATTCACTCCATATGTATATATTGGCGTTCCATTTGCAGCATATAATGTAGGTATATATAATGTATCTGCCAGAATGAAGGTCCAGCGCATTGGGCGCCGTAGGCCATGACCTAGAGTTACTGTGTTCACTCCATGTGTAGGTATTGGCGATTCATTTGCAGCATAATATGTATAATAGTAAAAAATAGTTGTGGCCGTACTTTATACTGATGGCGTCGGCGGTGATGAGTCTGTCGTTATGGTGACAGCGGTGATGAGTCTGTCGTTATGGTGACAGCGGTGATGAGTCTGTCACTAGATGGCTGCGCCTGGTCCGTCTGCGCCGTAGGAGCCGCATCGCCGCATCCTCCGGTCCAAGCTGCGTGTCGAGCTTGGTGTGAGCAGGGGTGGTAGTCATTGTGAAACTACTTTATGGCACAAACCACTGAATTTAATTTAGTTAATAAAAATAGTCACTTGCACTATCGCGTTTCGTTTATCCACTTTTACTGGTTATCACATAATACGTGAATTTAAAACCCGTAAAAATGGATCACGTCGGAGTCACCAATTTAGCGGTTTATTCCCTTAATAATATGATTTATTTTATTTTAGAGGTGAGTTTTTAATTAACACGAAACGGTTATTAAAGTTACATAGTGCAAGGTTATAATTACGGAACCACAAACTCTTGTGGCTGATGCTAGCGACAGACTGTATAACATTTTTCAGTCGCCTGAGCTTTACAAGGGTCGAGTGTAAACAATAAGTATGAATGTAGCTAGGTACGTATATACGTAACACGCTACAATAGCAATACTTAAATGCATTACCTGTTTGAATCCCTTGATTTTACCCTAATAACGTTACTTGTAAAACTTGATGCTGTAATAATTGCCTTGGTAATTCGTTTTTCATAACTACTAATATCAAAAGCCTTCGAAATAATTGTCTGTCCGTAGAAAACACATTTTACAAAAAAATATATATTAAAAATAATATTTAACTAATTTAATGTTGTGCTTACTTTTATAATTATAAATACGCACACGACGTATGTTTCATTTAAAAAGTAAAAAAGCAGTAGTAGTCCAGTGAAACCCTAGATCTATTTCAGCCGTCTAGCAACGCTGTTGTGTTTCGGTTTGAATGGTGTGGTTACCGGGTGACTTGCGAGGCAATGCTTTGTTATTATAGGTATATATATGATGGTTACTACTTAACATCAGGTGAAAAATAATTACTAGTAGGACTCTGTGCCTCTACCTTAGGACACAATGGACCATTTTTATTTTTCACTTTGTTTTATTTTGTTATTCAACGTGTAACATAATACCCTATAACCCTGGAAGCAGGGTATTCTACAGGTCATGGCGAAAAACTATTATTATTGATAAGATATTTGAAATTTCCAAGGCAATTCAGCCTCTTAAATTAAATTTTCCGCCAAAATGAAACTAACACAAGATGGCGCAGGCCTATTTACAGCTGTTTTTTTTTACTTTTAATTGAGAACTGCAGATAAAATAGGTAACAGAACTGCCACCAAGTAGTAAACGCGAATAGCTTATGTACCAAGGTCACGTACCCATTCAAATGTTACAAATTTCTGAGACAAAATAAATTTTAAAATTTTTATTTTATACTTTTTTAAGGGAGTTTCGAATACGAAGTAAGTATTCAAACTTTGCACACGTCAAAGTATTCCAGTACTAGCGATGGGCAACTCGGTTAAAAACACAAATCGGTTAAATCGGTTTGAAAAAATAAGCAAATCGGTTTGAAACCGATTCAAACCGATTTGCATCCAAATCGAATAACAGTTTACAAAACATATGGCACAGAAATAGTATTGACCGATGTAATTCAGGTCGAATGGTTTGGTACTTGATTTATTCTCGTTAAAAATGAAGAAAAACATATGTACATAAACATAATTACTTACGTTTTTTCATGAATAAGTCGTCAAGTTATAAAAATGAAAGAAAAAAACAGGTTATTGTTCAAATGAATAACGCGTTTAGTGAAGAATAAAATATTTTTTCAACCGATTTGGTTAAACTCCTGAATAGGTTTGACTCGTTCAATCGTCAAACCTATTTGAACCGATTTGGTAAACCGAGTTGACACATCGCTATCCAGTACTTACTTGGTCTGATCACTTGGTCTTTGCTCGGTGTATTATGTTGTATTAATGATTTGAGTACAGACTAATGAGTGAGAGCTTCTCAAATAATGAGTGATTTCCTGTGCCCTCTAGCTAACGAAGTTTTTATGCGATAAAATGTCCTGTTACTTTCGTATTTTAAAGACTGTAATCTAAAGAGAGCTGCCAGTTGCCGCTTTACTCTACCACTTCTTCCAGCTCATACGAACTTATGAGCGTATAGTGTGCTGTGCATGCGCTTTTATGTAACTCCCGAAAAAAGATATGGTCTTTTACGAGGTGCAACACTTGTAGATTGATTTTATCTATGGTGAGAGCTCGTTTACATGACTTGGCTTAGTACAAATCATGGGAGAGTGAGTGCCAGTAGTGATTAATTTTCATCGTGATTCTATGCAGCCTCAATTTAAATAAGATCTTGACAACTTGGGATATTTTTTTCCGAAAAATTTGGTAGGTTGATTAAGATTTTATTTATACTGGTTGGGCAAAGGATTAAGGTCCGGGGATTCACAAGGAGACAAAAAAAAATAGTTTTACGGATACTGTGTTCATAAAATGCATACTTATTTTATTTTATATTAAGCTGCTCTTTAAGCCGAAAGGCACACTAAATTTATTTAGGTAGCCTTAGTTTTCTCTGTAAGTGAATTGTACCTAATTCTTAAGAGAACTAAATATTTTCAATTCAATAAAGGTGCTATAAAATTAATACAGGAATCAACAGTTTATCCATTTCGGACGCACTATATTATTATAAATTATAGCTAATATCAAACACATGATATCAAAAGCATTGAAAAAGCTTTGTTTGTATAGGTACTCCATTACTTACTAACCATAACTTTTTTATAATGGTTTAAAAAAAACTTGGTATGGTAACCAAGTTTTAGTAATATAGCGGCCGCTTTCTGTAAGCTCGATAAAAACTAATCGGATTTCAAGTCACTCGCCGTTTCAGCTCTTACATCGCCAATAATAGGCGCCAAGTTAGTTTGGGTTGGTCATAGGGAAGTAACGAATAGTACAGTGTAAACGAAGCACAAGTATTTTTTTGTCTATGGAATTATTGAAAAAGCCTCAGACGAAATAACTAGCAAAGCTCGATTTTAATATTATAGAACAAGCAGTAACACTAAAATGAGTCGTTCGTTGCCGTTTTGGCTTGGGCCGATTAGATGAAGAGTTTACGTTTTAAGATTTGATAGATGGCGCTAAATAAATTGGCATAGCATTCAATTTGTACCACCAGAAAGTAGTTACAAACTACAAAAACAATTTAAAAAAATGTGAGCAGGCTCAAGGTTTTCTAGCTTCGGGAGCTGGCTGACCCTCTCTTTTTAAGCTTAGGTTAGAGGGCCCCCTGAGCTCCGGGGCCCTGGTGCACTGCATGCACCACCTGGCCCTACTATAGCCACAGATAAGAGAATACAACGCTACGGGGCGGCAGCTTGTGACAAAAAAAAAATACACTACTTTTTATACTACTAGTTGATGGAACAAGCAGATGGCCCACCTGATGTTAAGTGGTAACCATCACCTATAAAAAAGCATTGCCTCGTAAGTCACGCACGATAGGAACGTGCCCTACGATGCACTGCCCTGCGTCCATCAACTTGAGGCATACAGATGTTAAGCCTCATGTGCCTGTAATTACACCGGCAACCACACTCTTCAAACTGAAACACAGCGTTGCTGCTTGGTGGCAGAAAAAGGCGTGGTGGTAGTACTTCCCCGGACGAGCCCTTCACAAAGATCTCTACTTAAATACCCAATATCGCCATTCCATGCTAGTCAAGTCAATGTATAAAAATCAAAATGTTATATTGCGGAACTTGTAACCAGTTTTTTATTTGTAATGCTTTTGATGCAAAATTGGCCCACCTGATGTTAATTCGTAACCATCACAGACCGGCTGCAGAATCGCCACCCGTGGCCTCCCTACCAAGGACCAGGGTTGCCAGATAAAAGCTAACTCAATTCGCCTAATTTAGCCTACCGAGTAGCCTAAATCGCCTAAAATATATTTTCGTACAAGAAGCATAATTCGCCGGAGCTAAGGAAAGAAGAAGAGAAAAAAAGAACGTAGAGCAAAAAAATCTTTTTAATTTATTTAACGTAAATTAAGTAACATGCCAACAAACAACACAAACCTACCCACCGTCATACAGTGCAATGCAAACTAGTACTATTGTGACACTTGACTGACCAGCGACTTTGTTTACATACATTTCTAAAAAAAAAAAACGAAATTACTGACACAATATTATTAGGTAGGTATCTATACTATATTATAATTTTAGCTTCCTATTAATTAAGTCTATTAAGCTTGTAAAACAAGATGAAATAATTACAAGCTTACAAATAGGTTAAATTACAAATATTAACGTATATTGTTTATATTGTTTCTTATGTTATTAACATAAAGTTAATAATTTAAGAAACAAGCAATCTAAAAATTCGCGTGGCCAGGGGCCTTATGCTCACTTCGAGCGAGATTATCTCACGGTGGAGATGACGTCATATCTCGCTCGATAAACTATTTATCCCCATTCTCACCATCTCACTCCCCAATTTTCTCATTCAATGTTCATGCGAGACGCAACGTCAACGAGTTATTGAACGAGATATGACGTCATCTCCACTGTGCGATAATCTCGCTCGAAGTGAGCTTATGGCCCCTTTTACAAGATGTGTTGTGAGTGAGTTGAGTGGGTTAGTTGCGTTTCACTTTCTTGTTTAGATTTTGAACTCTGTCTCTGTCATACAGCGAGTTAGAATGAGAAAACTAATCGGACGAATTAGATTGGATTCGTGACATCTCATTGTGGCGCTCTCTAGGCAATTGCATCCCAGCGAGGTGTCACTTATTTTGTCCGGGTAGTAGTAGTAGTAGAATGGGGAAAGAACCGAAGAACGGTGGACCTTCATATTACGTTTCGTTACAAGCTTACAATTTCATTATTAGAGGACATATTTCATTCTGGGTTTGGTCTATGTACACCACGTTTGAAAAAAATAGAAGATATACAAGTGTAATTTCATTAATTTGTTGTCTACAATAAAGTTGCGATACCTAAATGTTTATCTGGTCGATTTTTTTACTATGAGAACACTTCTAGAGCCGCCGCCATGACAGTGTGTAATTGACGTTTGACATAACGCATTGCATTTTTTCATTTTCTGACACTTTCGTTGCTTTTTTCGACGGTAAAGAGTTCCACAGTCAAGCTTGACATACCTATACAACAGTTGCCAAAATGACAGTTCATGCATATCAGTCCTCCATATTATTAGTAAATTGTGTTGCTCTTTGATCAATAAAATCTTAAATCACAAGAAAACGAAGTAAAAATGAATAAAAAAAGCAATTAAAACAGTGAACGCTATTGCTAAGCGATATATATATATATACACTGTACACAGACCCAACCCGGGCCCCATACATTGATGAAACAACGCCTTTGGGGTAATCCTGAAGTAGCCTTAGTAGCCGTTCTTTTTTTTCTAGGTATCCTAAATGGCTACCTACTGGTTGCCGATTGGACTTTTTGTCGCCATTTGAGCCCCCAAGGTAGCCTGAATGGCGTTAATTCGCCTAATCTGGCACCGCTGCCAATGACCTTCTTCCATGCTCCGCACAGGCCAGTCAAGCCAAGCCAAAACAAATCTTCAACTATCTCATCCATTCCATTCGTTTCATTTCATTCTCATTCTGTCTTCTCTCTCATTGTCATTCATTCATTCTGTCTGGGGCGAGCACCGTCGCCGTACGGTTGTGTGTCTGGTTTTACGCGCGTAACCTCGTTGTTTTTGTTTAGTTTTGTTTTTCTCAAGCGGTCGCTTACAAAACGAATTTAAAATCAAACTCAGTGTTAGACGTTCGATACCGTATCGGTGTTAACGTAAAAAGAACTTGTCTACATACGATGTGATTAGTGTTGTGTTTACGTTTGAAATGTGCATAGTGCTTTGTTTATAATGGGGTATGCGTCGAATGGAGCGGTGCGCGGGCCTCATGAAGCTCTTCTGGCGCGCCAGGATGCGGAGCTGAGGCTCATGGATGCGATGAAGAGGAGCATCCAGGCTAAAATGAAGAGTGACCGGGAATACGCTCTGGCGCTCTCGGCCGCCGCTGCACAAGGCCAAAAAATGGACAAGTGCGAGGAGCTTAATGGCAAGGAAAAACTAACGTTTTATTTTATCTTTTTTCATATTATGTTCCTATTAGGTAAAAACTTTAGCCTCACCTAAGTAGGTATCGGACATGTATATCAACGTTCAAGTTGAGTGAAGGACATTTTATTCTTTGTTGGAGCCAAAGCGAGCTTTCTAAAATCTATATACCTCGATAGGTGCACCTAGATAATTTACGAGATCTTGGTAGGTGTACCTAGATAGTTGATTTAGTAGCCGATCTAAGCGAAGCCGATCTTTAATCGGATTTCTACTTCTTTACCGATACCAAATGCGCCTACGTGGGTAGCAAGGTACATATAAAAAAATAATTTCGATAAGTTCCCAAACACAAAAAAATTACATAAAAATGTACCTATATAAGTTCTCAAACACAAAAAATAAAACAAATACAGAAACAGAAAATCAAGAAATGGTTGCGCCCCTCTGAGTCCGGTTATTGCACGACATGATAATGTACAGCATGTAGGTATGTAGGTATTAATAATTGAAATCCACTTTGGTATTTTTTGGATTCGTTTTAACTGGGTGTACATTATTGGGGTGTGTAATAACTGGATGTGCAATATTGTCACGTGTAGTTAATGTACAGCATGATTATTGGAAGCCACTTTAGTACCGTCGAAACGATGTCGTAAGAGACTTTCAAGTCTCTCTTGTAAAAGCTCAATTGGCAATTTTTGATACATTTGATTCGATTGTTCTTGACCGACTGCGATAAGAAGCCAAATGTAAAAATAAATAAAAAAAGAGAATAAACAGAGATTAGTGTAAGTTAAAAAAATTATTTCTGGCATTTCGGTGGCCGCTGCCGCGGTTAGCTCGCTTTGCTCGCTCGCCTCGTGCTTAATTTATATGTTTTAACATAACCTAACTAATCCGAGTCGGAACAACAATATAAACAACCTGTTTGATTGGCAAACGAGGCTCGACGGTACTAAAGTGGCTTCCAATTATCATGTAATACTGGGTGTACGTACCTACATTAACAACACGTGACAATATTGCACGGCATGTTAGGTATTGTACGGGATGACAATGTACACCCCGATGCCGATAATTCAAACCAGTGGACACGGATTAACTGGTTGAACATTATCATGCTGTGCAATAAGATGCTGTACATTATTGGCTCCCGCCCCTCTCTTAATAGGTACATAATTTGGCGGCACTGCACTGCAGTAGGTTAGGTACCTACTAGGTACCTACCGGTTGCATATTGTCCGCCGCTCACTCAGCAAAAGTTTGGCTTCCAAACAGCTAACTTCACGTTTGCCTAGATCTGCCGCCTAAACTGTCCTAGTTAGGTAAAACAGTCAGCAACGAGAGTAGATTTATAAAACTCTTTTGTAGATCAATGGTATCGTTTTGAGACAAGGCAAATACACGTAAATCATCAATTTTTTATTATCATCTTCTGTTGGCGTAACTAATTCCCTAGTAAAAAATACGTAAAAAATTCCCTAGTAACCTGGTAGGAAAGCTACTAGCTGTCATACCCTGGAACACTAGCAGCTAGCAGTTCCTGTCTATTCCTAAAAGAGTGAGACATAACCCCTCCCTATCCACATCCATTCGTATGGGTCTTTCTTGACAAAAATGTGATGTCTCCAGGTTCAGTAATAGCCTCGGCATGGCGCACCATGACCGAGGAATGGGAGAGCACCAGCCGGCTCATCAGGACCAACGCAGAAGCCTTGGAGTCTCGTGCTCTGGACCGTCTCACAACACTCATGTCGGAGCGACGGAAGGCCAGGAAGGTCAACCATGAGGACCACTCCAAAATATCTTCACAATTTACGCAGGTATGTCTATATTGTGAGCCCTTATAAGCCGCTATAAGGTCTAAGAAGCCACCAACCAATCCGTGGTACCTAGGTAGTTAATAGTTTACAGGTCCACTCGTACTATAAGGCACGTGTTTTTACGTCAGCTAAAGTTTGCTAACGTTGCACTCGGAAAGTGAAACTGTCGAACGGTTGTTGATTTTATAGAAATAAGTCTGACTAGACACAAAAATGTGATACCTAGCTGATTTGCAGTTAAAGTTTACTCTAAATAAATCATTTTAGCAGACACCTCACACGCAATCGTAAATTACCTACCAAGATTTCATCATCATTTTACATCTTTGGGCATTTCGTAATTACGTCATATCAAAAACGATAGTTGAAAATATTTTTCATTGCTTATCACCGTATCTGATCACGTTCAGCTGATAACAGTAGGATCTGACTCATATAAGTCAAATTATTGCTTGTAGAGTCACATCTAAGGTTCGGTGACGTGTCTTGCTCGCGACTGACCGAGAAGAAAAGATTTTCTACTGCATGTCATCAAGCCATCAGTTTTTATTTGTTGTGCTGCGCTTGCATAACGCTATTAGAGAACCATATGATAATGTTAATTACGCCATTTACATTTGAGAAATTTGCAATATTTCCGTGTTTGTTTCATTTGGCTTCGGCGACGCCCCGCCGACGACAGCACAACCCGTTACGGGCAGCGACCGGTTCTATATCGTAGTTCCTCCATCGTTTCCTATCGGCGATCTACTCGGATCGTGCTCCCAAGCCTGACTAGACTACATGGGTAGGTCTGAGCGAACGGTGTGAACGAAATAATTATGCCCAGATTGCCTCGGTTAGCTCGCTACCACTTCCAGCATCACCGATACTTGAGCATGTGGCCACTAGCCAGCACACAATAGAGCTTATCGATGTTATTTGACAGCAAATGGTCTGAGCTGCCGAAGACTCGCTGCCATAATCCTCGATCAACACAATCGTAATCAGATCAATGATAAAGCACAACAAAATTGGAAGTATTGGAACGAGCGAACAGCGGGGTTCGATGTATTTAAAACCTGTTCGTGCATTAGCGTGTCGAATATCGATATGGAAAGACATCTTGTTTTAAAAGATTAGGCTCGTTGCCAACCTTTTCTCCGGTTGTGTAAATAAAACGTTTGGCGCCATTCCGTACCAATATGCAATTTTTTTACTGTTCCGATTCTGACATCTCGTCTTTCCTTATATTTTCTTGTAGGTATTTCGTAGAAAATGCACCTTGTTTTTCTCGTCAGGTATTGCTAGAAAGTTGAGCCAGTACCATTACTTAACTTACTGAGCAGACCGTGTCGTGGGGCTGTTACGACAGGAAGGACATTTGTATGCTCTGAGAATGCACTTCGGCTAATGAATGAGTAACATTAAGCTCCACAGTAACAAAACAAGGAATGTGTAGGCTCCATCTAGAATAACAATGGAGACATCGGTTTAAACAGATAAGTAAGGTTTTTACCTTACCTAGGTAATTAATTTCGATAGGAAACTATATATGTAGATAATGTTAAAGTGGCACACGTATTTTTTAATAATAAGTAGATTGGTGAGTTAGGGTGAGTTGGCTACCAAAGTACGCATTCATAAATAAACTCTTCTATTAGCTGCTGAATTATCTTAAAGGAATTAAATACTTAAAATTATAACTAGTAGTTCGCCCCGAACTGAGATCTCGTGATGCGACCCGACGAACGCATCAAAACTTTGAGTAGATAGTAGTCAGAGGCAAGTCCAAACATTATCTTTGGACTTTTTTCTGACTACCGCCTACTAACTTGGTATGGTAACCAAGTTTCAACTCTATTGGCCTATTTATTGAAGAGTTCCGTTGAACAGACCTTGGCTCCATCATCAGACCTGGTCGTCGTCACCATTTTATGAGAACTGAGTACCTCCTTAATTTATTTCAAGAAAAAAAAATAAGAAAAAGCAAAGAAACTGGCCGACCAGTAGAAAAACCTTGATGTCAACGAAACTCTTAGAGATGGGAGCTCTTGGATCGCTGGTTATCTTAATTTAACTTTTTTTGTTTTATCTCAAAAACCGAGCGTCTTAGAAAAAAAGTAAAAATTGTTTTGGAATGTCCAAACAAAGCTCTTTCATATGACATGTAACTTGTTTTTTTTATGTAACTTTTTTTATTTTTGCCCCCTTAAAAAACCCCATATCTTAATAACCCTTCATCCGATTTGCCTCATATACTTACCAGTAAATTTCTCAAGTACAAGCTATCGACATATCAAATTTCATGCAGATCGGATCAACGGTTCTAAAGTTATCGCCAGACAAACATACATACATACATACATACATACATACATACATACATACATACATAAAATGCCAAATCGCCCAAGTTGAAACTAAGATCTTCGTTCGCTTCGCTCACTCGATCAATAATAAGTCAAGACTAAACTGTCAAAAATAGAAAAAATAAGGCAATAAATACCGCACAAACAACATAAAAAATATATGAAAGTTAGCCAAAACACGTGTTCGATATTAGACTAGACCACACTAGATCGTAAATTTTGTGCAGTTTTCCGGGCAGCTAATTTGACAGTTTTAATTCGATGTTATTTTGAAAACAAATTGCAGCGACAACCTAGAGTTGAAACCAATGAATACGGTAAAGACAATGAAGGTTGAGGGTATAACATGCGTCATTCATTACAGAAAAGAATCTTAAATGGCGGCGCCAATCATTACCTCTCACTCATACACATCTGTTACAATTGACAATAGTAAAACCTTTTACTCCTACTCGTGACGTGAGAGGTAATAGGTAGATTAGCTTCTTTATTTGCGTGCCTTATAGTTTCTCGATTCTCGGATAACCGGACGTAGTCTAGTTACATCTCTTTTGCCACTTGTGGAGATCTAGAATGATTCGTGTGTTTGTTACTAAACAAATATGATCTCGGTAACTAGAACAAAATATTCTAGAACGCCATCGTGTCGACTGCAATGTGTTCCGTCTGACTTCGCGACCGTTAATAATTCCTGCCTGACCTACTTGGATGAAACAACAAACGATTTTCTATGTGCGAAAAGATTTCGATTTCAGTTTTTATACATGAACTGGTCGTTGAATATAGTTTGAAAACATTTAACGCTCGGTTTGTAGGTAGATTACTGATACATTATAATACATATAGTATAGACATCATTTGAAATATGTACCTAACTACTAAGCTTTCTGTACTTTGTATCTTACTCGTACCTACACCATTATTTTGTTGAATCTGTCTCATTTAAGCCCTCGCAACTCAGTAGGTAGAAGCTCTACAATGATTTGACTTACGAGTACCTCTCACAACGACTCTACTATCTTGGTATAATATGGTATTATTGATCGAGTGAGCGAAGCGAACGAAGATCTTAGTTTCAACTTGGGCGATTTGGCATTTTATGTATGTATGTATGTATGTATGTATGTATGTATGTATGTATGTATGTATGTTTGTCTGGCGATAACTTTAGAACCGTTGATCCGATCTGCATGAAATTTGATATGTTGATAGCTTGTACTTGAGAAATTTACTGGTAAGTATATGAGTAAAATCGGATGAAGGGTTTTTAAATTATGGGGTTTTTTAAGGTGGCAAAAATAAAAAAAGTGACTTAAAAAAATCAAGTTACATGTCATACGAAAGGGCTTTGTTTGGACATTTCAAAACCATTTTTCCTTTTTTTCTGGGACGCTCGGTTTTTGAGATACAACAAAAAAGTTAAATTAAGATAACCAGCGACCCAAGAGCTCCCATCTCTAAGAGTTTCGTTGACATCAAGGTTTTTCTACTGGTCGTCCAGTTACTTTGATTTTTCTTATTTTTTTTTCTTGAAATAAATTAAAGAGGTATTCAGTTCTCATAAAATGGTGACAACGACCAGGTCTGATGATGGAAGCAAGGTCTGTTCAACGGAACTCTTCAATAAATAGACCAATAGAGTTGAAACTTGGTTACCGTACCAAGTTAGTAGGCGGTAGTCAGAAAAAAGTCCAAACATAATGTTTGGACTTGCCTTTGACTACCACCTACTCAAAGTTTTGGTGCGTTCGTCGGGTTGCATCACGAGATCTCAGTTCGGGGCGAACTACTAGTGGTAACCAAGTTGCAGCTTTGAAACTCCATACCTTAATAAACTCATAATAATAGATATAATCTACCAGAGGTTTCTTAATTATCGTCAGAACAAATTTCATGCAGATTGGATCATCGATCTGTTCGAAAGTTATGCTCGCTCGTACAAACATACTTTTCCAAATCACCAAAGTTGTCTTTAAGACTGCCAACGCTTGAATTGTTGCCAGCTTTGCTTCTGCACTATACATTTGTCTTAAAGATTACCTAGGTACCTGACTACCTGACCTAACTAGGAATTCCTCAATGTGTAACATATTACTTTCCTAACCACCTCTATTTAAACGTCATCAAACTCTGGAGGGCCTTTCCAGCCCCAAGTAACGCTACGTCACCAAACCGAGCTTGCACAAAAAGTTGTCTTAAATTTTCGGGCAGAAGTCCAAAAAAAACAATATTTCTCAAATTTGCCATCGATCGGTTCTGTGAGAACTGGTTGCGCAACAGTGCGGGGAAAGTGAACAGCTATAAGTGAAAGTACATGACAGTTATCTAATTTTTATACTGACAGGTCTGGCCGTTCATGACCTGTTTGGGAATTAAGTGAAGAACCTATTTATAAAGTTAATGTGTGTTATGTATGTGGCCGAGGTTCAGCATGTGTGTTGGCCTTTAGGCCTAAGCAGGCTTACATAATAAATACAGTGTCTGTCGTGAATATCAAGCTCACTCCCAATTTAACTTGTGTTAGGTCAATATAGAGTAGGTAAGACAAATTCAAAAGGCTTCTGTTGAAAATCACAAAGATAATTTGTAACGTCTTACAGCTAGGTGAATCTAGGCGCCAGATCTACGTGAGTCGCGACGCGACCAGATCCACGTTAGGTACGATTTGGCTCAAGTTTCTATTCCAAAGATAGGATTTAAACTGAGAAACTGAAATATCTGTGAACTGATGATTTCATGTATAGATTTTTTTTTTGAAATCTATTATAAGGTACATTCAGGGTGTTTCAATTTCGTTAACACGGTATTTCACGTTATTAAATTAATATCATGCAAATATTGAGTGTGACCTAATTATGTCTTTAATTATTCTAATGTAAAGAAACAACTAAGAGAAGAATGATTTACAAGACACTTAAGTGCCAACTGCCAATAAATAGATCTTAGATTAATTCATATACCTACTAATAAAAGAAACTAGCAGAACGAAACGCAAGAGCTGTGCGTTACTTGTTAGGTCGAAGAGACACTTGACAAAGCAATGTTATCAGTTGCATTCCTCGCTGACTCAACTATTCTCAACTACTCAACTATTGTAACTCAAGCATACCTCCTTGGTCCTGTAGATTACCGCGTCCAAGTTCTGGTATTTCCTTTTACTTGATAACTTTGTTCTTTGCCATTTCTGCAAATGGCAAGGTCAATGCGGTTCGGTCGGTAATGATGTACAGGAAGTATTATTATGTATTGTAAATTGTACTCGTGTTTTTCTATTTATTAAACTAAGGCTTGCGCATTTAAATCAGACACATACATATAACCCGGTTGCCACGACCGCGGAAACAGCTTCACGACTTTAATCCCCAGGCACGGTAGATAACCCCTCAGATCTCTTAGTAATAGAGTTTGTCCTTAAATTATTTTGGCTCATATTCATATTTTAGCAATGTAGAAAAATACTTCGTTGAGCTACCTAGTGTACAGTTAGTAAACTAATCATATGGCTCGCTGCCAACCAATGAATGTGAGCGTGACGTTGATTATAGGCGATTTGATCATCTTCTCGTAAGCTTCCATTATGTCATCAGTGGTCATCACTCTAACTTACTATTCAGAATACCTAAGCTTTTTACAAGAACAATTTTACAATATGTAATTTCAATCGCACTACACTATCCTTCACTAAAGTTTTCATTGACACTTTTCTGTTTTTATTGTATTTTATTGAATTTCTTGCCCTTGAATCGTCTTTTTCACTTATTGTCCTATGTTGGTTATCAAAACAGTCTGCAGTATAATTCACAATCACAATATTATTTCCACAAATGGTCTGAAGATTTCCGAAGTTCTGTAGCACGTCAACGTAACAGTTGTTACCGATCATAATAACACTGCCAAAATTCTTCTCTATCTTTATGTGGTTGTTATCGCCGACTATTTTTAGGCGATAGTTGTTTTCAAACATGTTCATTTCTAGATTGTTCCCGATAAGACGGTATTTCTTCATCTTGTATGTATTTCAGAGTCGTAGAAAGGAAAAATCCCCTGCCAGGAAATAGTCGCGGAGAATTTGAAATTTCGTTGTTGTTCCGTTGAAATTTTCGTATGGAATGGGTCGTTAGTGTTTATTTTCTGTCTTTTATAACATGATGGAAGTCACACTTTGAAGTAGGTGATTCCCCTGTTTAGTAGGTATTTTAATGAACTTTGATCTCATAATATATTTACAGTGTACCTACGGTTCGATTTGTAATTTCCAATTTACTAGAACTATGTTTTACAGATTTTTTCATACCTATTTGAATAAAACTTCATTCCCAGTAAAATAAGTAGGCAAGGCAGTTATTATTATTTCCAGCCTTCATCTAAAATGAATTTATATTGATCTTAGCAATCAGCAATTTTATCGGTCTGTTTATCGCGTTCAGTTTTCGATGCAGAGAGACGTTGTAAATTACCGGTCCTTTGTTGACTGTTGCCGCCATTTTAATTTGGTCGAGAACACCGCTCCGTTTTGGTACGACTTGTTTTGCGATTCGAGGTAATCGCTCGATTGGGATCGAACCTGTTATTTACGCTTGCCGGTCGTCAGGGCCCGATCAAGGTAATATTGGCCCCCTTGCAAGTCTTTTGCACATTTTTATTATACTACGCAGTTCACCGCACCCCCAATCTACACTGTCCATACTGACAGGCAAAATCGGTTAAGTGAGTTTGGCTTGCTTTTTGTAGAAAATGGATGTCAGAAAGATGCAAATCAATGGCGATCAGGAACTTACTACCCGGATCCATATACATAATAGCTAGGGTATATTTAGCAGGGAAATTAAAGAACCGTCCTTTATACCAAATCAGGCGTTTTACATAGCATTATTTATAGGAATCCTCATCATCTCTATAATTTTCACCTTTTCTACACGATTCTGGGTCTTAAGTTCAACCCCTATTGCCAGCCTCTAGCTACATCATTTTGCTAACGTAGCTTTAGACGTCTTTTCAAGCTCGAGTAAATTTATTCTTTGAACGTTTTCCTGCTGATGTTTTTCGTAGAAATGTATAAATCCCGTGTTAAGGTTGTTTTTGATATTTATGTTTAATGTTTCCAAGACAAATTGTGTAATTTGTAGAGCATTACTCTATTTGTAATGGTGATTTGGTCAGTATGGGTCGTATCTTTACAAAATGAATCTGCTGCTCTTTTGGTTTCACTAGTTACTAGGAAGGTGACGTTGTTTTGGTGAGAGTAAAGAATGTTCCATTGTCGCATATGTTTCAATTTGATTCCTCTGTGAGGCAATCAGAATATTGCAAAATATAATCAAACCGTAATGCACAATCTTTGTTTGGTTATTAAATATTTCATTACGATCGTGCCCAACATCATTAGTTTCGCTTGTCTCATAATAATGTGGCGGGTTTTGGCGATGCATCCCTTCGCATTAATCGACCCGTCCAGCGCGCATCAATTACGACTGAAATAGATCACACTCGTGCGCAGCTCGCCTGCCTTTTGCATAATGTCCTTTATTAGACTACGCTTCAAATACGTCTTTAATAATTAAATCTTAATCGATTCTTAACGAGTTAAATGAATCTATCTATATTCGTTTTAAATAACCTTACCCTTCCTATGTATTGCGCTCTTTGTATCTACTATTACATCGACCCGCCACGTCGTACAGATCACGCGTTGCGAATACAATAGGCAAAATGAAGAACATTGATTATTATTTGCGTCAAAATTAGTTCCACGTAGGTATTATAATTGTATTACGATACGATAAAAAAACTATACTTGATATTATGTTTGTATTGGCTTCAACTTTATCAACCGTGAGAATTTAACACATACGAGTAAATGTAGAAAAATATTTATGAAGAAATACGTCATCAATGTACAATATATTATATTGACTAAAACTGACGATAACGAAAGAAGTTATCAATGAAACGTGTTCAGTAAAAGTACCATGGTTTGACTGAGGCAAGTCGCACTCGGTTGCTGGCTCGCGGCCGAGTATAGTGCTTCTGAGAATTACATGTCGCATCGCCCCAAATAGTTCGCTGTACTGTCTTTTAACCTCACGCCTATCACTTGGTACATCTCCGTACTTTGCAGAAAATAACTTAAGATAGCATATTTCAATTTACTTTATTTGTCTTTTTCTGCTTTCTTATTTTTTTATTCTTATCCTTCATTATGTTTATAAGATTAGCAGGTAGCTTCAATAATTTTGTTTGAACTTGAATGTAATTTAAATCAATATACCAACACATTATGATTGCTTGCACACTATTAGGCCTGTAACTTTGTAGCTATTACCTCATGCCTTTCTTTATTCAAGTTCATTTGAATTATGTTTTGCATTCATAATATTAAATTTAAATTGCTGATAAGTAAACAAAGTATCGGAGTCTTTGAGTTCGAAATTTCTTAGGACACAAATATGCTTCGGTATAAGGTCGGTTTTGGTTTCGAGTATCGGTCGATAAAAATGAAAAAACCGTGATATGAGACATTCCTATAATAATAATACCGAGGGGCAGTTATTGTTGTCTAGTCTATTACAGACGAAATTAGGTTCTATGTCAAGGAAACATCTTCGGTACACGGTTAAAATATTTACTAGGGCATCGCTATCTTAATGAAAATAATATTTATCCCACAATTGTTATAAATGATGCAATCACGAATGTTGTGAACTCTTATTACAAACCTTGTGATATAATAAAACCGTTTTGCTGTTGGTGAACCAGGTCATGAGAGAGTGCTGAAATAATTATTTTGAATTTAGTAATATGTGACAGTGGAATGGAAGATGGTTGTATCATTGGTAATGGTGCATCTTCTTTAACATTTTTATTCGCCATAGTACCTACCTACATTTGTTTTATAAAGATGACTGACATGATCAGAAATATACATTTTTACTGTTCAGTTATCGCAAATATTCCAGCCATCTAGCGATTAAGATTGTCGCGTTATACCATTGCTCATGTTAAAGCCTAGTTTATTTATTTTTAAGACCTCTACAACATAAACGCAATGAAGTTATTGCCTAGAATATTATGTCGTCACTGTGCTATTCCTATTAACTACTGCAATGCAACCAGGTGGTATAATTAGTAGCAATATAAAATAATTTTCCTAGCCACTTTCTGTGGTTACATAGCATACCAGCCAAGCGTCAATTTAAAGGTTCGCGGCGGGGTCAATTGGCAATTTCCTTAGAGATTGCCATCGTCTAATTGCTCGGACGAGAAACAAGAATTTAGATCGATGCAGTGTCTACGGACAATAGTCCGTAGACACAGTAGACTCGTAGACTCTTATCGTTCTTATAGAACGCTCGCAACCGTTGCAATGTGTCACTTGGAACGAACTAAATTATGGTACTTCATCTACCGATATTCAAAGAGCACTAGGTATTTTGATTTACCTATCTATTTTTGAGATACATAGTAATAAAAAGCTACGAAGTAATAAAAAAGTAGTGTAGATGTATCATCCTTAAAGGGAAAACTTCAATATTAAAAACCATGTGATTGTATAACAACCACAACCTATCCTTTTTGAATTTTTCAAACAATTAATTTGTTTTGTGATATTTCACGGCAGCGAACAACCGCACAAGCTCCCAAGTAAAACGATGGACATCACTGTCCAGGTACCTACCTATCCTCCTCACTACTAATACTTAATCATAAAAAAACTCTAAAACGAATAGACGCCCATCGTCCAACGTAATATATTAATGAAAAGATGGGATAGAAAAAAATATACTTATTAGAAATTTGAATTTTAAAAGGCGGCGCGTTCAAGCAACAGTGCGCAAGTTTATTTTGTTTGAGTGCTGGAAAAAGAAAACAAAATGTATGGACGTTCTTTTCTTTCTATTTGCCTCTGACCTCGGTTCTTATTGACAATGGCTGCCAGAATGAAATATGGCGTGCCGCTAACGAAAAAGAGATTAGGTGGACGATATTATTCCCTCGCCTATTGTGGGCCATCCCTGAGGCGGCACTGTTTGCTGTTTAAAACGTATTTTACTTTGTTATTTTTTTAATCACCTGCTAAGCTGTGACGAAGGTTGAATGTTTTCTTAGGGTATCATATCTTTCGATCGTATCCTATCCCAAACAAACCTGTTACTTTGTGTTTTTAAACAGGTTAGGCTTATATTGATTTACCAAATCATCATTGCTGAGCTCTGTTTAAATCAATGTTACTAACTCATCTAAAACCATCGCAACACACGCGTGCGTGAACTTTTTACATACAAGAATAAATAGCGAGACGATTCGTGCGATGCAGTGATCTGATCATATCGATAGAACCGGTGTAAGTGTAACAAACAACAAGCTGATGGTGTTGGCGCCTGCACGCCACCTGAAGTGAGCAAGATAAGGGGAGGAGGGGCAGGGCTCCGGCTCAGCCGAGACGGTAATGAAGCGCGTGTGGAGGGCAGACAGACACAATAGCCGCCGCCACCACCGAGCGTTCCCAGAACCGGTCCGAGGTTCTCTGCGTGTTCCCCGCCGAATTTCGCGTCGACCACCCAACTGATCGACGACGACGACCGCGCCGGCGCTCGTCCGATACTTATCGCGCCCGTGTATTTACGACTAGACACACCAATACCCTGTGTCGGCCAGACCTCGGGCGCAATGGAATCGCGAGACCACCCGTCGTATTCCTATAAAATATCACTGACAGTAATAGAACTACAACCTACTTGTTTCATGTTTCTTTAGCTAGATACCTACCTAGCCTCCGGATAAGCAGTTCAATATTATAGCGCACCGGTTCTTTATGTAATCTGTAAGGTAACATATCGGCTATGCATGGCACTAGCCAATTTTTTTTATCTTATCATCAGATACAATATGTGTTATAAACAAGACTTTTTGGCGTTATAATTCGTATATACATACATACCTCACCTAATACTTCTATTGCATAGCATAAGATCATCGCTATTAATACCTAGTCATCAACATTGGTTTTAGTCAATATGAGATGCCTATAGGTACTTTTTATCTTGAATTGACCAATTAATGTACATTACTAGTTATTCTTTATAACTAAAATAAATAAACTAATAACTATGTTAATTAGTCAATTACCTATGTAAGGTCATTAGTACATATTAGTTCAATGTGCAGGGTATAATGTATTATATGCATTTCTGTGCGCATAGGTATCTCGAGAGAAAATAAATAATTAGGCGAAAATGGATAGAAATGGTTACATTGTTGTAGAATTATTATAACACTAATACATGAGTGATATTCGTTAGACAAAAGAGCCTTGTCTAGTCGAGACGACATTATAAATAGACGCACCTACTAAACATATTAACATCTCTGCGAGCGTTCAAATATTTGGAATTTGTACAATAATATCTCAAAACGTACAATACAGATATCTGCTTAAGTAATCTTCACTGACAAAACTATGCATCTAACTCAACACCAATGTGGGTAATGTGACCACGTAACTTTTAATATTATTAGCTATTGTTATTTTTATATATATCAGAAATTTGTTTAAAAACAAGCAAACACCTTTAAATTGCTATAATATTGCTCTTATATTATATGCTAGAGTTCATTGAGTAAACCTTCGTTGCAGCGCGGGCGCTACACTCCAGGCGGGCACTTCACTGTCTTTGTGTGCGTTTGTGTATGTATGTGCCTATCCATGTGTCAGTTTATTTGCTGTAACAAATCGTAAGTTTAGAAGCTCGTCCGGCGCCGCTCTCCGACGTGTTTCGTTAACATTTACAGTTGTTATAGTATATTTATTGCTGTGTTTAATTTATCTTTGAATGATGGCTTCGTTCGATAAAGAATCATGAATCTGTTGATCAGTTTCTCAAGTTTCCAGGTTTCATGTTGATATTTATTAAGCGTGACTAATTATTACAGGACAGCGTTTTTCTAGAGATTAAAAAAAAATCGGCGATAAATAAGTAAATTAAGGTTTAATGAAGAAATCAAAAAGTAGTAGTAGTAATTTAAATCAAACTTGTGCCTGATATAAAATGAAAAAGCGGTACCTTACCGTACCGTAGGCTTTTGTTTTATTCAGCACGTGAATAAGAAGAAAGGACCAAACAATGCACGCAATCGCTTGCACAAGTGTAATCTAGGCTGTAAACATCGACCCAGTTTTCTTCTGTAACCGTACCGTAATCGTTATTTTAGTTTTCCTTGAGACACCTACTACTACGACGTCATCAGTTGATATCGGCCGACCAATCAACCAAGACACCCAACAGCAGTTTAAATTAACATTTACACCGTAATCTGTTTTATAACGAGTAATGTCGAGCGTCTTGTTCAGATGGTTTTACGATAAATGGAGGAGTTTGCTTAGCTGTTCAAATACTGCTGGTTAACTCCACGCGCGATACCAAGAACTTTCCCATTTACAAATGTACGTACTTAATTTTTATTTACTTTTGTTATATCTATTAAGTTACTAACGGATGTGAAGATTGATAGCATTGTTTGTTTGTAAAACACCTTCAAAGATATTTGCATAGTATAGAGTGTTATTGAATTTAGGCTTCGCAGTAGTCTTTCAGCCTCTTTATTAGTAGACACGTTTCAAACATACAGAAAATTACTTAAATTACAAAGATTTTTTATTTATCTCTAATACTATAAGAATCAAAGTCCTGACTGACTGACTGACTGACTGACTGACATATAGACAACGCACAGCCTAAACCGCTGGTCCTAGAGACTTGAAATTTGAGGAGTACATAGGTCTTATGACGTAGAGGTGTACTAAGAAGGGATTTTTGGAAATTCAACCCCTAAGGGTGTAAAAAGGGATGAAAACGTTTGTATGAAAAATTGTATTCCTTGAACCTACAAACTTGAAACTTGGAGTACATATACTTCAAGACAAAAAAATAGGAAATACATTTTTAGTTTTTTAAAACTACCCTTAATAAGTGTGCTAAGGGATGTAAAAGTATGTATGGGAGTTTCTTAACCGCTGGTCCTAGAGACTTGAAATTTGAAGAGTACATAGGTCTTATGGCGTAGAGGTGTACTAAGAAGGGATTTTTGGAAATTCAGCCTCTAAGGGTGTAAAAAGGGATGAAAACGTTTGTATGAAAAATTTTATTCCTTGAACCTACAAATTTGAAACTTGGAGTACATATACTTCAAGACAAAAAAATAGGAAATACATTTTTAGATTTTTAAAACTACCCTTAATAAGTGTGCTAAGGGATGTAAAAGTATGTATGGGAGTTTTTTGACCGCTGGCCCTAGAGACTTAAAACTTGAAAAGTACATAGGTCTTATGGCGTAGAGGTGTACTAAGAAGGGATTTTTGGAAATTCAACCCCTAAGGGTGTAAAAAGGGATGAAAACGTTTGTATGAGAAATAGTATTCCTTGAACCTACAAACTTGAAACTTGGAGTATTTATATTTCAAGGAAAAAAAATAGGAAAGGCATTTTTAGTTTTTTTAAACTACCCTTGATAAGTGTGCAAAGGGATGTAAAAGTTTGTATGGGAGTTTTTTGACCGCTGGTCCTAGAGACTTGAAATTTGAAGAGTACATAGGTCTTATGGCGTAGAGGTGTACTAAGAAGAGGTTTTTGGAAATTCAACCCCTAAGGGTGTAAAAGGGTTGAAAACGTTTGCATTAAAAATAGTATTCCTTGAACCTACAAACTTGAAACTTGGAGTACATGTACTCCAATGCAAAAAATAGGAAAGGCATTTTTAGTTTTTTAGAACTACCCTTAATAAGTGTGCTAAGGGATGTAACAGTATGTATGGAAGTTTTTTGACCGCTGGTCCTAGAGACTTGAAATTTGAAGAGTACTATGTACTCTTCAAATTTCCACCTCTACGCCATAAGACCTATGGGTCTTATGGCGTAGAGGTGTACTAAGAAGAGGTTTTTGGAAATTCAACCCCTAAGGATGTAAAAGGGTTGAAAACGTTTGCATGAAAAATAGTATTCCTTGAACCTACAAACTTGAAACTTGGAGTACATGTACTCCAAGGCAAAAATAGGAAAGGCATTTTTAGTTTTTTACAACTACCCTTAATAAGTATGCAAAGGGATGTAGAAGTTTGTATGGGAGGTTTTTGACCGCTGGTCCTAGAGACTTGAAATTTGAAGAGTATAGGTCTTATGGCGTAGAGGTGTATTAAGAAGGGATTTTCGAAAATTCAACCCCTAAGGATGTATAAAGAAAATAAAACGTTTGCATGAAAAATAGTATTCCTTGAACCTACAAACTTGAAACTTGAAGTAGATGTACTCCAAGGCTAAAAAACAGGAAAGGCCTTTTTAGTTTTTTAAAACTACCCTAAATAAATGTGCAAAGGGATGTCAAAGTTTGTATGGGAGTTTTTTAATGCGTGGTGAGATTGATTTAAAACTTGAAGTAAATACACTCCACAATAAATAATTTAAAATCACGTTTTCAATATTTTAAAACCACCCCTGCAAAGGGTGCAAAAGACTGACAAAGTTTCAATGTTTGTATGTGAGATTTTTAAAGCGTAGTGTAATTAACTTCTAACTAAAAAAAAATGTATTCTGTGGATAAATAACAAAAATACAGTTTGATTTTCAAAAACAACTTCTAAAACGTTACCCTCCTTCGTTGCGCTCAAGTAAAAAGGATACAACAAGGCGTCAATGTTTGTAAGGGACATTCTAAAACGGGAATCTTGAGTTGGTACGAATAGATCTGAGGGTATCTACCGTGCCTGGGGATCAAAGTCGTGAAGCTGTTTCGTTTCGTTTGTTTTTGGGGTAGAAACTAGGAACAAATAAGTACTTACATATTTTCCGTGTAAGGTTGTCTTTGTTGTATTTGTCATGTTTGTGCTAAACTCAGTACCTATACCTAGCTACCTACCTAATATAGGTAATGTACGCCTATAGGTATCTCTTATACCTGCGTAGGTATCCTACCCTAATATAAGGTATTATTAGTTTGAGGCGTAGCGTGTGCTGTCTTATAAATTTGATTATGTTTACCTTTTTCTGTATGCCTACGCCTCACTAAACTTCAATAATATATTATATTATTACATTGTAAAAGGATCATACAAAAGAACGGTAGGAACCAAGCCGTAAGTTTGTTGCCTGTTCTTCTAGGCTTTGGTCGCGTGGAACTGGCACCTAGAGTCACCTAGCTTTAAGACGTTTCAAAGTGATCCTTGTGATTTTATTGAATAAATACATTTTGACTTTGACTTTGACTTTGAATAATATACAAATCAATGCGAAAGTTACAATGTTTGGATGTTTGTGGCTCAATTACGGCTCACCACTTCAACGCGTGCGAAGCCGCGGGAAGCCACTAGTGTATTATAAAATAAGAACAAAGCTTAATACATACCTGTCTTATCAGCGGCAGGTATGATTGTTGGTAGGTTACTACGAAACATAAATTATATCACGTGAGTGAGTCGTCAGCTAGTTAATAAATAATTCAATAATTAATCATGCTTTTGTTGTTTTATATGATTTTATACTAATTTTAAAAAGGTAAACTACGGTTTAGTAAATGTTGAGACCACCTATGTGGATAAACAAAGGCCCTCTGGGTTAGTACTCGCATTAGCCGCAGTGAACGTGCAGGCATGTCGTACGAGTCAATGTCCTTTGTACTTTGTTTACACCTATGAACTGTTTATCTGTAGATACTAGTATTTCCGTGTTAATATTATCATTGAGCTGCATAGTAAAGAAAGTGCGCATAAGTTTTCTTACCACCATTATATATTTATTTCACACAGCCCTCACAGCTCAGTTGGTAGCAGTACTTCTGCGCGAATCCACTATAGCCGTGGGTTCACATAGCAATGTTTCTTTTCTCAGTCACATAATTTAAAATAGTAAAGTTACCTGCCTTATTAATACAATGTTAATGTCAACGAAATTATATTACAAGAGCCCAACAGGAAAAACCAAATCGTATCATGTTCTTCCCTTCGCTTAGTTGGGAAATCGCAAAACACAACTTCAGATTAGTTTGCCCGTGAGAAAGCTCCCGGAGGCAGGGTGTTGAATGGAGTCGATGAATGAGCTCATTGTTGCCTTGCTATGCCTTATTAACTTTGTTAACAGCTTTGCGAAAAGGTGGAAAGTAAGTAGAATTATAAAGCCACTGTTCGTAGGGCCCTTTGCATTTGATAAACAATGAACAGAGACCTTACAAAAGATAGTGTCATTATTTTTGCTGGGAGTGAGCTAGCTATTGAGTTGGTTATTTCAGTAGGAACTATGATTTTAAGTGTTCATAAACTGAGTTGACTTGTCTTCGGCGGAAATGAATGCTGAGGATTGCGAAATTTATGAGCAAGAGAATATAGATACGCATGAAATAACAAAGTTATCATAAATACCTACATTAGCTTCTAAAAATATACGTTTTCATGCAGATGTTAAGTGGGTTAAGTGGCATAATATACGGGTATTATCGTTTGATCTTGTAAAAGTATTTAAACGCAAAGGCACTAAACTATTTAAAGTTGACAGTAAATTCAACTTTGCCTCATTTTACTAGTTTTTTAATAGTTTTAACCGACACAACACTCAGTTCTAACGAAATTCAAACTTGTTTATCTACTGAACTTTCGATTGAACATGTTTTGTGCTTTCTTTACTCTTTTGGGTAAAAAACTATTATTATTAGTAAGATTGTCAATTACAATTTCCTCATCTAACCGATGAACATTCCGAATCTGCAGTTGCACGTGTGCTGGCGACCGGCTGGCTGGTGAAAGCTGAACCCAGGGCCACACCTTGCGCTACACTGGTTTTCCTTCTATTTATTGCATGACGTTTGTGTATTTTCACTGCATCAATCGTTTTCCTGGGTAGACTATTACTAGATGTGATGCGGTATTTCGCTTTGGGTTCAAAGCCTCCAAACCCCCAACCACAACGAAGAATATTATAATATTGTAAGCATAGTTTGTTCAGTTTTATAAAGTAGCACAGATGTCCTCTTAGTTAGTGGATGTACGAGATTGAGTATATTTCCCACGGGATCAAGTTAAACGGGTTTCGCGAGGGCCCACTACTTGTCATAAATCGACTACTACTGACTTTTTTTGTCAAAAAACATTACGACACATGTATAGTAAGTATACATAAGTAATAAAAGCTTATAGTTAAAACACAGGTTTCTTTATTTCAGAATAACGTTAGCGTTTTAAAGCTATATTCGCTATATACGACGTCATCGTCGCATTGAAGGCTATATCGTCGTCGCTATAAACGCGGTCATGCATATCCAATCCATATATTTTTATCGGTTTTCCCTATATTACTAGTAAATCAAAAAGCATTACACATTTATAAAAGACTAGGTTCTGCATAATCTTACGAGTAAAGAATCATAATGCGACACGTCATTCGCCCCTGGGCCATTCCAGGGCGTCTCCCTTCGCGGGCTATGTGCATAAACGTGTTCTCGTGTGCCACCAGCAAACAGACCTTGGATTTGATCCTTATTCTGATAGTACTTAGGGTGAAAAGCTGGACGAAGTAGCCTGCAGTGAATCATAGTCGATAACCAATTAAAAAATATTCATTCGTACGCGTTTCCTCTGAATCCGTAATATAAATTGCATATTCGCATCGCACTCACAGGTTCGCTTTAATCATTTTGTTGTTTAACGATTTAATTTAATTATTTTAGCAGGTTCTATTCGTTCGTATCGACGAAGTGTGTGAGACCAATTAGACATAAGACCTTATTTTACCATACTTCAGGAAAATAAATACATACATTTACATTTCATTTCGGATATTTTATATCACCTTCTATTTCCTACTAACACAAGTTACGCAAAGTTATTGATAAATTCATACTAATTGTTGCGATTTCATAAGCAAAGAATGTCTTATACCTACCTTGCCTACCAGTCGTATAATTCGTCGATTCGACCTTTACAAAACAGGTAGTTTGGGTTTAAGAATGCAAACTTTAAACAGACATAAAAAAATAAAAAAAAGTAGATAACACGTCTTATTTCGAATTGTAACTTGTAACAGTCTATTCAAGAGGGGTACTTAACGGTTAACTCGTAGGCTAACAAATTGCCTCGAAAGCCAAAACAAACGGTTTGGATTGTCGTTTCCACGAAAACGCTTTCTCTCTGTCAGCGGCAATACTCAAAGCTCCGGTGATGTGATCTCGGCGGTGACTGCACTGCAATGCATTCGCTCATGGCGTAGCATTTCTCATCAAAGCACTGCCACAGCTTACGTCATTCTTCGTAACCGGTACTGTTTCAGAAGGCTTATATTGCGGGAACCGAATTGATCGATGGTACAATAAGCCATTTGGAAGACTGTATTCGTTGCGACAAAACCTGTATTGGTTATTTTCTCACGCTCAAAGCCTTTTGCTGACGTTTCCTCGAACCCTAATGAATATGGAGGTACGGAACGCTTAGTGGCCCAATGGGGTTTTGTGTGATTTGGTTTTTGTTAATTGCTTATATGCTTAGGCGCGTTATAATGGGCTTGTTCGCAAATTGTTGAATACATGGGAACATAATTTAATTCTACTTATAATCCTATTTATTATACTAGCCGTTATCTATTAACGGCTAAGCTACCATAGAAGTCGTCGTTACATGCAGATCACGTATATTCCGCTACTTAATGGTCAGTTAAGGCCAAAGTCCTGGCCCCTTGGTTCGTTGACACTATCTGATTAGAACTGAACAGATGCAATCTCATCTCGCATAGCAATAAAATCACGTCAAAAATTTTAGAGCCTCGATACGGGTTGTATCAAAGACTCATTTAAGTACCGATGATGAAAAACGTAAAGCCTAAACCAGCTTACCTTATAAAACAATGTTGTGTTTTATGTAATGCATGACGTCAATGGTTATTTGGTCGATGACACGTGTCGTCTAGATTGATCAAGATAACCAAAACAGATGGCTTGGCGTACCTACCTAACCTATCTATTACTCAAGGTGGTGGTGTATGTGGGTCACCGTCACCATTTACAAATGGATTGTTTTTATAAACATCGACTACAATTTCTAGCACCTAGGACTCTATGTAGATATAGGTACTACTACTATCTATCTACGCAGGTGTAAGACACCTAATGTTATTCAAGACACTCGTATAGTTATGAATTAAATTTTTAAATAGATGACAAAAAAGCTTGGGACTGATCTATGCTCCAACTCATTAAAAACACTAAACAATTAAGTAGGTACCATAATAAAATTGTAAAAAGGATCATACAAAAAAACGCTAGGAACCAAGCCGTTAGTTTCTTGCCCGTTCTTCTAGGCTTTGGTCGCGAGGAACTGGCGATAGATTCACCTAGTATATAAGACGTTTCAAAGTGATCCTTGTGATTGTACTGAATAAAGACCGTTTTGATTTTGAAATTCTTCAAAAGCCTACATGACGATGCGACACCTGTGAAATTTCGGTTTTGTAAATTTACACCGTTACTTGGTTACTTTCCATGTTGCTATAACTTTAGAAACGACAGTGTTACTTTTCGCTTTTGTATTGAATCATATTGAATTAATTATTGCCACCGTCTCATCCAGTTGACAGCTTTTTTTAATATCTTACACAATCTCATTTCTATGCTGCTTTACACTTTCCCTTTTTTGTTATTATGGTTGTGGTGAAAAGTAATATCCTTTTTCAATATGCAGAATATTAATTTCCTTTCTATTATTATGTAGTATTTAACCTTTAACTGGTGACGTGGTATTTGCGTAACGTTAGTGGTGACGTTAGGCCTGACAGGCCTAGGTTGAATATAAGTATAATTCGCGATGTACTTAAATTAATGACTGTAGCTTCCCTATTTGTGTTAATATGGATATTAAGGTGTAACATAAAACGATTTTGTGTATTCTAATTATCACTTTTATTTAAGAACAGACATATCAAAATTAGCTCTCGTATTATTAGAAAAAAAAGACATGAGATCAACATTTGGTTATAAAAAACCAAAACCAACATTTTTATTGATGATAACATTTTTAAATCTTAGTATAGACTTGAATCATCTTATAAAATAACATAAATCTCTTATCCAATTTATAATTACAAAACTGACAATGGGTAAACTTCACCAATTTTTATCGACCCTCAGGACATAACTGTTTCGCGCACTCCAGGTATACATGCTTTTTACACGAAACACATTGGTAAAAATATTTCCGGTCCCGCTTAGGTGGAGAGGTAGCACATTTCTTTCGCGTCTTCTGCGTGTTTTACGGCTCAGGGGGGACATCTCTGCCCAAAAATCGTCTGATGCTCGACCTTATTTCAAGTGGCATTCGTGAGTTATAAACTCCTCACTGCATGTGCTGTAAAACCATGCCTCTGGGCAAAGTTTTGATGAAAACCCCTCTCTCAATGGTTCTGCCTCCGTCAGCTTGATACAGACCATGCGCGTTCACCGTACTTATGACCAGCAAGCGATAAAAGATCACCATGGGCCGTATTCGTGTACGGCTACTGCAGGTGTAAATTGAGCATTTTTTATCAATCTGGTCCACTCCTCAGATTTGCTTTCTTCAGTGTCTGGGTTGTGGTCAATTTGTTCTGGAAGTTGTGGTCAGTTTTCTCCTAAATCATCAGCTTCAGAACCACTAGAGTCTTCACACCCCAACCATTCTTCGATTTGCTGATCGAAATTTGAATTGGTTGCCGGTATAACGTGTCTACTAGTACTTGGTACTGAATTGGTCTGCTCCAGCACTCTACGTCTTTTTCTAGGTGGTTCTGTGTCATCCATCCTTTATGTTTGCAGATATACTCTATAATAAACCACAAATAACAATTTAATAACACTGACAAAAAAGTAACGTAAGAGGTGACCTAGGGCCTGAGAGGCCTCAGTAAAACTTTAAATACGCATAACTCACCGAATTTGCTCCGATTGCCACTATTATCCCTGTCCACGGCGTGGGCGCAACTAAACTCGAAGGTACTGAGACGCACAAACCCGGGACGCAAGGGGAAAGGGGTGAAATAACGTTTTGTTAGTGCTATCGGGCCTGTGAGGCCCGACGTCACCAGTTAAAGGTTAAATATGTACCTAAAGTTTATATCATATGTTTATATAATGATATTATAAATCATAATATAGCTCTTAATAGAGAGAGAGATATAATATAAATAAAATAAAAAGTTTTTATTTCAGACAATAGATTATCCATAACTAAGACTAACTTACGCTAAACACAATGATTAAAAATTTACAAAATTTGACCAGTGATAAACCCACCAAGGATTGCCTATACATATAGCATTGTCTTATGAGATAAGGGAGACAGCAAGTAATAATTATTCTTTAAATATTAGTGAAGCTTTGATACTGCTGACATAGTTTGGTTCTATGTTTTGTCTGTAGTGTGTAGGTGTTGATTTCCAATGCTCATTGAAATGGATAGACCAGTGAATATAATAAGAGTGAGAGTGTTCGTGTCAACGAACTGTGCGAGTTGTTAGCGGTTTACCGCAGGGCCCTATACTGGCTCCCTTTACGTTCTTTTTGTTTGAGTACTCGCACGTTATGTACCTTAATGAAGTTTTATGACCCAGACTATTATTACTCTTGGTTTGCTAAATTAAATTCTAGAAACAAAATTATTCGTTGGCAGATTTTTATTCTAGCGAAACATTTTTTTTTTATAATATAAACAAGCGTTTGTTCAAAGCTTGTTTAAATTATAAAAAAACTACATTCTGGTAGTGTGTTCTTTTTATTTATTTATTTCTTTATATTGCACTTGTGGGCTGATTGATATTAAACATAATGGACTATTGTTGGTTTTGTATGTAGATAATTAAATTCGTTTTACTTACTAACAAGTCAGTTCGTATAGTCGAGTGGCCAACTCCTTGATGGAAGCCTTTAGACCGCCCGGAGGCCACCATCATGGTCGATTGTCATAGCTATACTAGCAAGTTAGAATAATTGTCTATAACGGATTTAGTAGCCATATCTAAATATTATTTTGGGATCCATGTTTTCAATGTCATCTTCAGTGCGTAGGTAGGTACCGTTCTTTGTTTGAAACCTTGTGAACATCAATGTTTATATTTTTTATTTGAATATTATATTGTTATACTTCGTTTATAGCTTTGATATTCGTTTATATTCAAATTAATCTATCCAATAACGCAGACAGCAAAGTAATGTGAATTGTTTCCGGTCTATGGCGTGTAGGCTTTTGCGGGTAATATTTCTCAATTTATATTACGCCCGGTACAAAACCAAAGATGTAAAGATAATAAGATTAGACTCGTTACTTGTCTAGCTTGATTTCATTCTATAAACGGTTTTACAACGTAGCAAGTTGTTTAGCTTGTTTTGGAAAGCAGTATCATATTTGCTGAAGAGGTGATGTGCAACAAACTAGTGTGTTGGTGGGAGCACGAACTAATATAAGACGGTGACTACGTGATAGGCTGAGGTCTTCTTTTCTTAGGTTGATATGATATCTTGACGTGTCTGGTAAATTTGGAATTTAAAAGTTTTGATGAGGATGCCGATGGCAGTGATGTTATCTCTAGGTATGGCCGTAGCAGGTGGTTAATTGTCATGAACATTATTATACCATTTTGCTGTTTTGATTCGTCTTATCACTACATAGTATAAAACAAAGTCGCTTTCTCTGTCCCTATATCCCTATGTATGCTTAAATCTTTAAAACTTAAAACTACGCAACGGATTTTGATGCGGTTTTTTTATATAGAAAGAGTGATTCAAGAGGAAGGTTTATATGCATAATACAAGCATAATCTCTTAGAGATAACCCACAATAACAGTGCGAAGCCGGGGCGGGTCGCTAGTTTATAATAATTCATAGAGTTTGTTGAATAGGCAGCATTAGAATTTGTCAATATAATTACCACTAATCAGTGATTATTTAACAGTGTGGATTGCGAACTGTTTGATTTTACACACCATTTATGTACCTCGTGTGTTCATAAGTTTTGAGACGAACTTATTTAATTAATTTAAAAAGAAAGTAATTCATGCAACCTTTTTTAAACTTTTAAATTTTTTAATTTCGAATGTTTTGAATCAGAAAAAATATACATTTGAATATTTGTTTCGTTCTCCGTGAAAATGGCGCCAACAAAAGATTTGCGTGCGACTGTAATTTCACTGTTTCAAGCAGGAAAAAAACCAATGCAAGTTTTTAGTGAAATCCAAAGTTTGGGATGTAGTCGGATGTGTATTATACCATAAAGAGGTACAAGGAGACCGGCTCTTTAGAAGACCGTGGAAGATGTGGCCGCCCGCGGTCTGTAAGGACGCCCGCCAACATCAAAGTAATCAGAGAGCGAATTCGTCGCAACCCTTGCCGGACTCAAAAGAAATTAGCTCTGCAGACCAACATTTCGCGAATATCGGTGAACAGGATACTTAAATATGATCTTAAACTAAAGGCCTACAGTCGAAGGAAAGTGCATTATTTAAACGAGCGTCTTCGTAAATTGCGACTGGAACGATGTCGGAACCTATTGAAGAGACACGATCCAAAAAATATCCTGTTTACCGATGAAAAGATCTTCACGGTGGAAGAAAAGTTTAACCGGCAGAACAATAAGGTTTACGCCAGAAGTTCAAAGGACGTCCAGCCATCTGTACGCAATGTCCAGCGTACTCATCATCCAGCAAGTGTGATGGTTTGGTGGGGTGTTTCCTACGAGGGGGTCACTTCGCTTCATTTTTGCCAGCAAGGCGTCAAGGTGAAGGCACAAAATTACCAAACCGACATATTGGAAGCGGTGGTTAAACCATTAAATGATACGCTATTCGCTGGAAAATATGGGTTTTCCAACAGGACTCTGCTCCCTCCCATAAAGCTAAGACTACCCAACGTTGGCTGGAGGCCAATTTGCCAGGCTTCATTCGGAGCGAAGATTGGCCCTCGTCAAGCCCTGACTTGAATCCTTTGGATTATTCTTTATGGACGGAATTGGAGCTGAGGGCATGCAGAAAGTCTCACCCAAACCTGGATTCTCTCAAGCGAGCCCTTATTAAAGAATCGAAACGGATTCCCATTGAAAAGATTCGTGCCGCCATAGATGAATGGCGCACGCGTTTGAAGGCCTGCATTGAATGCAAAGGCGGCCATTTTGAATGATTTATTTTTAAATACAGATCTAGATGTCAGTAGTTTTAATTTTAATATCCAATAAATGAATACTCAACTTAGCTCCAAAAATATTTTAGTTTTACTGTGTCTCAAGACTTATGAACACACGAGGTAGTTACCTGTTTGAGCAAGTGATGTGGGCGTAGGTGTATGTAGATTGTAGATGATCACGTCAGTATTTGAGAAGATCTAGCGTTCGTTTCATTTGAGTAGTCAATTTTAAATAGGTACTTACGTTTCTTAGGAATTAAGCTTTGGGCAGATGTGGTAAGCATTAAAATATTGTTATCAAGGCCCAATCAAAGATCTTTAGAAAATAGGAAAAAACATAACCTACTTATAATAGGAATTACGTCTGCGAGTGTCGTTCTCAATTTACCTTCTTTATAATACCTATTTAAACATTCAAGGAAAATAAAGAAAAAATATCAAAACAGATTATAATTGGTTGTTTCAAACGAATTCGTTATTTTTGGCAAAAATGGCACTGCTCTTTAGATTATCTTTGTCTGATTAGTAAATTACACAAACAAGTAATAATTGCAATAGAATGTAAGAACAGTTCACGGCCGCATTCTAATATTGTGAATCTGCGATCATTGTCAGCTATCAGCTCTTCATTTAATTAGAACTTGCAGTCGTGAGAAACTTTCGTATCTATCTATCAGTAGGATACGTGTATCTGCTCTGGCATAATGACATTATGAGTAATTATACACTATACTAAAGCTATGTAGGTATTTGATTTCTTATGGCACCTGTATGCAGACTACATAAAGAATATTGTTCTATCGTCTGTAGAGATAGCAATGCTTCCCGGTTGTTTTATGTTAGTGGCAGTCAAAAGTTTTACAAGAAAATCTATTTTTAATCATATTTCGCAGCATGTCTGTGTGATCCCCACTCTATCTTATCTAGAGATTTATTAAGGTTACGTTTCGTTCAGCCCACGTGCGCCTAATGTTTCGTTAATTTATGATTCAATTGAATTCCTGTTTTTCTTAGTGGTCGGTATGTAAAACAGTTGCCTACGTAGAGTTATTGTTTTTTTGAAACATTAGCATCTTTTCCTGGAACATAAGTAGCAATATTTTTAAGTTTATTAATGAGTTCAGACCTAACAAAATTATCTGATCGATACATATAGATCCAAAAAATCACACCTGTATATGGGGAACTTATGGGGAACATCATAGTCGTAGACAAAGACCACGCATTTCATACCACCTCTTTTGCTTCATTCACTTCATTCACTCTCGATCAACAATCTTCATACATGCTCATTGGCTTAGGGGTACACATAAGCTAGATATCCTAAAACGTCTGCTATCTGATCGAAAAATGTAGGTATAGGTACATCGTTAATATCTGTTATTGATAAATATGTTTCTTTTATTTATAGCTATCAGAAGAAGTGACGAGGAAACAAAGTGAATACCAAAAATGTCTGGAATCCTACAAGCAGATGCGGACCAAATTTGAGGAAAACTACCTAAAATGTAAGTGTAAGTTTGTACAACCTTATATTATTAAATTACCTACGTTTACTGTTTCAATATATGCATTGTCTTTATTCTGAGAATGGCAGTTACGTTGCGAATTCAATAATGCCTGTATAGCCTTATAGGTTATTTACATTCTATTACCTCTCAGTACATTCTATTCGATGTTAGTAATGGCAAACCTTACTAAATATCACTGACATTAACTAGATGGTATCTGATCTACCTTTTATGAGAAGGTACTGGTAGTCTGTTTAATTTAAAAACATTGCACTTTTACAATAGATGGGATTGTATAAGTTCACGAAACCTATGTTATACTCAGTCAAGTATGGTATGGTATGCGTAATAGAGTGTCTTTTCGTAGATTTTGTAGGCACTAAATTTACTTATGCCCCTATTTCTCCACCTTTGAGTACGCTCTGCACTCAGACAAAATAAAAAAGTAAAGACGGAACTCTGTGAACAGCAAAGTGAGGCCGGCCAAACTACGCCTTGACGTGTACATACACAATTACACACACACACGTACAACGTAACTACGCCTTACCTTGTCAGTCTAGCTATCGCGGCTCGTGGGGAGCAACGTTTTGAGAAATTATAAATTTACCAGTAAAAATTCCGAATTGTGTTGTGAAAGGGTGTAAGAATCAATCTTTAAAATATAAAAAAGCGGGATTGAATCGCATTTCACACGTAAGTAATTTGGAAACCAATAATTTTCAATAAATCAAAATAAAAGTTTGAGGTTATTGCTTGGAACACAAGTGTTGCCAGTATGAAGTGTTTTTGTTTACCCTATTATTTGGTAATAATGTGATACGCAACGTAACGTTAGGTACTCGTTTCTTATGATGGTTATCAGTATATTTTAAACCCGTCGAGTGCTTAGAGAAGACACGGGTGTTCGCTACGTTCGAGGGCCCCACGTGTCCGGCGAACACACGGATGTACACAAGATTTCGAGCCCATTGGTTGCTCACTTCTACGAGGTCAAATTACCTTAACGCCTATTGGCTGCACTCATTGTGAAGCTAGGTTCAATACAGAACGAAATACAGACAATACCGAGACCAGAAATTCATACTCACCGAATGAAATTGTCAAACATCGCGTTGATGGCTGGTCTGTCGGTCATCTTGACCCACGGCAACGCGATATCTTCCCCGTTTGTAAACTGATTTTTACGATTATTATTTCTTAAAATAGGTTACATCCGTAAATTTGTGAAAACCGTTAGATTATAATCTATCTCGCGAGATTGTAATCTGTAACAAAATTGTAAACTCGTAGATTTCGTATGTCCGTTAGGTAAGGCAAACACAACCTAACCGATCCCATAATCAGTTATGTTGTGTTAGATTATATCATGATAGACGTTATAATTAGTAATGTTATTTTTGTAATTTTGGGGTAATTTGAATTGTCATGGCAACACCGGCCTTCGCACACATGTTTAGAAAACTGGCCTCACTTTTCTGTTCGTAGAGCTCCGTCTTTACTTTTTTATTTTGTCTGAGGCTCTGCATAATTTATCCTATCAGAATAATCCTTTAATCAGGCACTTTATTTAAAAGAAAAAGGAATTTCCTTTATATTTGGGGTATGAAACTATGAACCCAAAAGCTTTATTAGCTTTAGCTTATTTTTAATAATTTTTTTGGATAACAATATTTCCGTCTCTAGTTTAGACTATAGTTAGAAACAAAGACAGATATATTTTTAGTTGGTCGATGTTGATGGTAAAATAGGGACTTGAATTAATAAATCCATGCGGCAGGCAGTAGGTTCCTTTTTTTAAGCTGTCCTTGTAATTCTTAGTTACAGGTAACATATTATACAAAATGTTGCGTAATAGGTACCTCATTAGCAAGATAAAAGACAACAATCTCTTCATTGCAGGTCCAACCGGCAGAGGAGGTCGGAAACTGGACGAGACGAGAGACAAATACAGTAAGGCTTGCAGAAGACTTCATAGGGCACACAACGAATACGTCCTACTTCTGGCAGAGGCCACGGAATGCGAGCGAGCGTTGAGGACCGCAGCGTTGCCTGCGTTACTCGACCAGCAAAGACGGCAGGGCGAGGCCACAGCTACCTCATGGTTTGTAACTAAGTTTTTCTTTGTACAACGTGCTGATGCAAGCAGATGACTTGATGTTAAGTGGTAACCATTACCTATACAATGTGTAACATAATACCCATATAACCCCGGAAGCAGGGTATTCTAAAAGGTCATGGCGAACAACTATAAATTACGACTTTTGAAATTTCGTAGTTTTTCATTCATGAAATGCCTCATACCAAAGCACCTCTTAGGAACGTGCCCTACTATGTACTGCCCTGCTACCATCAACTTGTTTTAATCTCTCTTACAGTATAGTAATAAAGTAATCGACATAAGCTTTAGTACTGTTCTAGAAGGGATATACAGCATCAAAAGGCTACCCCTACGAGATGCTACTTAAGAACTACTGTGTAAAGGAGTTGTTTTTGTATTTGCTATAAACGCTCGCTTATAGTACCTCTATATTCTAAGGGAATTTGGCATTAGGAAAGAGATTAAAACATTTATTGTTCAAGATTTTATAAATCTTCTATGTGGATTATACATTTACATACCTTGAGGTTAAAGTAAGTCTTAAGTCTAGAGCAAAGTGTGTGCACTGTGCAGTCATTGTTATGGCACATTAAGACATACTTTCCAAGTTACTAGGTCAGTCTCTGCTCTACCTAGAAAAAGTACCGTAGGTGACAATGATTGAGATAAGGTGGTAATAAGCTTTTCTAACTGTGTAATCTATCATCAGGGGAGGTGGAGCGTTTGTAAGTACTGTTAATGTTAAACTGTAACTGCGTCACGACTTTGATCCCCAGCCATGGTAGATATCCTCTCAGATATCTAGCTAAAGATTCTTTGAGAATATTACTTTTTCTTACTACGTCCAAATATTACTTTTGGCACTTAATATCCACATTTTGCAGAACTAGGTATTCCGTATGTGACAGGGTGCAGCCTATCAAGTTAGAATATAATGGTTTCCTCACGATGTTATTCGTCGCTGATTAAGGCGAAGACAAGAGCTAATGTGACTCTCGCTCGCACGTTTCGACATGTTGAAAGATATAAAATCACTAAACTCATTTTCGAAAAATCGCAATCAACCATTTTGTGTGCACACATTGCACACAGTTAGGTAAAAATTTCATTTTGATCGATACAAGTTTTCCTACTTAAAACTTTTTTCGAAAATGAGTTAAGTGATTTTATATCTTTCAACATGTCGAAACGTGCGAGCGAGAGTCACATTAGCTCTTGTCTTCGCCTTAAGAGCGCATAAAAAGAGACACGCATTGCGCACATACATTTTTCGAATATATAGTTTAATATAGTATAGTTATATTGTATGCCCGAAAGGGGTAGACTGTGGGAACAAAATTACCTCTGTAAGATCGATTTACACAATTTTACAATAAATTGTTTTTATTCTTATTCGAAGAGAATAATCTATTTGTTCACGACTGGATTCGAACCCACCTTACGATTAGAAAGGGGGGCTACTCCGACAAGGCCACCGGTATGCACGTACTAAATTTCGTTTTATCAACAGGAAAGGCATTTTGCTGGAAGTGGTGCAGCGATCTGACTACAGCACTGACAAGTTCAGGGAGATCCAGACCAAAATAGAGACCACGGTGCAAAACCTGAGGCCCCAGGACGAATACAAAGAATTTATAGAAAAGTACAAGTAAGTTCATCTAACGTTTTTTGTGGCAAAGTATAATCTATTCCATAAAACCAGAATACAAATTTAAATAGGACATACTTCTTTGAGGCGTTTTTACGGTTCCGTACCCAAACGGTAAAACGCGACCCTATTAACTAAGACTCCGCTGCCCGTCCGTCTATCTGTCTGTCTGTCCGTCCGTCTGTCACCAGGCTGTATCTCATGAACCGTGATAGTTAGACAGTTGAATTTTTTACTGGTGATGTATTTCGTTGCCGCTATAACAACAAATACTAAAAAACAGAATAAAATAAATATTTAAGGGGGCTCCCATACAACACACGTGATTTTTTTGCCGTTTTTATAGATAATGGTACAGAACCTTTCGTGTGCGAGTCCGACTCGCACTTGGCCGGTTTTTATTTTAAGACATTTCAAAGTGAGCCTCGTGATAAAACTGAGTAAATACTTTTTGACTTTATTTCTCGTGTAGTATTCCACCATTATTTGTAATATTTTATTATTATTTTAGTGGGCCTAACCCACCTGATATTAAGAGGTATTAGCCATCACCTATACATTTCCTAGCAAGTCACGCACGACATGAACGTGCCCTATACAATGCACTGCTTATAATAATTTCAGGAACACCAACAATGTCGTACCTAACCTCTAGAAATCGGTAGATAAGTTTTCTTTGTGAAACAACTAGTAGTTCGCCCCGAACTGAGATCTCGTGATGCGACCCGACGAACGCATCAAAACTTTGAGTAGGTAGTAGTCAGAGGCAAGTCCAAACATTATCTTTGGACTTTTTTCTGACTACCGCCTACTAACTTGGTATGGTAACCAAGTTTCAACTCTATTGGCCTATTTATTGAAGAGTTCCGTTGAACAGACCTTGGCTCCATCATCAGACCTGGTCGTCGTCACCATATTATGAGAACTGAGTACCTCCTTAAATTATTTCAAGAAAAAAAAATAAGAAAAAGCAAAGGAACTGGACGACCAGTAGAAAAACCTTGATGTCAACGAAACTCTTAGAGATGGCAGCTCTTGGATCGCTGGTTATCTTATTTTAGCTTTTTTTGTTTTATCTCAAAAACCGGGCGTCCCAAACAAAAAGTAAAAATTGTTTTGGAATGTCCAAACAAAGCCCTTTCATATGACATGTAACTTAATTTTTTTATGTAACTTTTTTTTATTTTTGCCCCCTTAAAAACCCCATATTTTAAAAACCCTTCATCCGATTTTACTCATATACTTACCAGTAAATTTCTCAAGTACAAGCTATCGACATATTTAATTTCATGCAGATCGGATCAACGGTTCTAAAGTTATCGCCAGACAAACATACATACATACATACATACATACATACATACATACATAAATACATACATACATACATACATACATACATACATAAAATGCCAAATCGCCCAAGTTGAAACTAAGATGTTCGTTCGCTTCGCTCACTCGATCAATAAAATATTTAAGTGTTTCCTTTTTGTCTTATTTTATAAATAAATAATCTTTTTTTATAAATAAATAATAATTAAGAAATAGTTATTATCTACAATTATGAATACTTGCTTACGTATTTAAATTCCAACGATAGGTTTATTCGTCAATAATTTTAATTTCCTTATTAGTAATTCTATGAGGAACAACTGTGGTATAACAAGTCCGACGACTATAGCAAAATATAAAGTTTAATAACTAAGTATTTACTAATGAAATTAACCGCACTACGTACCTACTTAAGACAGCCGTCGAACAGCATATTACATTATGTCTTCAAAAATGTTGAAATGTGCGTGCGAGTAGTTGTTTGACGATTATCAGTCGCTTGTAATTGTTTTGATTTGTATGAGAAAATGATGGTGCTTTACTTCGGCGTCACAGAAGACCATCGTTATAGTAGTGCGTCAAACACTATTATAGAACAAAGCTGAGTGACGACCGATTTTGCTGTACTAACCTAACCAATATTGTTCTCTGTATTTCTCCTATGCTGTGATGCCACAAAATAAACGTTTTTTAATTTGATTTAATTTGAAATGTGCGGAGATTGGTTATCTTATCAATTATCACTACTGTTTGTTTTCAGAATCAAATAATAAAAACATAAGTAGTAGGTATTTGTGACTCAGTTACAGATAATATTAAATATTGCATTTATTTTCCATTCCAAGGTTTGGTAGTGATACAGTAGTAGGACTTTAACAAGATACCTATCATGACATACCAAATAGCTTGAGTGTATTTTTTTTTAAACTCATTTTCGAAAAATCGCAATCAACCATTGAAAACAAAAGTTTGCTTTACTAGTTTTCGTACCTAAGCAAACTTTTAAGTAGGAAAACTTGTATCGATCAAAATATGTTTTTTACAAAACTGTGTGCAATGTGATTACACAGAAAATGGTTGATTGCGATTTTTCGAAAATGAGTTTAGTGATTTTATATCTTTCAAGATGTCGAAACGTGCAAGCGAGAGTCACTTTAGCTCTTGTCTTCGCCTTAAGAACATATTATAGTATAGAACTTAAAACATAGTACCTTGCAAAGTGGACTACATACCTATGTACAAGGGACACTTTGCAAGGGATTTGAGATAGATACAGGAAGTTTGACCGTAATTATAGGTGATGTAGTTAGACTCAGTGACCGTGATTCCTGGGGGACTGCCAGTTGTACCTATCTATCGTATGAATGACGCAATTATAGTTATAACAAAATTGCGGCAAAGTATATTTAAACTTCATAAAACCAGAATAAACATTTCAAAAGGACATACCTGCACGTTTAGTTCATCTTTAGCATCCTGGCAACATAGCGTGATAAATCATATATCACATACCATAAGCGTATGGTAAAGATATCATAGGTTAGAAATACTTTTTGGTCTTATAGAAAAATAATGCGTATTGTGTATTTTCAATGGAAGAAGTGTATTTTTAGGCATATGCGTCCGCTGTTTTCCAGGCAGAACGATTTTTCGTTTTCTTCATCCATCGACAATATTCACAATGATGTCGATTCATCGGCTTGGGGGGCGTTCTACGTAACAGACACCTACAGAATATCGAAAAACTGTGTTAGATAAATACAAAATAAATAATAAATATAAATAAATATTGGTGGACTTTCCACACAGGACTATCTAGCCCCAAATTAAGCAAACTAAGCAAAGCTTTTTATATGGGAACCAGATAGCCGATATAATACTTATATAGGTACTTTTTTGTTGTAAATACATACTTATAATATATAATAACACCTAGACAGAATACCAACATCTATGTACAGCACACAAATGTTTGTTCTCGGTGTGGATCGAACCCATGGCCGAACAGCGTAGAAAGCAGAGCTTCTACCAACATAGCTGAGGGGGCTGTCAAAAATCCTTTGAACATATTGTATTTTCCTACAGATCACCATCCCCCACGCCAATCACGTTCACATTCGACGAGAGTCTAGTCGAAGACACGAGTGGTAAGCTCCAACCGAACCAACTCACCGTCGACAACCTCACAGTAGAATGGCTAAAAGAGAAGCTCATAGAGCTGGAGACCACGCTACAAGACAACAGGGAGAAACAAACCGCCCTACAGGGGCCGGAGATCATAGGCAACGGAGTTTGTAAGAACAACAATGGACTGACCAATGGAGTGAACGGAATAGACAGGTAAGATCCATGGGTAAGATAGTTTAGTTTTTAGGACAATATCGATCTTTATTTGTCACAGTGGTCATCTGCACTGGTGGTCTAGTGGTAGCGGCCTCGCCTTCCGATCCTAAGGTCGTGGGTTCGAAACCGGTCGTGCACCAATGAGTTTTTCTGTTTTAAAATTTATGTGCACAATGCCAGTACTCTCAAACGGTGAAGGAAAACATCGGGAGGAAACCGGCATGTCGTAGAACATAATTCTATAACATGTGTCAAGTGCTTGAAAGGAGCCTCTTGAGGCGCACTTAAAATCCTTTCACCACACTGTTTCGAAAGAAATAGTGACACGCCAAGAGACAGTGGTCATCTGAATACCTGTGCATCCAAATTAAAATTATTAAACCAAACCGAGTATCAGAGACTCCCGCGTAGTAGCTAGGACTCTCTAAAATTCGTAGTTAGGTGAGTACTAAATATGTCTGTGTGCCGATAAGTCTCGTGTAACTGTGAAATAATGACTCACACATTGCGTGTCTCTAGACCTTAAAGATAACCAAACAAAAACAATTGTCACCAAACAGCTCGATTCGGTGTAAAACCACAAAGCTATGAGTAATCATTGGTCATCTTCAGGTGTAGACTATTATAGTATTGGGTTATTATCAGCTGTTTTTATGAAGCATAAAAGTTTGTGGTAGCTCTGATTGCTTCTCAAAAGTGATAATGTATTGGTGACTAACCCACTACAATGTTTTATCCATTCTCTTCAAGGCATTCTCCACCGCCGATACCAGTGACGACTTCAGAGCCCCTCAAGCTACTAGAGCTTCGAGTGTCTGAGCGGAAATGTGCCAAACAAGCAGAGATGATCCGTTCTGCCTTGGCGGAACTCGGCTGTGAAGAAGCTCCCAGCGGTTGCCCAGATCTCTCCAATGAGACCGTCGGGGTAGACAGCCTCGAAGACAGCTCTCCTGATCATCAGGTAGGTTACTGACCTAGTTAAATTTAAAACAGCCCGATAAGGCTAAATTGATTTTAATTGTGCTGTAAATTGATCTTCCATTTGAGCGCTGGTTTATTCCGTTTAAGTGTCCTCGAACTCGGATAAAACGTAGGCAATTTTGTAGTAACATGCCGACCCAGATTCCTGAGGATGATAATTCACAGGATCGCTCCTCGATCGGCTCTAAATCATCAGTGGACGTGTTGCGGTTGCATCTGCACTCGATAATACCCCCGAAGCCGTTCTTCAGAATGTTCACGCGACCCTTCAGACGCAAGTCCGCCCCGTCCAGCCCTGCGCTGCCGCCGAAGACGTACCGAAGCAGCAGCGTCGGTCCCTCGGACTCGGTAAAAGTGCTGACTCTCCGCAAGAAACGGATAAGAGTCCTAAAGCGCCGCTTGCGTAAACGTATGGATGTCTATGTGAAGTGTCGTGTGCCAAGTAGAACCCTGTTCCGGAAACGGAAGAAGCCTCACGTCGCGTTCGATAGCTCTAACTGTGTGGTGAGTGCCGCTAACCGACGACGCATGGCATGGTTACCGCATGGAGCTCTAACAACGCGGCACTAGAGCACTATACTATTTGTTCCGATTAGGACGTCACTCAAGTTCTATCTTTAGCGCAAGTTTCGGCGTCACTGCACCGCACGCACTTCTGACGGCAGTCGGGACTAAGCTTTCATTCGAAATTAAAATAGCGCCGGCTCCCACTAAAGCTCACTTTCAAAATCAAGGTGAAGCCGCTTGGGTCGTTCCAGAAATGTATCAGTGTTTACACCACGTCTGTGTACGCTCCAGTCGCGGTTTGCTTCAAGTTCGTCCTGTTCTTGTGAGATTTTGTTCGCGCGTTGAAATAAAAAGATAATACAGCGAGAATCAGGTGCCGTGTGGAGTTTTAAAACTTTGTGATTGACCAATGGATCCGTTCGCAATGTATATCACACATGCGGAGTTGCCGCCGCCGATTGTGGTGCCACGGAGGAAGAAGCGATTGAAACAACTGCAACTTGAACTTGAGAAGGAATATCTTGAAGACGTATGACCGCCTTTGATGTTACGTGTTGTGTGCAGTTCATTTATGTAATTTAACATAACAGTGTGAGCATGTGACCTTGCTTAGCGTTGTGTAAATATTTGTGATGTTAGCTAGCAACGAGTTACATTAACACCAATAGACTTTAAGATTTCTAATACTTTCAAAAAGCCGTTGTAAACCGTGTTATCTATCTTAACCTGTAGTTTTTATATCCGTGTCTGATTGAAGGTGAGTGTGGGCGAGACGGAGCGTACCCTGGTGGAACAAGAGTGGTTCCATGGAGTGCTTCCCAGGGAAGAAGTGGTTCGGCTGTTGCGAGCTGATGGGGACTACCTGGTGCGGGAGACCACGCGGAACCAGGCGCGGCAGCTAGTGCTGTCCGTGTGCTGGGGGCAGCATAAGCACTTTATTGTGCAGACCACGCCAGAGGTACGGTTTTGTCGGCTTTATTATTTTACACTTGTTTAGTTTTTCTGTTCAAAAATTTATGTGCACAATGCCAGAATTCTCAAACGGCGAAGGAAAACGTCGTGAACCGTAGAACCTAAAAAGTTCTATAACATGTGTCAAGTGCTCGAAAGGAGCCTCTTGAGGCGCACTTAAAATCCTTTCACCACACTGTTTCGATAGAAACTAGTGACACGACAAGAGAGACTTGTTTAGTGCAACTATACGTGTAAGTGCAAACTAATGGTATGTTTCAAGGACACAACAACAAAGTGTCTTCTCCATTGGACACATTCTTAGAAAAAGTTAAATTGCTCATTTGTCTTCATTGTGGCTAGATTTCAATGTTAGTAAGGCACAATCTTGATAGATTAAGATATAACAAATTTTCCACAATAAATAATTACAATGTATAAAGTAATGTTTATTTATCACTCGAAATTCGTCATTTTGATTACAGAAACTAAAGGTTTCCTAGTCTTCAGGGTATAACTGTCTTTTTACTTCCAGGGTCACTATAGATTCGAAGGGGCTGCGTTCCCCTCAGTGGCAGAGCTGATAGCATGGCAGAGGACCAGTGGAGTGCCAGTTACGGCGAGGTCGGGAGCGCTACTGCGCAGAGCCGTGCCCAGGGAGAATTGGGAACTCAATAACGATGATGTGCAGCTATTAGATAAAATTGGACGGGTAAGAAATTCACGGTACTGTCTTTTATCAGCAGATATATGCATAGCGCTCGAAAGGAGTCTCTTTGAGGTACACTCAAAATCCTTTCACCACACTGTTTCGAAAGAACTAGTGACACGACAAGAAGAAGACCAGCAGATATAATCATACACCATAACTTGAACTCTGATCTAAGAAGTGACTTATCTTCATTCGTCAAACCCACCTCATTGGCTAATTTAACCGTGACAGTTTGTACTAGCGAATGGGATAAGAGATTAATCGACGCGCGAAGGTCCGTAGTTTTAAAGGGATCTTAAAAAGGAACCGGGCATAAAAAAAACCAGCGATTTAATGAACGAGTGCCCTTAAAGCGAGTTATCTTAACAAAATCCACTATACAGACATACTGCGGCCCAATCACCCAAAAAGACTATTCTAGACTAACATTAAAATACGACAGTACGCTGATAAATTGAACAGCTAGTAGCTTTTCAGAGTAGAAGAGCTCTTTGTGAAGGGCTCGTCCGGGGAAGTACTAGCACCACACCTTTTTCTGCCGCCAAGCAGCGTTGCTGTGTTTCGGTTTGAAGAGTGTGGTTGCCGATGTAATTACAGGCACAAGAGGCTTAACATCTGTATGCATCAAGTTGATGGATGCAGGGCAGTGCATCGTAGGGCACGTTCCTATCGTGCGTGACTTACGAGGCAATGCTTTGTTGCTGCTGTTCCATCAGCTAGTTGTACTAATAAAAATAAACTAATCAACGCACCACAATTTCAGGGTAATTTCGGAGACGTCTACAAAGCGCGTCTGAAGACCTCCAATCAGGAGGTAGCTGTGAAGACGTGTCGCGTTGCACTGCCCGAGGAACAGAAACGTACCTTCCTGCAAGAAGGGCGGATCCTGAAGCAGTACCAGCATCCCAACATCGTCAGGCTGATCGGCATAGCGGTGCAGAAGCAGCCGATTATGATCGTTATGGAGCTCGTGTCAGGTAATTTTATTTTTAGTTTATATCTCAAATGGTAAAGGAAAACATCGTGAGGCATGACTCCGAGCTTAAAAAAAAGTTCAAAAATATGTGTCAAGTGCTAGAAAGGAGCCTCTTTGAGGCACATGTAAAATCCTTTCCCCACACTGTTTCAAAAGAACTAGTGACACGGCAATAAGATTTCTAGTTTCACTCGTATTTAAGAAAGATAAAACAAAACAAATATTTTATTGCACACCCCTAAAAACACTTTATACATATCAGAACATAAAAATATCAAATTGATATACAATGGGCGGTCTTATTGCTAAAAGCGATCTCTTCTAGTCAACCTTCCTTGGGATGGACTTGTATAGTATATTAATCTACACTATCTACACTAATCTACACTAATATTATAAAGAGGAAACATTTACATTTTATTGCCAATAAACATTTTTCATTTTTCATTTGTATTTTTGTATGTAACGAATAGGCTCAAAAACTACTGGTCCGATTTAAAAATTTTTTTCACCCTTAGAATGCTACATTATCCCTGAGTAACATAGGCTATATTATATTTTCAAAAAAATCAGGGATCCTTACTAAAACTTCAATAATGTAACCCAAGGTGGAAAACAAAAACCTTACATCGCGTGCGCTGCGAAAACTATTGATGATAGAACAAAATAATGTACTTCGATTTTGTAGAACACGATATCATCTACAAAAAATGTCGCGACAGCATATGTCTAACTATTATAGTTATGTCACAATAAGTGTTCTTTTATTATAAAAAATTAATTGAAATGCCTCCGCTAGAAAAGGGCCTTTATTTGTACCTTGGTATTAATCCTTATCCAAATAAATTATTTCATAATTAAGAAGGTTTCAATACCTATAGATTACTTCTTAAATTTTTCAAATCGGACATTCCATTCAAAAGATATGACGAAATTAAAAATGTTAACGGGTCCACGGGTCACGCGCGGGGTGCGATTTCACTCACTCAAGGAGAAGCGCGTGCAAATGTATGAAATAAGTAGACGCGAGGCTCGAACCCACGGTCTAAGTTTATCCTAAAATGTTCAAAAAATGTATGACCACCCATGCGAAGCTGGGACAGGCCGCTAGTCTGAAATAAAACTGAAACAGCTTCACGACTTTGATCCCCAAGCGCGGTAGATGTTCCCTCAGATCTATTAGAACCAAGTACCACCCTTAGACCCTTACCCGTACCCCCCTTAGAAATCCTCAAGAAGTCCTCCTCCCTTAGAAGTCCAGATATTACATTTTGGCACATACCAACATTTTTGGTAGTTGGTATTCCATAGGAGACAGGTTGCATGCAAGCCCATCGCCGCTACTAGAATACTAATATTTATCTAGCGATCACTAATGAGTTTCTTCACCAACGACACTCTTTAGAGATCCTCTCATTAGTAAGTTAACAAAATGAATAAAACAATTGTATAGACACAGTGGGTACCTAGTACCTATCGTCCATTTCTCCGTGTGGGTCAATCACTCGTCATAAAATACGTGCGCGTATAATTCTGGAAACAGGTGGGTGTGCTTTCTACTGCTACCAGTCGCACAGATAACTATATAGTTCCCAACTGCTACAGATTAATGATAGTTTCTATAAACGGCACAGAATCCTACTAAAATTTTATAAACGCGAAAGTTTGTAAGTATGGATGGATGGATGGATGGATGTTTGTTAAAAACTACTGAATGGATTTTAATGAAACTTTACAATAATATAGCTTATACATCAGAATAACACATAGGCTACAATTTATAAAGATAATTTGTGACTATTCCTGCGCAGACGAGACGAAGTCGCGGGCACCAGCTTGTACAGAAATAGTTCGTACAGTGTAGTTCTTTCTCAATCAAGTGGGCGCAGACAGAGGATGAAGCATATGTTATTATTAAACTTGCACTTTTGAAACAGGATATTCCGTCTGATATTTTTGGCAAAGTATTTGGGACGATTTTGTTGCGTTGAGCTTTTTATTGAATTCTGGTTCATATGATACCTATTACCTAACATGATTTCAAAGATTTTATGATGACCTAAAAGCTAGGAACCAAATTTTACTTGTGTTTCATGACAATAATACAAATTTTAAGAATGGGAATAGAATAGGTGGTATGGAAATATTAGGATCATTTATACCATCAACGTCAAGTCGTGTAATGTACATAGATATTTGTTCTTTGTCTGGGTGTTATATATTTAAGTATGTTTTTGGCATTATTTTAGTCTCTGCTTGCCTCTATGGGAAAAATGCGTAATTTTATGTATGTAGGTAGGGCCCCTCCCTACCTCACAAAAGTGACCAGCTGTGACAAGGACGGGGGAAGGGTCAAAAAATCATGAAATTCGTGTGACATAATTTATGGATGGCCCCATAGTGCAGTGTGGAGTATTGGTGGACATTCCACACCGCACTATCTCGCCCCAAACTAAGCCAAAGTTTGTATTATGGCAACCATCTAACTGCAAACGAGTGCCTACCTGATAAGAACCTACTATAAAACGTATAATTTTAAGCATGTTATTGTTTGTAACTGACGTTTGGTTTCAAATAAATATTTATATATCTAACTATCTCTCTCTTGTCGTGTCACTAGTTTCTTTCGAAACAGTGTAGTGAAAGGATTTTAAGTGCGCCCCAAGAGGCTCCTTACGAGCACTTGTCACATGTTAGAACTTTTTAGGTTCTATGACTTTCTAGGTTTCCTCACGATGTTTTCCTTCACCGTTTGAGAGTACTGGCATTGTGCATAAATTTATGAACAGAAAAACTTATTGGTGCACGACCGGTTGCTCTCAAATCTAACAATAGATAACCAGCTGATATGACTTACATACTTTTTCTTGTAAATACATACTTATAATATTATAATTTCCACCAATATTTATTTATTTGTAATCCACAGGCGGATCGCTCCTCACATTCCTGCGAACGCGTGCGGCCAGCCTCAGCTCCCGATCTCTACTGGCCATGTGTCGCGACGCGGCCGCCGGGATGCGCTACCTCGAGTCCAAGAACTGCATCCACCGAGATCTGGCCGCGAGGAACTGCCTCATCGGAGACGATAACATCGTCAAGATATCTGACTTCGGCATGTCGAGGGAGGAGGAGGAATATATTGTGTCGGGAGGCATGAAGCAGATACCGATCAAATGGACGGCACCGGAGGCCTTGAATTTCGGTAAGTTTTTTTTTTATACTTACAAGTAAGCAAACAAGCGTACGGCCCAACTGATGGGAAGCGGTTACAGTAGCCTATGGACGCTTGCAACACCAGGGGACGCTTGCAACACACGCGCGTTGCTGACCGAAGAACTTTTTTCGAAGAACCCCATGCTGTAGTCTTCAGGGAAAACCTCAGCAGGAAGCGCATTCCAGAACCCTTATAGTGCGCGGGAGGAAGTTCCTCTAACTAATCTAAGATTATAAAAAAAAAGATTAAGGCGAAGACAAGAGCTAGCGTGCCTCTCGCTCGCACGTTTCGACTTACAAGACTCGATAAAAGTTTTCCTACTCAAATTTTGCTTAAATAAAAGCTAACTTTTCAGTAGAAAAACTTGTATCGATCCAAATGATTTTTTACTAAACTGAGTGCAATGTGATTGCACACAAAATGGTTGATTGCGATTTTTCGAAAATGAGTTTAATGATTTTATACCTTGTTTGTTTCAACATGTCGAAACGTGCGAGCGAGAGTCACATTCTCATCTCTGTATGCCTCAAGTTCACAAAGGTGGAAAATATTTTTATCTGACGAATACCTCTACTCTTTAAGGGCAAACCCGCTCTCAGAGCCGATTTTACCATGCTCTGTTAGATTAATAAAGTATTAAAGGGCCGTTAAATATGTCAGGTTAGATTTAACGGCCTGTTTATCCTTGATTAGTAACTAACAGCATGGTGTAATCAGCTTTTAATCTTATAGGTTGGTCAATCCCCATTGTCTGTGTAGAATAGCTTGGATAACTTTTGGATTCAGCGTCTATTTTCTCGTTCGTTCCATTTTTCGTTACTGAAAATATGCCTGACTTGAAACACTTTCATAGAATTGTTGACTGTGTTTCTACGATTTTTAATTAGTTCATAATCTTGACCTCGTTTGTGTTGCAAGTTCCTTTAGTCAGGGTATTATTAGCAGATGATTTACGTATATAATCGGCGCTTTGCAAGTAGGTATTCTTCATACATAATCCATAAAACAACAATAAAAACCTACAATAAGAACTAACATTATCTTTTATTGAGTAAATCTGAATGCCGCGAACGTGACTCTTAAGATCACGACCGAGTTATTTTTCATACAACCGCTTTTATTTACAAACAATTTCATTGTAAATTATATAAGGAAGGTAGCCTAACTATAAAACTAATAGTGCGTGCCAGATAAGTCTGCACGTGGTGTTTTTAGGGTTCCGTACCCGAAGTGTAAAACGGGACCCTATTACTTAGACTCCGCTGTCCGTCCGTCTGTGTGTCTGTCTGTTTGTCACCAGGCTGTATCTCATGAACCGTGATAGTTAGACAGTTGAAATTTTCACAGATGATGTATTTCTGTTGCAGCTGTAACAACTAATACTAAAAAACAGATTAAAATAAATATTTAAGGGGGCTCCTATACAACAAACGTGTTTTTTTTTCTCGTTGCGCAGTAAAGTTTCATCATTCTACTCACTCATTTTCCTGCATTTTGTGTTATTATCTTGCCACAGATGTTAATGACGTAGGTAAACAGTTACAGCTATAAGAACAGTTTGTTTATTATTTACAGGGAAATACACGTCTCTGTGTGACGTGTGGAGTTACGGAGTGCTGATTTGGGAGGTCTTCTCCAAGGGAGACACTCCTTACGCGGGAATGAGCAACTCTAGGGCGAGAGAGAAAATCGATACCGGTAAGTGAACGGCACTGTGGTGAATACCGTATACAAATGAGTAGGTAATTTATTTATTGGAAAACTATCGGAATATTTTAATTCTTAATGAGTAGAATATAATTTTAAAATAATTATCGGTTTTAACGTAACTAAAACTGGTAGTAGTGAAACAAGTAGACTGCAGAGATACCAGTTTCGACATGTGTTTATGCAAACGAGAGATCTCTCTCTCTCTTGTCGTGTCACTAGTTTCTTTCGAAACAGTGTGGTAAAAGGATTTTAAGTGCGCCTCAAGTGGCTCCTTTCGAGCACTTGACACATTTTATAGAGCTTTTTAGGTTTTACGACATGCCGGTTTCCTCACGATGTTTTCCTTCACCGTTTGAGAGTACTGGCATTGTGCACATACATTTTTGAATAGAAAAACTCATTGGTGCACGAACCCACGACCTTAGGATCGGAAGGCGGGGTCGCTACCACTAGACCACCAGTTCTCAACGATATATAACGAGAGGTTATAAATTTATATTCTATCTCAATCTTCTAATCGATTCTATCTATATTTATATTCTATCTATCTAGTGACAATACAATACTTAGCTATGATGATACTATGATAAGCATTTCACTATGGACACTAGTAGGTATTCTAGTATTTTCTTCTAAAACCAGTTTTCAATAAAACAGTTGTACAGATAAAGTGTTCTGTGGGCATAATACTCGTATTACACCTACCAACTTTAAACGAAATGTCCTGTAATATCAATATCAAATATAATTACGTAAACGGTGCTTTTATATGCATGCCATGCTAAAACCTTCAAGGGCAAAATTGGTTACTCTAGTCATCTTAGAGCACACGATAGACAAATCAATAAGCAAGCAGTAACAATGTCGCCGTAGTCGAAACCGGCCTGGACGACATCATCACTTTTAATGTTTTTCTCCACCGCGTTTTAGACAGCTCCTTGTTACTTTCCTGCATACCAGGCCGGCTAAGCTGAGAGGATATAATAATATGTGTTATAGGTGTAAGTAAGCCTTAACGCACCTTAAATACCGCCTTACGCACTAGAACGCTGCGTCTCTTAAGGGGTACAAATTAAAATTTGCAACTGACGCTGAATAAAGACGGGTCTCCTGCTAATCTTTTCCCGAAACACTACACAAAATATGGCTTCGCTACAGATAGTTCTTTAAAAACTTGATTTGATTTTCTTTTCTTTAGTTTGTCGATAAAACATCGCAGAAGAACCCGGCTTAAATTATATATAATTTATATCCATCATCCATTTGGACTCGTAAGGTGCACCTTTACGCACGCAGTTTTAGTAACAGAAAACCCATTTTGTTTTGTTTCTAGGATACAGAATGCCAGCGCCAGAAGCCTGCTCCGAAGATGTGTACGCACTGATGCTCCGTTGCTGGGAGTATGAGGCAGACAAACGACCACATTTCCACCAAATCTACACCATGATAGATAGCATATACAACAGGTAACACTACTGTACAGTGGGCCTTCAAGAAATCTGTAAGAAATAATTAAAACATTAATAAAAAAAAAATATGATATTGTATTGTCTATAGCTAAATACAAGATATTAGGTACTTTTGTCCTCCGTTTGAGTTGTAACGAAAATCATTCTAATTATTAAATAATGTTACCCTGTTAAGGATATTGTTTAGGAAATGATTTAAGGTATAAAAAGTCTTCATGAATCATGTTTTCAATTGTTTTGAATGTATTTTTTTCTGTGTATTGTGCAGTTGATTAATTCTAGTGTAAGTATGTGTATCACTTAATGAATTGCGTAGGTAAGTAAAAAAATATACTTTACGAAAACAGTGACTTGTTGTTTAGTATTATTGGAATGTGTCACATTAAGGTTGATCTCATTTGAATGGTACTTCTTAGCAAGTAGGATTTGACGTCCCTGTTATTTCAAAGTGGGTTAAAATCAAAGGTAGTTTTAGGGCCGGTTTCACCATGCTCTGTTAGATTAACAAAGGATTAAAGGGCCGTTAAATATGTCAAAATGTACGCGTTTGACAGCTAAGGTTAGATTTAACGGTATTTTAATCCGTGATTAGTAACTAACAGAGCATGGTGAAACCGGCCCTAAATCAAAAGTAGTTTTGACAGTTACATTTTGAACGTGAACTTTTGAAACGCTGCGCTGGAGCTAAATCCATGGCTAAATCAAACTTAGTAGTGACAAAAGATGTGCAAGCTTTTAAGTTGCCTGCCGTACCATCTTATTACCTAGTAAATCTCGCAACAAATTTTGACAAGGCAGGACTTAAGATTCACAAAGTTTATGTTTTTATGTTTTATGTTTATGTTTTTACTTTGTATTGTAGCAGTGTTGTATGACTGACTCTGTTTAATTGAAGTACAATTCATTATATTAATTAAGGTCTGTACCTAAACAGTGCTGATATTTCTTAGTACTTATTATGTAAAAATCTACGTATGAAATGTTTTATAATTGATTACTTTAGCAGGCAAGTAACAGTGTGGTATGTGTATTCTAAACTAGTATGTAGGTATTCTAGAGGTACAAATGTTGTAAAATTATGAAGTTTATGTAAATGTATGAGGTGAAATAAAAATATGTGAATGTACCTACTTATTACCCTCTACCCAAGATGTATCAAGAAACAAAATTATATAAAATCAAATATTACTTGCAATAATGGTGGCAATTTAAAATGTTGTGATAATCTGTGCTTCCGATTTACAGATATTAGTATTTTGTACAATTATTATTATATTAATAAAATTCTTATAACTTTGTTTTATTATTCTTGCATGGTGAATCTTATTGAGTGCATGGTTATTATATAGGTTAACAACACAGTAAATTTGACCGCTTAATAATTTATGTACCTAGGTAGGACATACTCATACCTGCAGATCTCTAGTTTTCAAAAAGATTTATCAAATACTGTGTGATTATGGCAAAAACAATCCACAAATAAATAGTGTGTAGGGCTCGTCCTGCATTGATGTGTTTCGGTTGGAAGAGTGTGGTTGCCGGTGAAATTACAGGCACATGAGGCTTAACATCTGTATGCCTCAAGTTGATGGACGCAGGGCAGTGCATCGTAGGGCACGTTCCTATCGTGCGTGAATTACGAGGCAATGATGTGTTATATAAGTGATGGTTACCACTATCAGGTGGCCCATCTGCTTGTACCATCAGCAAGGATTATAAAAAAATAACAATTGTACTTACAAATAATTTATTACCAATACTACGTATACAATTTCATAAGTTCGTCGCTTACAGCCGCGGGAGTGAGTATTCCTATATCCGTAAACAAAAGCGAAATAAAATGCGGTGGTGTATAGTCTACTATCGGATGTATTTTCGACAAGTCGTCGCCGGATTTCAGAACACTTGAAAGGTATTTAAACTCTTTAGGAAGGTCTTGCTGGTTGAGAGGATATATTCGCGAGAATTTGAAACTTTCTGTGAGGACATAGACTGCTTTCTTTAGTTCTAATGCTGCCATCGATATGGAGTAGGTTCCGATCTGTGAATTGAAATTTTAAGTAAGAGAGATAATCTTCGTAATGGAACTGGCTGTAGCTTCGAACAAATTACAGCAATGCCATTGCTTTCAAACGGCGAAGGAAAAAATTGTGAGGAAACCCGTTAGATTTCCATTCGATTTTCGAGCAGCAATGATTGCTTGTCTGGTATGAAATACTAACTACTGCTAAAAGTAGATAGGTGCCAAAAATTTTATATTTGAATCTGACCTTGCTTATACAGCATCATGTACCACCTTGAGATCCGAGGGGAAAGCTACCTAGCCTGATGGGGATCAAAGTAGTGAAATTGATTTTTTTACACTTTATTAAGTAACTCTGTTCCTGGCTCCTTACAACTGCTTTCCTTCATTTAAGAGTTATGACATTTATATAAAACTTTTCACCCCCATTTTGTTTGTTTCTCTCTGTACCAATCTACTTTCTTGAGTACCTTCCAATAATGTACTATTTATTATTGGTATTTATTCTTATCCGTGGAGTGGGGCACTGGTGACCCGTAACCTAACCTATCTCAGGCACCAGTCTCACACAAAACAGGTTTTTTGTAATACCCTTTATATTACCCATTACTACTGTAAGAAACCTATATGTGTCTGAGAAAATAAATGAGTTATTATTATTATATAAAACTTTGATCCCCAGGCACGGTAAATTTAACCCCTCATCTTTTTATTACAAAGTACGAACTCCAGAATTTTTTTGAGGATGTCCGAGTGGGTTAGTCAGAGATACGTCCAAACATTACATTTGGTACATACCCACATTTTCAGTAGTTAGTATTCCAAACGTGACAGGTTGCAAGCCCATCGCTGCTATCAGATTACAATAATTGTAGAATTTAGAGTGTACCTTATTGATAATACCGCCACTCTCCGTGACTCCTTCGGCGCCGAACATCACAATATCCACCTGCTCCATGATATAGCCCACCGCAGAGTCCAAGATGAGAGTCGCATCTATGCCGGCTGCTTCCAACTGCTTGTGCATTTGAGTTCTGCAAGTGACATAGAACACTGGTTAATTAAATGAAATTGCCATAAAACACAAAATCAGCTACGGTTGACCTACCCTCAGATATTTTTAGTACTCCTTTTCAAGACATCAAAGGCACGTACAATTGCCAACTTGTAACATGTTATTTTTGACACATGCCCTTTTTTTCAAGTAATTAGTTTTCCATACATATAACAGGTTATCTAGACAAGAACTACTGTCTGTTTGTGTTAACGTCTGCGCAAAGATAAAATGGTATAGAAATTACATTAGGTCAACAGATGCTCACACAAAAATTATATAAATTTCATATAATTATCTTTTCGCAGGCGTTAATCCAAACCAGAAAGTGGATCTTGTCTAGACCTCCATCCTAGGTTGCATGCAAGCCCATGGCTACTGTTTGAAGAGTTGTCCTGTCTAAATTTTTATGATTGAAGTCTTTTCATTATCTTTGACCAGCTCTTTACCACAAGGACAGTAACTCACCCGATATTATCAGGACCAGATATTGTAACAAACACATGAAATCGTTTATTATTCCTTGCAGCTTGTAGCATAGCTTGGAGAACTACTCTTGACTTTGAGTGGGTTAAAATATTCTGCAAATAAGAAATAACTCTAAGGACAGGAAAGAAAATCTAGTCTAAAAACTTTAATTAAACTAGTAGTTCGCCCCGAACTGAGATCTCGTGATGCGACCCGACGAACGCATCAAAACTTTGAGACGGTAGTAGTCAGAGGCAAGTCCAAACATTATCTTTGGACTTTTTTCTGACTACCGCCTACTAACTTGGTATGGTTACCAAGTTTCAACTCTATTGGCCTATTTATTGAAGAGTTCCGTTGAACAGACCTTGGCTCCATCATCAGACCTGGTCGTCGTCACCATTTTATGAGAACTGAGTACCTACTTAATTTATTTCAAGAAAAAAAAATAAGAAAAATCAAAGTAACTGGCCGACCAGAAGAAAAACCTTGATGTCAACGAAACTCTTAGAGATGGGAGCTCTTGGATCGCTGGTTATCTTAATTTAACTTTTTAAATTTTAACTCGAAAACCGAGCGTCCCAAAAAAAAAGTAAAAATTGTTTTGGAATGTCCAAACAAAGCCCTTTCATATGACATGTAACTTGATTTTTTTATGTAATTTTATTTATTTTTGCCCTCTTAAAAAACCCCATATCTCAAAAACCTTTCATCCGATTTTACTCATATACTTACCAGTAAATTTCTCAAGTACAGGCTATCGACATATCAAATTTCATACAGATTGGATCAACGGTTCTAAAGTTATCGCCAGACAAACATACATACATACATACATACATACATACATACATACATACATAAAATGCCAAATCGCCCAAGTTGAAACTAAGATCTTCATTCGCTTCGCTCACTCGATCAATAATAATATTCAATTTATCAAATTATTTTTTATTCAATAGGTATAATATTGCTTCCAGCGATAAGGCCGCCCATTGTACTTAATTAATTTATATCTAAATTTATGATGTATACTTGTATACATCTATCTATTTAATATTAAACTTTTATTCAAAAATTCAAGCAATTTCAATAGGATACAATAGGTACATACAGGATAAAAGGGTTTGGGGGAATAAAAGGGTTTGTATTAAAAAAAAATATTGCATGATTCAGTCACATCTAGACTTAACACTTGCAATATAAGTAGAATGAGTATAATGTGGGAATATAAGTATTTGTGAGTGACTTAACCTATACTTACACATCCATCTCTAATAAAAGGTAGTGCTGCATTGGCAATCTTTGCGCGAGATTGTAACAGGCTGTCTAGAAATGTATGGCCACGCTGTAGCATTATCTGCTTGGTGTCTTCAAATGACTGAAATGTTTAATAAACTTAATGTAAGTATCAATCCAAAAACCAACAAGATAAAATGTCAGGTATTATAAAAAGGGAGTGGAATAATTGTGTTTATAAAGATTAATGTAGTGTTAATTAAGTGATAAAGATTATTGTTTCATTGCTGACACAATATGACCATAAGTTCCGTGATGTGCTATTCACACACATCAGTGCCGTACTTACTAAACACTAACCTTTTCATCAAGTTTAGTATAAGTGATAAATCTCATGAAGAGTTCACAACAGGAGTTGATGGCAGTGACCGGTTGGTCACAGCTTCTCATTACATCCACCGCCAGCTGCAGGTTCAAGTGCAGCTCTCGTACTGTAGTCCCTGAAACGCGTTAATTCAAAAGCATCCTTCAACCATCCGACTCCGGATATTACATTCTCTCTGAGCCAGGTAAGCAAACACTTCATGCATGATGCAATACGAAAATCAATCTATAGGGAAATACCTTTGTATTGTTCTATTACAGCTAATAATGTTTTAATGGCGGCTATTCCTACTGAAATATCTTCTTCATTCACTAGAATCTTGAGGAATATCTCCTGAATTTCTGCAATGAATATGAAACAAAAGTTAATCTAATGGATTCAAAAAATATTTTTATGTTTTTTGAGATATGTTCTTGCCTTCTTCCTTCATTTTTGAATAGTTTTTTTGCTGTTATATACCTACAGTAATTATAAAAAAAATACTATTACTATTATTTTGCTTATTTTATTTAATATTTAGGCAAACAACACAACAGCTGTGTGTACTAAAGTACTAATCTAACCTACTTAACCAAAAAAGAAATCAAGCAATGTAACCCTTCCGGAAATGACAGCGACAGTGACTTTTGATAAGTCTGACAGTGACTTTTTGTTTTAGTCAGCATTGTTTGTGTGTTCTACCATTATTATAATTTATTAACATGGATTACCTGCGCGGTATTACGAATACGAAGTGTCTCTCGCAAGAGCTCACGGAGGCGAAGCAGTATTCATTAGTTTAGGGGGGTTGGTAGAAAATACTTGTGCATTAAGCCCTCCTTTGGTTAAACTATAGCAATCCGATATCTGGGTTGAGGGTTGGGGATAGGGGGGTCGCTAGTGGGGGCAGATGGGAAGTACTTCCCTCGAGTCCTTTTGTCCAGGAGATTATAAAAAAAATCGATTTTTTAACTGAATTTATGAAGGGACTCCAAATTTTCCAATACAATACGCATCTCAGGGTCCTGTTATTGTATGACCAGGGGCCTTATGCTCACTTTGAACGACTTTTGAAACTCACTCAAATATCTCTGCCATTTGATCTCTGGCAGAGATAGGCCATCTCGTATATGAAAATGTCGCTCTTTGAGCCAAAACCCTATGCTCACTCACCACCGTGATTTATCTCGGTTGATGACATATTTTTCAAACGAAATGCGTTTCGTTTCGGTCATATACGATTAATCGAATGATTTTTTGATCGATTATTCTAGTGTTTTGTACAAATGACCATCAAATTAAATTGTAATTTGGTGCTAGTATAAAATTATGAAAATACTAAGCTGAAATTGTGGAAAATAAACTGTTTTTTGTACAAATTGGAGATTTCTAGTTCATTGTATGAATGTTGACTAAAATAGACCAAAAACTAAACGTAATCCTTCGCTCGGACAAGCAGTGCTGCCATTTGATTCTGACGTTTTTGGCGTTAGATCTAGCGGTTCAATGACTTACCTACTCGTGTTTTTTTTTCGGTCTCGACGTTAATTTTATTTTATAACAAGTTTAAGATGCGTTTGCCATATCGATGATATTTGCTAGCATTAGTCGCTGGGAATTTTTTTTTTTTTTGAGTTACAATAGAACAATCTGTTGGCCTTGTACGGTTCACACAGTACAATAGTGCAAAGTGTGTATTTTCCGGGAATCTCGCGACAACCGCGCGACCGGGTGCATCAGTCCACATCAACATCGCGGATCGACCACATCTCTCTTAATCAAGTTAATAAAACGCGTGTGTTACTTTATAAACTATCTTTTTACTTTGATGTCCTATACAGGCCTACTTGATGTTAAGCTGTTACCTCTGCCTATTTCAATCGCCATTATCTCTAGCACGCCATTGAGGACGCGTCCTAAGTGGCATTAAATTGCGTCCCTCACTGTTTAGACATACGGGTGTTATTATATTACATTTATTTACATACCGTCTTATCTTAAGGCGAAGACAAGAGCTAATGTGACTCTCGCTCGCACGTTTCGACTTGTTGAAAGATATAAAATCACTTAACTCATTTTGGAAAAATCGCAATCAATTATTTTGTGTGCAATCACATTGCACACAGTTTAGTAAAAAAATCATTTGAATCGATACATGTTTTCCTACTCAAAAGTTTGCTTTACTAGTTTTCGTACATAAGCAAACTTTTAAGTGGGAAAACTTGTATCGATCAAAATGAAATTTTTACTAAACTGTGTGTAATGTGATTGCACACAAAATGGTTGATTGCGATTTTTCGAAAATGAGTTTAGTGATTTTATATCTTTCAACATGTCGAAACGTGCGAGCGAGAAGTTGTTTGATAGTTGTCAGCCCCTTAACCTTCAAATCGGCACACAGCAATGCCAGCACCAAAAAACATGGGCGACTAGGCTACTTCTCGTCAAATTTTTGGCGACTTGGATCAGTCTAGACTTGGCAACACTGATTCCAAAGAAAACAAGTAATAGTTTCGTTTTCGTAAATTGTTTGTTATTATTTTGTTGTTTACAAAGTATTGTAAGTGGTTTTCAACGGTTAGAAATAGAAGTAAAGAAAATGGAAAAAAGGTAGCCAAGTATTACCCAACTCTCCAGCAAAATATAAAGATGAGAGAGTTGATGGAATGCTATCCTGCCCTAAAGTCGGGCAAGTTTTCGGCATAATTTTCATAGCCGACCTAACAAGGATTGGAAGGCGTGGCGAAAAGTAAGTGACCAACCATTTACCTTTATTAATACCTAGGCAACCATCTAATTATAGGTACTTACTTAATACTTTAAAATAAGTCTACTTGGTTTATATTCACTGCCAATCAAACTACAACAACAAACATTCCTTGTTAAATCTGCAAAATGGTTCTCGCATATCGGGTTTAACGTATTAAATTGTACCCCTAATATAAGTCATGGCATGTATACCTTTTGCGCAGAGAAAATAAATGAATTATCTTACTTTATCTTTGTATCTTTGTACCCTAGGACATGCCAACCTTCTATCGGAACCTAAGTATAATGAAAAACTGACTGTGAAATGAGACATTTATACAGCGTCTAAATTAGGAAGAGGATTTTATGTATTTGTTCTGCATAGTTGTGTTTATCATTATCTTTATTAAAAACAAGTGGGACCTAGTGATGGTCGCAAAACTTAGTTACATAAGTACTAAAACTATTTTTGTTTTGATTGCAGATAAATGCACAGCACCACACGGCGGCTGGATATGGGTTTAGAGATGGTCTCTAATTTAAATCGACGCCAAACAATTAAAATGGAACATCAACCATGTCCTTAATGCAGACCCGCTGTCACCTGTAATATAATAAAAAAATATGTGGTACAAAAATATACCTAGGTTCACTTATATTTAATTATTACCTTTAAGTTATGATATAGTTTATTGAAATAAAAGGATTTAATAATAATATTTGGTAGTTTGACATTGTTTCTTTTTGTAGTAACCCATATCTATTCATGAAATAGAAATGTCTGTGCCCTTGATTATGTAATTGTTCCATCAGTATACTTATGTTTGAGTTAACATATACCATATTTGGTACCAACTAGGTGCTGGTAGCTCCCTGACCCCAAGAAACAATGTGCGGAAGATCTAGAAAAATTATATTATTGCCCCCAAGTGATACTTGGCTTCCAATCCACAATAATGGTAGACTAGTGTTTTAATCATGTTCTAATAACTAGGTAACAAAACGTAGGTATCATAAATTTGGCTGTTATGAGGTTAGGTTACCGACTTACTTGATTTCGTGGAAATATTTTTTTGCTCCAAGTAGGTACGGCCTGATTTCCTCGATGAGCTCCCGGGTCAATGCTTTACTGAGCCTAAAGTGCTTCATAAAAGCATGATTCGAGAGCTCAAAGGCATCGAACAGCTCCGCCTCGTTTCTTCGTTTTCTATTAGGTATATCGTAGCTGTCGAGGCTTCTACGACGAGGTAGGAATTGCTGGAGGAAATCGTCCATTGCCTCGTCTCTCGTCTCGTACTCGCAAGTAGGTAATTTAAATAAATTTCGCTGAAAAATTATCGCAAAAATAGCATGAAACATGGAGTAGGTTGTTATTTTATGCTCAGTGAATGAAGATTCAAGAGATCTCGATTAACGCGCTCAATCTCGGTCAGTACGGACCAGACGTTGCGTCTCGCATGAACTTTGAACGAGAAAATTGGGTAGCGAGATGGTGAGAATGGGGATAAATAATTGTCACGAGTTATCGAACGAGATATGACGTCATCTCTGCCGTGAGAAAATCTCTGTCGAAGTGAGCATAAGGCCCCAGTAATATAAAGGACATTAACGTACAGCCTGATAATTGGAATCCATTAGAACTGTCCAAAACGATGCCTCTTCTTGTAAGATATAATTCAGAGATTAGTCTAAATAAAAAAAACCTTCTCTGGCACTTCGGCGGCCGCTGCACGCTTCGCACGCCTCGTGCGTTGTTTATATGTTCAAACATAACCTAACTGTCGGATCCGCCCTATTAAGTCTCTTATGTCATCTTGTACAGGAGATCTTACTGTTATAAACTTAGATCAAGAATACAATAGATAGAGCATCAAATAATAATACCAAGAGTAAGAGAGACGCAATAATACAAATTATACCTATGAGTGAGAGAAATATAAAATAAATGTTTTGTCCCTTTCTGCGTATACGTTTTTGATTGTTTAGCACCAAGTTTGGTGCTAAACAAACCGCTTGGTGCTTGTGAGTTTACAGGTGTTTAGTGCCAAAGTTCTTTGAAAATAGTGTGTGCCTATGTCGCCAAGTACCTATACACTAAGAGGTACGACGAATATCTGATCTGATTACCGAGTTGATGTTCTGTTTACTGGTTTCGAATGATTCTGATATCTTGATCGTAAGTTCCTGATCGTAAGTATCGGGGGCGTTTCCCCCTGGGCATGTATTAAAGAGCTGTTCCCTCTGGATACGTATTAAGGGCTGTTCCCTCTGTGTAGGTATTAAGGGGCTGTTCCCTTTGGGTACTTATTGAGGGCTGTTCCCCCTGAAGTAGGTATTGGGGGGTATTCCCCCGGTGTGGCCTCCAACCTCCCCTATAGCCACCCCGAGCCTCGCTAAAACTCTGGTCTGGTACTGATGCTGTTTAATCTGATCGTCTGGTCTAACATACTCTGGTAACTGTTCGCAAACAGGCCGAACACATCGGCAAACTGTTCAACATAAAAGGCAGTAAGATCTGGTAACTCATGCTCAGTTATAATTCAAGCTCACTCACCAATGTTTCTAGTAACTCGAATTGCTCGCACGGAGCCTCTCTGAGGCGCACCTGAAACTCTTTCACCACACTGTCTCGACAAAGCTAGTGACACAAGAAGAACTAAGGTGCATCTGAAACTCTTTCAACACACTGTCTCTACAAAGCTAGTGACACGAGAAGAAGAAGAAGACCAATGCTTCTCCCTGGACGTATCATGGCTCAATGCCGGGCCAGAGGGGCGGGAGTGCGCGCCCGCGCACCCGCTCACCCCGCCTGTTCCTTATGACGTCACACAGCACTATTTCTCCCTGAGCGTTCAGCCTATACTAGCTATATGTACATATACCCGTATATTTGCTTCGCATTCGCGACACTCCGCCCTGGGAGAAAAGAAATAAAAATCTGATTCGATTTACTTCTAATTTTAATCCTTTAGAAATTACAACTGAGATTAAACATAAAATACTTTAATTACTGCTATGTACTTTGTATCTGTCTAATGCTACTGCTCAAATAATGTGATCATCAACTGGGAGGTCCACTCCTTGACCTTCTGTCTAGCTTTAGCCGCTGAAGCTCTGATTGGTCTCGCTCTAGTCTCTGATGCTGATTGTGCTGAAGTTTCTGATCGATTAATGCTCATGGGTTCGTTGACTTCAATGTTTGTTGAAGAACTGCCATTATTGTGATATTTGGTCTGGTGTTGCTAGTTGCTCAACATGAGTTTCCTCTGAATCAGGACTAGCTCTAATCGTGGGATCTTTCTGATTTAGTTAAGGTACTGTATTCTGCTCTTCAACTTTAGGTGGAAACAGATGGCCTATATAACGAGTGAATGTTTCACCTGATGGTACTTTCATTCTTGCTACTCTAACATGTCCATCCGAACCCTTAAATAACTCTGTTATTTTTCCAACTTTCCAGTGTGTCCTACTGCCGTCTGCTTTTATCTGAACTGTCTCTGATACCTAACTTTGGTGCTCTATTAACTACTACTCATGGTTGTCTGTGTTTGTCACTTCTTTCACGAAGACTAGTAAAATACTGATTGGTATACATATATATTCGCAAATTCCTTTATAATTACTTGAACGCGTTTCCAACCATCAATCATCATCGATTAGATTTGTTTAACATTGCTGATTCTAAGAAATCGCGGTCTGAGATATGAGTTGTCACTGGACTACTACACGTAGGAAATCATGGGGCGTTAGCACATGTTCTAGCTCCGCACCTACCGTGGTCAGAGGTCTGGTATTTAGGTACAATAGCCTTTAGTTCCTTGATTGCCGTACACAACTGAATGTGGTTTATAAGGTGTTTGTCTAGAGTCCTTTTCATACTATGTTTAACTAAACCTAGCAAGCGTTCTTAAAATTCTTCAACCTTACAACGCAAATTGTTCTGTGGGAATACAATAGTCTGAAGTTCGTACCTACATCTGGCTTGAATTGTGTGGCGATATCTGTTACAGTAAGTCTCTTTTAAGACACCTCTCACTGTAACATATCTTCTTATGGCTAATATACCAACACTCGTCCGCGGTTACGACTTTAACCACTTCCCTATGTATAATCTTAACAGTTAAATACGTAAATAGGCACACCAAAATAATAGGTTTTTCTTGAGACATCTTATGAGGACCGAATTAATATAAACCCGTAAAACCCAAAGATAGTCTGAGCTTCACTCTCTCATTTGGTAAACAAGGCATTGCTGATAGTTTGACGGTGGTGGCATCGTCATTATCTTTGTCTCGTCAGAGTCATAGTGTTGAGAACTACTTAATAAGGCTGGTTCACTTTCTTATTCTGGTTTTGTACTAAGATTAGCCTGTTTCAAATTCGCAAGACCCTCCCGGCCAAAAAAAATTGAGTCTGAACATTATCCACGCTAATAGGATAGGTACACGCTAAGTAAGTACACGCTTATATTAGGTAGTAATACGTAGGCCACTTATCTGAATCTTTCGTCAAAATATCAGGCCATCCTTTTTAATAATCTACTCTTATCTGCCCTAGTGCCTATGTCTGATGGTTGCTAGTTTGCCTAGTTTTATTGGTAGGTACATACCTAACTCTGCGAGATTTTGCTCTGCTTTATCTCATTTATTCTACGGGAAACAAACAGTGGCAGTTTGTGAGATTTGTCTGAACTCAAACTTATTGGATACCTATCGGTCCACAAAATTGTCCACACATTTCTTCAGACTTCATAATCTTAAGACGCAAAAATGTGTAGGTTAATTTGGTCCCTTAAGGGCACTAATCTAGACTTTTTAATAACTAAAATGAAAATATTATTAATATCTAAAGAACCGCGGCCATTCTATGACCACTGCGTACGTATCCGTAAGCTGGTCTGTGATCGAGCTCATAATCGGATTTCCTATTTCGCCTCTGTTTAGACGTTATAATATACTGACTGATGTGATATGTCCTTAAGATAAGCAAACTTTGACGCTATGTTTTGCCATCTCATTTAATTTAACGTTCTATTTTACTCTTATTTTCCATAACTTTGCTGACTGAGGTACCTCGAAACCTGTAAAATCACATGGGCCGTAGAATGAAGCTTTGCTCTTCGAAACATCACGTTTTGACTTTATTTCTTCTAAACTGATTTTTACTGATACCTACTGAATACTGATTTTTTAGATGTCTCATAGAAACTTAGTGCATCTGATAGGTACCGTCTGTGCGCCTGCAGCTATATTATCTACGTAAATATCTTCTGCTAGGTTTTTCATGAGAATACTGTCTAATCTCGTTAAATGGAACCTTATCGCGGCGTTCAATAAAAATGGACTGGTAATTACACTAAAGGGGACGCGGCAAAACCATAGATGCAAGTCGTTATCTGACCGAGCATCACCCTTTATGTATTTTAGTCAAAGAAATCTTGTCACATCTCAGTCTAGGTCTAGGAGACCTAACTGTAAGAAAGCCTTTTCTACGTCTGCGACTAGGTATGCCTATTGCATGTTTTCTGATTTTAATCAACAATCCAGTCGAGTCTATAACATCAATAGCCCTCGATATTATACTTTCAACACATCGATTATCTGTTTTAGCTGACACACAACATGTAGGTTTTTGTCTTATCAAGACTATGAACGCAGTGATGAGGAACCATGTTTTGAATTTACTAGGAAAGGGTCCTGTGTAACCAAGATCTTCTTAGGTGACTCAAACGAGTGCTTTAATCATCTTCTTTTTGTCTGCCATTTTAATTTATTTCTGTCTGAGTAGGTACCGCTCCTTTATTTCTGTCGAGTATCGCTCCATACCTGCAATGTGTTTCTAATGACTGAGTTCGTAACCCTACATAATTTGAGGTTGGCGTGAATAAAACGTGTAACTTTGATTCGAGTCATGGTTTTGAAGAGATGATTTCGCTCTAAATATAAAACTGATAAATTTGATTTCTTTGCAGTCAAGAGCTTCAAAGCGTTGGCCGTAGCTTCTGTTTGATTGCAATGATTTCGATTTTGTCTCTGAGTTATTTACCACCACGGTGCAAGTTTGAAAAACAAAGTAAAATTTGCTTCAAATCTAAAATTTTGTCTGATTTACTCTGTCGGGATTGACTTGTCTACTTTTCTGGCTGTGACAATTTTGCGGGACATAATGCTCGATTATGTGTACCAACTTCATTGCAATGTCGACACTTACGTTTGGATCGGCAAAGGTTGGCCTTATGTCCTTCACGGAAGCAACTGTAACAACGGTTTCTTAATTGTGACTTCCTATCTTGCATAGTTTTGTAAGAAGTACACTCATCATTAAAATGTTGCTGTTTACAAAATTTACACCTACTTTTCCTTTTATGCTGCTCATTGCTTTTGTCTGACGTGTCATATGATCTTTTATTTGAGTATTGTTGTGATTTATTGAACGATCTATTATCAAATTTTGATTTATCCTTTCTAAAACCTGTGAATCTACGTGATTCAGTATCACTCCTTTCTTCTGCCCCAACAGGCATGGAACCCAAAGTTAAATTGTCGCTTTTGAGTTTGCTCTCGTTGATTGCTATGTCTGTATTTTTCGTTTCTATACAACTCTTCTTTAGCCTATTCGATGCCTTTCTAGCTGATATTATATACTTTAAATATTTTCTGATGTCATCTATTTTTTCGCCTTCGCCTGTCATCTTCATTCTCAATTCATAAATTAGGTCTTCTGGAAAATTTTCTATAATCATTACTCCTAAGTGGTTGTGGTTCACATCCTCGCCTAATGAACTCAGCACTCCAAGACGTCTCTCGATTTAATTGAAAACTTTCCTGCAATCCTCAACGTGACCTGATGCTGCTGTCTTTATTCTATAAAGAGCCACTTAGTGAACGTCAATAATCGCGCTAGGCTAACCATATCTATCTTTCAAGGTTTCTACGGCGATACTGTAGTTTGTATTGGTTGTGTCTAGCCCTTAAATAGCCTGTTTTGCATAACCTTTGTAGGTATAATAACTTATCGACTTCGTTCATACCTCGACTATCTACCTTTGATGAAAACTGGTCCCAAAACTGATACCATTTGAGAACGTCACCGTCAAACTTGGGTAACTCTATTCTTGGTAACTTGCTAGTTATAATCATGTTTTCGCTGCTGCTAGTAACCACTGAACGTTTTCTGTCATTACGCTTACTAATAACATCTAATTCAAATATCAAATCTTCAGCTTGCATTTGTGACAGTGTGTACCGACCGATTTCGTCAACATCGGGTTCTTTAATAACTTTGCAGTAGTTATGAATTTCTCAGACAAGCCTTTGATTGGCACCTTTTAGCATAGACTCAGTCAGTTCTAGTTTCTTTAAGGTATCACTTTCTATTAATTTCTTTAGTTCACACCGAGTATAACTTATATGAGACTGAACGCATTCATAAATCAATTTTAAACGAGTTCGGAGGACGTCGTCCATTCTTAATACAGTACCTACTACCTACAGTATGACCCAAGAGCAAAACTGTTTTCTTCGTAAACGGAGGTAGGTACGTTCAAAAATCTAAAACAAAATAATTAACCTTTGGTAAGATACCTACTAGCGGACACACACAAATACACCAGTAAGGCTGTTTATGTTGCGATATGTACCTATTGTATTGTCCTAGAATTTTTCTACGGACAGTTTTTAGTTAATTCTACTAGGTACACTATGTATTGTAAACCAAAGAACAAAGAAACCATCCACTCAGTTGTAAACAACTTTATGGGTATGGCGCGTCATCACCCAACGTCGTTTGTAATACGAGTATTCTAAACATTTCTATGTGCCTGCCTACTGCAACACTCGGTCGCGCCTCTGACTATCCTTCTCCTGAAAAATATAAGTATTGTGGGCACACGTATTGCACGCTGTTATAGCAGTCAAAGGGGTTAATGTGACTTGTACTTTGAAAAATTTCTGCTTCTAATAATTTTCTCGAGAATGTTCATGGAAACATATCCCTGCATCTCCACCATGTCGCCAAGTACCTATACACTAAGAGGTACGACGAATATCTGATCTGATTACCGAGTTGATGTTCTGTTTACTGGTTTCGAATGATTCTGATATCTTGATCGTAAGTTCCTGATCGTAAGTATCGGGGGCGTTTCCCCCTGGGCATGTATTAAAGAGCTGTTCCCTCTGGATACGTATTAAGGGCTGTTCCCTCTGTGTAGGTATTAAGGGGCTGTTCCCTTTGGGTACTTATTGAGGGCTGTTCCCCCTGAAGTAGGTATTGGGGGGTATTCCCCCGGTGTGGCCTCCAACCTCCCCTATAGCCACCCCGAGCCTCGCTAAAACTCTGGTCTGGTACTGATGCTGTTTAATCTGATCGTCTGGTCTAACATACTCTGGTAACTGTTCGCAAACAGGCCGAACACATCGGCAAACTGTTCAACATAAAAGGCAGTAAGATCTGGTAACTCATGCTCAGTTATAATTCAAGCTCACTCACCAATGTTTCTAGTAACTCGAATTGCTCGCACGGAGCCTCTCTGAGGCGCACCTGAAACTCTTTCACCACACTGTCTCGACAAAGCTAGTGACACAAGAAGAACTAAGGTGCATCTGAAACTCTTTCAACACACTGTCTCTACAAAGCTAGTGACACGAGAAGAAGAAGACCAATGCTTCTCCCTGGACGTATCATGGCTCAATGCCGGGCCAGAGGGGCGGGAGTGCGCGCCCGCGCACCCGCTCACCCCGCCTGTTCCTTATGACGTCACACAGCACTATTTCTCCCTGAGCGTTCAGCCTATACTAGCTATATGTACATATACCCGTATATTTGCTTCGCATTCGCGACAGCCTAGGTCCCAGTATACGTAGAGTTAAGTTTATAATGTGGTGCATTGTAGTATTTTAGGCTGTGATAATGATACAGCTCGGAAAACTGAAAATTAAGCTTCCTTCGGTAAGTAGCACTTTTATGTTCTATTTGTGAATTAAACTATAAAACGGAGAATGCACAGTGTCCACAATTAATCATTTAACGGTTGTGTTTACTTTCTATCGCATATCATAGTAGATTTCTAGAATTTAATTGTTTTGTAAAATTGAGTATAGGTTACTATAAACCACACAAATGACATGGCTATTCAAACCGATACAGTTCTATAGAAACATAATTTGGCTGGGTTATACGATCTTTCGGGCTGCCAACAAAAACAAAATCTATTTGCCAAAAATGTTGGGAAACGAACAACTTTAGGGTGGATTCGACTCTGATATGTTAGGATAAGTTCAAATACACACAATAATCTAGAAAACAAATGACAATGTCGCAACTTATTATTACCTTATTCAAAGAAATAAGGTTTGTTTGACTTAAGTACATAATGAAAAAAAATATAATATAGGTATAGGTAGTAGGTACATATATTTTAATTTCATTTAATTTATTTTTTTAGCTTTGCGTTACATTTTAATAATTTAAGTCTCCTCACGATTTTCATATGAGAAGTTGGTAGTTATTTTATGTCTGAGACCACCATCGCGTAGTATGATTAAATACCTACATATGCCTAATAATAACATGTTTGTTTTACAGATTTCCCAAAGATGCAACTACTTTGGGCTGGTGGGTTAACGCTACGGGTTACCAAGCTCCAGGTCACCAAGCTCCAAAATCAAAATCAAAACGGTCTTTATTCAGTACAATCACAAGGATCTCTTTGAAACGTCTTAAATTGGTACTAGGTGAATGTACCGCCAGTTCCTCGCGCGCGACCAAAGCCTAGAAGAACAGGCAGAAACTTACGGACTAAAAAACTTTTGGGCTATTTCAACATAAACGGTATCTCCGCTTTTTTTTTCTGGATATAAAAAGTATGTTCAAAAATCTTGCTTTAAAAAGTGAGAATTAAGAAAATATTCTCATCTGAAATTGTTATGTATAAACTATTAAATATTTATCGTCTAATAAATAAATACGTACTTACACGTGATATATTTTAATGTATTTATGACATATTCATAGTGATGTTCTGAGGATAGCTGTATTCATAATGCCATCACTTCGCGCTTCAGGGCAAAGTGGTGGCATTGCTCAGGCTTATGGTCAGCTCTAGCATAAGCTGGCTTCCTCCTGTTAAGATGTATTGTTTATACCTACTTAATTTAAAATTGAAGCACACGTTATAAATTAACCTTTTGAATTACGGTTTCTGATGAGTAGGGATGTAGAATAAATAAATCAATGATAAATAAATAAATTGTTTTTTATTCATAAAAATTTTACCTAGCTGGTGCAGTAACATAGTTAAACTATTGGTAGGTGGTAGAATGTGAAGAATAGCACCACTAGCTCTGTCCCCCTCACTAGGAAAATCCAGGACTCTAGCTCGCGGGGCCTAGGGTTCTGATGTCAATGTCTAAAATGCCAGCTTAGTGCCAGTTCGCCCTGTTTTTTTTATTTTATTTTTTATAAATATTGGTGGACGCTCCACACAGCACTATATAGCCCCAAAATAAGCCAAATCACAACCACCCAGTCAGAGAACAAACGTCTAGTATCACATCATACAAATGTTTGTTCTCGGTAGGATTGAACCCACCACGGCCTACGGCGCAGAAGGCTACCAACTGAGCTGTGTAGGCTTTTTTCTAGCTCATTCCTTAGAAGATATTAAAATGGCGTAACCTAGAGGAGGGTACAAACTATTAAACTTGCAGAAACTAGCTTTAATTAAACATAATTAAACAAACAACTGGAGCCGCGGCGACATCATAGCTTATGCTTGGTTGGGTGAAAATAGTAAGATGTGGCAACCCATAAATTGTATGTACTTGTTGTCCGTCTTGCTCGGGTATACGCTCGTAGGCAATCTATAGTATTATAAATCTATGGTTATAAAGAACAATCTCATAGCTTTTTTTTTTCAAAGTACACTTTCTCGCTAAGATCATGACGTAGCCCATCATTTCACACATTTCTTACTACATGTTTTTGACAATTCACCTTGCGACGCGTCTCGGTACTTTATTTTTTTTTGGGTATATTGTTTTTCTCATAATATTTCAAAATGCATCTCCTGGATCTAAAAATAGCTCAAAAGGTTTATGCTGAACGCTAACAAGACCCCTAAGTGAAAATTATATTTAAACCCAGATACCGGATTGCTATAGCCAACCCCCTCGTTTTGTGCTATAATATTGTGTTTTGTGCAAAATGATAAATAAATAATCCCTTGGTTTATTATTTTTTCTTGTTTCATTCGTTGGTTTCTAATGATGAGAATTATTCAAATAGATTGTTTTCATTATAAGATATCTACACTAATATTATAAAGAGGTAAACTTTGTATTTTTGTATTTTTGTATTTTTGTATTTTTGTATGTAACGAATAGGCTCAAAAACTACTGGTCCGATTTCAAAAATTCTTTCACCATTAGAATGCTACATTATCCCTGAGTAACATAGGCTATATTATATTTTCAAAATAATCAGGGATCTTTACTAAAACTTCAATAATGTAACCCAAGGTGGAAAACAAAAAACCTTACATCGCGTGCGCTGCGTAAACTATTGAAGATAGAACAAAATAATGTACTACGATTTTGTAGAACACGTTATCATCTACAAAAAATGTCGCGACAGCATATGTCTAACTATTATAGTTATGTCACAATAAGTGTTCTTTTATTATAAAAAAATAATTGAAATGCCTCCGCTAGAAAAGGGTCTTTATTTGTACCTTGGTATTAATCCTTATCCAAATAAATCATTTCATAATTAAGACGGTTTCAATACCTATAGATTACTTCTTAAATTTTTCAAATCGGACATTCCATTCAAAAGATATGACGAAATTAAAAATGTTAACGGGTCCACGGGTCTCGCGCGGGGTGCGATTTCACTCACTCAAGGAGAAGCGCGTGCAAATGTATGAAATAAGTAGACGCGAGGCTCGAACCCACGGTTTAAGTTTATCCTAAAATGTTCAAAAAATTTATGACCACCCATGCGAAGCTGGGACAGGCCGCTAGTCGTAAATAAAAGCGTATAGTTTTGGTAGTCTATCAGATCTACGAGCTTGTCGTCACCACTTCTTTGTTTGTTGTGTGATGTGATAGTTTTCGGTTGGCGACCGGCGACCACCACGAACTGAAAGACGAAACATAAGAGGATCCCGACGTTATACCTAATTAAGATTGAGGGAATACTGAAAATGTATGGGGGAGACCTGACCAGAGAAAAAAAAAATGACCAGCAGTGTTTTTTTTATTTTTTATCAATTCAGGCTAATGATATTGATGATTATGACCTACGTACCGAGGCGCGGTTCTAGAGGTACCTACCTAGGTTACCTAGGTACCTACCTAACCTTCCATTTCGGTAGGTACCTAGCTACTAGCTCCAAAAGCCACTTGCGTAACTACCTCTGATAAGCTTCAACAATTTTCTAACACCTTTCTTTGGATGAAGGAAATGACAAATGGCGCAAGCATTACAGATTTCCTACCTAGGGAAAGTCATGGCCACTGGCAAGCAGCGAGCTAGCTCAAAGTCTTACACACCGTCGGATAGCCAACACGCGTTTTAAGTACCTACTAAGAAATCTAGGGTCGTACGAAACTTCTAAACAATATATTATCTGACTATCTCCTTAGTAGGTAATTCAGTGACTGTGGGACCATGGGAAACTCTGCATCTGTCAAGCTGAACGATAAAAGGCGGTGGCAGTAAGTTTTTACCGAGTACCTACCTATCTAATGGATATTGATAACTTTGAATAAGTAGGAAGATACCCTAGCTCTCATTATATATCTGTGTAGTAAGCATGGAGCGATTTAGCTAAACAGATAGGCCCGTATGTATGTGTTTATACCTATTTATTTATGTTCCGTCGATAACTTAGGGTACCTAGACCATCTACCTAGGTAGTTTTTGTTTTCACGCCGATCGATACCTATTTATGTGGAGTGTAGGTGGTAGGTATGTTCGTTGTTATTATTATCATCAACTCAAGCTCCATAGATTTCAAGCCTTGTCTATCCTCCGACTTCAAACAGAGTCGTGTGTCCATAGTCCTTACATACTCCATACATGGGTGGTCCTGTTCGTGATTCGAGAACCTTTATTCATCAATTGTCATATTTTATGAGCCACAAACCAAATCAAATCAAAATAATATTTATTCAGTTAAATCACAAGGATCACTTTGTGATTGAGCGTCTTTAATCTACTGCCAGTTCGCCGCGACCAAAGCCACCAGAAGGACTAGAAGACCAGACAGGACTGTCTATTGACGCTTCACCTTGCTAAATCTTAGAGCTATGTGTGTGACCTTAGTTACTTTACGGATTTCCTCGTTTCGGATAAATACCGGTGTTTGGTCGGTTCGTTTTGATTTGATTTTATTAGCTAACATAACCTACCGTCAGAAAACTATAACTATACTCCAAACTCATGATATTAAGCCTAGTTTTTGTAAACAAACCGGTAGTTTTTAAACTATCAACCACTTTCTTATCGTTGTTTTTTTTTACATATTTTGCAATAGGCAAGTATACCTACTTTTCTATTTATACAATCTTGAAAACAATAACCAAAAAGGGAATTCACGATTTTTTTGCTGTGGTTTGTTGTGGTTGTATTTTAGTTTGGCTGTAGCAGCTGTAGTAGGAGTAGGTATGCTCTAGCCCAGTTTCAATATACCGACTACAAGCGTCCGTTAGCCGCACTACGGATTAGTACGGATCATCGTCGGATAATCTCTCATTTCATTAATCGAGAGACCTGTATTACGTAACATATTGCCCTGTTGTTCCTTTGAAAAGACATAAACGCGTTCCTAGTGCTACGAAACTGCTACGAACTTTTCATCGGAATATTTTTACATGGTTATACAACGAAATAACAAAAACATCGAACTTGCCTTGAGCAGAAAATTTTGAGGGTGTAATCAGAGTAAAGTCCCAACATTGTATTCTGTATGTAAGTACACAATACACATTTCGAGAATTAAAATTACGTCTTACTTATTAGGTCTTCTCAGTGCCTGCCTAGGTAAGAAAATTCCTGTCATTTCACGACTTGCACCACGTTTCTGTATTGTAGTTTAGCTATAGTACCTACTAGTATTCTCTTATCTGTGGCTATAGTTTCATTGATTTGTGATGTAGGTAATACGCGAATTGCAGGTATTCCCACTAGTTTAATTTGACCTAAAAAATAAAGGTGATTAATGATTATTATTATAGATAGAAATTTACGAATTCATGCTTATCTAATAGATTATTACACGTAGATATTAGAAATAGATATTTAAGAATTCGTGATCGTATATTTGTTTATTTATTAAGGTAGGTAACTGCGGTACGTACCTACGTATGTTTAATTTATGTGAAGCAATTTACTAAGAATCAACTTTTTGACCTCCAATTAGTGTCTAGGTTACGAGAGCGAGCAAAAACATTCGTCTAGCGATATTGAATCACAAACAGATGATTAAGATTGCGCTTGCGCTGGTAGGTACCTACAGTTATAGACATCTCGTTACTTCTTCTTCTTCTTTTCTCATTTATGTCTCAAGTCAAGTCAGTCCATAGTCAAGTCGGCCTTCATTTGTTTTGAAGAAAATGGTGGCGGTTTTCTTCAAAACATTTGAAACATTTTAGGTTTTAATTTGAAACAAATCAGTACCCCAAGTATGAGTTGTGTTTACCATAATTGGTTTTTCGATTTTCGTTCTTGTTCCATGTTCATTGCGGGTTTTGTATGAAGATGCGATAGAGATACCGACACGGAACGTTATGTTACAAGTATGATTAAAATTAGTAGTAGATAAAACTCCGTATCGCTATCTCTATCGCGTCTTCATACAAAACCCGCAATGAACACGGAACAAAGACGAAAAACCAAATATGGTAAACACAATTCATACCCACCGAGAACAAATATTTGTGTGATGAACATAGATGTTTGTTCTCTGTCTGGGTGTTATACCTCTATATTATTATAAGTATGTATTTACAAAAAAAAAGTATATATGTAGTATATCAGCTATCTGGTTCCCATATCTCAAGCTTTGGCTTAGTTTGGGGCGAGATAGTGCTGTGTGGATTGTCCACCAATATTTATTTATATTTATTTACCAATATTTATTTATACTTGGAGTACAGGATATCACATTATACACGTTGAGTTTAAGTAAAGATAGTGCTGTATACAATGTCCACTAAATATGTATTTGTTCAATATTTATTTATTTATTTATTAAATTTTACATTGACATTACAGTAAAAACCAAAGCGACAATGAAAAGCCTATGAGCTACTACTAATTTAAATTTACTTAGACAAAAAATAAACAACCATATCCGTGAATTTGGTCAAGCTTACTTCAAATATATCAACATCCTCGGCTACACAAAGACTGTTGATTGTTATAAGGGCTCGCGTACCTAAATGGTGATTCACTAAGGAGATTAGTTCGAGCCCTCGGAATTGCAAGCAGCCTAGGTCGTCGTCGCGCGCCCACGTAGTTATCAGGTACGCACAAACCTACACTCGCGAGCACTCGCGGATTGTGCACCATACCTCTCAGTAGTCGAAAAATGTAAACTATCAGCATAGTTTCTCGTCTTACTTCTAATTTAAAATAACCTACCATGCCTAAGACGAATAGAGTGGGGTACATTAAGGGGTAAAAGGGGTAAACCCCATACAATTTTAAATACAGAAACCTTGCGAACTTGTTCTGCATTTTTTCTACCATATTACTGTATTTTTTTTCATGGGGGCTCCAGATCATAGCTCCACACTCGAGCCTGCTTCTCGCATTATAGAGCACCTTGATAGTACCTACTATATTGTGGAAGTCACGGCTCTGGCGCAGTATGAAGCCAAGGTTTCTGAAGGCCTTCTTACAGATATCCTTCACATGATTGCGAAAGTTTAAATATCTGTCCATACGAATCCCTAAGTCACGAACCGAATCTACGCGACCAATGTTGTTTACATCCAGCTTGTAGTTATGAATAATCTGATTTCGTGCACGGCCATAGGTGATAGTACAGCACTTTGAACTGTTGAAATAAAGTTTATTATCGTTACTCCACTGCGCAACCCGGTCAATATCCCTCTGCAATCTTTCACAGTCCGAGCATAAGCAAAGCATAATAAAAAGCATAATATATAAGCATTATCATGTTAGTTTAGCTTTGTTTCTTTTTAAACTTGTCTTTTACTCTTTTACTTCATGATACCTATGTACCTAACCTACCGCACCTTTAAAATACAATACGCATGCGCATGCGTATGAATGTGGGATGAATGGGGTACATCACACACATGAATCGGACAGATGCATATGACAGTCAGCTCAGCCACACCATTAGGTAAATCTAACGAAAGCGCTAGTGCACTTAACACAACTTTCTAATGGCTATTGCAGTTTATTGGTAAGCCAGTCATAGTGTGACCATAGTAGACATTTGAGAATATTATCTCTATATTTATATTCTACTTGTTTGGCTTTCAGTTCTGGGATACCATTATCTTTTATTTTCTCTTACTTAATTCTTGTAAGGATTTTTTTTCGCAGTAATCTTGCTATGTCAGGGTGGTCAGCCTGTTTTAACAAAACTTTTATTTCAGTACTTTCAGTTCGCTTTTTTGTAGTTTTTTTCCCATTTCTTTTATGTTTACAGTCAGTCGCTCAGTGTCGCTATCGATATTTTATATGATTGATTCTAAAAATTATTGGTTGTTTTTTTTTCTGACGTTTTAAATCTGTTTTTTTTTTATATTCAATTATTTGAGGCAACTCGGTGCTCAAACTTGATTCTTCTGCGTTATTGTCACTTGATCCTGTTAAGTATCATGCGATTTGAGTACAGACTGTTACCTACCTACTGCTGATGCTGTCTGAACTACGTACTAAATTAGTTGCCTACATGTATTGCCACATCGCTAACTGTCGAATGGTAGACATTAACTCGGTTTTAGTATTGTGAAACGTAAATTAACTTTGTACATACCCACCTAGTAGTTTACTAGTTACCAAGCTTGGAGGTAATTCGTTTTGGTCGTTAATTAAAAATACCTAATTACCTACTTGTTCTCTTGCATCCATTGGTTTTGTTTTGATGACACAAAGGATGACACATACCTACTAATGATACTAAAAACTATTGTGTTGAATAACTCTACTTTATTTAGATGGAACACAGGTAGATTGATAGTTACCTATGAATCAGTCTACAGTGTAAGAGATAGTCTAATCGATATAACATAGTAGGAAGATAGACAGAAAACTTTTTATTGTACACCACAAGAAAATCAAGTCAAAGTCAAAGTCAAAGTCAATAGGTATTTATTCAATAAAATCACAAGGATCACTTTGAAACGTCTTAAAGCTAGGTGACTCTAGGTGCCAGTTCCACGCGACCAAAGCCTAGAAGAACAGGCAACAAACTTACGGCTTGGTTCCTACCGTTCTTTTGTATGATAATAACATGACATTTAAGAATTAATTTAAACTACAGCGAATTACAATGGGCGGTCTTATCGCTTAGGAAAGTATAGGTATAGGAAGCTACTCTCGTGCCCTTGCTTGGTCTGATTTAAATCTAACTGCGCATGCAACTTCATGCAAGTGCCATGCGAGACTCCACTCCATTACTATATGTACCAACAACTACTGTAATTTTATTCTGTGATCTGCTTGGCTTATCTAAGCTTGTTCGCACGATTCGACAGACAACACTGCTGACTGACATTGGTAGTGATCTTAACCTTTATCTAATGTAGGGCATTGTCATTGTCGACAGGTGCTAGTTCCACTAGCATTGCTAAAATGGAAGGTTTTTAACTCAATTTGAACCTTCAAATCTGTTCTAAATCTTTTTATTTCTCAACAAAATAAATATATATAAACAAAATAAATTTCTGAGATCCTATGACTTAAAATTTGATTGTAATAAAGTGTAGGTATATAAATTATGAAGTTTATGAACTTAAGGCGACGACAAGAGCTAATGTGACTCTCGCTCGCACGTTTCGACATGTTGAAAGATATAAAATCACTAAACTCATTTTCGAAAAATCGCAATCAACCATCTTGTGTGTAATCACATTGCACACAGTTTAGTAAAAAATTCATTTTGATCGATACATGTTTTCCTACTCAAAAGTTTGCTTTTCTAGTTTTCGTACAAAGGCAAACTTTTAAGTAGCAAAACTTGTATCGATCAAAATGTTTTTTTTACTAAACTGTGTGCAATATGATTGTAAACAAAATGGTTGATTGCGATTTTTAGAAAATGAGTTTAGTGATTTTATATCTTTCAACATGTCGAAACGTGCGAGCGAGAAGTTGTTTGATAGTTGTCAGCCCCTTAAGCGTAGGTAAGTAGTGAGTGATTGATATCAGACTATCACGTTTTTAGTTTATGTATCCCCTGCCGCGTGATGTTGTTAGTTAGGTATGGTTCATAGTTGAATGGTTATAATTTATAGAATTGATAAGTATAAACGATATTACGAAACGATAATTTCGAATCATCCTTTAGTTGACTTTCAGAGCTCGATAGAGCTTGATAGCATTTCTTCTCAAAACACAGCGAAATAGGTAGGTAGTGTAAAATTCGAGTTCCCATAAAATAAAATGAATTAAAACCTTTTTCTGAAAATATAAATATTTTAGTCTGTGATAAACCTTGATCTCTGCTCTTTTTTAAAAATGGAATTTTTGTCGCGCAAAGTAAAGTCATACAGTCAAAATCAAATTGACTCACGTCAAGTTAATGGCGCGGGTGACGGTTCTGGCCAAAAGAAACGGTAAGTTTTTGAATAAATTCTCAGTGACCTAAATAACAGTTACGAAGAAAACTACCTAACCATTACAACAAAACAGTGAAATAGGTATGGGGAAGGTTCTCTTGGTAAAATATCTATCCGGGCCCAGATGATCATGCTCAGCTCCATCCATGACTATTTAAGCCTATGTAATCGCCGTTACTTTGTACAGTACTTATCACGTATTACTAACTATTATTTTATTATTATTTTTACTGCATAAAACAGATTACTTACCTATTATTTTAGTTTTCTCGCAAACTCTGAAGACAGTCATCGTGAGAAGGTATCAACGGTAAATTGTAATAATGCTCTTTTTTTGGGTAGAGATGTTATCAATCTTATTTGTAAACAAGTATTTTCAAGAGATATCTCCAATGCTAAAGATAGGTCTTTGCTTGTAGCTGTCGTAATAGTAATTTAAAATTTTAGAAAAGTTGTGTAGAACATAAAGTATTTTGCCAAACTGTATAGACTGCTTATTTACACCTAAATAATATAACCTTTATCTCATTTAACGTAATATTTCATAAACTAGTAGAAAATTTAGAAAACAATGAAAGAAGTGAATAGATTCAGTCTGAATCCTCATTTCGTATGCAACACCTCACTCGTAATATCTTATTTTTCGTGGAAGGAATTCAGAGTAAGTTTCTTCTTGGGAGAAAATAAATTACTGTTCGTACTTTTGGTTCTCCCGGGCCAGCGGGGGAAACATAATTTATGTTTTTTTCTGTTATTTTAGAAATGAATCTTCGGTCCATTGAGGGTTCAGTACTAGCTTTCTATGTAACCAGTGATAACTCCCTGATGCAGTGGCGTAGCTAAGTGGACAAGGTCCCCGGTACATAGAGAAAGAATCGGGCCCTCACCCCCTCTTTCGACAATGCTTGAACTTATATTAGCCTTTAAAATAAATGATTAAAAAAAATTGTGAGCAGGCTCAAGGTTTTCTAGCTTCGGGAGCTGGCTGGCTTCTCTTTTCAAAGCTTAGGTTAGAGGGCCCCCTGAGCTCCGGGGCCCCGGTGCACTGCACCACCTGCACCTACAATAGGTACGCCACTGCCCTGATGGTGTGCGAACATTGTACTGTATTCGCTCAAGTCATGCTCTTAATTACCATACATTATGCGTGTTCACGGAAAAGTACCAGGTACACTATGTGGCTTGTCGCAATGTTGCGTCATGGATATTCTTGAACATTAATACTAACACGATGACTATGAATCAAAATTATCGCAGTTTGCATCAGTTTTAGGATTTCAAAAGATAATTTTTACAGCCATATGACAATGACTGAATGAAAATAAATTTTATACCTAAAAAAAAATTCTGTCACTGGTATTGTAAAAAAGTGACAGAAAGCTATGATTAAAATCAAGTGCGTTTATAAGTATGGGGTTAGTTCTTAGCTTACTATAGAAAAAAAATATGTACTGGAAAGAGTTTCCTCTAACGGCGCCGGCGTGCCCTAAAGGGTCTGACTTGTCGCGTCTTGGCCTCCTAGAATGCGGTAAAAATGCAAATCGAATGCTAAATCGCCAGTGCTCTTAAACGGTGAAGGAAAACATCGTGAGGAAACCAGTTAGTAAGCTAACAGTGGCGATGGGCTTGCAACCTGTCACGTATGGAATACCAACTACTGCAAAATGTGGTTATGTGCCAAATTTAATGTTTGGACGTAGGTACCTCTGACCCCCCTTAGACATCCTCAAAAGAATCTGGAGTTAATACTTGGTACTAAGAGATCTGAGGGGATATCTACCGTGCCTGGGGATTAAAGTCGTGAAGCTGTTTCAGTTTTCAGAATGCAAAATTATATATATCCACTAATAGTATTACACAAAATTACTAAATTCTGCCCAGTGCCCTTGCAAACATGTCCAGTAAGTAACATATCTATAGAAAGGCTTATGACCACTTTTAGAACATAATTTGTTACTGATATTGATTTTTTTTTCCGTGTTTTCTTTGTTCAATGTCGTACTGAATATATATTTTTTTCAATCAAAAGTTAAGTGTATCTGTCTCTTTTTTAAGTTTTCCTAGCTAAAACATTGAACATGAAATTTGATATAGAGATAGCTTGTATTCTAGTGACCGATATAGGCTTTTTTTTCTCTTAATAAGTTTAATAAGCTCCATGAATCTTCAAAAACTACATCATCTATGGCAATCGCAATTAGCCGAATCATTTATTGGATGTTTTCTGGATGATGATTTGATTTCGTTTTGCATTGACAGTGCGAGCCACTTGTCACATTAGGGACAAGACAAGATGAGAAATAAAATAGAAATTTGTATTTTTACAAGTATATTAAAAAATAAGGGGTCGCGGGTCAGGTAGGTACGCCTAGGTCAGATTTCACACCGTTACGCTTCGGAAATACCGCACTCTCCTTTGGCTTCTCCGTCCACACGTCTCCACAGGGATTGCCGGCGTCGTGCTGCATCCAGGAATAGGTAGCGTAGCCAGGGTAGGTGGTCAGGATTCAGCTTATATTGTCTAAAGTTGTACGGGCTTTTCAGTGAACCCGGAGGGTGTTCCTGGAAACGCAAAAACTCAGGCATTAGCATCACTCAGTGAAGGGGTTTCAAAAGAAAGCTTAGGAGTCATATAGTACCCCGAAAACAGTTTAGCTACCCCAAGGAGAAAATAAATCAATCAAATAATAAATCATTTACAATTTAAAAGATGAAGCTAAGTTTAAAATAAAAAGAAACAGTTACATGGTTTTATTAATAAAGGGAAGCTAAGTAATTATTAAGTGTTATAACAAAGTAATTATTACAAGTTATGAAGCAGTTTTTTTTTCCAGGCAGTAAGCGCTGTATGAGGTGCTCTTGCAATCGGGACGACAAGCTTTGCCCTGCTACATTTCGGTAGGCCGTAGCCGTAGCGCTTCGTAGACTCGTAGACGCTCGTAGCAAATGAGTCCCTTTGATAATTCCAATTTGATGTTACATATTTTTGCGGTTTGTTGTCTCGTAGAAAACTCGGAGGAAAATATTCCTATAAGTTTGAGAGACCCATTCATAAACTCCTTTGACGGAAGTTCTGAAAGAAATTCAGAAAATCATTTGCTATTGCTGAAATGCATTATACAAATATATAAATGTCTTTACATCATTCTTTGAATATTTATAAGGATAAACAACAACTGTAATTTCCTGACAGCAAAATTGCAATAAACATCTAGGTTAGTTAGTACGCCACGATTCATCGCGTTTTCCCATTAGGGTACGAGCGAATATTTGATGCTTTGAAAATCCATTTGAGTGGGCACACGAGTGGACGCGGTTGAATACTTTTCAAGAGTCATTGTGATTGCAAATCACGAATTTCACATATACATTTTAAATTGCAATTGAGTTGCAAGAGTAGAAATGCAATCATAATCGTGTCAGTGACCTAAACATTTAGGTAATTTACAATACATGATCACGTGGTTCCAATATTAGCAGATTTTTTTCTGAATTACATATGTGATAAGAGTATCACAAAAAGTGGTTACCAAAACAGATATGTTTTATATTTTACAGCAAATTTGTAAAACCCTAATCAGGTCAAGTGCTATCAATATTTTGGTTCCCAGTCAGGTCATAAACCCAACGCCATCTGTTATCTGCCGACCGCAACCGCACTACGCGGTTCATATCTGCGTTATCGCTGAAAATTTTCCCGTTTCCCCAGGAGCGAGAGCGCTATGAGTCCAGCGCCCCCCGCGCACCGTGACAAAAGTAGCGCTTCGCTCGCTGCCAACAAGCAGTCGCTGCCTGTCAGCGGACACAAGTGTACGCACGATACCATGGAACGCGATCGCATCGGACTGTGGGGCTCCGGCGATGGCCAGTCGGCCAGCCGGCTATCCGGCCTCGACCGTCTCAAGCACCCCGGTCTCAACAAGGTACGTTCCTTACCGACCTATTGTATCTATCAATGCACATGTGATTCGGTTAGGTCATGGTTGCACGACTAGTGCGGAAGTATTATTCGATCTTACGGCGAAATGGTGTTTGCAACGAATATCGGACATGTTATTGTCAGGCGTCAGCTGAGAAGCGGCTTTGTCTTGCAAAGTATGCAAATGTTTATGGTTTGAACTTCACACCCGCGGCAAAGTTCAGCGTCACCAAACTTTTCACCAACTTAAACGTATTGTTTTGAACTAACAGAGCTCTTAGCTCTGCAAATATCTACAAAATCTTCTATCATGTAGTAGAACTATGCTTACAGAATGACCTGTAATTAATTCAATGTCATTCATTTAATTAGTAGCAAGTCAATAAGTAATTACCTACTTAGAAAGTAGATATATACAATTATAATATAATTAAGTACTTATTACATATTAGTCGCTCTTAATCAAATCAAAGAAATAGTACCTACCAAGTACTAAGAGGACGATATTCATGATTTGATTTTTTCAATTGTCTTCCTAAATATTTTCATCCTACTAATATAAAATATTTAAAATGAAACTTGGAAATAAACTTGGCTCTTCATATGGAATAGCATATATTTTGTTAAGGGTACTAGAGCTCTTTGTGAAGGACTCGTCCGGGGAAGTAGGTACTACTACCACGCCTTTTTCTGCCGCCAAGCAGCAACGCTGTGTTTCGGTTTGAAGAGTGTGGTCGCTGGTGTAATTACAGGCACATGAGGCTTAATATCTGTATGCAGAATTTGATGGATGCAGGGCAGTGCATCGTAAGGCACGTTCCTATCGTGGGTGACTTACGAGGCAATGCTTTGTTATAGGTGATGGTTACCACTTAACATAGGTGGGCAATCTGCTTGTTACATCAGCTAGTAGTATAAAAAAATGATACTTTTAATCCAGTTACTATGCGCGCAAAGCCTCGTGAGGAAGTTGACTGCGCGGGGTATTACTCGTAACTCGCCTCAGTTTACCTATCATTTGGCAGAGTAGATTCCCAGTAGATCCCCAGTAGATACTTAAATCACGCGATACGATCATCTACTCCACATGATTGGTCTAAAAAAATATTCGCAGCTAACTTCAACAATGTTGAAGATGTTTTCATAATATTTTTGTTTAGTGGAATCGACCCGGTAGTTGGTCACTTCACTGAAAGGTGTTAATAAAATTTCAATTCAACACTGTTTGTGATACCCGATTGTTTATATAGCAGTCGTATAAACCATTATTACATTATATCCTATTGTGTGGCATATTACGATATAATAGAACCCTTGATGGTGAACATTATTAACATCGCTTAATTAAATTAATTTTGGCAGACATTTCACACAACGCTATCTAACCACAAACTAAGCGAATACTACTTAGGTATGGGAACTAGATAGCTAATATCATACTTAAAATGCCCTACAATGCACTGCGTCCACCAACTTGAGGCACACAGACTCATGAGAAATACCGAGCTAACATCTGTGTTCATCAAACAAATGTTTGTCCTCGGTGGAGATGGACCCACAATCTATCAATTAACTATCAATCTACAATCAATAATCTATAATCAATCTACAATACAGAAGGCAGAGCTTATTTTGAGTTGTTACGAGACCATTCCTTATATTTCAGAATGTCTAATATACCTACGCCTAGGTTTGACAATGCCAGTGCACAGTGATTTGCACGGTAAAGGGTTGCATTGCAGACATGGGGTGATATTCTGAGCAAACAATGAATACGGGCGAGGTTCATTGTTACGTCTCCATACACCTCTACATTTCATGCCCGAACAAGTATAACATCATATAACACATTACTTGGTAAACTTATTTTGCCTTCTTTTTGCTGCATTTGAAAACCCTCATATCTCGCCCCTTGTCCGATTTTGGAAACTGGAAACGCCCAAGTTGACTGTAAGGTAAGGTTCTGTAAGGTCTTAAAGGGGTATTATGTTACACGTTCTATATACATTTTAAGGATCATACAATAATCACTATGGATCCAAGCCGTTGTCTTGTCTGGTCTTCTAGGATTGGCTGCGCGCGTGAAAATAGTTTATTAGTAGGTACCTAGTTTTAAAATGATTCTTGTGATTACGTTTTAAAGTAAAAGATTTAAAATTGAATTCAACAGACCAATATGAATAAACACTATTGATTCAAATAAGTATGACAAGTCACGGAGTGTCTATCGATTTCGTGTAGTGACTCTTTGTGCTGAGTGGCGTGATGTAACGTTTGTTTGAAGAGTGGCTCGCAACGCTTGCCAGTAACTTATAATCGACTTACTTCAGGGGCTTACAAGATTGTTAAGTCTTTTATGTTCCCATGTTATTGGTGTTGAGATTATTTCTTTTTATTTACGATCAGTCAGTTTAGTAATAAACAATTTTGAACTTTGATTTGTTAAATTTGATTCTTCCAATCGTCTTACTATCAGTACTAATGATGATGACCCCACCGGATTTGCGTGTTTTTGTAACGATTTTCCACAAAACCTCCAAACACAGTCAGCGTGACTCTACAATAGTGGAGCGGTGGGTGTGTCGTGTCGTCACCTCTCGTCACGTTCTTCCAAGGTCAAATCTTTCATTCCAAGCTACTACGATCAATAATCATAATAGTATAGCATAAATTAACTTATGTTATTTTTAACGTGGAACCGGAAGGAGAGAAGGTATTTTAATTGAGTCCTACGAGTATATCGGAAAAAATTGAATGTTGTTGGTTTGCCTCTTTATTTAAAAGGTGATTGACGTATTGGCATGGACCCACAGTGGTTTTTTTTGACATGATTCTGACTATCCTTCTTAGCTATTCCTAAGGATCATAGGTACCTAGTACCAATAAGTGGCGTAGCTAGGGGGACAAGGGCCCCGGTGCGTAGAGAAAGAGTAAAAAATGCTCAAGGTTTTCTAGCTTAGGGAGCTGGCTGACCCTCTCTTTTCAAAGCTAAGGTTAGAGGGCCCCCTGAGCTCCGGGGCCCTGGTGCACTGCACCACCTGGCCCTACGATAGCTACGCCACTGGTACCAATATTTATCTGAGAATATGCCTGTCTACCTCTTTGTGAGCAACACGAACGTGCGTGAGCATATACGACAGTTGTTTAGCTTGGTTTTTAATCAAAAACACGTTTTCTTGATATTATTTCAGTTATATCATTGTAGCACCAGCTCATTGATTGTTTAATGCATCCTTGGTGATATATTTTTAATATTAGGGTTTTTTTAACCTCAATCATATGAGAGTCATCTTTGTATAATTTTAAGTCGATGCCTCAGTAATATTCCAATGAGAATCTTATAAATAAATAGCTCGCTTATAATATCTAGGGCCTTAAAATATTATAATTCATGAGTTAAGAACCAGAGAAATTCTTAAGATCTTTGTGTAAGAAATTTATTTTGTATTTTTGGCCGGTACTTCATGACTGAAGATCGTGGCCACTGAACGTCCCGCTGTAGGTATTGGGGAGTAGGTACCTATTTCAGTAACTGACGAATTATACTATCAGCTGCATGCATGATTAATACAGTGTTGCGATGTGGAGTCCACGATATCTGCAGCATTTGTCTCCAGGACCACATCATCATTTTCTTCTTTCATACTCAGATCTTCGAGGTCTTTGACGCTGACTGAATAAATATTTTGGGAAGACTAGGAAGGGTGTTCAGACTAGGCGTATCATTGACTTCCATGAAATGCCTCGGTTCTACCGGATGTACTACTTTTGTATAGTTGCATTTGCATACTTTGAAACTGTTTAATGAACATTTATGTTTAGGACATAAATGATCACTAAATTGTTTCGGAGTCTAGCAACATGAACATTATCTAAATAGTTTGCATAGGAAGTTGTGTGCTAGTTTTCCCTAACTGCTAACGGCTGTATCGGTAAATATGACGATATATAATACGACACTATGATGTGACACATTGATTCATTTGAATGGTTTTTTATTTGGATTTTCCTAAACGTGGGATTTGGAGGAAGAATTTCTGAGAAAAATATCTTTCCGGATTGGCTTGAGAAAGGAATGCAATAAACCGTATGATAACTCAAATTTGACAGTTATTTTCTATGTTTGCCTGTTCTGAAGCAATCACCAATTTTATTCAATTTATGTGATGAATCCGAGACGTTTTCCAAGATTTATTGGAAAATGTCTCGGAACAGTAATTTTGGCAACACTGCACGGAAACGTCAGATACCAAAGATCTTTGACATTTATGTAGTTTAAATTCTATACCATTTTACATGTACATATTTATAGCTTTTGCTATTTGTGTGCTTTTTGTGGCATATAAGTATTACCTCTAGGTATCTATTTTGTTAACTTCGGAGTCGCAGTAAAGTGGCAAACCGAACGAACCATAACTATCACTGTCTACAATACTCTTTATCACTTGTTAAATTTCTCATATATGTCAAAATGATAGCATTTTATAAAAACTAATGTTTTGAAACTACCACTTACAACCGTGAGACGCCAGAAAAAAATGCCAGTAAATGAAATAGGCATATTTAAAAAAAACAGATGCCTTAAGCATAGAAGGCAGAGCTACTTTACCAACTGAACTGTGCTCAATTTGCATGTTTGCGAGCATTCAGTCACGCTTCGGTTCCTTCAAAAGATGGGCCCAACCGGCACCTCTTATAGCAGTATTAAAATAATATAACACTGAAATTTCGTACCATATTATATACGTCATCAAGTCTGTTCAACTACAACCAGATAAAAAAGAATAGCTGACAAGTATTTTCGTACTAGATGACGTTTCAACTTATAGAAGCTAGAACTGTTTTCAAGAACTGCTAAAATTGACAGTTCATAATATTATTTTAATATTGCTATAAGAGGTGCCGCTCGGTACCGAACTGTGCTTTAGATGGCTTTATTAAAATGTTGATTTTGTTTTGCGAGTGCAGCTGTAGAGTTATGAGCAAGGCCACGTGCTCGCAGCCGCGGTCACCTTAGTTGCGTCATCGCACAGCTGATAGTCAGTTCATTTCCTGCTTGGAACATTGATCCCCTGCGTGAAATGTTTCATTCTCATTTTCATTTTACTTTTTAACATGAATGTCAATGATTGCATTTACACAATTTATCAATAAATGTGACAAAGAGCTTGTATATTATTTCTAGCAATATATTATGGGTACTACGTAGTTAGTACTTCTATACTTAGTTAGTACCTAGGTACTTTATATTTTGTTGTGTGAAGTATAAATAATAATAACAAACGGAAATTTATGGAAATTGCACTATTTATTAAGGTTTAAAGCCGCTAAGTCAAATCATCAGTTTTACGATATAATGCTAGCTTACAATGTATTAGGTAGGTATAGGTGGTATAGGTAATCTTATCGTAAAATTTATTTTTATGATGCAATAATTATATCGTTATTCTCACAGTTATTTTCTAAAAGTTTAACATTGCACGGTATTTAAGTACCAAAAAAATAGTAGCACGCCAAATAAAAAAAAATATTTATGTACCAAGTAAATAGAAGCAAGCAAAAAAAAAATGTGTAATAAACACCTTGTGTAGGTTTACAAAGAGCGGCGTAAACATTGACCTAATTATTACCAAATACATAATTGCAAACACAGTGATGTTTTCCAATTTGGCTATATCGTGCCCTAAGCCATAGTAAAGCCGATAGGATAAACACGACTCTGCCATCCACTCTGAGCGGATTAGCGTCGCCATGGAGACGCGATACCCTGGCACCGATGGTGTTTGATTATCGGACAAGTGACACCAGTTATGTCTTTGTTACTGTAAGGTTCCGTTGTTTTAGTGTAAATTCAGTGTAATACGTGACTAAGATTAGGCTGAAGGGACATATCTCATTCATTGTTTGGTATAAACATGCGATGATAAGGTTTAAAATAAAACACTCACGAAAACACTGAAAAAACGGGCATTGGTGCTTATCGTTACGTGGGGCTAGGCTATTTTTTCATCGCAACTAATAATAAAGCCTTTTATTTCCCAAAAAGTACTTAATTATCAAACATTCATTAAGAAGTCATTCTTAAAATTTTCTTTAAATGACATGCTTTTTATATGTATATACAAGGTGTTCTAATAATTGTGTATATAAACTTCAGGGGGCTGAAGTACCCATCAATATGATTAACTTTTTCTAAGGAACCAACACTGTGAACGCGAAACAAAAAACAGCTGTTTCATACATTTTAGCCTGGTAGGTATTGAACTTTTGTATGAAACATGTTTTTTTTTTCGCGTTCACAGTGTTGGTTTCTTAGAAAAAGTTGTTCATATTGATGGGTACTTTAGCACCCTGAAGTTTATATACACAACTTATGGAACACCTAGTATAGTAGAAGTAGATTCATGCATTAATTATCATTTAATTTTATCAAATTTATTTCTGGGTTGTCCATTTTTGGACATGGCCCTCCACCTGCTTTAGATTTGTCTGTCCTGGGTTTAAAAATGGTTTTTTTTTTGTTATTTTTAATGAATTATTTTAATTCCACTTTTCTTTCCATGTGTAACATACAGTCTTTGGCTCCATTCTGTGACTAACAATAGTTTTTTTTTATCGCATCTAATAATCCTTTACTAATAAACTAATAATTTATTTTATGATAGTATCATTTTTATTGAATCTTTCATATAGCTGTCAATTATTTTCTACTAACCAAGGTATTTTGTAATGTCGTAGGTACTTATCATAACAATCAATTTTTATGACACACATAAGGTTGCGTTGGTACATGTTATAATGATCAGACCGGTAATAGTTGTATACCAATCTCGCCTTGATCTAATAAATCAGGTCCCGGCGTCCTATGTCCTAGGTCACCGGCCTCGTCTCTTACTAGCTAATTTGTATCAGTCACTATCCATTCTCTGTAAAACAATTACGAGAGCAATTTACAAAGCGAAATCAGAAAACAACAACCTAATACATAATAACCAGAAATAGTAAATTTTGTATTTTAGACCAAATATTTTAGAAAAATATTTCCCGTTAAACTACTGGCAACAGTGGTAGTGTCACTGAAAATGTACTTTTACCCGTAGCATTACCAGTAGTGTCACGGGAAAGTTCACTTCAATCTACTAGTAGTGCCAAGATTGCCTAAAAAAAGATAGTAATAACTATTATAAACTGGAACTGAAACAACTTCACGATTTAGATCCCCATAGGAACGGTAAATATCCCCGGTATATATTACTATCACTACATAGTATAAAACAAAGTCGCTTTCTCTGTCCCTATATCCCTATGTATGCTTAAATCTTTAAAACTACGCAACGGATTTTGATGCGGTTTTTTTAGTAGATAAGAGTGATTCAAGAGGAAGGTTTATATGCATAATACAAGCATAATATAGTAGAGGATAATATTAGAGGTTTCTAATGTGGTGTCGTAAATAAACACTTTTTTGCGCTTACATTGCAAACGCTGGCTGAGCCCTACGAGATAGATCAAAATAATGTACTACAGTCACAGATAAGAGAATACCTACAGTATTGTACACCTTAAAAAGGTCTACGAAAAAGTCCGCGATGGTATATGTCTATCTCTTAGGGATAACCCACAAAAACCGTGCGAAGCCGGGGCGGGTCGCTAGTAATACTATATACTATTATAACTACTAATATTTGAGAGGACTAGTGTCTTACTCGTAGTTTTAGCCCTATTTAAAAAAATGGATGAAAAAATGAAAATTTTTATTGGCATTAAGGCCGCTAGTTTGGTCCCTGCTCAGTGCATTTTACTAGATAGATACTAGATACTTATTTACGAGTATAATATTGCAATGCTCTTATGTACACTTAAGACTATGCAATAAACATTTTATCTTATCTTAAACAAAGATTTGGTATTTGATTGAACCGTAAACTGCCAAAGTCTTGAACATGAATTTGAAGTCCGGAGGGATCAAATGTTCCTGTAAACTTGAAACTTAATTACCTTTCAGCGCTGTAATTGCACAGGCTTGATAATAAAGCTTGATGTTTCCAACGTAAACTTTAATTTATACCTACAGTTGATAAAGTACACACTAAGATAAAGAACAGTTGATTTACATAGGTAAAGTGACCCTTGTAATTAAACCACCGTTTTCTGTCTACTTAACATAATAAGACCTGTATTTAATAACTGAAAAAAACTCAGTTTATATTGTAATAGGTTTGTAACGAAATACACATCAATATTACTGCTTAGGTACCGTATATGTATAACCTTCCCTACCTTAGCTTAAACTTTTATGAACCAGTATATTCTAGTCCCAAATCAACTCGTTTGCTATCCTGGAATTTTGTTTGTGTTTCAGGTAGGGTAAACTTTAGCTTGGTACATTCACGACTCACGTTCCCGGTGTGCCAAAACTTTCCATTGGTGCTGTTTCGTTAGTTTTGTAGCTTCTAGTTGTGTGAAATATTATATCGTTGCAATAACCTTTCTTAGCAATATGTCAGCAAAGCTATGGTAGAATCGTCAATTAACCATTTTTTTAAATAACATCTCTTCTAGAATCTGTAATTTCTCTGTTCTTCTCGAGTTCTGAGATCCAGCTGGTGAATTGTATGTAAGTACACGCTTTTAACCAAATCGTGAAACTTTAATTGGCAAGAAACCTTTCTAAATAACTAGCGACCCGCCCCGGCTTCGCCAGATTTTTGTGGGTTATCCCTAAGAGATTATATTATGCTTGTATTATGCATATAAACCTTCCTCTTGAATCACTCTTTCTATAAAAAAACCGCATCAAAATCCTTTTTTTTATCCCATTTGCTGATGGAACAAGCAGATGGCCCACCTGATGTAAAGTGGTAACCATCACCTATAAAGCATTGCCTCGTAAGTCACGCACGATAGGAACGTGCCCTACGATGCACTGCCCTGCGTCCATCAACTTGAGGCATACAGATGCTAAGCCTCATGTGACTGTAATTACACCGGCAACCACACTCTTCAAACCGAAACACAGCAACGCTGCTTGGCGGCAGAAAAAGGCGTGGTGGTAGTACTTCCCCGGACGAACCTTTCACAAAGAGCTCTACTACTCTTAAAACTACTCTCTCGTCTTCTTCGTTGTGGAGTTTTAAAGATTTAAGCATACATAGGGATATAGGGACAGAGAAAACGACTTTGTTTTATACTATGTAGTTAAGGTAAACCAACGTTAAATCCCCACTAAATAAATTTCTTTCCATAAATGAAATAAATTAGAGCATTTTGTTTGTATAAGCTCTAAGTAATCCGGCAACAATTACTCCCTACCTTTCTTTCGCTTCTAATCTAATCCTAATCTAAATCTAATCTAATCCGATATCTAGGTACCCGTTATCTGTGTCATGTCTTAGATCAGAAACTAATGACCCAGCTATAGATACTTCGTTTTTCGCTGTATGAACCATGATCACGACTATGAACAAAGTAAATTTGGGGCTTGTATGCGATTGACACATCTTATAATTTCTAACCAACATACAGCAGAAGGCAAACTCTCTGAAGTTATTTATGTACTAATTAATGTACGGACATTATTTGACTTTGGCATTATATTCTGACTATGTTTTTAGTTGACTTGACCCACTGCCGAACCCAATAGTGGAGCCAGAGAAATTGGCAGAGTGCAATAAATAAATTAGGGTTTCCGCGAAATATTTTTTTATAAATATCATTTGAATGGGTCTGCATTAGTTATTAAGCTATAGTGACTATATAGCTTATTATATCTCTCTTGGTTTGTTTCCGTTCGAGGCGTTCGATCAAGGTGAAGGTTGAAGCATGTTCATGTAAATAGGACAGTGTGTGATTAGGAGACACACCCACTCCTCCGAAATATAGGATACATAAACCTCTACTGTTTTAAATATTCGTACCTAGTATCTTCGTGATCAATTTTAGATAATGAAGTTATGTAAAAGAGATACTTTCAAACAAGATTTTCAGCAATGATTCCCTTAATTTTATACATCAAAAGGTTGAAGGTTGACCTTTCTGCAAACCTTTTAGGACCCAACTCCCAAAATATTGACTCATTTACACCGGGCGGATCATACCTAGGACCTTCAATTTATCAGCATTACCTACCAAAAATTTAAATTATACCTCGAAGACTCACTTGATCATTATAATTATCTCTTACCTATCTTATTCGTTTCGTGTAACATAATAGGATATTAACCCCTTTGTGAACAGTTCAATGTTTCCTGAAGGAAATGTATATCGATCCTTGTCGCATCGCTGGCAGTTCCAATAAAATTAATAATGAATACTCCACGAACACGATCGTCCGTATTTCAGTTAGCTGCAGTCGACGCGAATGGTGTTGTAATGAAGCACTCTATAGCTTCGACGATGTCAAACGATCGACATCTTTTAAATTGCCTATTAAAGCGTCTTAAATAAAAACGAGCTCCGTAAAAAGTTGCTGGAATACTTCCCAAGATAAATGGGAATAGTTTTGATGAAGCTAAATTGTAAAGCGTGATCCCCGAGGTGACTCAATGTTTGCCGACATTCATTTTCGTAAGACACGAAGATTTATGTTGTACTTATTTTCTGTGAGTTTTCGGAGCAAGATGGATTAAAAAGACTGAACCATTTAGGTGTTGAATTTCTCTAAAAGTGTATTGACTGTGAAGATACGATTGGTATCATGGAGCGGGACTGGTGGCAGCTGACTCCAAGACGGGAACTCCACGCAGTGCCTGAATGCTTGGCCGCTGAAGACTCCAGGGTGCGTAATGTTCATTTAGATCTTCACGTTTCACGTAAAAATTAAGGTCACGTCGTAGGGTGACTCATTGAAAGTTATTGTATGGGAATAAGTCAACAGCAAGATTAGCAAGATAGTGGCTGTCACTTATGGAATTGCGTATAATAATTAATAATTTTAATAATAATTGTATTTATTTTACACATAAACTTATGAAAACATGTTTATTACATAATGTTTTAATTACCTCTAACTACGATCCTGAGATATGCTCTAGGGCAGGGATGGCGAACCAGTGGCACGCGTGCCATTGATGGCACGCGACACAATATTTTGGGCACGCCACGGATCAAAACAGTTTGCATTTTTAGTTCAAACTATCCGCTACTTCACCCGCCTTCCCGATCCGGTCAGTGACTACTTGGCTAAATAGTGGGGCAATGTTGGAATTTATGTTGAAATTATTATAATAATCATTAAAATTATTATATTCCGATTGAAACTGTTTGAGGGCACGTCGACGGTCTCATTATATTTTTTTTTTGAAAAAATGGCACTTTTATTGAAAAAGGTTCGCCACCCCTGCTCGAGGGTCTGAGTACAAAAATATCTGAAAGGATGTCTATCTACCTGAAGCTGAAGATCTTGTGCCTATTTAAAATTACCTAACAATATTTGTATTAAAGAAGAGCTCTTACACTGCTATGAACAAAATTTCCTTCTGTATATTTCAGTAAGAAGCGCAAATAGCTTTACGTAATTTGTAGAATTTATACATGAATCGGCAAACAGATTTAATCCTTCGTCTTCGAGCTCTATTGAACAAGGTTTTCAAAGGGAATACCGCAATATTTTATGTGAGACGCTTTCAGCTTTCAAGTCAACAAAGCCTTTTGAGGTGGCGAGTTGGAATTGAGTTTTAAATTGCAGTTAAACTTTGTGGGAAAGACTTTTTATTCGCAGACAATAAGACTGCGTATTTTTTATTAGTATTTTAAATACATTTTTGCCTCACGCGTCTGTTGGTCGGTTAATAATAGCTCTGCCTATATAATAATAATTATTTTTAGTTAATTAGTAACTCACTATCATCCACCCACGTCGTCGCTCGCTAGGTACCTTCCCAAAGTCAACATATTGCATCAACTAACATCTAGTGGTTCCCCTTCTTTAAGGATGTCAAATTTACAGGTTTTATACAAATGTCATAAATAGTTGGACTAGGCCAATATGATCATGCCAACATGATGACGGCATGATGCGGGATCTTTGCGAATGACTGATTGTCAGTCAATCAACTTAGAACAGTTCTGGCTGGGTTGAATAGCAAAATAAGATTCTTTATTTCTCGTCCAATTACCACTATAATTAAAAATAAGTTTAAGAAATTCTAAATACTCAGACAAAGTTATCTAATAATGCGATCTTACAGCTAAGAAGACTTTGGACAGATGGCAATTTTTGAACTCTGCAACCATCGCCAGTTCATTCAAATCTTAAAACTGAGCTCTTTATGGCTTGATTTAGAGTTAATTTTGATATGCGCGGGTCTAACTAACTGTAATGAGTGTAGTAGGCAAAGTCACACGCTCGCGGTCATCTTAGTTGCGTCTCCGCACATCTGATTATCAATTCATTTCCTATTGGAAACATTGCTTTCTCGGGTGTATTTCTTTTAGCTTAAGATTTATTATTTTTAAGCCCGCACTTCTTTGCGTCCTGAGTCCGCAAGTCTCCACAGCCGTCGTCAACAATATGAATGCAGAAAAATACTTATGCATTCAATTATTGCAGTGTTGTAGGCGGTAGGCAATTTACTTTAGAACCAATAAGGAAATAGATAGGTAGTTTCATTTTAAATTGGCTATATTGATAGCAATTGAGGTGGATAGCATGCTTTTTGCATGTTAGGCATTTTTTGAGCTTTTGTCGTAAAACATGTCAGCATGAAAGCTGCCTGTCTAGTCTAATAGATACTGGACTTCTCAGGCTAGTGCTGATGATAATGGAGCTTTAACTACCCCAAGCCACACGATAAAGTACAAATCCAATCCCTCTCAATTCGATTTTTTTGTTTACAGGGAATGGCGTTCACAATCGAGGAGCGTCAGACCCTCGGGATCCACGGGCTGCTGCCGGCGAGAGTCAAGAGCCAAGAAGAGCAGGTGCAGCTGTGCCGGATCTCCATCGATGCATATGAAAACCCTCTGAACAAATACATCTATCTTATGGGACTGCTGGTAAGCCTATTTCTTCACATTCGTAGAATACATAAGTAGTAGAGTAGTACTTTTCTCAGGTCGGTACCTACTGGTTTCTGTTTCAAAGGTGCCTTCGGGTGCAATTGTTTCTGGCAAATTTTGGACTTTTTTGTTAGACAGAGTAGGCAATGCATCAGTAATTCTACTATTGGAACCTTCAGATTCCGCAAAAGTTCTTGGCATTTCGCGTTAATCGATATCTCAACAAGCTAGTAGAAGGCACTTCAAGGCACCGACGAACGAAGTCTTCATTGTTTTATCGCTTGTCGTATCTGTGAGATACCAGAAGTCTAACAGGTACTCATGTACCTTCAGCTAAATTCGTACATGATTCAATCAATACTTTATGCTCAACTTTGATAAATTGATTGAGTAAAAATCAAAGGCCCGTTACGTAAGCAATACTCACTCAAATGAAATGTTTATTACAATAAATATGGTTAGAAGGTTTTAAAGCAAGTAGGTATAGTGTAGTGGGTTTCGTAAATTTCACCAAAACCAAGTGGCATACAAATTTTAACTTTGATACAATTAAATATTAAAATTAATTGCCTCGAATTACTTAAATGATATTATAATAACAGAAAATGGGTATGGTAATGACGCATATACTCTCATCCAATAGTACTTGTACTTATCTTGAGCACAAAGTTAGGTATCTAAGGGGATGTCTTCATCAACAGGGATCCCGCTGAACAGTCGGGAACTTATTTTAGTTTTTTTATTATCATTGCTCTACGCATAGTGACTGTTTATTTAAGTTAGCGATAAGATAGCTCTGCAGATAAATCATTAAACATGTTACTGCAGCATCTGCCAGATACCACTACAAGCTGTTTTATCATCACTTTGATTTCTACATAAATAACTTGTTTGCCATAGTTCACCTTTAGGTATTAAAATAATAGTAACAAGTAAGTGTTTTCATTTCATTGCTGGAATAACAACATCCTCGATTATAAACATCGATGATTTTCCAATCAGAATGAATTTATGGCTATAAATTTAATGTTATTGGAATTTAGCTGTATTCATATACAAAAGGTGTTCCAATACTTGTGTTTAAAAACTTCAGGGTGCTAAAGTTTTTAAACAAACAGCGGTTTCATACATTTTAGCCAGGTATTGAACCTTTGTATAAAACAGCTGTTTTTTTTTCGCGTTCACAGTGTTGGTTCCTTTAGTCCCCTGAAGTTTTGAAACACAAGTATTGGAACACCTTGTATATATTATGTATTGATATATATATATTTTATATTAGGCTGTTAGCGAAGGTGAGAGGAAACCACTGAGCACAGTTCCTGACTCCGAGGCCAAGCTGTTTACTTACTTTACTTATGGCCAATTAACGAAGTTGCTCAAGTAACTGTAGCAGCATGGTTCTGGTTGTTGGTCCCTTCTAGGTCGGAGTTTTCACACTTTGTGGCTGTCACGTCTTACAAAACTGCCTTTAGGCTGACATTATTTTAGATGCGATCACACCCTTATCTCTACGATCGCATACCTTCGAACCTACTTGACAAATAGCTGACAGGTACAAAGAAGTACGCCTCCATCCAATTAATGTTGCTAACGGCTTACACGAATTATCATGGATAAGATCTCAATACGGTGTCGGTAATGTCTAATTACAAATTCGTAATCAAATTGCAGCCGTGATGAATCTGGTTTTTTAGGCCTGTATAAGTTCGTACTGCAGTACTATCTAGGTACTCCATATAAATAATTTACCGAACTAGCACTCTAATCTCTCAGCAAGGCCTTACCTGGTTGAATGGGTACTGATTGACAGGGCAACCTATTTGAATAGAAACTTTTTAAACAATTAATATTGTTTTTCCAAGAAAAGAAACATAAAATAGATTTGAGATGAGATTATTTTCTTCTTCTCCGTTTAATATCTCAGATAAAATCATGCGGTTTGTTGTAGGACCGTAACGAGCACCTGTTCTATCGCTTCGTGGGCGAGAACGTAGCTGATATGATGCCTATTGTCTACACGCCGACTGTGGGCCTCGCCTGCCAGAAGTTCGGCCTGGTATACCGCCGGCCAAGAGGCCTCTTCATCACCATCCACGACAAGGGACACATTTACGAAATTCTGAAGAACTGGTGAGTTTTCTTTAGTAATTATACTTTGCATTAGCCATGATAACTAACTTTGTCAATTTTTTTTCCAAACGAAGTAGGTCAGAGAGTACGGAGTACTAAAGTTTAGTTTATTTCATTTATTCTTAGATTCACAGATTTTCTTATTGTCTATTTTAATCTATTAGTGCACTAACCAAATTGAATCTACATTTTATAAGCAAAGTAAGTAAGTAGGTAGGTAGATGATACTGATAATACAAACCAAAATAATAAGCTGAAAGTTAACAAATAAAACAAAAAATCTTAGTTGAAGTTAAAGTTAATCGCAAAAAAAACAAGTGTAAGTGTGTAAAACGTGATAAGTAATGAGTGTGTAGTGTACTGTGTCATTGTGTGTAGGTAGGTAGTTAGAATGTGTGTGTAGAAGTGTGAATTTGATAGACAAAATGCCCAATAAAACTCTTGATCGACAGGCCAGAGACGGATGTGCGAGCTATCGTAGTGACCGACGGCGAGCGTATCCTGGGGCTGGGCGACCTCGGCGCGTGCGGGATGGGCATCCCGGTCGGCAAGCTGTCCCTGTACACCGCGCTCGCGGGCATCAAGCCGCATCAGTGCCTGCCCATCACGCTCGGTGAGATTCTGAAGGCAGTTGCGTAGCTATCGTAGGTGCAGGTGGTGCAGTACAGGGCCCCGGAGCTCAGGGGGCCTCTAACCTAAGCTTTGAAAGGAGAGGGTCAGCCAGCTCCCGAAGCTAGAAAACCTTGAGCCTGCTCACAATTTTTTTTAATGATTCATTTTAAAGGCCTATATATAAGTTCAAGCTATGAGGGCCCGATTCTTTCCCTATGCACCGGGGCCCTTGTACTTGTACACCTAGCTATATACGCCACTGGCTGAAGGTGCAAGTAGAGAGTGGAAATAAAGAATAGGACCTGATTGGAATGGTACGCTGGGTTTTTCTGGCAATATATGAGATTCTTTCATTATACTTAATTTATTTATCATCTATATTCTGAATTTGTACCATACTTCACGCAAATAAATTATTTAATTGCATTTCATTTCGCAACCGCAACTATTAAAGTTAGCAAATCCATCATTCGGTTCTGATACTGTACATAAAAATAAACTACATAAAATTGTGAAAAACCGGCAAACTGATATGAAGGCCTAGTGGTATCCAAGTTAGTTGAAGGGATGCGGGAGGGGCGGACAGATGGTAGGCCCGCTCGCAAATTCAATGCTTTACAATAATGTAAGCCGATGTTCATTGCGAAAAGAATCCGGATAAATGATATGATGATGTTATCGCAGTCTGCAGGAGTTGGATGTTACACGAATCCTCAGCATCAATAGGCTCTAGGCCCACTGTGTCAATTTACGGTGGGGATACTTAGGGCTTAAGGAGCTGTGGAGGAATCGCAGTCTGACATTGAGATAGAGGAACCGCTGTTTAGCGGTCTGACTAACGAGAGACGAAACGAAATTTTCGAAAGATTGTTCGGTAGTATAGACAGTTTCTGCGTTTAATTTTATACTTTCAGGTGCTAATATTTCACTTTCACTGCTAGAACACATCTTAATTTATATTCAATTTGTGTGAATTATATCGAAATTGACTAATATTTTGATAAAAAGTAAGAAAAAAAAAAAGAAGTTCCCGCGTATTTTTCTTTATTTGGCTTATCAATGCCGCGGCGCCGTCAGGCGCGCTTTTTTTATTCTGCCAGGACTTTATCGAAGCGAATTGTGTTCAAACTTTTTAATTTAATAGTGTTCGAAATTCAAAAGTCATTTCGTCGCAGTTATGAAGTGCGCAGGAATTACCTATTTTGCCGAGGGCCTCTTTCCGAATAGATGGTGAAAACATCTTACAATTGTCTTCCAGACGTCGGCACAAACAGCCAGAGCATGCTAGACGACCCGCTGTACATCGGCCTCCGTCAGAAGCGCGTGCGCGGCGCCGAGTACGATGACTTCGTGGAAGAGTTCATGCGAGCCGTGGTGCGCCGCTACGGCCAGAACTGCCTCATCCAGTTCGAGGACTTCGGGAATGCTAATGCTTTCAGGCTGCTCGAGAAGTACCGTGGCAAGTGAGTAATGACCAACTTCTTCTTTTGAAACAGTGTGGTGAAAAGATTTTAGGTTTGCCTGACACATGTTTAAGAGTAGTAGAGCTCTTTGTGAAGGGCTCGTCCGGGGAAGTACTACCACCAGGCCTTTTTCTACCGCCAAGCAGCGTTGCTGTGTTTCGGTTTGAAGAGTGTGGTTGCTGGTGAAATGAGGCTTAGCATCTGTATGCCTCAGGTTGATGGACGCAGAGCAGTGCATCGTAGGGCACGTTCTTATCGTGCGTGACTTACGAAGCAATGGTTTGTTAAAGGTCATGATTACCACTTAACATCAGGTGGGCAATCTCCTAGTTCCATCAAGAAGTTTTATAAAAAAAACACTCTCTCTCTCTTGTCGTATCACTAGTTTCTTTCGAAACAGTGTGGTGAAAGGATTTTAAGTGCGCCTCAAGAGGCTCCTTTCGAGCACTTGACATATGTTTTAGAACTTTAAAGTTCTACGACATGCCGGTTTCCTCGCGATGTTTTCCTTCGCCGTTTGAGAGTACTGGCATTGTGCACATACATTTTTAAATAGAAAAATCATTTTTCGAACCCACTACCTTAGGATCGGAAGGCGGGGCCGCTACCACTAGACCACCTCTCTCTGTGCTCTCTGAAAAATAAACCACTGTACTGGGATGATGGTTTGTCGTGTGTGACTTGCAGGTACTGCACGTTCAACGATGACATCCAGGGCACGGCGGCGGTGGCGGTGGCCGGTTTGCTCGCCAGTCTGCGCGTGACGGGCAATCGCCTCGCGGACAATACTATCGTCTTCCAAGGCGCTGGAGAGGTCAGTCAATAAAAAAATACTATCATATGTATACACCTGTATACACTAGCCGACCCGGCAAACGTTGTTTTACCATATACTTAGTCTTAGACTTAGACTATTAAAAAATAGGGGTTGGTGAGAGAAGGGTGAACATTTAGGGTTGTATGTATTTTTAATGTCACATTATAAAAAAAAATGACCATTAAATAAAAATAAAACGTTAGGGGTGGACAACCCTTATCACTTAGGGGTATGAGTAGCCGATTCTCAGACCTACTGAATATGCATATAAAATCTTATAAAAATCGATCAAGCCGTTTCAGAGGAGTATGGTAACTAACATTGTGACACGAGAATTTTATAAATAAGATATACAAGGTGTTCCAATACTTGTTTTTAAAAACTTCAGGGGGCTAAAGTACCCATCAATATGAATAACTTTTTCTAAGGAACCAACACTGTGAACGCGAAAAAAAAACAGCTGTTTCATACAAAAGTTCAATACCTACCTGGTTAAAATGAAACAGCTGTTTTTTTTTCGTGTTCACAGTGTTGGTTCCTTATATTATAATTATGTTATTACAAGTTGTTTATTGATCGAGTGAGCGAAGCGAACGAAGATCTTAGTTTCAACTTGGGCGATTTGGCATTTTATGTATGTATGTATGTATGTATGTATGTATGTATGTTTGTCTGGCGATAACTTTAGAACCGTTGATCCGATCTGCATGAAATTTGATATGTCGATAGCTTGTACTTGAGAAATTTACTGGTAAGTATATGAGTAAAATCGGATGAAGGGTTTTTGAGATATGGGGTTTTTTAAGAGGGAAAAAATAAAAAAAGTTACACAAAAAAATCAAGTTACATATCATATGAAAGGGCTTTGTTTGGACATTCCAAAACAATTTTTACTTTTTTTTTGGGACGCTTGGCTTTCGAGATAAAATTTAAAAAGTTAAATTAAGATAACCAGCGATCCAAGAGCTCCCATCTCTAAGAGTTTCGTTGACATCAAGGTTTTTCTACTGGTCGGCCAGTTCCTTTGATTTTTCTTATTTTTTTTTCTTGAAATAAATTAAGTAGATACTCAGTTCTCATAAAATGGTGACGACGACCAGGTCTGATGATGGAGCCAAGGTCAGTTCAACGGAACTCTTCAATAAATAAGCCAATAGAGTTGAAACTTGGTAACCATATCAAGTTAGTAGGCGGTAGTCAGAGGCAAGTCCAAACATTATCTTTGGACTTGCCTCTGACTACTACCGACTCAAAGTTTTGATGCGTTCGTCGGGTCGCATCACGAGATCTCAGTTCGGGGCGAACTACTAGTTTATGTGTTTGTGTAGGTATAGTAAAAAAAAATATCTTCCCGCCCACAAGCACCCCTTCTACTACAATCATCAGTCCATTTCATCCAACGGTTGTCTAGTATAGATCGCTGGTTAGCGATAAGACCGCCCATTGTATTTAGTAGTTGATCGAGTGAGCGAAGTGAACGAAGATCTTAGTTTCAAGTTGGGCGATTTGGCATTTTATGTATGTATATATGTATGTATGTATGTATGTATGTATGTATGTATGTATGTTTGTCTGGCGATAACTTGAGAACCGTTGATCCGATCTGCATGAAATTTGATATATCGATAGCTTGTACTTGAGAAATTTACTGGTAAGTATATGAGTAAAATCGGATGAAGGGTTTTTGAGATATGGGGTTTTTTAAGAGGGCAAAAATAAAAAAAGTGACATAAAAAAATCAAGTTACATATCATATGAAAGGGCTTTGTTTGGACATTCCAAAACAATTTTTACTTTTTTTTTGGGACGCTCAGTTTTTGAGATACAACATAAAAGTTAAATTAAGATAACCAGCGATCCAAGAGCTCCCATCTCTAAGAGTTTCGTTGGCATCAAGGTTTTTCTACTGGTCGGACAGTTTCTTTGCTTTTTCTTATTTTTTTTTCTTGAAATAAATTAAGGAGGTACTCAGTTCTCATAAAATGGTGACAACGACCAGGTCTGATGATGGAGCCAAGGTCTGTTCAACGGAACTCTTCAATAAATAGGCCAATAGAGTTGAAACTTGGTTACCGTACCAAGTTAGTAGGCGGTAGTCAGAAAAAAGTCCAAACATAATGTTTGGACTTGCCTCTGACTACCACCTACTCAAAGTTTTGATGCGTTCGTTTGGTCGCATCACGAGATCTCAGTTCGGGGCGAACTACTAGTTTAAGTTTGTTTTTATTGATCGAGTGAGCGAAGCGAACGAAGATCTAAGTTTCAACTTGGGCGATTTGGCATTTTATGTATGTTTGTCTGGCTATAACTTTCGAACCGTTGATCCGATCTGCATGAAAATTGATAAGACGATAGCTTGTACTTGAGAAATTTACTGGTAAGTATATGAGTAAAATCGAATGAAGGGTTATTAAGATATGGGGTTTTTTAAGGGGGCAAAAATAAAAAAAGTTACATAAAAAAATCAAGATACATGTCATATGAAAGGGCTTTGTTTGGACATTCCAAAACAATTTTTACTTTTTTTCTGGGACGCTCGGTTTTTCAGATACAACAAAAAAGTTAAATTAAGATAACCAGCGATCCAAGAGCTCCCATCTCTAAGAGTTTCGTTGGCATCAAGGTTTTTCTATTGGTCGGCCCGTTCCTTTGATTTTTCTTATTTTTTTTTCTTGAAATGAATTAAGAAGGTACTCAGTTCTCATAAAATGGTGACAAAGACCAGGTCTGATGATGGAGCCAAGGTCTGTTCAACGGAACTCTTCAATGAATAGGCCAATAGAGTTGAAACTTGGTTACCGTACTAAATTAGTAGGCGGTAGTCAGAAAAAAGTCCAAACATAATATTTGGACTTGCCTCTGACTACCCACTCAACGTTTGTGTGCGTTCGTCGGGTCGCATGACGAGATCTCAGTTCGGGGCGAACCACTAGTGTTATATTTAAGTTGTGTGCAATTAATTTTTTGTATCTATCCATCTATAGGCATCTCTCGGCATAGCGGAGCTGTGCGTGATGGCTATGGTGGCGGAAGGCTGCGCGGAGGGCGCTGCGCGGAACAAGATATGGATGGTCGACTCGAAGGGACTCATTGTCAAGAACAGGTCACCAACATACCTATACATTATACCCACATTGTTAAGAATCAGAATCATTTATTCATTGTTTCAAGTTGTTAGAATAGTTCTTAGGGGGTAACAAAATGTCCAAGACATGAGCCTCGTTGGGGCATTACAATCTTTTTTATGTATCTTAAAATGGGTTCGTAGGTATTTCGTTAGTTCGCACCTTAGAAGTTACCTACATAAATTTCAAATTTATTACTAAGTGTAGTAGAGCTCTTTGTGAAGGGCTTGTTAGCAGCTTCTCGCGGCTTCGCACGCGTTTAAGTGGTGAGCCGTGATTTAGCCACCACGCGTCAAAAAACTACCAAACAAATTTTCACATCCCTTTGTACAATTATTAAGGGTAGTTTTAAAAAACTAATAATGCCTTTCCTATTTTTTAGCTTTGGAGTACATGTACTCCAAGTTTCAAGTTTGTAGGTTCAAGGAATACTATTTTTCATACAAACTTTTTCAACCCTTTTTACGCTCTTAGGGTTTGAATTTCCAAAAATCCCTTCTTAGTACACCTCTACGCCATAAGACCTATGTACTCCTCAAATTTCAAGTTTCTAGGACCAGCGGTTTGGTTGTACGGTGTCTATATGTCAGTCAGTCAGTCAGGACTTTGATTCTTATAATAGTAGAGATTATTATTATATTATTATTATTGAATTAACTGAAGTTGAAGATGGTCTCAAAATAATAACCTATTGCACAAAGTTGCCTCAAGTTGACCGGCAATAGCAAACCACATAAACGTTCTAATCAATTGATCAAGTTATCACAAGTTTAATCAATGACAAAATTTCTGCAATAGAATGTTTCATACGTTTGGCCAAAGTTACAAAGACGAATTATTTCTTTTTAAAGTATTAATACCTATCTACTATCAAATAAAATTTTACGTATTGTAACTATACAACTTTATATTCTTTCTTTGTATTCAAATTGTAACTTTTTTTTTGTTTTTTTGCAGTAAAGTTATTATTGTATTTATTAGTAGTAAGTAAAGTGATGTGGTTTGTTCCAGGCCGGAAGGCGGACTGAACGAGCACAAGGAGAAGTTCGCGAAGGATCACGTGCCCCTGCGCACGCTCACTGAAGTAGTCGACGAGGTCAAACCCTCCGTGCTCATCGGTATGTTTACTTGTACAGCTTGGCTTACTTTGGGGCTAGGTGGCGCTGTGGCAAATGTCTGCCAATATCTTGACAGCCGTCACAGCTCAGTTGGTAGTAGCTCTGCCTTTGTAGGCAGTGGGTTCGATCCCCGGGACAGGCGCGGATCCACCGTGCCCATAACGGTGTAGGCACGATGGGCATGCCCACAACCTAATAGACTTGTGACGTCACACGTAGTGTTCGCCCCAAGGCTTTGCCCACGTGGAGCTATACACTGTACAAGATCCTGGTCAGGGCGTCATATATTTTGTAAACATCCTTTGTAGGAATCTCTCTTGTCGTGTCACTAGTTTCTTTTCGAAACAGTGTGGTGAAAGGATTTTAAATGCGCCTCATGAGGCTCCTTTCGAGCACTTGACACATTTTTAGGTTCTACAACATGCCGGTTTCCTCACGATGTTTTGCTTCACCGTTTGAGAGTACTGGTATTGTGCACATACATTTTTGAACAGAAAAACTCATTGGTGCACGACCGGTTTCGAACCCACGACCTTAGGATTGAAAGGCGGGGCCGCTACCAATAGACCACGAGTGCTCTCAAATCAGTGTTCTCTTTGTAGGAATGCACTATATCGATCATGAGCGAGTTCATGCATTGGCCGACTCGCACTTGGCTTGGTGGCCACTACATATGTTGAGGGCTGGAACATAAATGTTTCTTCTCTGTCTGGGTGTTATGTATTATAGAGTGTATTCTGAGTTTTATTCACTGACGTCTGAGCTCCGCAAAACAAGAATAGGTAGTAAAAATATCGGCAAAATTAAATAAACTAGTAGTTCGCCCCGAACTGAGATCTCGTGATGCGACCCGACGAACGCATCAAAACTTTGAGTCGGTAGTAGTCAGAGGCAAGTCCAAACATTATCTTTGGACTTTTTTCTGACTACCGCCTACTAACTTGGTATGGTTACCAAGTTTCAACTCTATTGGCCTATTTATTGAAGAGTTCCGTTGAACAGACCTTGACTCCATCATCAGACCTGGTCGTCGTCACCATTTTATGAGAACTGAGTACCTCCTTAAATTATTTCAAGAAAAAAAAATAAGAAAAATCAAAGGAACTGGCCGACCAGTAGAAAAACCTTGGTTTCAACGAAACTCTTAGAGATGGGAGCTCTTGGATCGCTGGTTATCTTAATTTAACTTTTTAAATTTTATCTCGAAAACCGAGCGTCCCAAAAAAAAAGAAAAAATTGTTTTGGAATGTCCAAACAAAGCCCTTTCATATGACATGTAACTTGATTTTTTTATGTAACTTTTTTTATTTTTGCCCTCTTAAAAAACCCCATATCTCAAAAACCCTTCATCCGATTTTACTCATATACTTACAAGTAAATTTCTCAAGTACAAGCTATCGACATATCAAATTTCATGGAGATCGGATCATCGGTTCTAAAGTTATCGCCAGACAAACATACATACATAAAATGCCAAATCGCCCAAGTTGAAACTAAGATCTTCGTTCGCTTCGCTCACTCGATCAATAATGATGTGATAACAAAAACGCTGACGTAAGCCATAGTAGGTAATGTATGGAAATTATACATTTCAAAGTCCAACCAATCTATCGAACTACGGCAATTAAAAACATTCCGTTTAAAACTATTTACCTAACTTAATTATTTAAATGTTCATTAATTGTCGATGACCTTGCACGATACAAGAGTGTAATAGTTGGACCTCCGTCAGCTAAAGAGTGTACAAGTTGAACCTCCTTCAGCTAAAGAGTGTACAAGTTAAACCTCCGTCAGCTAAAGAGTGTACAAGTTGGACCTCCGTCAGCTAAAGAGTGTACAAGTTGGACCTCCGTCAGCTAAAGAGTGCACAAGTTGGACCTCCGTCAGCTAAAGAGTGTACAAGTTGGACCTCCGTCAGCTAAAGAGTGTACAAGTTGGACCTGCGTCAGCTAGTTATTGTTTTATAACATTGTGTGGTTAACAGGCGCGGCGGCGATCGGCGGTGCCTTCACCGCTGACATCCTCCGCAAGATGGGAGAGAACAACGCTCGGCCCGTCATCTTCGCGCTCTCCAACCCCACTAGCAAGGCGGAGTGTACCGCCGAGGAGGCGTATAGCAACACCGGTGTAAGGATACCTTCTCTATGCGACCTATTCACACGCCTACTTGTTACCTGTATAGTTCATGGAGCAGATGGTGCGTGACTTACGAGGCAATGCTTTGCTATAGGGACCATTCAAGTATTACGTAAGCACTATAGGGGGGCGGGTGTTCTATGCTTTACTTATTTTTGATGACAATAGGGGGTGGAGGGGTCTAGATGGTGATAACGTCAGCAGTAATTATTTACTTTTTTACACATAATGGCAACCCGCACATTGTCTATGCTTGAAAACGAAACGCATATCCGGGGATTTCCACAAATAATGAATACGTTTAGGTACTCGCTTAGAACCGAGTAGGGGAATTACCGCGTGCTATTCACTTGTCTAAATTTCTTCCGTCACAGTTACAGCTGCTCTCATGAATCAATAAAAAAACAGAAAATATTACATTAAAAGAAAAATGCATACACCAATGTTTACGTAAGCTTGGGAGGGGTAAGAGCTTCGCTTACTTTTGCTGACAAGGGGGTAGGGAGGGGTAAATATTTTAATAAATCTGCTTACGTATTATTCGAACGGCCCCATAGGTGATGGTTACCACTTAACATCCAACTTAACATTTAACACCTCATTAAACTTCAATAATATATTATACTAGTGGCTTCCCGCGGCTTCGCACGCGTTGAAGTGGTGAGCCGTGATTGAGCCACAAACATCCAAACATCGTAACTTTCGCATTGATTTCTATATTATTAGGGTAGGATTTTAAATACCTACGTAGGTATAAGAGATACCTATAGGCGTACATTACCTATATTAGGTAGGTAGGTACAGGTACTGAGCTTAGCACAAACATGACAAATACAACAAAGACAACCCTACACAGAAAATATGTACAAACCTATTTGTTCCTAAGTTTCTACCCTAAAAACAAACGAAACGAAACAGCTTCACGACTTTGATTCCCAGGCACGGTAGATACCCTCAGATCTCTTCGTACCAACTCAAGATACCCGTTTTTAGAATGTCCCTTACAAACATCGACGCCTCGTTGTATCCTTTTTACTCGAGCGCAGCGAAGGAGGGTAACGTTTTTTGGGGTTGTTTTCTAAAATCAAACTGTCTATTTATCCACAGAACACATTTTCTGTTAGTTTGAAGTTAATTACACTACGCGTTAAAATTCTCCCACACAAACCTCGAAACTTTGGCAGTCTTTTGCACCCTTTGCAGGGGTAGTTTTAAAATATTGAAAACGTGATTTTCAATTATTTATTATGGAGTATATTTACTTCAAGTTTGAAATCAATCGCACTATGCGTTAATAATCTTCCACACTAACTTTTACAGTCATTTGCACCCTTTGCAGGGGTAACTATCAAAAATTAAAAGTGTCATTCTTAATTATTTATTTCTTAGTATATTTACCCCAAGTTTTGAGTCAATCGCACCACGCGTTACAAAACTCCCATACAAACTTTGACATCCCTTTGCACACTTATTAAGGGTAGTTTACAAAAACTAAAAATGCCTATCCTATTTTTTTGCCTTGGAGTACCTACATGTAATCCAAGTTTCAAGTTTGTAGGTTCAAGGAATACAATTTTTCATACCAACGTTTTCAACCCTTTTTACACCGGTAGGGGTTGAATTTCCAAAAATGCCTTCTTAGTACACCTCTACGCCATAAGACCTATGTACTCTTCAAATTTCCAGTCTCTAGGACCAGCGGTCAAAAAACACCCATACAAAATTTTACATCCCTTTGCACACTTATTAAGGGTAGTTTAAAAAAAACTAAAAATGCCTTTCCTAATTTTTAGCCTTTGAGTACATCTACTTCAAGTTTCAAGTATGTAGATTCAAGGAATACTATTTTTCATACCAATGTTTTCAACCCTTTTTACACCCTTAGAGGTTGAATTTCCAAAAATGCCTTCTTAGTACACCTCTACGCCATAAGACCTATGTACTCTTCAAATTTCAAGTCTCTAGAACCAGCGGTCAAAAAACTCCCATACAAACTTTTACATCCCTTTGCACATTTATTAAGGGTAGTTTAAAAAACTAAAAATGCCTTTCCTATTTTCTTGCCTTGGAGTACATCTACTTCAAGTTTCAAGTATGTAGATTCAAGGAATACTATTTTTCATACCAATGTTTTCAACCCTTTTTACACCCTTAGAGGTTGAATTTCCAAAAATGCCTTCTTAGCACACCTATACGCCATAAGACCTATGTACTCCTCAAATTTCAAGTCTCTAGGACCAGCGGTCAAAAAACTCCCATACAAACTTTTACATCCCTTTGCACACTTATTAAGGGTAGTTTTAAAAAACTAAAAATGCTTTTCTTATTTTTTTGCCTTGAAGTATATGTACTCCAAGTTTCAAGTTTGTAGGTTCAAGGAATACTATTTTTCATACAAACGTTTTCATCCCTTTTTACACCCTTAGGGGTTGAATTTCCAAAAATCCCTTCTTAGTGCACCTCTACGCCATAAGAGCTATGTACTCCTCAAATTTCAAGTCTCTAGGACCAGCGGTCAAAAAACTCCCATACAAACTTTTACATCCCTTTGCACACTTATTAAGGGTAGTTTTAAAAAACTAAAAATGCCTTTCTTATTTTTTTGCCTTGAAGTATATGTACTCCAAGTTTCAAGTTTGTAGGTTCAAGGAATACTATTTTTCATACAAACGTTTTCATCCCTTCTTACACCCTTAGGGGTTGAATTTCCAAAAATCCCTTCTTAGTGCACCTCTACGCCATAAGAGCTATGTACTCCTCAAATTTCAAGTCTCTAGGACCAGCGGTTTAGGCTGTGCGTTGTCTATATGTCAGTCAGTCAGTCAGTCAGTCAGTCAGTCAGGACTTTGAGTCTTATAGTATTAGAGATTACATTGTAAAAGGATCATACAAAAGAGCGGTAGGAACCAAGCCGTAAGTTTGTTGCCTGTTCTTCTAGGCTTTGGTCGCGTGGAACTGGCACCTAGAGTCACCTAGCTTTAAGACGTTTCAAAGTGATCCTTGTGATTTTCTTGAATAAATACCTATTGACTTTAACTTTGACTTTGACTTTGAAAAAAGGAAAGTTAAATTAATAATAATAGAACAAAACAATTTTTATTCTAATGTTGACCAATTAAATCTCGAGGAGTTATTTGCCCAAGGAGTTTGTATGTCGAGTATTCTTTGCACAAGGAATTTGTATCGAGTCTTTTTTGCGCAAGGAGGTTGTATAGCATTGAGATGGAGGACGAATGTATTGGTGTGTTCTAAATTTAAACACCAAAACAGTGAGTAAAAGAGCTTTTTATTCACTGTTTTCAGTGAATAAAATAAGCTTTTAAGAGGGGGAATGGTATAAATATACATATACAAGGTGTTCCATAAGTTGTGTATATAAACTTCAGGGGGCTAAAGTACCCATCAATATGAACCACTTTTTCTAATGAACCAACACTGTGAACGCGAAAAAAAAAACAGCTGTTTCATACATTTTAGCCAGGTTGGTATTGAACTACCTACCAGGCTAAAATGTATGAAACAGCTGTTTTTTTTTTCGCGTTCACAGTGTTGGTTCTTTAGAAAAAGTTGTTCATATTGATGGGTACTTTAGCCCCCTGAAGTTTCAATACACAACTTAAGGAACACCTTGTATATTATGTGAACACTGGTAGGACCGCGCTATCTTCGCGTCCGGCTCGCCGTTCCCCGACTACCGCGCCAAGGACGGGCGCGTGCTGCGCCCCGGCCAGGGGAACAACGCGTACATCTTCCCCGGACTCGCGCTTGGCATCATCTGCGCCGGGATCGTCGATATATCCGATGACTTTATGCTGCTCTCCGCAGAGGTATTGTACAAGCTTTAGGGCCGGTTTCACCATGCTGTTAGTTACTAATCAAGGATTAACATGCCGTTAAATCTGACATTAGATGTCAAACGCGTACATTTTGACATATTTAACGGCCCTTTAATTTTTTGTTAATCTAACACAGCATGGTGAAATCAGCTCTTACGGCCGGTTTCTGAAAGCTCGATTAAAACTAATCGGATGTCAAGTCACTTGCTATCTCTATCTAATTCGTAGTAATAGCTGAAATTACAAAGAGAGAGATTAGTCTCTCTCTTTGTCGTGTCACGTCGTTTCTTTCGAAACAGTGTGGTGAAAGGATTTTAAGTGCGCCTCAAGAGGCTCAGTTCGAGCACTTGACACATGTTATAAAACTTTTTAGTTTCCACGACATGCCGGTTTCCTCACGATGTTTTCCTTCACCGTTTGAGAGTACTGGCATTGTGCATATTTATAACAACAATTCGAATAAGTATACCGACCAGGTTAATGAAACTAGATCCACTTTAACTCAAGCACCTTTGAGCTGGATTGGAATTTTTCAGCAATTTTCATTTGACATCATAATTTTTTTGATGAATAAATATTGATACTTTAATAACTAGTGGTTCGCCCCGAAATGAGATCTCGTGATGCGACCCGACGAACGCACCAAAATTTTGAGTAGTCAGAGGCAAGTCCAAACATTATGTTTAACATTTTTCTGACTACCGCCTACTAACTTGGTATAGTAACCATTGGTATAGTAAAAATTGATTTGGAATGTCCAAACAAAGCCCTTTCATATGACATGTAACTTGATTTTTTTATGTAACTTTTTTTATTTTTGCTCCCTTTAAAATACCCATATCTCAAAATCCCTTCATCCGATTTTACTCATATACTTACCAGTAAAATCTCTTCAATCGACATATCAAATTTCATGCAGATCGGATCAACGGTTCTACAGTTATCGCCAGACAAACATACATACATACATACATAAAATGCCAAATCGCCCAAGTTAAAACTAAGATCTTCGTTCGCTTCGCTCACTCGATCAATTAATTAATTGACTTTTAACTTTTTCAGGCTTTGGCTGAAATCGTCACGCAAGAAGACTTGGACCGAGGCAGCCTGTACCCGCCGCTGGAACAAATCCAGAACTGCTCCGTCAAGATCGCCAAGAAAATTGTTGATCATGCCTACAAAGTCGGTACGTAAACGTAAACTTCTGTTTACTGTACCCCAAGTATGAGTTTTGCTTACCATATTTGGTTTTTCGTTTTAAGTTTTTGTTCCGTGCTCATTGCGGGTTTTGAAAAGTTCCATATCGGTATCCCTATCGCGTCTTCATACAAAACCCGCAATGAACACTGAACAAAAACGTAAAACGAAAAACCAAATATGGTAAGCAAAACTCATACTTGGGGTACTGTCATGTGTTACGAGATACGAGAATACGTTATACTAATTACGACTGTTTGGTGCGTGTTTTTTTATACTACTTTCTAATGGACAAGCTTATGGCCCACCCGATTTTAAGTGGTAACCATCACTTATATTAACTTACAAGCTGGTGCCCGCAACTTCGTCTGCGCAGGATTAGTCACACAATATAAAAGAAAGAAAGAAAGAAAATACTTTTATTTGACATACTTAAAGATACACAAAGCGGACAGCGATACAATATCTTTATAAATTGTAGCCTATGTGTTATTCTGATGTTTATCTAAGCTATATTATTGTAAAGTTTAATTAAAATCCATTCAGTAGTTTTAACGAGAAAGAGTATCAAACATCCATCCATCCATACTTACAAACTTTCGCGTTTATTATATTAGGTAGTACGATAAGTGATGATTACCACATAAAATCTGTTTTTATAATATACTTGAGGCATTCAGATGTTAAGCCTCATGTGCCTGTTATTACACCGGCAACCACACTCTTCAAACCGAAACACAGCAACGCTGCTTGGCGGCAGAAATAGGCGTGGTGGTAGTACTTCCCCGGACGAGCCCTTCACAAAGAGCTCTTCTACTGTTATTGTTGTTGTTATTGTATCATACTACCATACAATAACAACAAAATATCATACTAAGTTCGCTTCAGTAATGCAAGCAGCGTGCCAACTATTGTTGCAACGTTCAATTAAACACTCTAAAAATAATAGCATACATTTATGGCGCCCAGGTATGCCAAGTGACGACATCGCCGGAGTTTGTCAATAATACGAAGTTTGCTCACTATTTAACTGATTCGGCACACATTGTGTTTCGTTACTTCCTCGACAAGTTATGTTGTCGAGATTTGCGTAGGGCCAAGGTTCGATTCCAACAAGGCATTTTTTTTCAAAACTCTGTCAAAACAAAAAGGATTTATTCAGTTTAAACAAGGATCACTTTGAAACGTCTTAAAGCTAGGTGAATCTAGGCGCTAGTTCCACGCGACTGACTGATTCGGGTCTAAAGTTGCATACTTGCCGACAATATACCTACCTACACAACAGCAAACAACACATGAAATTCTTGTGATAGGTTAATGTGTCCTAAGTTCGCAATCACGAAGGCGAAGCTTATACGAAGCTAATACGTCGGCAACGCGAGTGGACATGGAAGTGGTCTGTTTACATTCTCGCATTGCCCAAGTCCCGTCCCATGTCTCTGCACATTTCCACGGACATGAGCCGAGTGTAAACGGGGTATTATTGTGTTGTTGCAGGCAAAGCATCAGTTCAGCCGCAACCCCAGGATGTGGAGAAGTTCATCCGTTCGCAGATGTACGACGTGTCTTACAGCGCCGCTGTGCCTCCAGTCTACTCGTGGCCAACGGACGCACGCGCCGATCTATTCTAACAAGCACTGTGATGCACGCAACCTATTTGATAGATTTTACTTTTATCACAACCTAAATTTGTACTGTGATTTTGTATACCCGATAGAATGAACAGATGTAAGCATTTCTTTTAAATTTGTCGTCTGTTACGCTCTTTTTTAGGCAATATTTTCTTAAAGCTTCGCCAAAAGTATAGCATTTTGATTGAGTTTCTTTCTGCGTATTAAAAAAATAAAACTTTTTTTGGGTTCGAGATAAGTAAAGGCTTTTAATGATCTGAAATCACAAAGTATGTTTTTGATATATAAAAAAATCTACTAGAATTTACAGGACATGCTTGGTTTACAATATTACGTAGTTGGGCTTGTATTATGGCTATTGAGGATCTTTTTGACTTGTTCGACAAAAAAAATATTTAACTAGGAAATCAATCTGTAATATTTAGACATGTCAGTTCAGTCAGGCCCTAGTTTTCGATAAAAGAGAGTCATTTTACTGATAGCATTTAAGGGCGGGTTGCCAACCATCGCAGAGTCACGCTATTAGTCTTTTTGTCTTAAAAAAAACAGGTACCTATCTAATGGTCTCTGCAGCAGAAGGACAGATAAGCAAAATCCCAGATTGGTTGATTGCAAAATGGATAGCGTACCTCTGAGATGGTCAAACTGCCCTAAGTCAAAGTACCAAATGAAATCCTTTACAAATAACACTACCTATTTATTTCTATCATTCCATTTTTTTTTATACTTCAGGACAGCCTAATTTATTCATTGATAACAGTAGTTCATATTCATTACCTAAAACTTCTTAAATATTCTGTATTTATTAAGTGAACTTATATAACATACGGTTTATTTTATTGATGTGAATGTTTAAATAAATGGATTCCTATTTATTACTCCGTTGTTTTTTACATGTACCTAATTTATCATTGACCATATGGTTTCTATGCCAATATATGTAGTAGGTATAGTGATACATTATCGTGACGCCCCGATTGGTGGTTGGTGGTTGATAGATTCAGAATTGGTGAAGACGAGAATCTTGAGTTAATTGACCAAATTATCTAGACCACCGTTCACGCTAGATTAGGCAGAGCAGTATAGGTACTAGAACTAGGTAGGTTCCGAAAATTAATAAATATTTTTTCCTTAATTAAAGTAAATTGTTAACTTTCCATCGACAGAACTACTACGTAACAGGTGGGAATAGTTGAGAATGAAGCCAGGTGTAAAGCATAGTCACAAAAAATCCCAGTAGTTCTGCCGATAGAACTACTCAACAGAACAGGTGGGAATAGACGAGGATACACATAAATAGTTCTCTGAGGTGAGACTAAGCTGCGCAGAACGCATTACAGATACAGGAGTCAAATACAAGAGTGCCAGTCGGCGGACTTGTCTCCTTGTTATAAATCATCTCTATAGCAGGTAGCAGAAAATAAATACCTATGGATCTGTTTAAGAACATTCAAGTCAAAGCTCAGCAAACACGTACGCACATTGTAATCTACAGCAGCTGTTCTACAGTCATAAAATTTACCCACCTATCTAGAAACGACAGAGACGGCCAAGACGCCTTTCTTATCTCATTATAAGTGAACTGTTGTTTTTATGAGAATAAATGTCTTTAAACCTGAAATCAATGGAAACCACTGGCTTCTATAAGTCAGTAACCTTGATTCGATGTCAAACCTATTTTAACTTTTTGGTAACGTCATAGAAATGTAGAGTGCGATTCGCTTCTAAAGTACCTACATTTGAATGATACAGGCGCAGATATTCTCCTAATTTAACTTTTCCTGGTAGTTTCAGTAACTGTAACACTCACGGCCGGTTTCTGAAAGCTTGATCAATTTGAATCTCTGATTAGTACAGATTCAACATTTTGTAGGTTATTATTATTACTGGCGTTCGCGGCTTGATCAAGCTTTCAGAAATCGGTCGTTAATGTGGAAACAAGAAGTGATTCCATTGTACCTACTGCATATTGTGTTGATTGCAAACTCATTTTAAGTTGGAACAGGGAAATTAAACTGAAATGCATAACTTAAAACAGTCAGTATAGACTGACAGTCTTTATTGCAAATTAATTACTTTATAAATACACAATTGAGAAGTACCGATTCACAACAAAATATGACCTAGATTACAGTGTTCGACAATAATTATCACTTATCACGTTCATTACTAGCTAACTGTACACTGTGTTACACTCGCGGCGTGCCGGGCGCGCCAAGCGCCGCGACTCCGCGGGACGGGGCCCGCGCCTGCAGCTGTCTCGCTCACTCGCCGGCCGCGTCTGCAGCTGTCCCGCTCATTCGCCGGCCGCGGCTCACCTGCTCAGCGAGTGCGACCGCGACCGCGATCCCGTCGCGCCCACGCCTGAGCTCGCGCCGTTGCACCGCGCTCGGTCATTACCTGCAATAACGAGCACAGTTCGAATACCAAATCACAAGGGCTTACATCACTAAACTCCGAACAGATATCTCGGTACTAAAGATCCTTCAGGATAAGAAAGGGGTAGTCTCGGACCGTACATAACCTACTAGCTTATGCCTAGTATTCACAGATTCGTGCTTTGCGGCTGTCTGCAGAAAGTGTTAGAGGGAGAGATTTGAGCATTGTTAAGATAGTGATACCCCGTAATAGCGCGCGCGAGGATAACACAGTACGCGAGCGCGTGTCGGCGGCGGAGGCTCGCTCCGACAAGCGCGCCGAGCGGCGCCGCGCGCCGGCGGCGGGGGAAGCCGCGCCCGGCGCCGGCGCCTCACCGCCCGCACTGTACACTATAACAATGCAATTTATATTTGTAACTACACCTAGGGCCGCTTGCACAACTATCTCATTGTATTTAGAAAAACACGTTTACCGAACGTTAACATAAATTGGCATTGTCTGACAGTTCCCTGATCATGTCCCTGCTGCAAGACGTCGATCGTGATTAGCTTCCTAAATGCAATTAGTGGCTCGCTACACGATTAGCGATCGTTGTGCAAGCGGCCCCGTAGTGTCTATGAAACTCTAGAGTATAGACGATGAAACTTCTGAACGGTATTTGATGAAACTTAAACCATTATGGTATGGAAGAAATAACAGCCTTGTGAACGGGAAATGCTTAAAATAACCTTTTATCAAATTGAGCGCAAAAAATACATATCATGAGTAGTTTTGAAAAACTTTGCAAATCACCGCATAGCATTGAACTGTAAAACAAAAACTACATCGAATTGAATTAGTGATGCGAGCAAAATCTCTTTTAGTACATAAAAACAGACGAACACAACAGTAGTTAAAACCAAGCAACGCGGCGTTTGAGATTTGACTGACATCATTATGTCTAAAAGATTAGATTAAAATAACAACGAAAGAATTGAAAAGTAAACCGAGGAAAACGAGATGTTAACAGAAATAATCGTAAGGCAATAAAAACATGTAGAATAAATAACACTATGTCTGAGAAAGTGTTTGGCTACTAAATAAAAAACAAAGCTCAAGAAGCGTCACAACGAACAAGTAGGCCTGACCTAAGGTATGCTGGCCTTGTATACTGGTGTCCTATAACAAAAGATTGCACGTCATTCATGTACAGGTTATAAGACACGTAATTATAAATTTGATACTAAAGTGCCAATTAATGAGCAACAAGGCCTCCAGGTGAACTTTTTAACATACTCGGTCAGAGAAAATCAACAACATTTGATACATATTTTGCTAGCTGTCTGTCTATTATAAATAACACGAGTCAGTCAACCAGTCATTCAACGGTTGTCTTATAGGGATCGCTATTTAGCGATAAGACCGCCCATTGTATTATAACATAGTTAGAAAAAAATAGGTATACTTTTTCTTTATCAATATTTTCTATTGTCGTGTATAACGTGCGCAACGTTATACAAACGTACGCGGCATAGGTGTATTTCACTTAAGCATGTATTTACATTTAAAATTAGTCAGTTGAGATGATATGGAAGCATATAGCAACAATTAAAAACCTAGAAACCTAAGGAGGTTACTGACTCAGTCTCCTCAATAACTTCCACAGGCTCTTTTTGAAATAAAAGAATTGTTGGTTATGTTTCTTAAATAAAAATGATCTTTTCCGTTGTATATTGAGACTTCTTTATCTTGTAGGACTAGATATGTTCGTTTCCAAAATGAATGCAATATCTGTGCCTTGCTGGTTTCCTAATTCGGAAATATTGGGATATACTCCAGTCAACCTCAAGATACAATATTTGTTATCAAACTCGTAGCAGTTTAGTACATGTTAACTTAAAAATCACATAATTACCTAACTTGTAGATTTGAGATCTTACACACAATGTTTACTGCTAACAATTTCCTTGAAATCGACACCAAAAAGATAACTTTATATATTTTGTTGTGGTTTATTGACAAATATAGTATCTAGACTATGCTTGGAGTATGTTGGTAAGCCGGGTGCGTTGTTTCACAGTAGAAGAGTATAATGATGCATGCGTGGCGTACTGACCGAGCCTTTGGTGCGGCGGCAGCTTGTTGAAGAAGGGATGTTTGAGCGCGTCGCGCAGAGAGATGCGTTGCGAAGGCTCGTAGTCCAGCATGCGAGAGATTAGGTCGAACAGTTGTCGCGACTCTTCACTGTTGCTCTGCAGGTATCTCTGAATCACAAAACATTAAAGCACTTATTAGAAACGTTACTCAAGTTGAATTATTGTTCAATATTTGCCCTTTTTCTGCCGCCGTAGTGCAGTGCATCGTAGGGTGCGGTGCAGTGTTGTTATAAGTGATGGTTACCACTTAACATAAGGTGGGCCAACTGCTTGTTCCATCAGTTAATTGTATAAAAAAAATGGGCATTGGTAAGAGATGATTTAAACACTGATTATTTTCCGACGGACTTCTATATGGCCGTACTTTATTGTAATCTGGGCGGGTGGAATTGCACTATGCGTCAGATATAATTATTTCAGTCTTTGTTTTTGACCAGATTAAATGGAAATATCTGACGGATAGCGTAATGAGATGGTACCAGCTAACGATTCAATAAATCCTACTTTATTTAATGTTATTGCGATTCCACCGCGCCAAGTGACAATTTTAGTGTCGTGCAGGGTTGGCCGTATGCGTCAAATCACGCTGCAATGTCAATGACATTATGCAAATGATGCATCATATAATAATTAAATGACACGTCACATATAGGGTAAGGGTATAAAGTATATTGCGGTGTGGTGTGGAAACTAAATTATATTTAATATGAGGCGCACTAGCAAATTTGGAACAAAGTTTGTTTAGCAGTCATGCGAACAACACTACAGAATATAGATACACCTTTCAAAGCATATAAAAGGAACCAGTAGCATGTTTACACACAGGTCTTAGTTATGATTCAAGGGGAAAACCGCATAATTTAAACATCTAATTTAAACCAACATGGCTACGGGAAAATAAAGAGGAAGCAAAAATTATGCTATACGAAAAATACACATGGAACTTACCAATAGCGGTTTGCAGTTTTCTCTGACATATCTGCCAGCTGACGATTTCTCGTCCCAGTCTAATTTACCATGGTAGAAATATTTTGTCCGCGTTTTACGCGCCATTCTGAAATCAATAACAAATCATTATGAAGTTTACTTATGAAGAAGATAAAACTATTGACGTTCGTAGCTGTACTGTAGGTTATCTTTATACACGTCACGTCAGATCGTTCGATCCGTACGTCTATATGTCCAGTAGAAAACGTAAATTCACACTTTTAGTTCTAAATGGAACAATACAGATTTTCGTTCGTAATTTTTAGTTATGAATGTATTAGTATTCATATGAATTTATGTCGTACGTACAGTAATATTTTTTCTCAACAATGTTTTGACGAATTCAAAGTTTGCAGATCATCATATAAACGTTTTGTAATAATATAAAACGAATGTATTCCGTAAAACCTCATCAATGAGAACAACGATCAAAAAACGTCTTCGATAACTTTCCTTTGATATTGAAGAAATTATTTACTGATAAGACTGCCTTAGACGCGTACGTTTAAATCAAGTATTCTGAACCGCATGATCCGGCTAAATAACTGTTAATTATGAGAGTACGTTAAGTGGTGCAATTGTGGTACCTTTCTGTACCCCAACTATGAGTTTTGTTTTTAGTTTTTCGTAACGCCAGGCCTTTTTTGTATGGAGACTGGTAAGTTCACAGCACGCCCGATAGAGGGCGCTTATCGAATCTCCATACAAAAGAGAAAAACAAAACTCAAGACTACTACTACTACTGTGTTGTTTCCTATATTATTTTCATATTTACCTATTTACACACGTATTTTCTACTACGTACTTACTTGCCTGTGTGTAAAATATTTCTACGTGTTTTTGTTAGCCTAATATATTTGAACAAATATATAATGTATGGAGTGTTACCTGTAAGGTATGGGTCCGAGTATCCTCTCCATCATGGCGAGGTGCTCGCGGTTGTCGTGCGTCTGGAACAGCGTGATGCCGAGGTACAGCTCGAACATAATGCAGCCGATGGACCACACGTCGCACGGCTGCGCCCAACCCAGCTCTGGAAACACACAAATACATTAAACAACTGGAATCAGTATTTTTTCATACAATTTGGCTGATACAAGCAGATGGCCCACCTGTTGTTTAGTGGTAACCATCACTTATAACAAAGCATTGCCTCGTAAGTAACGCACAATAGGAACGTGCCCTACGATGCACTGACCTGCGTCCATCAACTTGAGGCATACAGATGTTAAGCCTCATGGGCCTGTAATTACACCGGAAACCACACTCTTCAAACCGAAACACAGCAATGCTGATTGGCGGCAGAAAACGGCATGGTGTGCTATTATATATACAGTCGTGGTCAACTAATTAGGGACACTCAAGATAGTGAAGAGCAATAACCGGTTATGTACATATAAATATAAAACTCTATTGATTTCTCAGTAACTATTATTTGCATATTTTGGTACAATTATTATGCTATAAATCCCTGTAAATAAAAGATTAAATAAATAGAAAAAAGTGTTTAATATAAAAGGTTAACCATGCATTCAATTTAAGGTCTAATTCTGTAGCTGGACATTTAATTAAGGACAGTAAAGTAAAATGAAAAATAAAGTTAAACAAAACTAATAATCTGCAGTATTTTAATTTCTTTAACAACTCCATTTTATTACGAGTAAAATCAGTACCCAGTTGCAAAACCTTTGTGAGTAATTACCGCTTGACACCGATGTGGCATAGACATTATCAGTTTCTGACATGTTTCGACGGGAATTTTTGCCCATGCCTCACGAAAAGCTTCATTAAGTTCATCTAAAGTTGTGGTACGATAAGTGGCAACTTTTTTCTTGATTTCGTGCCAAAGGTGCTCAATTGGGTTGAGGTCCGGGCTATTGTTGGCCAATCTAGCACTGATACCGACTGACTGTTAAGAAACGACTCGACTGAACGGGCGGTATGTTTCGGGTCGTTATCATGCTGAAACGTCCATATAATAGGGAGATGTTCCTAAGCATAGGGAAGCATAGTTTCCTCTAATATTGCCTTGTACTGATGTTGGTCTAAGTTACCCTGAACTTTCCTCACAGGTCCCACTCTATGTCCAGAAAATGAACCCCACATTTTAATGTTTCCACCGCCATATTTCACCTGCTTTTTTGTGAATCTTGGATTCATTTCCACTTTTACAAGACGCCGTACGTATTGCCTTCCATCTGAAGAAATCAAATTAACCTTGGTCTAGTCAGACAATAATACATGTTGCCATTGGGCGTAGGTCCGATGTCCATATTTACGTCCAAAAGCCAAACGTGCATTTCTATGTTCTTTCTTCAACAACGGTACTTTGCGAGCCACTCTTCCGAACAACCCTGCTTCGACCAGACGTCGTCGAACGGTCCTCGCTGATACACCGGCTCTTTCGTCTGCCCCAAACCCTTCGTGTTTAATTAAAACAGAGCATAGAAACGGATCTTTCTTAGCTAACCTGGTTATCATTCTATCTTCTTGCGGAGTTTTTTTTCTTGATCTTTTTTTTCAGGGCACATTTAAAGCTGTGTTGTTGCGCCTGAAATGTTGCACTGCATTGCATACCATAGTTTTTGAACAATTTAAATATTCTGCTATCATTCGGTATGACCAACCACGCTCGACAAACTTCATGATAATTTTTCGTAGTGTTACATCGGAACTTTTATTTTTGTCCATTTCTCTTCAAAATAATTCTCAAAACTTAAAATTAAAAATCTAAATAGCCGCCAAAACTACCACAAAACAATAGAAGAAGAAATAAAAAAAATATTAAGATTCAGATTTTGAAAATAAAACGCAATATCTCAGTGTCCCTAATTAAATGGCCAGCCAGCATTCTTTGCACAAGTAGCACTGTGATATCTATCAGCTATTACTGTAAAGAGGTTTAATGTTTAAGAAGTTGTTATTGTTTGTATAATCGGGCACATAAATGACTAATTATACTTAAATGTAAGAGATATGGAATATTGTTTAGACTCGTTGGAAAATAAAAAATAAATTCACAATTTGGTTTAACTAGAGAGTGTCCCTAATTAGTTGACCACGACTGTATATATTTTATTAAATACAATTACATCCAGACAATCACACAAATGCTTGTCCCCTCTGGTAATCGAATCCACAACCTACACTTATAGGGGTGCAGTGCGGGAAATTTAAGGATGTAAATTTGATTTAATAAATTCAAGTGATGAAATTCCACGCAAAAAAAGTTGCGGGAATTCAACTAATATTTCCAGAGAAAATTGAATTATCGCTTCATCATGCAAAAATAAACAATTTCCTGAATAGATTAGGCTGTTTGCCAATTCTTCATGCCGTTATAATGTAATAAGAGTAGTAGGTGCACATAAATTAATAATAAAACTTTCTGAGACAAGGTTTAGGACTAGACCTGACAATAACTATAAAAATGTTAATGATAAAGCTAACATATCATATCATATAAGCTATATTATCTTCAATGCCACTTTCACGGCAACTAGACTGTGTCGCTAAAGGAAGGTTTACTTTAACCAGTTGCCTTGTAACGGTGAGAGATAACAGTCTCGAACATTTGAACCAACTTGTCATTGCGTCACGGACCCATTAGGAGTTGTTACACGTATCACATAGCAGTATCATAAAATGTTTTTACATCTCAGTACGTAGACAGGAAAAGTTATTTGCATAATTGTTGTTACATTTTGTCGAGGCATGGGTTATATACTTATGGTAAAGCGTCTGTAGATTTATTTTTAAAGTAGGTACTAATAAATTGAACCATATATCCTACACAGAACAAATAATACATTATCCATGTCTTAATTAAACAATAAACTAAGTGTAGCTAAACAATAACAATTATACAGTAGCTTATCAACAGGAAGGCGACGACAGGTCACAACTAATGGGTCATAATAATACTACCTTAACCACTTGGCGGTGTATAAGTATTATAAATTCGAATGTAGGTTGCATTGCATTATTAAGTTAGAATCAGTTTGTTGTGAACAGCATTTGTAATGAGATATCAACAAGTCAAACGATATAAAGATAAACTAAACAGTATAAAAATGTACCGGCATTTTGGTTATCTAAATGAAAATTATGTTCATATGTAAGTGATTAAAGGGACGGTGATGCCTCTGATGTTGCAAGCGTCCTTAGCGCAAGGTAACCGCTATCCATCAGGTGGTCCGTACACTTGTTTATTATACTAAGCCAAAGCTTGCAATATGGGAACTAGATAGTTGATTAATACATAATTATGTATTTTTTTTTGTAAATACATACTTATAATATATAATACCACCCAGACAGAGAACAAACATCCTATGTTCATCACACAAATGTTTGTTCTCGGTGGGGATCGAACCCACGGCCTACGGCGTAGAAGGCAGAGCTACTACCAGCTGAGCTGTGAAGGCTGTCTAAGCTGCTTACCTTAATATATTGCTTAACTGCCTTACCTAATATAACATTGCTTACCTAATATAACTTCCGGCGCTCTGTAGTGCCTTGTGGATACGATTGTGCTATGGTGCTCGTGATCAAACGTCGCACTGCCAAAGTCTATGAGTCTGACATCAGTCCGCTTAACTCGCAGTAGGTCATGTGTCTGGAAATTAATAAACAAAATAATTATATTTTCACGTTCCATTAGACTGTGTAGACTGCGTTGAAGCGCAGAAATAATAATAACATGGTTCTAGTTTGCATAGTTTTTAGGTGTATTTTATAAAGCGAAGCAGTCCAAATCTTCTAATATATAAAACCATAACATGACTGACAGACTACCATACAAGTTACGATCTAACTCAAAAGTCCTAGGAAAATATGCAGAATAACCCCCTGTTGTAGTGCAGGGAGTTAAGTACTCCCTGTGAAAGGAACTCTCAAAATTAAATTCCTAAATGGTACAGTGAATTATGAAAAAGCCACACGAACGAAGTAGCTGGCACTCCACTAGTCTTACATACAGATAACGAAACATTGATGTAACGTGATAAAAGACTTGATAGAAAATGCACTAAGCCATGCCCATTTATTACCAGCACATCAAGTTTTCCTACCATCGACAAGAAGTTACGTAAAACGCATCGATCATAATGACCTTAAGCAGCGGGAACGACTTTCTAACAGGCAACGAGTAGGGAAAGATGTCCCGCTGAAGCTGCCTACTTTCTTCAACGCAAATAAATTACATTATAGGTAGGTACATAAATGTTTGATAGTTCATCAATCGTATGAGTTATTACCTCAATAATATTGAAACGCTGGAATGGAAAGAAAACCATGATTTACTAGAAAGCCATTCTTTTTTTTTAAACCTGTACGGCCTTACTACAAAAATCTGTCAAACATTAAACCATGCTTAAACTATTGCCATCTCTTACCAATGTGTAATGGCAAACAGAGACAGCGCTAATTTTAAGCATTATTTAAATTTAAGCACCATTTTATGGTATGAGCGGTAGTGTTCCTCTGCAGGGCAAAAGGCTCTTTCTCATTTGGGAGGAAAGCCATAAGATATTTATAATGTACTAAGTGCTACTTTACTATTCGTCACTGTGTTCATTGCAAAAGCCAGAAACAAAGCAAATCTGTTTACCAAACTATAAATAAAGCAATGGATTATCGGTATTTAGGACAGGCTGGTTCGTCACATCTATAAAGTGAACTAATAAACGATTTTTGAAAATGTTTTGCGTTATTAAACAAAGGGAACAATGACTTGGGATAACAGCTACAAATAGGAAACATTATGTTCAATGTTTTGTTCTCAAATTAGAATGGCTAGTGCTAAATTAAGGAGTACATAAATAGGGCAATGACCTATGCGAGCTAATCGAGAGAAAGTTTCAAAGTGGCATTTATTGCAGCTTTTGCGTAAATTGTAATTTGCTTTCTTTTTCGTGTCATCTCATCAATCTAGACATAATTATGCTATTCCGAGTAGGTATTCCTATTATCGTCCAATCAATATGAGAAAGTTCCATCATCCTGAGTCATCCGTTTGTAGACATCCAGTCCACTCAACCTAGTGTTTAATAACTGTCGGTTAGGTTATGCTAAACAGTCGTTAACACGCCGGTTACAGTTCTAGACTAGTATGTATTTACTAACAAAGTAATGGCACTTAAATCAGAATTAGAAGGGAGCCAATGGCAACGGTGCAACGGTTAAGACTTTAATTCATTAAATATAAATTACTAGCTGGTGCCCGCGACTTCGTCTGCGCAGGATTAGTATTTCGGAGAATATCTTTAAAAATTGTAGCCTATGTGTTATTCTAATGTATAAGCTATATTATTGTAAAGTTTCATTAAAATCCATTCAGTTTTTTTACGTGAAAGAGTAACAAACATCCATCCATACTTACTAACTTTCGCGTTTATAATATTAGTAGGATTGTTGACATTCCACACAGCACTATCTAGCCCTAGACTAAACAGTTTTTACTACGGATACAAGATGCTGATAAAATATTATATTTATTTTTAAATGCATTCTTACAACCTTATATAACTCACAGATAGAAAGCATCCTAGTTTATCAAACAAATGTTTGTCCTCAGTGAGGTTCGAAACTACGGCCTACAGCACAGAAGGCAGAACTACTACCAACTGAGCTGTGAGCGCTGTCAGAATTAATAAAATTACACTACCTAGTACCCGTCGCCGCGAGGCAATGAATGCTAATTCACGGTCGAGGCTATGCGCCTGTTGGATGTTTAGATAAAATAAACCGAAAAAAGCTTCACGACTTTGATCCCCAGGTAAGGTAGACATCCTCTCTTCTCTCAGATCTCTTAGTGCCTGTACCGTAGTAGCAGTTTTTTTTTCGCGTTCACAGTGTTGAAAAAGTTATTCATATTTATGGGTACTTTAGCCCCCTGAAGTTTTAAATACAAGTATTGGAACACTTTGTAGAAAAGATGGATACCTTTTTAGAGGGGCTGTATACGGAGCAGGACTCGTAGTCGCTGTCCACAAACAGGATGTTCTCCGGCTTGAGGTCGGTGTGCGTGAGCTTGTTGTCGTGCAGAAACAGCACGCTGTATATGAGCTGGTACGCGATATGCCGGACTTGCTCCAGCGGGTACGGCTGGTAGTTGTTGTCTTTCTGCAATGTCAAAAGGTATTTACTTATTAAATAAAGTCACAGGGATCAATTTGAAATGTCTCAAAGTTAGGTGAATCTACGACCAAAGCCTAGAACAGGCAACAAAGTTACGGCTTGGTTCCTACCGTTCTTTTGTAATTTGCATTGCAATGCTCACATTTATAACTTTTTTCGGTTTGGGATATAACTTCATCCCTATCACTACTGCTACGTATAGTTCGCGGGTCTATAGAATTGAGCGGATTTTACATTGGTTATACAAGGTGTTCCAATATAGGACAAAAACAGCTGTTTCATACAAAATGTATGAAAAAGTTGTATTTTTTGCGTTCAGTGTTGGTTCCTTAGAAAAATTATTCATATTTTTGGGTACTGTAGCCCCCTGAAGTTTTTAAATACAAGTATTGGAACACCTTGTATAAAAAGTCCCGAATACGAATGTTTAGCTTTCTACGCATGGTGGATGTCTACCGTGCGTACAAGGATTCCTCAGAACATTTCAATCTTTGAAGATGTCTAAGGGGAGGCTCAACAAACATAACATTTGGCATAAATAAGCTTTCAATTAATATGAAATAAAATTCGCAGATGGAACATTACTATCTCAGGAAGTAAGGGCAATCACAACGTAGAATAGAATATGAAGCGTATCTAATTTTATAGTAGGAATCTAACGGCAAACTATTAATAGGTAAGATACCTACTAAAAAGTGTGCCAAATTTCCAATATTATAAGATATTTGAAAGGTTTCAAAGAAAGTGGTTTCAAAGGACTCATCAGTATGGTATGCAAACAAGTCTGGGGTCTAAATGTGAATCAGACAATGAACTTCAGTAATAAAGCGGTTACTCACCAGGAAGTCAAATACGCTCTGTCCCAGCATTTCAAACGCGATGCACATATGCCCGTGGTATTCGAACCAGTCCAACATCTTGACACATAAGCTGCAAAATAAATAATTGCTGTTGTTATTATTGTAATCGAATATAAATATCAGAATCAAGGGCATTCACGCAAATTGTACGTAGAGAATCGAGCGGCAGACGGTAATTTAGTTTCGAGTTGACATCGAGTTCTTCGTTGGCCGCGAGCCAGCAAGGAGCCATAACGTCGCATATAAACGTGCAAGGTCGAATATTGTTACATTCGCCGGCGTCAAAGCAAGTCAGCCTCCATTATCAACAATGATGCCGCGTCGCCTCTCCACAATTATATTGCAAAATCATAAACAACATACTCACTTCTTACAGTCAGGGTCAATCTCAGCTAACTTTTCTAATACATTTATTTCGAGTTTTGCAGCCTCTCTGTACTTCTCTACGTTTTTGATTATTTTCAGAGCCATTCTGTGCTCCCTGAATACAAAAAAAAACACAGTATTAATAGATATGCAATGCAGAAATAGAAGTTTTTACCAAATTAAAACATAGGTGATTAAATTGACGTAAGACGGTAAAAGCACACTGCCAAACAATGTGTCATCATCCGGCGGCCGCGCGCATGTGGACAACAACATCAGAAAACTTTTCTTTGTACCAAAGTAAAAAATTGCATGCCAATGATTTGGTGAAATATGTGATACTACTTTCCTACTAAGAACTAACTTCTAACCATATTTCTCGCAAATAAACATTTCATCTCATAAATTTAAAATAATTTACTTTTCTAAAATCCAGTATCCAAACCACGTGGAAAGGTGTAAAGATATAGTGAATCTAAATATTAACCTTTCACTGTACGATGGCCAGTGGAATTTGAGGTAAGCACGCCAGAGTTGTCATCTCAGACACAGATAACGATAATTAGATTAGACTGACTGAGTGGCGTGTACACAACAAGGCAAGAGCATTAAGGCGAAGACAAGAGCTAATGTGACTCTCGCTCGCACATTTCGACATGTTGAAAGATATAAAATCACTAAACTCATTTTCGAAAAATCGCAATCAACCATTTTGTGTGCAATCACATTGCACACAGTTTAGTAAAAATTTCATTTTGATCGATACATGTTTTCCTACTCAAAAGTTTGCTTTACTAGTTTTCGTACATAAGCAAACTTTGAAGTAGGAAAACTTGTATCGATCACAATGAATTTTTTACTAAACTGTGTGCAATGTGATTGCACACAAAATGGTTGATTGCGATTTTTCGAAAATGAGTTTAGTGATTTTATATCTTTCAACATGTCGAAACCCGCGAGCGAGAAGTTGTTTGATAGTTGTCAGCCCCTTAAACAGATTGTAGCTTGTAGCAATACTTACATTTCTAAGTCCTTCACCTCGACCACTTTGCCGAAGGTGCCCTCACCAAGAGTGTCGATGATTTTGTCTGAAATAAAACCGAACTAAATTACTCATTTGTTTAACTGAACAAAGTCATGATGGAATTTGGCATTGGTTTTTCATGTTTTAATGCGAGCTCAATAAATTAAGCACAATGAATATTGAACATTCACGACAAAAAGAGCTCAGCTTAAAATGTTTTTTTTTTGTTGACCAACGGTACGATGACGTTCCAACATGACTCTATGGAATGTTTTATGTGGCATTTAACGAGCAATTTCATTGTTCATTATAACATTTAAACAAAATTAAAAATCAAAAGTTTAAATTCTTCTTTAGGACGAGTCACTGAACTGCAAAGGGCATGGCTGCTCGAACAGCAAGAGACAAATATTTAGAGGCTTCTGTATCGTGTAAAATGTAAACGTTTCAGTGACGTTTATAAAGTATGTAAATGTGTGTATATAGTGTGTATAGTGCATGTAGTGTAGTGTGGTGTACTTATGTTGTGTGTGTGTATATAATTGTTTGCATAGTTATGTTGTGGACACGAACATCTCGCTCCCATGACATATCCGGGCCAGTAGAAGAGGTGTCCGTCCTTGTCGTCCTTGACGGAGGAGCGTGCGCGGGAGCTCTGCAGGCGGCAGGCGCGGCGTCCGTCCGCAGCGGGCAGGCGTCAGGCGTCGCGCACCGCACGGCACCGCACCGCACCGCACCGCACCGAGGACGCACCGCGCGAACAGGCATCCGCACCAGCACCAGCACCACGCCACATGCCACGGAGAGCGCGCCACGAGACCGCCACGACCCGAGTAGTGTTGTACCCAACAATCAGACAATGGAACGGTTGCCCGTCAGACAAGCGACAATTGGAATGGTGTGTCGTACATGCTGTTATAGAGCAGACGGGTGGGCGCTGCGGAGGCGCGGGAGCGAGCGACCGAGCCGGCGGCCGGCCGCCTCGACCGCCCGCCGCCCGCCGCGGGACGGGGACGGGACGGGACGGGACCAGACTCACGGGATGGGATGGGATGACTAGCACATACCCATACACTCCAACACAGCCGCACAACCTTTCGTACATATTTTGGGATAAGTGTCCACCCGAACCTGCATTTAACGGTTTCAAAATCACAATTGCATACTAACACTAGAAATTGAACTTTTAGAACTCGGTTTACTTTTAGAATTAGTAAATATCTTTACACATAAAAGAGACATATTCGAGTTCAAAATACGCACGAATAATTTTAACACATGCACTATCATAGTTATTTTAAGGCTAAAACATTTCACACAGTTAGCTTTGCTGTTAGTAACTGATACTAAATAAATGCTTGATAAACCTACCCCCAGCACGACTACTATTTTAAAGTGATAAAGTTTCCTACCCGCAATAATCTTCAGAAATGAATGCGATTCATGGAACTGACTTTTCATTCAAGATACGTCATAATATTATTAGTGATGTAAATGTGGGTTATTGTTTGTTTGAATTTCTAGTCGTTTCCTACAAAAGTAACTTTTAATTCTCTTATTTTAGTATAGTTATGTTATTTTTCAGTACGTCATGTTGTCGTCGGCAGTATGTTTTTATAACCTCATATTTATCTGCTAACATATTATAATACAACATATTTATCTATGTAATATCGATTTTGAGAAATATTTCATAGAGTAGGTATTGAAAATAACGGACCGGGTGGTTGTTAGCGGCACACAGAGGCGCAGGCGCAGGCGGATGGTTAGCTTGTGCTTACAGGCGGCGTCGCCGCGCGCCGCAGTAGATGGCGCGGCCGCTGCGGCCGAGTACGGCTGCGTAGTTCTGGCGGCAGCGTCACTAGATCCCCCACACCCAAAGGCTCCGGCAAAGAAGCCGCGCTCGTTTCGTTTCCCGCATTCTTTATGTCCTTGTCACCGATCCGTCCATAAGCCTCGTCTAGATGAGCGTATTTCATTATCAGACCCTGGATCTCCTTTCGTTTGGCCTCCCGTTCGCTGACGATCCTATCTCCTACGGGAGTTTTATCGTCGTCATCCTCGTCGCTGGATGGAAAATAAATTTGTCTTTGTTTACCGACATCCCTCGCTGGAGACGAGACAGGAGTCTTTGTGGATATTAGCTTCGAGTTAAGGCCTTTATTGCCAAGCGGTGGCGATATGAGATCTCGGGTGCTTTGTATGCTGATATCTATTGGACGAATAAATAGCTTTCCATTTTTGTTATCGTTATTCTGACTCTTTTCAGCTCTTAACGATCTGCGCTGGTGTCTTTTATAGATACTATCTCTATCTTTGCCATAACAGATTCGATCTCGTAAAGGCACATCGAAACCGTTTTTAATTTCAGCTTTATGTTTATTGGATAATCTACGATCCGAAGTATTTCTGAATGGGGTTTTGTCTCGAATTTTCTCTATAGATAAATTGTTTCTTTTGAAAGAGTTTTCACCGAACACAGCTGTCGTAAAGCTCCTCATTAATCCCTTAGGCGGTTCCGGTTCCAGGGTTTTATCACGATCTTCTTTTTCTCTTCTAGCCTTTTCTTTCTTCTGTACTGCGATTCTGTCTAAAACAGAAGAGTATTTGTCTTCCAGACGACTTCGAGTACTGCCCAAGAAAATTGTGCTTTCGATGTTATTATTGGCTTCCTTCAGGGGATATCGTTTAGTGAACGGCGATGATTTATTATCTTTCATGTGTGCTCTGCGAAATGAGTCACTACGTCCTAGAGCGCTTACGCCGACAGTAGAATGCAAAGGTGATGTGTTAATACGGGACTTCGGTGCGCCCAGGTAAGAAAAGGGGCGCTCTCCATTTACTTTTATCCCGCCTGGCGCAGTGATACTCGAGGTAAGGGATGTGTACGGCGAGATGTGCCCATTATTCTCATAACGTCGAACGTTTGTCAAAACTGAATTGTTATTGGCCCGAAATTTGTCATCAAACTGTGATCGTGCAGCAGACAGTTTTGTGTCAGCCCCAGATTCCGATTTCTCCGAGGGTCCTCGTCTTGTAAGTCGATTAATAAAGCTGGAGTATCCATCAGACAACAGTTGCGTTACACTAGTGGTCGATGAGCGGTTGTATCGTTGCCGCCGTGGGCTTGTTGTGCCATTACCGGTCGCGCTAACACTAGCCATTTTGATAGGGTTTTTTTATAGATTTTCGTATATACAATAACTTTCACCCCGGATGGATCACATATTTCATAAACATTTTAACTGCACTTTCAACACGGATACCCAAAACATGTTAGGGAATTTCCACTGGATTACACCGAGTTATGCTCCACCATCGGACATAAGACTGAGGCTATCTAGAGATTGGGAGCGTACCTAAGAGCGAACGAATTTCAGAAAGATCACTAGCGCAACCGAGTGCGGCCGTCGGTGCCAAGTAATGGTCGCGGACTAAAAATATCGGCAACCCGTGGGAGCGCCCTCCCGCGCACTCCTGAGGTGCCCGTCGCGAATACATTTCTTCACATTACACATCATTACCTACGTCTTCGCATTTTTGTAATTATCTTTTCAATGATGTCAATTTCTCCCAATAAACGAGAAAACATGCGCCATAAACCATGACAGAAGAATGCGGGTAAACGTTAAGTAGAACGATGTATCCTCCAGTTTAATGATGTTGCTATACAATTATCACGAGTGTTGCATCGACTTTCTTTGAACGGCGAGGTAAGCCAAGACAGTTCTGTCAATAAGAGGTAGGCAATTAGGTCAGTGGAGCGTGAGCGAGCTCTGAACAATACCTACGGTGCCACAGGCGGTATTCGCCGCTCGCGCACGCGGCCAACACGTAAGATAACAATTGCAAATAGTAGGTACATCGTTTTCACTTATTGTATCATAGGTCAGCGCTGATTTCATAAAAAATAAAGACAATTTTATCATCTGAAGATTGTGTGCCGTGCGTTATCTTTGTTAAGGGGCTGACAACTATCAAACAACTTCTCGCTCGCACGTTTCAACATGTTGAAAGATATAAAATAACTAAACTCATTTTCGAAAAATCGCAATCAACCATTTTGTGTGCAATCACATTGCACACAGTTTAGTAAAAATTTCATTTTGATCGATACATGTTTTCTTACTCAAAAGTTTGCCTTTCTAGTTTTCGTACATAAGCAAACTTTTAAGTAGGAAAACTTGTATCGATCAAAATGATTTTTTTACTAAACTGTGTGCAATGTGATTGCACACAAAATGGTTGATTGCGATTTTTCGAAAACGAGTTTAGTGATTTTATATCTTTCAATATGTCGAAACGTGCGAGCGAGAGTCACATTAGCTCTTGTCTTCGCCTTAAGTACGAACTGTTGAAGCGTTCTGAGCGCAACGGCATGCTCCGGCAGACTCATCTCGATAAAACATTGAACACGTTTGCTATACGTGCTCAACTTATCAACAATCAATATTAACCACAAAACGAAACATTAACTCAATTTAAAATAATTTTATCTTTGTATTTCGAACTTGTAAAATCTAGAAATATTTGTCGTTGCGAAACAAAATTTTCATTGTTTTATTTTATTTACAGCAATAAAGTGCCAATTCAAAATGTTAATTCATATGAAAACATCTGTGTTGGCTTAGATTTAGTGCTCGTAATTTCCATTCGAATTGTTTACAGTCGGTATGTTAGTCGTTTTCATTCCTTTTTTTGCGTGTAGCTAGAATACTGCATACCTTTGCCTGAATTCATTCAAATCCGACCGTAGTAACGACTAAAAGAAGGTTGACAATATTTATCAGAAATAAGATTTCTTCTATTTAAAAAACTACCAACCTACTTTCGTTTATTTAGAACTCTATTCATACGACTAGTATAATAATTGCCACTGAATTAATGGAATGGAAGGCAGAATTCCACGCCACATTTCATAACTAACGAAGAAAGCTAAAAAAATCATTTAATTGGTTTAAATTTCATATGGTTTCTCAGCTGGATACTCATTAGCACACCGATGGCACCACTCGAAATCGGTTTATCAAGAAGTGCGGTTTTAAGACGTAATCCGTAAGGGTCATGTACATATCCTTGCATGCTTCAGTGCATTTACAACTATGTATTTTGAATCTTATGCTGAACAACATAACTAGGTAGGTATAGTTTAAGATAACATTGCAAGAGAAACAGGAATGAAAGACAAACACAAAATAACTATGATTAGTTCATTTCATTTATAATCTTTTGGGTCTATGAAAATAGATGACAACCGATTTAGACTATTGGAGTATTATAAATCAGCTTATTATATATAAATATATATATTTAAAAGTAGAATAAAAGTAGGGAATGTAAGATGATCTTTTCTGTTTTTAATTGAACTGGGGACTATAATAATATTCTCATTACGATAGGACAATGGTTTCTCTCAGCAACATTAATTTTCTAATACTTTTAATTTTATGTTAATTTTCAAATACTATTACATTTTTACGATGTCAAAACATTGACGTAATAAGATCGGAGAACTCTGTTACACGAGATATAAGCGTGGATGTTTTCAACCTATGCTATGTAGGGCCAAGTTTCCTCGTTTATATTTAAAGCTGTATGTACATTCAAAGCGTAATAAATATGATTGATCAATAACTACTTTACATAAAATACATACCCCTGACGCGTAACAATCACCTGGTAGTGATGGATAGTTGAATTCAACAAATATTTGAAAAGGTCTCAAAAAATTGTACGTTTTCATGTCGTTAATTTTAGGAAGAGTAATATGAACACTACTTATAACAACAATTCACTAACTCTTATTAATACTGAGAAATTTCACTTAAACGTCGTCTCTGCAGCCGTGCGAGAAATATATTCTTGCAATAGCAGTTGTTTTACTCTTCAAGGGACACTACAAAGAAAGGGAACTGTTAATCGAACAGCTGGTATTGCGAAGGGAACGGCAACTAAAAATGGGCACAGGTAAAATATCTACTTTATCTATTGTCCCGTATAGCAGTTGTCCCCTTTTTAGTTCATAATAATAATAGCGTCCACTGGTTCATAACCGGCCGTATTCAAGAAAGAAGGGATTTGGAAAATAATATACAAAATTAAATTATGTTGTTTACGTGGATGGTACTACCAGATTTCTTGCAAACAATATAATGAGTTTACCACTAAAACATCCACATTAAAAAGATCAAGCGAATTAAAAAAAAAAAATATTGACAAGAGTTAGTGGATAAAGTTAGTAATTTGTTTTGAAGGATTTATAATTTGTGGCACTTAAACTGACCTTTCCAATAAGTCGGCTACAAGCGCCGTCAACATCAAAAAGGATCTCTGCTACTACGGAGAGTAGTTTCGAAACATCGTGCCACTTGCACCCGTGATCCTTGAGAAACCTCTTGTAAAGCTCGTAAAAGGAGGTAAGCCTGAGAGGCACCCGCGCGCGATTATGCTTCGCAGCTACTTCTGACATTATGCACTGGCACTGAACCGATAACATTTGTTCCTACATGTATATGCAGTATATCAGTAAACACCCGCTTTACGTTAGGGGCGGGCGAACTCACGGCCGGTTGTTACACAACTGTGACTAGCGATACCGCCACACTTATAGCGCCGAATGTAAAGTTATCACTTAAACCACAGCACTGAATTAAAATTATTTCAATTGTAATGGTTATGTTGTACAGCTGTATTAGAGAATGTATACAATTATTATTAAAATAATAACAACAGACGGCGGATGGCGTCAATAACCGCACTGATCCGAGACGAGGACTAAACTAAAAAGATGCTCGACCAAGAGGCACTTCAATCAACGATGGCGAATGAGACAATTGTAGTGGAGCTTTCAGTTTAAACAGGATATATCCGCGTCCAACTGACGTGACACGACTCACGCTTATTCACTGGAGAAGGTATCTTGCTCATAATTTTTTCTTTGAATATTTTTTTAAATTTGTCCGTTTATTATCGGTCTGTCACCTTTCGACGCAAAACATAGCGTTTAAAACATTTAATGATAGCAGTAATATAAATTTATCAGTAATATAAAATGTCAAGATAATGCAAAAGATACCTGGCCGTGTGAAGTCGCTCGCTTCGTAGACGCTGTACGTATCGTACACTGTAGTGTTTATGTATGAAAGTGCGGCTCTTATGGTAACAAGAGCAATATCGGAAAGCTGCAAGGTCGACCGGAAGGAACTGGGCTTTACCAAATAGATAGGTGGGTAAGACAACAGGCGCACCACATTTATCAGACCATATCAGCCCGCTGCTCACTACAGGGCCATATTAATGTTATACGATAACGTGTTTCACTAAACTGCAAACTTGACCCACGACTACTTGGAGGAATGATAAAAAGTTGACGTACATGAACATTATACTAAGCTGAGCTAAGTAAAGCATACCATGCATGTACGTCACCTAAACCTTTTATTTTACAACCTCTTCTAGCCATGTCGTTATTTACATTTTTTGAATATAAGAATACATGACATCTTTCTAGAAGACACAATTTAAAGAAATGTATATTTATGTTGTAGTAAATTTTTGTAATACTTTTTTTTTAGAACGTGGCGAATTCTTGTTCATGAACAATGGGATTTCACTGTAAAGATAGTATTTGATTCAAGCCAGTTGAAACAGGTTTTTAAATTAATAGCTATAGTTTCACAACAACAATTGAAGCGTGCGTTGCGTACGCGTCTTGATTACTCTCGATCAAGTCAAGTTGTATGTAGTAGCACAGTTATCTAAAAGAGATTATTACCTTTTCATGGTACCTAACAAAACACTTTTAAATACCTAGGATTTTAACTACCTCGGATAATTATTTATGAAACATTCAGAAAGTGCCCTCTTCAGCCTTCAGTCTTGTATATATGGATGCTGATAAGCAATAACATGTTAAGCCACAAAAATGTGAAAAATGAGTTTTTAATGCAGGACGCTTCTTTAGTAGCTATAGAACGTTTTTCAATAAGGTTTTAACTTGGTTAAACGATTTAAATAGGTAAAAAATGCCTAAAATTCTTATCCCGAAAACAGTACGTCGGGTACAACATTTTGCATTAAGATACTTAGTTCCTTAGAAGATTTTTCAAACACGTACCGCGCCATCTGACTATAGTCATAACAAGTCAAGGGACTTAATCGGTTTTTGCGAAGTAGTTTGTCTTTGTTTTCGAGTGTGTCAACAACGTTTGGTATCAAAAATTACAAAAATATTAATTATTTGAACTCGTTCAAGTTGTAATTTGATGGGGAACTTCGGAGACGATCAAATAAAGTGAAATCCATTCAAAGTAAATCCAGATATTACATATTATGATAATTTTAGCTACCTGTATTAGGAGGTTATTTTACCGGTAATGTAAGTTTTAAAAAACCATTACTATCATAGGATATGCTTAAAAATAACATGTATAGCGTTTTACAAACACGTCAATGACGTCTAATTACACGCAAATTCTTATTTTAGCAAAATAGCTACTGATTTAGTTTGACTGGTTTTTGCAAAACACAAATTCTGTCATTGGCTTGCACATGTAAATAAACTATGAAGCTTGATTGTTTATTGAAAAACAAAAAATATGCTATTGACTAATGCATGTAAATGATCTATGAAGCTTGCTAGGTTATTGCAAAAATAGAGAATTACTAAATTAGTTTGTAAGCTTATTTCAATAACACGGTAAATGATATAACACGTTTTTGAAAAAACATTGAATCACTTTTATGGGTTTTGTTAATAACACCTTACAACGCGAATTGAATGAAAAGTTCCTTGAAGTTCTACCAGAAACCTCACTACCGACCATCACAATTTCTGAACAGGATCTACAATACTCTATGTGTAGTCTATTTTCAACTAATGTACCTGAAAGCTCAACACCAGCTGATCCCTCGACAGTAATTTAATTTATTGACCATACCGAAAAGATATTGTCTGAGCCCAATGATATTGCTTTAGAAGACTCTTCAACCACTTTAATAGAGCCATACTTTCCGAGTGCTCCGGAAATTTCCAATACTTCCGAGGAACCTGCAGCTTCTGAAGAATCCGGACACAATCTAAGAGACGTTACTGTTGGTGCTTGGGAACCCCAACGAGAACGATGAAACTGAATCCAGCGCACGAGAAGCTCTGCAAGCTATCATAGAAGATCCTGACTTTTTATCCGAGGAAAATCATCAGAGTGATGGAACTGATTCAAATGAAGAACAGAAAGGACGGCCCAAAAAAGGCCGCAAAAGAAAGTATCTAGATCAGAACAGACACATACAAAAAAAGAGAGCAAACACTAATGAAGATTACATCAGCGCCAAGGGAAAGCAAACATGTAAAAGAAAATTTCAAGGAACCGATTTCAGCTGCGACTGTCCGCTAAAATGTAATGAAAAAGTAACATAAATGTAATGAATAAGAAACCGAATTTCAGAGATTTTGGAGCGCTGGATCTTTTGAAGCAAGATGTGCAATGCTACAGGGACGTGTTCGGGGGTCACAAAAGAAGAGAAACTATAAAGTCAATTCCAGAAGAACATTTACTAGGACATACTTACATAGGAGGGAAGAAAGTCATATTACGAGAAGAGTGTTAGATATTGATGTGGATGGTTTTAGAAAGAGAGGTAGGCCAAAGAAAAGATGGATGGACTGTGTGAAAGATGACATGATTAAGAAAGGAGTGAGCACCGAGATGACGAATGATAGAGGAGAGTGGAAGAAGAAAACCTGTTGTGCCGAACCCACTTAGCGTGGGATAAGGGCAGGAAGATGATGATGATTTACTAGGATATACACCTTGGCTAAGATTATAGATTGCAAGAAAACTTTCCTGAACACATCGAGTATAAGTCAGGCAAGAATTAACTCTGCTCTGAAAAAATATCGATCACAAGCTTCTTTCAGTGACAAAAGAGGAAGTCAATCTGGAGTAAGGAATGCCATTTAATGCAAAGTTTGCCCAAATACACCTCACATTACTGCAGGTGCGGAACGACGGCAAACTTTTTGGCCCTTATCCTAAACTTAACTAAAATTTATGACTTGTATAAAGAAATGGTTCCAAGTCCAGTCAGTTTCTCAAAATTCTGGTTGTGCTTCTACACTAATTTCAATCTACGGTTTAAAAAACCTCAAAAGCATACGTGCTTCTGCTGTGATCGTAATAAAGCTAGCAAAATGGGGGCTAATAAAGCAATTGGAGTTACTGGAAAATGAGCACAAAAATCATTTGGATCGTGCTTATGCCTTACGAGCCCAAATGAAGAACGACTTGGCTATAGCTAAAATAGACCCTTCAGTCGAAGCTTTAATGTTAGTTTTAGAAAAAATTGTTTCAAATCAGTGACACCAATTCAAGAACGCATTACTAACAGAAAAACGGACACAGAAAAGCAAAAGATATACGTAATGGATGAATACTTTTGAAATTGAAGTACCTACGTAAAAGTGATTCTTCAAAGCTTTTTATGAAAACAGAACTTGAAGATGCATGCAAAGAGGTGGACATATCTAAAGGTGCCAAAGGAAGTTGATGTCCATCCAGTTTTGAGATAAATCTCCCTATTTTTTACCCTGACGGTCGAAAACTTTCAGAAGCAAAAAAAATTGATGACACAGAACGCTTTGGAAATACGATTGATTTTGAAATAGACGAGAAGGAATGAGAAGAATAAGTCTAATTTTATGGTTCTTGTTCTATCTCGTCTATCGTGAGGATAGCAAGACTAATGATAACAATAAGAAGATTGTTGATTTAAATAGGAAGATTTTTGTTTAGTTTTAAGGAAGAAAACACCAAAGGTGCTAACATCACTGACGAATAAATTATTATCGAAAAACACTAAATTAAGGCTATTAATTTCTAGAAGTTTTAATTTTTTGTACTACGCTTGAGTACTACGCTTACTGTTGTATCTTCAAAATGGAGATTGTGATTAGCTATAAGAGAACAAAACATTTTGGGTAAAATGAGGCTGATTTTCGGAAGTACTTTACGTTTGTGTTATTGTGAGAGTTTTTTTTTATGTTTTGTGTTGATTTTTTTACAATTTAATTGAAAACAATGATTAATATTAAGAAGATTTGATTAATAGGTGAACTTTAAAAACGTAAATTTTGATATTGATTTTGTAACATTTGTTGATAACACATAACATTTTGTACATTTAAGTTCATAACGCATTATTCAATATAGCGTCAAGTTACTTGACATAGATCACATTGAGTGTGAATCCGCTATTTTTTGTTAATCAAAAATATGTTATGGAACTTGACATGTTTACAGAAATAAAATGACTAATAGCGCATTTTGTCATAACAAATTTCGTGTTTATTGAAATAACTAAACTACTAATGGTGTTTTTTTTAATGCAGGTATGATCTAAGCTTATTATTAAAGTATATTATATGATTTTCTTCTATATTTAATGACATTTCTGGAACAAACTAATTAAAGTAGACCCAAAAACTTCAAACTCGATTTACTCAAAATGGCCCCTGAGCAGGTTAACATGTTATTGCTTATCAGCATCCATATGTATTTGTTAGTTTATTATGTGTTTGATATTTATTTTGGTGTAATTCTGGTTTCAATCGATACATTTTGCAAATAACATATAAATGATCATGCTTAGTTTCTCCTAGGTGAAGGTGATCATCGTGATGCTATTTCTGCGCGCATGCGTCGTTCGTTACGTTACATTCACAGTAGTTGAATTTATAGCAAGAGGCGCCATCTAGTATTTACCATTAGAACCGCATAGTTTCATGCCAGCTGCTTTTCTATTTTGGTCTTCTATCAATATATACGCTGATTCTCTGCTATAAATGGACTACCAAGGCTTCTACATAATTATTATGATTGACATAATTATTATGATTGTATAGCTTTTGAGACTGCCATCCCTATAAATTTTTTTTTTAATATGAGATGAAATACTATGTTTGGTTGAGATCGCAAGCGGTGCTTATGTCATTTTATAATATAAAGCATGCTACAGGCTGTGAGTGGAATTGTGGAATCAGTAAAGGAAGCTGTGCTTGTTAAAAATTATCCGCCCACTTTTTATCGCGATCTGTATTACGGTGATCTTTGTTATTAGATAACACTCAATTGTTTTGTAGATAGGCAAAACAACTGCTTTTCATAAAATATGAAATCTATCACAAATAACACAAGAAATCAAGAATTTAAAAAAATATCCCTTATGTTATATTCAATTACCAAGGATGCATAAATACAGTCCTTGACCTAATAATATAATGCTAAAATAGATGCGCATTGCTCTCAATAGCGACGCGCTGGCAGCGCTTGCGCATTACTTTTAACAGCGTTATATGAATTCATTCAACTTTGATCTGGTAATTTTGAAATGAGTAATTAGTTTATTGGCTGACCTCTACTTCTTTCGTTTGTTTCTCTGGCTTCAGTTGAGATGCCAGCACTGGCGGTGGAACGGGCGCGAAGGAGCACGACGGCTGAGGTTCTACTGGAGCTTGTTGATTCGAGTTAGCCGGTGCTGACGGAGCGGCCACTATATCCATCTTAACTGGTTCACTTTGTATACTTTCGATGTTATGTACGTAAATCTTCGGCGGTTCTAACGGTTTATCAGAAGAAGATTGTTTAAATTTTAGCCATGACGTAGGTACTGCTGGTGGAAGCGGTACGTGATGTGGCGGCTTTATTGTAGAACCATCTTTTTTGTTACTTGTACTAGAATGGTGAGGTGACTTTGTGTCATTTTTCTGCGATATATCTGTCTCTTGAGTAATGGTTGGATACGTCTTCTCGTCATTCACCATCTGCATTAATTTACTTTTCTTTAAATGGTCCACTTGAAGAACCACTGATGGTGCGCACTCAGGTATTGGAATGGAAGGCAGTTCACTCAGAGGTAGATTGGATGAAGATTTAGAAGACACATCCTTAGCTTCTATTTCAGTGTTCATCTCATTGTTAGTAATAACGTCGCTATTTTTTTCAATTTTAATCTTAGGCACATCAATAGGTATTGGTGAAATCTCATCTCTGCTTTGTGAAAAATCCGTGCTATCACAAGAAAGTTCGTCAAGGCTTTGTAATACATCGAGTGCTGAAGCTTCATGATAATCAGTAGAGCAAGGAGATGTGTCATCGTTTGTATCATCGCCTCCGTCAGGCATTTGCGAACTTTTACTGCTAGGGACAAATGCCAAGCTAGATGTCACATCGTTGGATATATCAGCATTTACCGATTCTTCAGAATGTACAGAGGAATCTCTATTTGGAGCAGATTCGACTGCACCAGTGTTTTCGTCATTATTCACTGCAGTATTCTCTGTTTGAGCAACAGACAGTTCGGCTTGTGGTTTTGTTTCAATAATCGACGTGTTATCACTACAGTGAGCATTATTGTCAACATTCGTTACAAGTGTGTTTTGAAGTGAATTAATGGCCTCGGTATTTTCTATTCTAGCTTCTTCAACTACAGGTAAGCTCATATACGTTGGTATGGCATAATCCAAATCAGTTAAGGGCATATAATGAACACCATCTGGATCTCCTACGGGTGCTTCATACTGTGGAGAATAATATTGAAATCCTATATTGTCATTACTATAAACTGACCATGGATCATTCGAAGGAATCAACGGCAGCCCATCATAATATAATCCTGCATTAAAGTCACCATCTACATAATCAGGTTTGTAATTCCAGCTAGGGACAAATGCGTCTTCAAAAGCTAGATAGTTTTCTGGTAACATCACCATAGCTTGATTAAATTGTGTCGTGGCTAATGCTATAGATCCATCATAGAAGGGGTTGTTAAGCACAAGTTGTGGTGGTTCTAGAGGAGCACAATCTACAGTCACTTCTGCTTCAACAAACAATCCATATTTTGATAGATCTGGTTCAGACCTTCGATGCCGCAAAGCATACGAGTCAATTTTGCTATCAAAACGTGAAGTAAAAATATCAGATATATCAAAACTATGCGTCCTTCGTAAGTAGTTTTCCGGTGGCAAATCAGATTTATCTATTTCGAGCACGTTGTTCGCAACTTGACAATCAAATGTTCCACCATAGGTCGGCACGCCCACGTTGTTTATTTCGTGTAAAGCACCCTCATTGTTTGTTTGAGTACAAGTTTCAGGTGGTGGGTAGAAGGAACCGACGTCAGAGGCGTCACTAGGCAGCAGCACTACGTGGGGCAACGAGGGAGGAGGTCCACAGAAAAGCAAGTTATTGGGCGGTATTCGCGGTGGTTGTGCGGCCATGGCTCAGGCGGCGGCCGGCCGCAGCCCAACGGACGCGGCGGACTCGATTTACTCTGCGATAGAAACGCGCCAGGCGGCCGGCTGAGCTTTGCGACTGACTGAAGCTGTGCAGAGTGACGAAGGCGAACGCAAATAGCACGGGCGCAAGCGCGAGGAGGTCGCCGTCTCTCGCGCACATCTTCACGGGCGATGGCGCACGCGCACGCGCAGTCTCAAGCCAAACCCGTCCCGCATGTTATCCCAAACAGGCACGCTGACGTTTATGCTTTATTCTAGTTCCGCACTATGCATACGACAAGTACATAACGAGGACACAGGAATGAGATAGAAACTGACAGGTTTTAGGGTGAACACTTTTTTTAAGACGCGTGTTGGATTTCCACATCATTCATTCATCACCACAAATATATTAGTATGGAACAGAATACTGACCTGCTCCGGGGAGCGTAGTGAAGACTCGTCGCGATGGTGCCTCCTCCGCCTATGCGACGTAGGCGAACGCCGGTGGTGCGACCGTTTGGAGCGCTCATTTCTCCGTCTCCACGAGTGCTCCGAGCTGTGAAATCATTCATCGATAGGCTGTAGGGTTAGTGATTAAGGGAGTCTAGTGAGATACATAAAGAAACGTTTAGGTGAGGTTCAGATGTGCGTTAGGTTTGGTTGATATGTAGATTTACTAAATTTACTAACTTTGCTGTAAAGTCATAGCCGTGAAGTGGATCTGCGAGTTGTAAGAGATGGTCTGATGACGGCAAACAGCAAATGCTGAGCACCGCTCGAATGGCGCTCCATCTCCACGATCTCGTATCTATGATTTTTTTGCGTTCTATCCTTGCGTTATCAGACTAAATGAATAGTATTTATTTTGTTTTCAAACCTACCTACATCGCTAAGTTAACAAAAATACGTATTCACAATACTGAATTGTGACAAAAGCCAAGGTTATAACGCGGGATTTATCCAAATTGCGGGTGAACAATTGTAAATTAAGCGAATCTATCAATGCTGCTATAAAAATCTTGGGTACAGAGAAGGTGGAAGATCTAACGGATGTGAATGCGAGGCACAAAATAAGTATGTCACAAGTGGTTCACTCGGTAAGGACCCGGCACGGGCTGCGGTCGCGGACGCACTGCCAGCTTCAACGATTGCGCACGAGATACTTTAGTTTAGTGAAGTAAAACGGCATACAATTAAATGGTCGTTTTAAAACAACCGTCATCAAATCTAACAATCGAAACTGCCACATTGTATATGGCATTGGCAACACCAGCATTTAGGTGTTCGAAGTTGGTTTGAACATAATTTTGATAAAGATTAATTTATGTCGTCTATAAAGTAGTTTTGTTTTTATTGTGTTATATGATTTAAAAAAACTGCTTTTATTCCCGTGCTTGGTGCACAGTATACACTATGTAAATTAAAGAGTTTAGAGAATGTTTCTTCAGGGAGTATTCAGGGCCACATAACTAATGCTTCCTCTATTTCACCTTCGCGCTGTGTCCACCCATGCCCCCTATTTAAGGGATTATGTAGCGCCATCCTCTCACCCCTGTCGCGGGTTTTCTCTCACGGTATTTTACAAGGTTCTTTCAAGGTTCATTTCGAAAAGAAAATCCATAGGAGAAATGTTCGACCAGATTCGAACCCTCGACCTTTGTATCTAAAAGGCTAGTTACTGTTCCACTTGACCACAGCACAGGTGTTCTGTGAATAGAGCACTCACCAAGAAACTCGCAAATAATTCCCCGGGTTAATATTAATGTAAGATTCAGATAGGCTACCAGATCTTTCACCCATTCTAAAGATTCGTGGATAACATTGCTACTGTCTGTAAGCACATGCTTGAACAAAAGAAATACGCAGAAAAAATGAATGCGATGCACTAATGCAATTATGCCTTCATATAATTGGTTTAGCAGTTGCGAATATTAATATCACAACAATTGCGTACGTACGTATTGTACAATTGTATGTACGTATTTGTAACATTTTTGAAATGTCGAGAAGCCATCCAGCCTCAGTAGAAGGTTAATAGCATCCTAAGATTCCTAACAAACCAGACGATTCCTTGAGCAAGCTGCGTGGGCGTTGGTGATCTATGTCAAGCCTAATGTTTCATTGTTTAGCAGAGGCAACCGACAACGGTTGAACTTGAACACATAGAATGTTTCGTTGACGTAAGAAATCGAACCCTGACGAACGAACACAAAAATAACAACGCAGGTATTCAACGGGAAAGTACATTTTAAATGTAACCAGAATATATCAGGAAACATATTTGACACAGTAGACACGATAATGGATTTTTGATGATACTCGTACGTGTACGTATATCATACAATACATGTATTGCAATTACACAACGCGTGTCAGTATTTAAAACAGGGTACATGATAGTAGTATCAATCAATCGTTTAACAAAGCAACGCACGTCACTCGTCGACGTGGTCGTGAATAACAAACACCGGAAAATTCACTTTCGACGACCAACGGCACTCACATAATCGACAGCGTGCTACAGTGAACCAACTAACATTATGTACCTATTACGAGAAGCTTTATTGTAAACGGCTTTTAGAAAATATTAACTTATATCACAACTAAAAACCGGTCTTCACAATCAATAAGTTGCCGTTTTTTTATTTTTATTTTATTTCATAATTTATGTTTTACATGACAGCACGTTGCAAGATTACCACTGTGCAGGTACAACATTACAAAATAGACGTAGTTTACGTATACGATAGCATACGGAATATTCTAGTGTTAAGAAGTTTCTAGATATTATGTTAAATAGCATTAAAGATCATTCATGTGTTAAGAACCTTCTAGATAGAACATAAAATAGTATAAGGAGAACATTCCAGTTATAAAAACATTCTAGAAAGGGTAAAGATTATTCCAGAAATAAAACATAGCATAGTAATAAGAACCTTATGTTACATAGTTATAAGGTTGATTTTTGTCTAATAGCAAATAGTTAAAAATAGATTACGAAACCTTTTCTGATTGGTTGAAATAGCCCGATTGTGATTGGTCAGCCAATCAAAGCTCAGCTTTATTTTATAGTATTTTGATATAAATACGCAGCTTGTTTAGTAAGATAGCATGTACCGTCCGACTTCCGAAGTGAACACATCTCAATAAAAAGTTCCGAATAGAAGAAGAAATCTTTCTCTTGAAGACTCTGCCTTCCAATCCAGCAACAGAGGTGTGCATCCTGCACAACCACTATCCTCTCTTTTATAAAAACTGGGTAGGAAACTTCAAGTGGCTATGAAAAGAAGGTGAAAGCGATCATGGATGTAATTCGCGACTGTGTTGTCGTAACGAAGGCTTTACTTGAACATGGCGACGTGACGTGACCAGCACTATACGAGCTCATTATAATGATACAAGTAAACATTAGTAGAAACCGTAAGAAAGTTCCTATAATTGGCGGAACAACGACATAACACAAGGAACAGTTTAGGTAACTCAGTCTAGGTATTGATCAACAATAAGCAACGGTCTGGTTATATCTTAATATTTATTGGTTGAATGTACAACTAAGAATAGTAAGAATATAGTTTATAAAAGGGTAGGTACTAGGTATACTTAAAGCATAAACAACTAGCGGCCTGTCCCAGCTTCGCATGGGTGGTCATAAATTTTTTGAACATTTTAGGATAAACTTAAACCGTGGGTTCGAGCCTCGCGTCTACTTATTTCATACATTTGCACGCGCTTCTCCTTGAGTAAGTGAAATCGCACCCCGTGCGAGACCCGTGGACCCGTTAACATTTTTAATTTCGTCATATCTTTTGAATGGAATGTCCGATTTGAAAAATTTAAGAAGTAATCTATAGGTATTGAAACCGTCTTAATTATGAAATGATTTATTTGGATAAGGATTAATACCAAGGTACAAATAAAGACTCTTTTCTATCGGAGGCATTTCAAATAATTTTTTATAGTAAAAGAACACTTATTGTGACATAACTATAATAGTTAGACATATGCTGTCGCGACATTTTTTGTAGATGATAACGTGTTCTACAAAATCGTAGTACATTATTTTGTTCTATCTTCAATAGTTTTCGCAGCGCACGCGATGTAAGGTTTTTTGTTTTCCACCTTGGGTTACATTATTGAAGTTTTAGTAAGGATCCCTGATTATTTTGAAAATATAATATAGCCTATGTTACTCAGGGATAATGTAGCATTCTAATGGTGAAAGAATTTTTGAAATCGGACCAGTAGTTTTTGAGCCTATTCGTTACATACAAAAATACAAAGTTTACCTCTTTATAATATTAGTGTAGATAAAGAAAAACGCTAATTTGCAATGCGGTCAACGTTCAGCCACGAACGGTATTCACATAACGGTTCTTTATATTTAGAATCATCGAACACGTGTGAACATTGAATCATCTTCTTTTTCACTGCTGTAATCTTGGTTTCGATTTCACTTTCATTGATTTACCTAATTAAGATACTGTTTCTTCTCACCTGATTAGGTGAGAAGAAACAGTAATAAATTAATTGTAAATTATTGATTAATAATAATAAAAAAAAAAGATTTAGAGAACTGATTGAACAGAATGGCAAGATAAGATCATGATGAGGTACAAATCTAACCGAGAGTAGAACGGGAACATGACGACCATTTAATCGAATTTTAGTGCAGGCAGACCCAGCCTTAAGACTGAACAAATCGAAAACCACGAAGGCGCCGGCGGCGGCGACGTGGCTGACACCAAGATGACGAGGCCATACATAATTAGTTTTAGGAAATTATATGACATAGGTACTTGACTTAAAGCTGCACCTAATTTAAACGACTACTTTTTATCAAAATACTTGAACAATGGAACCTAGCTTATTCTCATTACGTCATGACGCCTACCAAGTTGACAAATTCTTTCCAAACGAACAGACAAACCTAGACAGAACCTTGAAACATTCACTGGGTACACTTATCGAGACGAATCTTGAGCTATGGCGGAGCGTGGCGCCCACGAATATCTAAGCTAAATCATAAATAAATGTTTAGTTAGGTCCAACAAAATTGATATCGAGTTGAGAAATTATTTGAGCGACTTCCGAGGGTTGCTGACTTTAACATTTCAATATGAAGACCAGACGGAAAACAAAATCTTTGTATAATTAATTAGCATACTAAAACACAATTATTGCCAGAACAAAGACCGAAGCATGGGATACACTCTGCGTGTTATCTATCAATCAAGTCTACTGAATCAACCGTGAATCTTAAAGTATTTTAACGAACCATAAATTCAAAAAGATATAATAGGACGTGACCAAGGTACTGATACACACGTTTTTTAACATATTTGAGTGAAATAGCGATAATGGGAAGACATTAAGCAACCCGCTCAGCAGGACGACCGACGGAGTAAAACGCAGCAGTGGTGAGTCACAACAGTTGTGTAATGGTTTTGCACAACCAGCCAGGGTTATCGTTGTTACTGTTACAATGAACATTATAATTATATTGGATCTAAAGCTTTAAATACAATCAAAGTAAGTTAATGTGTATTAAAATGTCCTTTACGATTTATTTAGTACGTACCTACTTCTTTCTAATTATCGATAAACATTTTTACAAACAAAAACCTTTTTATTAGACACTGAAAGATCTAAAATAAATTTAATCTTTCAGGCCTTAAGTTCTTTAGCTCACAACAAACAAGTTGTTTTTAAATAGACTCAAAAATCTGTTTGTCTTTTTACATTTTCGTAAAAGAAGTAACCAAAATCATAAAATAGAACTATTGCTTTACTGACTGGACTAAATAATAAATTCATAAGTCTAATGCGTAGGAGTACCAGAGAGCTGAAATTTAAAGGCACTATGTAATTTATTTGTAACACGACGAATCAATCCTTACTATTTCAGCGGGTGGTTGAAGTCTGTTGAAAACAACTTTCCGTCGAGGTGAACGTTATCTATTTATCAACCCCAATGAATAAAAACTATTTTAATCCTTTTTAACTTACTATTTTAATTGTTATTTGATTGGAAAGTATGTTTCTAAAAGAAAATGGTCTCAAGTTACGCAATAAAGTTGCTAAACGTAAATATTTTGAATTTGTAATGAAGTTGTTTTTAACTAGTTTAAGTGTCATAATAATCTACACTAATATTATAAAGAGAAAAGCTTTGTATTTTTGTATTTTTGTATGTAACGAATAGGCTCAAAAACTACTGGTCCGATTTCAAAAATTCTTTCACCATTAGAATGCTACATTATCCCTGAGTAACATAGGCTATATTATATTTTCAAAAAAATCAGGGATCCTTACTAAAACTCCAATAATGTAACCCAAGGTGGAAACCAAAAACCTTACATCGCGTGCGCTGCGAAAACTATTGATGATAGAACAAAATAATGTTCTACGATTTTGTAGAACACGTCATCATCTACAAAAAATGTCGCGACAGCATATGTCTAACTATTATAGTTATGTCACAATAAGTGTTCTTCTACACTAATATTATAAAGAGGCAAACTTTGTATTTTTGTATTTTTGTATGTAACGAATAGGCTCAAAAACTACTGGTCCGATTTCAAAAATTCTTTCACCATTAGAATGCTACATTATCCCTGAGTAACATAGGCTATATTATATTTTCAAAAAAATCAGGGATCCTTACTAAAACTTCAATAATGTAACCCAAGGTGGAAAACAAAAATCCTTACATCGCGTGCGCTGCGAAAACTATTGAAGATAGAACAAAATAATGTACTACGATTTTGTAGAACACGTTATCATCTACAAAAAATGTCGCGACAGCATATGTCTAACTATTATAGTTATGTAACAATAAGTGTTCTTTTATTATAAAAAATTAATTGAAATGCCTCCGCTAGAAAAGGGTCTTTATTTGTACCTTGGTATTAATCCTTATCCAAATAAATCATTTAATAATTAAGACGGTTTCAATACCTATAGATTACTTATTAAATTTTTCAAATCGGACATTCCATTCAAAAGATATGACGAAATTAAAAATGTTTACGGGTCCACCGGTCACGCGCGGGGTGCGATTTCACTCACTCGAGGAGAAGCGCGTGCAAATGTATGAAATAAGTAGACGCGAGGCTCGAACCCACGGTCTAAGTTTATCCTAAAACGTTCAAAAAATTTATGACCACCCATGCGAAGCTGGGACAGGCCGCTAGTTTATTATAAAAAATTAATTGAAATGTCGCCGCTAGAAAAGGGTCTTTATTTGTACCTTGGTATTAATCCTTATCCAAATAAATATTTTCATAATTAAGACGGTTTCAATACCTATAGATAACTTCTTAAATTTTTCAAATCGGACATTCCATTCAAAAGATATGACGAAATTAAAAACGCTCGGGGTGCGATTTCAGTCTCTGGCGTGCAAATGTATGAAATAAGTAGACGCGAGGCTTGAACCCACGGTTTAAGTTTATCCTAATAAATGTTCAAAAAATTTATGACCACCCATGCGAAGCTGGGACAGGCCGCTAGTAATATATAAAACTGTCATCTGTCCAAATCACGTGAATTAACGTTTTACGTAATCGTTTAACGATTTGTAAAAAAGATGAAGAAAATAACCCTTTAACTCTAACGCACACTACGTATATAGGAGGAAGGCATATGCATTCTAAAATTAGGGTAGAGGGCAGGGATTTATTGTTAGTAGGGAAGCATGGTATTGTCATGTCATAGGGGTACGTACGATACGCTCCATTCGTGATCTCGCATGTTCTTCTGAAAAGCAGCAGATTTTGGCGTCCAGGAGTCAACCCCGCGATAAAGGGCAGGCAGCTCAGCTACCTTCACTTCAAGTCTTTCCGCGAGTCTCTGCTCTACCACTGACTTAGGCCCGCTAGTCAAGGGGCGCTGCTGTTCTTTAGAGCGCACCTCCAAGCCATTGTAACCATTTAGTTTCTCGCCATTGCAAGACGTTACGCTTTTCGGGCTATCTGTGCTGAGCAATTTGCTCTTAACGGTTTCAGCTTTACTGTAATTTTTATATTGCACCGATTCTGTTCCGTTCGCTATTCGCGAATACTTCAAGGAATCATAAGTGTCGCCATTCAGGCTGCTATAATCGACGTTGTTTAGATTGACGTCTCTTTCGACTCGTTTAGTTGAGATGTCATACCCATTTCGTTTGCTGATATAACGATCCTCGTGATTCTGTTTGAGAAAATTGCTTTCGAAACTAGTTTTGCATTTAGGAACGTTGCTAAGATACTCGCTATATCCTAATTCTTTAGTATGTAAACCTTTATCACAGCCTTTTTTGAGAGTTTCTTTAATATCTAATCCATTGTCGTTTACTCGACTGTAGCTAAAGCTAGCGGGCTGACCGCTGTCAGTTCTGTGATCAATAGCCTCTATCCGTTCTGCATCCTTGCTTTCGAATTCGTGTTTAGCTAGAGCAACACGTGATACATCACCGTTCTTTCTCGGTGGTTTTCCGTTGAAATCAGCAGTCATTATTGCGGCTCTGCTCTGTTCATTAGGAACAGTCCAAGTATCGTGCTTCTTCTTATCGCTGCTTTTTGAAGACCATGCCTTGGCGAGAGCCGCCTTCAGAGCTTCCCGCCGCTCGTGTACGCTGACCCTCGGGTACTCGTGTATGGGAACTATGGCGGGCGCATAGAGAGTCGATCGCGGTGTAGCCCGCGTTATTCGGAAACTTCTGAACTCCCTGTTGAACTCCGAACTCAAAGAATAAGCCGGTATTCTCGAAGTCACCATTTTGAGATCAAAATTTCCTTAGCAGTTAAGTACGTTAAGTTTTTATGTATTTTATTTAAGCACTAAGTACAATGAACACATATCGACTCTACCTGAAAACAAAACACTCTTAAAAATGTATAGAAAACTAAACGCGCAGTTCTGTATTTTAAGTACTTTATCGGTGAATTAGTTAAATTTGAAGTAAAGATGCATGAAATGTATGTGTGTGCGACTGTGGGCCGCGACCTTCGAGGTGGGCGGCAGCGGCGGGACAACGCACTGGTCAACGAACCGCCCTGCCCGGCATGCTATACCACTGTCTCTACTCAACTTGGCAACTTGCATAACGCGCATGCAAGCTGTACGTCCGCCGCGGGCTGCAGCCCTAACTTATCAATTATGAACTTATGCCATGGATCACAACACAACACATGTTCTAGTATTAATTATTGTGTAGCGTTTATACAATTGATATGACAGACTCTGTGCTAAATGAAGCCAGTAAAGTAGGGCACTGTGATAAAGTATCGTTTGTGTCTTACTTTATTTTGTAGAGCAGTTATGCCGTATAAGTGCAACAAGTGTCGCCTTGGTGACGTCCCTAATATGGCTTGAAGCGCTACCATATGGCCAGATCCTATACATCCCAGCCTGTGAGTTATCCACATTACTTGCATGCACCGAATCATATTTGCTGCACAATTTTTGTTTTCATTTTATAACATTCAGAGAGGCCTTTTGGTACTCATCTGAAACTAAATGTACAATGCGTTCGAATTTTTAAAAACACTTTATGTAAACAAATGTAATTAATTGTATAATAAATCTGTGCACACATACAGTGTTAGATAACTCTACAAATCATTAAATGTCATGTTTGCATATATAAACTGGGTTATTGTTTTGATATTGTGTAAACACGGAAATTATAGTATTCAATTATAACAAGTAACTGCACGTTTAGCTATATACATTTTCCAATAAACATTTATTAAATCACTTTTGAACTTTATAGTAAGTATCGTAAGAAAAATCACTTTTGACAAGTTAAGCTCGGCCCTAGCAACGAACGTATGCGGTGGTTGCAAGTCACGGAGTGGTCATCACCGTATAGGAAAACCGCGAGCTGTCATAACATATTTAATCGAGACTGCACTGATCGGCCGTTGTAAAGAGAGCAACCACCGGAAACGAGTGCGTGTGAGCGACGGCTGTGCGGTAGAGACCGGTCGCGTCGTGAATAGGTACCTTCTCGAAGCGCGCGCGAGAACTGCGTGCGGTGTGCGTGCACCGCTGCGACTAAACTGAAGGAAGGGAAGCAACGCGGGGCCGCGCGCGAGGACCCCACCGCTGCCGCGCCTCTCTCCTGCCTTGCCAGCCACCGGCATCGTCCACCACTTATGACTTTAACGCGAGAGCACTACGGGTTGAAACGCAGGAGCACTGACCTTCACTACCACAAAGCCGATATACTAGCTCGCGAGCGCTCGAGGGTTCGAGTACCGCCGCATGCATCCGATTCAGTGCAATACTCCAACTATATTTCAATTTCGAACCGCAAGAGGATTTCGCTATTTTATCCTTTTCCCTGAAGTACGAGCATATTGTAAACGGTTGTTGCTCCAGCTTTTAAACCCTCTTATCCAGGTTGTATTTTGAGAAACTTCTTTCTCTTTCGTTAATAAGCTTGAACGTTTTGGTAGTTTTGAAATTATTATTACCATCTTGCCTTTTTTAGCTCATGAGCATGGCACAGTTTTTTTGCTCGAAGTAGTTTCTTTAATTTCTAAGCAATGCCCTCTAGGCCAGTGACTTCTTATCTGGGTTAGTCAGTCAAGGAGTCAAAACTCCGTTTCGCCCGTAAGCATTTCGTTACTTGACTAGACTCGATCACGAGGGGATACACATGGGGAGCAGGTCAAAGAAGGGAATACACAGACAAATAACACAGGACAGGAAAATAATGCTACAGAGCCTAATATATTAGGCATATATGACAAAGGAGGGAAAATACTAAGCGAAACTAACGGCATAATTTTAATTTCAGCCTGTTTGCACCCATTGATCAGTATATATTCGTTTACTTAAATAAGCCTTAGAACCTCACCTTAACGTTTCGTTGAATCGAGTCAAGTTAACATTTACCTGAAACAGAAATCAATTTATTAATACTATGAACCTTGGACAAAAAGTGAAGATATTATAAAAGTTAATGAAAATAAATCATGTACCTACTCGTACATATCAAGCCAACAGAGGTAGGTACAGAAGGTCGACAGTGTCGAAACAACGCTGCATTAACTGAACATTATAATGTATGCATTTGGGCCACCGACAGAACGAAAATATTCACAATCGAAACATACTCGATATCAATGCTGCTATTTCATATGCCTGATGTACCGAGCAACGATCTTTACATAGAAAGTGAAACGTTTTAGTACAAATGCTACAAAGCTCAAACAACTCGTATGTATCCTCATTCCATGATTTTTTTGCCAATACAAGTTTGTATCGCATTCATCATTATTTTTATGCACAACATTATTATGGCTCATTTCGCATTTATTTATATGAGAAAAAACACGGCCTAGGCTAGGGTTATTATTACTTATTCAGTGGTGATGTGTGTCACTGCCAACGATTACGCCTGTATAATATTCTTCCATTAGGCTTTAAGCTATCGATACTGTTTGACCTACAATCAATAAAATCGCAGACTAAATGAAACACGATCTAAATTGAGTAACTCCTTGTTGTGATGGAGACTCTATAAAATATAATACCTACCTGAATCATCATCAATAAAGAAAAGCAACTTCCTAAACAACCGTTAGGTTTCATTACACCTACATGTCGATTGTTCAAAAGCCCTCTGTTCAATCTGTCAATGTACAAAAAACTTGTGTATGTAAATTTCCAAAACACGCATAAACGTGTCGGTATATGTATCTACGTTTCTATCTAAGAAGTAGGTGACTAAGTCGGTCTAACAATTGTCGGCAAAAAATAATGGCACCGGAGGTAGCAAGGCACCGAGAAGCCGACGAACGGCGAGGTCTAATGACCCAGATGGCCTGTGACTAGGCTGCCTGGGTAGATCTACTAGAGAGAGAGATCTACTAGATACTCTCCAACGAAAGAAAAATCGGTCAACCGTACGTACTTCTTGGAATCTCGAATTATGCACAAAGAGTAACTTTGTGTTTAAGATTTTTCATGTACTATCCGGGAATTAATAATGACATGTACCAGATCTACAAACTAAAGTACAAGAGATGTTTGGAAACAAGCTCATGGGTAATAGCTTCCACAGATTAAAGTGTCGTTTGTTAAATTTAAAATGTAATTAATTAAACATTTATAAATACGATGGCCATCATTAGCATTAAACGTAAATATGCTTTCTCTATGCATGGATTGAACCCCAATCAAAATCTGTAAAATAGCTAATACAATATAATAACTATTACAGATATATCCAGCAAACCATAATAAGGAGATATAATAATATTAACTGAAGGTCAGCGGTGCGCTAATAATTATATTAGTAAACTCCACTACTGTACGTACAATTTAGACTAGCTTTATTCTATTCGATCCAATCTAACAACACTGACCATGGCAAATTAATCCGATACCTTATAAGGCACGCTTACGGAAACCTGATCTGGCAGGCGTGAATTCAACATGATCTATCAAAATACCTACCGTATATAGACTTCCTGGAGCCATGGGATTCTTCATCACTATTAAGCCCGCGTGTCAGTGAGAAAACCACATTTTTTTGGTCTTAATTTCCTTTGATCGAACCGATCCATGCCAAATAAGATTCTATCTTGTTTGGTATCAATCGACTCATCAGCGATTTAAAAAGTAGGTTTCTAATGTGCCAGATGACTCGTTTCTCGGTAATTACTGTACTTAGCAGGAGGCGCTGATGTGCATCATCATCCGCAAAGTATTTAAAAAATAACGCAATAATAAAACAGTCAAAAGTAACGGACCTCTCATTAGTCATGGAGGCCAATATCGGTCAAACGACAGCGTTCATTAACCTATATTATCACATCACATCAATGAGAATGTGTCAGCAAGATCAGTAATCTTCGTTGAAAAAGCTTCTGTGAAAAGCACATGTTATAAAAATAATAGAAAAAGTAAGAAAGTTCGCAAAAGCTAGTGGACAACTCGAGTGACGGAACTTGAGCCGGCGTAAGACCTTTGTCATGGGTTAACGACTTGGATATGGATGTTTTTTGAAAGAATGAAGTTAGCGACAACGTTATACATTAATACCTATCATTAAACTGTAGGGTGTATGCCTAAATTAACGCGCACCTAAACTATTTAACCTGCAAGACGCGAGAAATTCAGAGGGATCTTATTTGTGCTCTGAGAATACGAAAAGAAAACAGGAAAGAAGTAATTAAACTGCTAAAAAGTCTAGAGATATTATAGGAAAAGAAGACCACACGAACGCAGACACAACACAAGCATTACAAAAGTTAACAGTCAGAATAAAATAAAATACATTTCAGGGAACGGTTAAGAACGTTCTTCCTTTGTATATGGGCAAGCAAAACAGTAGAAATCAGTCCGACGACCTGCAGAAAAAATACCTTTTCCACAAAGACGAGTCCGTTAAGCTTCTCGGAAGCACAACAAAGATCCCGTATATGTTTGTGACTCACGCTTCTGGTAAAGCCTTACATCCAGACTGGGCAATAGTTTTTATGATATAAATTACTAGTACAAGCTTTGCTGATATTTGGGCCAGATGGCGTTACGTTAACGTCCTAAATATTATAGGAAAGTCCAAACTTAGTCATAGAAGCTTGATAACAAAAATGTTTTGCCGAAACATTATCGTATTCACGCCATTTCGTATGATTTCCATTAAGCTTAAACTTGTCATGAGGGACTGAGTTGGATAATCTCATTTATTTTCTAGTTCAAGCTAATGGGATAAAATGTGGTCATGAGCCGCTACGGGGCTTGCAATTGGAGCAGAAAGTGGTGCTACACAGCGTACAGTTGGATTCTCTGAAGAGGCGCGTAGGTGTCGCCAGCTACAAGCGCCCGCCATCCTTCATACAAGAAATTTCTTGTTCCCATAATTTCTATTCGAGGTCACCGTCACACTTATGATGTGTGCGCAGTTAGAAAGGAGACGACGATTGTATTGCGATGAAAACATGGAGTGGGTGGCGTAATTTAAAAATCGATCATACATATGATAAGAACATAATAATGCAAAGATATAAAAAATATACAAGGTGTAAAATACCACTCCTGAAAACTTCAGGGGGCTAAAGTACCCATCAATATGAATAACTTTTTCTAAGGAACCACCACTGAGAACGCGAAAAAAACTGCTGTTTCATGCAAAAATTCAATATCTACCTGGCTAAAATGTATGAATCAGCTGTTTTTTTTTCGCGTTCAGATCTTAATCAATTCTCCTTTGATCCTTAGGTCAAATTTCAAATTTGATGGGTACTTTAGCCCCCTGACGTTTTCGGGAGTGGTATTTTAACAACCTGTATATAGATGTATACTATATAAATATATCATTGAAATATGTATGTGAATGAACCAATTTGGATTTTTATATTTGTAGAATGGATGATGGGCGTTAGTTCAGGAAAACGGCCAACATCATATGATAACTATGTTGTGAATGAATTTCGAATAGCGGAACCCTAAAAATGTAGGTACATCGCGTACGCAACACGGAAGCACGTTTTCATTTTGTCGAGAAGAAGGCTATATACCATTAAGCCATTGACACTTTTAGTCTTCACTTTAATAGATTAAGTTGGAGCAATAAATCTTTAAAGTGGCCGCAGGCATCGTGAGGAACTTTCGCTTATTAATATTCTTTAATATTTCTTTAGTTAGAAGGAGGAAAGGGAAATCGTAACATAACAATGTACAACGGCGTTGGTGGAAAACAATCAAGGTCGTCTAGAGTGGGCCACTGCATCGCACGTCGCACCGCCACACCAGATCTGCGTAGAAGTTTGAAATCAAAAGTGATCCGATGGAGACACAGAGAAGATTGCGTAAAAGAGCTTTTGAGAGCTTTACCCGCCCACGATTCGACTTAATAAACATAATATACTCGTAAATATTAACGAGTAACATACCACGACAGAAAATTTAGAATGGAATGAGTGTGGAGTCGACACTGGAGAGTGCATACCGCAGTGGGCTTTTTATTTACATTATTGACACATAATTTTGTCAACAGTAAAGACTATTTTAGATTCGTCAAATGATATGAAGATCTCCTTTCGTGATTTCTACATTATTTATTGCTTTACAACAAAAAAGTTAATCGATTTACAGGAATCAGCCGACGGTAAAATACTTCCGTGAACGAATGAATTACCAAAAGATCATTTGCAGTGTTTTAGTGTGACGCCTCCACCGATATCGAACAATACGTGGGCGGCCGATGCATTGCCAATCCTTAAACGGAAACCTTGTTTACCTACTTGTCTTCCCTTTAGGATTGCCAATATCGATACTCGACAAGGTCTCCTGTCATTATACGCGTTCTCGTTAAGTGAGGAATCTTATCTCTCACTTTAATAAGCATTCGCGCGCAAGCAAGCATTATCAGTCCTTGGTCCTTCGCAAAAATGATTCAGTTTGTTCGTACACGTACGTTAACCACACCGCCACTTCCGTAATCGTGACCCGCACCGGCACCTGATGCCGACTGGCCTGCCCTGAGTAAACATTGCGATGAGTGCATAGACAGCTTTGTACGTACATTTCGCATTTTATTTCCCGCAAAAAAAGGAATAAACGATTCCATTTGCATAAACGACTACGTGCCTTCACGATTAGTCTTTATTTAGTAAGCTGACTTAGCATAACTTGCTTTGTTTAATGTGTGCATGAGTGCATGGTAGACTGGAATAATTTACCAATAATGTTTAGTTAATCCGTATTTACTTGTATTTGTTAAAATATACACAGAATACAATAATACATATTTATACCAAGCAAGTGGGCAGCTCGCAAAGCCGCATTTTCTTGACTATATGAGATAAAGTATTACAGGAAATTGACAGCCTCTTGCTAGTTTTATTTACCTAATAAACTAAAAACTAGTGTACCTACTATGAAATTTATTAATCATCCAAACTAAAGGAATTCAATAAACTTTTCTAAGGACGTGAATTATTATTTTCTTGTTCTTTCCGCATTATCGGATGTTCAATGTGATTTGTTCGTATAGGACTACGCTACCGCCTACCGACTATGCTATTTCAAAAAGGTTCAATTTGTCAGTGAAAAAGATACAAGGGCCAGAACACACTCGTCATTTATATGGACAGTGTTTGTTGATGGTGTATGAATATTGTACTTACATATTTTTTTTATCTTTATACTCATTTATTGCCTTCTGGGTGGTAAAAAACTCACGCCACTTATGAACGATGGTCAATGTCAATGCTATGAACAAACCTCAACTCAACACGCAACACTTGCGATCGGACGAACAAAGAACCATTTATGTTTGAAAGCGTACAAAGATTTGCCACTCGATTGCCCCAAAACACCCAGTTGTTAAAGCATATTCCACTAAAATGGTTTAATTTCGTTTGCGCTTTCACCCACAAATACATTTCAATCAAGTTAAATAAATAAAGCAATTGAACACAATAAGTGTTCTTGACGATTTGGGTTAACGTGATCATTCACCGTAGATGAGTCAGCCCAGACCCAACACTAACTGTAGTCGGTCTAGGTCTACATTTGCTCTAGTTCCCCACATCTTTTCATATCATATTTCATTCAAATCGTTTGACCTCATTACGGTTGTGTTTTTGTCGACGGCATACAGAGAAACATGTGTTTTCAGCATCACGTTAATTAAAACAAATTTCAAAAAGTATAAATGCAATATTTTTTTTAATTAGCTGCAGAACGTGATTTGTTGAGCAACCTAATAAAACCGCAATAAGCAGTTTGACCCACGCGTTGCCACTTTACAATATAACATGACTTTTGACTAACTTCAAGCTGATTTGTATCGTCACGAAAATGAAGTTCAGCTCAATAATAGATTTAGGCCCAGTTTCACCATGCTGTTAGATTAACAAAGGATTAAAGGGCCGTTAAATATGTCAAAATGTACGCGTTTGACAGCTAAGGTTAGATTTAACGGTCTTTTAATCCTTGATTAGTAACTAACAGAGCATGGTGAAACCGGCCCTAAGCTAATCTCTAAATCAAAAGTTTTCCCACAGTCTTAAAACTTACATTTATGGTAGACATTACACTACGAATATAATAGGTATGGAAATCGAGCCTATCGGAACAAATGATAATTTATAAAATATATACCAAGCCGTTGCGCCCATTTGCATGTAAATTGGTAATAGCTTATGTAAATAGTTAATGTTAGATATTAATCGTAACCTTTCTTCGTTTGAATGCTATAAATTAAATTAGTGTTTCAAATTTTAAATAAACTAATAATTGAGGAGCGCCGGAACAAAAACCGATAAATCCGTTTTTGACTTTTTTCTGCCGCCAAGCAGCGTTCCTATGTTTTGGTTTGAAGAGTGTGGTTGCCGGTGTAATTACAGGCACATGAGGCTTAACATCTGTATGCCTCAAGTTGATGGACGCAGGGCAGTGCATCGTAGGGCACGTTCTATCGTGCGTGACTTACGAGGTATTGCTTTGTTATAGGTGATGGTTACCTCTTAACATCAGGTGGGCCATCTGCTTGTTCCATCATCTAGTTCAAACAACTTTTTTTTTTCGTCTGATAGTACTCTTACATGTCATACTTTAATTGGACGCATCAAAACCCGTTAAAAACGTACTAAATGAGACTCTAAAGATGGGCAGCCAGAACAAAATCCGACAATATTTGGTTTTCTTTTGTTTTCCCAAAAATAACGTGAAGTGGATTTATAGGTTTTTGTTCCGGTGCTCCTCAATTGTTACGTCATCGATGTATATATGGGGTGAGGTAGAGCTGGAATAATATAATTCAGTGAAACGGAGAGTATCAATTAACCAATGTTTTTTAATAAACAGCGGTATAAACAGATCCATGGCAAGTAGCTTTCACTAGACGCCTACCATCTGTGGGCCGCGAGCTCAGTGCCCACAATACTGGTTTGATGAAAAGTTTTTCGAAGTGATGTGTTCCTCGAAACGCCTACGTTTACTTAGAATGTGGATAATTAATATCAAATAATTTATGAATTGTATTTCACAATTTGATTGACTTACTAATAGTGAAAGTTAAAAAAGATGTCACGGTTTATAATTTCAAAAGAGAAAGGCTCTTTTGGGATATCTACTTAAAATGTAATTATTTGTGTACAATCAACGGTATAACATTCACATTTTATTGATATTACCATTTTAGGTGAGTTTTATTAATAAGAAAGCCAGTAAGCAATACCTTCTGATGTTTCATAGAAATAAACCTGTCAAGCACCTATCAGAAAAGGCTTCAAAATTCAGATTTTCAGCTTTCAGTTTCAAGTTTCAGTTTTCATTTGACGGTTGTCAGTCCAACTATAAAGAAATAAATAACTAAAAAGCAAAGGTTTCATCAATATGCGTACGCAATATGCATTACTCTTAAAATGTTTAGTATGATGATGGTACTGATAGTCCGAATACAGCCTAATAACAATAATAAATACAATATGCCTAAGACAGAAAACGCACCAACATGGCGAAACTATATGGGTTTGTTGTCGGACCCTAAAAAGGGTATAAAAAATAATAATAATAATTTTAATTAGGTAGATACTTATTTGAATTAGATTTAATGTTGTCCGTACCCTATACGCTGAGTATTCTGAATAGTTATAGAAAATATTATAAAAACGAATTAAAACCGTTTTTTTCCGATAGATCGGTTTCCAATAATTTATGTATCCATGAATAACAAATTATGCGACGACGACCGTGTCGGTGCCGAACTTATGTAATTTTGATAGTGGTAAACATTTAGTAGTGAAACGCCAGCGACTTTGGTCTGCAACTAGGAAATGCAATCCCGCAAGATTATTTCAATCCAGGTATTTGCGGGACTGAACCATTTTAGTCCCGCCGGATCTAGGGATTAGCGGGATCCCGCAGGGTGGACTTTAACCTCTCAAATCAAAGAGTATTTCGGGATCCCGGTATACCGGGATTGCAATCCCTACCAGCAACAATATACAACCTAGTGATTACAGTAAGTAGATCACATTTTCTTGCTTCTAAGGACTAAGTCTTGTCAGGCAGTCAATAAAGCAAGCAAGACGTACGTACATACATGTGCGACGTTTTGTTATGTTTAGATAAGATAATATATTATGCCGGGTAAAAATATTTGAAAGTTTCGCACGAAAGCGCTGACATGAATATTTATTTGTAACAGGCTTATCGTAAATGATGACCATAAAGGTATAATAAAGGATGTGGCCCCGATTGGCACAGGATCCTTGCAAGAGGAAACGCATGGAAGAGGCCTCCACTCATCCTTGGGCGCCCAACTGTTAAGTGTAAGTATGTTAGTCCATAAATATAACAGATTTTTATTGATTTATGATTAATTTTTATGATGATGATTTATGATAAATTTTTATGATGAAAATATGTCAAAAAAGAATACTTGTATACAAATAAATGAAAACTCCTGTTTTAATTGTTAGCAAGAGCAGACCAATAAGATTAAAGTTAATCAGAAAAGGCATAGTGATGTGATTCAAATCAATCACGCAAGCTAAACAGTAGCAAATCTTTTCCACAGGCAAATATTTTAAGTGAAATATATTGCTAAGGCGGAGATAGAACAATACGATCTTAATTGTCGTTCTTGCACGCGCTGTTGGTACTTTCTACTAGTGCCTCGATTACAAGTTCCACAGAGAACCATTTATATTTTTAATATACTTTTTTTACAGTATTAGTGACGCTTAGTCGTGTTCTTTTCACAGGTTGAAGTTTAAACGGTTTAAATTTAACTTTTATAGTATCCATCAAAGTGAGAAGAAAGGTGCATAGCGCTCAAATAGGTGCTCACCAACCGTGAATCAATACGAGAAGCACTCGTGTGTGGTGAATAGTGACCATGAACAAGAATACATCGAAATAGCCCCCTTTGAAATATAATAATAACACATGAGCTTTATGATTTATATATAATAATACATATGTAGGTATGATGTACCTACACTCGCTTTCGTCTCCCAAAATGGCGATAGCAATAGCGATGAGTAATGAATAGAGAGCTGCTTTAATTCGCGCCGCTGCCTGCGCCCACGCACTCTGTACAACGTGCATCCACTCGGAACAATGCTTACTGGTTTACTTTCTCGATTGACTCATACTAATTCATTGCATATGTCTAGCGACGCGAATTAGATTAATTATACCGGTCTTGTAGTTAATCTCACAACACCACGTGACGACAAATTGGTACACTTTCATTGTCATGTCTCTGAGGTCAACTGATTTGACATAGAAAATAGAAGTTTACATTTCTACAAGACACAAAAGAAGTTGACAATAACGAATACCGAAAAAACGTTGCGCGCAATATTTATTGCATATTTATTTGGTTATCGACGCTTTTCGTGCAAATGTAATACTGAAATAAAAGTTCTATTTTAGTCGAGGTAGACAACATATCGATTAGACTAAAATATTACTTACTAAGGGTTTAGACTTTGTGAGACTAGACAAACAATGGCAAGGTATTAATAAATTGCGGTCAATCAGGGAATGATTTCAGATTTGTTCAAATCACAAAGGATAAAATAGCATGTTATATAACAACAAGCTGGTGCCCGCGACTTCGTCTGCGCAGGATTAGTTACACAATATCTTTATAAATTGTAGCCTATGTGTTATTCTGATGTATAAGCTATATATTATTGTAAAGTTTCATTAAAATCCATTCAGTCGTTTTTACGTGAAACAGTAACAAACATCCATCCATCCATACTTACAAACTTTCGCGTTTATAATATTAGTAGGATACAAAATATCGTTATGTTATAGAGACAAGTATGAATTAGTAATATGCATCGTAGTGAGAGCATGCAGTGTGCGAGGCGCACAAATGCGCTAATGAACGCATGTCGCGCCGCGCCGCTGACCCTCGACCCACGCGGCGCGGGTTCGATGTCCGTGCGCGTCCCCCGCACATCCCGGCCCTTCAAGCAGGACGAAGCTTGACATTATCATCATTTCTATATCAACAACGCTTCTCGTTTACATCTAATATAAATCAACATTACCATCAATAATTATGAACCTACGGTACAGGCGCGCCAACTTAATTGCATCCTGTTTTCCCCTCTTATAATAACATTCATACTTTAATCAGAAATATTATTGAAGGGACACTAATAAAACCACGACTTTAAGAACGATTCGAACAAAGAAATCAGACTACACGCGAACTAATATTTTTTCGGTATGATGACAGCGATAACTAGGGACGCTATTATGTGACTCCGCGCTGCTAAATCAATAAATAAATAAATATAAAAAGTGAAATAGAAAACAGTTATGTGAATTGAATTGCTAATGCATTGTGTACTACGAACATTCGCCTGAAGGGGACGAGCGCGTTTAAATCTTTTCTATGAAAATACTAAACACGATTTGGGTTTACGGAGTACCTTAGTTTATAAAATAATCAAGAGAGTTAGATATAAATAGGAAGAAACTGTAACTACACAATAACGGACGTTCGCAATTACAATCCAAGATACCGACAGACAGAGAATAGTCATTCGTAGCTAGGTGAATATAGGCGGTCGTTTGTGAGTTAGTGCGTCTGTAATAATAAGATATACACAGAGGTATACCTACTTTACTTTCATTATGTATGGGCAGTTTATAAACAATTCTAGTTCTCTTTTGTTTCATTTGCTACACACGTAAACTTTAATGTAACTGACTTCGCAATAAATTCGCGGTTTTATAATGTCCTGACAAAAAAATACCTTACTTTCAAAACTGTTCTTGAATTACGAAAAGTTAATTTCTGTTCCAGATTCTAAACAATGTAACAATGAAAGTGCCATCCAAACTGTAACGTTGGCACAGTTAAGTTAAACGTTACAATTTTCGAAACCGGAAAAACACGAATCGAGTAGCTGTTTCATTCACCCTAAACCTTTACCGACCGCCCTGTAATTTCGTTAATTAGCACCTCTGGCCGTATACGTGCTGCCACTACCATATTGTGATTTGTGACTCAATTTTTTAGGCTTTTTGATTACTGCCTTGACATTTCCCCAATCGGAAAACTTACAGGAAATGTAGAAAACAGCAGGAGGTTTTAGAGGACACGCATGCTCGGTGTATGGGGGAGGGGGAAGAGTGTCGCCTCGAGTCGAAAGGTGCACATTTCGAGTCTGCAAACGCCTGCTATGCATTGGCTCTCGGGAGTCAACGCACCGGGAACCGGTTCACTAATCGATCCCGGCTGGTCCGCGCTCCTGTCCGCACCTTAAAGCGACTAACGGCTTCCTCCACAACCAGCCCTGATCAGATACCGTGTCGTGCATTTCTGCATTTCATGCAATACCCGTCTAACTAGTACACGCTACACGGGGACTTTATGCGCAACCGTTTACTTTATTACGAGGACGTTGTCATGCCATGCTAGCCACCGCTGGCGTCGCCATAGCTTTTACAAACCGCTGTTTATGTAACACTACTTTCCTAGCAAACCCTCAATATAGTAATTCACAACCACATCGCGTCAGTTTAACTTACGCGTAGCACACTAAAACTCTTGACAAGCTTTACGATTTATGTAAATCCGATCATGTAACGACTAAGCTAACACGTTTGCATACCTACGCAACGAGTTCAATATATTTTATACGTCAAGTCAAATAAACACAAGTCCGTAAGTCGGATGCCAGCAAGTAAGGCAATCATTAGGCTTTGGTGTAATTTTTCTTCAAACCGATTTCAATGTTGCATCGATACTGTTTCCGAGGACATGACAATGGTGCCATTGTTTCTTGGTGCGTATTATGTTTATATTGGCCTTCCATTGAGGTAATCAAGAGTGTCTTATGGATGAGATTGAAACGTATAAAACATAGGCATAGTTTTCTTGCAAAGACTAGTAAGCTTGCCACCCAACTGGTTTATTTTTTAACGAGAAGGTACCTGTAGTGATCATGGGATAATAGGGTATTCTGCGAAAGCCTTTACATAATATACCTCTAGTATTGATAAATTACCTATTTAAATCTATATTTTGATGTAAATCTATTTTTCCCCAACAAAGACGCGCTGAATTCCACTAGTAATATAATATTGATAATTCTGTTATTTTTATTTACATCATGTTTAAATAATTTACTACTCATCCAAGTAGGGTTCTCTGTGACGAGTGATTTATATGAACGTTAAAATTTAAATGTATCAAATATTTTATTGCTATTTATCCTATAATCCATTTATGAACAAAACCAGTTGATTCTTTTGGGATGTGATTGCATAGAATACATGTTGCCAATAAACGACGGAGCTAGAACAAAAACTAGTTTGAACAGTCAATCGACATGCTTTGGCACTGAATTAAAAATCTAAAATTAGAAAAGTATGTAATGTAGCACAATTTTGCGCAGTCAATGCTACATTTTAGTGGCGTGATAAACCGCCCAGCTCTCACAAACGGTCGTTGATTCCGTCACAGACTTCTAACACACACAGCGACGTCGTCGGATCAAAAAATACCGGCTCAGGCATCCAACTAACGAGACTAATTCCGAGCATAACATTGGCTCTATTATACTGGAAATGTCTTGAATTTACATAAACCAATTGAATGTACCCGACCATTTCGTGATTGTTATCTATTTGCCTGCCCCACTGGCCATTTATGATTCGATTCGTTTAACCTTAACGAGACCGCTGCTGAAATTATGTAATTTGGTGCAGAGAGCGTAAAATGAAGCGACGAAAATTGTGAAGCTAAGAAAAATAGTGCATGCTAAAAGTATTGTTAAGCGTATTACAAACGACGAAGATGCTATAATATTTCATCTTAAGATACCTTACCATAAAATATTATAGCATCTTAACACTGTTAAGATACGATAATATATATGTATTATGATCTCATTCTCTTGAAAATGTTAACATATATTTCCATAGCAAGGCATCTTAAGATGATCGCCCTATCGCTCAATATCTTAAGATACCGTAATATGAAAATATATATTATATCAACCGTGTTTATCTTAAGATGAAATATTTCAGCGATTTGCACGAATAATGTCCAAAAAGAAAAATGTCCAAGAGCAAAATAATATCCAACTATAAAAACGTCCAAGTATAAAAATGGCATCTTCGTCGTCTGTGATACGCTTAATGCCGAGACGTAAGCGTAATCGCGATTGCAAAATTGACGGACAACAATAGCGAAACACATCAAACAAAATCCTCAAATGTAGACTACTATGCCATAAATGGTTTGACACCATGTCAAAATGATTAGCGGCCTTTTGTTCAATGGTTCATAAGCCTTCCTTGAGGAAATACATTTTGTTTGAATGATCTTTGACCTTATTTCGGTTTCAAAATAAGGAAGTCGTATGACATAGCATTGTTGATTTCGACTCTATATATTTTTTATCAACGACACGACCGAAGGCTTAAAGAGGTTGATAATTAGCAAGTTGTGATGCTTACAATGTTGTACGCAGAGCTTTGTGATAAATCATAAGATCGTAAATAAAGCAGTGTCAGGAAGTGGATAAGGGTGCGAGTTATCGAATGTGCAACAAGCAGACAATTGGTACAATACCTATACACAAGTACGTACATTGTATTGTCATAAATTCTGACCACGGTCGGCGCGGTGGCAGGCTGCGCTGCGTTCCGCCTCGTGACAAGGAAAGCGTTTCTTGGCCGAGATCAACTCAAGAGACCAATAACACAAATAAAAGTCATGCCATATATTTAGTTTTCTGTAAGGAACCTAAGAACCAGTAAGATTTACGATTTTTTTAGCAACCGCAGTTATAAATAATTTGATTTATGTTTAATGAGCAGTTTGTTCCTCCACAAACAGATGGTTCATCTGATGTTGTTTGATGGTTACCTCCGCCTAACAATGGTATTACTTTCACTGAGGATGTGCCCTATGTGGCAATGCACAACGTTGATTCAACGTCAGTGTCATTTCATTGCAGAGGCTCCTTTAAACTTTGAGATTTAGTTTTAGCACGTTTAGTGCGAGATTGAAAACCGAGTATGTCTTGCAAAAACATAGAGCGCGCCTTGCTCAGCCAAAAGATTCTCCACGACCTGAAAATGAGACCGAAAAACTAGCAACTGTGCAAGACTGATATGGAATTCGGGAGGACACCTGGATAGAAGTGGTTCGACTTCACTTAAGTCAAAGTCAAAAGGTATATATTTATTCAATAAAATCGCAAGGATCACTTTGAAACGTCATAAAGCTAGGTGACTCTAGGTGCCAGTTCCACGCGACCAAAGCCTAGAACAGGCAACAAACATACGGCTTGGTTCCTACCGTTCTTTTGTTACTTAGATACCTGAATTTAGGCAAATCCTGCTGGACATGCTAAGTTGAACGAACTACCGACATTACTTCCATTGCGCCACACTAGTTAGTAAAATTCGAGATTCAGTAAATTGCATCATTAGTATCTTTTATATCCACAGCCCACAATAAAGATTACATTTAGCGGTAGTGGAGAAAGTTAAGAAGTTGTGTTCAGCAACGTTGCGCCTACTACCTTCCTAGCCTCTAAAGCAAATAACTTTTTAAGTAGTCAAACACAGAGGCGTCCCCGTAGTGTAAGAACGAAGCAGAATTAAAGATGCATTTCACCACTTACATTCATCAGACGCTTTCATCAAACCTTGCAGACTTCTCACAGACGCCCATTACTTTCTTAATTTTATGCCGACGTCGCCGCTTGAAAGTCTTGCCTTAATTATCTCATTTCGCGTATTATTTATTGTTGGTTAGTTTGATAAGAATGCCAATATATGGGAATAACAAATTCAGTGTTTTAAAAAAGGTTAAATATTATAAGTTTTCGTTAAGCAAGTAATCTAGGAAAACCTGGATCAATTACTAATCATACCAGTTCATTTGTATAACGGCATCCTATCCGCACCGAGTCCGATTTTTTTATGGCACATACACGCTTGTAAGATGTTGCTGTGAGACGATTTTTTTTATTTCAAAACACGAAGTTCTAAAGTGTAACACGCGTTTTATTTGCCAAATTATTAATAACAATGTAATCTGACTACATACTTTATGCGAACAAATACATTTAATTTCCAAATGACACTGACTAGGCCCTCAGTACTGAGTGATTACATACTTATTTATTAGTCGAAGTTATCAGTTTGCAAAAAGCTCAGGGCGTGGGCGCAGCTGCACCTACCTACTGCACTTCTAGTTTTACTGTGTCAAGAACAACGCCTCTCGCCCCCACCGCACAACCCCGCAAGCCAGCGACGTCGACCCGCCGCCGTTTGTATTGTCACCTGAATATCACAAGAGACACAAAGTGTTGCGGCAATTGGAACGCAATCTGTATTGCGGTTTCAGGTGTTGCACTTTTTGTTTTCACCAAATAACAAAGCGGATAAGCTGCTTCCTTGTTCGTCAAACAATTTCATTTTAATTAGATTTTCGCTGCTCGCTCTCTCTCAAGTAAAAAAAATAAAGTGCATAAGTGACGCGCTGCATTGGAGTAGGCAGGTTCACGTTCGTAATATAATATGAAATTTATGAAGATGACGTCCACATTTTTTAAACAAAAATCACGTATTTCTTGTTGCAGATAAAATAAAGATTACTGTTTTAGTAAACGACCTTTCAGAGGTCCTTGACATACAAACGTTGCGAAAGACAAGAAAATGGAAACTTGACGCATTATTGGCGTAAAAAATACAGCCAATGATCATTTTGCTCAATGAAAAACCAGGCACAAGAAGTACCTTAGTATTTGTAATGTATTTTAAAATTGAAAAGCAAGAATGATGGGTTGAACTACCGTTACGGTACTATGTTGTTGAAATTCCAAAATAGTAGGTATTAAGAACCAAGTCTGCAATTAAATTAGCACTTTCCCAGAGTAAATCAGATTATATTTTTTGTGTTGTTCCGGACACTTTATGTAACTACAGTCACGGTACTCTACACCTGTAAATTCAACGTTACATCGCATCCTATTACTAACAGTTAAGGTTTTAGAAGAAATGTTCATGTTTCGCCTGGGAAAAAGCTCCGTTCATACCATTGTATTAATGAATTTTTACGAAAATATTATTTTCTCGTGCTTTCACTGGGAATCACGCGTTGGATATTGAGTCAAACTTTAATTAGACAATTATTTTCCACAAATGTTTGCGTGAAATATGAATTTATAGCCCTATAGTTTTGCAATTATTGCATCATAAATGCCTTTGAGCTTTCTGAAGCAGAAACATGGACGTGAGTTCATGGCGACTTGGAATATAAAGTAGTTAAAGCAGCCAGGTAGGCTTACTACATACTTACAACTACCTTCATAATTAATACTTAAGATTAGGCAATATTTTTATTTTCGTCTGTAGGCAATTGTTTAGCCAACAAAAATACCGTGTAAACTCTGTCTACAAATACTCTTATTTTATAATAAAAATATAGGTTTACGACTGCTATCTCCGTATAATGTGGGCTCAGTAAGGTATCAGCTCTTAGCAAAAAAAAGTATTTTAAAAGATTTTAGAAGAGTAAAAAGATACTCAAAAGCCTCGAGGATGTTTGACAGCCCTCACAGCTCAGTGTTGGTAGTAGCTCTGCCTTCGGCGCTGTAGGCCGTGGGTTCAATTCCCACCGAGAACAAACATTTGTGTGGTGAATATAGGTGTTTGTTTTCTGTCTGGGTGTTATTATACAAGGTGTAAAGTCATGTACGACATTAAATTGAAACACGTACTCCTAATTGCATTTTTAGATTTTAGCAGTTGGTTTTATCAAAAAAGCCTGAATATTTATCGAGATATCGATACTTTTCCAATAAATAATTTCTATGCAACCTGTATCTCTAATCGCCGGTGATGAGGTCAAATTTCCGGGGTCATGAAGTCATGTAACTCATCAATCAAACGAAAAAAAGGACAGAGATATCATATTTATACGCGTTAGACCGCATATGAAACATATTTGTGCGGTCACATTGTAAAATTTCGCTGTGCGACAAGGACAGATATCATTCCGCTTACGTGTGTGATAGAGACAGATAGGTACGTAGCGCGCCCCACTATGTGCCACGCTGCCGCCCGGTGGCCAGTGAAAGACATTATTATTTAGTAAACAATCGCCTTGGTAGCGACCTTGACATATCTAATTTTGAAAATTGTAAGTTCGTGTTATTACTCGTGACTAGTGTCTAGATTTGGTACCGCGAAATAGACTTTTTGTGTGAGTGTGTGTGTCTTGTTAATGTCATCAAAATGCAGAACTTGTATTATGAAGGGAAAGATAATTGTGAAACTAGGCATACAAAACAAACTCTAGAACAGTTGAAGGAGCTCTTCAGTGCATTCATTTGTATGTGCAACATGCAACAACGTGAGCATATTGGAAACGTACGGATTTGAGGTACCTAACTAGTTTTATTTTTCCTACATGCTAACGTTGCTCTACTATATCGGCGAATCAAAGACGCCGCCGCCGGCCGCGCGCCCGCGCTGAAAGGGCGTTCACCTTTAGGCACGGGCGCGCGGCACAGTTTAGGTTTAGTCGTAGTAGGTATGTATGTGCGGTTTCTGCGCGCGGGGCGCGGCATTGAATGAACGTACGTTGCTTTGTTTGTGTGTTTATACAGAATGTTCAATAATTTTATGCTTATTCTGATATTTAGTTTGTTTGAAAATAAAAAAATCTCAATTATGAATGAATGTTAATAAAACCTTTTTTAAATCAATACTAGATAGTAGTACTACACGTGTATTAATTTAATGTCGTACAGTCGTTTACACGTTGTATATTATGTGTTTACAAAAAAAAGTATTTAAGTATTATATCAACTGTTTCCCATATTACAAGCTTTGCTTTTTGGGGCTAGATAGTGCTGTGTGGAAAGTCTACCAATATTATTATTATGCAAGCTGGTGCCCGCGTCTTCGTCTGCGCATGATTAATCACACAATATCTTTATAAATTGTAGCCTATGTGTTATTCTGATGTATATATAAGCTATATTATTTTTTTCTGGAAATAAATACTTTTTATTATTTTTATTTTATTATTGTAAAGTTTCATCAAAATCCATTCAGTAGTTTTTACGTGAAAGAGTAACAACCATCCATCCATCCATCCATACTTACAAACTTTCGCGGGTATAATATTAGTAGGATATAACGAGGTAGAAGCTTGAGTAAGAAGCACGTCCAATTATTATACTCTACACATGCCCATTTTATGCACAACTAGCGGCCTGTCCCAGCTTCGCATGGGTGGACATAAATTTTTTCAACGTTTTAGGATAAACTTAGACCGTGGTGGGTTCGAGTCACTTCTAACTGGTTCCTTGCCCGGGCCCGCGCTGGGTGAGAACACGTCCCGTGACCTTATATTTTTAAAATCTTTTGAATGGAATGTCCGATTTGAAAAATTCAAGAAGTAATGTATAGGTATTGAACCAGTCTTAATTATGAAAAGATTTATTTGGATAAGGATTAATACCAAGGTACAAATAAAGACCCTTTTCTATCGGCGGCATTTCAATTAATTTTTTTTAATAAAAGAACACTTATTGTGGCATAACTATAATAGTTAGACATATGCTGTCGCGACATTTTTTGTAGATGGTGACGTGTTCTACAAAATCGTAGTACATTATTTTGTTCTATCATCAATAGTTTTCGCAGCGCACGCGATGTAAGGTTTTCTTTTTCCACCTTGGGTTACATTATTAGAGTTTTAGTAAGGATCCCTGATTTTTTTGAAAATATAATATAGCCTATGTTACTCAGGGATAATGTAGCATTCTAATGGTGAAAGAATTTTTGAAATCGGACCAGTAGTTTTTGAGCCTATTCGTTACATACAAAACAACAAAACAACAAAACAACAAAACAACAAAAATACAAATCTTTTCTCTTTATAATATTAGTGTAGATGAAGTTTGAAAGGCTGCAAGCCCATCGCATAGCAACTATAATTATTGTGGTTTCCACACGATGGATTTCTTTCAGCTTCAGAGAACTGATATTTTTTTATACAGAACACTATTATACACCGCTTTTGAACATGAAAACCTAATGGCATGACATGACCTAATTCTGTTTAGTTGTATAGGTAGGTACCAAATGTTCGTTTTTTTACAGAAAAATGACATGAAAAATATAGATCAAAGACGAGAGTGAGCCTGGAAAGTAAAACTTGGTTATTAGAGTAAAACAATAACCATTATGTGAACCAATGTCAATGTCGGCACCGCAAAAAAGTCAAGAGCGCTCCCACGAAAAGACACACGTCGAAGGCCGATGCTATAAAGGTGGCACTTCACGAAGTCTTGTGGCCACGCTTCCATATAAGCGTAGTGGTCCACTATTAGGTATGGCCAGTTTTAATATTGGTATCGCTTTGAAAATACCTTGTTTGTTTTTTAGCTCAACTTGTAATCGGTATCGGCTTTATCTGTCAAATTTCCAGTGTAATATTTGTGACAATACTGAATATTTGTGCAAATGACTGAAAATGAGAACAAATTAAGATATACCCAAAATGCCCACAATATGGGCATATTTTATATTATTTCGTGCTAAGCAATGTGTTATGTAAAGCCTTAATTCACCGTGTGTAGCAGCTTAAAAGTTTTGTGTGACCAATTCGAATACGATAAGATCCGCCTACTAATCATACTAATAATTGATTGGCACCTCATGACAAGCCCTAACATACGAGTACAATCACCATGCGATATTTTTTTTTAAAGGTAAAATAAACAAAATTACTTATTTAAGTAACTTATTCGGTAAAGATGTGTTCATCCAAATCAGAATTGATGTTTACTATCAAAATCACATCGACTTTTACGCAGTGCGCGATTGAGTAAGAAACAAATATCAGTAACAAAGAAACATATCTACGACATGACAGATATACAACACACACAACTCGAAATCTATTCGTGAAAAAAAAACTCAAAAATGAGTTCAATTTTTGTTTTAAGAACATGTTAAATGTTCAACCAGAACAAAGTTCAGTCATGGAAAACAAGCGGATAACAGCCAGCCTCTTTGTTCTGGTACTACCTCTAAAAGAATATAAACGCAAAATAATTTAGAAAATTATGAAGCTAATACAAGCGACTGTACTGTACATGTTCTATACAAATATACAATGTACAATTCGTGTACAGAACCTAGGATCGGATTCGGAACACAGGTAGGCAGGCAATGACTGCACAGCCTCGTGTGGAGACCTAACCAGTGGATACCGTTCGCTAACCTGCAGTTTCAAACACCGTTATTTTCTCTATAACGTCTATTCAGCTCAAATTATGGGGATACTATGTAGTTCTTCGTACACTACCTAATAGAAAAATACATATGTGTATGTATAGTCAAGAAGGTAGATAATGTGGAGAGGTGTAATAGAATATACCTATCTGGTCCTATAATAATTTTTACCAAGACTTCAAAGATGGAAGAAAATTGTATAAATACTACATCGAAAGCGTGCAAGCAGTCATACCACAGAATAAATAAGTAACTTAGTAATGCTTCGTTAGTGAAGAAGTCACAAACCTAAAAGTCTATAGGGCTAAAGTTACTGACAGTTCCTTTTCAATTCTGTTAATGTATTTGCTTGCAAACATTTCGAAAAGCGACACCTGGCGTGTTAAGAAAATACTAAATTTATATAGAAAACACTTTCAGAGAGTCGAGCTGTAAAAACACTGCGTCAACTGCGTCGTGTTTTACACAAAAATCAACAGATGGCGTTATTTGGAAGAACGTGTTGGGCGGGCGATTTCCTACATATTATGTCGCAACGGAGTTCTCGTTCTCTAGTTGTTGGCCAGCTATAGTGAGTTTTTAGGCCACACTAAGCCTCCCTCGTGGCTTAACGACCGCCAGAGCCGAGGCGCGCACTCTAAAGCACAGAAACTTTCAGATGAAAATACCACTAGCATATCCTATCCAAATGCTGACAGTGTATAACACTGCTTTTGTTGATAGTTATCTTTACCTGTTATTTTCCCTGGAACGGCTGCGTTTCCTGTAGGTGCCTTCTGCGGAGCCATCGTCGAGCCTGCGACGCTTGGCATCGTATGAGCGCGAGCGTGACCGCGAGTGCGACGCATAGTGCTTCCTACGAGTGCGCGGCATCTGGAAATAGAACATGGTATTCACAACTGTGATAAGAACCAAAACGGAAATACCAAAAGCAAAATGTTTTCATTTCCCCCCTTGTGGTGTTTGAATATAATAATGTCTAAACTTTTATAGGAGCAGAGTTCCTGGTGACTAGTTTTTGCATTTTTAGCTTTGTTATAATTGAATGAATGATATATGTCATATTGGACGACTTTGATGTTTTTTTATTTACGTAAACTGTATGTATTGCCTTTTGCACTGGCTATTAGAGGTAGATATTTTTCTCCTCAATGTAAAAACGTATAGCAACTGGTTTAAGGTCGCCAAAAGCCTATCCATAGACCGTCATGAACGACGCAATGAAACAGCAAAATGAGAAATCAATAGAAAAAAACAGAAAATGATTTCTAAGAGATTTCTATCATTTATGTAGCACCTTTTTTTAAAAGAATAAACTCTTTATTCTTTTTTCAAGTTTATTTTTTGAAACGCAATTTTGGATATTATGGGCCTGACAACTATCAAACAACTTCTCGCTCGCTCGACATGTTAAAGATTTAAAATCACTAAACTCATTTTCGAAAAATCGCAGTCAACTATTTTGTGTGCAATCACATTGCACACAGTTTAGTAAAAATTTCATTTTGATCGATACAAGTTTTCCTACTAAAAAGTTTGCTTTACTAGTTTTCGTACATAAGCAAACTTTTAAGTAGGAAAACTTGTATCGATCAAAATGATTTTTTTACTAAACTATGTGCAATGTGATTGTACACAAGATGGTTGATTGCGATTTTTCGAAAATGAGTTTAGTGATTTTATATCTTTCAACATGTCGAAACGTGCGAGCGAGAGTCACATTAGCTCTTGTCTTCGCCTTAATGGTTTAGTTAATATGAAAAACCTACTAGGTATCAGATAATATTCTGATGTTAGCATATTATGATTACCATATTATTACCATTTTTTTTTTCTTTTTTCTGATAACAAAAGGAAGAACACTATAAAGAAATTTACAAGTATAGAAAGAACATTTTTAGGATATAAATAATATTTTTAGCTGGAATGTAGGTATATAGAAATTAAATGACAGTAATTTAATTACTTGACACCATAATTGATTATTAAGTAAAAAGCAATGGTTTTGTTAAGTTTTAGGTCATAGGCGTAATTTATCGAGCAAGCGAAGTAAACGAAGATCAAAATGGAAGCTTGGGCTATTTGGCTTTGTATGTATGTTTGTCCAAGCAAAACTTTGATGAATCCAATTCTATCTGCATGAAATTTGATAGGCTGTACTTGAGAAATTTACTGTAAGTAAGTATATCATGTGTTTAATCAGACAAGGGGAATATGAGGTTGATCAGGGGGCAAAATTTTTAAATATATCATAAATGGTAGTTTTTGTTATCAATAAGTAGGAAGGTAATAATAAAATAGTGACAGTAAGCTTGGTTTGATGCTTGGAGCCAAGATCTGTTCAATGGAACCCTTCAAGAAATAAGGTAATTGGGATGAAACTTAGCTACAAAAGCAGGGAGTAGTAAGAGACAAGTCTAAACATTGTGTTTGGCATAAATGTAACATTGGAGGGGGCATCGCGATATCTCGGTTCAGGTTGAACTACTAGTGTCATGTTTACCTAGGTAGGTAGGTATGTAGGTAAATTGATCATCTCATTTTATTTGAGAAGTGTTATCCACATAATAGGAAACACAATTGTGATGGTAAGTTTATGAAATAAGATTTGAGTTAAATAAAATCATGCAGTGCATGTAAAATTAACAATCATTATTATGATTTGGTAAGTAGTAGGTATGATATTATGTTGGTCTTTACTGTGTTATTAAGGCAGCCAATTATTATAAATTAAGTACTTTTGTAGGTAAGTACTTCCACTTACCTGAACTAAATTAAACCAAAACTCGTATCCAGAGTGGCTGAAAATAATAAAGTTTTTAGACCATCAGTATTGGTCATTTGGCAGGGTAGGTACTTTGATGAATTATTTTATTCCAAACACGGACGGACCATGAATAACTTGGGTTACCTAAAACTGGGCCAGTTTACGAGTGAATCCAAAAAGGATTACCAAATACATAGTAAGTTTGCCACCAGTCAACTGAAGATGCCAGTAAAGTAGTAGTGGCTCACTTAGAAATAAAAATAAATTATATTTTATTGTTCTTATTTTTGTTTTGAATAAGGATAGTTTAACATTTACATTAAAGTGCAAAAACCCTAAACTAGCACATAATAAAATTGGCCATTAAAATTACAAAACATTCCTGGACCTAACAGTAGCATTTGAAAATGTTTATCACTACTCTGCATCAGTACTTGTACTGTTTTAATGTTATAAATGGTAAATCCTGGATACTATTCAGGTCCACCTTTAAATAGGGCCAGTTCTATATAGGCATCACCATCAGGTACTTGACCATGAGTTAAAATTAAAAACTAAATGATAAGTTCAAAGAATTTATACTTATGAACAGATCGGTTATGAGTTATAAGTTTAAGTAAGTGAGTAAATACCTACCTAAATAGAGTTCCCATACATAATCAACCAAATGTGGTAGCTAAAGCTAACTTAAGTTGTAATCTATAAGTAGACAAATATTTAAGTAACAAGTTTAGCCAAAGGCAGGTGGTAAGTATATACATTTTCATGTTCATTTAATCTACAGTCTACAGCACAATACCTAATTCACAACCACTTTTTGTCCTATGCGTTATTTTGTTGAGTAGATGCTTATAATAATAGTATCTAATGGATTGCAGAACAGTCTAATGCAGAATAAATCCTAGACAATTCACTACATTGATGAGCAAACCCAAAACTATCATCTGTAAACAGTCGTTTATGTAGGTAATCCTGCAATCTCTAAGCATTCAATGCTACATTAAATTCAACCATACAAACAGAAAATCGATGCTGGCTCATATGGCTGCTAAATGTCAAAATTTATTTACATTTTAGGCGCTGACGCCATGTTGGTCGATCCGATAGCGACTCCATTGGAGCCCTAGATGCGCGATATGTCAAAATAGTCACAAACTTACCCTCAATTCACGTATTATTTTCAGTTTACACCAAATTAACTGAGTGAAATTAGACAGATAGATCCAAGTACGCGATGCAGAAACTTGAAAGTAGCTGCTTCGCAATAAAGGCCCAAACATGGATCCGAAATCACAGCAGTTCGTATTGCTTTGGTTGGTTAGTCGCTCGCTTGAACAAGAACAACGCACGCAGCGCAGAGCGATCGACAGCGGTGTGGTGGCGTAAACTAGCGACAAAAATTATTTTGCATATATCAATTACAAGTTTAAATTCCAAGTAACTATTAAAGTTCGTCATATAAAAATATAAAATTAATTAATCAAAAAAATAAAGGTTAAAATAGAACCAGTAAAACTAAATTTAATTAAAAGTCACTCAAAAACAGGAACTTCTTGTAGCGCCATCTAGGATACTTTTGAAGAACTAAGGTGTTAAAAAGATGCGTTCAAATTGTGTTCTGAGTCGTAGTTTCATGTGATGTATACTCTGTACCACAAAAATATATGCTATTTACCTTGCTATATAAAAATTATAATTTACGCTTGACGCTTGATTTGCTGCCCACGGATAGGGGCTCTGTTTTTAACAAGACTCAAACGCCAAAACAGAAATTCTCTAAAATAAACTTGACATTCGTTTTCTGTCATTCTGGAAAGAAACATAGCTTTTTCATTTTAATTGTTTTTCTAGTGATAAATTGAGTAGTAATACTAATAATAATAATTTATTTGAAGGGCTTTGTCGCTGAGCGACCACACTAATGATAATAATAAAATCTTTATTTCCTTAGATCAAGTATACAATAGATAGAGCATCAAATAATAATACCAAGAGTAAGAGAGACGCAATAATACAAATTATACCTATGAGTGAGAGAAATATAATATAAATGTTCTGTCCCTTTCTGCGTAAACGTTTTTGATTGTTTAGCACCAAGTTTGGTGCTACTAAACAAACCACGGAACAGAGAATAAGAAACAAACCGCTTGGTGCTTGTGAGTTTACAGGTGTTTAGTGCCAAAGTTCTTTGAAAATAGTGTGTGCCTAGGTCCCAGTATACGTAGAGTTAAGTTTATAATGTGGTGCATTGTAGTATTTTAGGCTGTGATAATGATACAGCTCGGAAAACTGAAAATTAAGCTTCCTTCGGTAAGTAGCACTTTTATGTTCTATTTGTCAATTAAACTATAAAACGGAGAATGCACAGTGTCCACAATTAATCATTTAACGGTTGTGTTTACTTTCTATCGCATATCATAGTAGATTTCTAGAATTTAATTATTTTGTAAAATTGAGTATAGGTTACTAAAAACCACACAAATGACATGGCTATTCAAACCGATACAGTTCTATAGAAACATAATTTGGCTGGGTTATACGATCTTTCGGGCTGCCAACTAAAACAAAATCTATTTGCCAAAAATGTTGGGAAACGAACAACTTTAGGGTGGATTCGACTCTGATATGTTAGGATAAGTTCAAATACACACAATAATCTAGCAAAAAATGACAATGACGCAACTTATTATTACCTTATTCAAAGAAATAAGGTTTGTTTGACTTAAGTACATAATGAAAAAAAATATAATATAGGTATAGGTAGTAGGTACATATATTTTAATTTCATTTAATTTATTTTTATAGCTTTGCGTTACATTTTAATAATTTAAGTCTCACGATTTTCATATGAGAAGTTGGTAGTTATTTTATGTCTGAGACCACCATCGCGTAGTATGATTAAATACCTACATATGCCTAATAATAACATGTTTGTTTTACAGATTTCCCAAAGATGCAACTACTTTGGGCTGGTGGGTTAAAGCTACGGGTCACCAAGCTCCAAAATCAAAATCAAAATGGTCTTTATTCAGTACAATCACAAGGATCTCTTTGAAACGTCTTAAATTGGTACTAGGTGAATGTACCGCCAGTTCCTCGCGCGCGACCAAAGCCTAGAAGAACATGCAAGAAACTTACGGACTAAAAAACTTTTGGGATATTTCAACATAAACGGTATCTCCGCTTTTTTTTCTGGATATAAAAAGTATGTTCAAAAATCTTGCTTTAAAAAGTGTGAATTAAGAAAATATTCTCATCTGAAATTGTTATGTACAAACTATTAAATATTTATCGTCTAATAAATAAATATGTACTTACACGTGATATATTTTAATGTATTTATGACATATTCATAGTGATGTTCTGAGGATAGCTGTATTCATAATGCCACCACTTCGCGCTTCAGGGCAAAGTGGTGGCATTACTAATAAAATGTAATTCCTACAGTCTTTATGGAAGAAAAAACGTATTTTTTTAGCATGAAAATAGGAAAAGAATATTACGTATCAAATGACAATTCCGGGTCTTTAACTCCTCCTTTTGTTGTATATACACAAAACACAGCTTCACAAGACATACTTTCACCTTTTCAAATATATTTTGCCTAGACAATAATAATTCTTTAAAAATTTTCATAATTTCTTTCGCTACATCGCAATGTTGCTGCGAGTTTCTCTTGAACGTCAAAACAAGATCAAAACATTGCATCAACTGACGGCCACGATTTACGCAGACAGTGAGTGAGTGAGATGGAGTGAGTGAAGTTACATCTACTTTTCTTTTACTCGTAGCTAGGCTACATGGGAAGAACAAAGATAGATGATCACTGTTTGATACACAGTTGTAAAAGGATGTAAGTCTTATGGTTCCCTCCAGTATAATACCTCCATGGTTTTAATCAATATATGGAGGCGATATTTGTGAAATGTCATTTAACAACAGTATCAATTCCAGTACCAGTGCCAAGTCTGAGTTTTGATTTTAGTTTTTCGTTACGTCAGGCCTGTTTTGTACCGAGACTTTGCGAGTTCGTTTAAAAAATGTCCGACGACGTTACGAAAAACGCGCACGCAACGACAGCAACAACTAAGTAATACAAATTAAAGAAATTGCACTTAAATGGTAAACTCTAATTTTTTTAAAAAAATTCTATGTGGCGTACATTGACTAGACCCACAATAAAAAAGTTCCTTTCAATCCTTAGAGCCGAGCGGCTCAACAGATTGTGCAGTGCAACACTGATGGTGATGTGATGAGTGATGACTGAGGCTATTTTAAGCTGAGGCTTTGTTACAATAAAACACCATCTCAGACTTCAATTCAGACCTATCTAAATTGAAGTCTGATGCTACGAAAGTAATAAAATGGTAATTTTAAAAAAACCTCTTAATATATTTTTTTTTATTTCGGCTTCTTTTTTAATTCTGTCTGCCATTTCGACAGACAATTTTACCAGTGTCAAAGGATTTAAAATTATTATTAAATCCTGTTTTTTTACATCTATTCGCACAGCTAGTTTGCTCTTCGTAAACAGGGAGCAAAATAGGACTTTGCTTCCTAGGGAGGATTTGATGATTTGAATTTGGAATGTGGATATTGTTAGTAAAAGTTTCAATCACCAAAAATATCAAGAGTAACGGGCTATATTTTGGTTAAATTAAAGCAATCCGGTGTCAGGGTTGAGGGTTGGGGGTCGCGAGTGGGGGCAGATCGAAAGTCCTTCCCTCGAGTCCTTTTGTGCAGGAGATGAAAAATACTCACTTCACTACTACTAATAATACTTACTTCACTTTTATTGCTGGATTTAAAAAGCGACTAAAAATTTTCTAATACCATGAAGCAGCTCAGGATCCTGTTATTGTACGACCAATAATATACAGGAGATTAATGTATAACCTGATAAATGGAATCCATTAGAATTGGCCAAAACGATACCTCGTCTTGTGAGATATAATTCAGAGATTAGTCTAAATAAAAAAATCCGTAGTCTAAATAAAAAAGTATCCGCCCTATTAAAGGTGAAACCGCACTAGAGCGGCGCAGCGGCGGAGAGGCGCGTCGCGGCGGCGGAGCGGCGCGGCCAGAAAAATATTCTTTTTATCACATCAATTCGAAAATAGATAGTTTGCTCTTCGAAAACAGGTAGCAAAATAGCACTTTGATCCCAAGGGCGGTAAAGTACTTTACCGCCCAAGGGCGGTAAAGTGATTTGAATTTGGAATGTGCTTATTGAGTAAAATTTCCAATCACCAAAGAGATCACGAACACTGTATGAACAAGCAGGCTTTATGATTAAAAAAAAAGCGCCTGAACTAAATAAAAATAAACAAAAACACGTGAAACGCGCATTCCACCTTTGTTCATAATTGTTTACTCAAATTCAGATTTTACTTAGTTTTATGAAAATAAATAAAATTACAATAAATACATGATTATGACTATGAGACTATATGACAATGTGACAATGTGACAATGTGACAATGTGACAATGTGACAATGTGACAATGTGACAATGTGACTATGTGACTATGTGACTTTGTGACTATGTGACTATGTGACTTTGTGACTTTGTGACTTTGTGACTTTGTGACTTTGTGACTTTGTGACTTTGTGACTATGATTATGATTATTCATAAGTTGCACTAAGTTATTTTCTTATAGAGGGTGATAAAAAGTAGAGTGTCCACCTCGGGAGCAACACTATTTTAAGCTCGAGTGAAGTACTTTGAATCCCTCGCTACGCTTAGGATTCAAAAAACACTCTCGCCATAAAAATAGTTGTTTGCTCCCTTGGTAAACAATCTACTATTCCACTGTTTCCTAAGAAATAAGACGCACTACAGTAGCACAGCAGCGGAGCGGCGCGGCGCGGCGCGGCGTAGTTGCCTCCTCGTGAATATTTTGCCGCATCGCACCGCGCCGCGCCGCTCCGCTGCTGCGCCGCTCTAGTGCGGTTTCACCTTAAGTCTCATAAGTCATCTTACTGTGAAAAAGAAAACAATCTCTTATCTTTTTTTTTTTTTTCAAATAACGATTTCCCGCTAAGATCATTTCTTGCATGTTTTTGTCAATTCACCTTGCGACGCGTCTCGGTAGGTACATGATTTTTTTTGGTAGTTTGGTAGGACATTGTATTTGTCGTAATATTTCGAAATGCATCACCTGGATCAAAAAATAGCTCAAACTGTTTATGCTGAACCCTAACAAGATCCTTAAGAGAAAATCATAGTTAAACCCAGATACCGGATTGCTATAGCCAACCCCAAAACACAAAGTTAAAGCACAAAAAGAGGGCATAATGCACAAACATTTTCTACTAGCCAGGTAGGTATTGCCAATTTGCCATATTTGTATTGCATACTTAACTTATTGCTATAGTGAGAACGACTTTTTTCTTGTTCGGACGTGATCTGGTGTTCCGCTACGATATTTTGTAGATTATAAAACTATAAGACTGTACCTAATCGGGGAATTAAACTATTAATGACTCTACCGTAGCATCCAGTTTCATTTATAATCGCGAGAGAGCAGAAATCTCCCTCAACTACACTTTGGATTAATTTTAAATACCTAGGTAGTCGTAAAGTAGCCTTGGCTTAACTCGATGCAATGAGTAGTCACTATTTGTGTGTCTTGGGCACACAACTAGTGACTACTCACGCATAGGCACGAAGATCGAGTTTCTAAATCACGCTAATTCAACAAACGTAGTAGTAAGAGTAGTAGAGCTCTTTGTGAAGGGCTCGTCCGGGAAAATACTACCACTACGCCTTTTTCTGCCGCCAAGCAGCGTTGCTGTGTTTCGGTTTGAAGAGTGTGGTTGCCGGTGTAATTACTGGCACATGAGGCTTAACGTATGCTTCAAGTTGATGGACGCAGGGCAGTTCATCGTGGGGCACGTTCCTATCGTGCGTGGCATGCTTTGTTATAGGACCTATAACAAAGCATTGCCTCGCAAGCCTCGCAAGCCACCATACCATATAGGTGATGGTTACCACTTAGCATCAGGTGGGCCATCTGCTTGTTCCATCAGCTTGTTGTATAAAAAAAAACTCACTGTCAACTGAACTCGTACGCAGCTTCTGGAACATCGTGTTTCTACTTATTATCCAAATCTATTTACTCTTTGAATTTTTTTCATACTTTTATCCTAATAAAACTAATATCCACTTCATAGCTAATATCCATAGGTCGTCGATCGTTTTAGGCTTCTCTCATTTATGTCCCTAGCCCCTAGGCACATCTTTTATTAAGCTAAAGTTTTGTATGTTCCAATGTGTTTTTGTACCATACCTAAGTATATTGTTATTTCACTACATAGTATAAAACAAAGTCGCTCTCTCTGTCTCTATATCCCTATGTATGCTTAAATCTTTAAATTACGCAACGGATTTTGATGCGGTTTTTTTATAGAAAGAGTGATTCAAGAGGAAGGTTATGCATAATACAAGCATAACCCACAATAACCGTGCGAAGCCGGTTCTATTCTATAATACGATGGGCCATACCACTTACATTACCACATTACCATTACCTAATTATGGATCTAGTCTCCTTGCGCAAAAAATGACAAATTCGTTTAATAGAGTAGACTTAACAGTTTATCAGTTAGGTAAACCAGACTGCAAACGGACTAACATACAGACAATGAACTTAAACACTAACGGATGGACATGGGGAAACTATTTACGCGAATTTAAGCGAAAGATTGGTTCGACGTCGCGACTATAAATAGTCGAGACGTCGAACCAATCTTTCGCTCGGTTGAGGTCAGCCAGCACGGAGAGTTGTAGGGAAAGTGTCTGAGCATGGAGTAGGTCGACCTTCTGGCGGGAATCAGCTGATCGGGTTTGCGCAGTGCGCAAATGTGCGGGGTGCGGGGCGGGGAGGAACGCGTTGCACGGCGCAGGCCGGAGCCGGGCCAGTCGCGCGCTCCGCGGCCCGGCAAGCCTGCGGCGTCGCATCCAGTCCGCCGCGCGCGCTCGCAGCCTGCCGCCCGCCGAACACCCTCACTGAAAACTAGCGATTCGCAACGTTTTAGCGATATTGCCGACGCTCCGCACCCTTGCGAAGCCGCCGCCTTGATACCCTCACAAAAAGCTCGCCATGCGGGCGCAAAACGCGGTAGATAGGGACGCGTCGCAGCCTCCCGTTTTCGCCCCATGCACCGCTAGCGCGTTTTCATGAGAGACGGAGATCCTTGTATAAAAATGTTCGACATGTCGATTCAGGAAGTGAACGGTAAAGGGCCGAAGAAAAGGAAAAAGTCTCTGGATATCTGCGATGGCGAGGTCCGCGAGCGTTCGGAGGCGAACATCTCGGAGGGTCCGGCGTCCCAGGGCGAGGAGAAGGACGCGGGAGCGAAGGCGGCGGCCCGGGCTGCTTCTGCCGAGCTCAGCGACGGCACAGCACTGCTGCTCTGGCACGAAATGCCACAACACTTGCAGTTTAACCCATACGTGCTCACCGGCTACCGCCCGCTGCAGAGCTGCGCCGGCTGCGTAGCCAGCCTCTTCTACTTCCACAACGAGACCATTAATATATTGACACATGGTAAATAATACTTCGGGTCTATGCATCTATTTACAACTAATAACCCAATTAATATGCACAGCTTTAGAGCTTGCGCTACGCTCAGTCGTAGCATCCGCTACGAAGTTCGTAGCAAAAGCGTACGTGTCGAAATGTACGCTTGCTATAATCACAGCGCTTTAATATAGATAAATTAGGGGAGAGGTGGCTCTAAATTAGCATGTCATCGCGTGTAATTTTAATTACACGTATCATCATCACCATCAGGCCTATGAAGTCGACTGTTGGACACAGGCCTCTCCCATACAATTCCAGGGAATACGATTTTGAGGCTTATCCATCCACCGAGTTCACGCGATCATAGCTTCTCAGATTAAGGATTATTTTTCTTCTAAGTATGTAATCAAAACGTAAAATTGTAATTAGAATTATAATTCTTGATTTATATCTAACTGGGAAAACAGTTTTGGTAATCATGGACGTACACTTTATTTATGTAATGCAACTTTTGGAGATGACGCAAAGAGCCCATGCGAGAATAACTACCATTCCTTTACAAAGGAACGCAAATATTGCTATTCGTTAGGCATGAGGAATGCTAACAGATTCAGGTTCTGTTTTCTTCTGTCGCCTCGGTATTTTATATAGCTGCAGAATAATAAAAGTTAAGGCACGTTCTGGTACTTGGAAGCGAAATTATTATGAAATAAAATCGTTTTGATTTTCTTGACCAATGCACGAAATAATAATTAATTGAGAAGTACCTAATATGAGGAATATACATTATATAAAACAAAGAAAATACATAATATGTGAGTAATATTAAATTATTTTTTTAGCATGCATTACAATGATTACGATTTTTACAGGTATTTCTTATGGATTTATTTTCTTATTCAATAATATAATTTTCATCTTTGGTTGGGAGATTCTAGTTGAAGGCTTCTTCCAGAGCTTGCAATTGGTCTCAGTCTTGTACCTTTTTAGTTAATAATTAAACTTAGAAATATACATCAAACAGTTAAACATGGAAGTTGCTCATTTTGGTTTTCTAATTAATCTTAGGGCTCATCTCATTTCTTCGTTATCCTATACTAGGCATACAGTCAGCAAAGGAAGTTGATTAACATTTGATGATTAAAAAGTCTTGTACAAAAATATAATAAATAAATACTGGCTCTGCCAATTGAGTCAGAGCAATTTTCAAGGCACAGTGCCTTTTACCTTACCATTTTTCTATATGACGAGAAGACCAAGTGTTTTAAAAAACTCATAATCCACTTCCGTGCTGACGTTGAATTTGGAGCCCCCCCGATCTGGGTCACGAAGTTAAATCTGGCACTTCTCAACCAAAACGAAGACAATACGGTATATATTCCTATGTATTGCGAGGGACTGTTGTATTATTCCCCATTGTAAAATAACTTTGGAATATCCAGTTTGGTCTATGGAATTCTTACGAATTCTTTTTTGGTAAGGAGATAACAAACTCACTGCAAATTTTATTTAGAATAACTCTCATATGACTGAGTTTTTGTTAGAGGATTGGATATGAGTTAATCATATTATTTACAAGCTGGTGCCCGCGACTTCGTCTGCGCAGGATTAGTCACACAATATCTTTATAAATTGTAGTCTATGTGTTATTCTGATGTATAAGCTATATTATTGTAAAGTTTCATTAAAATCCATTAAGTAGTTTTTACGTGAAAGAGTAACAAACATCCATCCATCCATCCAGCCATCCATCCATACTTACAAACTTTCGCGTTTATAATATTAGTAAGATTCTGTGATGTCGGAAAATAGCACAAATCTAAGTTTTCCATTACAGCGTGTCAAATAAAACTAAAATGTTTATGAGTGTTTTACTAAATAATATAGTATAAAGTACACTAAATATATAGTTAGTTAACAATAACATATGATATGATATTAGATAATAATAAGCTATAAAATATATAAAAACACCAAGGCTAAGGCGGTTAACGCCTGTAAGATTCGGTATCCGGCTGTAAGATTCAGCTATTTGTTAAAAATATTATCAGTAACCGAACCGCATCTACCTTACTTTATGTAATCTAACGTAGTAGTAACTATTCAATTTCAATTTCAATAAATAGCCTCTATTAAACAACTTAATACTAAAAGTTTTATAATCTAAAGTAAGCATGTACATAACTAATCTAATCTTATGTTATAATATGACAACGGTAATATTTTTGTTGTTTTGCTTTTCAGCATAGGCCTCCCACAAGCTCTTCCCAAAGTGTTCGCGATCGCGAGCTTTCCTTCTCCAAAGTGCACCAGCTGCTTCTTTGAGGCCCATCTTCAGAATGGTCTTCCTCTCACTCTTTTCCCTTCTAGTAGGTACTAGGGTACCATACTGTAACGTCTTTTGCCCACTTTTCCTCAGTAACTAGTGAAACTTTAAATACCTTCCTACTTTATCTCAAAATGTAAGAAAACTTTAAAGTGCCAGCGAACAGCGGCGAAAGCATGCCAAAGTGTTATTGAATGAATTTGGCACTTTGCTCGAGCACTACGATATCATTGTAGATATGCATTAGATTACAAATAAATAGAGTATACTCGTAATACATAGGTAGTTTGTAATTTAACAGATCGCTTGGAACCGTGCCAAATGTTACACAACCACTTTTTAGGTGAAGGCTGTACCTATTCACAACTTTCCTACTTTTAACAAAGCGGCAACTTTTTTGCACGAACCACCTTAGAATTTTTAAAAAATATCAAGATACATCCCATCTGCTATCTTTATCTTTAAAAGCAGGGTGCTTGTTATACTTATTTTCTTACTTCAAACAAACATTTGATTATTTGAATGTTATATACTTAATATTATAAGTAGAGGTACATATCTATTTACAAAAAAAAGGTATATTATATATGTATTATATCAGCTATCTGGTTCCCATATTACAGCTTTGGCTTAGTTTGGGGCTAGATAGTGCTGTGTGGAAAGTCCATCAATATTTGATCGAGTGAGCGGAGCGAACGAAGATTCTAGTTTCAACTTGGGCGATTTGGCATTTTATGTATGTATGTATGTATGTATGTATGTTTGTCTGGCCATAACTTTCGAACCGTTGATCCGATCTGCATGAAATTTGATAAGACGACAGCTTGTACTTGAGAAATTCACTGGTAAGTATATGAGTAAAATCGGATGAAGGGTTTTTAAGATATGGGGTTTTTTAAGGGGGCAAAAATAAAAAAAGTGACTTAAAAAAATCAAGTTACATGTCATACGAAAGGACTTTGTTTGGACATTCCAAAACAATTTTTACTTTTTTTCTGGGACGCTCAATTTTTGAGATACAACAAAAAAGTTAAATTAAGATAACCAGCGACCCAAGAGCTCCCATCTCTAAGAGTTTCGTTGGCATCAAGGTTTTTCTACTGGTCGGCCACTTAATTTGCTTTTTCTTATTTTTTTTTTCTTGAAATAAATTAAGGAGGTACTCAGTTCTCATAAAATGGTGACAAAGACCAGGTCTGATGATGGAGCCAAGGTCTGTTCAACGGAACTCTTCAATAAATAGGCCAATAGAGTTGAAACTAGGTTACCGTACAAAGTTAGTAGGCGGTAGTCAGAAAAAAGTCCAAACATAAAGTTTGGACTTGCCTCTGACTACCACCTACTCAAAGTTTTGGTGCGTTCGTCGGGTCGCATCACGAGATCTCAGTTCGAGGCGAACTACTAGTTATTTATTTTATTTACTTTATATTTTAATCAAAGCTTCAGTCTAAGTCAAATGGTATATTTTTATACATCTAGCTGATGGAACAAGCAGATGGCAGACGTTAAGTGAAGTTGAGTAGGTGGATTTAAAAAACTGTGGAACATAGTTATCAGTCAAAAGGTCATTGCAGTAAACTAAATATTATAGGTACCTTAGATTAGAAGCCTAGCATTGGCCTCCATTAGTTGCAAGTAACTTATACTTAAAATATAGTCGGAATAAGTCAAGTTACCAGAAAAAGTTTGTAGGAAATTCTCTCGAAGTTGCATTCTAGTTGATTCTATTTCAAGTAAACTTCGGGACCATCGAAGCCGACCAAGCTAAACTTTTGAAACTCCATTTTATTTTATTTAAGTTTTAGCTATTTCTGCTGCCAAGCAGAGATGATTTCATGGCTGTTCTCTAATTTGAAGAGTATAATTACCAACACAATATGAAACTAAAGAGTAAAACATCGTACCTATAATATTATGAGGTACTAGCGGCCTGTCCCAGCTTCGCATGGGTGGTCATAAATATTTTGAACATTTTAGGATAAACTTAGACCGTGGCGTGGGTTCGAGCCTCGCGTCTACTTATTTCATACATTTGCATGCCCTTCTCCCTGAGTGAGTGAAATCGCACCCCGTGCGTGACCCGTGGACCCGTTAACATTTTTAATTTCGTCATATCTTTTGAATGGAATGTCCAATTTGAAAAATTCAAGAAGTAGGTATTGAAACCGTCTTGAATATGAAATGATTTATTTAGATAAGGATTAATACCAAGGTACAAATAAAGACCCTTTTCTAGCGGCGGCATTTCAATATTTTTTTTATAATAAAAGAACACTTATTGTGACATAACTATAATAGTTAGACATATGCTGTCGCGACATTTTTTGTAGATAATGACGTGTTCTGCAAAGTCGTAGTATATTATTTTGTTCTATCATCAATAGTTTTCGCAGCGCGCGCGATGTAAGGATTATTTTTTCCACCTTGGGTTACATTATTGAAGTTTTAGAAGGGATCCCTAATTGTTTCTAGTAATAAATATAGCCTATGTTACTCAGGGATGATGTAGCATTCTAATGGTGAAAGAATTTTTGAAATCGGACCAGTAGTTTTTGAGCCTATTCGTTACATAGTAAAATACAAACATACAAAAATACAAATCTTTCCTCTTTATAATATTAGTGTAGATAACGCCTGGATTAGCGTGATAGACGCGTGCAATACCTCTTGTTAATAGCACGTTGTTTTAGGCAGAGGTAACTGCTCAACATCAGGGCCTGCGCCGTCCTTTTTTGTCATTGAAGAGTTTGTTGCTATTCCTCTGTAATAATTTCTAAGCTAACATAATTATTATAATTATGTTATACTATTTATAAGTTAGATTTAGATACAACTTTGATGTACAATCAAAGTTGTATCTAAATCTAACTTATGTATGATATAAACCTTATAATTATGAACTACATAATAACCAACTACTTACCACAACTATTACAAAAATCACACAGACATGAGAAAGTGTACACGCAACTGTCAGTAAAACGTTTCCACTATGAGGGATTCAGATTTTATTTTATTTATTTATTTATTACATAAATGATAGTAGGCAGATATGTACTAATCTAATCTAGTGGTAGTTGTTTAATACGAGCCGTCTATGATGATGATTATGATTTTAAAGCATTACGAAAAAAATATAGAGTATGAAGTTCTGTCAATAACACTCTTCCAAGTGACCGCAGATTCCGCGGTGAGTTTTCTCTTTGGCATTATGTAATACATTCACCCATCACTAGCGCCACCCACAGGTGTGTTTTGCAGTTCAAATGCCAACGTAAGTGAGGTGATGCTTCTTGTGATCGAAGTGAGCGCGGATCCTTTAGGAAACTCCCTGTGACTTTGTTGCTAAAGGAAAACACTACCGCACGAGATAATTAGAACACTGAAATAACCAATTAAGGGGCTGACAACTATCAAACAACTTCTCGCTCGCACGTTTCGACATGTTGAAAGATCTATAATCACTAAACTCATTTTCAAAAAATCGCAATCAACTATTTTGTGTGCAATCACATTGCACACAGTTTGCAGTAAAAAAATCATTTTGAACGATAGTTTTTCCTACTTAAAAGTTTGCCTATGTACGAAAACTAGTAAAGCAAACTTTTGAGTAGGAAAACATGTATCGATCAAAATGAAATTTTTACTAAACTGTGTGCACACAAAATGGTTGATTGAGATTTTTCGAAAATGAGTTTAGTGATTTTAAATCTTTCAACATGTCGAAACGTGCGAGCGAGAGTCACATTAGCTCTTGTCTTCGCCTTAACTGTCCCACTCAAAGACATTTATGGTTACTTAATCCGCTCCTTAGAATGGATTTCTCTAGCGAAATGAAAGCTAAGCAGTAGCGTAGCTATCGTAGGGCCAGGTGGTTCAGTGCACCAGAGCTCCGGAGCTCAGCGGGCCCTCTAACCTAAGCTTTGAAAAGAGAGGGTCAGCCAGCTCCCGAAGCTAGAAAAGTTTGAGCCTTCTCACAAAATTCTTTCTCTATGCCCGATTCTTTGTCTATGCACCGGGGCCCTTGTCCACCTAGCTACGCCACTGAAGCTAAGGAGCGGATTAAGTAAATCGAACGTTAATATTTCCATGCCGAACCAATTTGAATATAATTGAATGACCCAAATAAACGTACGGAACATAGCTGGCTTATTTTTCGATTCTACCGTCACATAATTTTATTGAATAGAATAATTAGCCTACTTAGTTTATACCCAGCCTACTTAAAACTTAAAAAAAAAATATATATATTACTGTACGATACTGCCCCACTTTAAACATAAGTTAACTAGTGGCTTCCCGCGGCTTCGCACGCGTTAAAGTGGTGAGCCGTGATTGACCCACAAACATCCAAACATCGTAACTTTCGCATTGATTTGTATATTATTAGGGTAGGATTTTAAATACCTTCGTAGGTATGAGAGATACCTATAAGCGTATATTACCTATATGAGGTAGGTAGGTATAGGTACTGAGTTTAGCACAAACATGACAAATACAAAGACAACCTTACGCGGAAAGTATGTACCTATTTGTTCCCTCAAGTTTCCCGTTTTTATAATGTCCCTTACAAACATTGACGCCTCTTTGTATCCTTTTTACTCGAGCGCAACGTTACCAACGAAGGAGGGTTACGTTTTAGGAGTTGTTTTCGAAAATCAAACTGTCTTTTTGTTATTTATCCACAGAACATATTTTCTTTTAGTTTGAAGTTAATTACACTACGCGTTAAAAATCTCCCATACAAAACTTGAAACTTTGGCACCCTTTGCAGGGGTGGTTTACATTATTTAAAACGTGATTTTAAATTATTTACTGTGGAGTATATTTACTTCAAGTTTTAAGTCAATCGCACTACGCGTTAAAAAACTCCCATACAACCTTTGACATCCCTTTACACACTTATTAAGGGTAGTTTAAAAAAAACTAAAAATGCCTTTCCTATTTTTTAGCCTTAGAGTACGTCTACTTCAAGTTTCAAGTTTGTAGGTTCAAGGAATACAATTTGTCATACCAACGTTTTCAACCCTTTTTACACCCTTAGGGGTTGAATTTCCAAAAATCCCTTCTTATTATACCTCTACGCCATAAGACCTATGTACTCTTCAAATTTCAAGTCTCTAGGACCAGCGGTCAAAAAACTCCCATACAAACTTTTACATCCCTTTGCACACTTATTAAGGGTAGTTTAAAAAAACTAAAAATGCCTTTCCTATTTTTTTGCCTTGAAGGATATGTACTCCAAGTTTCATGTTTGTAGGTTCAAGGAATACAATTTTTCATACCAACGTTTTCATCCCTTTTTACACCCTTAGGGGTTTAATTTCCAAAAATCCCTTCTTAGTACACCTCTACGCCATAAGACCTATGTACTCCTCAAATTTCAAGTCTCTAGGACCAGCGGTTTAGGCTGTGCGTTGTCTATATGTCAGTCAGTCAGTCAGTCAGTCAGTCAGTCAGGACTTTGATTCTTATAGTATTAGAGATGTTAGTACTTTTTCATGTAAGTGAATTTATTCTTATGAGAAATAAAACTATCTTAAACCGAAAAATAAACCTAGACCGCCTTGTGCCACAGCGTCTAGCGAGAGCCGACACGAAATAACAGAGTTGTTTGAAAATCTCTTTGTTCAGCTCGCGCAGTAAGCGCTATGAATATGCAATCGGCAGTCACTACTCAGACTATGCCGTCAATAATTCAGAGCAGAGTAGGTACTCTGGCTTGGCCCACCACCCTAAAGGACGGTGTGGCGCACACTTCAAAGGATTTGTTTTTATTTGACTACAGATTGACTACGTCGGAGCAAATAACAATACTTGGTTTCAAAATAAATGTTTATAATTAATAGTCTCCAGATTCCTAGCACACCAGTGCTCATTGGAAATTATAATAATAACTCTAGCTCGATGTAGGTAATGAATAAATAAATGATTATGATTATGCTGTAGGAACTACAAGTAAATGTTTCATAGTAAAACTTTAAGCAAATAGCAATCGATAAGTATGCTGGATTATAAATATTGATACTAAATGTTCCAACTGTCTACGCTGTCAACGTTTCCATTGTTTATTGTCACATGTTTTATGTTCAAAATAAATATATTTGATTTGATTTTGATTTGAAAAATAATAAATAAGTTTGTATCCAATAAATTTTCCTACCAAGCATTTTGATTAAGTACGAAACTAGAAAAAAACATTGTTTTTACAAATCAGGATTCAAGCTGAAGCCAAGTTTAAGAAAAAAAAATGGAGATAAGCAATGCTAAGTTTTACCTTAACATAACTGGAGAAGCAATACGCTAGGTAATTACTTTTATTACCCCTTGCTTTGACATTCCGTATCACTGAAGCCTTATAAACACTTGCTTGTAAATGAAATTAAATTTACTTAATAACGGCCACTTTCGGTACATTATAGAATATATCAAGATATTGTTCATATCATGTAAGGCATTGCCACGCGATTTTCGAATTGAAAAATCCCAGCACGATAAGGATTCGATCTAATGAAGTCAGGGTTGCTACCACTGAAAACTACATACTTTCTATTAGAAAATTGTGGCTACACCTTGACAATTAATAGTGTTCTACTGTTCTAGCGTTACTGTTTCCATATAAGGCTCACGATAGAGATTAGATCATACGAAGTTTACTCCAAAATCGAACACAATTAGGAAGACTAGGTATTTTATTTTTGAAAATAAAAAACCTATCTAGTAAAAGCAAAATTAAACCTGAGAAACGTAGGTAATGTTTATATAACCTCACAATGTGGGGTGGAATACCGCTACTGTCGGCACCATGGAGGTACTTAGTCTAAGGTCGGCACCAACATGTAGGAAAACCATTCTCTTCTATTTATCAATCAATTACTGTCACGCCACCCTTTGTAACGTGCACTGTCATGGCTGCAGGCACACGGTAAATCGATACAGAGTATATTTACCAACCGGTTGTGGATAGGTACTGTAGTAAAACTAATTATGTCCCGACTAAACCGACAATTTAACTGATACTTAATAATCATCGCTTATAATCGTAATACCCGTATGCGGTGTTTGGCGTAGCGCTCAGCCAAATTTACGTTCAGCGTAGAGCTCAGCGTAGCGCTTGCTGTAGCGCAAGGCCGTAGCGTACGGCAAGCGTAGAGTTAGCTGCACCCTAAGTCTGAGTTAAGTTTTTCATTTTCCGTATCGTCAGGCCGGAATCATTCGCGCGCGAATTCACGCCGCGGTTCGCGTCAACTATTCCGCACTGGCAAAGTCTCGCAGTTTCGTTCGCCAACCAACCGCGAACCCTTTGTCGCGGGACAAAAAACCGACACCGATCGGGGAACGGGGAACGTTCGCGCCGCGATTGTAGAAAGCGCGTTACACCAAATGTATGACGTAGCGTTTAACATAACGTACGGAGAGCGTAGAGTTTGTAGCTCTTTTTTATAGCGTTCGCCATAATATTTCACAGCCTTAACAGCTCAGTTGGTAGTAGCTCTGCCTTATGCGCCGTAGGCCGTGGGTTCGATCCCCACCGAGACCAACATTTGTGTGATGAACATAGATGTTTATATTAGGTACTCTGTCTGGGTATTATATAGTAATATTATAAGCTTTTTTAAATTTAGGTCCACATATGTTTGTGTGACAAATAAATACATTTTCTTTCTTTCTTTCTAAGTATGTATTTACAAAAAAAAGTTTAAGAATAACATCAGCTATCTGGTTCCCAAAGTACCTACAAGCCTTGGCTTAGTTTGAGGCGAGATAGTGCCTATAATTTTTTATTTTATTTATTTGCCGTTTACTTTCTGCAACGCGTTCGCTAGAACCAGTAGTGGAGAGTAAGACGATTCAATTTGAAGTGATTAAAATGTAGTTATTTTGTTGCAGGAGTGTCGCTAGTGTATATGATGGTGGTGCTGCCCGGGCTGCTGCCGTGGGGCAGCGGCGGCGGCGCGTGGTTCCTCTCGCTGTGCCACCTGCTGGGCGCCATGGCCCCGTGGTGCGGCTCCTTCCTCTACCACCTGTTCATGAACCACACGCACGGCGAGGCGCTCTACCACCGCCTGCTGCAGCTCGACATGCTGGGGATATGGGTCAGCCAGAGCATAGGTCAGTATTCAGTGTATCAATTATTTTAACTTTAACAAAGTCAAAGTCAAAAGGTATTTATTCAATAAAATCACAAGGATCACTTTGAAACGTCTTAAAGCTAGGTGACTCTAGGTGCCAGTTCCACGCGACCAAAGCCTAGAAGAACAGGCAACAAACATACGGCTTGGTATCTACCGTTCTTTTGTACCTTATAAGTTATACCAAGAATCACCGTCGACCACATCATCACTTAGCACCAGGTGGTTTGATAATCAAACGTTTTACCTATAAAAAAAAAGTTCGAGTTATGAGGCCTTCGAGCTACGTAAAAACTCACGTCGCTAGATTTGGCCGTTAGCTCATACTTAGTACCTACCGTGTATGCGACTACTACTACTTATGCCTAAGAAGACATATTATCACACTTCAATTGAAACTTTGTGCAACTTCTCATGTTTTATTTCTTACAAAGACGCTAGCTGGGTAAGTTAAAGGTTGACTACTAATCTGCCGTCTTATAGCTAAAAGGCCGTTAAATGCAAAATCTACTTTATGAGTTAAGCGGGACAAAAACAAAAGGCGGTAAAGCTTACAAAAAATATTTAACGGCAATCAAGCTAGGCAACCAATGTACCGTTTAAGTTGACGTAAAAATGAAATAACCATTAGCCATTTTTAAGCTTAGCAATGACAGCAACATTTTAAGCATTGAATTGATAATAATTTGGTTCCGGTAACAGCATTTTCTTTTTTCATATTTCGAAAACTATTAAAGCTATTTGAATTCTGATAAAATTGTTCGATATAGCTTTTTTTTTATTTATATTGCCATAAAAAAAACGAAATTGAGCAAGTGTTGGATACCGGCATTTTAGCTATAGGACGGCAGTAATATAAACGAATGTGAGGTACGATACATATATTTATTTACATAGAGCACACAACAATTTATTTCATCCTAAAATATATGGATGAAAGCTAATAAAATCTTAATATACGGATCGTACGTGAGGAGGCAAACAATTTGCCAGAATTCATAAAAGGGTGCTGAAAAATCGCATTGAAATGTAAATATTTGACAAATTATACTTTCTACCAGCTCAAAATTTAGGTGTACCTGCCAACGGAATAAGTAATGAACCTAGAAGCCAAAACGGGCATTGTATTTTCATTACAAACTAGTGGCTTCCCGCGGCTTCGCACGCGTTGAAGTGGTGAGCCGTGATTGAGCCACAAACATCCAAACATCGTAACTTTCGCATTGATTTGTATATTATTAGGGTAGGATTTTAAATACCTATAGGCGTACATTACCTATATTAGGTAGGTAGGTATAGGTACTGAGTTAAGCACAAACATGACAAATACAACAAAGACAACCTTACACGGAAAGTATGTACTTATTTGTTCCTAGTTTCTACCCCAAAACCAAACGAAACGAAACAGCTTCACGACTTTGATCCCCAGGCACGGTAGATACCTACCCTCAGATCTCTGCGTGCCAACTCAAGTTTCCCGTTTTCAGAATGTCCCTTACAAACATTGACGCCTCGTTGTATCCTTTTTACTCAAGCGCAACGAAGGAGGGTAACCTTTTAGGAGTTGTTTTCGAAAATCAAACTGTATTTTTGTTATTTATACACAGAACATATTTTCTTTTAGTTTGAAGTTAATTACACTACACGTTAAAAAATTTCCATACAAAACTTGAAACTTTTACAGTCATTTGCACCCTTTGCAGAGGTAATTATCAAAAGCGTCATTCTTAATTATTTGTTTCTTAGTATAATTGCCTCAAGTTTTAAGTCAATCGCACTACGCGTTATAAAACTCCTATACAAACTTTGACATCCCTTTACACACTTATTAAGGGTAGTTTTAAAAAACTAAGAATTGCTTTCCTATTTTTTAGCTTTGGAGTACATCTACTTCAAGTTTCAAGTTTGTAGGTTCAAGGAATACAATTTGTCATACCAACGTTTTCAACCCTTTTTACACCCAAAGGTTTGAATTTCCAAAAATACCTTCTTAGTACACCTACGCCATAAGACCTATATACTCTTCAAATTTCAAGTCTCTAGGACCAGCGGTCAAAAAACTCCCATACATACTTTGACATCCCTTTGCACACTTATTAAGGGTAGTTTTAAAAAACTAAAAATGCATTTCTTATTATTTGCCTTGAAGTATATGTACTCCAAGTTTCAAGTTTGTAGGTTCAAGGAATACTATTTTTCATACAAACGTTTTCATCCCTTTTAACACCCTTAGGGGTTGATTTTCCAAAAATCTCTTCTTAGTACACCTCAACGCTGTAAAACGTATGTACTCTTCAAATTTCAAGTCTCTAGGACCAGCGGACAAAAAACTCCCATACAAACTTTTACACCCCTTTGCACACTTATTAAGGGTAGTTTTAAAAAACTAAAAATGCATTTCTTTTTAATTTGCCTTGAAGTATATGTACTCCAAGTTTCAAATTTGTAGGTTCAAGGAATACAATTTTTCATACAAACGTTTTCATCCCTTTTTACACCCTTAGGGGTTGAATTTCCAAAAATCCCTTCTTAGTACACCTCTACGCCATAAGACCTATGTACTCCTCAAATTTCAAGTCTCTAGGCCCAGCGGTTTAGGCTGTACGTTGTCTATATGTCAGTCAGTCAGTCAGTCAGTCAGTCAGTCAGTCAGTCAGGACTTTGATTCTTATAGTATTAGAGATAGAACCAAAACCTCATGAAGTTTGTACCTCTGTTGTAGAATAAAAACAACAAGTTTTTATCAATGGTAACATTTTTCAATAGCTTCATGTCAGCACACGCTTAGAGCTTATTCTAACCTGAATTCTTTTTTAAATTTACTTATTTTTTTTTTTTTCTTTTTTTAATTTTCTTAACTTATTTATCAAAATTGAACTTCCTCAGAAAATTCAGGTAAAGGGTTAATCCCTAGTATTTTTTGGATGACAAAATATACTTTACATTTTCCCTGTAAATGTTTATTGAATGCTGTGACACCATTTTGAAACTTATGAAATGTATACATTACTGGTTGTCACTGCTGCTAAGGACGCCGGGCAGCTAATTGTGGTCTCATGGTAAAAATGTGAGACATCCTATTCATGCTCTGTCGGGCAATATTTCACGGGTTTCACGGGGATTAGCTTGACATCTGTACAATGCCAAGCGAGCACGCAATATACCATACTAACATACTATTGACATTTTGAATTCTTTTATTTTCATAATACCTTCGAAAATTCCGTTCGTGGTTTCATTGTTTAAATTGCTATAGTAATTATAGGTCCACTCGTAACTATTCGTTACTTAGCTCAAGCCTGCTACCCTGTTTCTTCTTCTTTTTTTCGTGTCACTAGCTCTTTCGAAACAGTGAGTGAATGGATTTGAAGTGCGCCTCAAAGGCCCCTTTCGAGCACTTGACACATGTTTTATAACCTTTTAGATAGCCTGCTGACTCATAATCTATACATATACGGGATTTTCCAGCCAAAGATGGAAAAAAAAATATGGCGGCGCCTATACCTCTTACGAGAACAAATGAAAGGCAATTGTGTATGAGTGAGAAGTATAATAATAGTTGATGTCCGTGGCTTTTTCAAGTTAGGTATAGAAAAAAGTGATCAAAAGTAAAATTTAAGATACCCACACATTTACATGAATATGATGATTTATAGCGACTAATATATTTGATATGAATAGATAGTAAACTTAGGTGATAGAAAATATATCTCTCGTAATTTTTTAGCGCCGTCATAGTTTGTTTATAATTATGAGCAAAGAAAAGGTATTTAAGTACCAAGGAATATAAATACCTACCTACCGCTAGTTCTTTGAAAATAGCTCTGTAATAAACAGACTACCTATAAATAGAATAATTGTATTGGCAATAAGTTCGTCTTCGATTATATACGAGATCTACAAGATTATTTTCTATATGATTCGCTGGTTTTGTTTGTGTGCCTTCAATGGAATAACGCTGAGTAGACTTTTTACTTATTTATTTGTACAGCAAGACAGTAAGGTTATTAATTTGGCAAGGGTTACGAGACGACTAATTTCACTCGAGTAGTTTTTGTACCTCAACTAAAGAAAATTCTATGGTTTTATTTTTAATCTATTTACGTTGGTATGCCAACAAGTTTTTCGTCAGTTAATAAGGAAAGTTTTTTTGCCAATACACAGTGGAGCATTTATCAAATGAAACATTAACTCGTGCTCCTCAATAGAACTTTGTCATTTTATGTTCCGTTTCAAGTAAAATGTTACTTTTATGCGCGGTATTTGGTTAATTTAATTGCTCTCCCGGGACATACCGATCTCAGCTTGAGCTTACTGAAAGTAATTTTCATTCAGCCTGCTTGAATTCAATTCATTTGGGCCATCGCTTCGTTGTGAATTGTCAAATAACTTGAGATGTTCTACAAATTATTGTTTCTGCTAAATAAAGTTCTTTATGTTTGGTAGTTTTATCCACGAATTAGATAACTTCGTGGTTTTATCTAGAAAGGAAAGAAAAATAAACAGCATCACGGCTTTTATCCCCAGGCTTGCTAGATATCACGTCAGATGTAAATTTTTCTGAAAATTTTAATCAGGATTTTTTTACAATGACTTCACGACTTTGATACCCGGGCACGGTAGATACTTAAAGCTACTTAGTACTTAGTACGTAGTAGGTACTTTTGAGAAATTACTTTTTTTTGAGTACTTTCAAGAAATTTTGAGGATGTCTAAGGGATATAGACGAAGTTCATCTAAATTTTACCCTTGGCACGTACCCACATTTTGCAATAGTTGGTATTCCATACGTGACAGTTAGCAAGCTCATGGCCGCTTTTCGAATTCAAACTGGTTTCCTCACGATGTTATAAATAAAGCATTTTTTAACGAAATATAACTAGCAGTGATTTTCATATCGATAAATCGATGTGACATGTCAATAAAGCGAGCATCGCCCCATGTGGGTTATTCGTTACGTACGCCCGGAGGAGTCACGCCGCAATGCACCGCTGCTTGCGACATCGGAGTGACATTATTGAGTTATTGGGCGTCCACTGTATTTTGTATTTTTACTATATTCGGAAGTAGCGATTATTTGATGATATTATATTATTATGACTCTTTTTCTTGTCGTGTCACTAGTTCTTTCGAAACAGTGAGGTGGTGAATATAAATAAATGAAAAATATTTTATTTCTGTAAACCTTAATTATAAATTAACAGTGTTGTTTGTGTGTGTGTATTAATCATAAATTGTAGCCTGTGTGTTATTCTGATGTACCTATAAGCTATATTATTGTAAATTTTAATTAAAATCCATTCAGTAGTTTTTACGTGAAAGAGTAACAAACATCCATCCATCCATACTTACAAACTTTCGCGTTTATAATATTATTTATTTATTTATTTATTTATCATTTATTGCACAAAACACAAAGTTAATGCACAAAAGGAGGGCTTAATGCACAAGCATTTTCTACCAACCCCCCTAAGTAGAGGTATAAACAATATTAGTAGATAAGTCACGTAGCATAGCAAGCTTGCATGCCTTGCTTTTACCCAAATGACGACATCAATTAGTTATTATCCTCATGAAAATTATAAAGGAAAAATCAAAAAACCTTTATTTGTTTCATAAACCGTAGGCGAGAAACAAAGAACAATATTGGTTAGGACAACAAAATCGGTCGTCACTCAGCTTTGTGCTATAATAGTGTTTGATGAACTAGGTACGTACCTACTATAACGCTGTTCTTCCGTATATTGCTAAAGCTCATGCTGAACTAGATTTGAACGTGTGAGCTTAAATCACGGTTGACCTATGTCTATTGTTATCTAAAGTCTAGACTCGCGATCGCGGCCAGGCCACAGAGCTTTAGCAGTTGCTTACCTGCAGTGGCGGTCACAGAATAAACAGCACTGCAGTGTTAGGTAACACCTGGGTCAAGTGCAATGTCATGGGCATGGCGACGTGACTGTTCAAACGAACCTAGGTAAAATAAAATTATTTTTAATCGCATGGAAGAGACCATTCAGAACGATAAAGAAATCCTTGAAATGTTTTCAAACAAAACTCACGCTTTAACTAATATTTCATTGAATAATATTCATTCTACTAATTCATTTAGCATTTTTTTAAAGGCTACTAGTGTTATAGTTATTATTAGAATAGAATAGAATAGAAAAATCTTTATTTTGTCTGTTAAAAATCTAAATTTACAAGAGTCGTTACAATTTTGATGACAAAAAAGGCCACCACTCAGCATTTGCTGTATGAGCTCAAGCCCATACAGCGCTGGTTTTCAGTGCTAAGTTTTCTGTGGGTTTCAGTGGAACAAACAATAAAACCACCGATAACGCCTGATCACACCAAGGGACCCCTTTTTATTTAGAAATTCATGCAATAAATGTAATATAATTAGTAGATGATGTGTATTAACTAGTTATAGTACTACCTACTCGTCACCAGTATAAAAGTGACTGATTCAATGCACATATTGCGCATAGGTAGGTAAGTACTGCAGGCAGACAACACTACATTTAATTTTAACAGGCTTTTATATGACCGCAATCTCACCTGATGTTATGTGATGATGCGGTCAACGATGTATCAGGCTTATCTATACGTATAATACCCAGTCATGTTTATCTTGAAAAAATCCAAATTATAAGTGTTAAAAAAACAGACAGCAGTAAAAAATACCAATTTATGGTTGACCGCAACATAAAAGTTGAAACAAAGCAGAGCTTTTTGTGAAAAAACTAGTTCAATTCAATAGACTTATAAGACAAACTGATTAATATTTTGTACCACGATAGCTTCGTAACGCAGTATGAAACTGCAACAAGTAAAATGGCAATTGTATGGGCACAGTTGATTTTAATCGCCCGTGATTAGCTAGAGCTATAATTTCCATGGATTACATATTCCGCGACCCGCTCAATCATTTAATGGCACAAATTGATATAATTAGTATGTTCTACTGGAGCTTTAATCACCAAAAACATGCATTATAAGAATGATAGCAAGACATCATTACGTAGGTAAATTAGTACCACGAACAGGGTGCATAAAACCTTCCTACAAAAGCAAGACAATTATTTTTATAGCACCTATATACAGGGCGTCCCAAGACTATGCGACATGAAGGGAAAGTACCTTAAATATTGTAGATAGGATATTTTGCTGAAAGGGGACTTTATTTTATTTTTTAACTTAGTAATACTGCATTCAAAGATTTTTTTAAATTTCTTGCTTTGTCTGAGAATGGCACTGACTCCAATCCTTCCTACAAAACCAAGCAAAGTTGATAGATAGAATCAAATGGTCACCAGGAATGGAACTATACAAATATTCATATTTATATTTATAATAAGAGCTAAATGGATAAACAGACAATATTATAGAAAAACTAAAATTCACTTCGGGTTCATTGGCTCACGGGGCCGGTAAAGTAAGTTGGGAAGATATAAATAATAATAGAAAATGATTTCAAAAAGCACCTTGAATGAGTAGGCTTCGAATCAGCTGAAGTTAAGGTTTAAGACTATGAGATGATGAGGAAATTTTAAGAAGCGGACGTCGAAGTCGCGTTTAACTGCTAGTAAAATAATATGTGACAAAGAGTGTAAGACTCGCACGGGCCGCACGGTAGCCCGTGTAAATGTAGAGTACACGTATAGCCCCCGTAACTGGCCGTAAATTTAACGAATCCGTGCTGGTCATAGGGTTACCACTTTATAAGTATTCATGTATAAATTATGATACATTGGATACAGATCACAGGCTGCGTGCGAAGCAGCGCTGAAGGATTCAGTTTTGTACATAGAAATAAATCTAAATCCGGACGAATAAATCTAAAAAGGAGATTTTTCAATTTGATAACGCATACTTCATTTCTGTACCTATCCATATTTTTTGTTATCTTCTAATTTACAGTTTATACCTACTATACCAACGGAATTTCACAATAATACAGATAAGGACAATAAAAGATTTATTCTTACAATAAATATTTCATTAAACCTGCTGATTCATAATTACGATATTCATCGCACACATTCGTTACCCAAGCAGAAGGGTGGAAGGGAATTTCCACAATAATCCACCCTTTTGCTGGCCAGTTCAATCATCCACACTCACAAGGGTTTCCCTTGCCACCCCAATCGTATTCTAAGTACCTACCTAAACTGCCCTAAAAACCCAACCGCCACGACAAAACCGACTCGACGACGGTTTGTTGCCGGACACGACACGATTAAGCTATCCTGTCAGTGAGCTGATACTCATGTGTGCTGCAAGGGTTCTGCTGGTATTTTCTAGGTACCCGCAACCCTTAATAAGTTTATCCTTCTTTCTTTTTAATGTTCTACCTGGCGGCACAGTTGTAGTTTTCCCTTTTCGTTGCAACGTAGAAGGCAGGCCTACATGGAAGTTATGGGCTAGATTTCCATTTTTGTGATAAACCTAGGTGTTTGTTCTATATCTGGGTGTTATAATGTAATTAAATATTTTTATGTGAGTTACAAAAAATATGTAGGTACTAGCGGCTTCCCGCGGCTTCGCACGCTTTAAGGGGCTGACAACTATCAAACAACTTCTCGCTCGCACACGCAGGAAAAAAATGGCCAACAAAGCCACAATAAATGCTTTGTTGATAATTTCCTGTCGCAGCAACTAAATATTTTGTTACTATTACAGAAAGAGCTTAGTTGGGATTAGCAACTTCTTTATTGTGCGCTGATTGCCCGTCGTTTAATGTGCTAGGAACAATTTAGTTTTGTCCTTACATCAAAGTTAATAAAAACTTAGATGTGCTAACAATAAAACGTTTTAGGTGTCACAATGTGAACATTGTTAATAAATCTGACAAAATAACTATAGTCGTAGCATTAAACTACCATCTGTCGTACAATATATATGTAGCTGTGTTAACAATGGAACGTTGCAAGTATGTCAATATGAGCATTGTAAATAAATCTAACAAAATAACTATAGTCGTATCATTTAACTACCATTTGTCAGACATTATATATGTGGCTATAGTAACAATGGAGCGTTGCTAGTGTATCAATGTAAACATTGTTACAAAATCTAACAAAATAACTATAGTCGTATCATTTAACTACCATTTGTCAGACAATATATATGTGGCTATAGTAGCAATGGAGCGTTGCAAGTGTATCAATGTGAACATTGTTAATAAATCTAACAAAATAACTATAGTCATATCATTTAACTACCATTTGTCAGACAATATATATGTGGCTATAGTAGCAATGGAGCGTTGCAAGTGTATCAATGTGAACATTGTTAATAAATCTAACAAAATAACTATAGTCATATCATTTAACTACCATTTGTCAGACAATATATATGTGGCTATAGTAACAATGGAGCGTTGCAAGTGTATCAATGTGAACATTGTTAATAAATCTAACAAAATAACTATAGTCGTATCATTTAACTACCATTTGTCAGACAATATATATGTAGCTATAGTAACAATGGAGAGTTGCAAGTGTATCAATGTGAACATTGTTAATAAATCTAACAAAATAACTATAGTCGTATCATTTAACGACCATTTGTCAGACATTATATATGTGGCTATAGTAACAATGGAGCGTTGCTGGTGTGTCAATGTGAACGTTGTTAATAAATCTAACAAAATAACTATAGTCGTATCATTTAACTACCATTTGCCAGACAATATATATGTAGCTATAGTAACATTGGAGCGTTGCAAGTGTATCAATGTGAACATTGTTAATAAATCTAACAAAATAACTATAGTCGTATCATTTAACTACCATTTTTCAGACAATATATATGTGGCTATAGTAACAATGGAGCGTTGCTGGTGTGTCAATGTGAACGTTGTTAATAAATCTAACAAAATAACTATAGTCGTATCATTTAACTACCATTTGTCAGACAATATATATGTGGCTATAGTAACAATGGAGCGTTGCAAGTGTGTCAATGTGAACTTTGTTAATAAATCTAACAAAATAACTATAGTCGTATCATTTAACGACCATTTGTCAGACATTATATATGTGGCTATAGTAACAATGGAGCGTTGCAAGTGTATCAATGTGAACATTGTTAATAAATCTAACAAAATAACTATAGTCGTATCATTTAACTACCATTTGTCAGACAATATATATGTGGCTGTGGTAACAATAGAACGTTGCAAGTGTGTCAATGTAAACATTGCAAATAAATCTAACAAAGTAACTACAGTCGTAGCATTAAACTACCATTTTTCATACAATATATATGTGGCTGTGGTAACTATGAAACTTTGCAAGTGTGTTAATGAGGAGAAGGCGTATGCCATGCCCAACAATAGACTTCTCAGGTAGATGACAATTATGATTGCCTATAAAAAGTACCTACCTACTTTCGATGGTGACATCGAAAGAGTGCTGAGGGAGCTGAGATCTCGCGATGTCCGTTATACCAATACACAAAGTTTTGACTTGCCTCTGACTATCACCTTCTAACTGGACCTATATTTAGGTACTACCAAGTTTCAACTCAAATGGCCTAGGTATTTATTGAAGAGTTCCGTTGAACAGACCTTGGCTCCATCATCAGACCAGATCGCTAATCACATATATTTTTTCTTCGTTTACTCGATCTATTAATTGCAAGTGCTGCGTTCACTCTAGGTAGGCAGCTGTACCTATACCTACTGCACGCAAAAAAGGGAACGGCGGTGTTGTTGGATGATCTTCTCATTGTAAACTAAATAAAACCGTTTTAAAAGTAGAGGATTTTACGATTACAAATGAATGACAGCCCTCATAGCTCGGTTTGTAGGTAATAGCTCTGCCTTCTGCGCTATAAAGATAGATAGATAACTCTTTATTTTTCACCACACAGAAACAAAATACAGGATTAAGGCATACATTTAGGCAAAACAATGGGCGGCCTTATGGCTGAGAGCGATCTCTTCCAGGCAACCATGGACAGATAGAACTAATTTAAAATTAACGGCGGTGTAGTCACTTACGGAAAATATTATAATTTAATGACTAATAACCTACTAGCCGCGCCGCCGTTTAGTAGAATCTATAAAGTATTGCGTTCTGGATAAGGGTTACGTTTCTTTGGCACCGCCCCGTCTTATAAAATCAAAACTTGCATGCTTTGCTTCATTACCATTACTTAGATTAGACATAGGTACCTTTAACAGATAAAATTAAATGACGACGATGACGGATCAAAAAAAACTTCATAGTTATCGAATGTCGTCCAATTGCAATAGGTAGGTATAATGCGAAACTCATTATTCTATGTGTAGGCAGGACCTGGGCGATCCGTTTTTTTAATACAGATTAACATAATAAATGAAAAATTTCCATTGACCTGTCCCCGCCGAGGTAGGTACGTAAAAAATACCTATCTACAGGTCTATTTGCAATAATTGTTCGTTTATAGGTATAACATAACATACATAATATACTAACGAAAGGTCTGTCTATCGCTATAACCTACCTACATAACATCGGAACAGAACATTCAGTCAGTACCTACCAAAAGTAATAGCGGCCCTTCGCATTACTTAGCATAGCATAGCGCGTCAGACGTCAGGTCATGTTTAGAGTACTGCGTACTTATAGCATACTATAGGTATAACGCGGTACGAAATGTCATGCCATATGGCATTACACTATATAGTACTGTTTTGCGCATGTCTAGTTGTGATCTTGAAAAAGAATAAGCCCCTCAATCGAGATGTCGTGAGAGGCGACAAGTCAACGCAACCGAGGAATGGGCAGCAGCATTTCCGGAGTAGGTAGGTAGGTACCTAATTCGAGGGGGCGCCAGCGCGCCCCCACGAGGTCTATATCCATGTCTATCCTAAGTGCTTATCTATACCATCTACTAAGTATCTCTAATCATATTATTCCTTCTTTAGTAGGTAGGTATTCATTCGAAATATTCAAAAAGAGGCAGAGGCAAGAGGTACCTAGGTACCTGAACTGAAGCCAACTGAACAATCATACGTGTGTATGCGTGCATAGGTATGACCTAAAAGAATCACACTTTACATTAATCCGACGACAAAGTAGGTATAGATAGATAGGAAATTTAACAAAACTAATTTTGTGCTCACGGCAAAGACAATAAAACTTGTCGAAACATGTTCGGTTGTAGATTGGTCGTCGGGGCGGGGCGGCGGGGCAACGTGGCGTGGCATTGGTGTTGCCAACGGTTTTATTAACACACCCGATTAGTTTCAATCGACGCCGGATGACATACCACCACAAATCCATCATAGTATTTAAACGAACTACTAACGCTATATAAAAAACAGCATGCAAAATTTCAAGTTCATTCATGCATGTTGCATAAAATTTATAGCATAGCTCCCAATACCTCATAATAATAATTTTTTTGGTAAGTAATATTTGTTTTCTAACATAATCTAAAAATATTACAATCTAGCCATAATTACGGTCAATAGGTAATTTAATACTGACCTAGTTTTTTAAAGTAAGCTACATCTAAGAATGTGTCCACTAACACTTTTCTTACTGCCTCTATTTAAGGCAAAGACACTTTGTTCTTGTGTTCTTGATTAGAGTTTTTCACCTTCAACTACATGAATTATAACTTTACACTACACTAGTTCAAAAGGTTTAGTTCTTTTAAGTCTTCTCACTATGTCCGTGTTGTCGAGGAGCTGGATGGCCTCGATGATGAAGTCTATCTCTCGTTCACATGATGATGAAGTCTATGTTCGTGAGCTTCTGCATATTTTTTTATAACATTGTCAACGAACTCAATATTAAGGTCCCGGTGAAGGTCATTATTTCTGACGTACCAGGGCGCATTTACGATCTCTATGCACTTTATTCTGGAAAGTTTGTATAATTAGGATGTTAGTCTTTTTGGTACAGCCCCACAACTGTATACTATATGTCCATATTGGCATTAGGACCTGTTTGTACAAAACAATTTTATTTTGAACTGACAAAGTGGAATGCCAGTTCATATCTTTTATTTTTTCACATGAGCTTTCCAGCGAAGTTTTGCATCAAGTGTCATGCCTAAGTACTTGGCTGTGTTTTCGTAGGGTATGATCTTATTATTGATATACACTGGACAAAAATGTTCCTTCTGATTTGTAAAATTTATATGGACCGATTTAGATTCATTTAATCTGATTCGCCATTTTTCTGTCCAGTCGTGGACTTTGTTAACAGCCAATTGAACCTTTTCTACTGCTTCTACGTGAGTGCTTCTAAATAATGAAAAATTTTGCTGCCGATCGCGGCATTATTGGGAGGAAAAAAAAACGAGTTTGCAACACTGCGCCTGCTCACGTCCACTCAGGCAGCAGACACACACAGCCATTTGTATTGAGCGACGTGCGCGTTGCGCACGTCGCTCGCTCGAGCGTACTCCTGCGCACTGGAACTTATGCGGAATGTAGATTCGTAGATTACCTACTTTGATTTGATTTTTGTAAAAAGTGATTTAATATTATTGTGATTGTGATCTGCGTTACCTACCTGAAGTGTGAAATGGAAGAATTTCTTGATTCTACCCGTTTGGGCCATACAAGGAACAGTTTCATTGGTAAGAGTTTTCATGTTATTTACTTTAATAGCTTTTTATCTCTTATGAAATAAGGATGGTCCGAATCATCTAAAGTACCTATCTACCTACCTTGAGATATGATTAAATTGAATACATGAATAAAATAGAGGCAGCAAAGTATTTTGTCGTTTTAACAAAGTTGTGATTTTACAAATTATGGGAAAAGGTTTTTGGTGGTTCAATAATTTTATTATAAGGTACTTAAGTATAATAATAATTAAAACCATTTAAATATTAGGTACTACACAGTTCCACCAATTTATCTATTCCAACGAGAGCGGCGCGGCGTGGTGGTGGCGCCAAAATTGTTGACGCCATTTTGTTTCGTACTTTGAAATCCATGTAGGTGTTGATTGGAAAATTTTATTTGAAAATTATTACGAGGTACATACGTATAATGTACCAATGTATCTGTGACAATTCCATATATTAATATGGTATATACCTTGCTTGCTACATACCTACCATTTACTACTTACCATTTTGGTACTTACCTAAAACAGAAAATAAATGTAAGGAATTTCACTAGGTTATTCTTCTTAGTACCTAGTAGTATTGTTATGTTTTGACATGCATTTTAACTACCTACCTTTAGCTTTACATTAGCTCTTGTATTCGCCTTAACAGTAACGGTATAATATAAACGAACCCATATAGGTACCTAATAATACTTATTTCTTAGAAAATTAACAGAAACTAAAAAAAATAGCAAAATTGTAGTTATTGAAGTTGGTTGTTTTCAATGTGATAGCATTATCAGTTACATATAAATTTAATTTAAACATTTTATTTTTATTTTTCAGATGAAATCTAATAGCAATGTTTCATCTCCTACCTATATTGTTCGTAACAGAAGATGATGGGCCAGTAGATACGTCAATTCAGGTAAACCATAATTCATATTAAAAACTACCACCATTCAGTTGGTTTTATATTTATTAGAATAGGGAGAATGTACACTGGGTATTTGGTGGAACAATGTAGGGATTAAAGAAGCTGATCAAGGGTACCCAAGTGGTCATTTACCATCAACAAATTTCAAAAAAAAAAATGCAGTCTGGTATTTTGCTGTTTTTTAAATAATGACTTGTTTATGTATTTATTACAGTATTACAGTAATGGAATTCACTATAAGACAAAGAGTTGGAATATTTGGATTGTCAAAATATTGGAACAGCAAAAATTTTAAAAATATTTAGCAAGAATGGGCACTTGAGGTATCTTTATCCAAGAAAGAGGTTACCGAAGTGTATTATATGTCGCTTACCATGTCGTCGGAGGAAAAATTGTGCAGGCCGTAGTGGCCTCTTCCACAACAGGTTGATTACACATCAACGACTAGTTACTTCTTTCTTCAGAAAGTCAAAATGGAAAAGTAGCATAAGCAGCGAGAGCGATAGCAGGTGCTCTAAAAAGAATAATTCCAAACGTGTGAGGCCTCTTCCAGAAAGTTTTACTGTTGACGACTCTGATTTTGAATCAACCTCATCTCCACAAGAATATTTAAACTGGTTGCGGGGAACATCATCGCCCCGAGAGACAGTGGTGACAAAGTGGCTCACCACTTTTCAATTAAACAGTAAACTGAAAGCAGAAGGTCTATCATGCAAAGAATACTTTGACTGGTTTCCTGCCCTCACTTTGCCCGATGGACATGAACTGGTGAGTAGTTGCATTAGATATTAGAGGTTTAAAACCTGTCTGATCTCATCAATAAATTGACATATTCCGCTTCCCTAGGTATACTTATCTTTAATCCCTCATCATTATTTATATGTAGGTATATCATGTAGTTAATTTTACACATGTTATATGTTTTAATTGTATTTGTTGCAGTTATCCCTGGACTTCCAGAAAGTGTACCCAAATGCTGACAAGTTTTTGAGGAAAAATTTCCAATTATTAAAACAAAGCTTCTGCAACTTCTGGCAAAAAAGGAAAGTTCTTCCAGGCAAGATCAAACTACGCTTGAGCTGCTCGATTTCGCTACCGGTAGGTAATTTTAATTACTAAGATCATATTGCAAAATATTTGTTTTTAGTATTTGTATTTTGTTACTAAGAGCCCCCTGCGGATTTACTATCATACTGGAAACATGCATGGGACGAGCGTTTTTTTTGAGTAATCTTTGGATTTAAATGTTGCTTTATCTTTTACAAAAATAAAATCACCATTCACGCCACGATGTATAGTTAAAAAAACAATAGATATGTTTATAATTATTATAAAAGATTAAGATACGGTAATGTAAGTGTATTAATGTATTTTCATAATGTATTTTTTCAGTTGGAGAATACCAGGCATCATTAGCAGCATTTTTGGGAATAATATCGCTTTTACGTCAAGTGCCAACTGCTTCTGTACCAAGGAAAAAATTGTGGAGGCTGTCAAAGGAAGAAGTACGTTCAAGCTTTCTTACTCGTGTAACAACAGCTTCAGATATTGAAGGATATTGCGCCGACAGGGATGCATTTGTGGCTGCTAAAGGTATTCCACCCCAACCGTATGTACTTGCTGTAGGAAGTTCATGGGCTACAGTAACTCATTATGAAATCGTCGTTAATAACGGATTGAGATACCAAATGCCTGATGTTTGCTCTGCAATCAAAACAATTTATCACATCTATTGGGCACTAGATTCAGCATAGCCAAAAGACTCGGGTATTTGCTGGATGTTTATACAACGTGCAATGTTCAATATGAGGTCTAAGTATGACTTGAGGGTGTACCTCTGCGTGAATTGTTACACGTATTGAACGTTTAGGTTTTGAATGTTAATTTACCTTATTGATTTTGGATATAATTATTATCTAACAAGAATATGGTACCCTGCGAACTGTGCCAAAACTCATTTCAGACATTTTGACAATTAAAAGTCCACATGCAGTTTTATCATCCTTCCGTAAATAAATTTAAATGTGCTAGTTCAGATTGCACCAGAAATTTCCAATTATAGAATTCATATAAAAGACATTAACAAAATATTTTAAATAGTGCAGGTAGGTACTTTATCTTCTAGGCGTAATTGCAGGAACTAGTTTAGATAATGTAGCAATGCCCTTTGAAATAACTATGGCTCGACTATTTTCATCTCTATATGCCAATCTTCTAATACCATAAAATACTGCAAATATTGTTTTTTCACATTCTGAACAGTACATTGTTTTGCGAGAACCACTTTAAATAATAAATTATTGCTACGTTTGTGTTAAGGAGAATACAAGAGCTATTGTGACTCACTAGCACGTTTCGACATGTTGAAAGATATAAAATAACTAAACTTATTTTAGAAAAAATAGCAATCAACCATTTTGTGTTCAATCACATTGCACACAGTTTAGTAAAAAAATCATTTTGATCGATACATGCTTAGGAAAATTAGTTTATTGATTTTATATCTTTCAACATGTCTAAACGTGCGATTGAGAGTCACAGTAGCTCTTGTATTCGCCATAAGTATAATTATAGTAGGTATGTAAAATAATAGTACATATTTTATAAAATGTGTCGTCGTAAATTTGTATTAAGTGTAAGCTTATTATTACGTTGGTACCTACTCATAAAAGTAATTAATTTCGTGTAATCATAACTACTATAATATTTTACAACATACAAAGTATTGATTAGACTTGACTTGTACCCCAAGTCGTGAGTTTTTTTTGTTTTTGGTTTTCCGTATTGCGCGTGACCGCAGTTTTGTATGCAGACACGAGAGTTTTCAGCACGCCCGATAGAGGCGCTTATTGCTTCTCCGTTTAAAACTGCGGACTCGCAATACAAAGAACCTAAAACGAAAAAAACTTACGACTTAACAGACTTGGGTTACTACTGGTAATGTCAGATTTTATTGCAAGAAGTGTTCAAACTTAGACTAACTATTATGTAGGTACCTAATTATAAGAGAGTAATAATTTTTTTGTAATCATACCTTATAAGTTCTTATTTAACAATACACAAATACCCTGAAAATAATAGATTGTTTTTATCATAATTTGGACCACTGTTAGGTAAAACCGTCGTAGCTGCTATTGTTTAGTATACTTTAGGTGTTTAGAATTTAATTTCAGTAGCTATTTTCACAGCTATACTGCCATGCATTGTTACTACGAATAAGCCTTTGTTTCAGTAGGGAATTATTGTACTGCCAGTACCTATGTATCTAATACTCATTTGTGTTTCAAACATAAACTAGTTTACTGTAATATAAGAGTATGTTGGCAAACTAGTTTATTGGGGTAGCTAAATGACAATACCTACGATGGCATAATTACTTTTTTGGGAAATCAAATGAGTATTAGTTACTAGTACTAATACACTAGTAAGATACAATTTTATTTAAATGCAGGAGCTACTCTACTTCGTGAAAACAACTATACTTCCTTGTTAATATGACAGAGCCTTTGCTGCAGTAGCAGTTTTATTTAAATGTGGGAGCTACGCTACTTCGCGAAAACAACTATACTTCCTTTGTTAATATGACAGAGCCTTTGCTCCAGTAGCAGTTTTATTTAAATGCGGGAGCTACGCTACTTCGCGAAAACAACTATACTTCCTTGTTAATATGAATGAGCCTTTGTTTCAGTAGCTAACTCTCCTTTGCTAAAACAACTACACTTTCTTTGTTTATACATAAAAGCTTTTGATCAAGTTGCAATATTATTTAAATATAGGAGCTATATACTCATCTTCGCCAAAACAAATTATACTTTAATTGTTCATATGAAAAAGTTTTTGTTCGAGTAGCTTCTATATAACACAACTGTATTTTCTTTATAACTACGAATAAACCTTTGGTTCAGTAGCAAATGTGTTATTACATTATTTGCTAATATATTTATTAGCTACTGAACCAAGGGTATATTCGTAGTAAAAAAGAAAATACAGTTGTTTTATATGGAAGCTACTTGAACAAAGGCTTTTTTATATGAACAAAGGAAGTATAAATTGTTTTAGCAAAGTTGAGTAGCTCCTACGTTTAATTAATATTGCTACTTGAATAAAAGATTTTATGTATAAACAAAGAAAGTGTAGTTGTTTTAACAAAGGACAGTTAGCTACTGGAGCAAAGGCTCTGTCATATTAACAAAGGAAGTATAGTTGTTTTCGCGAAGTAGCGTAGCTCCCGCACTTAAATAAAATTGCTACTGGAGCGAAGGCTCTGTCATATTAACAAAGGAAGTATAGTTGTTTACGCTAAGTAGCGTAGCTCCCGTATTTAAATAAAATTGCTACTGGAGCGAAGGCTCTGCCATATTAACAAAGGAAGTATAGTTATTTTCGCTAAGTAGCGTAGCTCCTGCATTTAAATAAAATTGCTGCTGGAGCAAAGGCTCTGTCATATTAACAAAGGAAATATAGTTGTTTTCGCTAAGTAGCGTAGCTCCCGCATTTAAATAAAATTGCTACTGGAGCGAAGGCTCTGTCATATTAACAAAGGAAGTATAGTTGTTTTCGCTAAGTAGCGTAGCTCCCTCATTTAAATAAAATTGCTGCTGGAGCAAAGGCTCTGTCATATTAACAAAGGAAGTATAGTTGTTTTCGCTAAGTAGCGTAGCTCCCGCATTTAAATAAAATTGCTACTGGAGCGAAGGCTCTGTCATATGAACAAAGGAAGTATAGTTGTTTACACTAAGTAGCGTAGCTCCCGCATTTACATAAAATTGCTACTGGAGCGAAGGCTCTGTCATATTAGCAAAGGAAGCATTGTTGTATTCGCGAAGTAGCGTAGCGTCTACATTTACATAACATTGCTACTGGAACGAAGGCTCTGTCATATTAACATAGGAAGCAATGTTGTTTTCGCAAAGTAGCGTAGCTCCTGCATTTACATAACATTGCTACTGGAACGAAGGCTCTGTCATATGAACAAAGGAAGTATAGTTGTTTACGCTAAGTAGCGTAGCTCCCGTATTTAAATAAAATTGCTACTGGAGCGAAGGCTCTGTCATATGAACAAAGGAAGTTTAGTTGTTTTCGCTAAGTAGCGTAGCTCCCGCATTTAAATAAAATTGCTACTGGAGCGAAGGCTCTGTCATATTAGCAAAGGAAGCATTGTTGTATTCGCGAAGTAGCGTAGCTCCTGCATTTACATAACATTGCTACTGGAACGAAGTCTCTTTCATATTAACAAAGCATTGTTGTTTTCACGATGTAGAGTAGCTCCTGCATTCAAATAACTTTGCTACTGTACATAATCATGAGTTGATTAAGTCCAACAACCTTAATACTGTGACTAAGCTTTAATGGTGGTTACAAAGGAAAATATTTAATTTAACAAAGTACAGCTGTTGCTCTTTTAAGTTAGTATTGTTATTACAGCAAAGTCACAGTTAAATGGGATTAGTTCCACAGACAAAAGACACATTGTTGTAGTATACAAACACACTTTATTGAAAAAATATTGTTGTGTTAACAATATACAAACATTGTTGTAGTATCAATGCATATATTTTGTTAAAGATATATTGTCGCAATGACAATTTACTTCTTGACAAAAGAAACATTGTTGTAGTATCAATACATATAATAATAATTGTTGTACTGAGATTTAACTTGACAAAAGAAACATTGTTGTAGTATCAATACATATATTTTTTGAATGAATGTTGTTGTTCTGACAACTTAATTCTTGACAATAAAAACATTGTTGCCCGGACTATACAATATGGTGGGCTCTCCCCCGTTAAAGTTTTATTGCTGGAGCCAACAATATTTTTTTCTGCGTGCACGTTTCGACATGTTGAAAGATATAAAATCAATAAACTCATTTTCGAAAAATCGCAATCAACCATTTTGTGTGCAATCACATTGCACACAGTTTAGTAAAAAAATCATTTTGATAGATACAAGTTTTCCTACTTAAAAGTTTGATTATGTACGAAAACTAGTAAAGCAAACTTTAGAGTAGGAAAACATGTATCGATCAAAATGAATTTTTTACTAAACTGTGTGCAATGTGATTGCACACAAAATGGTTGATTGCGATTTTACGGAAATGAGTTTAGTGATTTTATATCTTTCAACATGTCGAAACGTGCGAGCGAGAGTCACATTAGCTCTTGTCTTCGCCTTAAAGTGGTGAGCCGTGATTGAGCCACAAACATCGTAACTTTCGCATTGATTTGTATATTACTAGTAGTTCGCCCCGAACTGAGATCTCGTGATGCGACCTGACGAACTCACCTAAACTTTGAGTAGGTGGTAGTCAGAGGCAAGTCCAAACATTATGCTTGGACTTTTTTCTGACTACCGCCTACTAACTTGGTACGGTAACCAAGTTTCAACTCTATTGGCCTATTTATTGAAGAGTTCCGTTGAACAGACCTTGGCTCTATCATCAGACCTGGTCGTTTAGCACAAACATGACAAATACAACAAAGACAACCTTACACGGAAAATATGTACTTATTTTTTCCTAGTTCCTAGTTTAGTTAACGAAACAGCTTCACGACTTTGATCCACATGCACGGTAGATACCCTCAGATCCCTATTTTTCATGCAAACGTTTCCAACCCTTTTACACCCTTAGGGGTTGAATTTCCAAAAATCCCTTAGTACACCTCTACGCCATAAGACCTATGTACCCTTCAAATTTCAAGTCTCAAGGACCAGCGGTCTAAAATCTCCCATAGGAACTTTGACATCCCTTTGCACACTTATTAAGTGTAGTTTTAAAAAATTAAAAATGCCTTTCCTAATTTTTAGCCTTGGAGTACATCTACTTCAAGTTTCAAGTTTGTAGATTCAAGGAGTACAATTTTTCATACCAACGTTTTCAACCCTTTTAACGCCCTTAGGGGTTGAATTTCCAAAAATCCCTTCTTAATACACCTTTACGCCATAAAACCTATGTACTCTTCAAATTTCAAGTCTCTAGGACCAGCGGTCAAAAAACTCCCATATAAAGTTTTGCATCCCTTTGCACACTTATTAAGGGTAGTTTTAAAAAACTAAAAATGCCTTTCCTATTTTTTTGCCTTGAAGTATATGTACTCCAAGTTTCAAGTTTGTAGGTTCAAGGAATACTATTTTTCATACAAACGTTTTCATCCTTTTTTACACCCTTAGGGGTTGAATTTCCAAAAATCCCTTCTTAGTACACCTCTGCGCCATAAGACCTATGTACTCCTCAAATTTCAAGTCTCTAGGACCAGCGGTTTAGGCTGTGCGTTGTCTATATGTCAGTCAGTCAGTCAGTCAGGACTTTGATTCTTATGGTATTAAAGATGCCTCAACTTTTGCGTGATTTTAAAATTCATAGAGCTCCGTGGCCGCCAATGCCAGCCAGCCACAGTACATCCATCACAATGTACCTCCTACTGTGCTTAAGAAATAAAAGTGTAATTGATTGGGTAACTTAAAAGTTTACTACAAATAAGCTGAACAAAAATTTCGACTTCTCGGTCGACAACTGGGTCACGAGTCGGCAGTGCAACCCGGGCCGCCACTTCACAGCAAGTGCCGCCTCTAATTAAATGCTTTGATACTATTAATGAGCCCTTGAAATTCGCATACGACAACCTTAGAACGCGATTGTATATGCTTTGGATATATTATGCGTCTTTGCACACGTGTACCTACTCATATGAAACGATCAAAAAGAACAAAAAAGATTCAAAACCAACAATGTCCATAATATGGAACATGTACCTACGGAACACTAATTATACTACAGGGTATTTTTACATAATCACGTATCACCTTTGTTACTTTCCCGACGGACGACCAAAGCCTTTCGAAATAACAAAGGTTACACAAAATACAGAATTCAGAAATATTTCTGTGCTCTGAGATTACGAAAATAAATGAAACCGATTTTGCAGTTAGTTACGTTCAATAAATAGAATTTATCATTACTATACAAATTTTATCCTCAATCCTCGCTTGAATTTACATTTCGTTTTATTTACCAACGGAAGGGCGACAAGTGCCCTTGAATAAATTAATTTTTCCTAACAAAAGCATTGAATGAAAACACAATTTTCCACTCCGCCTACGTACCTCTAGGTAAGTACTCATTGTATCTGCGCACAACGTTTACCTATTGAATGTTCGACAAATCGAAATATCCTGTACCTACTAAACACAAAATATCGAACATGGACAGTTGGAACAGAACAGAATACGCCTTTTCCTGCCGCCAAGCAGCGTTGCTGTGTTGCTGGTTTGAAGAGTGTGGTTGCCGGTGTAATAACAGGCACATGAGGCTCAACATCTGCATGCCTCAGGTTGATGGACGCAGGGCAGTGCATCGTAGGGCACGTTCCTATCGTGCGTGACTTACGAGGTAATGATTTGTTATAGGTGATGGTTGGTTACCACTTAACATGAGGTGGGCAATCTGCTTGTTCTATCAGCTTGTTGTATTAAAAAATAAATAATAATAATAATACCAACGTTGACTACCTATCTGCGCATTTGCATGCCAGCGCATTTGCAAATACCTTTATCTGATTAACCTGACTTACATTCTTAAAGAAATCTGAAAGGATATCTACCGTGACTGGAGTTGTCAAATGAATTTGTTGTGTATTGTGAATTTGTTTCTGTTTTAAGTAGGTGATGATGTCAAAAACAAAGAATTAAGAAGGGTTAAAGACATGACAAAAGGTTGAATTTAGAGTCGTGTAAGGTATCTAAGGTTTGGAAATATCGCTGCAGCTCACCAAGAAATAAAACTCAACAGACACCTGACATGGGGCAGGTACATACAATATAATCCTTTTTGTCATTTCTGTGCACTTCAAAACGTTTGTTTACAAACTATTTGCTTAAGTATTTCCCAAAATAGCCTACATCCTCGTAGGTAGGTACAATCTTAGCTACATTGTTATTGAATAAACAATAAATTGCCGATGGCCTACTTGGCACGGGGTCCCGCTCGATAGAGGCGGTTTCCTCCCGAGTCCCGCACGAGCCAAGTGCAGGAAGTGTGCGCGTTTACTTATCTCCAGCGAGCTACCACTTTAAAGCAATGTTCTAATAGCACTGCTTTTATTATAATAGAAGGAAATTTTAAAGAAACTTCATTGAAATCGAGATTACTTCAGCAATGCCTGTTTCAATTGCATTTTCTGAGAAAAATACAGAAATATTCTAAGAAACAATTTCTAGCCAGGCACTGTCTATGGACATTAAGTTGATTGTCTTTGCTGCATATTTCAGTAGGCTTGTACAGTGGGCGGGAGGCGCAGAGACGGCGATGGTGGTGGGTGACGGGGGCCGGTGCTATCGCCCACCACAGACCCCATCATTGTTTTACGAGCACTGTGCGATTTCAAGCCATGCTTGTTTTTGAATAACATCGCACGTCGTAATATTTATGTGCTCGGCACAAGTTTAAATGTTACCATAGTAACCTTAAAGCTTCCGGGACCCTAAAGACTGTCCAAGCGGAATATTTTATCAACGGCCCAAACGTAAATTAATAGCAAGGTTGTGTCCCTTGTCAAAAGTAGCCGATATGGCTAGCAATTGAGAGGCATTCGGTTCAAACATTAACTGGTAAGGGAAAACAGTGACCTATTCAGTTCTTTGCAATGCGAATTATCACAAATATTCAACAAAGAAAATTTATAAATTAAATTAAATTTGTCTGTAAAATCTGATGGACCTTTTATCGAATAAACGAAAGGTACAGATTGAAGCTACCTTCCGGTGGAAAAAAGGCAATTTAAAAAAGCTAATCAGTGTTCAAGTTCTTTTGTCTTAATAGCTTCGGGATTAGGTGGAGATCACGAGTCGAGTGCCGAGACACGCCCGGTCAAGAGATCTTCGACTTTACTCGATGACTATCGAAGCTCCTACTTAAGATTTCTTTTTATTCTGCCTCTTGGCTCAAAAGCTCTTATCCTTTTACATCTGTAAACGGGATGCTAAGTATCAAAAGTTTGTAAGTTCGTATCCGTTGGCGCGGGAGAACTTATACAACGTGTTGATGAAGTTATGTAGGCAAACAAAGAGCGTGTATTTAGACCAAGCACTGGAATACTTTGACGTGTGCAACGGTTGAATACATCGTTTTCGAAATTCCCATAGAAAAGTAAAATTAATACTTCCTCAGAAATTTGCAACAGCCCTGCCTGTGTACGTGTCAAGGTCACACGCACGCGCGCTTCTATCTAGGAAAGAGAAAAACAACGATAACCTACGAGATAATTTGAAATACTTACCTTTCGGTAGGTAGGTAGGTACGCCGCCAATCCCCTGACACGATATTTTTACTGGTTCCTATGGATTTTGTCATTATTTACTGGCTATAATAACACTGGATAAAACTGGATTTTGGTAAGTTATATATACTTATATACACAAATACAGAATACAAATCGCCTTCTCAGTCGTCGTGACACATTCCCGTAGGAAATGGGACAGTCTCGCTGACTTCTCATTCGTCATTCGTGACATCCCTGATCGTTAACTTGCGACATAAAACCTACCGACTCGCCTGAATTTCTTATTTCCATTCAGAACACAGACTTGCAACCTTTTTTTTTTAATAGAAAAATCCAACCGTCCAACCGTTGCACAATTGTGTTCATTATCACGTTCTTTGTTAAGGATTGTAAGTTGGGGATACATATGCCAAAAGGGCTTTTAAATGGTGAATAAAAACAAATTGAAGGAATTGTCTCAGTCAACTCTACACATGTGGACCATGTTTTTCCGTCATGGATATAGTTAAGCCCAACTATCAGGGGCATTATTCTCTATTGCCAATGCAATCGCGTTACACAGATACGACTAGACAGCGGCGGGAAATCGGACAAAACCGTATTCCCCTGTATTCCCTATGACTTTGTTGTCATTCCTAGTTGTCATTCTTAGTTCATTTTTTGGTTTATGAATCGCGTTTGCGGTTAGACCACGCTGTGACGTCACACGGTTATGGCACGGAATCTCCTATGTCATAGAGAATAATAATAAAAAGCATGTCCCATGCGATTATTTCAAAGATAGAATGGGTTTAAAGTAGCTTTTTTGCTGGCATGTTTACTTTATCAGCAAGCTGATTGGTTGCTGTATATTCAAGGTTATCCTTCAATCAAAGAGTGGTGTTGAACCACATATTGGTAAGCAGCGCAATCAAGCTGTCATTATAGTTCGGGGAAAGGGCGCGGTACCTGCAGAGCCCGGTGACGTCAAAGGTCAACCAGTGGATTAGATTAGCTGTGAATCGGCGGAATCTATCTATCATGATAATAGTATAGGCCAGACAATGTGCAAGGTGGAGCCTTACTGACACGCTATAGCCTCTACCTTTTTCTGTTAATCTGCCTCACTAAATTCGATTGGCACCACACTGGATATTATATCATAGTCATTGTAACAGGGATCATGCAAAAGATCGGTAGGGACCAAGCAGTTTGTTCTTCTAGGTGTCTTTGGTCACGTTGAAGACGTTTTAAAGTGATCCTTGTAATTTAACTGAATAAATACCTTTTGACTTTAGCTAAAATATTTAGGTAAGCGCTGTATTAAATAAACAAGATTTTTAATCTAAGCCTGTTTATTTTTTTATTTGTAGTAGACCATAGGTAGATCATACACGCAGGAAAAAAATGGCCAACAAAGCCACAATAAATGCTTTGTTGATAATTTCCTGTCGCAGCAACTAAATATTTTGTTACTATTACAGAAAGAGCTTAGTTGGGATTAGCAACTTCTTTATTGTGCGCTGATTGCCCGTCGTTTAATGTGCTAGGAACAATTTAGTTTTGTCCTTACATCAAAGTTAATAAAAACTTAGATGTGCTAACAATAAAACGTTTTAGGTGTCACAATGTGAACATTGTTAATAAATCTGACAAAATAACTATAGTCGTAGCATTAAACTACCATCTGTCGTACAATATATATGTAGCTGTGTTAACAATTATTTTTATTAACAATTATTTTTATTTTTAATATTGCTCATACCATAGTCTACTAGTATACTAGTAGACTATGGTATGAGCAATAATTGTTCGTAAAATCAGCGATATTCATACCATATATTTATTTTTAATTAGTTAAATAATATTAATATCCAGTATAATGAATTAAACAAAACCCAGTCTAATTATTATCCTATGATAAAAAAAGCTACTAAGTAATTTAAACAATATTTTTTGCTAACCACAATATATAAGGTAAACTGAGGCACAGATAAGAGAATACTAGTATAAACTGCTCTCAAATATTGTATAAACTGTGCGCATGGCGTATTCCAGTTAGCCGGAACTTTGTGCGCCAGACATTTAATTTGGTCCAGGCTCACTGTAATGCCCATTAGTGAAGCCCTGTTGAGCAACTACACAATTATTGTAGGCGCTTTAACTCGCCCCGATTAGACAAGCCTAACCGACAATCTCTGGTGTGGGTTTGTTGGGAATTATTATGAAACAAATAGGTTTATTATGTGAAACTGTGTGGGTTCGGCTGAATTAAATTGGTTCTGTCGTACTAACATATATTCTATAGACCGTAGGCGTATGTACCAGTCTAAAACAATAACATAATATATTTTATAATGTAACCATACATATCGCTGTTGGCGTTCCTAATTATAAATAAATAAATAAATAAATATAGACATATTCAAGCTGAATAGCCCACAAAAGGGAGGCAGACCATCCTTTGCAGATCGTCTAGCTCCTTTGACGGCCTTTTCAACGCCCATCGACTTAGACATTGTAGTCCAGGTTCTCATAGTTGTTAAGATTTTATAAAAAATACTCGTATACCATAAGTACATGAAAGTTTTACGATGCTAGACGATATAAATAGACTAGTAGTTCATCCCTGTTTTGGAATGGACAATCAAAAGTATTATATTATGATAACTTTCTTGATACCTAAATTTTTTTGCCCCCTTATGTAACCTCAACTCTTACAAACCCATTATCCGATTAAACTCATATACTTAAGAGTTTTCATACAGATCGGCTTGAAAGTAATGGTCGGTCAAACATGTAGTGCAAATTTAACCAAGTCGTCAATAAGATCTTCTTTCGCTTCGCTCACCCAATCAACAATGCTCAATGTCAAAGTGTGGAGAAACCGCAAAAATAGAGGCGTGAAAATCCCGCCTCTCCTTTGAAGCTACGCACTGAATAGTTAATGCGAAGAAACTGCTCTAGAAATAGGGCACGTTTTTCCTACGAATACAAAGTATTTTCTTCTGTGCATGTCCTGCCTTTAGTTTTCGGGGCCTGAAATTTTACAGAAGCATAATGTGGATGCTGGAGTGTAGTCGTTAACAAATTTAGCACACATTCTTACTAGCCAGGGTTAGAGCTGATTTCACCATGCTCTGTTAGTTACTAATCAAGGATTAACAGGCCGTTAAGTCTAACCTTAGATGTCAAACGCGTACATTTTGACATATTTAACGGCCCTTTAATCCTTTGTTAATCTAACAGAGCATGGTGAAATCAGCTCTTAACCTTCTAAATAACTAGTGTGATTACCATTTTATTCGACCGATCCTGAGCGTAGTGTGCTTGTGTATAGAGGAAAAGGCAGTCGTTAAACTCGTATTAATTTCGAGTAAGCTTACGGTCGAACCGGCAGCCCAATGTGGCTAATGATTCAGATACTGTACAATATCGCAGTAAACTCGCTAATACAGTTAGCGGGGTAGCCGAGGGTCTGTGAAAATAAAACATGATAAATGGAAAAAGCCTGCTGAAAACTTTTTATCGTGTCAGAATTTTCCACTTGGCTTGTTTTTCCATTCAGGTGCACAGATTCTTACTCGTTGTTTTATAAAAGTAACAACTGTCACAAGAGATATAATGTTCTTATGTGTAAAAAGACCACTCCAGAAAACTGAAGGTACACAGCACAGCTATCCCTACATAGACCTTATTATAAGAATCCGAAGTTGATTTATTTTTAAGAAAGATAAAATTTGGACAGTTTTTATGGGTCTCTCTTTTATTGGCCTGCTGTCCAAGATATCGTATGTAGAGGAGAGCTGGAGTCTGGTACCTACTGCTATGAACTCATAGTATATATGTATATATATATATATGAACTCATATATATGTACAACTGTACAGGTATTTTGCTAACCTATATATCGGTAACGACAAGTATACCTTGTCACACAGTCCGAGTCTTGTCTTAGCCGAATAGAGTCCGAGTCTTGTCTCAGATTTTCTAATAAATATCCGATATAAACTTAAATATAACCCTATATAAACTTACTTTAGCATATTGCTTCAAACAAGAGATGGAGCTAATCTGATAGAGTCATTAGTCATTATGGTGTGAGCTGCTGCAAATACGTACATATAACTAACTCCTTTTACCCCCGCCTACTTTTTTTTATACAACTTATACAACTATTACTACTACTGCTACTCTTGGTGATGAAACCTTGGTTTTGGTACAACACGAACGCAGTAAAAATTTTGAATAATGTCTAACTAAACCCTGCTGAGCTTAGTAGTCCACCATGAGTAATAGCTAGAACTATAGTTATAGTGGTTCTGATTATGATCGGTTTTCAGGTGCAATACCGATGGTGACGGCAACGGTGTACTGCGCGCCTGTATTGCTTCGCTTCGGAGCCCTGGCGGTCTACTGCCTCGGGAGTCTACTTGGCCTTTATAAGGTAAATCCCAAGTTTTTTCAATTAAAAACAAAAGTGAAGGAATTATTTATAACACTCGCATTATCTGACAGAGACGTGAAGGTGTCAAGTCTCATGTACGATACCTAATTCTATATATTGTTTATAAGTCTAAATTGTTCTTGTAACCAGACCAAGAGCAGGAACTACTAGGAATGACTATATTTCCAAACGAAACTCACTTTTGAATCCTCACTGAATTTAACTTTTTACAGAATCCATTCTTAAATATTTTTTTAATTTGAAATATGGGCCACAAGTTCACCATCAACTCGTACCCGTTCCTATATGAAATATGTCAGCCTGTTGGTTACATATGGCATAGATATAACATGATTTCATACTGAAGACTTGATACATTCGATTTTAGGATTATTTCTATGGCGGAACAGCCATTTCATAAGATTTCACAAGAAATGTTCTTAAATATTTCATCATAAACATGAATGGTTCATTTTGTTTCCCATCGACCGATTTCTGGTTAATTTATGTATTTTCCGTAGGTATTTTATTTGTTTTTATATCGATAAGAAACTTCCATTTAGTAGGTAAATCACTTCCACGAAAACAGTGACGTCAATGCAGCGATGAATTAGGTGGATACCCAATTACATCTTTTAAAGCTTAGTTGTATCCATAAGTTTTTTTAAAAGACCAGTCCTACAAATAAAATTGACAACGCGTGCACGCCGCCGCGGATTATGGTAGATCGAATTGGTTTGACCTTTCAACTAACGCATTCTACCTATATCCGTGATGAAGAGGACATTGACGAAGAAGACCAAGTAGTTTGAGAGCGAAGATTTCTCAAACGACTTGGACGAATCGTGTTCTAATGCGATGTCCTACCTAGCTAAAATAATAAAGAACTTTACCGTAGACCGTAGAAGTGCTTTTACATAGTGCTTGTGTGGCAGGCTATGCGAGCGTGGTCGCCGTGGGAGCGACGGCTGTGCTTCGCGGCGCCGTTCTGCATGCGGCTTCTGCTGGCCGGAGCTCGTGCTGCCCGATGCGGTGGCGGCGACCCGAACGCGCTCCTACATGTCTTCCTGCAGGTTAGTCTTAACTTTAGCACTGCTTATAATCTTGAAATGTTTTTGTACCGCCTAGCGGGGAAATCCCAAGACCCAAGGATTTTTATCCCTGGCGTTGATTGCCAGGGTAATTTTTTTAGTAACGAGACCCTTCCTTATCCCCCCCGCAAGGAGGGAAGGTAAACGACCAGTTAGTAGTGTTTTTGTTTATCGGAATCAAAATGGTCAAAACCACGTGAATCGCTCGCTCCTCGCTTCCTCGTTCCTTATATCATTTTATGATGCCGCCGCCCCGTCACATTGGGCAATACCAGTCCGACCGAGAAAAAAATACATTATCAATATTCTCAGTAGCCTAGCTTTAATAAGTTTCGATGTAATTGCTTAATATAATTTAATAATAAAATAAATTATTTAACACTTAATACTAAAATTTTCAGCATTCTAAAATCCACTACACAATAAATCAGAAAAATACCCACGGTCCCACGTAATAAGCATAAAACGCTTAGTGCCAAAAAATATTTTCTACGGATCTCTTATTTCAAGAATTGACGAAAAACATTTTCTATCACATTCGTTTATAACAAAGTTGCTAGCGAACGATATATATCGTCAAGTAGAGTCTGTTCGCCATCTGGACTGCTGCCAGGCTGTAGTAATGTATCCAGCTCTGGGCCACTCGAGTAAGCCTCATTAGCGTCTCTCATTTGCGCACGCCATTACTTCTATTAAAGCCTTTGTAGTCGAGAGAGAAATTTTGCTGGTGGAATGTCACTGAACTTGATAATCTATGAATTTTAACTCGGTTGCTATAAGTTAAAAAAAAATGATTTATCCAGCGTCAATTACTATTTCATACAATATGTACCCATTTCGACCCAACAACCGACTAAATATAAAATATTAAAGCTAACCGACATTGTTCAGCTAAATGTGATTATAGTATTTACAAGTAGGCTTGTAGGTACTTGGTGATAAAAGCAATAGTTTAATTGCAGTATCGTGTGTGCCTGAGCCATATTTCATTTATCAGGCAATCTATCAAACGGAAACATCAATTTTACCGTCGATCCAATTGGGGCCAACGCAGAGCACGTGCCTGCCTACCTCCTAAAACTATCAGCTGATCGATTTTTTATAACTTTCACGTAGTAATAGCACTTAATAAAATAATACAGAGCTGACCATTAGAAGAAGCAAGTAGCTAACGAGGACCACAATCCGATTCTTCAAAAGTTCCTAAGAGATAACAGTGTAGTTTAAATGAAATTTTAATTGTCTTTGCAGAATTAATGTGAATTTTTCCATCCGTACTTAGCCCTTCAATAGTAGGTGGCATCATAATTCGGAGAAATAGTCGGATTCAACAGATCGTGGAAAGTTTTCAGTTTATTTCGGGTTCGTGGCTACGAATTCGTAGTACGTAGTAACTCGTACGAAGCACTTAGCAGGTAGGTATGTCAAACTGTTGTAGCAAACATTTGAATTTTCACCAAACGATATGATTTGGTACTCTTCGGTATTAACTAATCATGGTATCCACAATGTAATGCTAAATTGATTTTGCATTGGGAAAGATAAAGATTTGCTTTATTTTTTATTTAAAAATATATTCTAAGTATAGTTTAGTTTATTATCTTATTTTTTTATTAACGCTGTGATAATTCTTCCGATGATTACGATTTGTTTAATAAAATTGTATCATAGGATTCAGGTCTTTCCGGACAGCAGTTTTGCCAGTTGGGAGTGGCGACACGCGACTCTCACCGAATCACTACTAAAAAGCATTATATTATGCCGTAGTATGGAACCACATTTCATCTTTGTGGTTTCATCTATCGTTTAAATACATTGTGGTTTCAAAAATGTATTTTAAAACCTAAAAAACTAGGTATAATAAAAATAACATAACGACACTCCACGATAGGGAAAAAAACATAACCCTTTTTTTATAATTTTATAGGTATTGTATACTTAAGCGATATCGACTTTCAAAATTTCAGCATGATACTACTCAATATATAAATGAGGTTCGCGTAACGGCTCCGACGCGACGGTCGAATTGCGAAACTATAAGGATTCCTTGTCGGACTTCGGAACCCTAATTAGTTGTTAGCCAGACTCAAACTGTCGTGATATACGGCACCAACCAAACACGCAGCCCCCGGGCTGAGCTTCACAGAGGAATAATAAATGTATTATTTCCCTTCATTCGGGAACGGTTGGGACTCGGGGCTATGCGAGGCTCGATGTGAATGCGGATCCCTTAGTGGTAGTGACCCTTTCCCACCAATCGATAGTCATATTAGTAAAAAAGCAATGGCAAAGCCTGTTCCGTTGAAGTAATGGTTACGCTTTAATAGCTTTTTTATATTATGAAACTACATTTCATTGCGATTGTAAAGATAATGTTGAAATGCAATAACTTCATCATGTGGATTTGTGCGTTAGCCACGCAGAGTATTTAGCATTAATGAGTCCATGATTTCTAAGGTTTCTGTAGCAGTCCGTAGCAGCGGGCAAAGTAAGCCTATAAGGTAGCATACCTACTATTTATATCTACATACATCTACTTACCAGTTGATTATGTTTTCTGCCTTTGTTAGAAATTTCTATACCGGGGAGTTTAATTTACCTACATCAAAGAACAAATCTGTAGGTAGGCATATCTGTAGAAAAGTTTCGTCGATCCAACTAAACACTAGATAATTCCACAGTTTCTTCAAGAAAAGTTCCTAGATTTCGTATCGTATAGCCGTCGTAGGCCTGACGCGAGATTTGTAGTCAAGGGTCAGCAGGCTGATCACGAATGATTTTTCCGCGTATCCTAGCGATATTCGACCTTATTGTGTTGTAGTTAGGATACGATACGTTTTCGCGACTTACGTCGAATTCGTTCTTGATTAGGCCGCAGTTCTATTTGATTAACCACTGTACTGATGTTTTATGTTTTTTCCAGGACGCAGTATCCCTGGGAGGCGGAGTGATAGGCGCCATGCACATCCCCGAAAAGTGGTTCCCGGGTACGGTGGACCGCTGCCTCAACTCGCACAACATAATGCACGTGCTGGTCGTGCTTGCCGTCTACTCCATGCACCAGGTCTGTGGAATATTTATTTCAGACTGCGTATAATATGTACTTATTAAAAACGTGAATACGAAAAAAACAGGTGCAGTGCAACAAGTCGAGGACTCCATCGACTAAAGTTATTCGTATCCGTTGTTGTACTGTATATATCAGTTTATATATACATTTATATATGCAGTTTACATATTGAGTAGCTTGTTATAAAACCGGTTATTTTGTTCATTAAAAATAGTCTCACGACTGTACGCATTTCAATCGTGGGGACACAAAAGCTGGATCCCATTATAATAATCAAGACTAAGGACTCAAGACCTAGACCTCAATCAAGACCATTTTACTTTGATGTCTTAATTAAGATCGTTTTAACAGTATACATATTTCATTTGGGTATCTAATCTACCAGCAGTGCCAGATTTTTTTTTGATAAGTCGGGCTTTTGGAACTATTTGAGTCTGAGTTCTAATTACGTTTACGTGATAATAGATAGCCATAGAAAATGTATTTTAATAAAAATATGATATTTTAAATCAGATTTACCCTATAGTTAAATAGTTGAGTATTACCTATTCATCTTCTGAATAAAAAAAATAAAAAACAGAAATAAAATTTAAAAAAGTTTTATTCATTTTATTCGAGTTATCCCCGAAAAGCGGGACTAAGCCTGTCCCGCGCGGGACATTTAATTTTGATTAAAAATTCGGGACGGCCCGCCAATCGGGTCGGCTGGCAACGCTGGTATCTACTATATTAAGCAACAGCGTTGTCGCTAAAGAGGCACTTACGCCTCACTTCGTCATTCATAGCCCCAAAATAGGAGCATTCTATACTTACCCAACGTCCATTGATAAAAAGGCTACGAAAGTACCCACGTAAATAAGATTATGACGTCCCTTTTCGTTCCAGGTGACGATTCGGGACCTGGCGTGGATGTCTCGCGTCGACTGCTACGCACCCCAGCTATGACGTCACTCCACCCTTGCCACATTCTACTTATAACTTTGCACTCACTACAGAAAATACATCATTATCTGCCAGTTAGATAAGATGGGTTTGTTGATGAAAATGATGATGATGATGATGAAAATGACAAATCGTTGCTTTGTAGTTGGAATAAGGCGAAGTTTATCTGGAAATCCTAAAGAAGAATAAGTCAAAATAAATTTTGAATTTCAAGCTATCGAGCTTAGCAAGCGTTAAGATGGCGTCATTATAGAAAATCAAACGTTAAACTTTTATTAGATTCTGAAGGGTTACTAGAAATTAGGTGAAAACTTCAGTTGTAGTGCTCTAATTTGATAAGGAGTTTCGCGACACGGATAAGACACTCAGCGGGCAAACAACACAAATGCTGGAATTTCACGTACCAGTTTGGTTTTGGTACTCACTCGCAGATATATCAGATTGACCTGCATTGTCAGTGAAAACGTACTTTAGATTTAAAAAACATGGAATTTGTATAAAATGACGCCGATGAATCGAAGACGTGTGGAATTTTCTTGAAAATTAAGTTTAGGTACTGCATATTATACTGTCCATGTGTGTACTTTGCACGTGTGTCTTACTCATTAATGAGTCATACTGACTGAAACACCACATGCCATGTCGGTATTTATATTTAGCTTTGTGTGGCAAGTTGCTTCCTTCGATGAGTGCATGACGTGATTAGTATTTGCAATCCTAAGGTTCTACATAATGTCTAATGTATGTCTAACATATCCACGCTGTTCCACGATTCAATAAGCTAAGGTAAAACTACTTAATTTTAAGTCTCTGAGCGCGTTCAAACTTCTGAAGGCAGTTTTAATAAGAAGAAGTTAAGGAGTCTGGGATCCAAAAGTCTTCTGGTATCTGAGAATTGACTTCGTTATTCTTATCTTGTCTATCACGTGCTTGGTCCCTATATTCCATGAGCTCCGTTAATCTCTCATCTCATTGGCTAAAGTAAACTGTCGCTATTACATCAGCCAATGAGTTGATTAAACAACCGATAGGTGACGATTCGTAGTAATGCTCGTTCGTAGAATATAGAAACAGGGCACAGACAAATGAATATTAGTCAATGAGTTCTATTTAAGTTACGTTAAAACTAAAAAGATTATTGGATAATTTTTATTACATTTCATGTACTAAAATGATGATTTATCATTTATAATATTAATGGGTGAAATCAAAATAAATTTGTTGTTATTTGACAATATTACGGCCTACAGACAGACTAGCTGATAGATTTCGTCGTTTTGATAGCAATCATTGTATGTATTTTTTCTTACCGTAGATAATGTCCCACCTATAACTCGTTTAAGTTAATTTAAATCTTCGTTAATTTATAGATAAGCTAATTATGAAGTGAGATCTATGTTACGTAAATTAGAAAAGCTATTAATGCAAATGATCCTTTGGTAGTGTTAGTAGGCTTGTATCTTAAGGAATTCTTTAATAGTATTGTTAGATAATAATATGATAATAAAAACCCAATTACTAATGTTTAGACAAATCTTAGGCTAAGACAGTGAGACGACGCTTGAATAAAAGTTAGAACTAAATAAAAATAACTAATTTACTTAGATCTACAGTAAGCTATCATAACATAGAACGACGAGTTATTTATATGTACAAAGCACTTGTTATTGAAAACTTGGCTAGTGTCAATTTTAAGCTTGAGTTACACCCAAACTCTACCGGAAAAACAATAACAATTCATGTTTCCTGTTTTATTTTAAGTTAAGGACAAAACAAGTATTTAACAAGTAAACAGCACATTATTCCAGCTTAACTTAAATACAATAATTATAAGGCACGTAGAGGTACTTGTCTCTATAAGACATGCTTTAAAAGTAGAAAATCATGTTGGCGTGCTACGCGGCTACAGGCGTAGCAACGTCTACGCCGCTTTCAATTCTTCAAGATGATCCCACAGGCAATTTTTATTAGTTCGTTAGTAATAATTCATTTTTATAGAACATAATGTTGTGATCTCTAAATGCATTTACATTGTAAATTAAATTGAATATGCACCTACTGAAAAATAATTATTATGATGCCTTTTTAATTATGTCTAAAATATCCTAGCTTAAATAAATAATTCGATCCTTTTAAAGACTTCTTTAGTCTATTTATTGTTTGTCGTTGACGAAAAATTATTGATATATTTCTATGTACTTTCTTCGATCAATTGGTGGTATTTTTATAATCTCAGTGTTGTCCGCTTTTCCGCTTAACATCTGCCTCTACTAAGTTGAATGATTCTAACATTAGGTAACTCTGCTAGGTATTTCAATTCAGTAACACATAAGCTATTCCTACAGTAGGTCGCATAGATAGGTAGTTTACAAGCAATAATTAGATGACTATTGTTACGAAGTTTGACAAAAGTAGTTGTTGTTTTTTAATAACAGTGATTAATTTTACAGCATCTTTTTAATCTACTTTTGTCAAAATTCTGTGAAGTTATTAAATACAATATTAGTTATGGAACTTAGTAGTATTTTAGATGAAACCAAGTGTACTTGAGGTTTTATACTAGTCGTATTGACAACGGGGTCCCGTGAGAGAGCCGACACGTACGTTGTAGTAGTATCGCCAGTCGTAGCTACATAAGGGCACTTTTTCTTTTTATTACGCCAATTTCTCATGAGGTACCTATCTAACTACTTATATTTTTTGAATATGATGTAAATTATATTACCTAACTTATTTACAAATGAAAATATTTTTATTTTTTGGCTATGTTTACATTAATCGAAATGGTATGATTATAATATATTTTAAAATCAATTATTAACTGATGAAATTTCTATCTATAGTTTTAATTCGTTTGTTGATTACTTTATTAAAACATATTACTTTGTTCGACCTTGGGCCAGGTCTGTGGCCAGGTATACGTACACTATATAGAAAAAAATAGAGGGCAAAAATAGAGATTACCGTAAAATGCAATTTCATTAATTTGTAGGTAAATAAGATTGTATTATTATGTCGATCCGCCATGTAGAGCTGGCCCGGGCTCCATACATTCTTGCAATAACTCCGTTGTAATATTTTTATCTGAAGGAAATTTCTAGATAGATTCTAGATAACGGTTACATAATTATATTTTATTTAACAAGCTAGATGAAAATTGTATTAACTTCAGGATATACGGTATATTTGGCACCATTAAACACGTTAAATATTATATTTTTAAATCGTTGTTATTAAAAATATTTCTTAATTTGATTATGCAATAACATTAAAAAAATATTTAGGATAGCATTAGGACCTGGACTTAATTTCGTTGTGACTAGATTTATATTTTGTATGTAACGGACCTTTAGACTTATTATGATAGAATAGGTACCTACCAACTCTAGGTAAGGGAGTAAATAATATTCATTTCATCCAATGATCGCCGGTATCGCTCGTAGCGTAGCATAGATAAGACGATTCACGATTTGAAACTATCCAAAATTCAATTTTATCAAGTAGGTACAACAACTGCTTTTCGTTTGGTAAAAACCATATCAAAATGAGACCTACACTAATTTGTAAAGCTTTTTTTTTTAATTATTTTGTGTAGATACAATGGTTATACTATCTACGGTTGAGAGTAGAAAATTATGAAATATTGTTACGACAATAGTTAATACATTTTCAATCCCAATGATTCGCATTTCACTTTATTGATTACTTATGTAATTCGTTTATTAAACCTTTCAAACTGTAGACGTTGAAGAGAATAATAAAGTTTATTTCAATTCCACGCGTGTTTCATTTCATACAGTCAAAACATTATATACTATTATACTATTTTACTTTACTATTATAGTTATAAATAACAGAAGGTTATAAAAAATACCATTAATAAAATCATTAATGTATCTATAGCATGTTAAAGATAACTAAGTAGTTATAGGTAAATAGCGTGTTCAGTTCATTGCAATAGATAATTTTCTGCAATTACATCATACGCTATAGATTCACGACTATTCCAACATGAATCCAATGATACTGGTATAATTACACTTAGATGGTTGACTTAGATGGGTGGTTATTTATTATAAATAATTATAATAATCTTCAAAAAATTGAGTGATCTTTTAACATCAGAATTTATATAAGTAACTATAATAAATACACGGCGATCTTGACCAATAAAACAACACACCGACTTCATAACCGCCTTTGCTCTGAAGTCGATAAAAATTAAATTTAATTAAGTATAGATTATTCACGACGTAAGTTCAACCTCGATAAATATTATTCGAGAAACTCAGGGAGGCGATTGACGCAGAAGCAGCCCGCATGCGGAACTTCAATTCTTATCGAGGATGACTTCATCGTATTAGTAAACTAAAAATAGGTATATCTAAGTGGTATTTTTCTTTAACAATAGGTAAGGTCAATAGGTATAGGTAATTTCCTTCATGAAATCCATGAACACTCCTATATTATCATCACATAAGTTTTTTTTAAGGTAAGCAGGAACGACGCGGCGGCCACAAAGTCAATAAACATTTCATTCCTATAGAAAAGTTTTAGCCTACGAACCTATTTGGCTTAGTAGGCGTCCTTTGTTGAAACATAAACTATTGTTGTATCCAAGATTTCATAATTTTCCTTCCCTAAACATACATACAAAATATCTAAGTTAAAATATTAACTTAACTTCGGCATTTCGAATGTCTAAGTTAAAATATGTAAGTTTAAATTATGCTTTGTTATCATCATTTATTATAAACTTTAGATTTATTGTATTTTAAACTTTCTAACTTAATTTCTAACTTAATTTATTGAAATTAGTAAATTAATTGGAACATTTCGATTTTGATCTTTGTTTTAAACTTAGATATTAAGTACCTATGTAAAAAGATTAAGCAAGATTAAGCGGCAAAGCAGGCATGTATAGAATCCCTATTCTAAACGTACGAATCGGAATGTACGAAGGAAACATATTACCAAATATGGTATGAGTAAAACTTCGTGAGGCAGAACTACAGGCAGAAGTAGCAGTAGTGCACTAGGTACACAGCTATTTTCGTTCGTACCTTCATAAACAAGACATTCTCTGAATTCGGCGTTCGATCTCCGACAACGGGTACCTAAGCGTGCTATCGGTCAACTTGGTTTCCTTGTGCGCGTCACGTCACCACGGTTGCAAGTGATGATATAAGCCAGGCCGGGCGTTGGCGGCAGGAAACACTCACAATGCGCTCCCTCGGAAGGTTCTCTGTGCTGCTCGTGCTTTGTGCGGCTGCGTACGCGCGCCCCGGCGCTAACGACATCCTCGTCGCTGACAAAGGCGGTGAGTTTGGATTTGTTCATTTTTTTAATAAAGAGTTTATTTTCTATTTTACGAACGAAGGTATGAACGTTTTAACCTATTTAAAGATCCGCGAGATTATTTTGTTTTTTTCTGATTATGATTTGTGGACACGCTCACTCACTGTGAGGGTAGAAATTTTAATCAATAAAATAATCAGGGTACAACTTCACTTACCTACATTTATTATAAGTTATTTTAACAGTTAGAGACCTTTTTTGCAAGTCAATAGGTACCTACTGGATAGTAGGTATACCTTATTGGGAAATAATCGTACCGTAAAAGGCACTTCTTTTTCAAAATAAACATTACAATATGGTTATACCTATTTTTTTGTTTGCATTAGGTACCTACCTAGTATATATTTTATTTTAATGGATTTCGGGTAAGTTACAGCTATGTACCTACATTGCTAGTTAGGTATATGAATTTCATCAAATAAACTTTGCATATAAGCGAAAATCAGTAAAATAAGTTTGTATTGCAATATGTACCTTACATAAAGTGTATTTTTTTACGGAGGACCAATTTAACAATTAAACACGAATTAGGTTGTAAGGTTGTAAGAAATAATATTGTTATTTTATTAGATCTACAAATTTTCTGGCAATCATCGGATGGCAGGTATTGCTCAAGTAGATAAATAGGACTTAATTATTGATAATAAAAACTGAGTAACATATTATCGGTATTGATAACGCAGACATTTCAATAAATAATAATGCATTTAGCAAAGCATCCACGTGCTCTCTCTTGATTTAAATAATAAACACAATGTTGGTTCAAAGTTACATATATAGCTGTCAATTTGTGTTTAAACTTTGTGTGGCATTAAGTGCAAAGTTTTGTAAGTAATTTTCTGGTGTAGGGTTAAGGATAATAGGTATATTCCATTTGTGTTGTGCTTGGTAACTTTGGTGAGTCATTTTGTTAGGGGCAAATATAAATAAACACCTAACTACCTGAGTAGCTGTATTTTATACTTTCATTGTTGAACAAATTATGACCACTTCTATTTCTTTCATTCCGATGGAACTGTACGTTAATTACTATCATCATAACTCAAGCAGGTACGTATAACGTTTAATACGAATGAGCAGATTAGTATTCTGCTTACTTAGTAGGTAGGTACTTACTCATTTATGATGATAAATGAGTAAGTACTAGATAGGTACTACTTTCTATTTTATTAAAAATTTAAAACAAAATTAAAACGTTGTCTTAACGAACAGACCATTTTATACCTGTGACGAATTAAGACTATAAAGCATGAAAATTTAATTTTGACTGTATTTATTTTTTATTTGTAAGTACCTATTTGGTATCATAATAGGTAGTAAGTAGTACTTTTTGCGATTCCTAACGTGAATCTGTTTTTATGCAGCAATTGCATGAATATTAGTTACACAACAATATTACTACGTACCTACCTACCTACTCGCACCCAAATTGACGTGTAATGTAGGTCAAAAACGACTGTTATGCCAATATAATATTGATGATATTTTTTTTACACTGCAATTATTGTAGGTTGGTATGGTACTGTGGGAATCAGATAGCGGTTAACATTCCTAATACTTTTATTGTGCTAACACAGGACATACCTACCCAAGGACGTCGCCAGTCCATGGCCCAGGGGGGGGGCAAGTTAATATTATGGAGGATGAGAAAATTTTAAATAGATACAGTCAAGAGCAATGAAGCTTTACAGCTTGTAGCGCGAGTCTTTGCTTCTATGGCGATTGTATTAAGAATGGTTCCAACTTAGGCCTTAGGCCTTGGTTTCTTTGCAGTTGGCTACATTTTTTTAATCTCTAGGGGGGGGGGGCAGCTGCCCCTTCCTGCCCCCTCTTGGCTACGCCCTTGTACCTACCTACATCTATGTTCACCACACAAAATGTTTGTCTTGAGTGGGAATTTAAGTCACAACCTACCTAGCGCAGGGCACACCAATTGAGCTGTAAGGCCATTATGTAGGTATTCAACTCAATCAAAGCATAAAATAACTTCAATTTTTTTCAAAAGTAGCAAATCGTTTTACACGCATTATCTACATTAACCCTACGTCTCGCACTTGACCCGCTATCGTTATCACTGGAAATACTAAAGTTCCTACTTACTTACCTACTTGAGCTATTATTCCAACCAAATAAGGAGGTCAAACTTGATACCGAGACAGAAAAACAAAGAACATATTTTATTCTGGGTTTGGTCTATGTACACCACGTAGAAACATTTGAAAAAAATAGAAGATCACCATACAAGTGCAATTTCGTTAATTTGTAGGCAAATAAAGTTGCGATACCTAAATGTTTATCTGGTCGATTTTTTTACAATGTGGCACTTCTAGAGCCGCCATGACAGTCTGTAATTGACGTTTGACATAACGCATTGTATTTTCATTTTCTGGCAGTTTCGTTGCTTTTTTTGTCTGTTGTGTGTTCCACTCTCAAGCATTTCACGCATGGCAGTCCTCCATATTTTTAGTAAATTGTGTAGCTCTCATTGATCAAGAAAATCTTAAAGCGCAAGAAAACGAAGTAAAAATGAAGAAAAAGCAATGAAAACAGTTATCTATATTGCTAAGCGATATTTATATACACTGTACGCAGACCCAACCCGGACTCCATACATTGATGAAACAACGCCTTTGTTTAGTATGCTCATTAACGGAATTGTCTCCGGCTCCTTGCTTTACACTTCTACAGAATGTTACGAAATGAGACTAGAGCTGATTTCACCATGCTCTGTTAGATTAACAAAGGATTAAAGGGCCGTTAAATATGTCAAAATGTACGCGTTTGACAACTAAGGTTAGATTTAACGGCCTGTTAATCCTTGATTAGTAACTAACAGAGCATGGTGAAATCAGCTCTTGATTAGGTATGACTGTCTCTAAAAAAATGAAAACATTATCTTTTTAAAACATGTTCGGTAGGTAAGTTTTACATTATACCAGTGTTTCGCTTCACCCGGATCCGAGATTTCGTGAGGACACTTAAACTTTGACAAATAGACAAATAGAACCTCACGATATCAACCACATACTTTTTTATTTAATTTAATTTATCTTTCATGCAGATCCCTTACAACCGTCAAATAACCTGATTGTTTGCGATTTTTCATAACTACATTCATTAATACAAGAGAGAGAGAGAGCTTTTTTACATCCTAACAAATGTGCGAGAGAGAAGTTGTTTAACGGTATCAGCCTCTAACAACGGTTTAAATGTTACCTATGCTCGGGCACGCATACAAAAATAAATACAAATATACAACGCGAAATCGTTCATGCTGTTAACAACTAACACAGTTGATAAAAGCGATAAGTAAAAAAAAACTGTATTCGAGTGTGTGGCCAAAAACAAAACAAAATAATAGTTATTTCTTGGTTATTTTACTAAACCAAAACGTAAAATATCGCCCTAAATATAGCATCGCCTACAAAGTGAATAACTAATCAGATTTGGGGTTATGGGTCCATTGATACAACATGCCATCGCGATGCCCACCCTCACTCGCCAGCGCTTAAATAATCTATCAGCACGTAATTGGTTCACCAAGCCTGAGCGTAGCGTGAGCGAGCACTAAGCATTGTGTAGCAGGCATTACGTTTATTTATGCTAGTAGCTAGTAAACGTTAGTACTTAGGCGTAATTATGGATGTGACTTCTCCAATAATAACCAGTTATCACAGTGAAAATGACTTATCTACTTGACTTGTGACTTGAAGCAAGGTTTCCACCTGTTGTTGAACTAATTCATTTTTAATTGACGTGTTATTTAGTTTTTCTGTTATGGAACTCTAGTGTCATAAATGTGTGGATAATAATAGCTAATTACTTAAAACTCAACCATAGCCAAAGTAAACTTATGAGTATGTAGGTACCTACCTACCTACTACAATTTTGGGCTTTGGCATTTTATGGGAATACAACGCACTCGGAAAAAGCTAACACGCAACATAGGGGCGACGGATGACGGTATACAATAGAATAGCCAGTGTCTTCGGGACGCTCCCTATAGGCACTGATTTGGATCAGTTGAGCGATCTATACATCGTTCGCAAGGGGCGAAGACTCTGCTAGTGTACCCACCTCTCACGCTCACATTTCAACATTTTGAAAGGTGTATAAAATCACTGAACTTATTTATGAAAAGTCGCACCATCCATCATAAGCCCTTCCGCCTCTACTCTATTTCTTTGGTGAAACACTTCCTTAATAAACCTACTGATATATACCAACAGCTGAAGCAGTTAGCAAGCCAGGTGCCGCCGTTGAGTTGTCGCCAGACGCTTATCCAGTTGTCAAACCAGTGAACGAGCAGTACCCTCACGCTATCCTCTACGGAGACACCTGCGGCGGAACCATCATCAGCTCTAAATGGATCCTCACAGCTGGTCACTGGTAATGCGTGTTTTTGTTAATCACCTTTCTACTCTGAATGTTAAGATTCGAAAAAATTATTTATTGCTCGCAATCGGAGATCATCTGACATCCTCGAATAATCTTAGTTGGTACTTCGTACCATGACAATATCTCATGGGATGTCTATCGTGCCTATGGCATTGAATGAATAATTGAACCCATTGATCAACAAAGCTGGATTTTTTTAGTTGTTAACAGTACCTACCCACTAGTGCCCACCTAACTTGTCGAGTGGTACAATTTTATGGACTAGCCGCCGGTTTCTGAAAGCTCGATCAAAACTAATCGGATGTCAAGTCACTTGCCATTTCAGCTATTACATCGAATAAGATAGAGATAGCAAGTGACTTGACATCCGATTAGTTTTGATCGGGCTTTCAGAAACCGGCGGTAAGTATATTATTAATGGATATATTTTTTTTAATTACACAAATAATGCTATTGAATTTTCTACCTGCCAACTTAAATGGTATTGTACAAAAAGATTGAATACAGAATAATGTTACCTATCTCAATGCTTACTTAGAGAGGTACTTGGATATAAACCAACTGCGTCAATATGGATAGGTAGGTACCTATGCTAATAACATAGGAGCTCTGGGTTTTCCTGGTTGGTTTATTTATTACCTACACACGGATTCGATTTGTAATGCTTCTTTGATATATTAATAAAACTAGTTTTTTTCTGAGATATCCTCTTATGACCCAACACTATAGGTAAGTAGGTACCTACTACGCTAAGTTCCAAGTCACGCCGAGTTACGCCGAAGTCGAGGGTTCCGTAACCGAACCGTTATCTTGACATCTTAGTTTGTGGCTTTTGTGACTAGTTTTTCAAAACCATAGTAGGGGAGTACGGATAAGTAAGTATGTAGATAAGTAGGTATGGTTAGTTTTCAGGAACCGAATCATTGGGACTCCATGCTTATGTAGTTGCTTAGGATCACAAGTGGATGGGCGAACAACGAATTCGGAAAAAGGTTCCGTTCTTTTGGTTTCGGAATTTCCTGCGATATCTGCACGAAAGGACATATTTCATTTTAGGTTTGGTCTATGTGCCCACCACGTAGAAAGATTTGAAATAAATAGAAGATTCCCATAGCAATGCAATTTCATTAATTTGTAGGAAAATAAAGTTGCGTTATCTAAATGTTTATCTGGTCGGATTTTTTACTATGTAAAAATTTTTAGAGCCGCCATGACAGTCATATTGATGTTTGACTTTGCATTTTAAATTGCTTTGACAGTTTTGTTGCTTTTTTTGACGGTAATGAGTTTCACTCTCAAGCTTGACATTGCCTACCAACAACAGTTATACTTTCGTATAAGAGTTATACCCATATAACAGTTGTCAACTTGTTACTCTCTTTGACCAAGAGAATCTAGAAGCGCAAGAAAACGAAGTAAAAATGAAGAAATAAAGCAGTTAAAAACAGTTATTATATTTACTTACTGTACACAGAGCCAACCCGGACTCCATACATTGATGAAACAACTCCTTTATTTAGTTACCTACGTTACACCTCACTGAGTTAACGGTTTACATATAATACATAGGTTAGGTCGGTACCTACTTGTACCTATGTCAATTTATTGTTAGTTAATCTACTTGCCTTACCTATCGGTCATTTAAAATCAGTCGCTAAATCGAAATTTGCTTCCGACCGCATTCTGAATTTAGCTTACAATACTTAATCATTTTCACCGTGGCGTCATGGGTCTATTTCCATTCAGTCCATTTTTTTTAATATTGAATCTAATACGTACCTATGTAACAAAATATTGTCCACAGCACTCTGTTCTCAAATGGGAGGCACGTGGTGGCTGGCACCAACAACACAGATGCCCGTCCCGGCGTGTTCCGTTATGTGAAGCGTCTGGTCATCCACCCGCTCTTCTCCGTGGGACCTTATTGGCTCGACGCTGATGAATTCGACTTGAAACAGGTAATACATTTGGAATCAACTGAAGACGCGGCGGCAATCACCGTAGCCGAGCACTCGCAGTCGTTCCCGGGCCCCTCCCTGCAAGGGGGGAGGTGTACTGGCCCCGCCGTAAAGGCGGGGTCATTTGCGGGCCCCACTGTCATGGCAGGCCGGTCCCCGTCGGGGGACTGGATGGGAACGCTCTGCCGGATTCCCAGTCCCTCCACATAGGCGACGCGAGAGTGCCGCTGGGTAATTAAGTGAGTATACCGGAAGCGGAAAACCGGGGAGTCCAACATATCCCCCCCATCCTCCAATGGGGAGGAATGCGTAACGCATTTTTCCCAGCGTGATCCTACTCTGGAACTTTAGGTTTCACACTTTCACACTAGTAGCTACCTATATTTTTCAGTTATATCAAGGAATAGCTGGCTGACCCTAGTAATAAGTATTGTTTTAAATTCAAGGTTGCAGCTCATTGGGACTTCCTGTTGGCAGAGCTGACCGAACCCCTGCCTCTGGATGACAAGACTATGAAGGCGGCCACGTTAGACGACCAGCCCAGCTTACCTGTTGGCCTCGAAGTCGGATACGCAGGATACGGCACTGACCACCACGGGGTAAGTAATACCTCATGATCACAAAAATTACGAATCTCTCCTACACCGAACAAAAGCACAAAACCATCGAAAGCTATTTGATCGTTGTCCAGCTAAATAGTGCCTAAAATTGTAGGTAGAGTACATGAGTTACTTAGGAAGCAGATGCATGTAGTATTATGGTGGTTAGCAATGTTCAAAACAAGCTAAAAACTGAATCTCCCAGGTCTTCAGGCACCGACTCTAGCCTGAAATGATAACCCTGAGATTTGGGACCTACATAAACGCAAAACTTCAGTAATCTTTGGAACTGTAGGACGATACCTACTGCATTGCAAAGTCCAGCTTAGCTTGTGGTGCCAAGGGTACCTATTTAATTTCTGTCAAGGGTTTTGATGTTGAAACAGAAACTGAAACTCTTTCAATTCCGTTGAAATCAGATTAATCCGATTTTCTGACCCTTCTTTAGGCGCATCCCTGATTATAATCCTTGACCCAGGGCTCAATGCGCAGCGAAATGCACGGTATGGAACTAGCTATTCAATCCGACGAAGCGTGCTCGGCCAAGCTGGAGCAGTACACCAAGGAAGACATGGTCTGCACCAAGGGACGTCCACCGCGCTACGATTCTGCCTGCAATGTAAGTCTGCCTTCATCTCTGATCACTCTTTAGAGCTGCCAGACTCGAATGTGATCGCACCAGGCCTTCACATTCCAGTGAGCTGCCTTGTGCGAGGGTTTGATTCACATCTAAATAAAACATTTATTAGGTGTGAACCTATAGAACACAGATGTTTGTTCAACGACAGGTTAGTATTTCCAAAAAGGTGCAAGCTAAGCCAGGGTCGGAAAGGAAACCACGAAAGTAGTGGCAATAGCTTACTTCGACGTGTATTGTAACCTCGCTTCGAACTTGCAGGGAGACAGCGGCAGTGGCCTGGTTGACAGCACGGGGCGGCTGGTCGGCGTAGCCTCTTGGGTCGAGAACGACGCCCACGAGTGCCGCAACGGTGCCCTAGTCGTGTTCTCTAGGGTCGCAGCCGTGCGCGACTGGATTCGCCAAGTTACCAAAGTTTAAATTCTTAGATAGAAAAAACGGAAAAGATCTTTAAAAAAACTATGTTTAACTTATTTTTTGAAACCAAAAAGCAACCTTATGTTTAGAATAAAAAATCAATATGTGACTTGAAAACTGAGTTTTTAAAACGTATAATAATTGACAATAAATTAGGAAAATAATTGTAATTTTAATACTTGTTACTAGTCAAATACAAAGTACAAAAAAAGCTGACCTATGGTTGTGCCAGGTTGTGATAGCAAAAATCTATTTTTAGTAAAAAGAAAGTAAATAAAATTCTAAACTTAGAGATAACTACGTAATATGTCTGAAATTTATAAATAAACCAAATAAAATAAAAGTTACGTGTTTTATTCAATCAACTAGATACTATAATTATACCCTACTCATGGGCTACTTCACAGATAAGTAAAACAAGGTAAGTATTATGTTCCTGAAAATTTAATGACTTTAATAGAAGATAACTAAATTAAAACAGCAAGAAGAAAATCATTAATTAACATTTTCATCTGATTATGTTCAAGCAAAAAGACCAAAATTAATCAATGACCTAACAAAATATACAACAAAAGTCATTAAATAATTGAGTCCAATGAATAAGACTACCGTGGACAACAATCGAAGCGATACATGGATACCATTGCGTCAACTTCACCACTCAAATGAACAAGTTACATAATAATACAACTTACAATTTTGAATAATATTGTGATTAAAAGAAAAAAAGCTAAATAATTCTTTCCTACTTATATAATGTGTAATAATATAAAGTGTCGACTACTTAATATAACTGCTTACTTTAAAAATTTTCACACAAAGAGCGGAGCGGGGAGGGCGGCCGCCGTACCCGGCCCCGGAGGGGGGTGAGGGGGATGGAGGGAGAGGGGAGGAGGCACCCGGCCACCCCGCGCGCGCTCCCCTTACGCCGATACACACCACAATCTTGCTAAACACTTATGTCACCTATGCCGAATGTTAGACGAAAATAAAGCGACACTTCCCAAACCAAATTAGAGTAGGTACTAACAATTTGTAGACAGTTGATCCGTGTGCGCCGGCGCGGCGGCCGCCGAGGCACCGCCGCTCGATGAGCTTCAGCTTACGATTGTTATTTCGTTAACGTTAAGCGCAATATATCCTCGGGTGGAACCATAACAATGTAGCTTTTTTTGGAGTTTTATTTTTTTACAATATATAGGATTTGTCTCTATAATTAATTATAATCTAATATTTACAATGGAGGTGAATGGACATTATTCAAACTCTACTTATCGTCATCGAAAATATTCCCGAATCCTACCCGAAAAGAACGTATCTACAAATTTATAAAATTTAAAATTAAAACTTCGCCGCGTCTTTAATCTAAACAACACAAAAGATCGAGTCTGCGTTTCGAATTTCTAAGGTCAGAGAGTCGTCGACAGACGTGGTCTGAGCTTCGGCGCGCGCGGCGCCAGTCAACTGTACATAAATCCGAAATAAGAGACCCAAACTCGATCGAGACATTTATTCAGAGTAAATCGCGGTTGGGTAGGGCGCTGGCTACGGCGCGCGCGGGGGGCTCATATCTTGTGTATCTTCTGGCTGACGACGACGGGGTTGTTACGTCGGATCTCCTGCGCGCCCAGCTCCCTGTAGTCGAACGAGCACTCGTGCTTGTCGCTGTACCGGTGCACTGCGCAGAACAACCCGCCGCATCGGCACTCGAACCCTGCAACGCGCACGCTCAGCTATCATCTCACCACACACACATTTGTTTATGGACTTCAACAACAGGTTTATTTTGTCTATGTACGGTGTACGGTCACAATTATGCTGCCTGTAACAAGGTATCCTTACCAAACAGCCATAATTTACGCCTTAGATAAAAGAACCGATCCATCGAACTTATAATCAATTTTCCGAAATTGATTATAAGTTCGATGGATCGGATCCGTCAGACAACTTTTTATCAAAACCAACTTCAAAAGTTGGTTTATTAGAATCGACTCGATTCTAATTCCCTTACAATGAAAGAATGCATGACAAGTTGTGCAAGACAATTTAAATGATACCTAATGATACGTTAATGTGTCAAGTGCTCGAAAGGAGCCTCTTGAGGCCCACTGAAAATCCTTTCACCACGCTGTTTCGAAAGAAACTAGTGACACGACAAGAGACAGAGAACACGTAAATTCGGTTTCTGATCATCTTACTAGTCTAATGGGTTATTTTTCGGATTTGGCGCTAATGTGAGGTGGTATTTAGCTTTGAAAAATACACGAATATTCTTTACTGCGTATACCAATTATGGTGTTCGTATGGGTGGCCTTACAATAAGCGCCGTATCAGTTCCTTCACAAAGACACAGTAGCGAGTTATTTACCTGTGAGTCCAACCTTCTTGCGGCAAACAGCACACCTGTTCTTTTTCTTCTTGTCCTTACTAGGGTCCTTGTCGTCCGCGTCATTGTCAGAGGTACCGGCGCTGGCTCCACTCGTGCCTGCCCCACTTTCATCTTCCAATTTCTGAAAATAATCATACAAACACGTTAACAATTATCTTTGTCGTATTAGGTACTTTTAGTGTGCTTATAAGTGTATATTTGATTGGTAGTAAGAAGAAATGTACGACAGTTAATCGCCCTTTACGAAATAGCTCAATACAGTCGGAAATATGAAAGCTTAACGTAAATGACACGTAAATCTCAGTAATATTTCACCAACGAACCCGTTTAAGGTTCCTCTTGATACCGTCCTGAATAGAAAGACGCTGTTCTTTTAAAACGGGAAAAAGCACGCTGTTAGGTTTAGCGTTCCCTTCAGCGACGACGAACGTTTCTTCTATCATTTTGTTGTGGCTTTCGTGTATTTCGACATTTTTCTTTCCTCTAGCGAGATCGACCGAGCTGTCTTGGATGACGCTCAGCCGGCCGCCAGTTGGCTGGCCGTTCGCAGAGTTATCGAGTTTTTTCTTCGCTCCATCTGGTTTCGGCAGCGGCGTGCCGTCGTTTATTTCGATGGAGAGGTTTTTGTTCTCGGCACTTTTGGATCGCGATATTCCTACTCCTTGCTCAGCATTTTGTCCGCTATTGCTGGACTTGCTGTTGCGACGGAGTGCTTTCTTGAATATCCTTTTCCCCTTCGACTCTTTTTTATTGGGGTCATTTTCCATTATGTGTATTTTATGGGTCTAGTTTTCTGATTCGACATTTTGACTGGAATATAATTACTATTTAAAGGTTGTGTTTTTTTAAGGAATAAGTGATAGGGATGTGTGTGCTATGACTGTTAACTAAATGTAAGAAATAATCAAAAAATGATTCGGGACTCAAACGAATATTGTAAACACTTTACCAGTTGCTATGTAGGTAATGTGCCCCTTATCGCCATTTAATGACGCGGGGTCTTTAAATAAATATAAATAATCTTTTACATTTTAAAATTCACTAAACAAACTAGGAATATAAAAATAATATTCGAAAAATATTCCAACAAAATATGTAAAAATGTTGCTCAATACGTGCCGTGCAAAAATTCAGTATGACATAATATTCATATTTCGAAAAGGGCGGTACTTAGCTGTCATCTTAAGAAAGGTTGTACTATCGCAAAAGTTTAGTACTCATAGCCACTTCTCATTCTAGCTCGAATTAAAAGTTCTAAATTGAAAACTTATTTTCAGAACTAATAATATGGCAAAAGGCGACCCCTTACCTTTGTTATGATGTGCTAGGTTACATCCAGAATGAACACCACCATATAAAAGGCAGATTGGATAAACAAATTAATAGATTCGCTTAGCAAATCGTAAAAATATAAAAATGATCAGAACATTTCGAAGCATGAAAAGCGAAGTTCAAGTTGAAGAGCACTTTAAGTTGTCGGTTGCGGCTGTAGCGGTCTCAAATAATAATGAATTTTCATTTACTTATGGTATTTAAGAGCCTTCTGCGACAGATAAAGGCAACTGTAAAATTGTGCTCATTAACGTGCTCTTGAATCTTGACTTTAGCTACTGTCATTCGAGATGCACACGCATGTGCACACGTAACACAAGTGATGAAGGCCTCAATCATGCTGCGTTGTATGTAATTTAATGCAATTTAAGTGAGTTTGAAATGTATTAGCACTTCTTTGGTCCATTTATATTTATACGGAACATTTATTTGTGTGCAATGCCGATGCCTCAAACGATGAAGGAAAATGTAGAAAACTGAAGTATAATTCATTTACGTCTATCCGATAACCCGTACAAACAGACAAACGAGACCAGTTTAGTGCAAAATAAACCCAATATTTTCCTACTATGGCAGTACATCAGCATGAGAAGTCCGGACATAGGTCTCCCCTTTACGTATCCATCTCGCGATCTTCACAATATCGTTACCGTGACCGCTACCTGTGCCAGGATTAACGGAACTGCCGGGGACTGGGGGGCGATTTTCTTTCGTGTTCATCATTTTAGTCTCTGCCATAGCCACCACGCTTGGCAGGCGAAATGGTGCCCGCATTGTTGATGTTATTTATGTACTTAAGAACGACATCCACGGAAGGTGATGACGAGGGGTTCAATTCTTATCCACCACGGCCAAGAATGCTCGTACTATAAAGTGGGTATTTACGCATAATTTTGATTGTTTTACGGACCTACAGTTACATCATTTAACATAAAGCATTGTCCTAGCACATCAATGTTACACGTGTAACGTGCTGTTGGAAATATAAGGGCAATATATTTATTGCCCTTGTATTTCCAACAGCACGTTCAGTATAGTGGTAGAGGTATTACGGCAATATTTATTGGAAAATAATTAAACCACATTGATAAGATAATGGAAATATAATTTTGTTGACAGATTTTTGTTATATTATAATATTTACCAAACTGCATTTGCTTAAATTTATTATTCTCAGACTTTTGTTATTTCTTGAAAGTCTATGAATGATATATCTTACTTAATTAAGTCAGCTTAAATCAGCGTCCACAACGGGCGGTGTATTCAGTGGCCATCATAAACACGAGTAAAAGCTGGATTATGGTACATCGTTTGAATGTTTATGCATTCTTTGTCTTTTCGTTTATAATCGTGAACAAAAATCATGCCTGCACGTCAGTATACTATTCAAAAAACAAATTGCAAAATGTTTAAGAGTGCCGACTTCCATAAGCTGAGCCAGCAAAACCTGAGACACAGAACGTATGGCATACTTTGGCAGAAATTTGAGCTCAGTATAGGATAACTCCAACAGGTAAAATTAAATATCTTTAACCGTTAAGAAGTTATCGTTCATATATCGTTTATATCGTTCTGACAAGGAAAAAATACTACTTTGCCTCCCACTTCAACTTAAGGGAATAAGTAGAACACTTGCGGGCGCTCAAGAAGGGTCAGTGACGGATCTTTGTTATCGTCACTAACACAGGCAAATGAATGATTCGGATATACACCGAGGAGTGACATCATGTAAATGAAAAAAAAAATGTTAACGACTCTCTCGTTTGCGATTCGAAACTTTGAAAATCGCTTGAGCAGATTTCGAATTTTCAAATACCCGTTGTTGGCGCAGTAGGTAAGCTGCACAAATTAGTTCACACGATACGTATTTGAAGATGTATTCAAATACAAAAGTCAATTTGAAAATATATCCGTATTCAAGAATAACATTGAAAACGCTCATTTTATACGTTTATGTTAAAACTGATATGATAAAAAGGTTGAGTTGTTTTTTTTAAACTGTACATACAGGGGTTTGCTTTTTAACCAAACTAGTGCAGCTAATTGCATCTTCAGCAAGTTGAGCCGTGGTTACAGACGTACAATGACATTAAAATTACAATCGACTTTGTATCGGCTTTCTGTAAATGGAACGATAATGATTAGACGCGGGCGGCACAATTATTTGCACTTTTGATCGTATTTGATCCGCTACTGATTGATCATCGTTTAAATCTAATTGAACGGTACACTACTCGGGCACAATAGTATTGACTGTTCAAAGGTGTCTTTAGGCGATACTATTATGCTTGAATAGTAATGAACATGTCATAGGTAGGATATGTTAAAAATAGTGCGGTCTTACGTCTGAGTGTGCCTGCGGACTGGCGGGCAGGCTAGGCACGGTGGGCGCGGCGGCGGCGAGCGGAGTCGCGGCGGCGGGCGCGGCCGCCACGAACGGGGCTGACACTGGCGACGGCGTCGACGACGGCGGCTGCTGCTTCTTCTTTAGTGCCTCCTGAAATACAAAACAATACTATGTAAGTAAACGGTAAACATATGTCAGGGAAATTAAGTATCGGTAAGCAACGAGGTAAATCGATGAAATTTTAATTCGCACAAGTAGTACCAGGGACCTTATGCTCACTTCGAGCGAGATTATCTCACGGTGGAGATGACGTCATATCTCGTTCAATAACTCGTTGACGTTGCGTCTCGCATGAACTTTGAATGAGAAAATTGGGGAGTAGGATGGTGAAAATGGGGATAAATAGTTATCGAACGCGATATGACGTCATCTCCACCGTGAGATAATCTCGCTCGAAGTGAGCATAAGGCCCCTGGACGCTAACCCAAGACCGAGACTTCCTGTGAGGCTAAAAGTACCTACTTAACTTGTAGATCTACTTGCAATTCAGTTAGTTAAACAGACATATTCAATCGTTTTAGAAGATTTAGTCACGTCAAGGGCAACGTTTCACTGACTTATGTATGAGCTAATGTAAATACACATAGGGTATTTTTAAATACACTCAGAACCAAGCTAATCAGTCGCCAAATCAATCGACAAAACACTCGGGGAGTTAAAACAGAAAAACATGCATGTTGAATAATGTGTGGGTAGACATTGGCTGGCAAAATAGAAAAGATAATATAATAAAGTAGTGGCAGGTAAGTAGCTTAATCCGAATTTAGGTTTTAATTTCATTGAACCCTATAAATTGGTAACGACAACCTAGATATATGCTTAGTAACAAAGTGTCGAATCTAGACTAAAACAGCAAGGTCAATGTAGGCTCATTATTACTCTACTAACGTAAGCTGCTAAAATTATAGCCTCGGCATATGGCTTCGTATAATTACAATAGAAAACGACCGCACATTTACATGGAGTCTCGACGATATTAGGAACGACATTTGTCGTGCATCAGTGCTATTTTCAAAAGCTTCCTAAAACTATGTCAGATTGAGCGTGGCCTGGTAATATTTATCATCATTTAGAAATAAAATATTCTTCATCCTGGTATGGTATGGTAATGAATACTGTGCGTACTAAAGACTTAATATACCTACCTAAGTGCAAAAAAATACTTCAACTAAGGGGCCATCCATAAATTACGTCACACGTTAAGGGGGAGGGAGGGGGTCGACGAAGTGTGACATTTTGTGACAAGGGGTGGGGAGGGTCCCAAATTTTGTGACATCACATTTTTATATTTTATATCTAAGTATTACAACACTAAATTTTATTGAAATAGAATTAAAATGGGAATAAAAATAATTTCGGAACACCGCTGTTTTAATTGAATAAAATTGCAAAATATGTGACATCACACTAGGTAAGGGGGGGATCTCACAAATGTGACCAGCTGTGACAAGGACGGGGGAAGGGTCATAAAATATTGAAATTAGTGTGACGTAATTTATGGATGGCCCCTAAGAAGGCATTTTTGAGTTTACTCTTATGAGTCTTTACTATGTATGGGATGTACTCATCTTTACGCGCCAGGAGTAGCTTCCTGATTCGCTCTAAAGATGTCATTTTATATGGACGACGAAAGTTACGCTACGCACGCTCTTATCACCACTGCACTCTAAGTGCGTGTGACCCCGTGCGAATAGTTATGAAACCTTTTACCCTACCCTACGATGCATTGCCATGCGTCCATCAACTTGAAGCATACAGATGTTAAGCCTCATGTGCCTGTAATTTCACCGGCAACCACACTCTTCAATCAAAAGAGCTCTACTATCATTATAGTAGAGCTCTTTTGATTGAAGAGTAGTATACTATAGTAGTAGTATATAGTAGTAGTCGTTGCATTCAACGACTACTATAGTATTATCTCAATTATTGACGTACCACCTACAACACTTAGATTTATAATGGAGTTACAGTCACTTAGAAACGGCAACAATTTAACCCGTTCTCATTAGACCATAACGATTGAATAACGTAGGTACTGCGTACTTGCATATCAATTTTGTACGGTAGCGACAACTCTTAGAAAACAACTTGAATGATGCAGCTTCATTTTACGTAATTAATAACCAATCATGACGTCGTTATGTGCCGGGTTTACCTTGTTCTAAATCAATTTTCTCTACAAATTAGCTGAAATTGTAACGTAAGTTCATTACAATTAAGAAGTACGTAGTACGAAGAAACGCTATATCGTCATAATTGACGGCAATCGTTAACAGTGTACTTTTATTAGAAAAATGTATGAAATCAACACTAATGATGTGACATATATTTAAAACAAGCTGGTGCCCGCGACTTCGTCTGCGCAGGATTAGTCACACAATATCTTTATAAATTATAGCCTAGCCTATGTGTTATTCTGATGTATAAGCTATATTATTGTAAAGTTTCATAAAAATCCATTCAGTAGTTTTTACGTGAAAGAGTAACAAACATCCATCCATCCATACTTACAAACTTTCGCGTTTATAATATTAGTAGGATTACGTATTTACAAAAAATATTAATACTCAAAACAATAATGGAGTAATCTATCAGTTATCTGTTTCCCTTCCAGTATACAATAGCTTTGTTTAGTTTCGGCTACATAGTGCTGTGTGAAAATTTCATTTTCTTTTATATCAAACGTTATTCAACTTCCTTAGCTGACTGTACTTCAACGATAACCTGTCTCCTCATCCTCATCCTCAGCCACTGCAGATTTCCACTGCTGGACATGAAACGTTTACAGAAAGAACGGTTTGAGCTCCCTCCATCCAAAGACTAAAAGTTAAAGTTAAAATCCAAAGTTAGTGAGCAGTATCCTTCTGCGGAATTAGTGATTTTAGGGGATTTTAATGCCCACCATGTTGAATGGCTTAATTCTCGGTCCACTGATTTTGCGGGAAGGTCTGCCTATGAATTTGCCTTGGCGTATGGCTTCTCTCAACTGGTAAGTTCTCCAACGAGAATCCCAGATATTGAGAGTCACACAAGCTCCTTGTTGGACCTTCTGCTGACAACGCGTCCGGATGGTTACTCCATCTCGGTAGATGCACCACTTGGTTCGTCGGACCACTGTCTCGTCCGGACAAAAGTGCCTTGTGCTCTTCCCGTTCCACCTCGGCCAACACAATGGCGTCGAATGTGGCACTACAAATCAGCAGATTGGGATGGATTGCGTGAATTCTACGCGTCATACCCATGGAAGCAGCTTTGCTTCACGTCAGAAAACATCGATACTTGCGCAAATGCCGTTACTGAAACTATCCTGGCGGGTATGGAATGCTTTATTCCCAATCCGGTTGTTGCTGCAGGAGTAAAACGGCGACCGTGGTTCAATAAGTCTTGCAAAGAAGCTAGATTGTGCAAGCAATCTGCATACCGGGCCTGGACCACGGCTCGATCCAGTGAGTCTCTTGATGTATCTGACGTGAAGCGAAAACTCAATGCTGCTTCGAGGTCCAACAAAAGAGTGACTGCCAAGGCGAAATTCGATTTTATCGGCAGAATTGGTGAGCGGCTAGCACGTTACCCGTCTGGGACTCGTGCATTCTGGTCGCTTGCTAAAGCTGCCGAGGGAAATTTTTGTCAAGCGTCTTTGCCACCACTTCGGAAAGCCGACGGAAATCTGGCCCACAGTGCTAAAGAGAAAGCCGATCTTCTAGGGAATCTCTTTGCCTCAAACTCGACTTTGGATGACGGAGGAGCTGTGCCAACTTCCATACCGTGGTGTGGTATTTCTATGCCAGAAATATCCATAACACAACGGGAGGTCCGGCGGGAGATGCTTACCCTGGATATTCATAAGTCGAGCGGGCCAGATGGTATACCGGCAGTCGTACTCAAGCGGTGTGCTCCCGAATTGTGTCCGGTTTTGTCGCGCCTTTTCGAGCTTTCATACTCCACAAGGCGGGTCCCATCTTCATGGAAGACTGCTCATGTCCACCCAGTTCCCAAAAAGGGCGACAGATCAGACCCATCAAATTACAGGCCAATCGCTATAACGTCCCTTCTCTCTAAGGTCATGGAGCGTGTGCTTAACAAACAACTCCTCAGATACCTAGAAGGACACGACTTGATCAGCGACCGCCAATACGGCTTCCGCCATAGTCGCTCGACTGGTGACGTTCTAGTGTATCTTACACATCGTTGGGCTCAGGCCATTGAGAGTCAAGGTGAGGCATTGGCTGTCAGCCTGGATATCGCGAAGGCCTTTGATCGGGTCTGGCACCGCAGTCTTTTATCGAAGTTGCCATCTTATGGACTGCCCGAGGGTTTGTGCAAATGGGTTGCCAGCTTTTTGTCCGGCAGAAGCATACGAGCTGTAGTTGACGGCGGTAGCTCCGATCGCATGGACATCAACGCTGGTGTCCCGCAAGGCTCTATATTGTCCCCAACGCTATTTCTGCTGCATATAAATGATATGTTGTCCATTGACAGCATTCATTGCTATGCGGACGATAGTACTGGGGACTCGTTCTATAAGGGCCGTGCTAGCATCCCTCGATACATGGTGGAAGAAAGCCGAAAACAACTTGTGTCTGAGATAGAGGGCACATTAACCAGAGTTTCCGATTGGGGAGATCAAAACCTGGTTCAGTTCAACCCTACCAAGACACAAGTTTGCGCGTTCACGGCTAAAAAAACCCCATTTACTGTGGCACCTCAGTTCCAGAACATGACCCTATCCATCTCCAAGAGCATTGGGATCCTAGGTATCAACATCTCCAGCGACGTACAATTCCGTACTCATTTAGAAGACAAGGTAAAGCTGGCATTCAAGAAGCTCGGTGTGCTGAACAGAGCGAAGTTGTACTTCAATGGGGGACAGCGACTACTTCTCTATAAGTCGCAAGTCCGACCCCATATGGAGTACTGCTGTCATCTCTGGGCAGGAGCACCTGGGTACCAGCTTGGTCCTTTTGACTCGGTCCAAAGACGAGCTGTGAGAATCGTTGATGATCCCAAGCTCACAAGCGGTATTGAACCATTAAGTTTGAGGAGAGACTTCTCCTCTCTGTGTGTATTCTACCGCTTGTATAATGGGTTGTGTTCTGAAGAATTGTTTGATATGATGCCCACAGCTTCATTTTATCATCGCACTGCTCGCCATAGGCAGAGAGCTCATCCACACACCTTGGAACCAGGATGGTCCCGCACCGTTCGGTTTCAGAGGCACTTCCTTCCGCGCACTCTAAGGTTGTGGAATGCGCTCCCTGCGGATGTTTTCCCTGGAGAATACAGCATGGGGTTCTTCAAAAAAGGCGTTCTGTGTGAGTGTGAGTGTGACACTTCTGGTGTTACAAACGTCCATAGGCCGTACGCTTGTTTGCTTACTCGGTAGTATAAAAAAAAAAAAAAAAAAAAAGACTTTCGACAGTCTTTGTTAGGTAAGGTACCTGCCTATAGTCCTGGACGCATGTTCGAACCCTTTGTGTACGGTGCACGTTAGCAAAATGTATATTTTTAAAAAGTTAAATCCTCATTTTGTATTTTAGTTATTTGTGGATATTTATTAATTTATACGGTAAATTACGTCGTGTTTTTCATCACGGTTTTGTGTATGAAATTATACAAGGTATTCGGCAGAGAGTTTGTACTACGGTATTGAGGGGCAGGTATAATCATTTGCAAGAGTGACAATAAATACAAATAAGCCTTTTTTTTAATTGATAAAAAAATCTGTTAGAAAAATGTTTATTCTTGTAATGGGCACCACCCAAATATATTTTTTAGGTGTTCTAAAAATAAGGGGTCATGGTAAACGATATGAAACCATTAGTACCTAGTAGGTAGTTATGTAGTGACTGTACATTTTGTATTCATTGGACAGGAAGAGTAGAATAAAATTACCAGAAAATAAACAAGGAAAATCAAGTGGTAGGTAAAACTAGAATAACTTCTATGGAATCCGTTCGTTTTTTAACTCCGGTTTCCAATTAGTTACAAAATGAGTCGTTAATTAACGTTCGGAAACACCGTAAATAAATCTACGTCATCATCGAGAAACAAATTGATCATAATTGTTAATATTAGCTGAAAGTTAATATTTTACCGAGAACACGTAGGTATTTCAACCACGACAAGCTTAGGCTCGTACCTATTCCTCCATAACAATTCTGAAGACTATTTTAGATTCGAATAAAAAACTGTTTTTTTTACAATTTTTCAGCATAAACTAATTTACTACAACTTAATATGATAGGTAGCCAGACAGGTGAGCGAAATAATGCAATCAAAGATACAATACAAACAGTAACGGTAGGTACCTAGGTAGTTCATCAGGGAGGAGCAGTACCTCCTCCCTGATGAACTACCTACCTACCAATCAGATCTTGACTTCCACGAAGTATTTTACACACACTTAAGCATTGTAAATCTTAACAAAATCAGACAAAAACTTGAAACAAAGACGTAACCACTTAAGAAGTCAACAACGCGGGTTGAGCTCGAGACAACTGTACAATGTGTGAGTGAGATGTCGAACAGACAAAGTTTGTCTCTCTCTCCTAATGCGAGCTTGTTATGGTATTGAATTAATGACACTTGTACGTCCGATTCGGAGTCGGCGGCGATTCCGCTGAGCGATACAAACACAGCACACAAATGCGCAACGTTTTAAAAACCTATTAATTTAAAGTGTGGCACAACCACTACGCAATATGTTGAGATTGTGAACCGGATGTCTGCGTCCCCGAAAGAAAACACGAATGATAGGAAAAGTAGTTAGTCGTATCTACGTAAGAATGCCAAGCTATAGATCAAACAAGCGCACCTAGAGACAAGTGACTCACCGAGTGCTCTACGTCACTGAGGCAAAAGGGGTCGGTGATCGATCATCCTACAAACCAGATTCAAAGACGCACCTTGTAACCTCCTTTCAATAACATAACATGGAAAAGATACCTACATAATATTGTTTTAAAAAATCGATTCTGTCCCATAACAACAAATGACTCTGTTCTGCTTAAAAGAATAGAACCTCCAGTAACACAACTTTAACCTCTCACAACAGCTGCACTCCAAAAACGTTACAATTCGAAACATCCGTCAAAATAGGTACTTCTCACTCGCATATTTCAACATTTTGAAAGATATAAAAGTTTATGTTTTCCTACTAGAAAGTTTGTAGGTAATTACCTAGTAGTTTTCGTACATAAACAAACTTTTTAGCAGGAAAACTTGTTCGGAACAAAATTATATTTTTGCTGAACTGTGTGCACTGTTATTGCACACAACTTGGTTGATGATTTTTTTTACAACTCTCATTAATTTTATATTTTATTATTAAAAAGAGATGGCAATAGTTGTTAGACAGAAGTAAGTTAAGTAGATACAGACAACTATCAATGTCACTCGCACATAATCATTGAAAGTTATTATAAAAACTCATCAACAACTAGGTTTCGAAGGAAAACATAACAAAGGCATAACTTAAAACATTTTATTCGTAAAAAAAACTTATTGGCATCAAATTACATTTATACCGAGTATTTGTAACGTTATTCTCCGAAACCTGGCTAACTGTTTCATAAGGTACATTCAGTGAAATTAACGGCCGGTTTCTGAAAGCATGATCAAAGCAAAATTAACTGATCTTATATCAAATCATTTGTTAACTGGAAAACGGGTTGCAAGAACGCCGGTCAATTAACTAAATTTTGAATTTCTGATTAAAAATTTCATGTCAAACCACTAGGTAGTACCTATTTTGGTTTCTGAAAGCGTGATTAGGTTTGAAATGTTTGAATGCCTTGTCAAATGGTATGATAGCATAACGTCGGGAATGGCCGATTTCTTGTTGAACATCTGCTATTGTGACTAGATATTTGAGACGCGTTCTGTTTCTGTAAGTTTTCGCTTTTTCTTACTACTTTTCGACGACGCAAACCGGACTCCGAGATTGATTGCCCGTAATATTACGACTTGTGCTGTTATTTTCGATTCCTTTCCTGCCTTTTGCCGACTTTTGCTACCCATAACGGACACCGAGGATTGATTCTTTGCATGAGCCTGCAAAGAATCAATCCTCAAAAAAAATAAAGGTAATAAAACAAACAAATACAAACTTCATGTCTCTCTCATCTGTCATCATCACTTCATTTTCTACTATTGATTTATTTATACCTATCTGAAGGACAAAAATGAAACCTCCCGTTGGATTTATACCCAATGCAAATGCTTACCATACCAACAAATAGGTACCTACCTACTACTACTTACGAAGTACAAGTAGTACAAATACCTACCTAAATTTTTTTCGTCTGGCGCCTTTTATTTTCATGTCAAATAATGTCAAAGTCGTCATTTTGATGCGTGGAGGAAGAGTAGGTATTGATGAGAAAGTGAGTGAATTATACATAAAAAACCTGCCAAGTGCGAGTCGGACTCGAGCACGAAGGGTTCCGTACTATTATGTATAAAAACGGAAAAAATCACGATTGTTGCGTGGCTCCCTTAAATATTTATTTTATTGTTTTTTTTATTAGTTGTTATAGCGGCAACAGAAATAGGTACCTACATCATCTGTAGAAATTTTAACTGTAACTATCACGGTTCATGAGACACAGCCTGGTGACAGGCAGAGACAGACGGACAGCGGAGTCTTAGTAACATGGTTTTACCCTTTGGGTACAGAACCCTAAAAACGACCTGTCTTTCTATTTAAATTTATTATTGAGAAGATATGAACCCTAAAAATGAATGAAAGGAATTTAACGTAATTGCCATAATAATTTATTATTATGGCAACTACGTTTGGCACCAAAATACACTAATTCGCAAAATTTGTGTATTTTGGTGCGATTGCCCTTTTTGCAACCCAATTATATTGAGAGCTGATTTCACCATGCTCTGTTAGATTAACAAAGGATTAAAGGGCCGTTAAATATAGCAAAATATACGCGTTTGACATCTAAGGTTAGATTTAACGGCCTGTTAATACTTGATTAGTAACAGACATGGAGCATGGTGAAATCAGCTCTTAACAGTCCAACTAATTTAACAGTTTATCGGAGGTTTGATTATGCTTTCAGAGTCCAGCCGAATATCTTTCAAAATGTCTAAATATGCATGCGAGCGAGAAGTTGTTTGAACGATTCGACCTTCCCTAATTTCGACTGACTTTCGAGTTTCTCATACTACATTTTATGAATAGTGATTTTTAATTTAAAAAAATAATGAGGCTCGAGCTCATGTTCTACGCCACATCTTCTCGTCGAAATAAGCCTCAAAACTAAAGTCCATAATCAGTGCGCTGCCAGTGATGTCATGCAACAACGGTTTCACTTTGATATATGTATAGGTACGATGTTATCCTACATCATCCTTTGAAAGTAGGTACTTGTATTGTATTACGTACATTACATTATTCTACAATTATGGAAACCCTTGGCGCACGACCATAGCATCAGAAGGGAACTTTGCCGCGTCGCTACTTCTAGACCACCAGCGCCAGGTGGCCCAGTCTCTGAATCAAACAATATGTACCAACAATAGTTAACGTTCTACACTGTGGCCATCTCTTCATTATGAGCGGTTGTTACACCGAAATTTCTAGATGCTCCGGTATCTGGTCAAACCTGAAGCCCCAAGCGCTGGTTTGACCAGATCCTTGCGGTCTTTTGCCCTGTCTCTCGATCTTTTTACGTACCTACCTTACCTACCCTCCTATAATATAAATTAGAAATAAAAGAGTGTAAATCAGTCGACAGCATTTGCATAGATAACATCATTGTATTTAGGGTAGGTATAGTTGATGGGTGATATTTACCTTAAAACAAACTGAGCAGAGTCCATCTGTGGAAGGGTTTCCATAGAACCCGCAGCCCGAGCGGCACAGCGCTTCCATAGGATTCGATTCGCGCTCCATTGTTCAAGTCGATAGTTCACTTCAATAACAACAAGTCTATCACTATAAGGTTTACACTAGAGTATGATTGCACTAACAGTAATATTGCACTTGTTTTCGTAACACACTGTGTTCCACTACGGCTAGTGACGTGGTGCACTTGTAACGTTTCAATTTAGACGTGATTTTATCTTTCTGGCTTGTATGCGCGGTAAGTGGCTTCCTTGCCAACGAGCTACCTGTTCCTTTTTTGTCAGGATCGCGGCGGGCCCTGGAACAACCAAATAAAACAATTAAACAAAAGAAACATACATTTAAAATGGAAGTTTAGTTATTCCGCCCAAATTAGCACCTTCAAAATGTAAAAGCAATGCTACAATACAATGTCACCAATAAAAGTTACTTCTCTAGGAGTTTGAGATGCATGCACACACACAAGAGGGGTCACGAAGTTAATGGTATTATATTTACCTAGTTAAAGTTTTACTTAGAGATTTAACATAATTTAATCGTAATATAATTATATTGAGGAGAATATAAGACTGATTTACTCTTTGAGGTTATAAACAATGTAGTAGAGAAAATGATTATTATAATGGGAATCGGTTGGTGCTTCCCCAGCTCGTATCTAGCACGTAACGATGCAAAGGCACACAATAACCGTTTAATTATTGTTCAAACATCATTTTGAAAGCGATAATGTATCGTCTCGGCACCTCTGCATGCTCTCGTGCCCATATGTGCGTGGAACGCGATTATTTCACTAGAAAGTGATATTAGGCGTCGAATATGATTTCGTAGACTGGAAGCAGAACATAATATGCATAACGACAGGTTTGCGTAACAAGAGAGAGCTAATGCTAAAGTGGAACGCGCCCGCGAAACTAAGCACCCGCGCCCCGCGCCAAGGTCGCTCCCACTACAAATTACCAAATAGGTACGACAAAGTCGACAAGTTCACATTTAGGAGTAATCGAGACACATGAATCTTTCGCGGAAACAACATTATTAGCAGAGTAAAAAAATTGCTTTGGAGCATTAAAAAAATAACAGATGGCCAGGGGCCTTATGCTCACTTCGAGCGAGATTATCTCACGGTGGAGATGACGTCATATCTCGTTCAATAACTCGTTGACGTTGCATCTCGCATGAACTTTGTATGAGAAAATTGGGGAGTAGGATGGTGAGAATGGGGATAAATAGTTATCGAACGAGATATGACGTCATCTCTACCGTGAGATAATCTCGTTCGAAGTGAGCATAAGGCCCCAGACCATTTTTCATTCTATAGACGACTGCGGTTATATGTAGTTATATAGTTGCTTTAGCTAAATGGTACACGAACACTAGATTAGGACATTCCAACACATAATTTTAGAAGATATTGAGAGTGGGGCATGGTTCGATTTTAAAAACTTAATAAACCCTAATAGTGAAGATACGACATGTCATGTAACCTAGTAGGTACTTCTAACAGATCACCGGATACGGAAAATATATTGTTTTTTTATGTTACTTGACTGTATGAGTTGAGAGCAGCCTCAACTCAAAACGCCTGTTTAGACTCGAAAGAAAGACTTCTTACGTCTAAAAAAACATCAAAGAATAAAAGTATTAGAAAATCAAAAGTTATTAAGTATGGAATTTATGTACGACAATGATCACTCGCATAAGTGCTCTAGTGGAGTGGAGTCGGGTCGTTAGCACCGGCCGGTCTCAGTTGGGGAGTCATCGACCGACGTGCACGCAGGGGGTGCGATCCGATGCGCCCGCGCACCCGACACATGGCGCACATGGACTCCCATTTAAACGCACTCTCACAAACTCCTCAGCAAAATATAAGTAGTATACCCACGTAATTCCATTGGTTGCTTAAGCCATATTTTTAAAGGATTTAATGATAAACGCAGGCGATAATGAAGACATGATAAATGAACTCTGCGTGTGTTGCTTTAGAGCACAATAATTGTATATTAGAGTTTTTATGTCAATAACTGGTACGTAACAAATAAATCTCTCTCAAACTACTTATCCATCAGCTCAGTTGGTCGTAGCATTGCCTCTTGTGCTGCGGGCCGTGGATTTGATCCCTACCGAGACCAAACCTTTGTGTAATGAATAACATAGAGGTTTGTTCTGCATCCGGATTATAATATTATGTATTTACAAAAACATAGTACCAGCATTGCTTAGTATGAAACTAGATAGCGTTGAGAAAAACATAAGCAATAAATTAAGACTAACACAAACAACTTGGGTTATTTTCAGAAGGGTCCGCGAAGAATATCAGTTTCGAGTGAAAAAGATCTGTTTCTGTCAAATAAGAAAAAAATCTGGTACCCCTTTACGTTTTTCTAAGTCCAGAGTCCATAAGTAGTTCATATTATGATGCCCACTGCGCAGGCAGTTATTTGCCGTTAAGCATGATTTGAGTACATTATTTATACCTAGTTTACTTCTTTCAGCCTAACCTGGCTTTTATTTGCTGTTTTATGAAGCCTACCCACGATTAGCATATTTTTTAGAAAGCATTCTTAGAAAGAGCTTGCTGGTTGTGCAATGACTGGAGTGGAACCCCTTTATGACTTGTTCCGTCGGATCGGACCGGACGTTGGTGTGCTTGACGACGGGTCTATTACTCACCAGGAACTCATATTATTAAGTTAATTGTATAATAAAAAATACAACATGTTAAATTCTATTTTAATAATGCCTACTTACTAAAAATTACTTTTACTTTTTTAAAATAGTGGTACAATTACTTTCTAGAATAACTTGTTTCACTCAAAGTTTACTTGTGGGAGACCCTCCTATTTATAAATCATTACGTGGAACCTACAGACAACTCCTGACAAGTGTTACATACAACTAACAAGGCTTTAAAACAAAGCGCAAATATATTTGAGTAAAATTGATACAAAATAAGTGTGCCAAGGCGACTACCAGCCTATTCAACCAGTCGGAAACGTGATGTTCAAATATAGCGTTACGATAATGGCGATGCTCGGCCTGCGTTGCCAAATTAATACCAATGTAAAAATTATATTAAAAGTTGAAGAAAATTATTATACGAAGAAAGACAACAAAAGTTATGAGTAATGCAAAACTATGAGATTGCAGTATGAGTAGATATGTTACAAATGGCAATGCGGTGACTATAATTTAGATTATGGTTTGAATTCCCACTTGGCCGACCAGATAAGTTTTGTGATAAAGCAGTGGCAAGTGTGAGAATGTGTTTGTTTGAGTATTCGTCGCGACGTCACGTCAAGACGGTCGGCGCGGGCGGGCGCGCTGTGCCCCGCTGACCCACTTGCCGAGTGCTCGCTACGCAATTCGAGCGCGACCCGCCTGCAACACCACAGGCCACATTTTATTTCTAATCTACTGCGACTAGCAATACTGATAGGCACGTCATCGCACACTCCATTGCATACAAAGGTTATCTAGAGATCGTTCTACCGATGTGAAGTTTTTTGATCTTCGAACTTTACCCGACTAACTTATGCGTTGTCTATTCTCTGATACATAGATAGACGAACGCGTTCGTTCATTGCCGAATGCGAAATAAGTGTAATGAAGATTCCAGTAATTTTCTATCGTATGATCAGTCCTGATAACAAATGTTTTAGTGTGCTTCGTGGAACATTAATGAATCATTACTACCCAAAAACAAACTTTGCTTCGATTAACGTCGCGTCGTAGGAAGTTTATTGGTGAGCAAACCTTTGTACTGTGATAAAATGGTCATCTGTTATACAGGTCTCTCGGACCAATGCCAAAATATCACGTTAAAATATTAAGGCGTACTGCTTTGCTCGATTTATGCTTACTTAAAATAAAATACAGGTCTGACCACTCGAATTTACTCGATCAACGGTAACTGTAACGGTACGAGACCAAAATCGTGCACAGTTGAGAAAAATCCTCCAAAATATCAATCAATTTTTTTCTTGTCAATTCAGATCTATTAGTACAACCATTGTTTTAGTATTCCTTAAAGATTTGATGAATAATAAAACCACATGTTAAGTTTACAAATTGTTTTAGACGGTCCTAACTAGGTACCTACCTACCTATCTAGTATCTACTTGTTTTACCTATAGTGAAACCACAACTCGCCATAGAAGTTGTCGATATTTCCATAGGTAAATAATTACAAAAATTAAGTTTCCAAAGCAAGCATGTCCCACGCTCTTAAAATAAAATATTTTTACTGTTAAATTTATACCTAGCACTTATTATGAATAATTCTCCAGAGAGTGATGAACGAAATATGAAATCAGTAGAATACAAAAAGAAACGGCGAGTTCTCTGTTATCAAAAAAGAACAAGCTAGGTAGGTAGTAGACAAGACAAATATACGACACAAAGAATTACATTCTAACTTGGTAGGTAGGTAAGGTACCTAGTAACTACGACATACGGTGCGGAAACAAGATTCTCGACGAAGACAACGCAATTCGAGGTCAGGCGTATTTCTTGGTGCTTGGTAGGAAGGAACTTGGATAAACGTAAAAAAATTATAGAGTAGTAATAAAATAAACACAACACAAGCTAATATAAACACAACACATAAGCTAACAAGTGCTTGCCTAGGTTGGTAGATATGTAAGCGGAAACGTCACTGACCAAAAATAGCCTAGCCAGGGTCTTCTGGTTAACCTTCCGCGTGGTTTCGCATACAGGAAGCTGGTATCGGACGTTAAATTAATCTTCGTTTCATACCATACATCAATCAATAAACAAAATATCTCATTGGAGTAGGACAATGACATCAGGATTTGAAGGAAAAATTCGCGTCACTCAGTACCAGATGACGCGGCGACAATCGAAACACGCACAGCAAGATGGCCGCCACCGAACGCAGCGTCAGCTGATCGCGCTCACGCAGCGCAGCTGTGCTGTGTGTGACAATGTGAACAAAGTGCTCGTATACTCGCGCGCTTAGCGATAGATATATCTGTCTCGTTCGCACCCACCTCGCACAATGGACGTGCTCACTCATTGTTTAAACAACACAATACATGGCTACAACCTGCGCCAGTAGATCGAAGAATGTGCAAAAACCTACCACAGAATTATAACAAGTAGCCATATAGTTTAAAATACTACTAGACCACAAAACGTAAACAACAATACCTACAACATTAACTAAGACGGGGAAAACCAACAGATCCTGCGATTTCCTTCACAAAATATAAAACATCCGAGAGAGAAAAAACCTTTGTTTTTGTGTAGAATAGTAACGTATTAAAATAATATTGTGCTCAAATCAACGCTTGGTGCACACGAACAAGAACTAGGTATGTAATTGTTATGTTAAATAGTACAATATACCTATTTTATTATAATTTTAACTACCAGAAATATAAAACTTGTATTTTTTAATGGCTCACATACCTATAGGTATGACGTCAAACAATAATAATATTTATACGTGCAGTACTTTTTATAGATTATCATTATTTAAAAAAAAGAATAGTGGCACCACCAAAAATACACATTCTGAATAAACGTTGTGTGTGATACGGGTTATATACATATAACATCGACTCGAAAGAAGAAGTGGGGGTAGTATTCCACTTACATAAGAAAACTTCTCAATTATTCACCATACCTATCCTCAAAAAGTAGATGATACAAATCAGATGAAAGTTCTACAAGCGCGGACGTTGACCTTCTGACACCAAGGTCAGACCGGCGGCCTTCAAACAGCCTAGAGACTCTACTTGCCCCGCACCGACTTCTCTCGGGCTCATCACGAAGTGCGCACACCATGCACTAACGACATTACCTACCTTCAAGCATGAGCCCATGGCCACGTTAAAAACGCGCTCCAAAACGGTTCAAAGTCACTTTAACTATTCACAGACACTTTTGATCATGTAAAATGTAGCACTGGCACTAATTCACACTATTATCTGAGCAGATAAAGGGTATTAGGCATTCCTTGTGATGAAAATCGTATTGTATCACGTAGCGAACGTGTTGGCCTCGACGATACGAGCTCCGACGCGCTCAGCGAGCTGAGAACTGAGCGAGCGAGTGGCAGGCAGCAGCGGTCGGCCGCGGCCGCCTGCAACTATTCGCGTCATTCGCGTTCTACACGCGCACGCACTCACCGACACAAACAAGCCACTGCTCGGTGGATAGCTGATAAACACATGTGCCGTGCCGCTACCCAACATTTCCCGTCTTACATCTCAACGTATGCTACTAACTATCAACTCACAGCTTCAATAATCAACATCAATGGAAAGGAGAATTAACCAGTTTTTTTTTAAACTAATGACACTATGGAATAACTATGAGTCATGCGCGAGAGAACGACTGATGAAATGATTCATCATATTGTGGAATCGAAATGTGACTCGTCACTTTCTTCAAAGCATTAACTACAGCTCTACAGCCCTTTTGAAACAATATTGGTGTTATCGAAATAATGAATACAATTTCATCATCACTGACACGACATCATTAGATACTTGTTATCCGTGTAATTAGTTAATTAATGATGATCAGTACATTCCATCGGGCAAAGAGTATGCTCTAGTTCTTGAAAACCACGAGTTACACAAGCACTCCATATGGTTCGTAAAAATGGTTTTAAACCTTATCTCATAGAGTAACCTAAAATTTTTACTGGTTTCATCTGATTCTGTTGAACAGATCCATGATCAGCTAATGAGAGTTAAAAATACTCCAACTCGAAAACTCAGGTGGCGAAACTCGGTACGGGGTACACTACACACGCATACTGGGAATACTTAGAAGCGTTTTAAGTGCTCTACCTAGCCAACGAGAAAACAGCGACTTTTCTTATTCTGGTGTTAAATTGAATGTACATATTTGTATTTTATTATTGTACCTTTGCACGAATACTTATTTGGCGCGAAGTATGTGAGACCACCGTACATACCGACCATATACATACGTATATGTACTATGTACCTATATGCAACACCTGTAGAAATCATACTTCCAGCAAAAATATCGATTTCATTTATTAAGTTTGGTAAATTCAAAATAAACAATATTGATATTTTTTTACAGTTCTCGAAAGTTTACCGAGTATTTTACGATACCAAAAGTGCAATGTACCCAGAGAAAAGTGAAAACACCAATAAAATTCATTATTTTTATGTCGAACAAAGGTTTGTTAACCTAGTAAATAACCCGAGTCAGGTGCATAGCTTGTATTAAATGTATCAAATAACATCAATTACCAATAAATCATTGTTGTTTAGTCAGTAATTTCTCAATAAACCTACCTACTACACTAATATAGGTACCTACAGACGGGTCAACGAAACAAATATGAATTAAGAATCATAAAAACAAACTTATTTTTAAATGATAAAGATGTAAATTTGTTTGTTTGTTTTTATTTGTTTACCGTGAATACTGAAACTGTAACAAAGTGCGCAGTTTTGCGAAATTTCACGTCGTCATTGTCAAGTTTTATGATAGTGTAGAAATATTTTCGAGAATACGGTATTATAAACAAAGCCACGCGATGAGTGTGTCGCAGTGGCAAGGTGGCCGAGGCCACGGCGGCGGCGTGGCAGGCAGTCCGCAGACAAAGCCCGGCGCGAGTCGTCGATCTCCCCCGAATTAGTCCTGGGCCAGGGCGCTGACCTCCGCCACGAGCGCACACAACGCAAGCCCGCGCCCGCCACCGCAGATTCACCAATTTTACGATATCGAACCACCATTCATTCACATGTTCTTTTCGACGAGTTTTGAAATCAATTTAGGTAGGTACGTATAAAAAATTGCTGTTTGCTATTTTGTGTTATTTATGAAACGCAATGGTCAATTTTTATTTTATTTTTTATCACATCAATTCGAAAAGAGATAGTTTGCTCTTCGTAAACAAAGAGCAAAATAGCACTTTGCTTTCAATAACTTTTCCTCCCTAGGGAGGAAAAGTGATTTTAAATTGGGATGTACATTTTGAGTAAAAGTTCCAATCACTAAAGAGATCACGAACACTGTATAAACAAGCAAGCTGTATGATAAGACTAAACAGCTCAGTTGGTAGTAGCTCTGCCTTCTGCGCCGTAGGCCGTGGGTTCGATCCCCACCGAGAACAAATATTTGTGTGATGAACATAGGTGTTTGTTCTCTGTCTGGGTGTTATATAAAATTATAAGTATATATTTAAAAAAAAAATAAGTATATAAGTAGTATATCAGCTATCTGGTTCCCATATAACAAGCTTTGGCTTAGTTTGGGGCGAGATAGTGCTGTGTGGAATGTCCACCAATATTTATTTATTTATATGAAAAAAGCGCCTGAGCCAGATAAAAAAAAATAGAAATAAATAAAAACACGCGAAAAGCCCATTCCACCTTTGTTCATGATGGTTTACTCTAATTCAGATTTTACTTAGTTTTATGAAAATAAATAAAAGTACATACATTGAATGCATGATTATGACTATGTAACTATGTGACTCCGCTCATGATTCAAAAAAACACTCTCGCCAATAAAATAGTTGTTTGCTCCCTTGTTAAACAATCTACTATTACAGGTTAAAATGGAATGTTAACAAGTAGATTTTCTATTCCTTATTTGTAAGAATAGCTAAAAATATGAATAACTAATTGATATTCATGTTAGCATGCAATAATCCTCACAAAATTTAACCCAAAACGACATGAATTTTGCACGATAAAATAATCATTGTCAATCAAGAGACATGAGCCCATGACTAATTTTACGGTCATTGTTCCAAATAGTAGAGCTGATGTTAAAACAAAGGATCAAAGCGCGAAGAACAAGAAGTGCACTCGGGTCGACGCGACATTACGAGCACGTGGAAGGAGTAATCACCTTGTCATGTCGTCGGCGCGTTGCGTCGCACTCGCAGTCGAGTATCGCCCGCCGCCACCACAGAACGAATAACAGTTCCAACACTAATAACCACAGAATACGTACTAATATCGTCACGTGTTGTGGCCCTAACTTTCAGACACAAATTTATTTGGCACACTCTATTCTAGTAGGTAAAAAATTCAGTGAACGCGCCCATGAAATGGGTATATTAATCCCGAAGACGATGATTGTATGACGCGGTTCTGTACCGTATGCAAAATCGAAGATTATCAATTCGTAATGGAATGTTATTTTTGACACGTAACAAAAAAACCACGTCCCGTTGCGCTGTGCATAGGTATAACTCGACGGAAATACTTCTCATATTAGGCTGAGTACAGTCGATAAAAATTTAGTCATTTAATAAGGAGAGCTCATCATAGACTCTACTTGTTACTTTTTTAATATTCTTATAATTATTATAATTATGTGACTGGGAATGGGTGTTTGTATAGGGTTTAAAAAGTTCAAGCACCAAATTGGTCCAGCCGTTAAGCTGGACCAATTACCGTTAGTCATGTGAGAAACATCTCAGAAAGATTAGATGTTTCTGACTATGTGGGTATTATAATCCTTCCTTGGCCAAGCAAGCTGTCTCACTGCTGATGAGACATTGTCATGAGTGGTTTCTGATAGGTTTCAATCTGATTCTCTGACCAAATTATTAATTCAATTCAA